>JAJNNQ010000003.1:5000-1505000 GCA_027886175.1 Phylloscopus collybita
AACCCTAACCCTAACCCTAACCCTAACCCTAACCCTAACCCTAACCCTAACCCTAACCCTAACCCTAACCCTAACCCTAACCCTAACCCTAACCCTAACCCTAACCCTAACCCTAACCCTAACCCTAACCCTAACCCTAACCCTAACCCTAACCCTAACCCTAACCCTAACCCTAACCCTAACCCTAACCCTAACCCTAACCCTAACCCTAACCCTAACCCTAACCCTAACCCTAACCCTAACCCTAACCCTAACCCTAACCCTAACCCTAACCCTAACCCTAACCCTAACCCTAACCCTAACCCTAACCCTAACCCTAACCCTAACCCTAACCCTAACCCTAACCCTAACCCTAACCCTAACCCTAACCCTAACCCTAACCCTAACCCTAACCCTAACCCTAACCCTAACCCTAACCCTAACCCTAACCCTAACCCTAACCCTAACCCTAACCCTAACCCTAACCCTAACCCTAACCCTAACCCTAACCCTAACCCTAACCCTAACCCTAACCCTAACCCTAACCCTAACCCTAACCCTAACCCTAACCCTAACCCTAACCCTAACCCTAACCCTAACCCTAACCCTAACCCTAACCCTAACCCTAACCCTAACCCTAACCCTAACCCTAACCCTAACCCTAACCCTAACCCTAACCCTAACCCTAACCCTAACCCTAACCCTAACCCTAACCCTAACCCTAACCCTAACCCTAACCCTAACCCTAACCCTAACCCTAACCCTAACCCTAACCCTAACCCTAACCCTAACCCTAACCCTAACCCTAACCCTAACCCTAACCCTAACCCTAACCCTAACCCTAACCCTAACCCTAACCCTAACCCTAACCCTAACCCTAACCCTAACCCTAACCCTAACCCTAACCCTAACCCTAACCCTAACCCTAACCCTAACCCTAACCCTAACCCTAACCCTAACCCTAACCCTAACCCTAACCCTAACCCTAACCCTAACCCTAACCCTAACCCTAACCCTAACCCTAACCCTAACCCTAACCCTAACCCTAACCCTAACCCTAACCCTAACCCTAACCCTAACCCTAACCCTAACCCTAACCCTAACCCTAACCCTAACCCTAACCCTAACCCTAACCCTAACCCTAACCCTAACCCTAACCCTAACCCTAACCCTAACCCTAACCCTAACCCTAACCCTAACCCTAACCCTAACCCTAACCCTAACCCTAACCCTAACCCTAACCCTAACCCTAACCCTAACCCTAACCCTAACCCTAACCCTAACCCTAACCCTAACCCTAACCCTAACCCTAACCCTAACCCTAACCCTAACCCTAACCCTAACCCTAACCCTAACCCTAACCCTAACCCTAACCCTAACCCTAACCCTAACCCTAACCCTAACCCTAACCCTAACCCTAACCCTAACCCTAACCCTAACCCTAACCCTAACCCTAACCCTAACCCTAACCCTAACCCTAACCCTAACCCTAACCCTAACCCTAACCCTAACCCTAACCCTAACCCTAACCCTAACCCTAACCCTAACCCTAACCCTAACCCTAACCCTAACCCTAACCCTAACCCTAACCCTAACCCTAACCCTAACCCTAACCCTAACCCTAACCCTAACCCTAACCCTAACCCTAACCCTAACCCTAACCCTAACCCTAACCCTAACCCTAACCCTAACCCTAACCCTAACCCTAACCCTAACCCTAACCCTAACCCTAACCCTAACCCTAACCCTAACCCTAACCCTAACCCTAACCCTAACCCTAACCCTAACCCTAACCCTAACCCTAACCCTAACCCTAACCCTAACCCTAACCCTAACCCTAACCCTAACCCTAACCCTAACCCTAACCCTAACCCTAACCCTAACCCTAACCCTAACCCTAACCCTAACCCTAACCCTAACCCTAACCCTAACCCTAACCCTAACCCTAACCCTAACCCTAACCCTAACCCTAACCCTAACCCTAACCCTAACCCTAACCCTAACCCTAACCCTAACCCTAACCCTAACCCTAACCCTAACCCTAACCCTAACCCTAACCCTAACCCTAACCCTAACCCTAACCCTAACCCTAACCCTAACCCTAACCCTAACCCTAACCCTAACCCTAACCCTAACCCTAACCCTAACCCTAACCCTAACCCTAACCCTAACCCTAACCCTAACCCTAACCCTAACCCTAACCCTAACCCTAACCCTAACCCTAACCCTAACCCTAACCCTAACCCTAACCCTAACCCTAACCCTAACCCTAACCCTAACCCTAACCCTAACCCTAACCCTAACCCTAACCCTAACCCTAACCCTAACCCTAACCCTAACCCTAACCCTAACCCTAACCCTAACCCTAACCCTAACCCTAACCCTAACCCTAACCCTAACCCTAACCCTAACCCTAACCCTAACCCTAACCCTAACCCTAACCCTAACCCTAACCCTAACCCTAACCCTAACCCTAACCCTAACCCTAACCCTAACCCTAACCCTAACCCTAACCCTAACCCTAACCCTAACCCTAACCCTAACCCTAACCCTAACCCTAACCCTAACCCTAACCCTAACCCTAACCCTAACCCTAACCCTAACCCTAACCCTAACCCTAACCCTAACCCTAACCCTAACCCTAACCCTAACCCTAACCCTAACCCTAACCCTAACCCTAACCCTAACCCTAACCCTAACCCTAACCCTAACCCTAACCCTAACCCTAACCCTAACCCTAACCCTAACCCTAACCCTAACCCTAACCCTAACCCTAACCCTAACCCTAACCCTAACCCTAACCCTAACCCTAACCCTAACCCTAACCCTAACCCTAACCCTAACCCTAACCCTAACCCTAACCCTAACCCTAACCCTAACCCTAACCCTAACCCTAACCCTAACCCTAACCCTAACCCTAACCCTAACCCTAACCCTAACCCTAACCCTAACCCTAACCCTAACCCTAACCCTAACCCTAACCCTAACCCTAACCCTAACCCTAACCCTAACCCTAACCCTAACCCTAACCCTAACCCTAACCCTAACCCTAACCCTAACCCTAACCCTAACCCTAACCCTAACCCTAACCCTAACCCTAACCCTAACCCTAACCCTAACCCTGAGAACCCTAACCCTAACCCTAACCCTAACCCTAACCCTAACCCTAACCCTAACCCTAACCCTAACCCTAACCCTGAGAACCCTAACCCTAACCCTAACCCTAACCCTAACCCTAACCCTAACCCTAACCCTAACCCTAACCCTAACCCTAACCCTAACCCTAACCCTAACCCTAACCCTAAAACGTAACCCTAAAACGTAACCCTAAAACGTAACCCTAAAACGTAACCCTAAAACGTAACCCTAAAACGTAACCCTAAAACGTAACCCTAAAACGTAACCCTAACGTAACCCTAAAACGTAACCCTAAAACGTAACCCTAACCCTAAAACGTAACCCTAAAACGTAACCCTAAAACGTAACCCTAACCCTAAAACGTAACCCTAACCCTAAAACGTAACCCTAACCCTAGGACCACCCCCATTCTAACCCTAACCAATGGGGGTGGGGGGGTGGTGCTAGGGTTCTGGCCAATCAGGGTTGGGGGGTGTGCTAGGGGAGGGGCTAATTAGGGCTGGGGGTGTGGTTGGGGAGGGGGTGTGTTTGGGGGCGGTGCTGGGGGACTGGCTAATTAGGGCAGGGGGCGTGGTGTTCTGCATACTAATTAGGGGGTGTGTATAGGGTATATATAGTGTATATATACATGTACTATATAGTGTATATATACTGTATATATACTATATATAAAAAGAATAAAAATATAAAGTCCGGTGCAGCAGTAGGGGTTTTCAGGCGACCGGGGAGTAGATATTTTTATTTAAATTGTTAAAGTTTTTTTTAATATTTACTCCCCGGTCGCCTGAAAAGCCCTACTGCTGCTTTAAAGTTAGAAATAGAAAGAAAAAGAAGAAAGAGGAAGAGAAATAAAGTTAGAGTGAAAGAGAGACAAAGAGAAGTAGAGTGAAAGAGAGACAAAGAGAGACAAAGAGAAGTAGAGTGAAAGAGAGACAAAGAGAGACAAAGACAAATAGAGTCAAAGAGAAGTGAAAGAGAGACAAAGACAAAGAGAAATAGAGTCAAAGAGAAGTGAAAGAGAGACAAAGAGAAATAGAGTCAAAGAGAAGTGAAAGAGAGACAAAGAGAAATAGAGTCAAAGAGAAGTGAAAGAGAGACAAAGAGAAATAGAGTCAAAGAGAAGTGAAATAGAGACAAAGAGAAGTAAAGATAAAGAGAAGTAGAGTGAAATAGAGAGAAGTAGAGACAGAGAAGTAGAGTGAAATAGAGAGAAGTAGAGACAGAGAGAAATAGAGACAAAGAGAAGTAGAGTGAAATAGAAGTGGAGACAGAGAGAAATAGAGACAAAGAGAAGTAGAGTGAAATAGAAGTGGAGACAGAGAGAAATAGAGACAAAGAGAAGTAGAGTGAAATAGAAGTGGAGACAGAGAGAAATAGAGACAAAGAGAAGTAGAGTGAAATAGAGAGAAGTGGAGACAGAGAGAAGTGAAATAGAGACAAAGAGAAGTAAAGATAAAGAGAAGTAAAGATAAAGAGAAGTAAAGATAAAGAGAAGTAGAGTGAAATAGAGAGAAGTGGAGACAGAGAGAAGTGAAATAGAGACAAAGAGAAGTAAAGATAAAGAGAAGTAGAGTGAAATAGAGAGAAGTGGAGACAGAGAGAAGTGAAATAGAGACAAAGAGAAGTAAAGATAAAGAGAAGTAGAGTGAAATAGAGAGAAGTGGAGACAGAGAGAAGTGAAATAGAGACAAAGAGAAGTAAAGATAAAGAGAAGTAGAGTGAAATAGAGAGAAGTGGAGACAGAGAGAAGTGAAATAGAGACAAAGAGAAGTAAAGATAAAGAGAAGTAGAGAGAAAGACAGTCAAAGACAGTCAAAGACAGTCAAAGACAGTCAAAGACAGTCAAAGACAGTCAAAGACAGTCAAAGACAGTCAAAGACAGTCAAAGACAGTCAAAGACAGTCAAAGACAGTCAAAGACAGTCAAAGACAGTCAAAGACAGTCAAAGACAGTCAAAGACAGTCAAAGACAGTCAAAGACAGTCAAAGACAGTCAAAGACAGTCAAAGACAGTCAAAGACAGTCAAAGACAGTCAAAGACAGTCAAAGACAGTCAAAGACAGTCAAAGACAGTCAAAGACAGTCAAAGACAGTCAAAGACAGTCAAAGACAGTCAAAGACAGTCAAAGACAGTCAAAGACAGTCAAAGACAGTCAAAGACAGTCAAAGACAGTCAAAGACAGTCAAAGACAGTCAAAGAGAAATAGACTGACATACAAAT
This sequence comes from Phylloscopus collybita, assembly GCA_027886175.1. Taxonomy (NCBI): domain Eukaryota; kingdom Metazoa; phylum Chordata; class Aves; order Passeriformes; family Phylloscopidae; genus Phylloscopus; species Phylloscopus collybita. The sequence goes on from JAJNNQ010000003.1 coordinate 10,338, forward strand.
AGAGAGAACTAGAATGAAAGAGAAATAGAGAGAAATACAGTTAGAGTGAAAGGGAAATGAAGAGAAATACAGTGAAAAGAAATATAGTGAAATACAGTGATAAACAAATAGACAGAAATAGAGTGAAATTGACAGATTTAGAGTGAAACAGACAAACTTACCTGAAACAGAGTGAAATAGACATAAGCTTAGAAGGAGACAGACATAATTAGAAACAGCCAGAAACAGAACCACAGAGTTAGACATAGAGACAGACAGAAATAAAGTAAGAGAGAGAAAAGGAGAGTGAGGAAAAGACTAAGAAGTAAAGTGAGAGGGAAAGCAAGAAAGAGAGTGAATAAAAATAACTCGACACCAAATAAACACAGGAGCCAATGGGGGCGGGGGAGAGGGGTGTATCTTTATTAAGGTGATTAGGGGATCAATTTTTATTGAATGAAAATTTTTATTTACACATCAGCAAGATACATGGAAACAAAGTACACAAATGCAATTGCAAATGCAACCTATATATATACACTGATAACAACTCCAACTACCATATAGAGCAATACATGGAAATTCAGCAGTAAATGCAAATACAGAACAATACAAGCCAGATACATATTGACACAACAGAACCATTTTTCTACTTCTGAAGTGTTCATTACAACTTGTTTTATTCTTACAAGAAACCCAAAAAACAGCAGCACACAGAAAACATAGCAGTCATCCACAACACACACCTCCGTCAGCTAACACACAAACTCACCTTCCCTCTCATCTCGACCACCCTGCTAACCCCCAGCCATCGGCACGCATTCGCGGCGGTCCTCGGGAACGGGGTTCCCGGGAGCCTCAAAAAAAATCGTCCTGCCTGACGAAAACCCCGGTCCACGGACGGTCCGCACCCAAACTTTGGCGATGAACGTCGCCTCGCAGACCGGCCGGGACCGAGGAAAAAAAAACCCAGCCGGGGGGAAAAAAAAAAAAAACCCCCCGGCTGGGGATTTTTTATTCTAAGTTTAAAAATTAGTTGAAAAACCTGAAAGGCAAAAGGCATACACACAGGGTTAGCAACAGTCAACACACACACTTCCTTAAGCTTACACTCAAACCCACCCACACTCCCATCTCAACCGCCCCGCTAACCCCCAGCCGTCGGCACGCATTCGCGGCGGTCCTCGAGAACGGGGTTCCCGGGAGCCTCAAAAAAAATCGTCCTGCCTGACGAAAACCCCGGTCCACGGACGGTCCGCACCCAAACTTTGGCGATGAACGTCGCCTCGCAGACCGGCCGGGACCGAGGAAAAAAAAACCCAGCCGGGGGGAAAAAAAAAAAAAACCCCCCCGGCTGGGGATTTTTTATTCTAAGTTTAAAAATTAGTTGAAAAACCTGAAAGGCAAAAGGCATACACACAGGGTTAGCAACAGTCAACACACACACTTCCTTAAGCTTACACTCAAACCCACCCACACTCCCATCTCAACCGCCCCGCTAACCCCCAGCCGTCGGCACGCATTCGCGGCGGTCCTCGGGAACGGGGTTCCCGGGAGCCTCAAAAAAAATCGTCCTGCCTGACGAAAACCCCGGTCCACGGACGGTCCGCACCCAAACTTTGGCGATGAACGTCGCCTCGCAGACCGGCCGGGACCGAGGAAAAAAAAACCCAGCCGGGGGGAAAAAAAAAAAAACCCCCCCGGCTGGGGATTTTTTATTCTAAGTTTAAAAATTAGTTGAAAAACCTGAAAGGCAAAAGGCATACACACAGGGTTAGCAACAGTCAACACACACACTTCCTTAAGCTTACACTCAAACCCACCCACACTCCCATCTCAACCGCCCCGCTAACCCCCAGCCGTCGGCACGCATTCGCGGCGGTCCTCGGGAACGGGGTTCCCGGGAGCCTCAAAAAAATCGTCCTGCCTGACGAAAACCCCGGTCCCCGGACGGTCCGCACCCAAACTTTGGCGATGAACGTCGCCTCGCAGACCGGCCGGGACCGAGGAAAAAAAAACCCAGCCGGGGGGAAAAAAAAAAAACCCCCCCGGCTGGGGATTTTTTATTCTAAGTTTAAAAATTAGTTGAAAAACCTGAAAGGCAAAAGGCATACACACAGGGTTAGCAACAGTCAACACACACACTTCCTTAAGCTTACACTCAAACCCACCCACACTCCCATCTCAACCGCCCCGCTAACCCCCAGCCGTCGGCACGCATTCGCGGCGGTCCTCGGGAACGGGGTTCCCGGGAGCCTCAAAAAAATCGTCCTGCCTGACGAAAACCCCGGTCCCCGGACGGTCCGCACCCAAACTTTGGCGATGAACGTCGCCTCGCAGACCGGCCGGGACCGTGGAAAAAAAAACCCAGCCGGGGGGAAAAAAAAAAAACCCCCCCGGCTGGGGATTTTTTATTCTAAGTTTAAAAATTAGTTGAAAAACCTGAAAGGCAAAAGGCATACACACAGGGTTAGCAACAGTCAACACACACACTTCCTTAAGCTTACACTCAAACCCACCCACACTCGCATCTCAACCGCCCCGCTAACCCCCAGCCGTCGGCACGCATTCGCGGCGGTCCTCGGGAACGGGGTTCCCGGGAGCCTCAAAAAAAATCGTCCTGCCTGACGAAAACCCCGGTCCACGGACGGTCCGCACCCAAACTTTGGCGATGAACGTCGCCTCGCAGACCGGCCGGGACCGAGGAAAAAAAAACCCAGCCGGGGGGAAAAAAAAAAAACCCCCCCGGCTGGGGATTTTTTATTCTAAGTTTAAAAATTAGTTGAAAAACCTGAAAGGCAAAAGACATACACACAGGGTTAGCACCAGTCAGCACACACACACACACACAAACACAAGCAGACACAGGCAGACAGAAACTGTCAGACAGACAGAGTCACACTCTTCAGCTTACATGGTAGATTCTGGGATAATAGGTAGCATCAGCAACCACAGAGATACTAATCTTCCTCCGGCACCTGCAACACAAGAAGAGATGATCAGCAAGTGATTATCTGACAGCTAGGCATTATCCACACTCTAGGCCCATCACATTTCTGCCCAAAAACTACACAGAAAAGGGAATAACTGTAAAGTTTGACAACTGTTCTAGCTAACTGTGACTACATGCTAAGGCAGCCTAGTGACAGTACAATACAGCCACAGTACACTACAAGGCAGCATCGTGACAGTACAATACAAGGCAGCATACAGAAAGTACAATACAGTCACAGTACAAGGCAGCATCGTGAAAGTACAATACAGTCACAGTACAACACAGCATATTGACAATACAATACAGTCACAGTACAATACAAGGCAGCATACTGACAGTACAATACAGTCACATTACAAGGCAGTACAGTCACAGTACAATACAGTCACAGTACAATACAAGGCAGTACAGTCACAGTACAATACAAGGCGGCATAGTCACAGTACAGTCACAGTACAATACAAGGCGGCACAGGCACAGTACAATACAGTCACAGTACAATACAAGGCAGTACAGTCACAGTACAATACAAGGCGGCATAGTCACAGTACAGTCACAATACAATGTAAGGCGGCACAGGCACCCACAATGTAAGGCGGCACAGGCACAGTACAATACAGTCACAGTACAATACAAGGCGGCACAGGCACCCACACTGTAAGGCGGCACAGGCACAGTACAATACAGTCACAGTACAATACAAGGCGGCACAGGCACCCACACTGTAAGGCGGCACAGGCACAGTACAATACAGTCACAGTACAATACAAGGCGGCACAGGCACCCACACTGTAAGGCAGCACAGGCACAGTACAATACAGTCACAGTACAATGTAAGGCGGCACAGGCACCCACAATGTAAGGCGGCACAGGCACCCACAATGTAAGGCGGCACAGGCACAGTACAATACAGTCACAACACAATGTAAGGCGGCACAGGCACCCACAATGTAAGGCGGCACAGGCACCCACAATGTAAGGCGGCACAGGCACCCACAATGTAAGGCGGCACAGGCACAGTACAACACAGGCACAGTACAATACAGTCAGAGTACACAAGGTGGCAGAGGCACAATAAAATACAAAGTGGCAGAGGCACAATAAAATACAGTCAGAAGAAAATATAAGGCGGCATAGTCACAATACCAGCCAAGACAGGTACAATGCAAGTGAGAACTTGAGAACTCTCTGGAATATTAATTCTCCAGACCTAGATGCCTTGAGAAGACAAAACCTTCTGAAATACTGCAGTCATGCAAGGAGAACATAATCCTCTCCCTATGCAAGACCAAGAGAACAGCACATGAAAAGAATGCCCTACAAAAGGTGAAAAGGAAAAAGGATGAGAACCCCTTGTGTCCATGTGCTAGCCTCAAAAAGTAAAAATGTAAAGATGCCAGAACACGGATGATCCGGCAAAGTACGTGACTAGCGGGCCAGAATGATGCCGACAAAGCATCGAGATGTAATGAAGTCCTACGACACAGAAGACAAGGGACACAAACTACATAACGGACACAAGTTCAAACTCCCTGGCAGCTCCACCTTATCGACCCAAGATTCCTAGCACAAGATGAGCCAGAGGCTGATGATGCCAAAGGAAACAAAGCTCTAAGGCAAAAGCATGATGATTAAACAGAACTCCTTACAAGAAATTAGTGCCAAAGCTGTTAGGAGGATGCTCGAGAAGCTGGACAGCCTGAGAGAAAGAAGCGATGACTGCGGAGTGACTGTGGCGATACCTCCTGCACCCAAAGGCGGCCTCCTCGGGTGAAAACATCCACGATGACGGTCGAGACTCGAAGATGACTGACGACGCAAACCGTGCTAGGACGCGCAGATGACTCGGAACCGCCCTGCCCGGCAAAGGCTCCGGTGAGGCTGAAATAAAACCCTCTCCCTTCGCTTCCAAGGGGCCCATCCCACTAAGGCCCTCTCCTCTAAGCTAACTTTAAATTGCCTCCTGTGATTGCAAAGCTTTTTCCCCTTCTCCCAACCACCGGCCCCAGAACTTATCTTTTTGAAGATGAGCGGACAAAATCCATCTGCGATGCAAAAGAACACGTTGGCACCGTGGATGTTGAGATAGCTGTGACTGCTTCGGTGTTGCCATATCCAAACCAGCTCTACACCTCATCAAGGTACCTAAGACAACAAAACAGAATATGTGACAATTGCCCTACAAAAGAATAATCCCTAGGGCTCCTCTAAACCACCACCTCAGCTCACCTCAAATCTTCATGTGACTCCAGAGATGGCCCAGAGGGTACCTGCAAAATGAAAAGGTACAGTCTTAGCAAACTGCTGCACACTGCTCCCTTGAGTCACCCCACCTAGACACCAACTCACCTGCTAGCCACTATTCTTTGGCACGCCTGGGACAGCACCTGCAAGGAAAGAAAGCAAAAAAGCATGCTCAGTGACTGTGCAAACACAACCTCCCCAGTCAGACGGGATGGAATCACACATATATCTTAAGCTTACACCCACCTGGCCACTGGCATCCTGGCCCAGGACATCTTCCGAGTGGACCGCCTAAAATAAAAACACAACAGTGGATGCTTAGAGTTGCATCACAAATTGAAACCTGAGCCATAACAAACGCTTCTCTGCATTGGTCACTGCTCACCTTCACGAGTTCACCTTGACTGCTGATATCCCACCATACCACCTAAAAATAAAGACAAAGAACAATGCTGTAACACATCACCATTTACACTTTCCCTGCAAAGACAAATGGGGACTGACTTAAGCTCTACACGCACCTGGTTACAGGCATCCGGGCCCGGGACATGTTCCAAGTGGACCGCCTAAAATAAAAACACAACAGTGGATGCTTAGAGTTGCATCAGAAATTGACCATAACAAACGCTTCTCTGCATTGGTCATGCTCACCTTCACCAGTTCACCTTGACTGCTGATATCCCACCATACCACCTAAAAATAAAGACAAAGAACAATGCTGTAACACATCACCATTTACACTTTCCCTGCGAAGACAAATGGGGACTGACTTAAGCTCTACACGCACCTGGTTACAGGCCTCCGGGCCCGGGACATCTTCCAAGTGGATCCCCTAAAATAAAAACACAACAGTGGATGCTTAGAGTTGCACCAGAAATTGAAACCTGAGCCATAACAACTGCTTCTCTGCACTGGTCACTGCTCACCTTCACCAGTTGGCCTTGACTGCTGATATCCCGCCATACCACCTAAAAATAAAGACAAAGAACAATGCTGTAACATAGTCACCATTTACACTTTCCCTGCAAAGACAAATGGGGACTGACTTAAGCTCTACACCCACCTGGCCACTGGCATCCTGGCCCGGGACATCTTCCAAGTGGACCGCCTAAAATAAAAACACAACAGTGGATGCTTAGAGTTGCACCAGAAATTGAAACCTGAGCCATAACAACTGCTTCTCTGCACTGGTCACTGCTCACCTTCACCAGTTCGCCTTGACTGCTGATATCCCGCCATACCACCTAAAAATAAAGACAAAGAACAATGCTGTAACATAGTCACCATTTACACTTTCCCTGCAAAGACAAATGGGGACTGACTTAAGCTAACACCCACCTGGTTACAGGCCTCCGGGCCCGGGACATCTTGCAAGTGGGCCACCTAAAATAAAAACACAACAGTGGATGCTTAGAGTTGCACCAGAAATTGAAACCTCAGCAATAACAGCCGCTTCTCTGCACTGGTCACTGCTCACCTTCACCAGTTCGCCTTGACTGCTGATATCCCGCCATACCACCTAAAAATAAAGACAAAGAACAATGCTGTAACATAGTCACCATTTACACTTTCCCTGCAAAGACAACTGGGGACTGACTTAAGCTCTACACCCACCTGGTTACAGGCCTCCAGGCCCGGGACATCTTGCAAGTGGATCCCCTAAAATAAAAGCACAACAGTGGATGCTTAGAGTTGCACCAGAAATTGAAACCTCAGCAATAACAGCCGCTTCTCCGCACTGGTCACTGCTCACCTTGCCCACTTCGCCTTGAGTGCCGATACCCCAGGTCACATCCTAAAAATAAAGACAAAGAACAGTGCTGTAACAGAGCCACCATTTACACTTTCCCTGCAATGAAACACAGGGACTGACCTTCTTGAGGGAAAGTCCTCCACCAGTATGGGGTGCTCTGCCACGGATTGAATCCATCTGCATCTGAAAGAAAGTTAAGATGAAAGTCAAAGTGCTGCAGGATAACTGGATGGCTCCAGACATCTTGGGTCAATCTACAGATACTACTTAAAGACCAGCTACACCCCGCATTATAAATTTCAAGTCCCCAGCACTTGCTCTACGACACCTACACCCAACTACGGAGAAGGGCAGAGCAGCTCCGGGACAAATACACACCCACACCCGTGACACGGGAGACGACAAACGAGGGAACACAACGGGGACAGAAAACTCTCGGCGAGAAGAATGACCGCAAAGAAGACCGAGAACTCTGAATGAGATGTCCGAGACGAGAGCCCTGGTGGGCTAACCGGGCTCAGAAAACCCTGCAGGAAGAAGATGTTAGCAGGATGACTTATTCCAAGCACTGCAAAGATGGATGCCCGAGAGTCCTGCGGTTAAAAGCCTCTACCTATCTTTGCCTTCTAACAAGTCCTAATCCGCCAGAATGGATCGTTGCGGAGCGCAGCTGTCGATACAGCTCGGAACAAGACCTGAAAAGACATTGGACCGGATGCTTCTAAAGAGAGATGCAATTTTGATGCCTGTCTGGGCTCCCAAAGGAAAGGTTCAATGTGATCGGCGCCTGGCCGAGGAACAGAGAGATTAGAGATGCTAAGAATGACTCCGGCGTTTCCTATCGGCCCCTTGAAGGGCTAAGGCAAAAGACACGGAAGACCAGGTGCCCAAAAGACAGTGCACAACAGATGGGACACGTGAAATGCCCTGGGACTGCTCTGCCCTGCACACCTCAGCATTGAGATGAAAAACAACACTTTCCCTTTATGCACCTAAGGGGCCATTTCTTGGACATGCCTGCCTCCAAAGCTGACTCAAAAACCCCTCCCGGTGACCCCTGACTCAGCACCCCGCTTTCAAATCTTCTGTGAGCCATAGCCCCCCACTTATCTCTTGGACCGGGGATGCGAATCCACGTTGGGTGCGAAAGAAAGCCACCTCGCCCTCGGGGAGGTTCCCGCTGTCACTGGGCTGTAGTCTCTTAGTCAGCTACAATAAAAAAACCTCATATGAATGTGCAATCTCAGCAGCATGTCGGCCAAAATGCAACAACTCTGCTACTCACCATTTCTTAAGAAGGCCCAGGTCCTGGGCCCGCACGCTTTGGCCGTGCTCGGAGGCCGATGTCATCGTCGTAGGGTATACCTGCGTTAAAAGGAGACGAGGGGATGCGGCAATGCTGAAACTTGAGTGGACCCTCCCTTCCTCCTCCCTGCCTCCCTGACTCACCGCAACTCTTCGGCCGTTACCAAAGTCTACCCAAAGGGCACCTTCAAGTGGGAAAGATCAAGGCTTCATCACAGAGTCCTGTATTACTTCCAGAGGGCTCACAAGAGAAGCGAACTGGGTCCGTCGGGTGATTGGGGAGGGAGTCTCGATGCAAAGTGAGCAAACTGCCTACAATGCACAAATGACAATGGATGCTTTGAGTTAGACCGGAATGTGGCATCCGAGCAATAACAACTGCTTCTGCCCACTACTCACTGCTCACCTTACCCACTTGATCTTGACTGCTGATATGCGGCATCACTTCCTAAAAAGAAGGAAAAAGAACAATGCTGTAACATAGCCACCATTTACATCTGCCCTGAAAAGCCAAGCAATGACAGACCTTCCCAGAAAGAAGGGGCAAAACAAAATGGAAAGGTGTGTACCGACGTAGGGTCCAAAAGCGTCGTGTGGCCAAAGTAGTTTCTGTCCGAAACCCCTTGAATGTCACCTCCTGCTGCGACGGTCTCGGTCGTACGGGACCGGCACTTTAAATGCTGCTGGCCACCTGTAAAACACAAAATAACAAAGGCCGCTTAGAGTTTCATGACTTACGCAAGAATGCCTGTAGCATCCGGTTCTATGCCAGAACTGATACTCCTCTCGCTCGCCTGTACGCATCTGGTCACGGTGCCCCGGTGCTGCTAGCCGACCGTGTCACGCTCCTTGCATCTTCAAAATTAGATGAAAACATGACCGACGATGTAAACGTAGAGAAGAAAGTCAGGCCGTAGCTCAGGCTTTCGGCGCCGACTCGTCTCGTCGCCGTGCTCCTCCGGTCTCCGGTGTTTGTACTGGGTTTACTATGTTACTATCCCTCTGCAAAAGAATTCTTCGTTAAAGTCACTCAGACACATAGGGAAAGCTTAAGCTTCTCAAAGTTCCCATTTCTCAACGCAAACTGTCTAGGATCTGACAACAGCATGCATTAAGACAAAGAGCTACAAAACTGTGAGACGCCGCTATACTGTTCCCTCTGTCTCTGCCCAACTCCGCACGGACCGGCCACACTCGCTGTGTCTGAGGTGGGGCTTGGGTGGCTAAAATGTTAGCCGTAAAGTTGTCTGTCTAGCCCACCTACCCTCTTATCTATTCCACAGGGCAGAGCAGTTCCAGGCTAAACACAACACATTACAAACAGCGTGACACAAGGACAACAAACAAAGATCCCAGCAAAAATAGCAATTAGAATAATAGCAAGGACCGAGATGATGCCAAAAGAGATGACCGACGGTACGCCGATGGCGGACGGCGAGGGCTCTAAGGAGCAGAAGAAAAGACTGTAACACAGTGACCTGTTCAAGAAACTGTCAGTCACGATGATCAAGATAGCTGTGAGATAATAGTACGTTCAGAATGCTCCCCGTAACCGTACAACCTTACGAGCCCCGGGATGCTACAACTCACGGCCGGAAAGGAGGATGGTACGGCCGGGAATGAGGCCTCAAAAGACGTCCGATTTGATGCTTCTAAGATACGACTCGGAGATGCGGCCTAGCCCGTAAAAGAATGGACGGTATCGGCATTGTGCCGAGAAGCGCGCATGTTCGAGAATCTAGAGATGATGGCTGACGCTCGTGATAAGGTCCTCGAGGGGAAAAGACAGCGATATCTGATCTGAGGGATCCCAAAGACAGGCTAGACAATGTGGCACACGAGACAACATGACACACGCTGGAACTGTTCTGCACTGCACAACTTAGAGCTACAATCAAAAGTAGAGCTGCTCCTTTTAGCTGTCCTAAGGCGCTCCTTAGAAAACATCCTTTTCCTCTCTGCTAGTTGTTAAACCTGTCCCAGGAATTCCCAACCCGGTACCGTACTAACATCCCGCCTCCGGGCCGTGGCCCCTGACTTATCTTTTGGGTGACTCGGAAGGCCCCCTGATCACCGGTTCGGCTCTTTGTCACCTACAATCAAGAAAATTAAAACCAAAGTATGAGTTTAGTGTTACGTGAGCCAAATCCCAGTGAGTCAGCTACTAACTCTGTCCTTAGTGCGTCTGGGTCTTTGACTCGCTGGTTTCATAGTGAGTCTAAGGCTATAGCTGTTACTGTGATTGGCACCACAGTTAGCGAGAGACAAAGTCACACAGCCTTTCTGTGATTGCGGTGGATGCGCTTGTGTGCCCTAAGACATGTAAATACATCCCCTGGGCTTCTGAAAACTCTTAGGGAGGCCCTCAAATGGACTCTGCTTCTCACCATGCTGCCTCCTAAACCCCACCACAGTAACTCCTACCTAGGTCACCCACCCTCTCTAGGTCACAGTTCCCAACTTCCTTACCAGAAGCTGCAATCTCAAAGATCATCTTCAACTCAAGCAAGATCCCTTTTGTGACATGCCGAATCTGCTGAAAAAATCTGAAGTATCGCTCTTGACACGACCTAGAATCTCAGGAAGCGGTCCTTCTCCTAAAAACAACAAGAACAATACCAGAAGTTTTAAAAGCAATGGACCATCACTGAACACACAACCCAAAATCATAAACTTAAATACTCCCTGGATTCAATGCAGCTTTCTTCAGTGTCTTCGAAGCCTCTTTTGCTTTAGATGCCCAAAAGCACCTGCTGAAAACAAGCTAAGCTGAAAAACCTTCTTCACCGAATGGAGAAGAGAGCTCTTAGCCCAGCTGATTCCCAGGAGGGAATGAAGCCCCTTAGCAAAGGCTGGGGTTAATATACCCCTGTTTGGGCCCGCCTCTCGTTCCCACGAGTCCCTGGGAAAAGGGAGGAGACAAATCCCGCCGGGTATAAAAGCCCTCAGAGGAGCTGTAGCTGTTTGGCTCCTATGACTTAAATTCCAGGTAGGTACGGGGCTCCGTTTAGAAGCAAACTTTTCCAGGAAAAGGTAATGTCCTTTTTTTTTTCTATAACTACTTTGAGCAAAAAGGCAGCAAACGAGTGAGATATGGAACTTTGTGTTTTGGCAGCATAGCGAGATAAGTCGGATAATTTGTTGTGAACTTGGGAAATTTTGCCTAAGTGATTACTAAGTAGCGCTCCATATGTGACTAAATAGATGAGGGAAGAACAGTAGTGATATGAATAGTGTGAATCTCATTAGGACCTTTAATGAGGGTCCCCCTAATTTTATCTGCATTAAACTGACACAATGGGGAAATGGGAATAAAAGGGCTTCGCCACTTTGCTTTAGTCCTCTAAAACATTGGCAAAAGATGAATGTGTCTGTGGGAAAACAGATAGAGATAATGCTGCAGGTAATATTACCTCTGATCCACTGCAGCTGTGTTAATTATCAAAAAGTGGCATCAGCCTTGCCCTGCCAGCTATGGGTATGATAAAGAGTGAGTAAGTTGGGAGGGCGTTGTGTTGGAGTCCGAGTCAGTAGGAGTCTGCTAGCCATGCTATGAGGAGGAAGGGACGGGAGGTCGGGAAAGGGACAAATGAGGTAAGCTACTGTACGACGCACAGAGGGAGATAGGCGGCTGCGCTAAGGATGGAAGGGAGTGAGCTGGAACAGCAGAAGAAAGAGAGTAGAAAAAAAGTTGAGACACTGGGTCTACAGAGTAGCTGCTGCCGTAAATAGACTGGCCCTGAGAGCTGTGTAGAGTTGCCCATAAAAAGTTCTAGAGAAAAGACATGAGAGACTGCTAGATAATAAGGTGTTAATGTTTGGAATCCAGTGAAGTCTTTAAAGAGGCCCTCAAGAGTGCAGTGTCCCTCTCAAGTTCCACATTTACCTCACTTTCAGTCTTTCAAATGATGGGGAAAAAAGGGGATTTTCACATCGGTGCAAACTTTCCAAAAGGAGGGACACCTGGACTTCCTCCTGAAATTAAACCTTAGGACAATGAAAAGGAGGAGGTACCCTTAATGCAAACCTGTAAAATACTGTGGTCAAGGTGTTGCCTTTCTGTTTAAACTGGAAAACAAAGCAAAATGGGGATTCCCAGTCTACTAATGCCCCAAACAGGAGGGAAAAGGGAGGGTGTCCTACAATGGATACCGTGAAAAATGCAGGGGAAGGGGACTCCCCATCAATTGAAACACAAGCGATGACAGAAAAAGAAGTATTCTTCCTCAGTTTAAACCCTTGTTCTCCTAGTAAGGCCCCTTTTTCATGGGGGCACTGGGTAGGGACTGCATGTAGCAAAGAGGGACTGACAAGATGAAAGGCAAAAGTTGAAAGATAGACTCCGGGACCCCAGACCCTCCCCCGTGGGCTCCGGCGCCTCTCCTCGGCGCGATGGCTTTTCCCTCGGAGTTCTCTCGGAGGGAGGCTCCTCGCCCGGATCGTCCGCCTGCTCCCGGGCTCCTACGACGTGCTCTGGCCGTGGTGCCCGAAGGGACGCTCGGGATGCCCCCGCCGGTCCCTCTCTGCTGCCGGTTCCATGTGCGGGTGGGTGGACGTAACCCCTAAAAATGACCCCCGGGGGACCTGGCACCTCGTGACCCTCGCTGATCACACTGGGGCTGCTTGACTTTGAATGGGCAGGGAGAGGTAGAGGAAAGTCCTGCAGGTCATTGGCTTTTCTGCAAGGCCCGGTATCTGCCTCTGAAGCTTGAGGGCTCTGGGGGGTCTTTCCCATGGAAAAGTGCCGTCACTTGGGTCCAGGGCCGGTTTAGAAAGTTTCGGGAAGGACGTGTGGTTGCTGGGATGATTTCAGTGGTTTTAGGACTTGGTCTGGGATGTTGAAGTTTTTTAGGAGCCGATGGAAACAGTTTAGATGTTCTAAAACAGGCCTGTCAGAGCTAGAAAAAGGTGACTATGGCTTTGGGGGCTTCTAGATGCCCCTCAGATGTTTGTAGGACCTCCTAAATCCTCTGAGGCCCTTCTAAGGCCCTGAAATACCGTTCACAAACCTCCAATGGTGTGCTAGAGCAACCCGATGACATCTACGATGTCCCCGGAAGTCACGAGGTCCCCGAAACATTGCCGAGACCGAACGGAACGCCGAATGTTCTGGCCTGCGAGGACGGGGATAATTCTGAACGGAAAACGCCTCCCCTGCCAGGCGTGCGGGTTGTAACGTAATGGGCCTCGTGGACTCTGGGTGACTCCTGATAAACTGATGCTGTGAGCCCCTCGGGGGCTCGGGGACAGAGAGGAAGCGAGAATCCGAGGCCACCCGGCTGTATACTATGGGGAGACAGGGAGAGACGGTGCTAAAGGCAATCTTGTCTTTGATATATTGCAGCTGTGTTAATTACTCAAGAGTAGGAATAGCCTTGCCCTCACAGCTATGGGTGCGATAAAAGAGCGAGTTAGCCGGCAGTCAGTCGGAGTCTGCCGGCCGAGCTGCGAGGAGGAAGGCGTGCGAGGGACGGAAAGGTTGAGACGTCGTGCGAGGGACGGACGAGGTGAGGGGGCCGTGTTAGGGATGGGAAGGAGTGAGCTGGAACTGCAGAAGGAAGAGAGAAGAAAGAGAGAAAGAACCAAAGCTGTGTGGAGCTGCCCATGGGAGGCAACATAGAAAAGGCATGAAAGATTTCTAGATTGTAGGAATGCATTTCCACACCTGAACAGGTGTTTCCATATAGGGAAAGGTTTAAGACTCACCTCAAAACCTTTTAAGAGAAGAACACTAGAAGTTTGTTTGCTCTCCTGACAGTAATGGGCTCAGTGCTAAGACATAAACACTGATAGGTCTGCTTACCTATTCCCCAGAAACAGCTATCCTGTATTGAGCTCTTTGGCAAAAAAACCCACCGAAATCGTCCAATACTTAAGGGAGAACATAAAGCTTCTCAGTGTATTCTTGAGGTGTTGTAGGAGATGTATGGGACCTGCCCCTATACTGTGCTCAGCTTTGTTCTATTTTATTTTTTTATTAAAACCTTTTTGCTTTTTCGAGACGTACTCGACCGTGCCGTCTTGCAAAATTATTTAAACCATTTTCTGTAAGGTGCTGGATACCCTCAGAGGTGTAGGACTCTCACAGAGCTAATTCCACCTGGCTCTTCGAGAAATTCAATACTAGATAACAAGGTGCTAATGCTTAAAGCCTTTGAGAGTTTTATTGATGGACTCTGAGTGTCGTGGCCATCTACACGACAGTGCTGCTGGTCCCGATCTGGGACAAATCATCTGATGTTTATGATTTTGATAAGTGTATTCCCGTTTTTGTACAACAGCACCTGAGTGGAAAGGGTGGCTAGATTCCACAGGTGGGAAAGATTTCTGACCGCATTTCTAAGGGCTTGGAAGTAGGCTTCCAAAGACTTAAGGCCGGCGAGAAAGCCGGTCCCTAGCGGGCTTCACGTAGCCGGAGCGCTGCACTAGATGGCTATGGGCTCTTCAGAAGAGACGGTAAAGGAAGAAGAGGTGGAGGGGTGGCTCTTTATATTAAGGAGACTTTTGATGCTGTAGCAATTGAAACTAAGGAAGATGGAGTTGAATGCTTATGGGTAAGAATTAAGGGGAAGGCCAACAAGGCTGACATCCTCCTGGGAGTCTGTCATCGTCCACCCGACCGTGAAGAAGAGGTGGGCAACTTATTCTATAAGCACCCGGAGAGTGTTTCAGGATCGTCAGCCCTTGTTCTTCTGGGTGACTTCAACCTACCGGACATCTGCTGGGAACTTAATACGGCAGATAAGAGGCAGTCCAGGAAAGTTTGAGACTCTGTGGAGGACAACTTTTTGTTGGTGGGTCAGCCCACCAGGGGAGGGACCATGTTAGATCTGCTGTTTGCAAATATAGATGGGCTGCTGGGAGATGTGGTGATTGCAGGTCGCTTGGGACAGAGTGGTCATGAAATAATAGAGTTCTCAGTATTTGGTGAAATCAGGAGGAGCACTAGTAAGACTCTTGCATTGGACTTCCGGAGGGCAGACTTTGGTCTTTGTAGGAGGCTTAGTAAGGGAAGCAGTCCTTAAAAACAAAGGAGTTCAGGAAATGTGGGCCTGCCTCAAAACAGACATCTTGAGGGCACAGGGATGAGGGCACAGGGACACGCTGTTTCTGTGTGCCGAAAGATAAGTCGACGGGGTAAACGTCCGGCCTGGATGGGCGAGGAGGTTTTGGAGGAACTTAGAAATACAAAGGGGATGTATCATCTTTGGAAGGAGAGGCAGGTCTCTCAGGAAGCATTCAAGGGGACTGCTAGAGCATGTAGGAAAAAAATTAGGCAGGCTAAAGCTCACTTTGAACTTAGAATGGTGACTGCTGTAAAGGATAATAAAAAATGTTTTTACAAATATATTAACGGTAAAAGGAAGGGTAAGAGCAACCTTTGTTCTTGATTGGACATGGGAGGGAACTTAGTAACTGCAGATGAGGAAAAGGCAGAAGTGCTTAATGCCTACTTTGCCTCAGTTTTTAGTGGGAAGACAACTTGCCTTCGTGACAACTGCCCTCTTGGGTCAGTAGACGATGTCAGGGAACAGAATGGTTCCCCCATTATCCAAGGGGAGGCGGTCGGAAAACTGCTGAAATACTTGGATATCCGTAAGTCTGTGGGACCGGATGGGATCCGTCCCAGGGTGATGAGAGAGCTGGCGGAAGAAGCCTGTGGGAAAGTGGCACGGGGAGTACCACAGAGCCACAGAGAATGAAAAAGGAACGGGAGTGAGACATGGAGAAGGACAGAGAAAAAGACAAATGCCAAATACTTGGCAAAGACAGAGGGATACAGTGAAAAAGAGGGACGAGAAACCAGAGAGGAAATGACCGTGGCGTGTGCCGGTGGGGGGGGAAGAAGGGCGAAGCGTGGTGCGGGGATGGAGACGGAGAGGTGCGGCCGCGAGGGCGGAGGTTGACGGAGAGACGGGTGCGATGAGTGCGAAGGACTGGGCGGCGGGTACGGACGGGTACGGGCAAAAGGACGACGAGAGGGACGAAGACATAGAGTCGTGATGCAGGACAAAGGAAAAAAAGGAAGAAAGAAGAAAGATAAAGATGCAGGCAGGGAGGGAGACAAAAAGCAGGACAGAACAGGGAGAGGGGCTGAGCAACTTTTATTAAACAAATATTGAGGACTCATTCCTTACAAGAAAAAGAACAAGAAGACAGAGTAAAAGGAAATGGAAGGGGGAGCACACGGGACAAGAAAGGAGCACGAGACGCATCTATACGGGTGGCGTCAGCAAAAAGAACCGGGCTGAATTTTTCTGATTGGGCCTGCTTCTCGCTGCCGTGATGCCTGGGAAAAGGGAGGAGGCAAATCCCACGAGGTATAAAAGCTCTCAAAGGGGCTGCAGTTCTTTGACTCCTCTGACTTAAATTCAAGGTGAGTTAAGGGCTCAACAGAGAAGAAAACCCTTCCGGGAGGTAAGGACACTTTCTTTTTTTGCTACAGCTACTTCAAGCAAAAGGGCAGAAATAAAACTTTGTGTTTTGGCAGCACAGCTAGGTAAGTTGGATAATTTGTTGCAATTATTCCTCAGTGATGACTATGTAGTACTCCACATGTGACTAAGTAGGGTGGCAAAGAATGGCAGTGATATGAATGGTGTATATCTCAATAAGACCTCCAAATAGGGCTATCTGTACTATAAATAAGAAAAATAGTACGCTCCCCAGCAGTGTTGGGGTTATGTACGTGCCGGGCTCGCTCCCATCTGTGATCCTTGGTACTGGAATACTGATAGAAGTGCCCCAAAATGCAGCTTTAAACCCTTAAAATACTGAAAAAGGCAGAGATTCCTTCAGCTAAGAATGAGGAAATGGGGCAGTAGTTTCCACGTAAACCGATAACATGACAAATAAATGGCTTATCCCCCTTTAATTTCATTGCCTGAAATATTTGGAAAAGAAGGGGTTTCCTCATTTTAAATTTCTCCTGTGATGGAAAAAGGGGGATTTTCCCCTCAATTCAAATCCTTGAAAAGGAGGGACAGCTGGGCTTCCCCCTCTTAAGTCTTAGGATGATGAAAAGGGGGTATTACCCTTGATTCAAACCCATGAAAGAGCATCATCAAAGTTTTCCCTTTCCGTGGAAAATAACGGAAAATGCGGATTCCGTATCCCTACCCCTGAAAGTGTGGAAAAGGTAAGCTTTCTGTCAATTGAGACCATTACAATTGCAGGGGAAGGGGATTCCCCCACAATTTGAACACAGTTAATTATGGAAAAGGAAGCTTTTCCCCTCACTTTAAACCCCTTTTCTCCTAATAATCCCTCTCTTTACTAAGGGCTTTAGGGAGGGACTAACAAGATAAAAGGGGAAAGTTTACAGCTCCTCCCTGGGACCCCGCATGCTGCCCGGGTCGCTCGGGTGCTGCCCCTTGGCACGAGCGCTTTTCCCTGGGCATTTTCTTGAAGCCACGCTCCGTGCCCAGGTGCACCCGGTTGCTCCCCCGCCCCTGATGGATGCTCTGACGGTCGTTCCTGGAGGGACGCTCGGGATGCGCCCGTTGATGCCTCTGGACTAATGGCTCCTGGCACAGGTATGCCGGGGGAACCCTCTGAAGGCAGCTGGTCGCACCTGGAGCTGTGACATCTTGGAGTGGGGAGGTGAGGTGGAGAAAGGTACTGCTGGTCGCTCCCTCCGTTGCACAGACCTTCATCTGCCCCTGAAACACTGAGATCCTGGGCTTTCCTTTCTGTGGACAAGAGCTATCCTTGCCTGGGTGCCTGTGGCCAAAATTGGCATTCTGCCTCCAAAATTCTGATGGCCTAGGTTTGTAATTACCGAGGAAATTCCCCCCGGATCATAAGAAATGAGCAGTAATTTTTCCTTGCCGATCATTACTGAATTGATTTTCTGTTGAAGTCTTTGACACGTCCCTTGAGGGGTCAGGGGTTTGGCCAGGTTGTTTATGGCTAATCCTAACAGGCCCAGACCAAACCTGAGCACCCCCAATTGCTGGTCCACCCTAAATTTCAGGGAAATATTGATACAGTTTATAAGGACTCCCTTTGCCTGCTACACAGACTTTCCGTGTGCATCCAGGGAACAGATTCACTCTGTAGTATATATTAATTCATGTTCCTGGAATATAATAATAAATTAAATTAGGTGATATTGGTAGAGCGGGGGAAGGTGCATTCCCTATAGTACATGTGTCTTGGAGGCTGTCAGCTCAGGCAGGAACTGAATGGTAACCTCACAAGAAACTCTTTTACATTTTCCTTGTGTATGTTGGTTTATGTTCACGAATAATATTTTATACATGCAGTATTCACAGGTATGGGTGATGGTAAATTATACAAACAGCAGAACGCTGAAACCGGGTGCAACTAAGATCTGATAAGAACTGATAGCCCAAGAGAATGGATCCGGCCAAGTCATCGAGAGATTCTTGGAAGCACCTAAACCCATCCCTACCGGCTGAGCGCCGCTGCGATTCTATCGGCAAAAACCATCGAGGGACAAAGAAGCTATAGAAATTCAGAACGGAACTGTAGCACCGACCTTTAGAGATTCTTTGCTTCCCTCGATAGCTGGACTTTGTAACATGTTCAAGCTTGTCCCTGGACTCTCCAACACGTTCAGACTTGTACACTGAGCCAAAAGGTATAAAACCAGTGGGCCTGGAGGCAGACCGGTGTGAGACCTGGGGGTGTGGTGTCGCGGGACGCTTCACGGAGGTCTCGCCCGCTGCGCGCTGCCTGTTTCCTCGCTCCGTTTCGGTATTGGCTTCGTCAATTTTGCGCTTGTGGCTTTTTCACTGGCGATCTGGCAAAAAGTTCTATTTTATTATAATTGGCTTTATTCATTTATAACAATTCCATCCTTTGTTCCCAAATGCCAGTTCTCACAGACACCACCGAAGCAGAAAACTACTTACGAGTGTTTCGGTTTAGAGGAAAACTTTTACTACATCTAGCTGTATGAGTAAAATAAATACATTTATTGATGGTCATTGCAGGAAAACTTTTCAGACAGGAAAAAAACCATTGGACAGATCCCATTGTGACAACATTGCTTTCTTTTGGGATTAATATCCATATATAGCATCATATAGATGTGTATATAGATGTGAATATATATGTATATATATCATATATATACATATATAGCATAAAAAAAGATATTTTGCAATTTGGTATTCTGAAATGGAGTGACATGGGTATGTTGGGACTTAATCTTCTAGCATTTTGGAATAGATTTATGGTAGTATTTTGAAACTGGCTTACTTTGATGATTCTCAACTTGTCATCCTAGTATTTTGAAATGGACACTTTGAAATGTGCATTTCTAATACGGTTAAACCAGGATGACTAATAAAACACTTAATGCAGGCGTTTTGATGTTTTGGAATCAAATTTTTATAACCTGAGAGATTGTTTTAACACTGTAGGCTGTCTTATGGATATTTTGCAAAAAGAGATGTAAATATTTTTTGGAGTGAAGGGTTTGGTATTTTGTACCCTGTGCATGGCAAGGTTATTCTGCTCAGACCAGACTGCTGCCTCCTAAAATCAGGAACGACACAGGATTTCTCCCAGATGCAAGCTGCCACAAGTTGGAAGCCTGGCTACCCTTGGAGTGCCAAACACCTCCTACAAACTGACATCAGGAACCTGGGGGCTGTGTAAGAGACGGTCCCTAAGTTCCTCATCTGCCTCACCACCGTAGCCAAAGACAGAGACTGAAGACTCCAAAAGGATTGGGACTAAAACCTGAGACCCCGCTACAGGAGCCCTGGCCTGGCTGAGGGGGGATGTCAGCCAATTGCTGCCTGCAGGGGCGCTTCTTGGACTGATGCATCCCCGTGGAAACCCGGTGGAAACAATGGCCACGCCACGCTGGACTGATCTCGAACGGCTTTCGGACTGGTTTGTTCTGTACCTGCCCTGTACCTGTTCCCTCAGTGGACAATTGCTGTACACATGGACATTTGCTCTAAGCGGTGGAGCGCTTTGTCCTGTTTCAGCGTAGCTGCCGGTGGTCTCCCCACCTGCTGGCCACCTGCCTGTCGCTTTGCAAAGGACTATAGAGAGACCCCTCAAGATATGACCTGAATTCGATATCTCCCCACGGAAGAGGAAGACAAGTCTGTTGGTCAGCATGCACCACGAGGACTCTGTCTCTCTGTTGGTAGATATGCCCCCTCTTCTCCCTTTCTCTCTCCTTTTGCTCTTTCTCTCTCTCTTTCTCTCTTTTCCTTCTCTCTCTCCCTCTATCACATAAAGTGCTGTGTGCACTTTATAAGGTGTGCAACTGTTGAGAGCAAATTGTTGTTGTTCCCTGCCTGTGTCTTTTGCGCTCTGAGATCACTCAAACCATCACGACTCCCGCCTGCATTAGCGGGTCGTGACATAAATTGGCGTCAAGGACGGGATCCTGATGGACAGAGGGGGGTTGCAGGTCGTGTATAGTCTGTAACAGGGGAAGGACGTTTCGCTTCAGCCGCACCTAGCCCGCCACCTCGAAAGGGTGAGTGGTGTCTAGAAAGCAAGGGGGGCGACTCGAATTTCCCACAAACTGTACACGCCTAGGTGAAAAGCATCCCCATACTCGAGTTGAGGGCTCTGTCTTCAGGATTTCACAAAAGATCTCTTGGTGCGAAAGACAGGACAGATTTTTTGGGTTTTTTTGGTTTTTGGTGATTGTTTTTTGGTTTGGTTTTTTTTTTGTGTTCGTGTGAATTAGTCTGGACTGTTTGGTGTAGTGAAGAGCCAACCGTAAGTAATTTAAGGAGTACCTCCCAAGCAGATTTTGTCTCTTCAGAGAGCCAGGGAATCCAAGGGAGGCACAGCAAGAGCTCTGCGTGTGTGTAAGTTTCACTTCCCTGTTGTGCTTTTGTTCCCTTCACAAAACGACTGAAAAAGACAAAGCTGCGTTTTATGCTCTGCTAGTAAAACATAATGCCAGGCCCTCTCCTGGAGGAGAATGGACTCAAAATAACTGGTTTAATCTAGAGAATGTAGTAGATAGAATATGTTCTTTACAACATGAGGCAAAATTTAAGCTGGGCAGGAAAAAAACCATATTCTGCTCAGTTTTGGGAGCTTGTCTTACAGCAGCGATAGAAACTCATGTTAACCGGGTGTAAGGGACGGTCCCTAAGTTCCTCATCTGCCTCACGATCATCGCCAAGGACTGAAGACCCCAAAAGGGACTGGGACTAAAACCTCCCCCCCAATGCAGCAGTTCTGGCCTGACTAAGGTGGGAAGACTGCCAGCCATTGTCCACAGGTGCGCTCGTTGGACCGATACATCCCCCTAGGAACCGGCTTGGACAATAGGACTTCACGGCAGACTGGTCTTGGGCCGGCCTGTCCTGTGCTTGCCCTATACCTGTACGTGTTCCTGAGGTGGTTATTTGCTCTAAGTGCTGGAGTGCTGCACCTGATTCACCTGATGCTGAGCTCACCTTCTGGCCAACTGCCTGTCGCTTCAGAAAGGATTATAAGAGATACCTCAAGATAGCCCGAATTTTGAGATCTCCCCACAGAAGAAGACAGATCTGTTGGCAAGACCACGAGAATATCGTCTCTCCGTCGGTAGCTATACCCATTTCTCTCTCTCTCTTTTACTTTATCCCTCTCCCCTCTCTCCCTTTCTCTCTTTTCTATCGCGTACTGTGCAAAAGTGCACTTAAGAAAGTGTACTGCTTTTAAGCAAATTATTATTGTCCCTTGTTATATCTTTTGCGCCTTGAGATCAAACTCGAACCATCACGATTCCCGCCTGCATTAGCGGGTCGTGACATAAATTGGCGTCACGGACAGGATCCTGAGACAGAGGGGTTGCAGGTTGTGTATAGTCTGTAACAGGGGAAGGACGCTTCGCTCCAGCCGCACCTAGGCCCGCCACCTCAAAAGGGTGAGTGGTGTCTAGAAAGCAAGGGGGGCGACTCAGATTTCCCACAAACTGTACACGCCTAGGTGTAAAGCAACCCCATACTCGAGTTGAGGGCTCTGTTTTCAGGATTTCACAAAAATAGATCTCTTTGTGCAAAAGACGGGACGTTTCTTATTTTATAATTTTTATAACTTAGTTTGTAACAACCATAAAGAACACCTTTTTTATACAAGTTAAGCCCTATACACACCTAGGGTAGTGAAGGGGAACATAGTAGAAGTTTGTGTGTGTGGGGGTGTGTGTCTTTTTGAAATAGTGCCTAGTCCCTTCGCAAGATAAATGAGAATTTCGGGGCAAAAAGTAAAGAAGCATTTTATGCTTCGTTAGTAAAACATAATGCCAAGCCCTCTTCTGAAGGAGAAAGATAAGCTCAAAATAACTAGTTTAATTTAGAGAATGTAGTAGATAAGATATGTTCATTACAACATGAAGCAAAATTTAAACTGGGCAAGAATAAAACCGTACTTTACTCAGTTTTGGGAGCCTGTCTTACAGCAGCTGTAGAAGCTCGTTTTAAACGGGCAAGTAAAGAAAGTGCAATAATAGACTCCCTTCAAAACTTAGTGGAAATTTTGCAAAAACAATTAGATGAAGAAAGAAATATAAATCATTTATTACAAGCTGCCTTGAGGGAGAAATATCTTAAGAACTCAAAGAATGATGACTCCCCAAAAGTGGCAGAAGAAGAAAAAGCTCCCCACATTAATCAAATATACCCCCAGAAAGAATTGGAATCGGTAAAAAATTGTGGGGAGGACTGTTGTCCACGCATGAGACCCCTGATCAAAACAGAATATAATTATATAAATGATGAGGACTTTGACCCACACATCACCACCAAACGAATACCATTCAGTGCTACCGAGTTGGCCAAATTAAAGAAAGAATATGGCCGGCTCTCACAAGAATCAGAAACAGAACATGTCTTTCAAGCGTCTCTTACTAGTGGTGATAGAATTAAGTTAAATGAACAAGAAGCAAGTAGCTATTGGGAACATGGAGTCTTCCTAACAACAGAAGATAAACTTGACACATGGTCCCTGACACAGCGTGCAGCTTTCTGGGCCGGGAGAATAAATCCTCTAGAAAGAGGAGACCCTTTAGCCATAGTCTCTAACCCTGACCAACTCCTAGAAAGTGTGCACAAAGCTGCCTGCCTGCAAATAATACATGAAAGGAAATTAGCTCCTGAATTTGTGTCTCCAATGCAATTACCTGTCCAGCTTGAAATGATGACTCTTCCAATTAGGAGACTCCCTAAAACACTTAAACCCACTTTAACTACTTTACAAAAAAACCATCATAGCTTTAAGCTCTGTAAATAAGTTGGACAAATTCCTTGAAAACCCGAGTGACCAAACCGGTTCTATCGATCCTGGACAACCTGGTACACCCAGTGCACCCCTCCCTCCACAGGTCTGGGGCACTGAGCCAAAGCAATCCTTTTCACCTGTCCTGGGAAATGAGCCAAACTCACTTTCTTCTAAGCAGTCAAGTAGTAAACATTTTGTGTTAATAACAATAGAAATTATATTTGGATTAGTGCAAGCAGAAGCTTTTACAGGTGACAATACTGTTAAAGCATTGCAAGATCGCTTTAGAACTCTTCCAAAACCACAAGAAATTCAATCTGATAACGACTTCCACTTTACTGCCAGAGATGTACAAGACTGGGTAAAAGCTGAAAGAATCAAATAGACTTTTCACACCCCTTACTACCCTCAAGCTAACGAAATAGATAGAAGAGTAAATGGGTGCCCTATAACCACTGCTTTTCACCCAACAGCTCCAGGCATAATTCTCTCACTACAGAGACCAAATGATTCCAAGAATCCAGAAAATTACCCTGGACAACCTATTTCAGTAGAGCTTTTGATGCTCTGGGAAAAGAGTATCGGACAAGTACACTCTAAATTCTAATCTTCTGCCTCTTGTTGGCAGACTCTGTTGTGTTTACTGTTTACAAGAGAACTCTGTGAGACATGAAAACTATACAACCATGATAAGACTAGTGATACTTTTCTGCATCCTACCACAATGCTGTGGCCAAAACCCAGCTGAATGGCCGTGGTCTGAAGCCACCGTCAGGTACGCTCATATTCTAAGAACATATCCCGGAGATCGCCACCCAAACCTAGCAACAGTGGTGCTGCACAACTCTGAGGTATACCGCTCAAATAAATGGGAGCGAGATCCGAGAGAGGGGATTGGAACTTTAACTAAAACAATTAGTGAAAAAATAAATATAGGATGCAGAAAAGTAGACAGGTCCTTTTATAAAAAAGTTTCCACCATTAGAATCACTAGTAATTTTCTAAAACCAGATGGGAAAAGCGATTCTCACCCCAACATTTCAGCAGAACTTTGTCCCACAAAGAAATGGACGTGTGCCAAACAAACACCCTTAGAATTGTGTTGTCGACAAGAATATGTTGATAACCACCCCCTGAGCCTAAAAGCCGACAATGTTGTAAACATAAAAAAATGTGATAATGAGTCTGCATTTGATTGTTGGTATAATTTCACCTTAACCAAACCGACTTATGTAACATGCAGTTGGTATGAAAACCCAATTAGAAAACTTTCTTTTAAATTCAAAATAAACACCATAACCCAACCTGTTACGACCCCTACCGCTACTCAAACACAACCACCTGTGGTTCTTAGTCCAAAAATTTATAGTGTTAGATCATACATGATTAAGAAAACAGGCCAAGAGCAAATAATGTCTAATCCATCATAGTCTCTTAAAAAAGTTAAGCTACTAATGCAAAACAATGTTTCAGAAATACAGCCAGCTTGCTCACCTTTCCTACAAGCCTCCTTTGAAAGATAGACTACCTGGCTATGGAGACGTACCCCTTTGAAGAAGCGAGTGCCAAGAAATGTCACTGGTATTCTGGGGACAGGACTGGGAATTCTAAATAGTATTGATTCAGAGGTACCGATAAACAAATTGACTGCCGCAACTAGAGATGTAGCCAAATTACAACAACCACTGCAATCCTCCCTATTGGCCTTGGGAACCCATCAGTAGCTGTTATCAAATGTAGTACCAGATTGGGAGAAAATAAATGTAAACGATTCCAAATTGATAATTGATGCACTTGGTGCTACACAAACCAATGTTTCCTGGGCTCTCAGCTGCATCCAAGCTCAACTATGGATGCAGTCAGTTACTGCTTCAATTATAAGAGAAGGGGAAGAAGGTACTTTCCCTACTAAAATTCGGAAAATAATCTGAGATAGTGCCACTGATTTTAAAAGAAAATTCCAGTCCTGGTAAAAATTAGTGAATTTTACCTATAACCCTGTTACAAATACAGCCGCAGCCTTTGTGTTAACCATACGTAATGCTTCAGTGCATTTGATATTTCCTATCATTGCTCTAAGATTAAACCATGATGGAGCTGTTCTCTATCCTTTAGAACGTAGAGAATGAGCCCGTCAAGTTGATGGGAAATGGCAAACTGTTAACTTGGAAGCTTGCATAGCTCAAAGCCAACAAAGATTCATTTGTGATAGTAATGCAATTATAGCTCAAGATATTTGTTTGGACACAGAACAAAACATTTGTCATTTTGAAGTTCATCCTAATGAGACTCCTGAAACAGTGCTTATATTCATAAGCCATGAATGTGCATGCTTAAAAACTGCTTGTGATGCTATATTTGTAGAAGATATGCTAGTAAATACCAAAAATCATTCAAATTTCTGTGTTTGCAATTTTACTAAAATTACTAAATGGGATTTCTCCTATTTAGCTCCAGTTACTTCTCACCAACTTATACAATCCAATTATACTTTGATACACAAATTATTGCCTACACCCATTAAGATAGACTTAACTTTGGTAAAGCAATTGCTGCTCCACCAAGATTTAATTGACATTTTAGAAAAAATCAAAGAAGATGAGCAAAAGACCTTGGTGACAGTCCAACATGATGTAAAAGAAATCCATTCCATCTCAGAAAGACTAATAAAGGATACTGAACGCAGGTGGTGAGATACTCTTTTCGGGTAGTCACCTACTGCTACAAGTATCCTGAACAGACTGTGTCATCCCATTGCTGTTCTTTTGATTTTAGTTTGGATTAGTTTTGTTTTGCAAACAATCCTGTATATAATAATTTGGAAAATGATAAAAAGATGGACAAGATTGACCACTGTGATGAAAGCACATAATTTGATTAGAGTTCCTTTTCCTATAGATAGGCCCAAAGCCATTGACGTGAAACAAAGTAGTTTGTAACTTAAATTATAAAACTTTAGATATTGTTTAAATTAACCTTGCTTTGATTTATTGTGATTACTTGAAAATTGTAATTGTTTTAGTATTTTGACTTAATTTTGTATAACTAAAAATTGTAGTTAGTCTTAATATGTTGAGTTAATTTTGTATGCCTAATTTTGTGATTAAAACTGTAATTGCTTTTAAAATTTTGAATTAATTTTATATGTTTAAGTTTGTAATCAATTAAAAAAAATTGTTATAACAATCATTGCGATTATTTTGTGATCAATTATGACTAATAATCATTGTGATTATTAATTGTTTTGATTTTTTTCCTCCATTCCTTTCTTTTTCCCTTTTCTCTCTTCTATTTTCCTTGAGTTGTGCTACCGACGATTGACGAGTCCTGAAGACTTCGTGTCAACACTACAGATGAAGCTGTCCTGTCGACAATCGTGAGTCACGGGGTGGTGTAAGGGACGGTCCCTAAGTTCCTCATCTGCCTCACGATCATCGCCAAGGACTGAAGACCCCAAAAGGGACTGGGACTAAAACCTCCCCCCCAATGCAGCAGTTCTGGCCTGACTAAGGTGGGAAGACTGCCAGCCATTGTCCACAGGTGCGCTCGTTGGACCGATACATCCCCCTAGGAACCGGCTTGGACAATAGGACTTCACGGCAGACTGGTCTTGGGCCGGCCTGTCCTGTGCTTGCCCTATACCTGTACGTGTTCCTGAGGTGGTTATTTGCTCTAAGTGCTGGAGTGCTGCACCTGATTCACCTGATGCTGAGCTCACCTTCTGGCCAACTGCCTGTCGCTTCAGAAAGGATTATAAGAGATACCTCAAGATAGCCCGAATTTTGAGATCTCCCCACAGAAGACGACAGATCTGTTGGCAAGACCACGAGAATATCGTCTCTCCGTCGGTAGCTATACCCATTTCTCTCTCTCTCTCTCTTTTACTTTATCCCTCTCCCCTCTCTCCCTTTCTCTCTTTTCTATCGCATACTGTGCAAAAGTGCACTTAAGAAAGTGTACTGCTTTTAAGCAAATTATTATTGTCCCTTGTTATATCTTTTGCGCCTTGAAATCAAACTCGAACCATCACGATTCCCGCCTGCACTAGCGGGTCGTGACACCGGGCAAGTGAAGAAAATGCAAAAATAGAATCCCTCCAAAACAGTGGAAATTTTGCAGAAATAATTAGATGAAGGAAGAAATAAAAATCACTTGTTGAGAGATGAAAATCATTTGCTATGGGCTGCCTTGAGAGAGGAGTAGTCTAAGAATTTAAAAAATTCTGACCCCCAAAGGAGACAGGGGAAAAAGAAACTGCCCACTTGAATCAAAGATACCCCCAGAAGGAATTGGAATCAGTAAAAAATTGTGGAGAGGACTGCTGTCCACACTTACGAGCCCTGATTAAAACAGAATACAATTATATTAATGATTAGGATTTTGACCCTCGCATTGCCACTAAACAAGTGCCGTATGGTGCTGCCGAGTTGGCCGAGTTAAAGAAAGAATACGACCGGCGCTCGTGTGAATCGGACACAGAATGTGTCTTCGGGGTGTCTCTCTTGGTGGTGACCAAATTAAGCTAAATGAACAAGAAGCGGGTGGTTACGGGGAACATGGAGTCTTCTTAACAACAGGAGATAAACGTGACACATGGTCCCTGACGCAGCATGCAGCTTTCTGGGCCGGGGGAATAAATCCTTTGGGAAGAGGGGACCCTTTAGCCGTAGTTTGTACCCCCGACCGACTCCTGGAAAGTGTCCACAAAGCCGCCTGCCTGCAAATGATACGTGGAAGGGAATTAATTCCGGGATTTGAATCCCCGATGCAATTACCTGTACAGCTTGAACTGATGACCCCTTTAATTCAGGGGCTCTTAGAATCCCTATTAAACCCACTGCACTCACTTTACAAAAAAACATAACGGCTTTAAGCCCTGTAGAAAGGCTGGCCGGGTTCCTTGGAAACCTGAGCGACCGAACCGGACCTACCGGTCCTGGGTTTGCTACGTATTCTGAACGGCCAGCTTTACACCCTAATCCATATGCTTGTGATCGTAAAGTTTGGACGTGGAGCCAGGTTGCCAAAGACCTCATTAATTACAGGAGAAAATATGGATCTGTAAAAACCCTGGAGGAAAAATTGGAAAAAATAAAAGGTGTTAAGTATATTGAGACTCCTCACAGCAAAAACTAGAAGAGGGAAGATGGATCTCTATAACCTTCAACGTTGGTTGTTATTGGGTATCAAAAAGGGGGTCCCCAGAGATGTGATGGATGGTTTACCCCTTGATAAAGTGAGTAAGGTAGACTGTATCAACTCCCTTGAGAAGTCAGGAGGTAAACACTTTGTGCTTCCAGGAGTAGAGATCATATCTGGGTTGGTCCAGGCTGGCGCTTTCAAAAGAGCCACAGGCGATAAAACTGTTAAAGCATCACAGTTGGATGGTTTGGAACTTTCCCAAGACCACAGGAAATTCAATCTGATAATGGCTCTCACTTTACTGCCAAAGTTGTACAGGATTGGGCAAAAGGTGAAGTAATTAAATGGACTTTTCACACCCCTTACTACCCTCGAGCTAACGGGACTATAGGAAGGACCAGTGGCCTGTGGGAAGCTGTGAAAGGTGTGAATGATAGATAGGGGTAAATGGGTGTCCCATAACCGCTGCTTTTTGCCCGACAGCTCCGAGCATAATTCCCTCATTACGGGGACAAAGCGATTCCAAGAATCCAGCACATTACCCTGGACGACCTGTTTCGGTGGACCTCCCTACTGTAGGGGAAGTACCGCTAGTGCTAAAAACCCCTCTGAATAAACATGCATGGGTAGCCTTTGATGCTCTGGGGAAAGAGCAACAGATAAGTACTCTCTGGATTCTAATTTTCTGTCTCTTGTTGGCAGACTCTGTTGTGTTTACTTTTCACAGGACAATTCCAAGGGACATGCAGGATTAATGTTGATTATTGTTGATTATTACTGATTAAATAGTATTGAATCAGAAATACTAATGAATACATTGCTTACCGCAGCTAGAGATTTGACTGAATTACAGCCACCGATGGAGTTGTCCTTATTGGCCTTGGGAACCCATTGGTGGCTTTTATCAAACATATTACCAAATTGGGAAAAGATAAATGTGAATGTCCACAAATTGAAAATTGACATGCTTGGTGTTACTCAAAGGAACGTCATCTTGGCTTTCGGCTGCATCCGGGCTCAATTGTGGATGCAGTTACTTGCTGCCTCAATTATAAGAGAAGGCAAAGAAGGCAATTTTCCTACTGAAATTCAGAAAATAATTTGAGATAGTGTTACTGATTTTGAAAGAGAATCCCAGTCCTGGTGGAACTTTGTGCTTTTTAACTTACAACGCTATTACAAACACACACACGTCTTTTGTGTTTACCGTACATAATGCTTCAGTGCATTTGATATTCCCTATCATTAGGATTGAACCGTGACGGAGCTGTTCTCTATCCTTTTGAGCATAGAACACGGGCCCGTCAAATCGGTGGGAAATGTCAAACTGTTAACGTAGGATCTTGTATTGCTCGGGGACAACGAGGGTTCATTTGTGAAAGGAATGCGATCATAGTTCAAGATACTTGTTTGGACGCAGAACAAAACATCTGTCATTTTGAAGTTCATCCTAACGAGACTCTTGAAACAGTGCTTGTGTATAAAGGCAATGGATGTGCATGCTTGAGAACTGTGTGTGATGTTATAGTTGTAGAAAATCTAGTAGCGAATACTAGAAATCGTTCCAATTTTTGTGTTTGCAATTTTACCAAAATCATCGGATGTGATTTTTCTTATTTGGCTCCAGTTACCTCTCACCATGTTATACAATCCAATTACACACTGATACACAAACTATTGCCTACCCCCTTTGGAATGAACCTTACTTTGGTGAAGCAATGGCTGCTTCATCAGGATTTAATTCAAATCTTAGCAAAGATCAAGGAAAATGGGCAGAAAACCTTGGTAACTGTTCATCGCAATGTGAAAGAAATCCATCGTGTCTTGGAAAGGGTAAGAAAGGATGCTGAACACAGGTGGTGAGATACTCTTTCTGGGTGGTCACCTACTGCTACAAGGGTTCTGAACAAATTCTGTCATCCCATTATTGGTCTTTGGATTTTGGTTACAATTTGTTTTGTTTTATTAGCAAATTTATACATTATGATTTAGAGAATGATGAAATGATTAAAAAGATTGATGCACACAATTTGATCGGTGTCCCTTTCCCTGTAGCCGTGCCCAGAGCCATTGACATAAGACAGAGCTGTTAGTAGCATGAATTATAAAAACTTTGGATATGTTTTAAATTAATTTTAGGTTTTGATTTGTTTTCATTATTTGAAAAATTATTTTGTGATTAATATTGAGCATAATTGTACTTAAGGTTTTGAATCAATTTCTGTATTTTTGATCTTGTGATTTGTCATAATCATTTGAAATATTGTTTGAAGGAAATAGTTTAAATAATCATTGTGATTAATTATTGGTACAAATTGTTTTGATTATCTCCTATCTTTTTTCCTGTTGTTTTTCTCTCTCTTGTTTCTGTCTCTGCCTTTCCTGGGTTATGCTACCAACATGGATGAGTCCTGAAGACTTTGCCACAACACTACAGAACCTTGCTGATGGAGCTTTCCTGTCAACAATTATGAATCAAAGGGTGGTGTAAGAGACGGTCCCTAAGTTCCTCATCTGCCTCACCACCGTAGCCAAAGACAAAGACTGAAGACTCCAAAAGGACGGCGACTAAAACCTGAGACCCCGCTACAGGAGCCCTGGCCTGGCTGAGGGGGGATGTCAGCCAACCGCTGCCTGCAGGGGCGCTTCTTGGACTGAGGCATCCCCGTGGGAACCCAGTGGAAACAATGGCCACGCCACGCTGGACTGATCTCGAACGGCTTTCGGACTGGTTTGTTCTGTACCTGCCCTGTACCTGTTCCCTCAGTGGACAATTGCTGGACACATGGACATTTGCTCTAAGCGGTGGAGCGCTTTGTCCTGTTTCAGCGTAGCTGCCTGTGGTCTCCCCGCCTTCTGGCCACCTGCCTGTCGCTTTGCAAAGGACTATAGAGAGACCCCTCAAGATATGACCCGAATTTGATATCTCCCGACGGAAGAGTAAGACAAGTCTGTTGGTCAGCATGCACCACGAGGACTCTGTCTCTCCATTGGTAGCTATATCCCCTCTTCTCTCTCTTTCTCTCTCTTTTTTTCTCTCTTTATCTCTCTCTCTCTCTTTCTCTCTTTTCCTTCTCTCTCTCCCGCTATCGCAAATAGTGATGTGTGCAATTAACAAAGTGTACTGTTGTTGAGAGCAGATTGTTGTTGTCCCCTGCTGTGCCTTTTGCACTCTGAGATCACTCGAACCATCGTGACTCCTGCCTGCATTAGCGGGCTGTGACAGGCTGAGTTTGGTTTCCCATGGAAAAAGGGCCACTGTTGATGTGTAATGCCCCACGCCTGCCACTGGGCTTCTGCCTGCTGAAATTCCACTAAAATTCTGAACGGATGAGGACTTCTCCCAGATGCAAGCTGCCGCGAGTTGGAAGCCTGGCTGCCCTTGGAGTGCCAAACGGCTCCTACAAACTGACATCGGGAATCTGGGGGCTGAGTTTGGTTTCCCATGGAAAAGGGCCACCGTTTGTGCTTAAAGCCCCATTGCTAGCACTGCGCTTTCACCCAGTAAATCTACAAATGCTGCAGGATTTCTCCCAGATGCAAGCTGCCACAAGTTATAATCCTGGTTACGTACAAACCCCAAATCTATTTCTATTACTAACATTGAAAAAAAATCTCAAATTTTAACTGCAATAAAACCTAAGAAAACCCTATTAAAAATAAAATCTAAAAATCCCATTTCAACTTACCCAAAACCCCAACCATTCCAAAGCAATATTTTTTTAGTGCCGAAAAACCTCAAACATTTAAAATAAGTACTACGAAAATGCCCTCTATCGACCGTGCCACCAATATCATATAAAACAAATAAATTATTCTCTTCATACAGCACACACTTATAAAAATATGTAAATCTCTCTGAAATCTGGACAATAATTACAAATTAGCCCAAAAATAAAAACTTTAATCTCGTTAACAAAACACTCCAAAACAAACACAACCTAAAAAATGTCACCATACAACCAACTACCAGCAAACAAACCGCTCTACAATCTTCTCGCTAACAGTTCTTATCACATCATAAAAATGGAACAAAAATAAAAAACAACCATATAGAATTCCACACAACAAATCACAAAAACTAGCAAAAAAGATAAACCAAATTACTAAACTCAAAACTGTACCATTAATCGTAACCATGACTAAAGAAAAAGAATCAAAGCTCTATCTCTACACTAACTCAAAAATAATAACCAATGCTCTATAAAATTCACTTAAAAAAACCAAACTAATGACCAACATGTAAAAATATAAACTGCTGAAATAGAGACATCACTACCCAAAAAACCTACCCAAAATACCCTACCATATCAATAGCCACGTTGCCAAAAATAAAACTAACTAAAAACACCAAGACAACAAACAAATCAAACTACAAAAATAAAAATATCACAAATAAACTTAAATTACCAACACCAAATATTATTCCTCAAATCATCAGAACAAAAACACCACCGATATATACACACAAAATCAAAAGATCACTTTAACCATAAACAGTACCTTCCAAATTATCCATAAAGAAAAAATATATGTTGCAATCAAAGAAGCCAAAGAAATAAACCCCTGTAACATAATAAGCAACAATCCAATTATAAATATCAGGAAACCTTCACAGATTAACTACATCACACTTCTTCAAACCCACCAAAACAAACACTACATAGGCACCATGAAAAAAGCCACCACCTAATAAATAAAAACCTCCCCTATACCTCCTGGTGCAGCCAATTACACCATCGTAAACCTCAGAAAACATCGCCTTTCAAAATACAATACTCCACCAAAAAAAATAATCAACAACAAAACTCAATTTGAAAACAACCGGATCAGTATGTAGGCTAAGAAACGTAACATTAAATAGACCATACCCCTTATCATACACCAGCTACAAACAAAATAAAACTGTACTAGAAGTTATTAAAAAACACCTGAAAACCACTAAACAGAGAAAAAGTTAAAAAATTAAAGTTCTTTTCTTCTCACAACCCCCATTTCTTTTTTCTGGGGGGGGTGAGGGAGGAATTAGCAAAATGAAGTTAAAAACAGAAAGTAGAAAAAATTCCCCTAACAAACCCACACTGGCTTACCTGCCTGCTGCTGCCCAGCACAAAAGTTTGTCCCTTGGCACCTCCTTTAAGCAATGCTCCACATCCAAGTGCATCCATGTGCTCCTCCAGGCCCAAATACCTTCTGTGGGATGCCCTCACCCCCGGGAGCCCAGCAAAAACCCCACTCCTCCAGCAGCTCCATGCTGAAGTGAGCTGACGGAAAACCTCTTACAGCAGCCCTGTTGCTTCATCATCCTAACAGCTCACACCTGTAGGCTGCCCTGCCCCCTCATCATCCTAACAGCTCACACGTCTGGGCTCCCCTGTCCCCTCATCATCCTAACAGCTCATACCTGGTGAGCTGTCCTGTCCCCTCATCATCCTAACAGCTCACACCTGTGGGCTGCCCTGTCCCCTCATCATCACTTTTTAGTTTTGTTTTGTTTTGTTTTGTTTTGTTTTTTTTGAGGACACTGGGAAAGGATTAGCAGGATGAAATTGAAAAGTGAAAGGAGAAAAGTCCCCCCTACAAACCCACACCGGCTCACCTGCTGCTGCCGAGCACAAAGGTTTGTCCCTCAGCACCTCCTTTAAGAACTGCTGCACTTATAAGCGCTCCCTCGGACCTCCTCAACCCTCTGCTCCAACAGCTCCAGGCTGAAGAGAGCCCAGGCTCCCCACTTCAAGCAGCCCCGCCCCTGGCAGGAGCCACACCCTCATCATCCTAACAGCTCACACCTGTGGGCTGCCCTGTCCCCTCATCATCCTAACAGCTCACACCTGTTAGCGGCCCTGTCCCCTCATCATAAACTTTTTTTTTTTTGGTGGTGTTTTTTTTTTTTTTTTTTTTTTTTTTTCTTTTGAAGACACTGGGAAAGGATTAGCAGGATGAAATTGAAAAGTGAAAGGAGAAAAGTTCCCCCTACAAACCCACACCGGCTCACCTGCTGCTTCCGAGCACAAAGGTTTGTCCCTCAGCACCTACTTTAAGAACTGCTGCACGTAGAAGCGCTCTCTCGGACCTCCTCAGCCCTCTGCTCCAGCAGCTCCAGACTGAAGAGAGCCCAGGCTCCCCTCTTCAAGTAACCCCGCCCCTGGCAGGAGTCACCCCCTCATCAACCTAACAGCTCACACCTGTGGGCTGCCCTGTCCCTCATCAACCTAACAGCTCACACCTGTGGGCTGCCCTGTCCCCTCATTATCCTAACAGCTCACACCTGTGGGCTGCCCTGCCTCCTCATCATCCTAACAGCTCACACCTGTGAGCTGCCCTGCCCCCTCATCATCCTAACAGCTCACACCTGTGGGCTGCCCAGCCCCCTCATCATCCTAACAGCTCACACCTGTGGTCTGCCCTGTCCCTCATCAACCTAACAGCTCACACCTGTGGGCTGCCCTGTCCCTCATCAACCTAACAGCTCACACCTGTGGGCTGCCCTGCCCCCTCATCATCTTAACAGCTCACACCTGTGAGCTGCCCTGTCCCCTCATCATCCTAACAGCTCACACCTGTGAGCTGCCCTGCCCGCTCGTCATCCTAACAGCTCACACCTGTGGGCTGCCCTGTCCCCTCATCATCCTAACAGCTCACACCTGTGAGCTTCCCTGCCCCCTCATCATCCTAACAGCTCTCACCTGTGGGCTGCCCTGCCCCCTCATCATCCTAACAGCTCTCACCTGTGGGCTGCCCTGCCCCCTCATCATCCTAACAGCTCAAACCTGTGGGCTGCCCTGTCCCCTGCTCATCCTAACAGCTCACACCTGTGAGCTGCCCTGTCCCCTCATCATCAATTTTTACTTTGTTTTGTTTTGTTTTTGTTGAGGACACTGGGAAAGGATTAGCAGGATGAAATTGAAAAGTGAAAGGAAAAAAGTCCCCCCTACAAACCGACACCGGCTCACCTGCTGCTTCCGAGCACAAAGGTTTGTCCCTCAGCACCTCCTTTAAGAACTGCTGCACTTATAAGCGCTCCCTCGGACCTCCTCAACCCTCTGCTCCAACAGCTCCAGGCTGAAGAGAGTCCAGGCTCCCCACTTCAAGCAGCCCCGCCCCTGGCAGGAGCCACAGCCTCATCATCCTAACAGCTCACACCTGTGAGCTGCCCTGTCCCCTCATCATCCTAACAGCTCACACCTGTGGGCTGCCCTGTCCCCTCATCATCCTAACAGCTCACACCTGTGGGCTGCCCTGTCCCCTGCTCATCCTAACAGCTCACACCTGTGGGCTGCCCTGCCTCCTCATCATCCTAACAGCTCACACCTGTCGGCTGCCCTGTCCCCTCATCATCCTAACAGCTCACACCTGTCGGCTGCCCTGTCCCCTCATCATCCTAACAGCTCACACCTGTGGGCTGCCCTGCCCCCTCATCATCCTAACAGCTCACACCTGTGGGCTGCCCTGTCCCCTCATCATCCTAACAGCTCACACCTGTGAGCTGCCCTGCCCCCTCATCATCCTAACAGCTCACACCTGTGAGCTGCCCTGTCCACACATCATCAATTTTTGGGTTTTTATTTTTTTTTTTTGGGGGGGGGGGGGAAGGTGTTTGTTTGTTTGTTTGAGGACACTGGGAAAGGATTAGCAGGATGAAATTGAAAAGTGAAAGGAGAAAAGTCCCCCCTACAAACCCACACCGGCTCACCTGCTGCTTCTGAGCACAAAGGTTTGTCCCTCAGCACCTACTTTAAGAATTGCTGCACGTAGAAGCGCTCTCTCGGACCTCCTCAGCCCTCTGCTCCAGCAGCTCCAGACTGAAGAGAGCCCAGGCTCCCCTCTTCAAGTAACCCCGCCCCTGGCAGGAGTCACCCCCTCATCAACCTAACAGCTCACACCTGTGGGCTGCCCTGTCCGTCATCAACCTAACAGCTCACACCTGTAGGCTGCCCTGCCCCCTCATCATCTTAACAGCTCACACCTGTGAGCTGCCCTGTCCCCTCATCATCCTAACAGCTCACACCTGTGAGCTGCCCTGCCCCCTCGTCATCCTAACAGCTCACACCTGTGGGCTGCCCTGTCCCCTCATCATCCTAACAGCTCACACCTGTGAGCTGCCCTGCCCCCTCATCATCCTAACAGCTCTCACCTGTGGGCTGCCCTGCCCCCTCATCATCCTAACAGCTCACACCTGGGGGCTGCCCTGTCCCTCATCATCCTAACAGCTCAAACCTGTGGGCTGCCCTGTCCCCTGCTCATCCTAACAGCTCACACCTGTGAGCTGCCCTGTCCCCTCATCATCAATTTTTACTTTGTTTTGTTTTGTTTTTGTTGAGGACACTGGGAAAGGATTAGCAGGATGAAATTGAAAAGTGAAAGGAGAAAAGTCCCCCCTACAAACCCACACCAGCTCACCTGCTGCTTCCGAGCAGAAAGGTTTGTCCCTCAGCACCTCCTTTAAGAACTGCTGCACTTATAAGCGCTCCCTCGGACCTCCTCAACCCTCTGCTCCAACAGCTCCAGGCTGAAGAGAGCCCAGGCTCCCCACTTCAAGCAGCCCCGCCCCTGGCAGGAGCCACACCCTCATCATCCTAACAGCTCACACCTGTTGGCTGCCCTGTCCCCTCATCATCCTAACAGCTCACACCTGTGGGCTGCCCTGTCCCCTCATCATCCTAACAGCTCACACCTGTGAGCTGCCCTGCCCCCTCATCATCCTAACAGCTCACACCTGTGAGCTGCCCTGTCCACTCATCATCAATTTTTGGGTTTTTATTTTTTTTTGGGGGGGGGGGGGGGGGGAAGGTGTTTGTTTGGTTTTTTTTTGAGGACACTGGGTAAGGATTAGCAGGATGAAATTGAAAAGTGAAAGGAGAAAAGTCCCCCCTACAAACCCACACCGGCTCACCTGCTGCTTCCGAGCACAAAGATTTGTCCCTCAGCACCTCCTTTAAGAACTGCTGCACGTAGAAGCGCTCCCTCGGACCTCCTCAACCCTCTGCTCCAACAGCTCCAGGCTGAAGAGAGCCCAGGCTCCCCACTTCAAGCAGCCCCGCCCCTGGCAGGAGCCACACCCTCATCATCCTAACAGCTCACACCTGTGGGCTGCCCTGTCCCTCATCATCCTAACAGCTCACACCTCTGAGCTGCCCTGCCCCCTCATCATCCTAACAGCTCACACCTGTCGGCTGCCCTGCCCCCTCATCATCCTAACAGCTCACACCTGTGGGCTGCCCTGTCCCCTCATCATCAATTTTTACTTTTTTTTGTTTTGGTTTGTTTTGTTTTTTTTTTGAGGACCCTGGGAAAGGATTAGCAGGATGAAATTGAAAAGTGAAAGGAGAAAAGTCCCCCCTACAAACCCACACCGGCTCACCTGCTGCTTCTGAGCACAAAGGTTTGTCCCTCAGCACCTACTTTAAGAACTGCTGCACGTAGAAGCGCTCTCTCGGACCTCCTCAGCCC
Organism: Phylloscopus collybita; assembly: GCA_027886175.1. Taxonomy (NCBI): domain Eukaryota; kingdom Metazoa; phylum Chordata; class Aves; order Passeriformes; family Phylloscopidae; genus Phylloscopus; species Phylloscopus collybita. Next base: position 48,422 of record JAJNNQ010000003.1, read on the forward strand.
TCTGCTCCAGCACCTCCAGGCTGAAGAGAGCCCAGGCTCCCCTCTTCAAGTAACCCCGCCCCTGGCAGGAGTCACCCCCTCATCATCCTAACAGCTCGCACCTGTGAGCTGCCCTGTCCCTCATCATCCTAACAGCTCACACCTATGGGCTGCCCTGTCCCCTCATCATCCTAACAGCTCACACCTGTGGGCTGCCCTGCCCCCTCATCATCCTAACAGTTCACACCTGTGAGCTGCCCTGTCCATCATCATCCTAACAGCTCACACCTGTGAGCTCCCCTGCCCCCTCATCATCCTAACAGCTCACACCTATGAGCTGCCCTGTCCCCTCATCATCCTAACAGCTCATACCTGTGGGCGGCCCTGTCTGCTCATCATCCTTTACAGCTCACACCTGTGGCTCTGCCACTCTCAGTGTGAGGGCAGGGCAGGGGCAGAGGGGATTTGCTACTCATTCCCTGCACACTTCCTGCTCTGCAGCTGACACACTGCAGCAGCAGGCTTTCTTTGTTATGGATAAGGACCCCTCTTCTCCTGCAGGTGCTGAAGGCTGGAATTGAGATTTTGCCTCTAACATCCCACATGCCTGAGGTTCATAACTCCTTAGGAAATCCCCCGGCAATCATTAGCCTCCATTCACAATTTTGCTTTTGGAATCACTACTAACTTGTCTTTCTGTGGAGGTGTTTCAAACATTCGTAGAGAGTTCAGGAGCTGGGTTGGCTTGTTTCTGATTTAACTGACAAGCCCAGGCTAAATCCAAATGCCCAGGATAACAGGGAAACATGGAGACAGTTTATAAATACTCCCCTTCCTTGCAATTCAGCCCTTTTTTGCACATCCCCAGAGCACATTTATTCCATCCTGTCTTCCCTACAACACCTCTCCAGCACAAATACCACTTCTCAGACACAAACCCAACAGAAATGTACTACAAGGTGCAGCCGGGGTGTGGCCAGGGCTTGGCAGGGGCCAGGGGGAAGGGGCCGTGGCTGGGAGAGGAGTTTGCCTCAGAATCCCAAGGCCTTTTTGTGGGGTAGGCTTGGGAGGCAAAGGTGGTTTTAATTTGGTTTGGTTTTGACCTTTTTTGGTGCTGAATATTGGGGAGGGGAGGGGTGGGGTGGGGATGAGGGTGTATTCTGTGTCAGTTTTCCATTTTGCTCAGATGGAGTGTGGGGGTTTTGGCTCCATGCTGGAAAATTGTCTTGAGAAGCTCCTCTATAAATCAGTTTTGCTGAGCCTTGGTTTTTTTACAGGTGAGAGGGGAACATGTAACATGTACTCTTAGGGTGTGTTCTTTGGGAAAGCACAGAGACATTCCTGCCTTTGTTTCTCCCCCTTAAATCTTTTGTGTTGGATGGCTGGGGGCTCAGACTGAAGATTTTAATTAGCCTTTAACTTGGAAAGAACATGGAATAAGGAAACAGCTTTTTGAGATTTGTCTTCTTGACTGATTTATGAAGTAACTTCAATAATAAAATGTCTATGGCAGACCCCATCAAGTTTTGAAGAACTACTTCTTTGAAGTGGAGACAGCTTTTGAGTGATGTGAATTATTTCTGCTAGCTTAAGCTTTCCTTTTCAAGGCATTTAGGTAGCCTCAGCCCCGGCGTTGAACAATGGTGCCTGAGGGAAAAGGAAGCAGGGACAGAGGGGTTGAAAAAGGCGTGTGAGACTTGCCTTACATGTCCCTAGTCTGGGAAGGTGCTGAACATCAAATGAAACTCGGGACAGCTGGGGTTCAGTTGCTTTTGGGTTTGTGATCTGTTTTGGGGCTTTTATCACTGGGGCAAAGAATATTTAACTTTCCTTGCCTGGAGGAGCTGTTTTCCTTGTCTTGCCTTTGTCATGAGGTGTGACAGTTTTGCACCCAAAACTGTGTGTACTGTGTCCAGTGTTTGGTGCTTTTGCCTGTGGTCTGGCATTGCCAGGGGTGGGGTTTCTTTTAGGAAAGCAGCTCCTTCAGGATGTGCTTCCTTGAGCTGGATGTCTGGGAGAGGTGTTGGAATGGCAGTCGCAGTAGTTTTTCATGGTTTCCAGGCTCTTTCACCCAGTTCATTCCAGTCCATTTCAGAATGTGATGCAGAGCAGAATGACTGCAGTTCAACTGTAAGTACAGTTCAGCCAGAATGGGTGCATGAACTTCAGCATCAGAGGTGTAAATGCTTGGGCATCTGTGAGTTTGCTGGAACCGGTGAAGTCCCAAGACCTGAACAACAGGCCCTGAGCTCAAGTTGACCTTGAGATGAAAGTTTAAACCAGATGTTGTGTTTGTATCCCCTCAGTAGTGAAAGAACCAGGTTCATGAGTGTTCTGCACTAGGTCGCTGCTCATTAGTGAAACAGGGCTTGACCTTTCCATGTTTAGATGTCACTGTTGGACACGAAAGAAAGACACGGAACTGTGATTCAGAAGGCTGATGCTCTAAAAAGGGGCTGGTTTATTCTCAGAACCTATTTTTATATCCTTTTACAATGTGCCCACCTAAGAGGTGGGATCCTTTGAACCATTGGTCACACCAAGGGTCAACAAGCAAAGTCCCTCCTTAGGAGAGAAATGTGAAAAACTAGATAGTTTAAAAAGTATGACCTTGTTTACCAGTTTTGGTCCCTGGGAAAGAAGTTCAGAGAACCTAAACACGACAAGCAGCGACTACATTTAGAGGCCAGGCAGGGCCCTGAAATCAGTCCTGTGGCCTTGCTGGGAGGTGCAGGGGCAAAGGCAGTCCCTTTGATGGGGCCTAGGGGGTCACATCTTGGACATCCCTGTCTCCAAAGCTGACTAAAAAGTCCCTCCCAGTGACCCCCGACCTGTGGGAGTACAGAGTGTTCCTCTGGAAACAGAAACCTGTACAGGGGGATTTAAAACCTGTACAGGGGGGTCTGAGATTTGTGCAGTGGGGTTGCAGACCCTGGCATGGACCCCAGGCAGGCAAGGGTCTCGATTATAGTCCATGGGAAAAATTACCAACACTATGGGATGAATTGCAAGCCCTCAAAGCTAGTAGAAAGTATTAATAGTTTCACATTAGGGGTTTTAAGATAAGAATGACCAGAGACAAGATGGAGGATTCTGGGCGTTACTCTAGAGTCTTCTCCCTCTTCGTCTCCATTTTGTGCAGTGGTGATAACATGAAGTAGATTTAGAGGGATTGGGTCAAAGTAGAAAACACCTGTTTAGTGTCAAGTGCATGCATTGGGTCACAATTGTAAATAATGTACATGCAATTATCTGTATATAAGATGACGAGCTGGGAGCAGGCGGGCAGTCGTCACCTGTTGCCCGTGCTGTCCAGACCTTGGCAGAGCTCAGGGAAAAGTATAGAGATAAGATAAAATAAACAAGGAGAGAAACCTTGAAAAAGAACATCTGAAGACTCCTCGTCTTTTCTGTGGGTGGCTCAGGGCTTTCCGAAGGACGACCACCCTCATTCTCGGGCAAGCAGAGACCCCGAGAACTGGCGTCCCTGGGTGGGCGTCGCCCAGGGAAGTCCTTCGTCCAGAAGAGTCCTCAGAAGCCAGCAAGAAGCCCCCAGAAGCCGAGGAGCCGAATTGCCATCATCTGAACTGAAGACCAGAGAAGGAAGAAAAGGACGAGAGCAGCTGATCTCAGGTTCGTCTCAGACAGATGGATTTCCAAGGGCCCTGGAGTTCATCGTCCTGTCAAATGCTGGTCGGTGATCGGGAACCTCCGAGCTGAACCGGAAAGCACCTGCACTTTGGTTCTTTCAGTGGTAAGACCAGTTGAGATACAAGATCACACGATGGGGGGAATTATGTCCCTGTCCCAGGAGCAGCTCAGCTTGCTGTCTGCCTTGCAGGGGATTGTTTCAGCTCACCCTGCGGGTCTCACAGAAAAAGAGCTCCATTCGTTACTGCTCTGGGTGAGATGTAATTAACCTTTCTGTGAGACAACAGTGTTATTTGAACAGGGGTTTTGGCAAGAGGCAAACAGGGAATTACATCATCAGGCGACTCAAAAGGACAAGATAGCTTTGAAACTCATGACGGCTGCGAGAGTTATGTTAAAAGCAGTCACAGGGCGAAGCATAGGAATTCCTTTCCCTGACCCACCGCGGGGGGAGGGGGATGAACAAGGTGACTCCTCTGCTAGTCGGTTACTAGCGGAGACAGGTGTTGGCCATCACCCAGCGGTTAAAGGGTCTCCTGCAGGAGACAGATTAGAGATGACAGCTTGTCTCAGAAGCAGCGGGGGATCAGCAGCTTTCCACACAAGGGAACAAAGGCATTGAGTTAGACGATTTCCCAAAATTTGTCCCGGGGAACTTAAAGCTTTTAATACACCCCAGTGAGGAGGAAGATCAGGACATGCTCTCTTTCGAGGCGTGCCCTGCGGAGGCAGGAGACGCACTCCAGGAGGGGGGATGGGAGAGTCGAGAATCTAGCCCACCAAGGAGCCCGTTCACCCCCCCTTCGACGCCGCGCAACAGCCCTCCGGTGCTTCCCCTTTCCTCGGAGATAGTGGGGCGGGGGAGGGAAATGGCAAGCGACGGGCTGGGGATGCGTGGGGCGGTGGAGGAAGGTGGGGTTCCGTGGAAACCGCGTGGGCAGGAACGCGTTTGGGACGGCTTGGGGGACGTGCTGAGCCAGGGCACAGCGGAGCGCGCGGAAACTGGGACAATGGCGGCAGGGTCGGCGTTAGCGGCTCGTCACGTGGGAATGACGCAAGCTACGGGGAGCAGCGCGGGTCAGGGTGCATCTGCTTTGCTGAACGTGAGCTCAGGTTCATTGGGGCGGAGTCTGGGAAGAGGTGACATGCGGGATGGGGCGGCTCCGGGGGCGGTGGCTCCAAGAGCAGAGGCTCCGGGGGGAGGAGCGGCAGAGGCTGCCCCCCCCAGGAACTGAAGCAGCGCAGGCAAGGCCAGGGCGTGGCCAGGGCGGAGCGATCCATCGAGGATCCGCCCTCGGAGAGGAGGATCTGTGGGCGCTGGCCAAACAAGCAAAAAGCTTGGCCGCAGCTATCAAAAGTATAGGCCACCGTGCTCTCAGTGTTGCTGCTGCCTCTGAAAGCGTGGGTGCGAAACGAAAAGTAAAGGTTCGAAATGAAGAAAAGGTAGAAAAGAAATCAGAGACAGAAAGTACTTTTAAGTTGTTAGCAGGAATGTTGGGGTTAGACACGGAGGGTCTGCTGCATGAGGCGACAGCACCATCTGCTGCCTGGAACAAAAAACTACAGCAGCCACCACAACAGTCACCGTTGATCAGTGGGGCGACTGCGCCATCTCGTGGTTGGAGGGAAAAACTACAGCAACCACAACGCAAGTTGCCAGGGACCAGTGGAGCAACAGCGCCATCTGGGCCTGGAGCGAACTCCAGAAGCCACCACGACAGTCGCCGCCGATCAGTGGGGCGACTGCGCCATCTCGTGTTCAAGGGAAAAACTACAGCAACCGCAACAAAAGTCACCATGGACCAGTAGGGCGACTGCACCATCTGGTGCCTGGAGTGAAGAACAACAGCAGCCACCACGACAGTCACCGCTGATCAGTGGGGCAACTGCGCCATCTCGTGGTCAGAGGGAAAACCTACAGCAACTGCAATGCAAGCCGCCAGGGAGCAGTGCAGCGACAGCGCCATCTCGTAGTTGGAGGGAAAAACTAAAACAACTGCAACGAAAGTTGCTGGGGACCAGTGGAGCGACATCGCCATCTGGTGCCTGGAGCGAAGAACTACAGCAGCCACCACGACAGTCGGCGCTGATCAGTGGAGCAACTGCGCCATCTCGTGGTTGGAGGGAAAAACTACAGCAACCTCAAAGAAAGTCTCCAGGGACCAGTGCAGTGACAACACCATCTGGTGCCGGGACTGAAGACCTACAGAAGCCACTACGACAGTCGCCGCTGATCAGTGGGGCGACTGCGCCATCTGATGTTCTGAGGGAAAAACTACAGCAGCCACCACGACAGTCGCTGCTCATGAGTGGAGCAACAGCGCCATTAGGTGCCTGGAGGGAAGAACTACAGCAGCCACCACGAAAGTCGCCGCTGAGCAGTGGGGCGACTGCGCCATCTCGTGGTTGGAGGGAAAAACTACAGCAACCTCAACGAAAATCGCAAGTGACCACTAGAGCAAGAGCGCCATCAGGTGTCTGGAGCGAAGAACTAAAGCGGCCACGACGAAAGACGCCGCTGATCAGTGGGGCGACTGCGCCATCTCGTTGTCAGGCATAAAAACTACAGCAACCGCAACGCAAGTCGCCTGTGACCACTGGAGCGACTGCACAGTCTGGTACCTGGAGCAAAGAACTACAGCAGCCACCCCGACAGTCGCCGCTGACCAGTGGGGCGACTGCGCCACCTTGTGGTTGGACGGAAAAAATTCAGCAATTGAAAAGAAAGTTGCAAGTGACCAGTGGAAAACAGCGCCATCTGGCTCGTGGAGCGAAGACCTACAGCAGCCACCATGACAGTCGCCGCTGATCAGTGGGGCAACTGCGCCATCTCATGGTTGGAGGGAAAAAGTACAGCAACAACAACGCAAGTCGCCAGGGAGGAGTTGAGCGACAGCGCCATCTGGTACCTGGAGAAAAGAATTACAGCAGCCCCCACGACAGCCACCGCTGATCAGTGGGGCGACTGTGCCATCTGGTGCCTGGAGCGAAGAACTACAGCAGCCACCACGACAGTCACCGCTGATCAGTGGGGCGACTGTGCCATCTCGTGCTTGGAGGGAAAAACTACAGCAACCTCAACGAAAGTCTATAGGGACCAGTGGAGCGACATCGCCATCTGGTGCCTGGAGCGAAGAACTAGAGCAGCCACCACGACAGTTGCCGCTGATCAGTGGGGCGACTGCGCCACCTTGTGGTTGGAAGGAAAAACTACAGCAATTGAAAAGAAAGTTGCAAGTGACCAGTGGAACAACAGCGCCATCTCGTGGAGCGAAGACCAACAGCAGCCACCATGACAGCCGCCATTGATCAGTGGGGCGAATGCGCCATCTTGTGTTCTGAGGGAAAGACTACAGCAACCGCAACGAAAGTCACCAGTGACCAGTGGAGCGACATCGCCATCTGGTGCCTGGAGCCAAGAACTACAGCAGCCACCACGACAGTCACCGCTGATCAGTTCGGCGACTGCGCCATCTCGTAGTTGGAGGGAAAAACTACATCAACCGCAATGAAAGTCGCCAGTGACCAGTGGAGCAAGATCGCCATCTCGTTCGTGGATTGAAGAACTACACGAGCCACCAAGAATGTCACCGCTGATCAGCAGGGCGACTGCGCCATATCGTGGTCGGGCAGAAGAACAACAACAACCGCAACGCAAGTCATCAGTGACCAGTTGAGCGACAGTGCCATCTGGTACCTGGACCAAAGAACTACAGCAGCCCTCAAGACAGTCGCCGCGGATCAGTGGGGCGACTGCACCACCTTGTGGTTGGAGGGAAAAACTACAGCAATTGAAAAGAAAGTTGCAAGTGACCAGTGGAACAACAGCGCCATCTGGTGCCAGGAGCAAAGAACTACAGCAGCCCTCAAGACAGTTGCCGCTGATCAGTGTGGCGACTCCGCCATCTTGTGGTTAGAGGGAAAATCTACAGCAACCTCAACGAAAGTCGCCAGGGACCAGTGGAGCGACAGCGCCATCTGGTGCCAGGAGCAAAGAACTACAGCAGCCACCACGACAGTTGCAGCTGATCAGAGGGGCGACTGCGCCATCTCGTGGTTGGAGGGAAAAACTACAGCAACCGCAACGCAAGTCGCCAGGGACCAGTAGAACGACATCGCCATCTGGTGCCTGGAGAGAAGAACTACAGCAGCCACCACGACAGTCACTGCTGAGCAGTGGGGCGACTGCGCCATCTCGTAGTTAAAGGGAAAAACTACAGCAACCGCAACGCAAGTCACCAGTGACCAGTGGAGCGACAGCGCCACTTGGTGCTTGGAGCCAAGAATTAAAGCAGCCACCACGACAGTTGCTGCTGATGAGTGGGGCGACTGCACCATCTCATGGTTGGAGGGAGAAACTACAGCAGCCTCAAAAGAAGTCGCCAGTGACCAGTGGAGCGACAGCGCCATCTGGTTCGTGGAGCAAAGAACTACAGCAGCCTCCACGACAGTCCCCACTAATCAGTGGCGTGACTTTGCCATCTCGTGGTTGGAGGGAAAAACTACAGCAACCGCAACAAAAGTTGCCAGTGACCAGTGGAGCAACATCGCCATCTGGTGCCTGGAGCAAAGAACTACAGCAGCCACCACGACAGTCGCCACTGACCAGTGGGGCGAGTGCGCCATCTCGTGGTTGGAGGGAAAAACTACAGCAACCGCAACGAAAGTCGACAGGGATCAGTTGAGCGACAGCGCCGTCAGGTGCATGGAGGAAAAAACTACAGCAGCCGCGAGGACAGTCGCCACTGATCAGTGTGGCGACTCCGCCATCTTGTGGTTAGAGGGAAAATCTACAGCAACCGCTACGAAAGTTGCCGGGGACCAGTGGAGCGACATCGCCATCTGGCGCCTGGAGCGAAGAACTACAGCAGCCACCACGACAGTTGCAGCTGATCAGAGGGGCGACTGCGCCATCTCGTGGTTGGAGGGAAAAACTACAGCAACCGCAACGAAAGTTGCTGGTGAGCAGTGGAGCGACAGCGCCATCTGGTGCGTGGAGCCAAGAATTCGAGCAGGCACCACGACAGTCACTGCTGATCAGTGGGGCGACTGCTCCATTTCTTGGTCAGAGGGAAAAACTACAGCAACCGCAACAAAAGTTGCCAGTGACCAGTGGAACAACATCGCCACCTGCTGCCTGGAGCCAAGAATTAAAGCAGCCACCACGACAGTTGCTGCTGATGAGTGGGGCGACTGCACCATCTCTTGGTTGGAGGGAGAAACTACAGCAGCCTCAAAAGAAGTCGCCAGTGACCAGTGGAGCGACAGCGCCATCTGGTTCGTGGAGCAAAGAACTACAGCAGCCTCCACGACAGTCCCCACTAACCAGTGGCGTGACTGCGCTATCTCATGGTTGGAGGGGAAAACTACAGCAACCGCAACAAAAGTTGCCAGGGACCAGTGGAGCGACATCGCCATCTGGTGCCTGGAGCGAAGAACTGCAGCAGCCACCACGACAGTCGGCACTGATCAGTGGGGCGACAGCGCCATCTGGTGCTTGGAGAGAACTATAGCAGCCACCGCGACAGTTGCCACTGACCAGTGGGGCGACTGCGCCATCTCGTGTTCGAGGGAAAAACTACAGCAACCGCATCGCAAGTTTCCAGGGACCAGTGGAGCGACAGCGCCATCAGGTGCCTGGAGCGAAGAACTACAGCAGCCACCACGACAGTTGCTGCTGAGCAGTGGGGCGACTGCACCATTTTGTGGTTGGAGGGAAAAACTACAGCAACCTCAAAAGAAGTTTCCAATTACCAGTGGAGCGACATCGCCATCTACTTCGTGGAGCAAAGAACTACAGCAGCCACCATGACAGTCCCCACTAATCAGTGGCGTGACTGTGCCATCTCGTGTTTGGAGGGAAAAACTACAGCAACCGCAATGAAAGTTGACGGTGACCAGTGGAGCGACATCGCCATCTGGTGCCTGGAGCCAAGAACTATAGCAGCCCCCACAACAATCGACGCTGATCAGTGTGGCGACTGTGCCATCTCGTGGTTTGAGTGCAAAACTACAGCAACCGCAATGAAAGTCGCCAATGACCCGTGGAGTGACAGTGCCATCTGTGTTTTTACAAGTGAGAGGAGAACATGTAACATGTTTGGGAAAGCACAGAGACATTCCTGCCTTTTGTTCTCCCCCTTGAATCTTTTGTGGTGGATGGCTGGGGGCTGAGACTGAAGATTTTAATTAGCCTTTAACTTGGAAAGAACATGGAATGAGGAAACAGCTTTTTAAAATTTGTCAACTTGACTGATTTATGAAGTAACTTCAATAATAAAATGTCTGTGGCAGACCCCATCAAGTTTTTAAGAACTATTTCTTTGAAGTGGAGACAGCGTTTGAGTGATGTGAATTATTTCTGCTAGCTTAAGCTTTCCTTTTCAAGGCATTTAGGTAGCCTCAGCCCCGGCATTGAACAATGGTGCTTTAGGGAAAAGGAAGCAGAGACAGAGGGGTTGAAAAAGGCGTGTGAGACTTGCCTTACATATCCCCAGTTTGGGAAGGTACTGAACATCAAATGAAACTCGGGACAGCTGGGGTTCAGTTGCTTTTGGGTTTGTGATCTGTTTTGGGGCTTTTATCACTGGGGCAAAGAATATTTAACTTTCCTTGCCTGGAGGAGCTGTTTTCCTTGTCTTGCCTTTGTCATGAGGTGTGACAGTTTTGCACCCAAAATTGTGTGTCCTGTGTCCAGTGTTTGGTGCTTTTGCCTGTGGCATTCCCAGGGTTGGGGCTCCTTCAGGATGTGCTTCCGTCAGAATACTTCCTTGAGCTGGATGTCTGGGAGAGGTGTTGGAATGGCAGTCGCAGTAGTTTTTCATGGTTTCCAGGCTCTTTCACCCAGTTGATTCCAGTCCATTTCAGAATGTGATGCAGAGCAGAATGACTGCAGTTCAACTGTAAGTACAGTTCAGCCAGAATGGGTGCATGAACTTCAGCATCAGAGGTGTAAATGCTTGGGCATCTGTGAGTTTGCTGGAACCGGTGAAGTCCCAAGACCTGAATAACAGGCCCTGAGCTCAAGTTGACCTTGAGATGAAAGTTTAAACCAGATGTTGTGTTTGTATCCCCTCAGTAGTGAAAGAACCAGGTTCATGAGTGTTCTGCACTAGGTCGCTGCTCATTAGTGAAACAGGGCTTGACCATTCCATGTTTAGATGTCACTGTTGGACGTGAAAGAAAGACACAGACTCGTGAATCAGAAGGCTGATGCTCTAAAAAGGGGCTGGTTTATTCTCAGAAGCTATTTTTATTCCCTTTTACAATGTGCCCACCTAAGAGGTGGGATCCTTTGAACCATTGGTCACACCAAGGGTCAACAAGCAAAGTCCCTCCTTAGGAGAGAAATGTGAAAAACTAAATAGTTTAAAAAGTATGACCTTGTTTACCAGTTTTGGTCCCTGGGAAAGAACTTCAGAGAACCTGAACATGACAAGCAGCGACTACATTTAGAGGCCAGAGAGGGCCCGGAAATGAGTCCTGTGGCCTTGCTGGGAGGTGCAGGGGCAAAGGCAGCCCCTGGACTGCCCCTTAAGCCTTGGCCACTCTTTGGGTGCAATCCAGGAGGAGGCTGAAGCCAGCTGTTCCCGCAAAAGAACTTGTGTGAGCCTCTTTCTCGCACCCAATTGTCCTGGCTGGGCACTGTCCCAGCACCAGTCACTGCTCTCCTTGCCTTCTTCACCTTGACTGCTGATATCCAGCTTTACTTCTTCAAAATAGTAACAAAGAACAGTGCTGTAACAGAGCCACCATTTACACTTCCCCTGCAAAGACAAACAGTGACCCACCTCCTCAGGGGAAGCCCTCTCACCCGGAATGGGGCGCTCTGCCGCACATTCTATCCATCTGCATCAGAAAGAAAGTGAGCAACAAAAGTCAAAGTGCTGCAGGAGAACTTAAAAGCTCCAGACCTCTTGTGTCATATCTAGGCATATTCCCTACAGTCCAACTCCACCCCACATTACAAATTCCAAGCCCTAGGCATTTACCCTATTACTTCCACACCCAGACTAAGCAGCAAGGCAGAGCAGCTCCGGGCTAAACACACACCAACACCCGTGACACAGGAGACCACAAACGAGGGAACACAACAGGGACAGAAAACTCTCGGCCACAAGAATGGCCCTGAGAACCCAGAGAACTCGGAATGAGGTGACCGAGGTAAGACCGATGGCGAGCTGACCAGGCTCGCAGAACCCTGCAGGAAGAAGATGCCAGCGGGATGACTATTTCCAAGGAGCGCAAAGACGGATGCCCGAGAGTGCTACGGTCAGAATCACCTCCCTGTCTTTGCCTTCTGACAAGTCCTAATCCGCCAGAATGGATCATTGCGGAGCACAGCTGTCGACACAGCTCAGAACAAGACCTGAAAGGACACTGGACTGGATGCTCCTGAGGAGAGGGGCGATGCCTGTCCCAGCTCCCAAGTCAAAGGCGCCGAGCCGAGGAGCGCAGAGAGCGCAGATGCTAAGGCTGACTTTAGGGTTTCCGAGAGGCCCCCGGAAAGGCCACGACAAAAGACGTAAAGGCGAGATGCCCAGAAGACACAGAAGGCACGACAGACAAGTGACACAACACGCACCGGGACTGCTCTGCCCTGCACACCTCAGCATTGTGATCAAAACTGAGACTTCCCTTCGATGGGGCCCAAGGGGTCACATCTTGGACATCCCCGTCTCCAAAGCTGACTCAAAAATCCCTCCCGGTGACCCTTGACCCGGCACACTGCTTTTGATCTCCTCTGTGATCTGTAGCCCAGCACTTATCTCTGGGATGAGAATCCACGTCGGGTGCAAAAGAAGGCCAGCTCCATGGAAATGAACGCGTCGGCCCCGTGGACGTCGAGACACCTCCGCGTCCGCCTCGGTGCTGCCGTAACCGGATTCGGGCTCCGCACCTCCTCACAGTACCTAGGACCACAAAACAAAAAATGTGACTATTGCCCTCCAGAAGACCAATCCCCAGGGCTCCTCCGCACCAATGGCCCAGCTCGCCTCGAATCTTCATTCAACTCCAGAGGCTGCTCAGAGGGTACCTGCAAAGTAAAAAGGTACACGCTTAGCAAGCTGCTGCCCACCGCTCTCTTATGAGTCACCCCACCTAAAGGCCGACTCACCCGCTCGCCTCTACTCCTGGGCACGCCTGGGGCAGCGGCAGCACCTGCAAAGAAACAAAGCAAAAAGGCTCGCTGAGATGTCATGAAACGGCAACCGCCCCGGTCCGACTGAAGTACGCCAAAAGTGTACCTTAAGCTTGCATTCATCTGGCCTCTGGCAGCCCGGGTCAGGAGAACTGGCAAGCAGAACACCTAAAATAAAAAAGCCCCAGATGACGCTTGGAGCTGCACCAGAAATCAAGACCTGAGCAGTGACAACTGCTTCTGCCCTCCGATCTCTGCTCACCTCCCTCCACTGATCTTTACTGCAGATACGCAGCTCCACTTCCTAGAAATAAAGACAAAGAACAGTGCTGTAACAGAGCCACCATTTACACTTCCCCTGCAAAGATAAACAGTGACCCACCCCCTCAGGGGAAGCCTCCTCACCCGGCATGGGGCGCTCTGCCGCAGATTCTATCCATCTGCATCTGAAAGAAAGTGAGCAACAAAAGTCAAAGTGCTGCAGGAGAACTTGACAGCTGCAGACATCTTGTGTCCATCTAGGCATATTCTCCACAGTCCAACTCCACCCCACATTACAAATTTCAAGCCCCCAGCACTTGCCCTATTACTTCTACACCCAGACTAAGCAGCAAGGCAGAGCAGCTCCGGGCCAAACACACACCAACACGCGGGACACAGGAGACCACAAACGAGGGAACACAACAGGGACAGAAAACTCTCGGCCACAAGAATGGCCCTGAGGACCCAGAGAACTCGGAATGAGGTGACCGAGGTAAGACCGATGGCGAGCTGGCCAGGCTCGCAGAACCCTGCAGAAAGAAGATGCCAGCGGGATGACTTATTCCAAGGAGCGCAAAAACGGATGCCCGAGAGTGCTACGGTCAGATTCACCTCCCTGTCTTTGCCTTCTGACAAGTCCTAATCCACCAGAATGGATCGTTGCGGAGCACAGCTGTCGACACAGCTCAGAACAAGACCTGAAAGGACACTGGACTGGATGCTCCTGAGGAGAGGGGCGATGCCTGTCCCAGCTCCCGAGTCAAAGGTGCCGGGCCGAGGAGCGCAGAGATCGCAGATGCTAAGGCTGACTTTAGGGTTTCCGAGAGGCCCCCGGAAAGGCCACGGCAAAAGACGTGAAAGACGAGACGCCCAAAAGACACAGAAGGCACGACAGACAAGAGATACAACACGCACCGGGACTGCTCGTCCCTGCACACCTCAGCATTGTGATCAAAACTGAGACTTCCTTTAGATGGGGCCCAAGGGGTCACATCATGGACATCCCCGTCTCCAAAGCTGACTCAAAAATCCCTCCCGGTGACCCCCGACCCGGCACACTGCTTATGATCTCCTCTGTGATCTGTAGCCCTGCACTTATCTCTGGGATGAGAATCCACGTCGGGTGCAAAGGAAGGCCAGCTCCATGGAAATGAACGCGTCGGCCCCGTGGACGTCGAGACACCTCCGCGTCCGCCTCGGTGCTGCCGTAACCGGATTTGGGCTCTGCACCTCCTCACGGTACCTAGGACCACAAAACAAAAAATGTGACTATTGCCCTCCAGGAGAGCAATCCCCACGGCTCCTCCGCACCATTGGCCCAGCTCGCCTCGAATCTTCATTCAACTCCAGAGGCTGCTCAGAGGGTACCTGCAAAATGAAAAGGTACACGCTTAGCAAGCTGCTGCCCACCGCTCTCTTATGAGTCACCCCCCCAAAGGCCGACTCACCCGCTCGCCTCTATTCCTTGGCACGCCTGGTGCAGCGGCAGCACCTGCAAAGAAACAAAGCAAAAAGGCTCGCTGAGATGCCGTGAAACGGCAACCGCCCCGGTCCGACTGAAGTACGCCAAAAGTGTACCTTAAGCTTGCATCCATCTGGCCTCTGGCAGCCCGGGTCAGGAGAACTGGCAAGCAGAACACCTAAAATAAAAAAGCCCCAGATGATGCTTGGAGCTGCGCCAGAAATCGAGACCTGAGCAGTGACAACTGCTTCTGCCCTCCGATCTCTGCTCACCTCCCTCCACTGACCTTTACTGCAGATACGCAGCTCCACTTCCTAGAAATAAAGACAAAGAGCAGTGCTGTAACAGAGCCACCATTTACACTTCCCCTGCAAAGACAAACAGTGACCCACCTCCTCAGGGGAAGCCCTCTCCCCCTGCATGGGGCGCTCTGCCGCAGATTCTATCCATCTGCATCTGAAAGAAAGTTAGGAACAAAAGTCAAAGTGCTGCAGGAGAACTTGACAGCTGCAGACATCTTGTGTCCATCTAGGCATATT
Organism: Phylloscopus collybita; assembly: GCA_027886175.1. Classification (NCBI taxonomy): domain Eukaryota; kingdom Metazoa; phylum Chordata; class Aves; order Passeriformes; family Phylloscopidae; genus Phylloscopus; species Phylloscopus collybita. Next base: position 63,456 of record JAJNNQ010000003.1, read on the forward strand.
TTCTACAGTCCAACTCCACCCCTCATTACAAATTTCAAGCCCCCAGCACTTGCCCTATTACTTCTACACCCAGACTAAGCAGCAAGGCAGAGCAGCTCCGGGCCAAATACACACCCACACCCGTGACACAGGAGACCACAAACGAGGGAACACAACAGGGACAGAAAACTCTCGGCCACAAGAATGGCCCTGAGGGCCCAGAGAACTCAGAATGAGGTGACCGAGGTAAGACCTATGGCGAGCTGGCCAGGCTCGCAGAACCCTGCAGGAAGATGACTTATTCCAAGGAGCTCAAAGACGGATGCCCGAGAGTGCTACGGTCAGAATCACCTCCCTGTCTTTGCCTTCTGACAAGTCCTAATCCGCCCGAACGGATCATTGCGGAGCACAGCTGTCGACACAGCTCAGAACAAGACCTGAACGGACACCGGACTGGATGCTCCTGAGGAGAGGGGCGATGCCTGTCCCAGCTCCCGAGTCAAAGGCGCCGGGCCGAGGAGCGCAGATGCTAAGACTGACGCCAGGGTTTCTGAGAGGCCCCCGGAAGGGCCACGGTAAAAGCCGTGAAAGACAAGATGCCCAGAAGACACAGAAGGCACCACAGACAAGTGACACGACACGCACCGGTACTGCTCTGCCCTGCACACTTCAGCATTGTGATCAAAACTGAGACTTCCTTTCGATGGGGCCCAAGGGGTCACATCTTGGACATCCCTGTCTCCAAAGCTGACTCAAAAATCCCTCCCGGTGACCCCCGACCCGGCACACTGCTTTTGATCTCCTCTGTGATCTGTAGCCCTGCACTTATCTCTGGGGCATCTGGGGATGGGAATCCATGTCAGGTACAAAGGAAGGCCGGCTCATTGTCTGGGAAATTCCTGCTGTCACCGGGCTCTCATTGTTGTCTCTTATTCTGCTACAAGAAAGAAAACCAAAAAAGCGTGAATCTTAGCAGCACATCAGCCAAAAATGGCATTTCTGCTACTCACCATCTCTTAAGAATGCCCGGGTCCTCGGGCAGCACACTTTGGCTGCGCTGCAAGGCTGACACTTGCAGAGCCAGCGTCTCCATGGCCTTATTGGCACTGAGCCCACCCACCACGGCCTCTATCAGGGGCGTGAGCATCCCCGGTTGCAGTGGGACAAGGGTTCCAGGATGGACATCCCCAGAGAACCCCAAACCGGTGGATTCTGCCTCCCCACTCTCACTTACTGGCTAGCCCTAGCCCAGGGTTACTGCCTGCACCTGTTCTCAGGGAAACAGGGGTGTTGTGATGACTGCTGTAAGGACTGCTATAGCTGTACTCTTAACTTATATCCCAGCCTGTACCCCCTCCCTTTCACTGTATGCTCTCTCTGGCCCTTCAGTCCTTCACCTCTCAAGCCCTCCCTCAGCCTCTGTGTGTCACTGTCAAGTCCCCCTTGCTGGACCCTACACCTTGCAGCCGGGGATGCTCCTTATCCACAGGGTTCTCAAGAATGTCCCGCAGGCGGGACGCCATCTCCACAGTTGCTCCTACCCTAACTAAGTGTAGCCCTGAGTCAGGGCTCCTACCCTAAGTGTGGCCCTGAGTCAGGGCAGAGGCTGACAGAGCCGAACTCTTTGCGGTGGCCAAGGCACGAAGCCTTACCAACCGCCGCCTCGAGGAGGGGTGGACGCAATCCCCGGCTGCGGAGAGACAGGTGATCCCAGGGAGGGGTGGGGCGGGAAACCCCCTTTTTTCCCCAACCCTGCGGACCCTGCTCCCCACTACCACTTCCTGCCTAGCCTAGCCTTTGGGTTACTGCCTGCACATCTCAGGGCTTCTGGCATTCTCCTGCATTAGACTTACTGCCTGCTGCGGCTCTCAGGGAAACGGGGGTGTGGTGCTGTGTGTGTGGGCTGCTATAGCTGTGCTCTAACTTGTATCCCAGCCTGTACCCCTCTCTTTCACTGTGTGCTCTCTGACCCTTGAGCCCTTTACCTCTCAAGCCCTCCCTCAGCCTCTGTGTGTCACTGTCAAGTCCCCCTGCCGAACCCCACGCCTTGCAACCGGGGATGCTCTTTATCAGGATACTCCTGGGACAGGGATCCCGGGGGGCCACCAATCTCCCACTGCATCCCTTTACCTTGTGGGCTCTCGAAGACGGCCGACAATGCAAAGCTGGCTAAAACGCAGAGATGGGTCAGAACTGCCCTGCCCGGCCAAGTCTGTGGGGATGCTGAGGAGAAACCCTCCCCCTTCACCCCTGAGAGCTCCATCCCACTAGGGCCCTCTCCTCTAAGATAACTTTAAGTTGCCTCCTGGGACTGAAAAGACTTTTTCCCCATCTCCCGACCAGCTGTCCCAACACTTAGCTTTCAGAAGACGAGCGGACAAAATCCATCCTCGATGGAAATGAACGCGTCGGCCCCGTGGACGTCGAGACACCTCCGCGTCCGCCTCGGTGCTGCCGTAACCGGATTTGGGCTCTGCACCTCCTCACGGTACCTAGGACCACAAAACAAAAAATGTGACTATTGCCCTCCAGGAGAGCAATCCCCACGGCTCCTCCGCACCATTGGCCCAGCTCGCCTCGAATCTTCATTCAACTCCAGAGGCTGCTCAGAGGGTACCTGCAAAATGAAAAGGCACATGCTTAGCACGCTGCTGCACACCGCTCTCTTATGAGTCACCCCCCCAAAGGCCGACTCACCCGCTCGCCTCTACTCCTGGGCACGCCCGGGGCAGCGGCAGCACCTGCAAAGAAACAAAGCAAAAAGGCTCGCTGAGATGTCGTGAAACGGCAACCGCCCCGGTCCGACTGAAGTACGCCAAAAGTGTACCTTAAGCTTGCATCCATCTGGCCTCTGGCAGCCCGGGTCAGGAGAACTGGCAAGCAGAACACCTAAAATAAAAAAGCCCCAGATGATGCTTGGAGCTGCACCAGAAATCAAGACCTGAGCAGTGACAACTGCTTCTGCCCTCCGATCTCTGCTCACCTCCCTCCACTGACCTTTACTGCAGATACGCAGCTCCACTTCCTAGAAATAAAGACAAAGAACAGTGCTGTAACAGAGCCACCATTTACACTTCCCCTGCAAAGACAAACAGTGACCCACCTCCTCAGGGGAAGCCCTCTCACCCGGCATGGGGCGCATCTGCATCTGAAAGAAAGTTAGGAACAAAAGTCAAAGTGCTGCAGGAGAACTTGACAGCTGCAGACATCTTGTGTCCATCTAGGCATATTCTCTACAGTCCAACTCCACCCCTCATTACAAATTTCAAGCCCCCAGCACTTGCCCTATTACTCCTACACCCAGACTAAGCAGCAAGGCAGAGCAGCTCCGGGCCAAATACACACCCACACCCGTGACACAGGAGACCACAAACGAGGGAACACAACAGGGACAGAAAACTCTCGGCCACAAGAATGGCCCTGAGGGCCCAGAGAACTCAGAATGAGGTGACCGAGGTAAGACCTATGGCGAGCTGGCCAGGCTCGCAGAACCCTGCAGGAAGATGACTTATTCCAAGGAGCTCAAAGACGGATGCCCGAGAGTGCTACGGTCAGAATCACCTCCCTGTCTTTGCCTTCTGACAAGTCCTAATCCGCCCGAATGGATCATTGCGGAGCACAGCTGTCGACACAGCTCAGAACAAGACCTGAACCGACACCGGACTGGATGCTCCTGAGGAGAGGGGCGATGCCTGTCCCAGCTCCCGAGTCAAAGGCGCCGGGCCGAGGAGCGCAGAGAGCGCAGATGCTAAGACTGACGCCAGGGTTTCTGAGAGGCCCCCGGAAGGGCCACGGTAAAAGCCGTGAAAGACAAGATGCCCAGAAGACACAGAAGGCACCACAGACAAGTGACACGACACGCACCGGTACTGCTCTGCCCTGCACACTTCAGCATTGTGATCAAAACTGAGACTTCCTTTCGATGGGGCCCAAGGGGTCACATCTTGGACATCCCTGTCTCCAAAGCTGACTCAAAAATCCCTCCCGGTGACCCCCGACCCGGCACACTGCTTTTGATCTCCTCTGTGATCTGTAGCCCTGCACTTATCTCTGGGGCATCTGGGGATGGGAATCCATGTCAGGTACAAAGGAAGGCCGGCTCATTGTCTGGGAAATTCCTGCTGTCACCGGGCTCTCATTGTTGTCTCTTATTCTGCTACAAGAAAGAAAACCAAAAAAGCGTGAATCTTAGCAGCACATCAGCCAAAAATGGCATTTCTGCTACTCACCATCTCTTAAGAATGCCCGGGTCCTCGGGCAGCACACTTTGGCTGCGCTGCAAGGCTGACACTTGCAGAGCCAGCGTCTCCATGGCCTTATTGGCACTGAGCCCACCCACCACGGCCTCTATCAGGGGCGTGAGCATCCCCGGTTGCAGTGGGACAAGGGTTCCAGGATGGACATCCCCAGAGAACCCCAAACCGGTGGATTCTGCCTCCCCACTCTCACTTACTGGCTAGCCCTAGCCCAGGGTTACTGCCTGCACCTGTTCTCAGGGAAACAGGGGTGTTGTGATGACTGCTGTAAGGACTGCTATAGCTGTACTCTTAACTTATATCCCAGCCTGTACCCCCTCCCTTTCACTGTATGCTCTCTCTGGCCCTTCAGTCCTTCACCTCTCAAGCCCTCCCTCAGCCTCTGTGTGTCACTGTCAAGTCCCCCTTGCTGGACCCTACACCTTGCAGCCGGGGATGCTCCTTATCCACAGGGTTCTCAAGAATGTCCCGCAGGCGGGACGCCATCTCCACAGTTGCTCCTACCCTAACTAAGTGTAGCCCTGAGTCAGGGCTCCTACCCTAAGTGTGGCCCTGAGTCAGGGCAGAGGCTGACAGAGCCGAACTCTTTGCGGTGGCCAAGGCACGAAGCCTTACCAACCGCCGCCTCGAGGAGGGGTGGACGCAATCCCCGGCTGCGGAGAGACAGGTGATCCCAGGGAGGGGTGGGGCGGGAAACCCCCTTTTTTCCCCAACCCTGCGGACCCTGCTCCCCACTACCACTTCCTGCCTAGCCTAGCCTTTGGGTTACTGCCTGCACCTCTCAGGGCGGCTCTCAGGGAAACAGGGGTGTGGTGCTGTGTGTGTGGGCTGCTATAGGTGTGTGCTAACTTGTATCCCAGCCTGTACCCCTCTCTTTCACTGTGTGCTCTCTGACCCTTGAGCCCTTTACCTCTCAAGCCCTCCCTCAGCCTCTGTGTGTCACTGTCAAGTCCCCCTGCCGAACCCCACGCCTTGCAACCGGGGATGCTCTTTATCAGGATACTCCTGGGACAGGGATCCCGGGGGGGCCACCAATCTCCCACTGCATCCCTTTACCTTGTGGGCTCTCGAAGACGGCCGACAATGCAAAGCTGGCTAAAACGCAGAGATGGGTCAGAACTGCCCTGCCCGGCCAAGTCTGTGGGGATGCTGAGGAGAAACCCTCCCCCTTCACCCCTGAGAGCTCCATCCCTCTAGGGCCCTCTCCTCTAAGATAACTTTAAGTTGCCTCCTGGGACTGAAAAGACTTTTTCCCCATCTCCCGACCAGCTGTCCCAACACTTAGCTTTCAGAAGACGAGCGGACAAAATCCATCCTCGATGGAAATGAACGCGTCGGCCCCGTGGACGTCGAGACACCTCCGCGTCCGCCTCGGTGCTGCCGTAACCGGATTTGGGCTCTGCACCTCCTCACGGTACCTAGGACCACAAAACAAAAAATGTGACTATTGCCCTCCAGGAGAGCAATCCCCACGGCTCCTCCGCACCATTGGCCCAGCTCGCCTCGAATCTTCATTCAACTCCAGAGGCTGCTCAGAGGGTACCTGCAAAATGAAAAGGTACACGCTTAGCACGCTGCTGCACACCGCTCTCTTATGAGTCACCCCCTCAAAGGCCGACTCACCCGCTCGCCTCTATTCCTTGGCACGCCCGGGGCAGCGGCAGCACCTGCAAAGAAACAAAGCAAAAAGGCTCGCTGAGATGCCGTGAAACGGCAACCGCCCCGGTCCGACTGAAGTACGCCAAAAGTGTACCTTAAGCTTGCATCCATCTGGCCTCTGGCAGCCCGGGTCAGGAGAACTGGCAAGCAGAACACCTAAAATAAAAAAGCCCCAGATGATGCTTGGAGCTGCGCCAGAAATCGAGACCTGAGCAGTGACAACTGCTTCTGCCCTCCGATCTCTGCTCACCTCCCTCCACTGACCTTTACTGCAGATACGCAGCTCCACTTCCTAGAAATAAAGACAAAGAGCAGTGCTGTAACAGAGCCACCATTTACACTTCCCCTGCAAAGACAAACAGTGACCCACCTCCTCAGGGGAAGCCCCCTCCCCCTGCATGGGGCGCTCTGCCGCAGATTCTATCCATCTGCATCTGAAAGAAAGTTAGGAACAAAAGTCAAAGTGCTGCGGGAGAACTTAAAAGCCCCAGACCTCTTGTGTCAATCTAGGCATATTTTCTACAGTCCAACTCCACCCCTCATTACAAATTTCAAGCCCCCAGCACTTGCCCTATTACTTCTACACCCGGACTAAGCAGCAAGGCAGAGCAGCTCCGGGCCAAATACACACCCACACCCGTGACACAGGAGACCACAAACGAGGGAACACAACAGGGACAGAAAACTCTCGGCCACAAGAATGGCCCTGAGGGCCCAGAGAACTCAGAATGAGGTGACCGAGGTAAGACCTATGGCGAGCTGGCCAGGCTCGCAGAACCCTGCAGGAAGATGACTTATTCCAAGGAGCTCAAAGACGGATGCCCGAGAGTGCTACGGTCAGAATCACCTCCCTGTCTTTGCCTTCTGACAAGTCCTAATCCGCCCGAACGGATCATTGCGGAGCACAGCTGTCGACACAGCTCAGAACAAGACCTGAACGGACACCGGACTGGATGCTCCTGAGGAGAGGGGCGATGCCTGTCCCAGCTCCCGAGTCAAAGGCGCCGGGCCGAGGAGCGCAGATGCTAAGACTGACGCCAGGGTTTCTGAGAGGCCCCCGGAAGGGCCACGGTAAAAGCCGTGAAAGACAAGATGCCCAGAAGACACAGAAGGCACCACAGACAAGTGACACGACACGCACCGGTACTGCTCTGCCCTGCACACTTCAGCATTGTGATCAAAACTGAGACTTCCTTTCGATGGGGCCCAAGGGGTCACATCTTGGACATCCCTGTCTCCAAAGCTGACTCAAAAATCCCTCCCGGTGACCCCCGACCCGGCACACTGCTTTTGATCTCCTCTGTGATCTGTAGCCCTGCACTTATCTCTGGGGCATCTGGGGATGGGAATCCATGTCAGGTACAAAGGAAGGCCGGCTCATTGTCTGGGAAATTCCTGCTGTCACCGGGCTCTCATTGTTGTCTCTTATTCTGCTACAAGAAAGAAAACCAAAAAAGCGTGAATCTTAGCAGCACATCAGCCAAAAATGGCATTTCTGCTACTCACCATCTCTTAAGAATGCCCGGGTCCTCGGGCAGCACACTTTGGCTGCGCTGCAAGGCTGACACTTGCAGAGCCAGCGTCTCCATGGCCTTATTGGCACTGAGCCCACCCACCACGGCCTCTATCAGGGGCGTGAGCATCCCCGGTTGCAGTGGGACAAGGGTTCCAGGATGGACATCCCCAGAGAACCCCAAACCGGTGGATTCTGCCTCCCCACTCTCACTTACTGGCTAGCCCTAGCCCAGGGTTACTGCCTGCACCTGTTCTCAGGGAAACAGGGGTGTTGTGATGACTGCTGTAAGGACTGCTATAGCTGTACTCTTAACTTATATCCCAGCCTGTACCCCCTCCCTTTCACTGTATGCTCTCTCTGGCCCTTCAGTCCTTCACCTCTCAAGCCCTCCCTCAGCCTCTGTGTGTCACTGTCAAGTCCCCCTTGCTGGACCCTACACCTTGCAGCCGGGGATGCTCCTTATCCACAGGGTTCTCAAGAATGTCCCGCAGGCGGGACGCCATCTCCACAGTTGCTCCTACCCTAACTAAGTGTAGCCCTGAGTCAGGGCTCCTACCCTAAGTGTGGCCCTGAGTCAGGGCAGAGGCTGACAGAGCCGAACTCTTTGCGGTGGCCAAGGCACGAAGCCTTACCAACCGCCGCCTCGAGGAGGGGTGGACGCAATCCCCGGCTGCGGAGAGACAGGTGATCCCAGGGAGGGGTGGGGCGGGAAACCCCCTTTTTTCCCCAACCCTGCGGACCCTGCTCCCCACTACCACTTCCTGCCTAGCCTAGCCTTTGGGTTACTGCCTGCACATCTCAGGGCTTCTGGCATTCTCCTGCATTAGACTTACTGCCTGCTGCGGCTCTCAGGGAAACGGGGGTGTGGTGCTGTGTGTGTGGGCTGCTATAGCTGTGCTCTAACTTGTATCCCAGCCTGTACCCCTCTCTTTCACTGTGTGCTCTCTGACCCTTGAGCCCTTTACCTCTCAAGCCCTCCCTCAGCCTCTGTGTGTCACTGTCAAGTCCCCCTGCCGAACCCCACGCCTTGCAACCGGGGATGCTCTTTATCAGGATACTCCTGGGACAGGGATCCCGGGGGGCCACCAATCTCCCACTGCATCCCTTTACCTTGTGGGCTCTCGAAGACGGCCGACAATGCAAAGCTGGCTAAAACGCAGAGATGGGTCAGAACTGCCCTGCCCGGCCAAGTCTGTGGGGATGCTGAGGAGAAACCCTCCCCCTTCACCCCTGAGAGCTCCATCCCACTAGGGCCCTCTCCTCTAAGATAACTTTAAGTTGCCTCCTGGGACTGAAAAGACTTTTTCCCCATCTCCCGACCAGCTGTCCCAACACTTAGCTTTCAGAAGACGAGCGGACAAAATCCATCCTCGATGGAAATGAACGCGTCGGCCCCGTGGACGTCGAGACACCTCCGCGTCCGCCTCGGTGCTGCCGTAACCGGATTTGGGCTCTGCACCTCCTCACGGTACCTAGGACCACAAAACAAAAAATGTGACTATTGCCCTCCAGGAGAGCAATCCCCACGGCTCCTCCGCACCATTGGCCCAGCTCGCCTCGAATCTTCATTCAACTCCAGAGGCTGCTCAGAGGGTACCTGCAAAATGAAAAGGCACATGCTTAGCACGCTGCTGCACACCGCTCTCTTATGAGTCACCCCCCCAAAGGCCGACTCACCCGCTCGCCTCTACTCCTGGGCACGCCCGGGGCAGCGGCAGCACCTGCAAAGAAACAAAGCAAAAAGGCTCGCTGAGATGTCGTGAAACGGCAACCGCCCCGGTCCGACTGAAGTACGCCAAAAGTGTACCTTAAGCTTGCATCCATCTGGCCTCTGGCAGCCCGGGTCAGGAGAACTGGCAAGCAGAACACCTAAAATAAAAAAGCCCCAGATGATGCTTGGAGCTGCACCAGAAATCAAGACCTGAGCAGTGACAACTGCTTCTGCCCTCCGATCTCTGCTCACCTCCCTCCACTGACCTTTACTGCAGATACGCAGCTCCACTTCCTAGAAATAAAGACAAAGAACAGTGCTGTAACAGAGCCACCATTTACACTTCCCCTGCAAAGACAAACAGTGACCCACCTCCTCAGGGGAAGCCCTCTCACCCGGCATGGGGCGCATCTGCATCTGAAAGAAAGTTAGGAACAAAAGTCAAAGTGCTGCAGGAGAACTTGACAGCTGCAGACATCTTGTGTCCATCTAGGCATATTCTCTACAGTCCAACTCCACCCCTCATTACAAATTTCAAGCCCCCAGCACTTGCCCTATTACTCCTACACCCAGACTAAGCAGCAAGGCAGAGCAGCTCCGGGCCAAATACACACCCACACCCGTGACACAGGAGACCACAAACGAGGGAACACAACAGGGACAGAAAACTCTCGGCCACAAGAATGGCCCTGAGGGCCCAGAGAACTCAGAATGAGGTGACCGAGGTAAGACCTATGGCGAGCTGGCCAGGCTCGCAGAACCCTGCAGGAAGATGACTTATTCCAAGGAGCTCAAAGACGGATGCCCGAGAGTGCTACGGTCAGAATCACCTCCCTGTCTTTGCCTTCTGACAAGTCCTAATCCGCCCGAATGGATCATTGCGGAGCACAGCTGTCGACACAGCTCAGAACAAGACCTGAACCGACACCGGACTGGATGCTCCTGAGGAGAGGGGCGATGCCTGTCCCAGCTCCCGAGTCAAAGGCGCCGGGCCGAGGAGCGCAGAGAGCGCAGATGCTAAGACTGACGCCAGGGTTTCTGAGAGGCCCCCGGAAGGGCCACGGTAAAAGCCGTGAAAGACAAGATGCCCAGAAGACACAGAAGGCACCACAGACAAGTGACACGACACGCACCGGTACTGCTCTGCCCTGAACACCTCAGCATTGTGATCAAAACTGAGACTTCCTTTCGATGGGGCCCAAGGGGTCACATCTTGGACATCCCTGTCTCCAAAGCTGACTCAAAAATCCCTCCCGGTGACCCCCGACCCGGCACACTGCTTTTGATCTCCTCTGTGATCTGTAGCCCTGCACTTATCTCTGGGGCATCTGGGGATGGGAATCCATGTCAGGTACAAAGGAAGGCCGGCTCATTGTCTGGGAAATTCCTGCTGTCACCGGGCTCTCATTGTTGTCTCTTATTCTGCTACAAGAAAGAAAACCAAAAAAGCGTGAATCTTAGCAGCACATCAGCCAAAAATGGCATTTCTGCTACTCACCATCTCTTAAGAATGCCCGGGTCCTCGGGCAGCACACTTTGGCTGCGCTGCAAGGCTGACACTTGCAGAGCCAGCGTCTCCATGGCCTTATTGGCACTGAGCCCACCCACCACGGCCTCTATCAGGGGCGTGAGCATCCCCGGTTGCAGTGGGACAAGGGTTCCAGGATGGACATCCCCAGAGAACCCCAAACCGGTGGATTCTGCCTCCCCACTCTCACTTACTGGCTAGCCCTAGCCCAGGGTTACTGCCTGCACCTGTTCTCAGGGAAACAGGGGTGTTGTGATGACTGCTGTAAGGACTGCTATAGCTGTACTCTTAACTTATATCCCAGCCTGTACCCCCTCCCTTTCACTGTATGCTCTCTCTGGCCCTTCAGTCCTTCACCTCTCAAGCCCTCCCTCAGCCTCTGTGTGTCACTGTCAAGTCCCCCTTGCTGGACCCTACACCTTGCAGCCGGGGATGCTCCTTATCCACAGGGTTCTCAAGAATGTCCCGCAGGCGGGACGCCATCTCCACAGTTGCTCCTACCCTAACTAAGTGTAGCCCTGAGTCAGGGCTCCTACCCTAAGTGTGGCCCTGAGTCAGGGCAGAGGCTGACAGAGCCGAACTCTTTGCGGTGGCCAAGGCACGAAGCCTTACCAACCGCCGCCTCGAGGAGGGGTGGACGCAATCCCCGGCTGCGGAGAGACAGGTGATCCCAGGGAGGGGTGGGGCGGGAAACCCCCTTTTTTCCCCAACCCTGCGGACCCTGCTCCCCACTACCACTTCCTGCCTAGCCTAGCCTTTGGGTTACTGCCTGCACCTCTCAGGGCGGCTCTCAGGGAAACAGGGGTGTGGTGCTGTGTGTGTGGGCTGCTATAGGTGTGTGCTAACTTGTATCCCAGCCTGTACCCCTCTCTTTCACTGTGTGCTCTCTGACCCTTGAGCCCTTTACCTCTCAAGCCCTCCCTCAGCCTCTGTGTGTCACTGTCAAGTCCCCCTGCCGAACCCCACGCCTTGCAACCGGGGATGCTCTTTATCAGGATACTCCTGGGACAGGGATCCCGGGGGAGCCACCAATCTCCCACTGCATCTTTTTACCTTGTGGGCTCTCGAAGACGGCCGACAATGCAAAGCTGGCTAAAACGCAGAGATGGGTCAGAACTGCCCTGCCCGGCCAAGTCTGTGGGGATGCTGAGGAGAAACCCTCCCCCTTCACCCCTGAGAGCTCCATCCCACTAGGGCCCTCTCCTCTAAGATAACTTTAAGTTGCCTCCTGGGACTGAAAAGACTTTTTCCCCATCTCCCGACCAGCTGTCCCAACACTTAGCTTTCAGAAGACGAGCGGACAAAATCCATCCTCGATGGAAATGAACGCGTCGGACCCGTGGACGTCGAGACACCTCCGCGTCCGCCTCGGTGCTGCCGTAACCGGATTTGGGCTCTGCACCTCCTCACGGTACCTAGGACCACAAAACAAAAAATGTGACTATTGCCCTCCAGGAGAGCAATCCCCACGGCTCCTCCGCACCATTGGCCCAGCTCGCCTCGAATCTTCATTCAACTCCAGAGGCTGCTCAGAGGGTACCTGCAAAATGAAAAGGTACACGCTTAGCAAGCTGCTGCACACCGCTCTCTTATGAGTCACCCCCTCAAAGGCCGACTCACCCGCTCGCCTCTATTCCTTGGCACGCCCGGGGCAGCGGCAGCACCTGCAAAGAAACAAAGCAAAAAGGCTCGCTGAGATGCCGTGAAACGGCAACCGCCCCGGTCCGACTGAAGTACGCCAAAAGTGTACCTTAAGCTTGCATCCATCTGGCCTCTGGCAGCCCGGGTCAGGAGAACTGGCAAGCAGAACACCTAAAATAAAAAAGCCCCAGATGATGCTTGGAGCTGCACCAGAAATCGAGACCTGAGCAGTGACAACTGCTTCTGCCCTCCGATCTCTGCTCACCTCCCTCCACTGATCTTTACTGCAGATACGCAGCTCCACTTCCTAGAAATAAAGACAAAGAGCAGTGCTGTAACAGAGCCACCATTTACACTTCCCCTGCAAAGACAAACAGTGACCCACCTCCTCAGGGGAAGCTCCCTCCCCCTGCATGGGGCGCTCTGCCGCAGATTCTATCCATCTGCATCTGAAAGAAAGTTAGGAACAAAAGTCAAAGTGCTGCGGGAGAACTTAAAAGCCCCAGACCTCTTGTGTCAATCTAGGCATATTTTCTACAGTCCAACTCCACCCCTCATTACAAATTTCAAGCCCCCAGCACTTGCCCTATTACTTCTACACCCAGACTAAGCAGCAAGGCAGAGCAGCTCCGGGCCAAATACACACCCACACCCGTGACACAGGAGACCACAAACGAGGGAACACAACGGGGACAGAAAACTCTCGGCCACAAGAATGGCCCTGAGGACCCAGAGAACTCAGAATGAGGTGACTGAGGTAAGACTGATGGCGAGCTGGCCAGGCTCGCAGAACCCTGCAGGAAGAAGATGCTAGTGGGATGACTTATTGCTAGGAGCGCAAAGATGGGTGCCCGAGAGTGCTACGGTCAGAATCACCTCCCTGTCTTTGCCTTCTGACAAGTCCTAATCCGCCAGAATGGATCGTTGCGGAGCACAGCTGTCGACACAGCTCAGAACAAGACCTGAAAGGACACTGGACTGGATGCTCCTGAGGAGAGGGGCGATGCCTGTCCCAGCTCCCGAGTCAAAGGTGCCGGGCCGAGGAGCACAGAGAGCGCAGATGCTAAGGCTGACTTTAGGGTTTCCGAGAGGCCCCCGGAAAGGCCACGGTAAAAGCCGTGAAAGACGAGATGCCCAGAAGACACAGAAGGCACCACAGACAAGTGACACAACACACACCGGGACTGCTCTGCCCTGCACACCTCAGCATTGTGATCAAAACTGAGACTTCCCTTCGATGGGGCCCAAGGGGTCACATCTTGGACATCCCTGTCTCCAAAGCTGACTCAAAAATCCCTCCCGGTGACCCCCGACCCGGCACACTGCTTTTGATCTCCTCTGTGATCTGTCGCCCTGCACTTATCTCTGGGACATCTGGAGATGAGAATCCACATCGTCAGGTGCAAAGGAAGGCCGGCTCGCCCTCTGGATAATTCCTGCTGTCACTGGGGTGCTGTCTTTTTGTCAGCTACAATAAAGAAAACCAACATCAAAACATGATCTTAGCAGATCTGTTGTCCAGTTTGTGAGTGGGTCTCAGTGTAATATGATTAGACCACCTAACATTCACAAACAATGATGGATGCTTAGAGTTGCACCACAAACACCACACAAATACCCTAACCAGACAAACTTACCAATTTTGGAAAAAAAAAAAAATTGCCCTAAAATAAACCAAGCCTAATTACCCATATTCAATTTTCCAAATATAATAAAAATAATCCCATGTCCAATCCCCTTAAAAAAACCTCAAGTGAATGCCCAGAATCACCCCCAGCTTAAAAAAGCCTGTTTCTAACCACATAAAAATAAAACCCCATGTGTTTCAAAGTACATCAATTCATTAATCTAACAGAGCAAAACCACAACAATTAAATTCTTAGTCAACACTAGTACTCTGAATACTCCAATCCCATCGCTACACACAAAATCAAAACCCCTTTCTCTTACTGACATAACAAAGAAATCACAATTCTTACCTATAATAAAACTTAAAAAAAACTAATTAAAACTAAAAATAAAATATACCATTATAACTAACCCCAAACCCCATACATTCCAAACAAGCTTCCTCCTAAACAAGTATTTCAAATGCCAAAAAACCTCAAACATTTAAAATTACTACTGCAAAAATTCCCTCTATCCACCGCACCACCAATATCACATAAAACAAATAAATTACCTTCTTCACACAGCACACCCATATCAAAAAGCTAAACCTCCCTGAAATCTTTAACATAATTATAAATTAACTCAAAAATAAAAAACTTTCATCTCACTAACAAAAAGTCCACAAACTAAAAAACTCCACCATACAACCAACTGCCAGCAAACAAACCACACCACATTCTTTTCACATCATAAAAATGAAACAAGAACTAAAAACAACCATATGGAATCCCACACACACAACACGTCACAAGAACTAGCAAAAGAGATCAATCAAACCTACGTATTAAACTCAAAACTGTACACCTGACCCTAAAACTGACTAAAAAAAACCCCTACACTAACTCATAAATAATCATCAGTACTCTATAAAATTAACAAAAAACCCCTAACAACATGAAAAAATCTAAACTACTAAAAACAGAACATCACTACTCCAAAAACTACCTAAAAAACCAATCCTATCAATAGCCAAGTTCCCAGAAATAAAACCAATAAAGAACTGCAAAACAACAAACAAATTAAACTACCATAACAGAAATATCCCAAATAAACTTAAATTAACAACACCAAAAAAATTATTCCTGACTCAATGAACCCATAATGCCTCAAACCATCAAAACAAAACTATCACCTATAAGCATGCACAAAACCCAAAGATCATTTTAACCATAAACAATATCTCCCAAATATATAATATATAATAATAAAAATAAAATATACAATATATAAAATATATAATCAGTTTCTAGCCATAGCTAGAAAACACACATTGCAAACAAGCCAAATAAATTAACCTCAAAGTACAATAACAATAGTCCAATTATAAATATTAAAAAACTGTAACAGATTAACTACATCACAGCACCTCAGACCCACCAAAACTAACTCTACCTATTCACCATAATAAAAACCACCACTAAATCATTCAAAGACTACTCAATACCTCACATTACAGTCCATCACAGCATTGTAAGCCTTAGAAAACATATCCTTTAAAAATATAACACCCCACCAAAAAAATTCAGCCACAAAACTCAGTCCAAAAGCAACCTAATCAACACCTGAACTAAGAAATACAGTGTTAAATAAATAGACCAAATCCCTTATCTTACAGTATCTACAAACAAAATAAAACTACACAGTAAGTTAGCAACAGCCACCTTAAAACCACTACAGGGAAAAAGCTTTCAAAAACTAAAAACTAATAACTGCATGGAACAAAACACCCAAACCTCCACCAGCCAAGCTGGCCCCACCCAATCTGAATGCCTACCTACAACAAACAAAACCCCAATAACTCACATCACAAGTCTAAAAAAAAAGCCACTTAAATTAATTCTACCTTAAATACAAACAAACACATCCATAAAGTTATCATCACTCAAAAACCAAATTACACATAAAAAAATAACACCAACAAATAAAACAAAAAGCAGTGTACCACCAAAGAATGTAACAGTGAATAAAAACCTTATAGAGAAATCACTATTTATCAAAATCCCAGGTAAAGGGGGATTCTTCCTAATTTAGACTGTAAGTGGAGAAGAGTTTCTTCCCCTGATTTGAACTTTTTTTGTCCTCATAACCCCCACTTTTCTTTTTTTGAGGACACTAGGAAAGGATTAGCAGGATGAAATTGAAAAGGGAAAGGAAAGAAATCCCCCCTACAAACCCACACTGGCTCACCTGCTGCTTCCAAGCACAAAGGTTTGTCCCTCAGCACCTCCTCAGCCCTCTGCTCCAGCAGCTCCAGGCTGAAGAGAGCCCAGGCTCCCCTCTTAAAGCAGCCCCCCTGGCAGGAGCCACCCCCTCATCATCCTCACAGCTCACACCTGTGGGCTGCCCTGTCCCCTCAGCATCCTCACAGCTCACACCTGTGGGCGGCCCTGTCCCCTCAGCATCCTCACAGCTCACACCTGTGGCTGCTGTCACTCTCAGTGTGAGGGCAGGGCAGGGGCAGAGGGGACTTGCTGCTCATTCCCTGCACACTTCCTGGTCTGCAGCTGACACCCTGGGGCTCCGGACTTCCCTTGCTATGGATAAAACCCCTCTTCTCTTGCAGGTACACCTCCAAAATCCCACATGCCTGAGGTTCATAACTCCTTAGGAAATCCCCCGGCAATCATTAGCCTCCATTTACAATTTTGCTTTTGGAATCCCTAGTAACTTGTCTTTCTGTGGAGGTGTTTCAAACATTCATAGGGAGTTCAGGAGCTGGGTTGGCTTGTTTCTGATTTAACTGACCAGCCCAGGCTAAATCCAAATGCCCAGAATGACAGGGAAACATGGAGACAGTTTATAAATACTCCCCTTCCTTGCAATTTAGTCCTTCATTGCACATCTCCGGAGAAGGTGCATTCCATCCTTTCCTCCATCGTTTAGATTCGGCTCAGATCCAGCTCGGCTCTGTTCGGCTATGCTCGGCTATTTCCGGATGCATTCGTTCAGATTCGGCTCGTCGGGGAAGCTCGGCTCTGTTCGGCTATGCTCGGCTATTTCCGGATGCCGTCGTTCAGATTCGGCTCTTCGGGGAAGCTCGGCTCTGTTCGGCTATGCTCGGCTATTTCCGGATGCCGTCGTTCAGATTCGGCTCTTCGGGCAAGCTCGGCTATGCTCGGCTGTTCCCGGCACACCTCGGCTATTTCCAGATACAGTCGTTTAGATTCGGCTCTTCGGGGAAGCTCGGCTCTGATCGGCTGCGCTCGGTGCCGCTCGCTGCGCTGGGCTCCGCCCAGCTCAGCTCGGCTCGGCTCCCTGAGGGGCGGGGCCGAGCGGGAAATGCCCCCAAAAAACCCCAAAAATCCCTAAAAAACCCCCCAAAAAAATCCAAAAAACCCCGCCAAAAATCCCTAAAACAATCCCAAAAAAACCCCAAAGAAATCCCAAAAAAAAGCCCCAAAAAATCCCAAAAAATTCCAAAAAAACACCAAAAAATCCCAAAAAATCCCTAAAAAAACCCAAAAAAACCCAAAAAATCACCAAAAAACCCCAACCCCCCCAAAAAAAACAAAAAAAACCTAAAAAAGACAAAAAAATCCGTTAAAAACCCCAAAAAACAAAAAACAAAATCGATCAAGGCACGACCAATAAAGCGCCGAGCAATAGATCCAGGCATTAGCAGTCGAGCGTCGAGCAATCGATCCAGGCATTACGAGTTGAGCGTCGAGCAATCGATCCAGGCATTAGCAGTCGATTGTCGAGCGATCGATCCGGGCATTACGAGTTGAGCGTCGAGCAATCGATCCAGGCATTAGCAGTCGAGCGTCGAGCAATCGATCCAGGCATTACGAGTTGAGCGTCGAGCAATCGATCCAGGCATTAGCAGTCGATTGTCGAGCAATCGATCCAGGCATTACGAGTTGAGCGTCGAGCAATCGATCCAGGCATTAGCAGTCGATTGTCGAGCAATCGATCCAGGCATTACGAGTTGAGCGTCGAGCAATCGATCCAGGCATTAGCAGTCGATTGTCGAGCAATCGATCCAGGCATTACGAGTTGAGCATCGAGCAATCGATCCAGGCATTACGAGTTGAGCGTCGAGCAATCGATCCAGGCATTAGCTGTCGAGCGCCGAGCAATCGATCCAGGCATTAGCAGTTGAGCGCCGAGCAATCGATCCAGACAGTACTAGTCGCGCGTCGAGCAAACGATTCAGGCTGATCAATCGAGCGCCGAGTAATCAATCAAGGGTGGCCAATCGAGCGCAGAGCAATGGATCGGGGAGGGGCAATCGAGTGCAGAGGGATGGATCGGGGAGGGGCACTGAAGGTGACAAAAATTGGGGGGGGGCGGGGGGAAGGGAGGGGGGCGGGGAGGAGGGAGGGGGCCCGGGATTTTTGGGGGTATTTGGGGATTTGGGGGGGGGCGGGTGTCAGAGTTCTGAAATTTCCCCCCCCACCATAAAAAGGCAACATCCCCCAAAAAATAATGAGGAAATTTTATTTACTTGTTTATTTATTTATTTTTGTACTGCTCCGCCCCCCCCTTCCCCTCCCCCTTCCCCCCCCTCCCCCACCCTCACAAAAGAGAGGGGAGGGGTCCGGAGTGGGGGAGTGGTTCAGAGGCAACGCTGGTGGTGGGGGAGGGGCCGCAGGTGCATCCTGGGTGGGTTGGGGAGTCCCAGGCAGGGATGGGCCGGGACTGACCAGTTGGAACTGGTTTGAACTGGCATGGACTGGGACTGGCTGGGACCAACCGGTTTAAACTGGTTTGACCCACCCAGTCTGGGCCGGTCTGAGCCGGGGGCTTTGTGGGGGGTCCAAGGCCGCTCGTGGCGTTTTTGGGGTTTTTTTTGGTTTTTTTTGTTTTAAAACCTGCAAAAATCAGCTTGGGGGGGGTGGGGGGGCGGGGCCGGAGCACCTAGGGGGGGACAGGTGAGACAGGTGTGACACGCACACACACACAGGTGAGCCCAGGTGTGAGACACACACACAGAGGTGTGCCCAGGTGTGACACGCATACACACACAGGTGTGTCCAGATGAGCCCAGGTGTGTCCAGGTGTCCCCAGGCAGGACATGCACACACAGAGGTGTGACACACACGCACGAAAGGTGTGTCCACGTGTGCCCAGGTGTGCCCAGGTGTGACACACATGCACGAAGGTGTGTCCAGCTGGGGCACTGCTTGATGTTTCCAAGACGGCGGCAAAAAGGGCGGGAAAAAAAGATATGAAAGACCCACAAGCTCACAGTCCGGGGCTGCCACGCGCATCGGGGTGGGCTGAGGGGGAGCGCTGCAGTACCGCGCTCTGTCCACATGGTGGCAGCACCGCACCGGAGCTCAGCCCTGGGTCGGGGACAGGCAGAGAGCGGAGGCAAAAAAGGCGTCCAAACATCCCCTTCCAAACATTCTCTGAATTAAATGCCACAAAAGTCTCCCCACACAACGACAAGAACCCTGTCACCAATGAAATTCAAACCAAAAAAAGTCTTTATTTTAGGTTATATTTCCAAATTCTAAATCTTTTTTATTTTTATATTGCTATTTATCATTACAATTTATCTTTAATATTCCTATCTATATTACATCTCATATATTATATGCAACATGTAATATGATATATTGTCTTTATATAATTGATAATATTTTTTCGTTTTATATTTCTATTTTGGGAATTTATATTGTTCCATTTCTGTATTTTTTTAAATTTGTGTTTATGTTATTTTACATTTATTTATGATATTTTAAGTGATATGAATTCATTAACCTAACACAGCAGAAGGACAATTAATTACAATTAAACTAGCCTGGTTTTCCAAGGGGTAAAGATTTCATTTTCATTAAAATAATATTGGCATATTTTCTCTTTTCATGTTTTTTCCGAAGGTGGGCTGTTTTTCGGGGGTTTTGCTTTGGGGTGTTTTTGTTTGCTTTGGTTTGGATTTCTCTGTTAGTAAACAATGAGGTTGGGAGAGTTACAACATAAAATGCCGCCCTGGTTTTATGGCTGTCTCTGAAATCCACCTCGACACCAAGTTACTGCTGGTGATGCTGGACGTGGGTAGGATGAGCCCTGCTGTTGGGGGTTCCAAAGAAAAACACGGCACCGCCCGCGTTCAGGTTTTTTAATGGAGCAGAAAAGGCAGAGGTTTTGCTGCCTGCACTCTCAACCCTACCCAGACGTCCGGTGGCCATGGGTGTCGTTCTTCAGCTCCTTTCCTGCCAACAGCCAAACTTCCAGACACTCAGGGTAAGAAAGAGTAAGGGAAAAAAAAAAGAAAACATGAAAAAATAAAACAAAACAAAACAAAATAAAATAAAATAAGAAATGAAATGAAATAAAAATTTAAATATAAAATAAATCTAAAAGTAATAAAAATAAAGTAAAAATATAAAAAGAAAAATAAGTTAAATAATAAAAATACAAAACTAAAACAGCAAATAAAAAATAAATAATATAAAAAATAAAAATAAAAAGGAAAGATTCAGTCCTCAGTAAAAGCACAATTTTAAAAGTGACTATGTCTCTGCATGCACATCTCTGCATGTCAACCATAGTTTGGCTGAGCAAATGAACACTTAGGAAAATCTAAGAAGTATTTTCAGATGTTTAAAAATTTATTAGAGACACATAAAAGGCATACTTGTTTCTTGTTATTTCAGCCATTAGCACAAGAAGGGTAATGTTATCTAAGTACTGAGGATTTTTAGAATCATCTTAAAAGCAAGGGCAATGTAAGACGTGCTGCATATAGACCTGCCAAGAATTGTTTCAGCTAATTCCATTCCTTTATTGGAAAATGAATAGAGAAGTAGCTCTGTTAAGGAAAGACGGAGCAGAAAAATCTAATTGAAGCAAAGTGGGATGTAAAGTATCGTGCAGCATTAGTAGCTCTATGCCAGTCCAAGTGAAACTGCTGACTGTAACTCCCTCTTACATATTGCAGTCCAAAGTGTTCCTAGCGAGGTCTTGCTATAAAGAGGCTCGGCTAGTGCCCGTGTTATTTTCCACAAGCCTTTCAGGGCAGGTTTCAACAAATACTGCCAAATATCCATACCTAAGAAAGCACTCTAACATGTTTTTAGACTTATCTCCCAAATAATTCTTTAGCTTTCTTATTCTCTTAGTCTCCGCACTGAAGCCTTTTTAAAATGTCTCTCACTTACTGTCCCTGATTTTCAGCCAAAGTCCCTGATTTTCTCTCCCCACTTCACTAGATCATTGTCATCTCCTTGCCAAGAACCCAGAAGATACATTATTTTTATTTTTGCAGGTTTCTTCCAATTCTAAAACTTCTCAGAGCTGAAATTATTTTCAGCCTTTTGTGCCTTTCAATTTCACTTATTCTCATTTAAGCTACGCCCTCTTCCTTTTTTCTTTCAAGCTTTCCTTTCCTTTATGACTTTTCCTGCATTCTCCCTCACTATATAGATGCAAAAAGAATGGTTTTTACCCCATCACAAGCCCAGCAACCGAGTCTCGGCCAATGTAGTTCAGCTGAGCTCCATCATTATTTAGTCTGGCTACTCTCTTCCATTCCGTAATAAAAGAAGTCAGGGATCTAGGTCGCAGCCTACAGCAACTATTATCTGCTGGTTTTGTTCTCTGTCTTTTCTGAAAGGGAACACTGAGAAATCTAAATAGAGAATTTCAACTGGAACTGTAATGGCAAAAGGTAGAGCGAGATATATGTCCCTCTGTGATTAAAACTGGGGCCACGTTTAAACCAGTAATAAAATTTTTCCTGGTGCAATGTCCTTACATCTTGAGTCATTCGAAGGCTGCAACACAGCAATGTAACAGATTCTGAGAGGCCTCAAAGGAATGAAACACTTCTGGTCTGATAACATAAAGGACACATTTATCATTAAGTGTTTGTCACTGAATGTATTCTCAACAGACTCAGTAGAGCGAAATGAATTTTCAAAGAACTACAAGTCCTGCAGTGGAGTCCCAACAGAAAGCTGAGAAAAGTAGATAGAAGAAAAACAACATTGGAAATCTATGTGACTTATGCCTTATGTCCACTTTACTGGTTTAATCTGATATGAAAGGTTTGGCAACAAAGAAGGGCTGGGAACAACCTCTGTGGGGGCCCTCACGTGAGCGCGCGTGTTTACTTGTCCAGATTTATTCATAACGTACCTGAGAACTGAACTAGGGTCACCTAGCTGCTGCCAGGAGTTGGTAACAAATGATCTGTACAAATACTGAGAGCCTGCCTGGTCAAATAGGATAAAGGTTTGTTGTTTTACAGGAGGCTTACTCCTACAAGTAGTGTAACTGAATAAACAGTATTTAGCTTTAGAAAACCTGGGATGGTCAATAACCTTGTTGCTGCAAAGGAGAGAGACAAAGCTGTAGAAATTGCACTAATTACTCCTCTTATATCCCAGAACACTTCAGAAGACTGCATGATGGAAGGCAAAAAATACAAGTTTCTCTCCCACTAAACTCATCAGCATGCAGCCAAAGGTCTAGTTATCGATGAATATGCATAAGGAGACAACAAAAGGGTGAGAAATGCACCTGCCCCAGAAAGTGATACCAAGATCTGTTCCCAAGATCTGTTCCAAAAGCTATGTGGCCTTGGAAATGTTTCTGCCTTCGTAATGTGCAGAGTAAGACATTCCTATACTAGGGGTTACGAAGATCAGCATTTCTGGTGTGCTTCCTTATATGGTAAGGAATTGTAAGGCTTTGAAGCTAAAAGTAAAATGTAATAGCTCTTAAATCACTAAAACTCATGTCATTGCTCTTTTCAGTATGGTGGATCCAGTATGCATTCAAGTTTTTCTTCATTCATGTTCTAATCTCTCAAAAATCAGTCATTATTTTTGCAGATAATCATAGAATGGCTTGGGTAGAAGGGATCTGAAAGATCATCTGGTTCCAACCCTTGCCTCGCCTTCACCAAGGGCA
Source organism: Phylloscopus collybita (assembly GCA_027886175.1). Taxonomy (NCBI): domain Eukaryota; kingdom Metazoa; phylum Chordata; class Aves; order Passeriformes; family Phylloscopidae; genus Phylloscopus; species Phylloscopus collybita. Next base: position 86,282 of record JAJNNQ010000003.1, read on the forward strand.
GGGATGTCAACCATTAGAACAGGTTGCTTAGGGCCCCATCCAGCCTGGCCTGGAATAATTACAGGGCTTGGGCAAGAGGTATTATGCTGCATCAATCCAGTAGTTGCCAAAAAAAAAAAAAAAAAAAAAAAAAAAGAAAAAAGAAAAAAATTAGAGAGGGAAAAAAAAAAAAAAAAAAAGAAAAAAGAAAAAAATTAGAGAGGGAAAAAAAAAAAAAAAAAAAAAAAAAAAAAAAAAAAGAAGACAAGCTTTTAAAAATATTCATAGGTCTTCACTGGGTCCAAAAATGATGTGACAGACCTAAATAAAATTAGCTGACCTATATACAACTTGAAGGAATTGCTCAGAGTTTAGTTAGGTATATATCAGCTAGATCATCTCTGAAAGAAAAGAGAGCAGACAGCTTTGAAGTAAAAGAGAATCTAGTAAGGGGAGGATACTGGAGACAGTATTAGGGAAGAGAAACAGGTAGTTTGCCTCATTATCAGAGAAGTTAAGGAGGAGGTTTATTGTTCCATGCCACAAAATGAGTAAGGCTACTACTGACTCGACGGTTTTATTTGAGACTAAAAAATGTCTCGTGTCCAAAAGCTTGTCTACTTTCTTCTGCTAAATCAGCTGATCTAGTAAAGACCTCTACCTGTGATTTCTGTTTCTTATGTCCTGCTGTATTGTCCACGGTCAGTTTTCAATGTCACAGATGTCATATTGAGGTAAGGGGAGGTCCACAGCTCTCTCCCCCATACGCTGCAACCGGCACTAAAACTCTCTTTGTACCAGCCATGATTAGCTGTGAGGATTCACTTGGACACAGGTCTTTGAAGGACGTGATGAGCAGCTACAAAACATGAATTATAGAGGTTTCCCTATCAGAGTTGTATAATATAAGCAGCACATAAAAAAATAGATTAAAAATTGGAAGACCCCTACTTCAATATATAGTTTATGGTCCTGTCCATTTCTGTTTATCATCTTAATAGTTTAATGGCCACATTCTCCAGCACGACTCTGCAGTGCATAAGAGCACTCTTACTGATTATCTGACATCTCCCAATCTTTTCTCCTATCGCAGATGTCCCAAATTGCTACTCCTGCTGATGCCTTATTTCTTGCTCTTTTGCTATTCTTTCACTTCTCATCTGGATCAATGCAGAGCTTTGATCTGTCTTAACTCTCCAAGTCCAGTTAAGAAGCAATACAAAACAGAAAAACAGTGCATAAATAGTAATTATTAGGAAAACGCAGTACTTTTCCATTCATTTCTATTACTTCAGAACAAAACTCTGTCATCTCTAATACAAGTAATCACAAAAGGGTGCCATTACAAGTTTCCATATAATATTTGAAGACAACCAGTGGCTCTGCACATCCCTAAGATGCTAGAAAGAGGAAACACATTATTTTAAGTGAAGTTATAGACATTAAATGTGCCAGGGATGAAGAAGATAATGGAACCAAAACATTTTCTACTATGCTATTTGTAATTGTTACTGGCTACATAAAGAAAGGTTTACTCTTTGCTGTAGCTTTTCCTCAATTAAAATAGGTTTCCTCAACATATATTGACATAAATGATTCTGTGCTTTATCCAAATGGGTTTCTTGAATATAACTTTTATCGGTGTTAAGTGCTTAATAACTACACGCTAAATGCAATGGTCTCTCAGCTTGACCATTATACCCATTAAACCTTTAAAGAAAACAATTTTGAACTTATGTACAAAGTAGGATGTTTGTAGTGTTTGGTTTTTTTTTTTAAGAAAGAATCATGCTACAAATAATTCTGTACTGTAGCTCTTGGAAAAAGCTAAAAAAACCCATTTAAATTAAAATGCTGACTGGGCATTTCTACCTACAAAATTTTTATTCCTTTCGTAATAGAGAATACAGGAATAAAATCCATAAACTTCATAGCAGTCACCCCTATGAGATCTAAAATATTCAGAACATCCCTTGATAATGGCTATTAGAAGAATACATGGGATCCCTTATATAACAAAAAAAAGTCTTGAACTTTTCCTGAAACACTAAAATTTTCACTTTAAGCAGGGCTTCTTCAGAAGATATTGGGGAATACAGAATGAGAAAGCTCTGTAGCCTTGATTTAGTGCTGACAAAATGTTAACCAGTGAAGTTCACTTCATACCTAAGATTTTATAGTCAGAAGCATCGCAGAGCTTCTAAAAATTCTAAATAATCACGGAAAATATAAATTCAGCCACAAAAATAGTACTGAAAAACTCTAAGGTTCAAAATGCACTCAAATCCACCTGCTTCATATCTTAAGTGTCACTCACAAGAGCTGTATCAGAGTAAACTGCTATACCTAACTGATCTTCATAGGCAATAGGCTGCATCAAAATATAAACAGTCACTAGCAAAAGTGTCAGAAAAAAGCAAACAGAGCTTAGGCCTTCTTACTGTGTCAGTCAGAGATTTTAAAACAACCAGCCATGTGTCTTTCCATTCCCAGTTATTACTAGCTATTAAATTTATTTTCCTATGAGCAACTAATGTAAAGAATGCAGGGCATGGGTAATGTGATTGCTGTTGCCCAGCCCAGTGAACAGAACTGCTGCATCTGCATTGTGAACAATCTGGAAGCAATGGGGAAACATTGATGAAAATCCTGATAAAAGACAATGAAAAATAACCAGACTGTACAGTGAGAAGAGCATGAGTGTTGTTTCAATGTTTGCTCAAGATAAATTATGCTATGGCCTGTATGAACTATTCAGCTGGAAAATCATCATTGCACCATACCTGATACACATGGACCAATTAATAAGGGAAGGTATTGTCAAGCTACTTATATCCAGCTTCCTAACATAGTCCCAAAATATTTTTAAGAAACCCATTTCATACAGCATATACTGTAAGGCAGCTATATTTGACAGCTATTGTAACTATGAGTGTAAAATTAAGGATTAAACTTTTAACATGTGGACATTTTCTTGGAATGATACACTTGAGATAGCAAACATACCCAGCACGGCCAACATGACAGAGTGAGAAGTTGTTTTCTCCTGACTTCCAACAGAAAAACAATACTTTATCTCTTAAGTGAAATTTACAGCCTCAGCAATCAGTGTGATTGAGGCACTCATAAGACTGATTCAGCACTCCTTTAACAGTTCACCAGATACATTTTTTATGCCCAGACTAAGTATTTTTTAGTACTCTGACAAGACCTCTGTCCTTCAGCACTTTTGACATCAGATTTAGCAGAGCGATGGGGTTTCATGCCTACAGACCCTCTTGTGCTATGATGGTTCTGACAACAAGGACTTCTGATCATCATCCTGTAACTTAGCCTAATGGCCTTTTACTAATACAAACCCGCATATCCCAAGATAAAACTCTACTTAAAGAAGACCTTACTAATTAGCCCTTGAGCACAGTTGGCATACTTGGGACAAGAACCCAAGAATGTGTACCTCTAGGTTCACATCATTCAGCTCTGAGGTCAGCTGTGGAACTTGTTACACCACAGATCTATACTGCTGATGTTCTGTGGAGTCCTGAGGAAAGAGTGCGAGAAAGAACAGTGTTGCCTGAAGTGATGGGGTCAGTTCTTTGAGGTCAATTAAAACGATGTCCCAAGCAATGCTGCTGTTGCTTCATGATAGCAGAAACTGCAAACTATCTGCCCATTTAATCTAAATGAGTCCTATGATCACTGCAGTAAAAATTAATGTAGTAATGGTGAAATGCTCAGAGATGGGGAATTAATGCTTAGGTAGATTTTTGACAACTATAATTGATGACCATTATTGTTAGTGCATTATCTCTATAGTAATAGTCTAGTCCTACACAAAGACACTGATTTTTTCTAGTTCAAAGAGGAGGCTAAGGGGCAACCTCATTCCTCCCTGCAGGTTCCTGAGGAGGGGCTGTGGAGGGAAAGGTGCTGGGCTCTTCTCCCTGGGAGCCAGGGACAGAATGCCTGAGAATGGCTCAAAGCTTTTCCAGGGGAGATTCAGACTAGACATTATTAGGATGCATTTCTTTACCATGAGAGTGGTGAAACACTGGAACTGGCTTCATAAAAGATGGTTGATGCCCCAAGTATGTCAGCGTTTAGAGGCATTTGGATTCTGCCATTAATAATATGTTTTAACAACATTTCAGCCCCAAAGTGGTCAGGCAATTGAACTAGATGATCAGTGCTGATCCTTTACAAATGAAGTATTCTATTCTATTCTATTCTATTGATATTAAGCATAAATACCATTCCCAGTATACCATCCTGGCCTTTTTTTTTTTTTTTTTTTTTTGGAATGTGACTAACCCTAAAGTTAATTACTTGGCCTAGCCTGGAGGAAGTACAAGCTTGAAATTCAACAAAAATCTAACATGGAACAAAAGCATTGCTGTAAGTCTACATAACTTGGTGGAAGTATTGCCATTGCTTCTTCTGAAATCCCTGCTAAAATTTCTCGTGAACTTTGCATCTCCAGGAGCTTTATCATCTGCTAGTTTTTCAAGCATTAAGAGTTTCAGCACTTCCTGCAGTAATGAGGAACATGTATGTTCAGGTGATATACTAGAAATTTTCTGTTTTGAGGAAGTTTAAAACTCTGGCCTGTGGATGTAAGAAATTATAAGAGTTATTGTTACCTACTAAGGTAGAATACAACTAGAATTTATATACATGACTGGGACTCCCCTATACAAATATAGAGCAAGAAAGTGTTTTACTGTTTCAAGTCAAGTGATAGAGGAAAAATTCAAGAAATACATAGCTGTCCTGTTTGTACTTATCACTATGGGAAATGATGAGCGGGACTGATAACAAACCCCTGCTTTCTGCTCTCAGCCATGTGTCCTGATCAGTAGGTCTTGTGGCCTCCCATCCCAAAAGAATCACTAGAAAAGGGGAGAAGGCAAAGATGAAGCAGAGGGCAAATAAGGAGAAAAACACACATACATCTGCCTTGTTTAGCCTATTTGCCAAAGGAAAGGAGGCTTATAAATCAGTTGTATGTGGTTCTGTGTTCTTAAGTGACAATGCAACTTTTTCATTAAGTGTAAGAAAGCGGTGGGAGGTCTCAGCATTAGAACTTTTTAACAGTCTTGTAAAGACTGGTGAGAAAGGTAACTATTTCTCCAATGAGAAATAAAGGTTCACCACTATTTTTCATCTTAATAGATGCCTAGTTAATCATGCAACCAGGAGAACAGTTTCTACTGTAGATTGCCTGCATTGCAAAATCAACCCAAAAGACAATACAAGAGAAATTGAGATCTACTCACTTCCCTGCTTATAGGAATGCTTATCATGCTGCTAGAAGAAATTATAAGAACTCCCCAATCCACTAAACATCTGCCCAGTGAAATGTGTTAAGTAACACGAACCAAGCAAATTATAATAGAGACTAGCTTTTAAGAAGACTATCACATTTAGGTAGCAGGTGGATTTTTTTTTTTTTTTTTTAAGAAAACAAGGCCAGAACTATAATTGGCTGTGGGATGGGCAATGAGAATATCTGTTAGGAAAGGAGAATGTGAAATGCTGAAATAAGTTGAAGTGACAATATAATATTTTGATTATTCAAATAGAAACATGAAAGTCTTTTCAGTCCTATTGGAGTAAGTTACATTACATTGGAATCCTAGCACTCGGAAAAATTTGTGCCAATTTTTTAAATTCTATGCAGCCTACTCTAAGTACTCAATAACAGTTCAGTCTAGCTTCACAGTAAGGTCAAGGTGAGAAGGGTTTCAAAAAGAGGAGGGGATGACCCAGAACAGTTTTTGTCATTAGGGAAGTTTGAGACAACTTCAGGGCAAGACAGAGATGGTGGGACAAAAATGAAGTCAAATCTCTGAATACAGTCTTGAATTGGACTACATTCTTTTCATCTATCTATGCACTTCACACCATTGACGTCTCTTTCCTAACCAGACAGATTACCATTTTGATGTTGTAAAAACTGAATTCCAGTACTTTAAACTTTGACTGGATACATTGAATGACTCTGCTGGGTTGCTTTTTAAAATTTTTTTCCCCCTGGATGTTGCAGAGGCAGAAATAATATTTAATTCTGAAACCTTCTCTACAATGTTTTATTAACTTAATGGTTGGACTCACTGTGTACATTTGCAAAATTATTAAGTGTAATTTATTTAAGCGGCTAATCCTAGAAATTCAAAACTTTAGAAATTTACTCTAAACCGTCCTGTTACAGGGATGGCAGTTTCTGTTACTGTTACTGCTACATATATCAAAGCTACTCCTTAGTATTTCGTGTTTTGAAATGCCTTTTTAATTATATTATAAACAAGTTCCTACTAAATAACAGTATTAGTCATTAAAAATAGGACATTCTATAATGCATAAGGGTAATTGGACTTCTGTGACATGCATGGTGATGGAAATTTTTTCAATTGTGTGATGACAGGATCATTTTCCATAGGACTTGTACCTTGTTCAGTGTGCCAGTATTTGCCTCATGAGCTGCTATGCAGCACTTTATCCATTCTTGGTGAATGCTGTCTCTTTATCGAGCAAAATCTATTCCTTCTCCCTCCTCACTAGGTTTTTATAAAGTCTTATTGTGTGCCGACAAGAAACAGTTTCCCGGATTAGTTCCCATCCTCATAGCGTACTTATCTTTTACCTAGTCTTAAATTTAGTCCCTTCCCTAAAGACTGAGGCCTAGCAGGTTTTTTTGCTCAGTCTATCCTAGACTTAGATGCTTTCCTATCCTAGCCCTCATCTCACAAGAGCTTTTTCTGAGCATTCTTCTCTTTTCTGGGCTTTTTTTTCCTCCATCCCCATGTCACATGATCTTTTCTTCCATTTGTACTGGAAGCCAATGGGATACCTGTTTCTCTCTCAGGTTCTTCCTTGACTTTTCCCTTCAGGTTATGGAGAAAGAAGTGTAAACAGTCAGTACAAAGGCACAGGAGTCTACACGCAATGGAGTCACACAAGGGAACCATAAAATTTACAGCCTGCTTAACCACAAACATTAGAAAAATCTCAAACGTGCATGTGCAAACAGATGTTAGCATAGGGCTGGATGCGGCCGTTCTCTTTCAAGCTGAATACTGGCAATCCTAGGGGGGTGGTTCTGAGTGTTTAATGTGGAAACAGAAGGAATTAAGGTCTTTTGCTCCACTCTAACATAACACAAAGGAAGCAAGGGAAGGGGGGAGGGCAGTCACCAACAGCAGCTATTCTATTGTTTTCTCTCAAAAACTTGGCAAAGCAACAAGCTAGACACAGCTGAAATGTGCTGGCTAAAAATTTCTCAAAACTTTCATTTGAGACAGACACAAACCATGCCTAATACCATCAGAGAGAAAGTTTGTCAAAGCCGCAGATGCCTGAAAAAAGGGTTGCATACCAATAAATATTAGTAATCCCTACATATGTACAACATTTCCAGCATCACCTACAATTGTGATTCACACACTTTTATGCATATGATGCATGAATTATAAATTAATGGTATGCTCTACATGCATAGTTTGGTTTGGGGTTATTATTTTTGGTTAGTCAAGGAACACTTCCTTGATTTTTGGTATCTTTAGAAGTAATTAATTTGATTTCAAAACAGATCTACAAAAATTGTCTCAACTCAAACATGATCTTCCATACCGGGGAAATTAGGAGTTGGAGTGTTCTTTGTTCATGAGTTTGCATTTGAGATTTTGTTTATTTTTTAAAACCCTTTCATAGCTTATTTGCCATTTCAAGTCAAAAAGAAATCCCCTTCCTTAACAGACTTCCCTCAGTTTATTGTGACCAAAAGGCAGTTATATTTCATTGTCTTGAGGAAGATAACAGCACAGAAAAGGATCTGGGCATCCTGGAGGATACAAAACTGAACACGAGCCAAAAACGTGCCCTTGCTGAAAAGGTGAATGAATGGTATTCTGGGTTGCATGGGGATCCCTGCCCTCTGTTCAGCAGTGCTGAGGCCACACCTGCAGGGCTGCGCTGAGCTCCGGGCTCCCCAGTACGGAAGATATGAACACACTGGAGAGAGGGCAACAAAGGGCCGCAAGGAGGATGAATGCACAAGAAAGTATCTCTTCCTACAGGGGAGGGCTGCGGGAGCAGTGATGACCCTTCAGCCTCGGAGAAGAGGCAGCTTGGCGAATCTCATCCACCTGCGCTAACATCTGCAGGGAGAGCGCCGAGAGGACGGAGCCAGGCTCTTCCCAGTGGTTTGAGTCCTTTTTCCCGCAGGGCTTAGCGGCCACAGGAGCAACACTCCTCGTGTGTAGCACCGCCGCTCCCAGCGTAAGCGACACCACCCCGACACGCTCCTACCCTCTACTCGCGGAGTATTTTGAAGCACTTTCAAGCTCCGCTTTACCCGAAAGGGACAGGAGTGGGTGGCTGGGCGGGGGTGGTGTTGTGTTTGACGCCTCCCGGAGCGGGCGCGGTGCCGGCCCCGGAAGAAGGGGGGTGACGTGCCGCCACCGCAGGAGGCCATGGCGGGAGCTCCGCCCGCGGCGCCGCGGGGATTCCTCAGGGCGGGGCCTCCTCCCGCTGCCACGGACGTGTCGCTGCTGGCCCCGCCCATATATAAGGGCGGCCTCAGCGCGGCCCCAACCGCGGCCGTCGCGTCTCCCGCAGCCGACCTGCGTTCGGGCACCATGGCAGGTCAGTGTGCGCCCGCCTGGCTCGCGCCGCCCTTCGCGAGGGCCTTGGGCCGCACTCGCGGAGCCGCCACGCGCTCCCGACCGCGGGATCGCAGCGGCCACGGCAGCGCCTATTTTTAGGCAGCCGTCCCGGCGGCGAGCGGGCTCCGGCTGGTGGGGGCAGGGGCTGCCCGCGGGGGGATCGGAGCCGTCCCGCTGGGCACGGCTGTGCTGTTTGAGAGGTCGCGCACGGTGCCGGTTCTCTCCGCGCCTACCTCGATGCTCTGCCCCAGGCACCGTCTCCTAACGGGAGGGATGTAGCCGGCGTGGTGGGGAGCAGCATGGGCCGGAGAGGCCACTGTAGGGCTACAGCGGCTCACAGGGGAAAACCCAGCCCTCTCCTGAGACGCCGGAAAGAGCTTCTGATTTCTGTGATTTTGATACTTTGCAGTGAGTAGGTCCTTACCGGCACTCCACGTACGTGTCGGTTTGGTTTTTTTTTCCATTTTTTTTTTATTTTTGTTTTGTTCCGTCCCTACCACCCCCCCACCCCCCCCCCCCCCCGATTTTCACCTGAAGTTGTCATCGGAGTCGGTTTCATTTTCAGGTCTTGAAGCCTGCAGGTAGTCTGCCCTCCGATGCATATCTTGATAAGATGCTCCTGTCTCTCTAGGAATCCCGTGCTAAAAAAAAAAAAAAAAAAAAATCAGATATGCTAGCATCTAACTCAGAGAATAGGAGGAAAGGCAAGCACCTGTGAACTCTGGCTATGCCTACGAAAAATCTTCCAGGGGAATTTTTAAATGATCTGGGCCAAGCATTCCAGTAACCTCCTGCATGCCATCAAATAAAAGATCGCTTCTAGCTCAGACTTCCAGGATGCTTGTGGGTGTGTAAGGGCTAGCATAAAAACTCTTGCAAAGAGATATTATAGCCCGTGAACTTGGGCAGCCAGAGAGGCCTCTGAAGTAGCATGGTTTTGTCTGGGTAATTCAATTAGGAAGCTGTGCAACTGCCTCTCATTCTGTGTGGTTTTGAAGACATACTGTCATACATACTGTGAGTTCGTTGTGTTTCGGGCCTAACAGTGGCTGCTGTGTAAACATAAGATTCTGTGGCAGAAGCGTTTACAGAGAAGGGGAAAAGGGTGAGAAGGGAGACCCACACAGCTGAAATACCTGTTGTTTATGTAGAATGGACTAGTCTTTTGCAGATATAACTTCCACAATAAGCACCAACTGATCTTGCCCAAATTGTAGCATGGCCTCAGGTACTTACAAATGTACATACTAGAATATGTAGAACATAATTTATTCTAAACCTTGGAAAGTTACTCTGACTTAAATGGCCTCCAAGTTGGCAATATTCACCTCCTCTCAAGCAGTTGTAAAGTTTCCTCCTAGAGTGGGATGCAGTAGGGGGCTTCTTAGCCTTTACTGCATCATTAAATTGATTTTATTTTTCTAAAGACCTTTGTGAGTGAATATTCAGTTTCAAGATGAGACGGAGTGGAAGTATACCTGCTAACAGGTCAATGAAGAAAAGACCTGTCTTTCAGTGGCAAGGTCACTTTAAGAATTAGTCTTACACTGCTAGGGAAGAAAAAAAGCAACATTCAGATGAATGTTGGGCACAATCCCACTTTGTCTCCACTGGATTTTTAGTGAGCTGTCTGAGAGCATAGTGTCAGACTTCCATGTATTGAATAGTAACATGCAAATTACTTAGTGAAAAACCTTGTCCTGTTAGGAGGATGTTTATACAATCTAAAATGTTACACACTTGCCCTTTCGAAGAAACATGAAGTTGTTCTGCAGACTTGCTGAATATGAACTAGTACAAATAGGCAACTAAAAGTGAATTGAAACAAAATATCTTTATTCCCGGCATTATAGAAGCTTTTTTGATCTTTGTGATTGACCACTATAATCTAAATCCCTTGGGACTAGTTGGTTTTGCTGCTAAGCAAAATAGAAGGTTTTGTAGCTGGTCTATAGATCTTGCAGACCGGGTTTGCAGAGCTTATAGACAATTATGGTACATGATAGTCTGTCATCAACTGTTAAGGGGGTATTAAGTTAAAATATATTGATGATGACTGCCTCATGAACTTAGGAATTGTGCCAAACAACATTTTTTTTTTTCTGAAAGAAGTCATTATTTTAATCTTACCACTAGGCTTGATAGTAAGCCTTTAAGCGCCCAGAACGCTCACTCTCATCTAACCTTATTAACACCTTCTGTAAAGAAAAGAAATCAAAGTTGCTATTTGACTCTTGAAATTCTTAGGAAGAAACTGTTTGGCTGATAGAGTGAAAAATGGATTGGTAGAAAAGAGCATGCTTTGTAAAGTGATAAAACTTTGAAAAAAGGTCTACGTGAAAATAGTTAACAGTGAACTAAAGAACTCTTGTAAGTTACTTGTTTGCTTTTGTCAGTCCTACTCTGGCAGTTTAAAACAACACGAAAGAATGCAAAGCTTGTGTAATATGGCTTCAATAAGTACTATATGGCAAAACAATCAGTCTTAAGCTATATTTAAGATACAGCTGGAGCAGAAGATTATAGTACCTCTTTTTGCTCAAAGAGTAAAAATTGTTCCTGCAAGTTTTAAATTGCTTTTTGTATTAGTAGTTATTTCCCATTTAAATCTTGCATTCTTGTGATAGAGCTGCAAGCATGGGTTGCAGAACAACTGATCTGCAAAATCCTGAGCTAGCAAAACTTAAAACTGTTGTCTAAGATATAATTTGATGCTTACTTTCATTTGAAAATGAAGTGCAAGTTTTACACTGCTTTAGCTTCTGGGTTGAGAGCTGAACATAGAGAAACTACAAAACCCTACTAACTTTAGGCCAAAAGCAAGCCCACAGACTCCAAACACTTTTTGCATAATAGCATATTAGTGGCCCAAGCAGGGCTCTTTAGAATTTTGGATTGTCTTTACATTTGGCATTATTTATTAACCTGTGGGCAAATTCGAACTGGTGTTCTCTTGTAGCAGTCTTGATTTTGTGGGTCATTTTACTGCATTTTGCCCGGTATCAAGTTACCAATAGCAGGTAATCTGCTTCATTGAGTCACGTAGGGAGGCCCTATACGCAGAACTAAAGGCACATCTTAAGAGGTCTCACAGCACGATTACCTAACAATACTAGGTTTCTAATGTATCTGTGTCAGAATGAAGTAGTGGATCATGCTAACTTGTCCGAGTTAATTTCTTCCAGACCAGTCTTTTGTGACTCTAGCCACAAATGACTCCTATGTCAAAGGAGCACTGGTACTTGGTTCATCCTTGCAACAGTACAGAACAACAAGGAAGCTGACTGCACTCATAACTCCTCAGGTCTCAGATCTTATGAGGTAAGGTCACTTACATACTGCAACATACTGCAACAGTTCCTGCTGATGTGCAGGTTGAAAAAAAATGGAAATTAAATTCCTTAATAGTAACCTTTCAAAACTCTGGAAGCTAAACTGCTAATTTCAGCAGAACTCATCTATACTAGTTCTGTAAGTTCTTCAAACATGAAACTGTTTATGTTTTGGTGTTTTTTTCTTTTCTTCCCTATGATGAGTTAATCTGCATTTAGGGCTCTAAACCATGACTTGATACTGATATTTCCGTTGTATCTTTGCTCTTTTGTTGTCCTACTTAGAATTGTCCAACATCGTGATATTGCCTGTGCATTTGTTAATGCTGTGTGTATGCATGTGGAGGTGGGAGCAGGGAATTGGTATGTATTTGTTTTGCAGAAGTATTCCCAATTGAGATAATATAACACAAGCTCTCTTGAAATCTAGCAGACACTTCAAATTTTATCGTGGGAGAAGAAAGTGAGCAGAACTAAAGTAGCACCTGAATCAGCAGCTGAACAGAGGCATCTAACAAGGTCACCACAGTACATCAAATGAAATTAATAGGCAACTGCTTCCTACAGCCTCCTTAGAATAGTCTCACTATGGAGTGGACTGGATTCTCTTTCCACATGTAAGAGGATAAAAAAAAAAGACAAACAATGAAACAGTTAATAACTATGGAAACTACAGATGATAGGTCAAGACTCTCTGCATAGGGAAGTAATTTTGAAAGGCGTTATCAATATATAGACACAATAGAGAGGTGAGTCAATAAAAAATGCAGCGACTCTTCCTGGAGTCTCCTGGCAACTCAACAGTCGTATCAATATTAAGATGTTGCATATAGGAACATCCATTCCAGCCTATTAGGTGAGTGTGCTCTTCTAAGATGAACGCTAAGTGTACCTATGTGCTAGTGCAAGACAGCTAGTACTATGCCCTTAGACCAGTGATACCTACGTACCTAGTGGTATAATTGGAACTTGCATTTCTCACCCTGTCTCCGCTAACAAAGTATGTCTGAAGTTTAGGAGCACTGTCTGCACCAAACTGTCAGTATAAAGACTGCCTTGCAAGGCAGAGTTCCAAAATTCATTTACGAGCTCTGTGGCTCAAATTGTACTGATAACTGCTGAGCATTCAAGATACGCTGTAGAACAGTAAGACTTTATTGATGTTTACTGATGTTCATGCTGTTTTAAGCAGCATGAATATCTTAATCTTTTGAACTAATGGTAATGCTCTATTGATGGTGAAGCAAAGGTTGTATATCTGTCAAAAATTTCACTGCACTGTCTGAAAGTTTGTCACTCCTTAGCGAAAATGATACTGGTTCAAAGCATTTCTGTACCCACAGCCATGACTAAGTCAGTCTTGAAAAGACTTCATGGGATAAAGAAAGTTTTAGCAACTGGGTCTAGTCAGATTTCTCAAAAGTCCCAGATGTCACAAATCCAGAACAGTTAAGTATTGCATAAAATTGTGTCTCAGCTGTTTGGGATTCAGCTACTGTCCTGCTCCTGCTAGTCTAACAGCTTCCCATTTCTTAACTGCCTGCTCAGAGTAGACTGTTAAGTTGCCAGAAATCAGTCTGGATAAAAAAAAAAAAAACTTTGTAGAAATTTTGTACTACGTAGCTATGACTTACTGGACTGGATAGCAATGCCAGCTAAAACTCTGTGGAAGAAAAAAAAAACAAAACCCAAGAGTCTTCCCTGTTTCCCAGTATGTGCACATTACAAACTTTGTGGCAGACAGGTGTACTTGTGCGTTCCAACACATGCAGTCAACTCTTACTTCCTTCCAACAAGAAATGTTGCCAGGTTCCCTGTCATTCCACTTCTCTTTACAGAATCTGTGACCTGTCTGTTATTGGGGTAACACTAGAACTAAATCTTGTCAATTGACTCTTCCCTAGGAGAGTGCTGGAAAAAGTCTTTGATGAAGTCATATTAGTAAATGTCTTGGATAGTGGGGATTCAGCACACTTGGCACTAATGAAAAGACCTGAGTTGGGCGTCACACTAACAAAACTTCACTGCTGGGAACTGACACAGTTTTCAAAATGTGTTTTCATGGATGCAGACACAATGGTAAGTGGCTGTCTCTCATGGTACCTCTTGAAGACCTAGTATCAAGGTTGATGGATTTTTTCTGTGGTTTGTTTGGGTTTTTTTTGTTTGGTTGGTTTTTTGGGGGTTTTTTTGGTGGTTTTTTTTTTGGTGAGTAGGGGTAATAGAAACCTTTTACTAGATGGACTAGTAACAGTAAGAATGTGTATGCCTTTTAAACTAACTGTCTTGAAGTCTGTGGGGACTATTTCTGTAAAGTATTGTCTTCCGTAAGATGAACACTGATAGAAGAACTTTCATGTCTTAATGTTGATGCCAAAGTCCATTAAAACATGACACCACAATTCCTAACCAAAAATCATTTTTTTAAACTCCTTTACAATTAGGTTTTGTCAAATATAGATGAGCTTTTTGAGAGAGAAGAGCTGTCTGCAGCACCAGATCCAGGCTGGCCCGACTGTTTTAATTCAGGAGTTTTTGTTTACCGACCTTCCATTGAAACATACAGTCAGCTGTTACAGTTTGCCACAGAGAAAGGCAGCTTTGATGGTACGTATTAATTTGTATTTCAGTGCAAGTTAGACCGAAATGGTGACATTAGTTGGGATGGCTCAGTAACTACATACGTCTCATGGGGACTCTGTATGATAGAATATTCTGAGAAGGATACAAAAAATGTATCCTTCTCAGAAACAGAGGCTATCATTACAATATGTAGCAAAACTACTTTTTTCAGACTTCATGAAATAAAAACTGAGTTTGGCCTCCAGACTAACAAGTGTAGAATTATATAAAAAGAAATCATATAACAAGAAATGGAACTCCAGTATTACGCTTCAGACATTCCTAACACTCAAGGCTTTGGATGTTCTATACTAACTGCTTTAGAAAAAATGTAGTACTGGTCAACTTGAGCACAGCTTCAGAGAATCAAACATTTGAAGATACAGGTATCTCTTCATATGCTGTGGGATGGCTTCCTGTCATAGGGTGGTGACCGTCTCTTTCCCAATATCAAGTGCATGTAGTAGCTTTGGCTGCTTCCCAACATAGGTTACTTAGGATCAGCCACTGTACCAGGTGTGAGCTTGAGAAGCCAAGTTCTGCTATGCTGTAAGTCTACTAAATCTGTTACTGTTGCACTAAAAGTGTATGTCGCATGGAGACAGCTATAGTTAAAGGCTTCTGAGTGTCACTGTCTCCTGTGGCTTAATTTCATTACTGTGGTACAAAACAAAGTCTAACATAAAAAACTACAGAAAACTATGTAAATAAGACCATTAAATGGAACTGTCAGATAGAAGGTAATGAGCTAGCCTGATGACTTACCTCTCAGTACTTTGTGAAAAGTAAAATATCCAGATGTCACTCCTAGCCTGCAGAATAATCCTTGTTACTGTGGGGACTCTTGTGTGTGGCTTTCTAAAGAACATTAGTCATAGTTGCATGCTCAATGCTACCCAGTGGAAATGAGTACTGCCATGTAATAAAGGTCAGTACCTTGCTGTGCAAATTGATCACCAGCTATGGCAAAATCTATAGCATAGTTCTGAATTGTTGCATTAAATCAAACAAAAGCCCCCAAAACCAACCAACCAAAGAAACCAAACACCCTGCATCCTACCCCCCAAAGAAACCCCCAACTCCCACAAAAAGCAAGCAAGCAAGCAACCAGAAAAAAACCCCAAATGAATAGAGCTGCTTTTACAATATGCTTTCTGACTTGAAACCTAAAGCCATGCAATGGTGAAGCTTCTTCTGTCCTAAACAGAAGACAGCACTTTTTGCAGCACTTAACAATCGTTGCAGCTAAAATAGTGGGTTAATTGTTTAGGTATCAAATTTTGAGAACTGTAATTTGTATTTCAGCTTCAAAATTTACTTAGTTCTTACTAAATGGTAGCACTGATCTCACTGATCTCCATGAGACCATGGAGACCTAGACCATCTGTATAAGCTACTGCTGAGCTCAGGAACTTGGTAAGGAGGAAGGGAATTGAAAATTAAATTGACCTAGAAAGTAATAAAAAGGTCTAGGAAACTTAGTAAGAGAAACCTGTGAAGGGTCACTGCTTTTAATAGGACACAGGGATGCAAACTTAACAACCTACCAAACTACGTGTAGTTGATGTCAAGTACCTTGTCTGCAGTAGGAGTAACGAGGGAATGGAAGACCTTCCAGAGTATTTCTTGCATGTAGCAGCAGACAGGTGTCTCCTATGTAGTACTGTTTTCCAGAAATGGCAGAATGATGGCTACTTATGTAAACATCTACTCTGTTTGTCTAAACTTCACCTTGCCAGATAATAAAGAACATGTCATGCAACTATTTAGATACCATCTGAAAGTAGTGGATGGAAAAGAAAAGTTTGGTTTTAGAAGAAATCTGGTGTACTGCTACCTTAAGAATGTTGCTATTGTTTAGACAATCCTCTTGGCTCTTTAGCCTGGGATCCAAAATAGTTGCTTTTACAGTCTTGCTGTATAGTACCTTCGTATGTATCTGTGAATATGTAGTTAATATAAGTACTGCCTGATTTTTCACCTTATGTCTGAGATCCTGTTTATATAACAACACTCCTGCTGAAGTCTGAATTAGGACAGCTAGACGCCGCTTTCATTGTCTGCTTTGGCACAAATGCATGCAGTCTGAAAAAAAAGCCTAGTATGTAAAACAATCTGAGTGAGAGAAACTCCCGTAGAGTAAGTTAAATACACTATTGCTACCCTTCAGTTCTCTTATGATGGATACAAGTTCTTCAAAAGTGCTTTCCTTCCTTTATGGATTGAGAGGCAATCAGAGGTTTGAAATGACTGGACTGAGTCTCCAGGCTGTTTCTCACTCTGCAATCTGCATGTATGCTGACAGCTGTAACAGGATACCTAGAATTTATATTTGTCAGTGTACTGTCTGTACATCTAAGTTTATGCCCAGCGTCTAGATACTTCAGCTGCACAAAGCAAATCCTGCTCAAACAGCACTGATGGTATAAACCTTAATACTGCCCTAAATTGAATCATAGGCCAATAAAAACCTTTTTCTGAGTCAGCAGAGCCTGAGTGCTTGAGAAAACAAAAACTTAAAATGAAACATTGTCTATGAACTAAGCTATCCCTTTACTTACTCTTTAGTAATGCTGCTTCTGAACGCAGTGATATGTGAAAGAATACAGCAAGCGAAAGTTGGAGGACTCTCTTCTATCTCCTTGAAAGAGGAATTATTATTATTTAAAGACTAATTGTATTCATTGTGATGAAGAATGAACGGTTATAGATAAATAGGTTTTTACTTCTCAGTCGCTGCTTACAAACTAGTCTGCTCTGGCCTGAAGGCTTTTTTTTTTTTTCCCCTTATCTACTACTGAGATACCAAACAACTTCAGACTCACTTAGCCTTGAAACAACCTCCACTTGCAAAATAAGAGGTGACCCCTCTGAACACAGATTGTTATCCTCGTTTAGTAGTTAGTCAGGAGCTTTTTAGTACAGAACTAGGAACACCTATTGTCTGTTAAGTAATTTGATGGAGTTTTACTAGAGTTGTCACCAGGATTACATGTGCTTTTCTTGTCAGATCTATGTGGAGGTAGATGCATCTGGGACTGCAGGTCTAACAAACCACTGACACCCTAACTCTGTCAGTGAGACGATGTTGGTCATGCATCTGTAAGCATAAGCGGTAAAACTAATTGTTGCCATTTGGTCTTCTGAGCTACAGTTTTCCTGAAGTTGAACAGTGCTTAGTTGTACTGTTTTATTGTGGGGTTTTTTGCTGCCTTATATTGATTGAACTTAAGGTGTAAAAGAAAATGAACAGCAGAGTTTGTGAGCAGCTTCCTATCTTTTAACAGAAGGAACCCCATACAAAGTACTTCATTCTCTGCATTTTTGGAATATTTAAAGGCTGCAAGGTTTACAGGGTGGTTCACAAATAGAGCTGTAGTGCTCTGTGTCAGACTTCTACAGGACATGGTAACTGCATTACCAACTCTTACTTAGTAAGGTGACTGAAAAAGATCCTTGAACAGCTAGCTGTCTGATGCTCGTAGCCTATTAATGCTTTCTCTTTTAGGTGCAGATCAAGGGCTATTAAACACCTTCTTCAGCAGCTGGGCAACAACAGACATGAGCAAACATCTACCGTTTATTTATAATTTGAGCAGCACTTCTGTATATTCCTACCTTCCAGCATTTAAAGCGTAAGTTGAAAACTTCAAGAAGACTTTCAGAGCTTACATACTCTTAATTTCTTGTAACAGAATGAACAGGCATGATGTGAGCTTACACAGGTTTTCTAGGAGACTGTTCCTGTCACTCAAAATATCAAAATTTCTTCTCAAAAAAAAAAAAAAAAAAAGGCTGAATTGATGAAAGTCAAATGAATCATGTCAATGCAGAGAGACAGTTGTATCTGTAGCTTAAACCACTCATTCCTGGTGATAACACTGAAATTGATTTAGAGTAAGAACATTTGACAGGTCGCTTGTGAAAGGAAAAACACTCCTCCAGTATAGGATGCAGTCTATTACAGTTCTAACCAGTGGCTGTAGGCGTTTGAATCAACTCGAGCTGAACTTCAGCATGTCACTGAGAGTATCCTTCCCACTTATATAACTTGCCCTTTTTTCACTCCAACTATTTTATTTAACTACCAGTAGTTACAGTTTCATCTAATCAACCTGGACCATTCAAGTAAGTGTAGCGAACAAACATTTGTATCAAGCTAGAATTCTCTCCTAACAGTCTTTCTAGACCTCTGTCAGTTCCTTAAGTAACAGCAAGATGGAACAAAGAATACAGCCAATCGCATATCATTGCACGTGACAAAACCTGTATTGTCCCTAGCTATCAGCATTAGTTTGGCATGTGAGTAAACTGTTGTCAGAGGCAGGGTTACTCTAAGTGTTACAACAATCCAGGAGAAAGGGGGCGGGGGAAAAGAAGGGAAACTGAAGTGTTACACAGAAACTCTTTATCTATTATGAGCTACAGAAGTTGGAGGCAAGGGAAAGTGCCAAGTACATAAAAACAGTCTGATCTCTGAATGACATCAGGTTACTAGTGTTTAAAGCAGCAGCTGGCATAAGCAGGGCTTGCTGGCTCAAGATCAAACTATGTCTTGTGATCTGAATACTATTTGGAATCTTGTCATGCTAAAAGTGGAACACTTATTTAAAGAAATATATGCAAGCCTCAGAATGACTAAGTAGCTAGATAGCATTCAATAAACTTAACATATATTGTAAAGTATGCTCTTTTTCCATGGCTGGCTATTAGTCACATGGCCTTAATTTTACAAATTACTTCGTTGCCACAAAAAACGAATTGGATCTGGGAGCGCCTGACAAAAATTCTCTTTAACTGAATCAGTTGCTTAACTGAATTCATCAGACCTTCAAAAATAGGATGCTGGAAGTGCAGCCCATGTAAGTGACATCCCCTGTTCAATAGGTGGAACAATTTCCCTCTGTTAGATCAGCAGCTACCTGATAATCAGCAGTTGGAATATAGTGAAATTTAAACCTACTGACAGCAATAGCTAAGTTTTTTGCAGCTTTGTACAGCGAGACTAGATTTCACAGCAGTCTCAGTAATCCTTTTTCCAAAGGAAAATGCCAATTCATGACAAATGCTCTCTAACTTCAAAACATTGATGAAGGACTTTTCTGGGAGATGTGGAAAGACAGATTAGTTGCTGAGGCCACTGTGGACATAAAGCTTCCTAACAGTTGAGCTTAAATGTCAAAATAAAGTATTGCAGGTCCAGAAAGTATCTAGAAAGCAGATGCTGAAAACATTGTAGAAGTGTGGTGTCTGTTGCTCTGACTGTAAGTGGACAGGATACCAAGAGTACATTTCTCTATTTGCAATAAATGTCACATGATACTTTTTATGCATTCTTTTCTCTAACTTAACTTCTTTTGATTTTGGAACAATAAGTTTCTTTAGAACAGCAGCAACTTAAGCTGAAGAAAACTCAGGTTGTTTAGTACTGTGACAGCTATATAAAACTAAGGTAATACCTTATGCTAAATCTTGACTTTTGGGGTTTAAGGTTAAAGCCCAGTAACTGACCTCTTGAAGACGCTTTTTTTCATGCAGTTAATGCATATACTTGGCCTTTCATGCACACATAAGAGCAGTTTATTCAAAACATTGAACATGAGCATTGAAATAGAGTCAAGGACAACCCCATCCAAATACTTAGTTTGAATATTCTATGGCTTTTGAAATACACCTGTGTTGTCTCCATACATAAAACTCTTGAATGTCTGAGTCCTGGTCGAAATGATCAGCATCTGCTTACTAAAATGTTAGACAAGCTACTTGATGTTACTCTCCATTACAGTCATACTATGTTGACAAGAAAGCCTAATGTGATACCAGGTGAACTAGGTGAGATAGTCACTGTTAGCAGAGAGACTAGTATTGCTTGTTGATGAAACGGAATCAAGCTGAAACCTACTTGTGGAACTGTAGGAGAATGACATGAATGTTGTCTCTTTCAGCGTTAAGTTCTTTACTTGAGAAGAGCTGCATCTCTGCTATACTTTTAATACAGAAGAACACAATGATAACAGTTGTGACAAAGCTAGAAGTCTGTATGGAAAATGGAGTTTAAATGGTTTCAAAAAGAAACAAAAACAACCCACTACCAAACCCATGCCTGGCTGCCCTAAGGTTATTTAGAAAGTAAGGGTTGTCTAAGAAGACCCTGCTGCACGGAGATCAGAAGTCTTCTAAAATGCCTTGGTTATACAAAGTTATTACTTTGCAGGGACGTGGTCTCCTTGCAGCAGAGCCATCCAATGATCCATTTCTAAAGGGCTATAAACTGAAAGGGTAACTCTTAACACTGACCCTTCTCCACATAGTACTTGTAATGCTTAACTCTCCGGCTTGCTGACTTTGGAGTAGAATCTTTTTCACTTTTAAAACCAGTTCCGATTGCAACGGCTGCTTGAGACTGCTCTCTCCCGAGCTATGGACGTCACCCTAAAGACTTGAGTTGTCTGTAAGTATTTAAATAGCCCAGACCGCTAGGTTTTGGCTGTGTTCTGACTAGTGTAATGTAGAATTCAGTTTGCATTTTTTCTGTTGTATCACAATGCTTTCAGTCCCAATAGGCATTGGCATTTTGATCATTTAGCATTTAGCTTCCTAAATATATTCATATTTCTGTTTTCTGGACAAATACAGAAATAGCAGGTTAAAAAAAGTTATGTCTGCCAGTCAAAACTCATTTTCTAGACACATGTACAAAATGACCTCTAAAATTTTTGTGCCCAACAGGTTTGGCGCAAATACTAAGGTGGTGCATTTCCTGGGAAGCACAAAGCCGTGGAACTATACATATGACTCCAGAACAAAAAGCATAAAGGGCAACATGGATGACCCTAAAATAGTTCACCCAGAGTTCCTCAACATGTGGTGGGATACTTACATAGCTGATGTTTTACCATTACTAGAACAGCATGGAATTGTTAAAGAAATTACTACAGGGGTAAATATGGTACGTGCTCTAATAATCTTCTCTATCCATACCTAAGTATGGATGATAGGTTATTTACTATTGCATCAATTTCCCTTCCCTCTGTCCATCTCAAAGCATGGGTGTGGTTTAGTTTGTGGGATGCAGGGTATTTTAGTTTTGTCCTTTTAAGCTTGGAATAAATAATACTAAAAAAGAGAAGCATGCTAGACAGGTCTTGGACATGCTTGCCTTAAAACAAGCTATGTATGTAGTTAATGTTGCACCAGGTCTTATACTGTAGTAACTTCTTTGATGTAGTAACTTCTTTAATGTATACAGAGAAGGGCCTAACTCTTAATGTGTTGCAGCTAATAAGGTTCTCAAGCAGAAGAACCCCAGTTCAGCATGCAAATGTGTACGTACAGATCTTGCATGGTGAATCACATTTAGGTAAGCCTAGGATACCTTGAGAATCAATACTTATATCAACAGGCAGTGATGAATGCCAATACGGATTAAAACAAAAGTAATGCTTCTAACTCTAGTTCTCATTCACAGAGTTTAGTAGCCTGCATCTGACTGCAGACTTCTTAGTCTCAGCTTAGTACATGGACCAGTTTAAGTTCTCAGCCTTTCTAAGACCAAAGTTACTGATCTCTTAAGATGTGCTTCTCTTGGTAACCTTGCATCTTTCTAACAAACTATTTGCAGCTATCTGGCTTGGTCTATACTCTGGCTTTCTCTTGTGGCTTCTGTAGAGAGGTATGAAGAACTTAAACTTTACTTTTTTTCTTTTTTGTTCCCATGCTAACTTCTATAACTCTGCTTTGCTATTTTGCTAGGAAAGCTGCACAATCCCTACCCACTGGTAATGCTTGCTACTGTGCATGATAACATCTACTTTGTTGGCCCCTTCTATGGCCTGTTGTTTGCTTTAGCTGTACAAAGTATTTCTGTACTTTTACTCTGCCTTTCCTTTTAGGCAGAAGTTACAGAGGCAGTGTCCCATGTATCAGTATCACCAGTGTTACCAACTGAATCTTCAGAAGAACGCAAGGAACGGTGGGAACAGGGCCAAGCTGACTATATGGGAGTGGATTCCTTTGACAACATCAAGAAGAAACTTGATACCTACCTTCAGTAGAAGTGCCTGTCTCAAACAGTGGTGATGCAAGGACTTGTTCCAGAACTAACAGCTAGAAAGGTATAGATGGTGGTCAGTTACAATTGCTAGTAGCTTGAGGAAAAACTTCTTGGCTGAAGGCCTCTGCAGTGCTACAGATGAAGACTGAGCAAAAGCTAGGAAGCAGAATCCTTGGGCCACCTATTACTGCCCAATTTCCAAGTCTCCCTACTAGATAAAACCAGGTATTTTCAGCCTAAAATTTCTTCTGTTTTGATCAATTGGCTCAACATATTCTTTAAACTGGGTTTGTTATCTCACCTCATTAAGGTGATTAGCATTGATTCCTTTGCTTGCTGTTTTAGATGTAAAATCTAATTCATGGGATTGCTCATACACTGGAGTGGTAGCCATTCTGCTTTACCATAAATGTATTAATGACACTGGGATACACACAGTTGTAACCGTAATAGCACTGCTTTGCTCTTCCAGTCACAATTGCACTGAAATTTTGACCAGGTTCTTACGCACAGTGCCTGCGGCATGGCAGAATGCGTTTTTCAGTTCTGTATACTATGGGACTAGTAAACTGAGTTTTATCTGTTCCTTGCAATGTTGCACTTGATACAAAAATAAAAAGTTGTCATGCATTTCTGTCTTCCCTAAACTCTTGAGCAATTAAAAAACAAAAAAAAAAGGAGCTCCAAAGCAGTCTACCTAAAATATTCAACAGGTATAAATACCCGTTAGGCTTTGCTGATGCTACTCAAGCTCTCATTAGCAAATGTCCAGCTTTTAGTTTGTAATTATTTAGAAGTACTTAGTCATTTAACAGGGAGCTGTTTAGGGCCAATCCCCACATTAACTTGCCATAAATATAGGACAGGGCACTGGAGGAAGTACCTGCTGAAGCTGCTTACATTAGTAACTTGAAGTTAGGGAAGAAGGCATTTTTCTTTTCAGTGACTAAAGAAACATCATCCCTAATGTAAGCCATGTAGGCTGAACTCAGTCTTAAACACAACCGTGATACTACTTTTTCAAAGAAAGATTACATAGCTTCTTAAGTAACTGTATCTACCCTGGTAAGGAAAACTACTCTTTCCATGTGTAAAGACAGTAAAAGAAAGTGCTTTTTTGCTGCACTCAGGCTACACATACTCCAAGACACATGGAAAAACAGTAAAAAAATAAAGCTGCTGATGACAGAGAGAGAATGGCTGTCATCGGTACTAAGGTTTAGATTTATTCTTTAGCCAAAAGTCTAAACAGAACAACATTAGTATTCTTTGACAGCTGTACTAATCCAGAAACACTAAGAAAATAATTACTTCATTATTTCCTTGTAAAGGAGGATTTTGGCTGGAATCTAGTGATGGTGCTAAACCTTTAGCCTAGAGATAAACAATCAACAGGCTCTCACCGTTTGCTGGTAAAGCAGAAGACATAATACAAGTATAAGGGCTGGTCTATTTTAACTTGTTTTCACTACTTAATTGGTCTATGATTTAGTTGGTCACCATTTAGGAAATATGCTAAAAGATGAGGTCCAAACCAAAGTAGCTTGTAGCTACTTAAAAGAACATAGTATATGAACGCCCAGTTGTAACTAGCCCTTTCCTGTATGGGTTTTTCTTTTGCTGTGGTTTTGGTTGTTGTGGTGTTGTTGTTGTTTTGGTTTGGTTTTTTTTAACAGATAAAATTGAAGTTGTGTGAAAGCAGGAGGGATTACTAGTGACAGTCTGTAATGACTAAAGTATACTTTATCAAACAAATATACTCAAAGACTACTCTATGGAAAGTCATAAAATTCTCTTTTTAAGCTAAACAGTCTAAATTTTCCTCCCCTTGTCTGTATTCATGCTTGAGAATAGGCACATTACTTCTTTTTAAGCTTAGTTGGAAAGAACCAAGAAAGTATAAAAGTATGATACTTATTACCTGCCTGAAAATTGGGTTTAGCATGTAAGTTTTGTTACATTAATACAATAAGATAAGGAGAGATGCTTAATGAGATGAAAACCAGCATGCTTTGGGTTAACAAATATGGTTTAGTGAAGAAAGATTACCTGTGAAAATAATTCCATTGTAGCCTCTGTAACTCATACTATGATCAAGTGTTTACCACAGCCTTAGGAAAGGTATGACATCTATACCAAATTCTATGCAGCTTATTTTCAATAAAATGACCTGTATGTCATTACTTGCCACTATTTCCTTCACAATCGCTGCAGGCAGCTTTTGCAGAAAAGCAGAGAGCATCACTTGATACATCAAGCAGTTTTCTGCTCTAATCTGAAGATACTCAAAACAGCACTATACTCTAAACATCTTCATTCAGAAGAATCACAGCGCTGCTTAGATTGAAACTCAAATAGTGGAACTTCTTTTGCCATTATGAAGCCTATAATCTAAGTTGTTCCCTAAATGGTGACAACTCAGAGCGACTCTTAAAAGCTTAAGAAGCATTTTTTTCATATATATCTTTATTTTATTTATAGGGTAAAAAATAAAATAAATAAAAACCAAAAAACCCCAAACAAGCAAACAAAACCAACCAAGACCAGAATCATAGACCACTAACTCAATCTTTGGAATTAAAAATAATTCCAAAAGCTCATTTCTTGAACATACTGTTCAAACTCCACAAAAGGGAATGCCAAAAGCCAAAGACTACTTACAGATCATAAAAAGCAGAAAAAAAAGCCCTTACAGGCAGAACACCAAGTTGTTTAACCATTTGCTTACTGAACAGCTCTATCAAATCAGACAGGACTTTTCTGTGCTCAGCTTTTGCCTCTTTTCTCTTAGATAATTAATGGCTTTCTTGGGAGAGACCATAAAGCTACCTTCAGTAAGTTATATGTGGCTTTGGAACATGGAAATCATAATCTAGTAGACAAAAAAAACCCACTAGTAATTGTTTTCAGTTGTTTTCATAATCATACTAAGCCATTTTGAAAAATGTCAGCATATTTTCACATAAGTAGTGATGTAGCTTGACTAGTCATAGAAATGGTTCTTTTGCCTGTGAAATTTTTATTTGGAAAATGGACATAACAAAAAAAAGGCCAAATCCCCCTTCATAATTGCAAATTATTTTCCCAGCTTATCTCTAAATATCAAAATCTGAACAAGAAAAACCCAAAGTTTAACTTACATAAACTCTATGAAAACCAAACAAAGCAACCCAAAAAAACAACCCCAAAAAAACCCCAACCCAAAAAAGCCCCACTCAAAACGCAACTTCAATCACATTTAGTTCTGTTTTCTTGTTCTTATTCAGCTTTTAAGTGACAATCAGGTACTGGGGTTCATGCTGTCTTAGTTTGTGTCCTTGTAATTCTTTCTCTGACATACTTAAAGTGTGCCTCTCTCCATAGCTAAGGTGCTGGCTCTCCAAAAACTGAATCAGTTTGCTAGTTTGCTTGTTTTTAATTCTTTTCTCAGTTCTTTCATTAGCTTAATTGCTCCAAATATTGATAAGGTAGACATCTTCCCTTAATTTCTCAGTCCTTTTCCATTTCCTTCGTTTGCAATTGATCTTATAATCAGCAGGCTGATGTTCTCAGACATAAGAGGTGAAAGGCTTTACAAGTTTTACAGACTCCATTTCTTTGCTGCCAAGTACACTTCCCAAATCTAAACAGGACCTAGATATAGCAATTTCTGTCTCCAATTCGAAGTCCATGCATCACAGTGAAGGGAGTAGAATGTTAGGTAAACATGTATCAGAAGATGAAAATCAAATGGAAAGAAGGGAACAGATATAAATATTCAACTAATAATCAACTGAGATTTTTCAGTGCTATTTTTTACTCTGTGGTACATGAACAGGTATAGTTTACCAAATTCTTCCTCCCTAAGTCAAGGGGCATCCAGATCAGCATTCCATTAAGACATATGTACAGAAGTGAAAAACATGTCATTTTTGCACTACATGAGGAAAAGCAGTCAAGGAAAACTGTTCGAAAGCTGGCAGCTATGAAATAATTTGTTTAAATTTATCTTGCAAGGACTGACTTACTGACACATGAGTGGATTAGATTCTCCTCTGCATATAGCATGGTGTTATTGTTCAAAGTGTCTGTTGAAGTTACTAGATAGCATGGTGTCAATACATGCCTATGATTCTAGCATCTTATCCAAAGAAACTTTTACCAAAGTCATTGGAGTTCTGTTAAGTAAAATATTAACAAATGTTTTACAAATTTAAGTACTTCCTTTGTACTAACTCCTGGGAAGTAATCATCAGAGGAACTCCCTCCTGCACCTGTGTATTATTCAGAACTAGTAAAAAATCTTTGGACATAGCCTGCAAATGTAAGAATTCCTTACGAAGTGTCACTGACCACCTTTTCTGAAACAATCGATCCAGATTGTTTATCAGGCTGTTTGTTTATCAGGCAATACTAAGATAGAAACATGAAAATAATTCATTTATACATGGTTTTCTCTGAAGGAGAACACACATTATTTACCTTTTATTACCTTTTCACCTCTAAAAGGAGGTGAAATGCTTGCAGGTTAGAATGCATGAATACACATTTTGGTTTTGAGGGGTTTTTTTGTGCTCTTAACTATTGTACTAACAAGCAACCTTTTGAAGAAATGAACACTGGAAAAATTTCAGGCATTTGTGTGCTTCTAAATTAACATTTAGGAGCAAAATTAGTTTTTATAATTTATCTGAAGCATTTACATTTTGAGCACAAAGACAGCAAAACTGAAAATTAGCATGGGACATGTAACTTGAAGAGAAGTATTATCCAAAATATTAAATACGTTATTTATGCAAAATACCACAGGACCAAGCTATAAATCAATCAGAACCTTAATTTTGTTAAATATTTTTTGTTTTATTTCACTTGCTGAAGGCTTTTCGGTAGCAAAGGCTCCTGCTGAAGGTTCCCTCTTCTTGTTCTGAATTTTCAGGATATTTTCTTCTATTGAATCCTTCACAATGAACCAAAATACCACAAAAAAAAAAAAAAAACAAAACAAAACAAAACAAAACAAAACAAAAAAAAAAAAAAAAAAAAAACAAAAACCAAAAAAAAATCCAACCAACCAAACAAAACAAAAAACCAAAACAAACAAAACCACAAACAAACAAACAAAAAACCAAACAAAAAAACCCCACCACAAACACCATCCAAAACACTGAAATTAAGATGTTATATTTCTCTAAATAAAAGTGTAGGATGAGATGCTTAGATATTCTGGAAAAAAATGCTAGGGAGCTGAGTATCCTAAGTACAGTTACATTATTTAGCTGTATGGCTTTGTAAACACAGAGGACAGGGTTGTAAAGCAGTTGGAGGAAAAGGTGAGGTATTTTAATTTTTTTGTGCTTTTTTTGTTTTAAACATTTAATGGAAGCATATCTATCTCTTCTTTGCTACTTTTATTGGAAGAGAACCTGGCTTCAATTTTCCAAGTAATATTTTTGTCATAGAATATTAATGAGGCAGGCTAGCTTCTCTTCCACAGCTAAATAAGATGCTATGACAATGACAAAAGTGTTCTACATACCTTCAAGATAATGAACTGTAATAGCCAGGCTAACCAATAGCTATACTACCCCATTTGTGTCACTCCAAATAGCTCAACAGAGACACTTAATTTCTAATATTAAAATCTTGCAATTCAAAGCACACTTCAGCAGTACTCCACAATTTAGTTTTACTGGTGAGACTGTGATAGCACAATTATTTTTAAAATACCATAAAGCTTCTTGAAAAATAATTATTTATTCATAACCAGAAAACTGTTGGGATCATCTTTCAACTCACCCTAGTAATAACAACGTTATGCTTCTGACCCAGCATGTGACACCTGTCAAAACACTGGTGTTCTGCACTGGGATTCCAAGCTATTAGTAGCAGCAATGAACAAATTAAATAACCTCCCTTCAAAACATAATAGTATGCACATGGCATCACAAAGCAGATAGTGTGCCATCACCTCTCGAAAAAATATTGTCTGCAGATGAATTACTCCCTGCCTAATGTTTTACTCTTTAAGTATCCTGCTATAAAGAAAGCTTTGAGAACTTCTGGTTATATGTTCATAACAAGCAGGAACTTCAGGTAAATGCTTTAAAAACAGTGTTTGTCAGGAGTCTAGGAGACATCAAAACAATCCTGTTATTTTAATTCTGAAACAAACACTGCATATACTAACTGACTCAGCCCCTGATGGCAAAATCTAAATCAGCTGGACACAGGCAGTTACTTAACAGTAAACTAGACTGTTAAGAAAGCCCGTGTATGCTTTCATTAGTATATACAATAATCACCATGTTAGGTAAATAGAAATTTTGCTGGACACAAAACAATAGTGTAGCTGTTACTACTTATGCTTTGGATGTAACATTAAATGTAAGGATCTGTGAAATGCCAAGTCTGTGCTCTGCATTTTCCCAGCATGTTTTATCTGTCTAGAGGTACAGTATTACTAGTTCTCAAAGAACAGATACTTAAATCTACATCAACTGTAATAATGTTCTGTCTCTGATAAGCAAGTCTTGTGCAATGGACTCGTCATGTCACCCACATGTTGCAAGTTGTCTAAGAATTTTTCTTAATGACTTGTTTTAGATTCTAAGAACCTCTGATGCCTACGCACACACAGAGACATCAAGCTGCAAGATAAAAGCCAAACAAGTCTTGTTTCTCCAATCTATGGTAGTAATCAAAAGAGCAACAAATTATGTATTTGTCACTGCAAGATGAACATTCCTGACAAGCTATATGTGGCAAACTGTTCCATTATTAATCTCACTGTATAAGAACATGATGTCTGGAGGAAAGACCTAGCTCAAACATGCAGAAGTATGTTCCATTCTATTTTTCCTGTAGTCAAGAAAGACTGAAGTGTACCACTTTCACTCTTACCAGTCCAGCACAGGAAAAGTCAGTTGCAGTGCTTCTATACCTTTCTGCAGTATTTCCTACAAAGGATACTGCATTTTACATTGGAAAATATTTTAAAACCTGAGCCTTAGAGAAACATCTGTATACTTGTGATACTCTCACATTAAAGGTTCATATTTCTTCCTAAAGGTGAGAATTCTGCATCTATGATTGTATTTAAACAAAGATTTTAAAAGGAAGTGGGGAGGGAGAAAGTAATCTATGGTTGGATAAATATTCCTCCCTTGCACTGTGGTAGTACGCCTCTCAGAGAAAGAATGCAGACCTCCAAGCTACATTTCTACAATAAGTCCACAGAATTTGAAAAACTGGTTACTCCACTGGTATTTCTGGTTCTTAAATCCTATTATTGCTGCTAGTGCACTTCAAAGAATGCTAATGCATGAATGAATCTCATTCGGCACTGATTATTCAAAAGTGAGACCTAAAGGATCATGTGAGCCCAGTGCTCCTCCATCAAACACAAGTAGTCAACCACTGCCACTTTGAATGGTTACCATCACAGGATGGTTATTAGCAGGATGAGAAGATACTGTTCAGTGGTGTGTAAAGGCAGCAATTATATTTGGGTTGTTAGATATACGTACAGACTGTAGATGACTTGGTGTCAGCAATGCTTAACTTATTTTCTTACAACTGCTTGCCACAATAAGATGAATTCATTATACCTCATTTGTTATCTTCACAGAAGATTAAAATTCTCTTGCAGTTTCCACAAGTATTCAGAGAATTGTTGAAAAAAAAAAAAAAAGCAGCAGGCAGACTTGATGGCATTGTGGTAGTGTAGGTCCCTCCCAACTGAATGGATCAATGCGGTCCATACACAGACAATATTTGTGAAGACTCATTGCAATTCATGAAAAAGTTCTTTCACGGCAACTTCTCCATACTCTTATTCATACTAATTTCTTTCATTTATTAAATAAATAGCTTTTGTCTTCATACTGTTACTGTCACTGACCAAGCCAGTACGTTTTCTTTACTATTGGCGGTGACAGATGCCCAAGTCCAAAGGTAAACTATTGTTTTAATTTACTCTGTTTCTTTCAAGTGCAGATTTTGTTTCAGTTTTCAACTGCCGAAACACTTGGGAATTACAGCAGATGAGTGAACAGGGGGAGGTAGGAAGTGAAAAGAAAACCCTTAATCTGATACAATGACACAACACATGAACCAGTTTTGCTAAGAATACCATTTTGCTATCAATAAAGGCAATTTACATTTTTATTCCTTACAAATAATTTTGCATTTTTAATGAAAGGAAAAAAACTTCCTGAATCTAGGTTAATTACCGGTCTCCCATGACCACAAAAGGTAACCTCAGACTAATGTCTTAATCGATAAATAAATTCTCAGTAATAATAGAAGAGACTAGAGCAGACAAGCACTACATTAAAGATATACTGTTCCTCAAACTCCACTTTATGGCTTTTGAAGTTCATAAACAACAAATAGAAAACCTCATTCAAAAGTATCCGAAAGAAAGAGATGAAGAACAAACAGATAACATGCTACAGTGTAAGGTGTCACACCACTCTGTTAGTAGTACTATTAGCATTCTTTCTACTTACAGAAAATAAATGAACAGCACAAAAATACAGTGTTAAAACAAGAAGATGCTAGGGAAACAAATGAAGAAAAGTCCTATTTGTCTTTTAAACAGATACTCATCAGTGTCATTCTTTCTCAGATGGGCTTTCCTTTTGCCTCTTAGGAAAACACCAAAGAAGCTTTGCCTAGGTTAGGCCATATCGAACATTATGAACAACCCATTACTCACAGGATCCATTAAAAGCACTAGGAAAGCTGCTGTCACATTTAATCCAACTCCACCCACTTTCAGAGACAAAAGCATTATAGTTCAGGACCCTGCTTCGTTGCTTTGGAAACAACAAATTGCTTCCATTCTTCTGTGCCATTGACCCATCCAAATGAGTAAAGGCAAACCCTGATTCTCTAAAGAGAAAGTAAAAATGTTCAATTTAACAGTCCATTTTCGATGACAACAGGAAATAAATACACTAAAATCCTGACTTCTGCTTTGAAATGCGTATTTAAAAGTCTGTTTTCTTTGTGAGATCTTTCTAAAACACCATAAAAGCATATATTTATTAAAAATAACATCAGTTCTACAGACTTCAAACAATTTTCTATCAGTGACAAGAAAGTTGTGAACTGAGAAACAACCAGACATTTAGCAGCTGGACTTATCCCTCCGTAGTTCTACTAAAGCACGCAGAAGAGCGTTCATCATTTCAAATAAAGTATTTATTTGAAATGAAAGGAACTTTGACTTGGTTAGAGTCCATTCCTACAGATGGTTTTGATAAAGTTCACATCAATTGAGAGAAATCACTGTTCAGTAATACCTTTTAAATGAACTAATCTTGAATTCTGTGGGTAGGCCTTCTTCTAATTTCTACAGGAAACTAAGGGTTCAGCATTTTTAGTAGTCACAAACTACAGGGTGATTGAGAGTGCTTTGAGGAGGATTCACAAGCCATTTTTCAGACATACTTCACATTGTCAAAAGTTTGCAAGTCCCCTCTCTCCAGGATATATGGAAAATAGGAATGAAGTAGTGGAACTTCAGAGAATAAGGCTTAAGCAATGGACAGCCCCAAGGCAAGTGATCTACCATAGCAATACTCAAGAAGTGAGAAAGGGCTCCCCCAGAAATACTGACACAAATAAGGTATGCAAGACCCTTGGCTAGCTATGACACAGGATAAGGAGGCACCAGAAGCTTTCTTGGAACCAACATGAGAACAAAAGGAACAAAGGAATGGATCTGAGGCAGAAGAATACGGCTAGTTTTCTCAATAAGGTTTAGCTATGATGACGTAAAGAACCACTAACTAGAGAAAGTAACTGAACCAGCTTAAAAAAAATAATAAAAATCTTGATTTATTCTAGAGCATAATGTCTGAAATTAGTTCTTAGGTCTCCACAAAAAGACTTTTAGGGAATACATTTGTAACCAGTGTTTGAAAGAACAATTTCTTCATTAAAAGTTAAAAACTTAATATTTCAGAAAAGCAATCTCAAAATGAAAAGCTCAAAGTACGAGCAGGAAGCTACAAATTCTGGCAGCAAATGAGAGTGAGGCAAATAAGAATGATGTGGCAGACCTTGAGAAACAAGTGCACAAAGTCTAAAATAACAATATTGCAATGTTTTTTCTGACAAGTGTTATATTGAACATATACCCATTTCGTTTTCCCCTCTAGAGCAGAATACATATTGCTTAAATAAGATTTAAGAAAGAAGGATTTATTTAGATTTTGTTTCCAAAAGTAAATTAAGATTTGAGTAAGTTTCAGTAGTTATAAAACTGCTCTATATTTAGAAACTGAAACAAAAGGCAAAGCTCTTAACCAGAAGTTTTATTCAATTAACACACATCTATGTGTCGAACAATGACCAGCATCAAATTACAACTGGTGTTCCTTTTGTCTTATTTCCCTGCTGCAAATTTGTTTGTGGTGTGATTTTAGTATGCATTTTCTTCTGTGCTGGCTAGACATGCTGGACAGACATCTAAATAATAACTTGAAGTATGTTATCCATATGTATAATATGTTCAGTATATTTACATAATTCTAGAGTATGCTCCACAAAACCATAATAAAACCTAAATAAAACACAATAGAATGCACCTTTGAACTAGATATCCACTCCTGCTCAGACTTCTTTCCTTTACTGGAGTCTATTTCCCCCTCTAGGGGACCATTCCACCAAGTTGTCTACTTGAAGCTCATTCCTACAGAGAGGGCATTTGGCTGTGCAAAAGCCCAAACAACAATAAAAAAAAATGTATTAAATCTAGTTATTTATAGTGAATGCTAAATACCACCTTTACAAAGCACCTTTTATGCATTTATTATATTGACATTCGTGTTAAAAAATCCGCAAGGATTCGTTCTTGTAACACACTTTGTCATTTCTGATGTGACAGTCAAAAATTTTTATTTGCAAGAACATTAACATACAAGAACATAAACACTGCACATTTTATAAATACTCAGCCTTCCTTAAAAATAAAGTGGCCTTCTTTCTGAGCATATCTACATTGAAGTAAGTAGCTCAAGGTTTTAAAGCAAGGATATATTTGGGCTGTGAGAGTAAGATAATTTAAAATATGAGAAAAATAAACCATCTTTCAAAGACAATATCTTTCTTAGTTACAAACAAAAGAATGACCTTTTACCCTTTTTCTTCAAAGCCTGCACAGAAATAATAGCAGTCTGACTAAATATGCTTTGTCAGGACCAGACACAGGGTATCTCCTCTTTTTCCCCAACAGACACGTGAAATGAGACATAATTTAACACCAAAAGCCTTTTCTCTGAAGTACATTCTAGATAAAGCAAAATTTATGCAATAGCACTTTCATAGGACCACTCAGAAAATTTAAAATAGACTGTGTGCACTGTACAAATGGACAACTTTGTGAAGCAAAAATGACAGACATGAAAAACTTCTGCCTAATGGAACAACCTTTCAAAATTAGCTAGCTCTGTTTATATAGAAATCTGGCCACAGAACCAAGGCATCTTTAGAGAGGCTACAAAGCAGACCTCACAAAGCACATGAGTACTGGGGACTGCTAATCTGGAATGAATCACTAGCCAATTAAAGAGACTGGCAGTCGTAGTCTGATACATTAATTTAATGCAGCAATAAAGATATCCTTTCAAGAGACAGAATCTTTTAACGCAAAGAATTTTGAAATAACAGTTTTCAAAAATAGTGAATGCCATTCCTGATTTGGCAGCAAACCAAAAATCCTCCAGTGACAAGAAAAAAAAATTAATTCTATTAAATCTGAAAAAGGTTTCTGAAAAAAACCAACAACTCCTAACAGTGCTTATAAAGACTTTTTTTTAAAATAAAAAGCTCACATCTTTCTGTATCCCTTCTCCGCTTCAGTACTGTAATTATAAACAAACCACAAAAGTCTGCTGAACATTGCCAACACAGATACTGAAGATTTATGGCAAAAGCACAAGAAAATGACAAAAAAACCCCAAAAGAAGTCTCACAATGAACAGCACTAGAAGAAAAATTGTTTGAATGCATATCTGGCAAGCTTTTATAAGAATGCAGTTGATACACAAAAACATTAGATTACTATAGAGATCTTAAAGCTTTATTGTGGCTTCTGCATAGGATCTTTACTTACTTGCACAATTCTAAATGTAACTCAACAGAAGATTGAAATGAAGGTAGTATTAACTCTCAAGCTGTTAACTACCAAAAAGTTTTTCCAATTTCGGTAAATGCTTTTGGGTTAACATTAGAAAGATAAAACAATTTCCTAGTTTGTAATACCATGACAGACCAAACTTTTCACTCAGTTTTGTGTTTGCAGCTTCACATCTCATTTCTCACTGATGATTTAATGCTGTCATTTGTATTAATAATGGAAACTATCATCCTGCCTGGAAGAATCCTGCTTGAACCCAAGCTGCTTTGGGGAGAAGGTGTGCAGTTTGTTGGTCTCCTTTGTTTTCAAGGTGATACTTAAAGTACTTTCCCATGTTATTTACTATGAGAGAATTGCATTGTAACCTTGTTAATTCTTAATTCTTAATTAATTAAGCAGAACCTTAATTCTGTGCTTGAATGCATTCTGTGCATTCAAGCACAGAAACTATCCAGCTCAGATGCAATATTAGTACAAATACCTATAACATGGAAACAGGGAATTCCCCAGCTTTGGGATTTAGATGCATGTGAGAGCTTTGGCTAAAAGCTGCAAAAACTTCCTTGGCAATTGATTGAAATCAGGAATCATTTTGAAGGTAAGAAAGCTTATTCACTCGCTGTTTTAGAAACTTAAGACAGTTCAAAAGAGCAGAATCCACACCCACCTCTATGAAAGCAATGTAGTTTATTTCTCTGCATGTTACAGGCACCAGTAGGTTCAGTAGGGGCACTGACTACTACAGACATATTGAGAACCTCTGCATTGGAAAAAGGCCTCTGCAAGTGCTCTTTCCTTCACTAGTTCCCTCAATTTCCTCAGAAACTCTATAGAGTGGGATAGATGCATCAGAATTTTGTGTATCTGGGAAATGAACAATGTCAGTGCAGAACCCAGACAGACCACACTTCCCACCTCTCTTCTTAGGTTGACTGACTATGCACAAGCACGGACTAATCTGTCCCTGCTTGTTCCTAATAAAGAACATCACCAAGGTTTGTGCTAACATTTGCAGCTCTAGTCTGGCTGAGAGGGAGTCAGAACAACTCCCAAGAGTAAGTGCAGCACCACTGGATACAGATGGTGAGACTACGATGCCATTATATTGCCCTAGAAAGAAAAGGGCAAACAAAATGGAAAAGTATACCTTAGAATATATCCTAGAGGCACACAAGAAAAATAAATACTATGGTTTTCAAAAGAACAATCCAAGTATACTCATCCGCAAGCTTTTTCTGGATAGAGCCCAGAGAAGGGACATAAAGATGGCCCTTTAGCAAGACAGCTATTTCACTGTCAAAGTTTATCAGCTTGGAAAAAGGAGTGTAGAGGTGATTTTAATTCAACAGTCAACTTCCAATACACAGCTTTGGTCTCTTTTAAGCACAATAATATATATCTGCATCACATACAAGCAGTGAAGAGGCACCCAGCCATATGGAGACATACAATGCTGCACACTTTTACCCCAGGGAAAAAGTAAGGTAGGCACTACAGAACAAGCTTTTAAAAATACTGACGGACCTTGTCACTGTTCAGCCTGACGTTTACTCTCTCCATAGATTGACTTCAGGCCAAAAGTTTTTACAAGCCAGATGATAACTTCACAATTTAAACAAACAAAAGCTAGATGGCCTTCTGGTGATAGCAGTTCATTGCTTTTGAATAGCTATTACAATTATTTTTAACTATAGAACAACCAACCCGTTCATTTCTGAGGACTTCAAAAATACATGTTTTACAAAACACATGTGCACAGTGTGTTATCACAGGAAGAATCAGTGATTCCAAGCAAACTGTGCAATCCTCATCTGAACCAGAGCTCAGAACCAACTTAATTATACTCAGTAATGTTTCATGCAATTCTCTCATGATACAAAACAGTTCCATTGATCAAAATGCAATCAGAGCACTTGATACTCAATGAAGATTTAGCCTATAGTACATAAAAACACAAGCTGCCCCATACTACAGAAAATTCTGGCCTGCCATTTCAAAATATATTAAGAGTAATCCTACTGAGAAAAACAGTAATTAGAACTTAATGTACCTCAACTGTATGCTAAGTGATCAATAAGTATGCAACACAATGCCTAGTGGGAATAAGCAATTTTCATGTGTCAGCTGTTCAAGTAGCAACAATACTATGGATGTGACACTATTATAGTTAAGATCATAGTTAAGTTATATTTTATAGTTATATAGTTATATATTATAGTTATAGTCATAGTTAAGATTGCTTTATATTTTCAGTAAAGAAATCCAAGCCATTCTTAGTTAATAATTAAGCTTTTAAGAATTACTGAACAATTTTCAAATAATTTTTCCATCCTGTATTCTTCAGGAAAATAAACAACCTTCTGAAAATGGTTCTGACCATATCTCATTGGTCTTCTGCTATCCTGAAAAATCAACAAGGGTGTCCTCCTTGTTGTCTTACAAAAACTGTAAATAACACTAGTGTTCAAAGGGGTGAAGATGTTATATTTTGACCTATTTCCTTGGAATACCCTAGTATTCTTATATTTCAAGAGCAATAAATTTCTTTATTTGGCACTTTATTTGACATTCTCAGTAATGTTTCATTCTGAGCATGTAAGCAAAAAGGCATCTGTCTCCTCTGCCTTCCTCAGCTGGTTTGAAAAGTTAACCACACAGTTTCCAGAAGTGCCAAAGTGAATCTGCCTAGTCAAAAGCAGGGAATGTGTGCTCACTGCTCATAGAGTGGCACTGTAATTACAACAGCACTCCAGTTTTGTATTTCTATCAAGTAAATCTCCCTTGGGAAAGCAGATCTGTATCCTTTTACTATCGGGAGAGACTATAGGAAGTAGTACTTCTGTAACACCAAACCCAGCACAGATCACGCTGACATATGAAGACAGCTTGGCACTGTGGTAGCACTCCGCTTTCACGGCAGGCCCCGCACCGCGGCGCCCCGGCCCCGGCCCTTCCCGCCTCGAGCCGACAGCAGGCACACGCCCCGCCAAGCCCCGCCCAGGGCCGCTCAAGCCCCGCCCCCGCACACGCCCCTGCCTTGTGGCAGTCTTCCCCGTCGCCGGGACAAGAGCGCCCTCGGCCAATCAGAGGCCTTCCCTCGCGCCCAGTCCACGCGGGTAATGGCCAATGGGGGACTAGCACCTGAGGCGAGGGGTTCGAGGCGGTTAACGGTCGGCAGTTGGTGCTGGTCGGTCGCGGCGGCGGACATATTGTAGCGCAGTCGGAGTTCGTCACCTTATCGAGGCACCATGGTGGGAGACGGGATCCTTGCGGCCTGCGGGGGGAGAAGGGGCATTTGGGAGGCGGGATTCCTGTGGCTGCGAGGGGATAAAGGGCGTTTGGGACCCCTTCTGTCGCGGCATTTCAGGGGAGTTCATGACCCATGTCCCGCGGCAGGACTGGCAGACAGCCTCTGCTTGAAGTCCCCGCAGCAGCTCTAAGGCAGAAGGGTTGGGAAGAAGGAGAGAAATTAGTGTGAAAACTTGGTAACTTTAGGGGAGCCGAGGCATAGCCGATAGCTAGCAAGACCAGATATGTGCCAGGGAAGTCTGTTCGGAGCAGGCACCTCCCACGCGAAGAGACGAGGGATTAACTGAAACCTCTATCCAGGCGGCGAGGAGATAGCGGGACAGAGCGTGGTGGCCGCCGGCCGAATCTATATGCCGGTTTGGGGCCGCCTTAGTGCGTGAAGCCGTAGAGGGCGCAGCGCGTGCTCGAGGGATGGCGGCGGTGAGGGACGGGCCGGGCGGCGCGCGCCTTAAGCCGCTCCCTGGGTGTAGCCAATCAGAGGGGGGGATGTGGCCGGCAGCGGTAAGGGGAAGGGCGGGCGGTGCGTGCTATGGGCCGCTCGCTGGCGGTAGCCAATCAGAGGAGAGGGTGCGGCCGGCGGCGGTGAGGGGCCCGGCGGGCGGCGCGAGACTCGTGGCGGATCTGCGGGGGTGGAGCGGAGGCTGCGGGATTTGATGAAGATACCAAGGACACGGGAAAGAGCAGCCCAGACCCTTGCTTTTTCTTTTCTGCTTTTTTCTAGAAACACTCTAACAGTAAACTGGAAAAGTAGCTTATTTCCATCTCGGGTGTAAGGCAGTTGAGATATTGGGAGACTAAACACACATGGCACCGTTGCTTAGAATTGAAGGATCTAGCTTAGAGGGGTCAGATTACATTTGATTGGGACACTTAAGACAGTTTCACTTGGGAATATGTATGAAAAAATATATACTTACTAATTGCGTGGGCCTAAATACTGGTATGCTTATTACAAGGGAAAACGTTATGAATGGTCTTGTGCATGAAAGATTCTTTCAACAGTTAAACAGTATGATAACTGGTGGCCTGGTACACAAGTCAAGGAAATTGGGGGGATATTATATAGAGGGGTCTTCCAAAAACTAAAAGAAGGTGAAAAAGAGATTAGGCTGAATATTAAAGATGGAATATATGTGCCGCATTGTAAGGGATAATGAATTTGTATTCACCCACGTGTTCATAGAGACTATGTTGTCTTTAGGATCTTCCAATATTCACAAAGTCAGTGCAGGTCAACAAAGGTGAGTAATGTCTTGCTAGGAACAGACAACTTGTTCTCTTAAATTGTCGCTTAAGAGCAATGAGGGAATATCGCAGCAGAGACGGATCATGGAAAGTACAACCCATGGGCAGATAGCTCCATGTCTCATTATCATTCTCTTTTTACTTTGCAGCGTGAATGCATATCCATCCATGTTGGCCAGGCTGGTGTTCAGATTGGCAATGCATGTTGGGAATTGTATTGTCTCGAGCATGGGATCCAGCCTGATGGTCAAGTGCCTAGTGACAATACTATGGGACGTGGAGATGATTCATTTAACACTTTCTTCAGTGAGACGGGAGCTGGTAAACATGTTCCAAGAGCAGTGTTTGTAGACCTAGAGCCAACCGTAGTTGGTATGTACCCAATATTAAAGGTCTTAAATGAAAAAGTGAGGATCCTTTATAGATTCCCTACTGTCTTTTTTTGTTTGTCTAGAACAATAGGTTTGTTTAGAACTATAGGTTTTTAAATGTGTGTCTGGATGCTGTTTGGATGTTTGTGGTTATTGTTTTTGAAGGAAATTAAATAAGGGTCTACAGGTAACAATCTCTAGAAAACAAGAGAACTTTTTTACAATCTGGATCATCTTTCCAGACTGCAAACAAAACTCTGCACTGCATACAGAGTTTTGTTTCAGTGCTGTCCAGTATCATGTCTGTACTTGTAATGTAGTTTTCTGAGTGATATCTGTGTTCTTTGAGTACAAATACTGCTTTGTGTGTGCTTGATATGTGTGCCTGAAACAAAGGGGCAGAAGTTCTGCTTAGACTGGTCAGATGAGCTGTGTGTAGTAGTCAGAGATGCTGTCTACACTCTTTTGACACGTGTGCTTTGTGTGTAGTCACTAGGCAGCACACAGAG
Source organism: Phylloscopus collybita (assembly GCA_027886175.1). NCBI lineage: Eukaryota > Metazoa > Chordata > Aves > Passeriformes > Phylloscopidae > Phylloscopus > Phylloscopus collybita. The sequence continues at coordinate 126,492 of JAJNNQ010000003.1, forward strand.
AACTGAACAGATAAAATTTATGATGTGATATTTTGGGGTTTTTTGTAGATGAAGTACGTACAGGCACATATAGGCAATTATTCCATCCTGAGCAGCTCATTACTGGGAAAGAAGATGCAGCCAATAATTATGCCAGAGGCCATTATACTATTGGAAAAGAGATTGTTGATCTAGTGCTAGACCGCATTCGCAAACTGGTAAGGATTCATGCTGCAAGTTAGCATTTAAAATAATTGATACAGCTTTATAGCTGGGTAAATTGATGGTTTGCTGGTTTTTTGTTAAGAATTTTGTGCATAGTTAATTGTTCAAAATGAAACAAACCTTTTATTTCCTGGCCTGCTCCGTCCCCCTTTAAATAAAAATTCAATCAGTTAAACCAGGACCTTTCAAGAACACTTTTTTTTTAGTAACAACAATGTAAAACTAGCAAACTTAGGACAGAAATGCTTTTGAATTATTAATACTTATTCCTCCAAAACCATCCATAACTTTTTCTCCCATTTTTTTCCCACCTTGTTATAGGCTGATCTATGCACAGGGCTGCAAGGCTTCCTCATCTTCCATAGTTTTGGAGGAGGCACTGGTTCAGGGTTTGCATCACTGCTCATGGAAAGACTATCTGTTGACTATGGCAAGAAATCTAAGCTGGAGTTTGCCATTTATCCAGCACCACAAGTTTCCACTGCTGTAGTGGAACCCTACAACTCAATTTTAACAACCCACACAACATTAGAGCATTCAGACTGTGCCTTTATGGTAGATAATGAAGCCATTTATGATATATGTCGTCGTAACCTGGACATTGGCCGTCCTACCTACACCAATTTAAACCGATTAATTGGGCAAATTGTTTCATCCATCACAGCCTCACTGCGTTTTGATGGAGCCCTCAATGTAGATCTGACAGAATTTCAAACTAACCTGGTTCCATACCCACGAATCCATTTCCCCTTGGTAACATATGCCCCCATCATCTCCGCTGAAAAAGCATATCATGAGCAGTTATCTGTGGCTGAAATTACCCACGCTTGCTTTGAACCAGCCAACCAGATGGTCAAATGTGACCCTCGCCATGGCAAGTACATGGCCTGCTGCATGTTATACAGAGGCGATGTTGTGCCCAAAGATGTCAATGCAGCCATTGCCACTATCAAGACTAAACGTACCATTCAGTTTGTGGATTGGTGTCCAACTGGATTCAAGGTATGTAGCCTTTTAAATGCTCAATATTTAAATGATTAGGAATTGTGTAGTCTTCAGAGGTGACAGACATACCACAATGTTGTAATGTCCCTTTTAAGTATTTTGATAAAGGGCAAAATAACTCTAAGCTATTTTATTTATTTGTAATAATGGTGATTTTTGATTGTTAACATAAATGAGTCTTTAAGCCTTAGCATTCCTAAGGAAAGTTCTCATTTGTTTTCTTGAAGGTGGGCATTAACTACCAGCCTCCAACTGTGGTGCCAGGTGCTGATCTTGCCAAGGTGCAGCGGGCTGTGTGTATGCTGAGTAACACAACTGCTATTGCAGAAGCATGGGCTCGGCTTGACCACAAATTTGATCTCATGTATACTAAGCGTGCCTTTGTGCATTGGTATGTTGGGGAGGGGATGGAGGAAGGCGAATTTTCTGAAGCCCGGGAAGACCTGGCTGCCCTTGAGAAAGATTATGAAGAAGTTGGCCTAGACTCAGTAGAAGCAGAGGCTGAAGAAGGAGATGAATACTGAGAAAACGAAAGCCTGGAAAAATCTGTTTACCAGAAAAAAAAATAAAATTGCAGAGCCCTGTTTGTTTGTTTTCAAATATGCTTCCAAATAAAGTTCCAAAGATTATACTGCTACTGTTTGTTGTTTTTTTTTCTTCTTCTTCTTCGCTATTAGTGTGTATTCATGAAGGAATGACAAATTGAGATTGCAGGTTTTGGTAGCAGATCTGTTACCAGCTTTAAAAGTGCATGATAATTTCTACCTTCCTACATTAGCATAGTAAAAAAAACTAATATCCTTTACTAGTATGGTCACATGACTATAGCTTTAGAGACACATGGAAACAGCTCTATAATAGGACACTTGGCTTGTGTAAAAAAGTGCTGACCCAGCTGCATGGTGCTAAACAACACCAGGGTTGTGGTTTAAATTCCCATATAGGCCATTCAACTAAGAGTTGGTCTCAAGTGATCTTTGTGGGTCCTTTCCAGCTGGAAATACTCCGTGAAATAACTAGGCTTTTGTTTGGGCGGTTTGTTGGTTTGGGTGTGGGGTTTTTTTGGTGATTATTAAGAAAGGATTGCTGTATTTAAATACAAAAAATAAAAAAAGTTTTTGACGCTGGGAGACTGGAAGAACCTAGGTTTCAGTAGCCTAATGCGTTAGGCAGCTCCTGCCAGCGGCAGCGGCTCCAAGCTGTGCCCAAGTGGAAGCTGCTCCGTACACGAGCCACCGTTCCCAATCCGTCTCACACTCCTCAAGGATCACTTCCAGTTTCTCTTCCCACTGGAGAGCTCCACCAGTGTAAGGCGCTGCTCTGCCATGACGGCGGATTCCCGGGGCTACTCACCCAGCCACGAAGGTGCCTGTCCCGGGTCAGCCGCACGCTGCCGGCCGGGTCCGGCCCCGCGCAGCGCCGCGCGGAGGCGGCTCTGCCCCCCGCGGAAGTGCAGGGCGCCGCCCCGGGAGGCGGCTGCTGCAGCTGAGCGTGTCGGGACCATGGTGCAGCTTTACAACCTGCACCCGTTCGGGTCGCAGCGAGTAGTGCCCTGCAAGCAAGAACCGGCGCACTTCTGCTGCGGTCAAGACGTGCTGTTCGTGGCCAGCACGGCGGCCAGCTGCAGGGTGGAGGTGTTTGCCGTGTGCGAACAGGGCCGCTGCGAGGCCCTGGGCTCCTTCGCCACGCTGGGTCCGGTGCTGCGCATGGCGCACAGCTCGGCAGGTCAGTCCCGGCGATCGCCGGGTCCGTAAGTGCTCGGCTGGGGAGGCCGGGACTCGAGCGTCAGGCTCGAGTGCACGGAGCGACCCTGGGGCTCCGCCGGGCGGGAGCGGAGGGCAGGGCGGGCCGGGGGTGGGGGGCTGCGGGCGGCGGGCCGTGAACAAAGCAGCTCGGGTTCTGCCGCGGGAGGAGGGCCTGACCATCCCATTCGCCTCTCCCTCAGCCTCTTTGTCAGGCTGCTTCCGAGCCGGAGGTGGGGCGCGCCTGCTGGAGCGGGCCGGGCAGGGAGGCGCGGTCCGGTCCAGGGCCGGCAGCGCTGCGGCCTGCAGGGAGAGACGGATCCGCATCTCGCTTCATCGTCTGCCTCCGCCTTGGTTGTGGTCTGCGCTCCCGTCCCTGCTTGTTTGTTTGGTGTTTTTGTTTTGGTTTGGGGGGGTTGTTTGTTTTTAGAGCACGGAGTAGATGACCGTTCCAGCCCATTCCACAGTTCTTCATGATTCTATTGGTCTATTGCTCTCCATGGTCTGTAGAGAACAAAACATTTCCTCATTAATGGATATAAGAAGGCGGGGGGTGGGCGGAACCTTGTATGCAATCTCAAGTTATAGAGAGGATTCACATAGAAGTTACTCTGGACCTACATCTGTAATCCTTTGCTTTTAATGGTGTGTGTGAAGTGTGTGCCACCCAGTGAAGAAACTTGTGCTTTGTATTCAATTAGAGAAAAATTAGTGAAAACTGTTTTTGGAATTTTTTGTAAGAGTTGAGACTTGAAGATTTTCCTTGTAGCGTACTACAGCAGATTAAGAGCTCAGAAACGGTCATCTATTTTTTAATGATGTATCAGTATGACTGCTTTCTTTTAAGGAGATTATCTGGTGACAATTGAAGAAAAAAGCAAAGCAACTTTCCTAAGAGCATATGTGAACTGGAGATGCATGTCTGCAGGGAATTCTCGCGTGTGTGTTCGGATGGTTGGTCACAAGATGGAAGAGTCATACAGCGAAACCTTAAAAGAACAGATGTCAGTTGTTGAAATGCCACTTTCAGATCCTCCACTGTGCATTTCATGTTGTCCTGTGAATGGAGATCTTCTTGTGGGCTGCAAGAATAAATTAGTCATGTTCTGTTTGAAATACCGGGTCATAAACCCGAATTTGACTGTGCTAGATTTTGAACGCTCCTTAATTATGCACATTGATAACCTCATTCCTGCTGAAGTTGCATTTTGTGCCAGACATATAGCCATAACAACAGAGCTGGATGTTCTAATCCTGAAACTGGAACTGGTCCAGCAAAGTGCAGACAGGACAGAGCAATGTACTCAGGGAGTCAGTACACCAGAAAAGGCTGTGGATGGAGGTAGGTGCTGAAATAATGTAATTTTTTTTCTTTTTAATCTCCAAGAATCTGGTAATTGATTCCCATTGTTCTGAAAGTAGTCTCAAACAAGGTCTTTACCCTTCAGAAAATATTTCCAGATTGTCCTACCGCTGACTATCAGCTGAATATTCTAGAGCATGAAAAGTTGTACCAATCTGCAGTTGGAGATAACATTTCAAGCAAATATGCCGTCATGCTGCACACTTACAGGATAGTACAGCCTCTGCAGACACAGAATTAGGTACCTGTTTTAGGGTGCGACAATGGGCCAAGTTAAAGTGGTAGTAGTTCAGTGTGCTGCATTCAGAAAAATTATTCTGTCATTGTCACTGCCTAAGTAACTGGCTTACACAATTAAGAATGTTTCTGTTGTGATGCCTGTGTATTTTTGTACCTGTTAGGCTCAGAACCCGCCGTAATCAAGCAAATTCTCCTTTTTCAGTCCTTTATCTTATTCAGGGGCTTGCCTTAGTGTTCTAGAAATTCCAGAAACAGATGTACTCAGGAGGTTTCGTTCCTGTGTATTGCAAGATATCAATCCATATGTAATCAATTATCAGTTCCCATTTTTCCAAACGTGTATGTATCAGATCAACACCAACAAACCTTAGACCTTAGGACCTTAGAAAGGTCCTTTCTTTATCACTGAAGAAACTTAAAAGGATGGTTGTTTAGAAATGGAAACTGTACCTAGAAAAATTTAACTGTAAATAAGACTTTTCAGATAGGGACAATATAAATGCAATGCTCTTCACTGAGTGAAGATGGGCCTTTTCTCAGATAATGGCATCCTGGCCCTAGGTTTTTTTTAATAGTAAAAACTACATGGAAAAGTTCCAGTTACTTTCTGAATGTTATTAGGATTTGCTTTCCAGGACTTAAGTGAATTAAAGATAACACAACCTCCTGTGATAGCTGCCTTTGCCTTCTCAAAACCCGTTCAGCCTAAAGTCAACATTTTTTGATGACTAGCCATTTGTGGCACTGGTTGCCTTTAACTCACCTTCTAATGAACAGTTTTCCTGTTTGGGGTGTTTTTTCCAGAAATTTTACTCTTAAGTGTTCAGACTGTTGAGGGTGAAATAGGAATTGTTCCCATCTTCTAGTATGGCTGTTTTCAACATCTTGTGGTTTGAGGAAGCCAATCCTAGCAGGGTAGCTGTAATTGGAGTATTTAATTGATATTATCATACCATGCATGGAATGGTTTTGAACAATTAAGATAGCATTTTCATTGCTCAGGTGTGAAAGATGAAAGTCCTTCAACACATCCTTTACAGCTTGAATTAGATGAGTTCATCATATGTCAGAAGCCAGTGGAATTGCTTGGGGAAGAAAGTAAGCTGTGTGAGATACCCGTCACGCTGGAATCCACAGAGTTACCTACAGAAGACACAAAACACTTCCAAGTGCAGTATCTGCTTTTCAGGTATTACAGACGTATTTTCCCTTTTATGGGTTAATTTACTACAAAAAACCAAGCTGAGTCATGTGCTTTGTCTTTTTGAAAGGAAACTCCTGGTATTTTGACTTCTGGGTTTTTTATAAAGTTTGTTGTTTCTTTTGAACTGAGGAAATTATGGGACACCAAAGAAAGCCCATTTTTTAGTATCTTGGAATATTTCACTTGGAAGGGTTCTGCAGCAGTCATCTAGTGCAACTGCCTGACCACTTCTGGGGTGAGCCACTGTTAAAGCGTATTATTAAGGGCACAGTCCAAACACCTCTTAAACAGTGGCAGGTCTAAGGCATCAGCCACCTCTCTAGGAGGCCTGTGCAGTGTTTCACCATTCTTGGTAAGAAAATGCTTCCTCATGTCAAGTCTGAACATCCCTTGGCACAGTTTTGAGCCTTTCCCAGGTGTCTTGTCCCAGGATCCCAGGGAGAAAAGTTCAGCACCTGCCTCTTCAGGTCCCCTCCTCAGGAAGCTGATTTAAATTCATCAAAATTTCTATCAAAAGCTGAGGAAGAATTGATGTCAGGGTCCAACAGTGAATTCTAAAGCAAAATAGGGAAAAGGATGACACATAATAGGAATAAACCGGTATTGGAGATGGCATGACGTTCTGTATAGCTCAGTGGACTAAAAACTAAGAAAAGAGGGGAAAATGGTCAAAATCAATGGCGAGATTTCTTCAGCGATATCAAACTTTGACGTGCGTTTTGCAGATAACCAAAGAGAGAGGATTTCAGTTATAGGAACTCATTAGAGTTCTATCTAGCTGTGCTTCTTGGCATTGCTGTGCTAATGGCCTTGGTAGTAGGAGTGTGCATTGTTGTTGAGTGTTAAGACATGAGCTGTGCCTCTTGTAGCTAGTGCTGTTTACTTGTCCTAAGTATATGATCATAATTTCTCACTGCAGTCCCATGTTGTTTTGAACTTTTTTCCTAGGCGTTTTGCACCCGACCAGTCGCCTTTTGGGTTTTGTGAAGAGACAAAGTTGCACTCTCTTCAACTGCTTCCTGTATATCAGACAGGTATATGGATATGCATGAATGCATAATGGGCTGTGTCACAGGAGACTTGTGAAAGGAAAGAGTTTCTTTGTGTATCCTGTTTCGTACACTGTGTGATTTCTGTAGGATTTGTTTTTAAATTGAGATAGTTCCTCCCTTTTCAATGATTTAAGCTGAGCTTCTGTTGACAAAAAAGTCTTTTAATTTCTCTAAGTTCTACACAAACCTTGAACTAAAATACCAATTCAACACACCAGAAGTGTGACTAAATCAGCTTTTAATCAGTTTTTTACCGATAAATTTTGTGTTGCAAACCAGTCGCTCTTTACATTGCGTTAATAAAATTCTCCTTAGTGTTATAAGATACTAGACTGCCACTTAGCCAGCCAAGGAAATCAGAGTAATAAACCTTAATAATCACTAAGATACTGGTTACCTTTCTGAAGGGCCTTAATTAAAACCGGAAGGAATGAATGCAGATTTTAGGGGTTCACTAGCTCAAGCCCCAAAAGACCTATGGAAAAATTGAATGTATGTTAGCAGTCACATTTCATAGAATCATAGAATGTCCTGAGTTGGAAGGGACTCACAAGGATTGTTGAATCCAACTCCTGGCCCTGCGCAGGAGAGCCCCAAGATTCCCACTAAGTGCCTGAGAACATTTTCCAAATGCTTCTTGAGCTCTGGCAGGCTTGGGCCATGACCACTGTCCTGGGCAGCCTGTTCCAATGCCCGACCACCCTCTGGGGGAAGAACCTTTTCATAATACCCAACCTAAACCTCCCCTGACATAGCTTCATGCCATTCCCTCAGGAACTACACGTGGAACGCTCTTAGGTCTCTCCTCAGTCTCCTCCAGGCTAAACAAACCGAGTGCCCTCAGTCACTCCTCCTATGGCCTTCCCTCCAGACTTGACCATCTTTGTAGTCCTCCCTTAGTCTCTTCTCTAATAGGTTTGTATCCTTGTATTGTGGTGCCCCAGACTGCCCCCAGGACTCAAGATAATGCTGCCTCGGTGCAGAACAGGGTGGGACAATCCCATCCCTGCCCCCCCAGCAGTGCTGTGCCTGATGCGTCCCAGGATATGGTTGGCCCTTGATTTTATTGGCTGCTCACTCAGTTTCAGATGGTTTACTGTCTGCTAAGTAGCAATGCCTCATTTAACTTGCAGCTGACTGAAAAGAATGAGCTACTAGCCATTTAACTCTAGCTGTCTTAGGCTCTTGTGTGTTTTACAGGCTTTGACAGAAGGGTCTGTAGAATATGAACACGGCTGTTGCCTGCTAAAGTGGCATCCTAATAAATTCTGCTATTTCCAGCCTTTCCTCCTCTTAAGTAATTAAGTAATGACCTATTTTTTGTGAGCTGCAGCTCTGGATGAGCATTCATTCCAACTTAAAAGTATTGTCTAAGATCAGGCTTTCAGATCCACGGATGTGTAGTTGTGGTGAATTTAGGACTCTCTAATGCTGTTACTTCTATAGATTTTCTTCACTACGTTCCATGTCCATATTTTTGTGAAAATGCCTCCAAATGCAGTAACACGTCATAGAAGTTTTTGACGTGTGCACTGAGCTTCATATAAAACTTCTTTTTACTAGCTACTAAGAAAACTAGTCTGCAGCTTGGGCAGGTTTGATTGTATCTTTTAGGCATCAGGCTTGGAATGGAATTGCCAGGTTTTTATTTATGAAGTACATAAAATGCCTTTCTCATTGTTACATCTAGGAATGTCTGCAACAGCCTATGAGGAGACTGAGAACAAGAGAAAACTTCTGAGTCTCTTCTGCTTTTTCTCTTTACCTCATGTTGGATATCTCTACTCTGTTGGGAAGTTAGTAGAACTAATTTCTACTTACCAGTATTCAGAGAAGTCAGAGCAAGCAGTCCTCACTCCACAGTTCCTGCACGTCATTACAAGGTACTGTGTTTATGGTTTTACCAATAGTATTACTATGTCTCTCTATGTTGCTGACCCTTTTTAATTTTTTTTTCCACTCTGATATGTCCTTCATAGTCTCCTGGAAATTTCTGGGCAGGTTCATGTGGTAGTTCAGCATACCCTCCTGCTTGGGCTTTTAAGCCCATTTCTTCAGAGGAAAAAGAGCTGATTCACTGTAGTCTTGGTGACTTGAATTTTGCAAATCTTAATTTCTTTCCTTCATTGTTGTGTTTTCTTCTTTTCCTAGTCAGAACCTGCAGTGCTTCACAGTGCGATGCAGTGCAGCAGCAGCTCGTGCTGAGGATCCCTATATTGACACGACCGTGAAGGTACACCTCTCATTATCTCACTAATAGAATGGGGCTAGGGGTGTGGCACTTAGTTGACTTAGGTTTTGAAATCCTATTAGTTTCTGGTGGCTGAACCAATATAATAACATGCAAAATGAATGGCATGTTGTATTTTGGCTGTCTACAAAGTCTCAATGAAACAATCTGTTACTGCCATCTAAAATTCTAGACCATTAGTAGAATGTTTTCAATCACTTTTTAAACTAAATCCTGTGCTTTTTTGTATAAAACTGCATGAAGGGTGCAGAGTTTTTTATTGTATGATGTTTCTCTCTCTTAGGTGTCTTTGAAAAACCAGTTTTTCTAAGAGGCATGTAGGCAATTGAACAAGTCTGCTGCCAGATACTTAGGGCATGTTTTTTTTATAGGAGGGCTTTTGGTCCTTGGAGGTCTAAACTTTTCCCTTCCTTAAATTGCTTATCAGAAAAATCTATTGAATGTACAGATTATGATACATGTTAATAAAAGTAGTAGGAAAGCTAGATGGAGGTGTATTTTAAGATAGCATTTAAGGATTTCTTCTGACCATGTAGACAACAGACAAAAAGAAACTGTAGGACAGTAGAAGTTTTATAAAATTTTCAAGAGCCAAACATGTATTCTCTGCTCTGGATAGCTAATACCAACACGTGACTCCATCTCTCTTGCCTCTTCTCCAGTCTCAGCTTTCTGTGTTTTCACTGTGGGTTACATTGAAATCCATCACAGTTCCTCCAGTCAGTCAACAGGGTGCCTTCTGTGTCTGTAGGAGTTTTGAAGAGATGTGAGGGCTGCAATCCTACACAGATTTCCGTGCTGCAGCTTGCCATGCACAATGTGCCCACCCGCTGTGTCATGGATCCCTCCATGGGCTACAGTTCCTCAGGGGTGTCCCTGCACTGCTGTGAGTCCTTCATGGGCCAGTTTCTTCATGGATATCCCTGCCCCAATGTGGAGTTTATGTAACAGTGGTTATTTTTATTTTTTGCTATTACTATTTTTCCTGCTGTTTTTTTAAACCAGTTTTAGAGCTGCCTCGTTCTGGGTCTCACTAGCCCAGGGCAGTCTAGAGCCTCTAGATCACCACTGTATGCCTCCACCTCTTTCAAGAAATGTTGAGGTGTCTTCAAAAAGCAGGTTACGCATATAATTGTGTTGTCTTGTTTCACTAGGTATGTTAATTTGTAGGTGTAGCATTTTATCTTTTTAAAGCTGTAAATTTAGAATATTTCCATGCAAATGAGGTTGCATTTTTCAATTTTTAGATATGTTTTACATGAGAAGTGCATATACAACTAATCAGGGAAATAATACCGGCTATGTAAGGTAACAATGGGCAAGCAGATACGATACTTCCATCTGTAATTGCTTTTTATAAGCAACTGAAATCAAGGCTTTTATAACCAGGCAGTCTTTAAAAACTTGGGCCAAATTCAAACTATTCAGGATAAAGTTTTCCACATTAGCCATCTACCTTGGGTTTAATTATTTTGAGAAACCTTGCTGAAACTGTACAGTTGCTTTGAAGAGTGAAATATATTTTTTTCCACTGATTATGAAATGATTCTTGTTAGGCATTTATGAGTATTTTTATTCTTGCTTAAATGAAGGACTCAAAGTTAGGAAAGCCAGTGAATGTTTTTAATGTCAGATCATTGCACAAAGGTTACACCTTTTTTTCGGATTTATTTAAAAATTCAACGTATATACCAAGTGAAATTACAAAGCAATCACTTTCCTTTATAGGCTTGTCCACCTGTCACACTGGATGTCTGTACATTAAGAATGCAGCTTTTCATAGGACCAAGAGCTATCTGTCATTTCAAAAACCATATAATTCTTTTGACTAAGGCAGACACAGAAGATATTACTGAAAGAAGAAAGCCTACAAGAAGGATGCTGTAAGGATCTGTGTCTTTTAGGGAGATGGTACTTATAGCTCTGTGTACATTGCTGAACTTGTGGATATTGCAATTTAAGAGTGGTTCCTCTGCTGAAAATCTCTTTTGAAATAATCGCCTTCTTAGTGATTGAGAAGAGCAATCAAGCCTCTTTTTTCCAGTTCTATTGTATTTACTGACATAGAAGAAATGAGCATAAAGTCACAAATGCTGGAAATCAACAAAATGTTAAAATAACATTACTAAGAATTTATCCTGAGAATTTAAAAAAGATATATCTTGAGAAAAAATGTCGACTACCAAAAATATGTAGTGCCAAAGCTACATATTTGGTTAAAAAATATGTTGCAACACAAAATTAAATGTCTTATCTTTGGCTAAGGGTTCTTTCCAAGAAAGTTGTGAACGTCACTGTATCCATGACAAAAATTGGTTCAGACTTTGCCCCAAGTTACTGTTGCAGCATGTGTGTAGCCAGAGGCATACGTGACTTTTTACAAGTCTCCATGGAAACTGCTATTCCCTTTCTGTTTTTGAGGGCTTTTCATAAAACAGCTAAGCAGCTATTCTTAACAGCTGTTCAGAAACCACATTTATTGAAGTCAGTTTAAGTTAATTAACAAGAGTGGAACAGCTTTTTGATTGAGGAGTTATTTGAACCAGTATTTCTTAAAGTATAGAGCAGACATTATTCAGAAGAAGGTAAGGAGAAACCTGTCAGGAGAAATGACTATTCAAAATACTGTAGTTTTCTTGTAGAGAGCACATTTTCTGGCAGTTGTGTTGTTTCAAATATTCCAATTGGCATTTGGGGAAGATACGCTTTTTGCCTTCTCTAAAGAAGTTGGACAATACTAAGCTAAGTATCAGCATAATTAAAAATAAAGATGTAAAGATCTTTACGTATGTACAGTTAGAATAAAACTAAAAACCAGAACAAAAAGAGTCTGTTTTCCTACAGTGTTTTTAACCTTAGGGCTTTATAGACCGAACCAACATTTTAGTGTGAAAGCATTCTGATACATCTTTATGCCATGTCTTGGCAAGCAGTTTGATAGAGCTGCAGGGGCAAACATGCACTAAGCCTTACAGGAAATTAAACAGCTAATTTAAATCACTTCATTGTTTGAGGTCTGGTTGGATAAGGCCGTGGGCAGTCTGACCTGTTCAATGGGTAGCATCCCATGCCTGTGACAGGGGGGTTAGAACTAGATGATCTTTAAGATGCAAGCCACATAATTTGATGATTCTGTAATTCCTCATACTCCATGGTGTTAAGCACAGAAGAAGATGTAGTGGATAGTTCTGATGATGACTCTTATGTATGAACATGTCTATCCCTGTTCTGTTGTTAGCCAGTATGACTTAAATTCACAGCTTAACTCTCCAGCACTTACTGGTCTGCAAACATACCTATTTATGAATTTGAATTTGAAATGAGTGGGGTTTTTTTGGTTGCATAGTGTTTATTTCAAGACTGACACCTCTTTTCTCTAGTTCCAGAAAGGCTGACGGCATCAAATCCAGAACAAATTCTGATTCAGAGCCTGGTTGGAATTTATATATTATAAACACTGTTTCAACAATTCAGCTTTACAGAGAAATGGTATTGCACCACTCCTGCTTTTGTAGTTTGCTAAGTAAAAATAAGTACTGTTAATTAATCTCTGAGGCATGTCTGCTGAACATAGTGTAATTTATTTCTTCTGAATAGCCCATAATTCTTTTTCAAACGGCTGCTGACTTCGTTAGAATTGTTTCTGTATATTCTTAATTTTTGTCAGCAGCTTAAGTATATCCTGTGTCTGTTCTAGGTAGATTATAGCCGAACTTATGAAAATGTTAAAACTGAGAGCTGCATCCATCTTCTAAGTGAGGCTCACTTACTGGTCAGAGCAGCTATAATGGACTCTTATTTCCTTAAATCAGATGAGAAGGAAGATCTTCTAAGAGCATTCAGAGAAAGTTGTGCCTTCTTAGGAGACTGCTACAGCAGGTATGTCTTAGATGTCAAAGTGGCATGGGTTAGCTGTGTTTCCAGTAGTATAATCTTAAAATAAAAATCCATAATTCTTTGCTATTTTACACTGATACTGCACATGTAATACAAACTTTTCCGTTTTACAAAACCAGTCTAATCTAGTCCTCTCTTCAGTATCTGCTTGTCTTTATTGTCATTGAACAGAATTCAATTATTCAGAATTATGTTGAATTCAACAGAATTATGTTAAATATGAACAATATATGCAGATAACTGATGTGCCTGCAACTTTGTTTGATGTCATTTTAGTTCTTACAGTGATGGCAGAAGCATTGCCCTTAGTTGTTTTGTTATTTTTTCCTTCCTCTCTATTTCCTTCAGGTTTGACACAAAGGATTACCACCTCGCTTTGCCATACTACAGAATGTCAGGTTTATCCATGAGTGAGGTTTTAAAGAGACTAGTTTCAGAAGGTGATGAAATACAGACATACGAGAGAGGATTTATATTTTATTTAACTCATTCTCTTAATGAAGACTCAAATGAAGAATTAAGTAAGGTAGAAATAAGTTGGCTTATTTGTAATCTACTAATTTAGTTCTGATTTTAAGAATTGTGTATCAAATTTTAATCATTTTCCTTTTGAAAATGCTGAGCTGCCTTTTTAATTTTACAGTTATTCTTTTTCACATTATTTTTATTTTCCCATTTTTGTTGAATAGCAAGCAGCTTTGGACTGTGATGCTTTGGGCTGCGTTCGGTCTTACAGGTTTTGCTATCGTGATGTATGTTGCTATGATCTGGTTCTTCCCACTTGCACAGAGGCACTTCTGTTTTAGGAAAGCCCTGCCTCAAATTTCTTGTCATCTCTCATTTCTGTAGCAAAACAAACTTTTTTCTTTGATCATTGCTAAATTGTACAGATTGCTAAAAACAATTCATTTTGGTGGTAGATGTTCTCCTAGCATGCCAGAATATGGGTTGAATCACTACCAGTTAGAAATCCTTTACTTTTACAAGTACGGAGGAGAGAGGCAGGAAAGGTGCCGTGATTTGATAGCTAAGCTGAACTTGTCTGTTTTAAAAAAATACAAACCAGCCACAAAAACACAAAACAACAGAACTGCACTACTTTCATATGCCATAGAAGAATGTATATCTGAAAAGGCCTGAACTGTCAAATGGCTTTTATTTCAATAGGAATCAGGAAATAAAGTTCTCCAGATATTCTATCTCATGGACCCTGTGCAGCTGCCTCATATTCTTTGCAGTCCCAGCATGAGAAACGTATGTCCTTTGACAGCTGTGAAATATCTTCAGAAAGTAGAAAAGATGATGCCGTCAGTGGTCCTGACACTTACTAAGGCTTTCTTGGCTTTGAGAATGGGAGACCTGACAATGTATGAACGTGAAATGGACTCCTATAAGGAGGTAAAGTATGCCAAGAGCATGAGCTATTCACACTTTACATGTCCAAGTCAATAGTTTGACTCGTAGTTGCATTTTACAGTAAAAGAAACTTCTGATCACTCCTCTTGCTCCTGATATGCAGTGTAGGCTCCACTGAATGTCTGCAGTAACAGTAGAATGGAGGGCTGACATTCACTGGGACTGTACAGTTTACCCTGCAGGCAGGGTAGTCTTGTCTTGGTGAAGATTTACAAAATAAGCAAGTTTTGAAGCTCCTAATTCTAGATCAATTGATGTTGTTTTACTGGGATGTAACCAACTCTGCCAGTGCCCTTCAGCTGCATGGGAGGATTATATAGTAGCATTTTTACACCTCTCCACCTGAAATTAATATCTGATATGCCCATCAAAGCACCATCTGTATGCCAACAGCTGTTATAAAACTGCTCTTGAACAGAATATTTGTCCATTGTGCTCACAAATTAAAGTTTCCATATACAATTTCACAACTTGTGTGGAAGCAAAGCACTTAACTCTTATTAAGAACAGATCAGAACCTCCTTCAGAGCTATCAAAGTAAGAATTCCTAATCACTGGGGGCAAAAATGTTAGTGGAGCTGTCGCTGACATAGATGTTCACATGTGTGAGACCAGTCTGTAAATTCTTGTTGAGTTTGATCAAGACTGTGGAATATTCAAAAGTGATAGAGTTTGAAACAGAGAGTTTTTCTTATAGTGGGATATTGGGAGTCTAAACACTTTGGAAATAAATGGATAGTTGCTTCAAAGTTGGATATCATGCTTTGGTGGAAGAAGTCCTGCAGAGTTTTTAAAGTTAGCTGGTTTTGAGTTTCAAGGTGGGAACTATGTGGGGGGAGCTGGTTCAAAAATTCTATTCAGCACTACCTGCTTTTGCAGCATGATCAAATGAAATTGCCATGTTGTGAATGAACATACACTGGGTGGATGTTATTTTGAAAATAAGGTGGCTTAGGCTTGAGTGTTTTTGGTTGGATTTTCTTTCTTTCTAATCTGATCTATTAAATATGTTCTATTGCACTTCACCTTTAAAAAAGCATTTTATTTCAAAGTAGGAAAACAATCACTTTCAGAAAACTAATCTGAATTTTTCTTCTGGCTCTGCCTTTTATTTCTTGTATAATTCATTTAATTTACTTTGGCATTATTTTTCCATGGTCTTTAAAATGGGACTAATTTGTTGTTATACTCACCTTCAAAAGCACTCGCATAACTCAAAATAGCTTCTTGCTGCACAAAGTGCAGCACATTTTGATCATTGTTTCAGGGGTATTTTCAAAATAAAAATCACATTTTAGCAAAGTAGTCTACTGTAATTTAGCAAAGCAGCCTCTTGAGAAATCAGCCAGTGATTTTTCAAACCACCCTGTATATCAAATGTCTTGGATTTCTTCGTGAAATCCGTTTTATGTGTGCACTAACTCTGTCTTTCAACAGCATATTGCTTTCAAGGTTTAGGCACAAGGCCTGTTTTTCAGGAGTTGCTACTCCAGAATGTAGTTTGGATCTCTGTCTCTGGAGAGCTACTCTATGAATTGCAGAAAGGATTTACTTTCTTCCCTGACTGCTTCCATCTAAATTTCACTGCCTGAGGAAATACTGAGTTTACTGAGTAGAATCATCTATATATTTAATTATTTACCTGATTTATATCTAATTATGTTTGTAGACAACACTGGCTTGTGGCTTCATTGGACAACCACGACTCCTGCAGCAGCGTAAGGAAGGAATTGTTACACCAACTGAGTTTGCTGTTCACCTGAAGGAGATGCAGCCTGGTTTACTGGTGGCTGCCACTGTGGCTTTACATGAGAACAGTAAAATTGAACTTGAAGAAGCAGATACCTTTTTCAAGGT
This sequence comes from Phylloscopus collybita, assembly GCA_027886175.1. NCBI lineage: Eukaryota > Metazoa > Chordata > Aves > Passeriformes > Phylloscopidae > Phylloscopus > Phylloscopus collybita. Next base: position 142,723 of record JAJNNQ010000003.1, read on the forward strand.
CAGCCTGTGGTCATGTTTTTGCTTCTATTTTTTTCATAGTAACATTGTTGTGGGAAAGAAAATCAGTCTTAAGTTGCTCCTTCACTTACATTTCAGCATTTCTTCAGAAAGAGCAAGATGAGGGTTGGAGTTATTCTAGTCATGATAGATGGTTACAGAGTCAGAAACTGGACCTTCTGGAACAAAATACTGGTTAAATAAAGAAAAAAAAAAACAAAACCCAAACCAAAACATCCATTAAGTTCTTCACTTTTACTCTGTCATTTGAATGGAGAATAGTCTGATCTCAGAGCCCTTTCAAAGGCTTCCTAGTGATTGAACTTCCTGAGGCCACTGAAATGTAACAGAATTTAAGTAAATTAATTTCATAGGCTCCTTTTAAAGAAATCTTTAGAATTAAAAGATCTAAAGAATCAGGCATTAAATATGAAGGTATATAATGTTCTGATGATTTGTATAAATTGGTGAAAGAAAAGTGTGTGCGGTTTATAAGAAGAAATGCTAATAGTTTTTCTAGTGTCCCTGAAGCTTTCTTTCTTCCTTTCAACTGGGAATAGACAAACTTTTTTTTTCTTTTATCTACAATGAATAGCAACACTTGGGTTAAAACACGTTCTTCAATGTACGTGTGTTGCAGTCTTTATCTGTTACTGTGACAGACCTGTATCAAAAAGAGAAGTCACGGAGTTCCAATCAGAACAAGTGTTGTTGTTTAAAACCATTTGGAAACCAGGTAAAAATCATTTTTGCTGGCACAGCAGATCTTAAAACATCTGCCTTGTGGGTTCTACCCTGATACCCAGCTGAGCTACACAGCGGATCTTATCCTGGACTATAGAGACTTCTTTTGAAGACATCTACTTGTCTATTGGCATATGTAAAAATCCTCCTCATTAGCAGTCTGTAAATACTTGCTGACAATTGTACTGATACTTCTGGCAGTGGAGTAAATCTTAAAGAAAAAATCAAATCTGTTGGTCAGAACTGATTACCTTAAAATCATTTAATGAACTTTTTACTTTGCATAGCAGTGGATTACATAGAATCACAGGACAAAAAAGGAATCAAAATTCTGCTTCTAGTAAAAGTGAAAAACCATTCCTCCTGTCTTTTCTAACTTTTGCTACTAATAATCACCATAATCTAACTTGCTGTCTTCTTTTATTTTTGTCCTTAGATGTTGTGTAATAGCAGTGAAAACACTATTCCCCAGCTCCTGGTGGATTTCTGGGAAGCTCTTCTTGTAGTGTCCTCTCAGGAAGAAATACTTCAGGAGCTCCTATTGAGGGTTACTTCTCAATATGTTTGGAGAATATCGAGGAAGCAACTTCCTGAGACTAAGCCATTGAAAACAACAGAGGATCTAGTAAGTTGCAAACCACACAGAGGAAGTTTTAGGAATGCAGTGTTCCTCCAAAATCTATCCAAGTACCTTCCTTAATATTATAATTCTAGACAGCTTATCTCTTAAAGGAAGCAAGACTGAAATCAAATAAGGTAGTGTGGAGTTACAAATTAGTATTTCTGTCTTTGACCAATCCTGCTCCTTGGGGACATTTCCAAATACGCTTCCAACAGGAATCTCAGCTCTGGATAGAAAGAAATAAGGGTTAAAATGAAACAGTGAGAATTTGTCAGGTGGATTATTTACAATTTTACAAAGCTAACTAAATGAGAAAATCATGTGAATGATGAATTCTAAAGAATTATGAACAGGAAAGCTGAAATACAGAACTAAATAGAAATTTTCCAGTTTATTTGTTATTAAATTGAATGGACCAGGAAGGAAAGGGTAGGTGCTCTTCTAAATTTCGCTGTTTGAGATTAAAGTTTTCTTTACTCGCAGTGAGTTTCATATGGAACTGTCACTAACAGAAATGTTTCTTTGCTTGCAACTTGATTCTGTCTTGTATAGATAAACTCCTGTAGTCATTTTGGGTTGATAGTCCCATGGGTAACTTCCATAATGTCAGTGGGATGTTCATCTGAAAAAGATTGCCATGAAGACATCTCAAGACTACAGGTATGAAGCAGGTATTACATCTTAGTGCTTTATCTTAGATCCATTCTGCAAATCTTCATGTTTGTATGAACAACTTTCTCCAGCCTCTCCTTCTTTCCCCCTAAATTATCCAAGTCAAAATAAAAGGTTGACTGAAATGATGGAAGAAAAAAATTCTGAAGAGTTATGTTGATAACAATATTTACATTTACATCTGCTCTAAACTTGCTTTCTCAGTTTTTAGCGATGTTTATTAAGGGAAATATTATTTCATTATTATTCCAGTAAGTAAGGGCTTCTGTTCTAAGGTTATGGTTAGCATTTTTTGCAACGTTTGTCTTAAATCCAAACAATACTTCTTGTCTTCAGTCTCTTTTATGTAGTCAGTCAATCAGTGTAGCTTCAGCTCTGCCTGTTTTGGAGCCCCTGACAGAGGCTGACAATGTCGGCCTCACCATCCGTGTTCTCTGCAATACCCGTCTGGGCAAGTATGAGGAAGCCATTGACCAGCTTCTCAGAAGGTGTCCTGGTGCAGCTGTGATCTATGCTCAGCATGAGCTGAAAGGTGACAATCAGGTGGGCTGCTTTCAATAGAGTTATTCACTATCATTTGGGTTTTTTTCCTTTAACTGAAATGCTGTGTGTACAGCTGGACTCTGGATGGATCATATAGCCTAGCTTTCAGACCAAGTAAATTGCTTAGCTTTCGTTCAGCCTCTTCCTTGGCATTTTAATTCCTTAACTCAGTCCCCAGTAATTGTAATGGAATATTTTTTTCTCCAGTTTCTTTTGTCACTTACTCTATTCATTATAGTAAACTTAAAGCATAGTCTTTTTAGATGGCAGAGTGCCTCAGAAAAGAGAGAGGTATGTTCTTTTTCCACTGTAAATGGAAAGCTTTCAAGTTTCTCACTAAATAGTTCCTCAGTGTTTATAATGTGAACTCTTAGTAATAAGCTAACACGGATAAGAGAACACGGTTCTTCGAATGAAATTGCACTTAAATATGTTCTTCTGTGTTCTAGTGACATCTTCTGACCTTCTAGCAATCAGAATGGTACAAGTACACTAGTGGAAAGATTATGTCCTTGTGTTGCTTTTCCCCATTAGGCCTCTATACAGTTTTAGTGTTCGAACCAATTTTATTCTAGTGTTCCAGGAATATAGGAGTTTATTTCCATTTCCCAGCACAGCAACTCAATTAATTGTATGCAGCTTTGCTGACCAGAGTCAGCAAAGATGATCTCTACCAGACAGATATACTAGAACTCTATTCAGAACCAGATTTGAGCTTTTTATTCAGATCTGAAAATAGTTTCTGTGATTGTTTCCCATTAGAGTAGAATGTGAGGTTGCAGTACTAAATCTGAAGATAAGGGAAAGCAAATAGCTGCCAAGTTTTAAAGGAGGAAAGAAATCTCTTTTATTCTCTCCCATCTTATCTACAAAAAGGTGCACAAAACCTAATTTCCTTCTAAGCTGTTGAGATGAGACAGATCAGGTCAGGAGACAGAGAAATGCTATTCATCACTTTCCATGGAGCTGTTTTGTGAGAAAAAAAATTCTTTGTGTTGGTGTTGCTAATTATGTGACCTTTTTGTCTTCTGAACTTTTTTTATAAAGGTATGAGGGATACTATGTAAAGATTTTTGAGCAGAAAAAAGTTGCACTGAAGGTTGAAGAACACAGCATATGCAAAATCACTGCATTTCAAAGCATTGTATAAACTAATTATTGAGTTCCTAATAACTGACCTGTATTTGTACACATCTGAGCTTAGTTCAGGGTATTTTTAGCAAGTCTTTCGTACTCTTAATTGCAGTCCTTGTTGATTTACACTTCTGCTGTGGGGTTTTGTGGATTAGGCTCTGTGGTGGAACAAGCTGCTTCCTGAACTTTGCAAGAGAACTAGACTTAATGGAAATGACTGTGCTGTTCTTATTTCATCACTCAAAGGTAAATCAGTTGGTTGCAACTCACCTCCAGAAGGCTTTGTACCTCAGCTAACATTCTTAATAGCTGTTCAGACTAAGGACTACTGATGGTATAATTTAGAAAAAATGGGGGTCTTTTTCTTCAGTTAAAGCTAATGCAGTTTAGCAGCCTTTCTGGTCATTATCACAGAATTGCGCAACGTAGGCAGTGTAGCCTCATAAATATCACGGCATTCATTTTGTATTGAAAACAGGTAAATTGTTGTAATCATACTCCTTCTGTATAGGTCAGGAATAGACACCATTAAAAAAACCTAATAAACAGAACTAATTTTGATTGTTTTGGGGTTTTTTTCTAGGCTATATGACTATATGGTTCTTAGGTAATAGGCTGGTATTGATAACACAGGGGAGGCTTAAGTGTGTATTGATGATTAGGTCATAGACTGAAAAAAACAGTGTATTAATACTAGAAGTCGAGAAATCCACCCTGCTGGTTCTGTAGTCCTATTGTTACATGTTTGTAAGAAGCTAATAATACTGTGTATAGCTGAGGGGCCAGTGTGATTATTCTGACAAATTAGGAATATTAAATAAATCATGTATATTGTTAAGAGTATGCCATTGGAATGCCTGAGAAAAACAGCATTATGGAGTTGCATTGTGCAGCACAGGGTGCCACACTCTATGATAAAGTTCTATTTCTGGTGCCAGCAGTTTTTCTTTGCATTTATTTTCATGCAGTAACTGTGCTATAATTGCTTAAGAAAATAACATTATTCAGCTTGGTCTGAGAAGCTTCTTGCAAAGCATCCAGTTTTACAGGTAGTGTTGAGTTAGGGTACTAATTAGATTTCTAAGGCTTGCTTTGCATTTCATACGAAACATGTGAAATACTAGATCAAACTTCATTAATCTTAGTGCCATGTGTAGACCTGTTGCGTCAGTATAGGGGTATGGTTTTGATCGAAGTCATAATTTCAGTTTACTTTTTAAGTTTCCCATAGTTGTGTTTGCACCCAAATGACTATGTCTCAAATTTCATTCCAGTTGCAGTATTTAAATTATTTGATGACTTTATTTAATAATTACATTGTTAATGCTTTGGGTTTTTTTCTTTCTCAAAATACCTAAACAATATTTTCTCCCCTGCTCTGAGCAGAAACTTTATCAATTGTTGCAATGGAACTGGAGCTAAGGGATTTCCTCAGTCTTCTACCAGAGGATGGAACTGCAGCATTTTTTCTACCACATCTTCTTCACTGCAGGCAGAAGAGGCTGCTGACCTAAAACAATGACCTGTGGACCTGCTATCCGCTCAACTACAAAGAATGTGCTGTAATGAAAAAGTAAATGAAACAAGTAGTAGAAACTCTTTATAAGGTACTGTGGGACTCCCTTCACATACATCTTATGTCAACTGCTGAAGGACAGCTGTTTCCTGAGGCAAAGCATCTGTTTTGAAGCTAATTCTATTGCCAATGCAGCTAGGAAATACAGGCTCTACAGTACAACTGAACATACAGTGTTCACTGAAAGTAAAGCAGAAAGTCAGTCTTAAATCTTTGTTAGTTGGATCACTGACCTAGGGAGGAATTCAGGCATGTGTCTAACTGTACGAGTAAAAGTGAGTACCTTACTTTTCCAAGTGGAATTGGGCCGAACTGACTTGATATTGCAACACAGACATTTCTTTGAATTCTGGCTGGCAAAATCAGGCCGCTGCTCTGTCATCTTAGTTACATAGCCAGGCAAGTGTTCTGCTGAAAATGTTTTAATTTAGCAGTTCAAAGGAAAAGGCCATTAATCGAAGAGGAACAGAAGTAGAAGATACAGACTATGATTGGCTTGCTGGTCTTTGTTTTCTTTCTTCTGCTGTGCTCAGTCAGTAGACAGTATTTGAAATATCATCAGGCTGTAAATCCAGCCAAAGACTCCTTCTAGGGATTTTGGTAAGCATCTCAGCTGCTTGTGCATGTGTGTACTGATGTTTCTCTGTATTGTGAGCAGAAAGTGTCTTTCTGTTCCTTCAGAGCTGGAATTCAGTCATAATAAGCTGTCACAGTGTTTATAACTTCGTTATGAATGTAGTTTGGGGTTTTTGACAATTACCAAAATTACAATGACTCCCATGATACCATAACCATCTAAACCATCTAAAGGCCTGATTAGCTGACAGTGACTCTATAAAAAATGTTTTCACTGGAGTTGTAATGTTATTTAAACTTGTAGAAGTCAGTCAGAAGAGTTGATCTATATTTCAGCTGAAATACATTAACAAATAAAAAAGATAAATCAAAAGTAGTTTAACTTACACAGGAAGTAAAATTTCTGCTACAGGTAAAATGAATGATCTAATTGACTGGTAGATATTATGCTGGTTTCAGTAAAATTTCAGTGATTTTAGGCTTATAACAAAGAAGAATTTCATTTTTACCGGTATAAAGCCCAGATATCTTGCTTTCCCTGCCTGCCCCATATATCTTTCCTTCTCATTTGGCACAGATCTAACGTGAGGAGTTGGGTTATTGAAACAACCCTATCGTTCCTACTATTTTAATTTTTGACTAGCATCAGCCATGCTGTAAGATACTGCTGCTTCCATCTGTCAGAAAACACTTCCTTTTCCCTTTGCCAAGGGCTGCGACAGCAGAATGATTCCACTGCAGGAGTTACTTTAGAGTCGTCAGAATAAAGCTCTTCAATACCATAGTCACCAAATTTTAGCCTTCACTGTCTGCATTTCATCAGGCTTATTTCAGCCTAATTTTGCCTTGGAATTATTTTCATAACAGAAAGCCAAGTCTTTTAAATGTACACTCTTGAAAGATACTATTGAATAAAATTGTAAAGGAGTTTAACAGAAATAGTAGAACTATTTTGTTAACTGCTCAATTATACATTACTGTATATTGTTTCAGTGTGAACCTATGGATAAAGCGATAACCAAAGTCCTGTTTTCTAAGCAGTTACTACAGACATATCTATCTAGTAAAATGTGACAGTAGGATGACTGATACCCCAAATTTTGCTGTTACTCAGGGTTATTTGCAAATGAAAAAAAAAAAGTGCATTTCATTAGCTCTTCCACATTCCTCAGCTGCTAAATAACATGCACTAACCATCACCTAGGATATGTTTCGCTTACAAGATACTATTTTCATTTATAGAAACCTGTATTTCTAAGTTGCTACTTCCATTCAGCTGTCTTAGTCTGTGGTTCTTTTCTTAGCCATGGCCACTATGTAAAATCTTCCAGAACACGTAGAGATGGGTGGTCCAGAAAAAAGTATTTTCCAAGAAATGAAGATAGACCTTGGAGGATCACTGTGTTAAAATGCTTTCATCATTCTTGAGTGCCTGGCTTGGCTTTACATTTGAGTTGATCGAATAATCTTGAGAAGAGAGACTGTTTGTCTAGAAGAGGGAAAATAGCTTTTTGTTACATTTCATCAAAAGAATAGTCTGTGCATGTGGCCAACAGATCCAAATACCTTCTAGACATTGTGAGTTAGATTTAAAAACAGCTTTAAGATGCACTGAAGGGCACATTTTAAAGCAGTCTGGATGGCTAATAATAAAAAATTTGACATACTGCCAATCCAAGTTGAAAGTCTGTTTTTACATGTTTTTCTGTGTACTCTTAAATTAGCCTTTTTATTGTCTGGAGGTCTGGCATAACATACTCTGTAAATCAGTTTCAGTGTTTATAAAATAGAATTAAGTTGTTTCACATTCTGGTGGTTTATCGAATAGAATTAGATTTTCTGTTTAACATTGCATTCTATGTTTTTAGTATAGCTATAAATGTAAACCATGATGTATATATATACACATCACATATTTTGAATTATTTCTACTGGTATGTCTCTTTCAATGCCTGTTATGCTCTGTCTTTTGAGTGCTGGAGGATGTTGTTTTTAAAATTGTATTAGGGTTTTTAGAAATAAGAACTTTCAAAATTCTTCAAAATTCAAGGTTTTTCACTGGTAATATTGCTAGAGCAAGGTAATAGTGTCAATAAAGCTACAACATGCCTGGGAGAAAGTAAACACTTTGGTTTTTCAGTACTTCAGCTGTATGGAGATGATGAATTCAGCTGTATTTATCAGCTGGCTTGTTTTGAACAAAAGTTGAGATGAAGTCTGATGCTACTGGCACTTTTTGGGTACAGAAATACTCTGTCTCATAAAGAATTCTTCTTAGATAAAAAAATCTGTCACTTGGATTTCATGGATGGTAAGTTGAAGTAAAAGTTATCATCCAGTCTTTTAGCTACTTCATTTTCCTGAGCAGTGCTGAGGGAGGTATGACCAGGTGGCCTAGGACATCTTGGCTTCTAGAGATGGAATATTGCTTAGAACCAGTGCTGGAACTGGTTTTAAGGATGCTGACCACTCTGTGAGCCCCACTGTGCATCTTCAAACATAACGAACTAAAACGAGCATGATGAACTAAGCTAGATGGCTCTTACCTTCCTTTGGGAGCACAGTGTAGGTCGCCTCCATGCCTGCATGGATGTGGTCAGTAACATGACAGTGTAACAGCCAGGTTCCAGGGTTCTGTGGGGTCATTTCCACAGTTTGAAATGTCCCAGGGAACAGATCAAAGACGTCTGCTCGGTAAACCCCTGTTTGCTTCAAGACAAAAATAAGCAACAGTTAAACTGTGTTAAACACACTTTCTGCACGTCATTTTTACTGAGGCATCACTTCATACATCCACCTCATGCTCCAAAGTTTAGTAAACTAGAAACTAAGTGGAAATGAAAGAAAACTATAGCTTTTGTCTTAACCACTGCCATGAAAAATTCACAACTATGTTGTTGAAGTAACTTCTGAGGTTGCCAGTGAGTCAATGCTACTGGCAGATATTCTCTGGTTCTTGTGTGTTGATCAAATACAGGCTTGAGGCATAAAATCCTTATGGTCAAAGTACAAGCCCTGCTTAATATTGTAATATGACTTTTCACCGTAGATAACTGTCCTCTGTATTTGAGATACCTCTCATTCTTAACACAGCGAGAAATAAGTGAAAACCACCTGATACCTTGAAGTTAAAGCTGTGGCCGTGGAAGTGTACTGTATGAATGTCTATTTCATTGCCCATTCCCATCAGATACCAGCTGACATTGTCTCCAACATGCATAGTCAGGCCATGCAAATTTCCAAACACCTTTCCATTAATGGCTAAAAAGAAGGAAAGTAGGACTGAGAAAATGAATAAGATTTTGTGTATTGTTGATCTCTAATATAATACAGATTGAAAGATTTGAAAGCCTATGCCAGACAAAAGTAATGGCTTTGGACAGCACATTATGAATGGTTGTGTTTATATTCCACATTAAACTAGAAAGAAAGACATAATAAAATGTCTTTGCTGTACACCATTGCTAATATTGCAGTTTTTAAACAGCTATGGGACTTGCAGATCTTTAAAAAATGATCTGCAATTCTTGTAGATCTTTGTAAAGGAGTAAGCTTTACAAACTCACTCTTTCAGGATGCATATAGCCTTTCCAACATATCCAGTGCAGTTGTTTACTGACATCAAATCAGAACTTCAAATTTTATTTTTATTCCTTCTCTAGTCACATACTAGGAGGGTTTGTTGTTGTTCTGTTGTTTTGGGTTTTTTTAATTTGTGGGGAAAAAAAAGTCATTCACTGGCATTAGCAGTGTTTTCAAACAGTTTTCAACTGTTTTCAAACAGTAAAATATTTCAGGCCGCCTGTCCTGGAACTGGAAATTCAGGGGGCTGAGAAAGTTGAATTTATATGCAGTGCTTTGAAAAACATAATTTTATAGAATTTGCGGAGCTATATGAACTAAATTGGAAAACATACCATGCATTTTATTACTTTCAAGGAATTCCTCATCCTCTTTGTCAACAAGGCGTGGGTTGGTGGAATACATTTTAATGTTTTCATCCAAGTACCATGACTCATTTTCATCAAAAACCATAAAGAGAAGAGCAAATTGAACTTTCTTTTTAATGTGAAATGATGGCAGGTAATGTCTATGACACACAACAAGTGTGCCTATTAATCCACTGTAAGTGTCCTGAAATGACAAATGAAAACCCACATAATTGCAAGATGTAACTAAGCAGAAGTACTTTTAATGACATGTATGAATCCTTTTACTGTCTTCACAGCTGTCAGTATCTGGGAATAAGAGCAGCCACTGTCAAATAAAGTTATTTCTCCCTGTTACATACTACCCAGGATTCAAGTTCAATGAAGACTGCCTCATTTTCATGTCTTGCTATAAATAAACATTTATTCTATATTTATTTCTTGCTCTTTTTCCAAACTATTTTTATAAATCTGAGCTTGATTTCCATTCAAAATATACTTCTTGACACTTTATTTGTATTTGTTGAGACAAAGGCAAGAATACATTAATTTCCATTAAAAATACTATGTTAAGCTAATTCATGCTTGGTAAAAAATGGTAGAGTTGTGTTTCACAATTGCATTTTAGTTTTCCCACAAATGACTGATTAGATATTGACCAAGCCATAAAGTATTAGTTTTAAGAGGGGAATGTGAGATGATCTATACCAACAGCAGAACAACCAGGAAGGAAAGCTATGAATGTAGCATTGAGTTTCTGCCCTTTCTTGCAATTTGCCTTCAATAAACATTTGAATTCAAAGGAATGGTAATAGGGGAAATAACCTGGCAGAGAAAACAGAAAAAGTTTCAAATTCAAGATCTCCTTCGGCTCTGTCTGTGTTGGAGACATGGACAAAACAGTTATCAATAATATACCTTAACAATGTCCACTGTTGAATGGTATGCCCATGCAATACAATGTGAATCTCCTCTTTCAGGACTAGATCTCTCTGGGATTTTCCAGACATATATTTTTGTTTCACCTGAATTAAATAAGTATCAATTAATTTTTGAAGTTTTCAGATCTCTGATTCTTCTTGACAATGGTTTTGTGTGTGTGTGAGTGTGTCTGCACTGTCCAGTTCACCTGACTTAATAAAGTCAGTTGTATCTTTTGTAGAGATCACAGAGGAACTTGAGAAGTAATAGCAAAAGCTATGCTTTCCCTATGGAGCCAAATCTGTTTGCTTTCATGAAAGGTGCAGCCACATTGTGTCAAGAAATTACTGATCAGTCAAGGACCAGGATACATAGCAGTAGTTAGCAGGGGCATTTCAACTGTAGAAGTATTTGTCATAATCAGCATAAAAAATTTAAGAACTTGAGGCAAGACAAACAAAAATTATGTCTTTCCTACTGTCTGGAAGCTTGCTAAATCTTACCAGAAGTCTTGATGTTACCTGCTGGAAATAAAAAAGGGTGGCTTGATACCTGGGTTTGTTACAGCAACAACAGGACTCTGTGTTTTCACTCCGTGGGCATGGATAGAATAAGGTCTTGATGCTAAGTTCTTAAAAACTATTATAATTTTATCTCCAATATTTGACACAAGCAGTGGCCCTGTTGGATTGAAGAGAAAGATGAACTTGGTTTTACAGAATATCAGAGCAGGCAAAGAGCCAGCTTGTTGTGTTCAAATTCAAAACATTGACTTATAATTCAGCTGAAAACTGTCTAATGTTCACTATGACATGCCAACTTGAGATGTTAAAGGTAGGCATCTGTGTCTCAAGTTCTGAGCACCTACTGTGTACCTGAAGTCAGTTTGGGTGTTGCTGCCCAGTTTTGTGCTGACTTGGGAAAAACTGACCTCTGATCAGGCAGCAAACCAAAAGGTTTTTTTTCTTGTAGAGCAAGCAATGTTATCTTGCAGGGAAAGCACCACAATAAAAGTAGCAATTCCAAGTAGGTTTTCCATTTAGATTGAGGCAATTTTTGTGGGTAGAACCGTAGTCAACATTAGTCAAATAGTATCTTTTGATTTGTGTCATTGCATTGCTTGCATTTTCAAAACTGAACATGAGGACTTTACCTTGAATTTCCAGGTGCTGCTGCTCCATTGTTCTGTTTTTGAGAGTACTGAATGTCTGATCAGTGTACTCGCGATATACTACCTTTTTGTACTTTGAGCCAATGAATTTGTCATCTTTATTTAAAAATGGATTGCCAGGGCTGCCAAAAAAAAGAAAGAAATGCATTTTTTTATGTATTTTAGAACATCTTTTGCACTTACGTCAATTAACTATCAGGCAAGAATCCTGCTCAGTGAAGGAGTAATCTCATAAACTGCTAGTATCTTCAACATGAAAACATCCTTGTTAAGCTGGGAGGTTCTTGTTTGGAAGATTAAAAACCTCAGTATAAATAGATCAAGTCTTATGACACGAAAAAAATGTTGAATGAAATGCCTGGCAAATGCTTCAAATTGCAAGAAGACACACAGCAACTTGCATACTGAAAACCCTTTGGTGATTTGTGTATGTCTGAAATGAAGCCTAAAACTTGTAAAGGTTAAGTGCCTTGCTGACATTAAATGGAAGGGATTCTCTGCTGAGATCATGGGGGCTGGACACAATGCGGGGGGAAAAGTCTGATAACAGCATAGTCCATATTACTTGTGCTTAGATTTTATGTCAGAGTCCACTGGTATACAGGGCAAGGAAATGTACAATCAAACTGAGGAAAAAGAAGAAAATACAATTAAGTTAATAACAAAATACAGTTTTAATCTGCTACTCAAGTTATTGAGGTGGAACACAGAAATTCATCATTCTTGTTTAGCCTTTTCTGCTAATTGGCATGAATTATTTGATCCAATCAGTTCTCTCTCTTTGAGATTCAAATACTGGAAATAAAACACCAAGACAACAAGCTTCATGGTGAGTGGATTCAATCATGGACGTACCTTGTGTAAGCTCATGAAACTGAGAGGGGTCAAAAAGAACCTTTCTCAGACTACAAATAAATATGAGACCAAGACCTTGTTTATCAGGATACAGTCATCATAGATAAGATGACAGTGAACATTTTAAGCTTTCCACAGCAAGGACTACCAAAATCAGTGAGTAATAAATGCACAGGCAATGTCCAGGATCCATTAAAATCTACACCTGTCCCTACACAGAAGGTCTGTGCTGGACTATTTCTCAAACACTGTGCTGTCCGACTCAATTACATGACAAGACTGCTGGGGAAGGACAAATTCCAGTGACCCCAAAAAATATATGTGAAAAGAAAGTGTGTCTAGAAATGTCTGGAAGAGGAAAAGGTTCAGAGGAGAAGTGAGTTGCTCCTTTGCTTTTTTTGCATTTTTTTTCCCTGTGTGTATTCCAAAGTACCTTTCCTCATGGTATTGGTGCCGCTCAAATTCCCATGTCCTGTTAGGAGAATAGTCCCATTCAACTTCCACTGCAGCAATGTAGTAAATCTTTTCATGCAGATACATAGATACATCTATATTCCACCAGTGGCATTTTTTCACTTTGTAGTTCTGTTTCATGCCCCCAGTGTAGTGGTCTGTTGTCAGGCAGGACACTTCAAAAACTCCTAGGGGTCATAAAAGAAACAAAAGCTTGAGGAGACTGAGACACAGGTTATTGCTGATATAAGGTCCAAAATCATTGTGCAGTATGGCTACTTGTAGTAATAAAATTCAGCATACAGAGGAGCTAGAAAAACCAAGGCTTTAGCATTAAGAATGTATGTCCTTACAGTTTGCCCTTCAAACACAGCAGTACAGTTTTAGCACCAGGCTCAATATATCAGCTACTTAAGGCTTGTCTCTATGCACAAAACATTATTAGGTAACAGTTTCTGCATTAGTAACAGGATTTCTAAATAAGACATTTACCTTCAGAATCAGGCTTCATAATAGCTGTAAGAGCTGTATGTGGAAACAGATTTGCTGTATCCCTTCTTGTTCCTTTAGTTACAAATGTGTTTTCTGAGAAGAATATCCCGTGGACATCAACTTCTGAACCCAGGCCCATCAAATGCCAGGAAACAACACTTCCTTTACACATCTCAAGACCAGGCTGATTTCCATACATATAACCATTAATGGCTATAGAAGATTTGAGAGAGCAAAACCCGCCTTGATTAATATATTACTTAATTCTGCAATAGAGATTAATTAATAAACAGTTCAGATGTAATGTCAAGCCTTAGACTGACAGAAACTGAATTGCACTGAAATGTTTTAGGGTTTTTTCCACTGGAAAGGAATGAAATGTCTCTGCACTATACAGCTTTCCTGCCTCAAACATGAAACCATAAAAGTAAAAACCTTATTGTAGAAATTAATATTTGGCTAACTAATACTTTTCTTACAGTGCATTTTGTTAGACTCTTGGAAGTCTTCATCATCTTTGTCAATTTTATCAGGACTTAGTGTAAACATCAAAATATTATCATCCAAATACCAGCTCAGATTCTCATCAAATACTGTGGCAAGTAGAAAAAACTCCATGTTCACATTTTTCTGTTGAGAAGAAATGGTAGAAGGGAAAACAGAAATGAGTGAACAGAAAATGTCAGGGTGAAAAAAAAATCCTATGTGCATAATAATTTACAAGTACAAGTCACAAAGCAGAGTAAATGCATACATTGATCCTTCATTCTGACAATCTCAAAGCTCTGTAATTGCCATATCTGGTAATTAAGTATCTATTGTTAATGCTCTTTCTACCAGCAGGGACCACCTCTGGAAATGAGTTTGTATTTCATCTTTAAAATCTTTACTTTTTCCTAGTCTCGTCGTAGCTGAGACTTGAATGCCAGCAGCTGCTCTTGACAAGGGTGTTTTCACATTGCAGTGACTGTCTATTTGGAGCCAGATTGAAAACCAGCCCCAGTTTCTTCATGTCATTTATTCCCCTTAGGACATGGGTGAAACTGTGATGTGGAGAGGAGGTGGTGCAGTCTGGGAGGAGAAAGCAGATTCAGCTGTGACGATGCAAATGTTTCCATTTTTCTTCTTTGACTGACCTGTTTCCCAGAAGAAAGCAGAGCTCCTTTCCTGCACACTAGGAGAGGACCCACAAGGCCAGAACTGGTGTCTCTGACTGCATCCACAGCTGAGTAATAAAGCCAGGTTAAACAGTCTGGGTCTTGCTCTGTGGGACCCACATCTTCTGGCACATCCCACTCATACGTAAATGTGGTGCCGGGACTCACATGAGAGGCTGGCGATTCGGTACCTATTACAGAAATCAGCATTGGGAATTTTCCCAAGTGCACATTCTTTCTTTCCTTACCTTTTACAGATGGGCAGGTAGGATAGTGACTGCTGAGATGCTGCAGCATCCCATGGGTGGCTCACCTCCGGGGGCGGTGCCGTAGCGTGTGCCGGCCTCGCTCCTGCGGTAACTCACGCCGTGGGGCTGGATGCTGAACGGGCGGCTGGCGTTGTTCCGGAAGGTCACCCTGATGCGCTCACCTACTTCAGCCCTGATCACAGGACCTGTAAAAGTGTACACGGTCTAATTACAGGATATTTCTATCAAATGGTGCACAGGTCACCACGAACTTACGGCATTCAGTAGCTGGCTGCTTTGGCCCTTGCATGAGGAATGCCCCTGGGCCTCTGTGGCCACAGACCAGGACCCTGGCACACGGCCTGAATCACGCAACAGCCCAGCAGCAACATATCCCAGCTCATGTGGAGGCCCAGTGACTTTCAGGACAGCTCCTCCCTTTGGAGCAGGATTTACAGACATTAGCACCAACACATGCCAGGAGCAGCAAGGTTA
Source organism: Phylloscopus collybita (assembly GCA_027886175.1). Taxonomy (NCBI): domain Eukaryota; kingdom Metazoa; phylum Chordata; class Aves; order Passeriformes; family Phylloscopidae; genus Phylloscopus; species Phylloscopus collybita. The sequence continues at coordinate 158,308 of JAJNNQ010000003.1, forward strand.
TCGATAGGACTAGATCTGCCTAGCTTGGCCTTGTAATTAAGAGCCTGACCTTTGGAGACCATGGCATGCTCCTACAGGGGAGCTGGGTATCATGACAGTGCTGCATTCAAGAGCTTCTTTACACCTTGGGGGAAAACAAGACACTAGCGACTGCTGAAGGCAGGGAGAGCTAAGATCTTCTCCTTGGAGGTGGGGGCACTGCTCACTAACCAGTGGAAGTGACTGTTTGCTCTCATAAATCTTTGACATGAACAAATTTTAGATTCTCTTACCTAGGAGTCCAAGATGTGTTTCCTCTACAAGCCGTTTTTTATGTTTAGTGAAAGAACCATCTGTGTATTCTTTGTAAATTGCTTTTTTGTAGGAGCCACCAATTCTTGTCTCACTTTGTTCAAAAAAATTGTGAGATTCACTGCGTAAAAGAAATTGCAATAGATGCAAACACTTCAAGTCAAAATGCTCAGTTGTATAAAGGCAGTCAGACCTCAACCCTGTTTTCTGAGGTATGACATGCTGAGTTTGTCTTCAGGTTTCTTTTCAGTGGTATGGTTGCACACTTATATGCAGTCCCGTAGAAGATGAGCAGTAATTCATTATCCTTCACTAACTTCTCATTAAGAAAAAGCCACTGTGTTCTACAAAGCCAGTATGCTCAGAGACTCATCAACAATATTTTCTAGTCAGTGTTTCATAACCTTGAATTTACTCTTCTCTTAACTAGAAGTTACAAAAATTCAACAGGAGCAGATATGAATACCGAGAATATGTAACATCTATATACAAAATGAGAAGATTCAGTCTATACTTCTACTCTTTAAGAAAGGACCTTTCAGTGTTTTCCAAACACTATTCAAACAATGAACTGTGCCTTGTTGCTTGTTGAAAAGGTAAGTATGCTTTAGGTCACAGATGAAAAACTTGAGGAATCAATGTATTCCATGAATTGATCCAGGTCTTAAATATGTAAACACAATGCAAAGGGCAAAGCTATCTCACGCAAGCCGTTTCCTAGATGAGATACCATTAGCATGACTTTCATCATCTAAGGCAATGGTCATGAACTCCTACTTTGTTCCCTAACTCAGAATAATCAACCATCTTGAATAGTCAGGAGTAACAGCCTACATATGACATAATAATTAATCTTAATCCCAGTGAAATGACTAACATAGCAGCAAAATTTAAGGTAAGATTACAAAGAAAACAAATTACCTAATTTTGTCTGGTATTTATTCTAACATTAATATTTAAGCACAGATGAGGGCAATGAGCAATTCTGCTTAAAAGTCAGTTCTACCATATGTCTTACCTTATTTAGCATGCCTAAATCAATTCTGCTTGGAAAATAAAAATTATTTAATTAGAGACATTTACCTGTCAATGATTAATTCTTTTCCTGTAAAATGGTTCACTCCAGATAGGCCATAATTCCAGATGATCTCTTCAGCAGCAATGAAGTACTGTCTTATCTTTGTACTCTCACTGTGACCTGGTGTGGATTTCTTACAATCTTCTACTTTAAATAGGGCCTGCATACCACCTAGGAAAAAAAGAGGTAGAGAAACCTAGGGAGAAGGAACTGCATTTTGTTTTCTCTTTCCCTGCATCCAACAGCTCTTCTGTTCCCTGGACAATTCCCACACCATTGATGGATATGCAAATGGCAAAGCGGAAGATGAATGCTATAAATGAAGTTGTGCCAGCTGAGCTGGGATATAGAAACACAGCCGTGGTATCTACAGCAGGCAGACAGGAGTGGTAAAGGGCATTTTGCTTGTAAAACTGCTACTGGAATGGCAGAGAAGATTAGGGTAGAGTGGACACAGTGCTGGCAGGGAACAATTCAGCCAAGTTCAGATGTTATCAGACTGACCATCCTCCATCTAAATACAATCAACAGCTTGCTTGTGGAACTCCCAAGTCTGAATCCTAAGGGAAGCAGTTAGCAAATCTGCTTGCTGGAGATACAAATAATATACGGAAGAGAGCCCTTTTACAGCTATAAATCAGGCCAATTTGCAGGATTTAAGTCTTGGCCAGGATGCTTCAGCCATATCAGGATGTTGCTTGATCTGATAAAGCTTGGAACCTCTGTTTAGTTCAGTCTGTAGTTTACATACTACTTTTTATTTTGGAGTTTTCGAATCTTGGAGAACGACTTTCAGTTCTGTGTTCTTTCCCACTTCTGTGACAAATTACTTCTCTCACTTACAGGAATATAGATCATTCCAAAGTGTGGAGTTGGTTTCTAAGTATTTCATATGGCTATTAAAACTGAAAATTCAGGATAATACAGGGAAGAGAAAAGAACATCTCTGCTTATTCATGAATGCACTTTCCAGAACATGTATTTGTCAGCAGGCAAGTTAGCCTGCCTGTCCTGTGCCCCTTGTCAAACATGGAATGAGCCCCAACTTTTTTGTTGGCAAACAGAAAATTGTGGTTAGTTATCTCCAGCAGGAGGTAAACATCATGCTGGTTTTTTGCCCAAACGTCAGGCTTGCAAAAATGCAGCTGTGCTAATTGCTGCCAGCTGCTGATGATGTCCATTAGAGAAAAGAATCCATTGATTCACATGGCTACAGGCTCAAACCCATCTAATGCACTTGTAGGCATTTCAATTACTCTGGGAGTTTTGTTACCTAGAGGAGAATACTGCCTGACATATCACCAGGTCAAGAGCCCTGCAAAAGTGACTCAGTTAACTCTTAATTCAAGCTTAAAAAGTTCTGATCACTGAAACTTGTACTGTACCTTCAATATGGTCATTTACTTGGCAGCTGAGCAGCCATTCCCCAGGGCTCCTTGGTACCATGACAGCATCAATGAATGTGGCTGGGAAGAGGCTGATGGTGTCAACTCGATGATGCCTTTCTATTAAGGTCTGTCCATGAAAGTAGACTGAATGGATATCAGCTTCATTACCCATGCCAAAAAGATGCCATTTTATCTTATCTTCCACGCACATTGTGAGGTTTGGGAGGTATCCATACATGTACCCGTTGATTGCTAAAATAAATGTTGTTCAGTACAGTTAACTTCACAGACCTTAGGATTTTTTTCTTCAAATGCAGGTATCATACAACCATTGCTTTATTCTTTAAAATAGAAAGAGCTTCAAAAGAAAGCTCCACACCTTTGAAAATCACTGCCAGTATCAGACACATGCTTCCTCTACATAGTTATCATTCTGGAATACATGCCAGAGCCAGAGGTATCTTATCTCTTTACAGTAACAGTAAAAACTGTTTTTCTAAACTGTGAAATTATAGAACAGAGCTCGGGACTAAGAAATTGAACAAAGTAACACAACGCCATTTAGAGTGCCTGGGAAAAAGCAAAGAGCTTCTTGGCCACTAAGAATTTTATACCACAACTCCAAAAGTTTGATTGTATAATAATTGCCATCACTTCTTATTTTTTTTATTTTTCTTTAAAAGAATCTGCCTTAATCCTCTAAGAAAAATCCCCGATTTTAAAAAATCTTCAATTCATCTTTAAAAGAGACAAGACAGAAAAATATTACTTCATTATATCAGTGACAAGCAACATTATTATAACATTCTCTCACAGTGCATTTTATTGCTTTCCTGGAAGTCCTCATCATCTTTGTCCACTTTGGAAGGCTCAAGACAGTATGTTCTGATATTGTCCTCTAGATACCAACTGAGATTTTCATCCACCACAGAAAACATAAGGATAAATTCAGCATTTAAGTGTTGATCACTGTCCCTATTCATTGTATCTGAAAAATAAAGTGGTACATTCAAAATCTTTGGTAACTGACATTAATTTTTTTGTAATCGTAGTTTCAGTAGGGCTGGACCCTGTTTATTTCATGTTTTGACACTTTCCTTGAGCATGACTGTATACATAGACTTACAGACACAGTTAGAAAACAAAAATCCCTTTTGACAAGTTCTATGAAATTACTGAGAACAAATATTGCATGTTAATATCTTTCTTATATCAGTATTTAGAATTCCTTGCATGCTGCTGGCATAGCACATCTCACTTATATGAATTTGTGAACAAAGTATTCTGCAAATCATATTCACTCTCATACACAAAATCAAACTAATTCCTACACTATTGACAGCAACTGATTGAGAAGACCAAAAGCAGTTATTTCAAAATCAATTGTAATCTTCTCTTCCAGGAAGTTATTTTGCTGATATTTATCAATGATAATTATCAATCACATTGCATATGTATTTGTTTACTCACTTATTTATTTATAGTTTACCTTTCCTGCAAATTATTAAAGGCCCAACAAGCCCTGAGGCAACGTCTCTTGGAGCATCTATGTGGGAGTGGTAAGCCCTGGTTATGCAGTCTGCGTCTGCTTCAGCTGGACCTTGATCTTCTGTCACATGCCATGTGTAGGTGTACTGGCCTCCAGGCCCCACAGCATCATCTCGCTTTTGCCAATCTTTGGTGTTGTCAGGATAAAAAGCTCCTGAAGAATTCCACACAGCCACCATTAGCACAACACATTCACAACAGGGTGCCAGGATAGCACCTGCCATGCTGAAGTTGACTACATGCTGCAGTAAAATGGACTGGACATCTGAATACAGGTTAATACCCCACAACTTTTAAATCAGATGAGTAGATGTTTTCTTTCTCTTTAGGAATCTTTTCATTCGCCTTTGAAGTCCACAGGAGTACTTCAATTAATGGCCCATTAAAGTTAGTCCTTGATTTATTTGGAGGGGACTATGTACTTCTTGTAAAAAGATAACAATTCAAATACTTGTAATACATTTGTTAAATATTAATCTGGGAAACTGTTCTAAAAAGTTGCATATGCCCTGAAGGAATATAGGTGTTGCTAGAATGATAGCAACAGAAAAAATTCCGAAAAGTGTACGTACTGCTACATGGCAACCAGTGACACTGTTCTGATCCCACAGAGTGTGTCTCTATCAAGGCACATACTACTTATAACGAAAACTACTTACTAAGCAGTATCTGTTTCTTCATTTTAAGCAACTCTTGCATGCCTTATATACCATAAACACAAATTTAGTGTTAAGAATTTGGAACAGTACATTATTATTGTTAACAATATCTTCCTCACAGCATCAAATTTTTATGTATCTTTCATACCTGAATCTCTTATATACCTTTATATCCTTATTTTGGTTGAAAAACAAATACTCTTATTTCAGGTAAAATGTTGATCTAAAATTGCCTTCCTCATAAATTCCACTTTTGGCTTTGTATTTCAATCTTGAAAAATTATCAAACTTAGGTCCTATTTTAAATTGATTGTGTCTTAATTTAAATCTCTTTTTGCTTGACCAGTCTTCTCTCTGATGGAAGAATACCACTTACACTCAGAGAGATGATTAAATTTTTGATAAATTCTGGCACAGAATGGAATCAAGCTTACCTTCATTTTCTTTTGTGTATCTTACACCATGTGGATGCAGCGTGTAATTTCTGGAAGCAAAGTTTTTCAAGTGAATAGTAATGGAATCTCCAACTTCTCCCTTAATTATAGGACCTAAAAAACCCAGCCAGGAAGGTTTGTCAACTACCACATCATATAAATGATTGGTATACTGAATGTAGGTAGCCTTCTTGTAAGTGCTTCCTATCCTGTGTGGTCCTCTTTTGAGAAAGACTTCAGCCTGCCTGTAAAGAAAATACACAAATGCGTCTGTAACATGGTTTTTAATTAAGTCTCAAATAAAGACCAGGCCTCTGCAGGGCGGTACACAACTATATGCAAGCCTTGTGGTGAAATGCGTTAATACTGCCCAAAAAGGGAAAGCATTTTCTACAAGGTGGAGTATTGTTTGAGTATATGGGGAAGGAACTGTAGGTACCTTGGCAAGTGCAAGTCTGAAGTGTAAATAAAATGGCAGTCCAGAGCTCCACTTGGGGAGCAAAGGCTCAGTTACTATAATTCTGAGTATATGAGGCTTTTGAGCTGCAACCTAAATGAAAAATATATGGTATGGCTCTTTACCATTTAAACAGCTACCATTTACTTGAAGAGTATTCCTTCTGCGCTGTGCTTTTCTCTGCCCCTATAAACATCAATCCCTGCACAAGCACAGCCTCTTAAAGCACCCAGGAGGAGTAGGGGAATCAGGGAAGCTGAAACTGAAAAGTACAACACAAGGGACCAGCTCCATTGCAGGCACACAACCATTGAAAACCCGAAATTAATGTAGCATGCTGCAGGTGACCACAGGCCAGAGAAAAGCAGTGAAAGTGCAGGGAACAGTAGTGGTTTGTTGTATAACAATACAGCTCTGCAATTCTCAGACAAGATGCCCTGTTTCCACCCCCAATCTGAATTACGAGCCTGCTGAATCCCTGGCAGTGTCTTACACCTGACGAAGTTTGAGTGTAGAAAAAATAAAAAGCTGACTGTTTCATCTCATATCTGATCAAGTAGCAGGTTATGGCTGAGGCTCTCACTAAAGAAAACAAACCACAGGAAATCTTGTAATCCTTCATCCACAGACTAAACGAGAACTGCATTTTTGAGATTTTTCTAATTTCTGATTTCTCTCGTCATTGTCTTTGCTTTGATATGGTCCTATTTGATTTCAAAGGCACTGAAAAAAGAGAAGAAAGGAACAGTTTTCCTCTCTCAGATATTTTTCTGATGCCTTTCATATCTGGGTTTTCTTTACTGATTATTCAGACCTCCAGGGTGCTTCCTTCCTCCTTGCCCTGCATATCTTCAGCGTACTTACGGCTCTCACTCTGCACGGGACCCTCTTCGCCTTGTAACGAGCAACCCAGCTCCTCCACCCTGGCTGGAAGTACTTAGCTGTGCTTCTGCACCAGTGAAAACCATCCCTGCCAACAATGAATAACTAAAAAGGAAACCTGTGCTCAGTAGGAAAGTTTTAAATATGTCAAGGTTCTGCCTTTAAAAACAAAAAATCATTTCTTCAGCACTGGCACCTTAGACATTCAAAATTAAACACCATTAGACATTCAGGGTCTTAATCTAGTCTCTACTTAGTAAATATTTCATTACAACAAATTCACACTCTACTGCATATTCCAATGCTTTCAATTAGCAGAACATTGGAATGCAATTCTCAAGCAAGCCAGAAAAAAATCAAAATTCTCTTATATGTCTGACAGAAAATCCACTGACACCAAGTCTTATTTCACTGCCTTCACCAGGTTTTCAGTACAGCCCTGGTGTCTAAACCAGATGAAGTTGTAAAATAAAATTCAACCAGTGACATTGCTTTACTTACTCTTCTTCTGCAAAAGGCTGCCCAGAGATGGCATTGGCATTGCCAGGTGCGTAGTTCCAGACAGTCTCTCTAATGCCAATATAGTACTCCCGGTTCACCGCTGCCACTTGGCAACACCAAGAAACCAGCAAGCAGCTTAGGAGAAATAGCTTCATTTTGCAGTCATGGACCTTACGGAAAAAAATGAAATAAAAACACAGGATGGGCACATGCAATTTCCTTTTATATGTTCCTATCTCTCCTACTCCCCACATCCTTACCTCCCCCTCCCTGCTCCTGTTTGCTTTTGTGAACACAATAAAAGCAATTGCACAATGTCTCTGTGTGTCAAGAGCAAACAAAAGATTTTGGTAACCTTGTCAGTTCAGAAAGTCAAATAATTTTTTCTATTTCTGCAAACCTATAATCACACAAATTAGCATTCAGCTTGTCGTAGAGTGTAAATCTTGGCACTGAATTGAAAGCAGATTTAAATGGATTTACAGACTTAAACTTCATTACATTCTTCACTATCTTCATCACTCTCTCTACAGCTTGTATACTACTGAGAATATAATTCTGTCATGTGTGGCACAAAAACACAATTTCTCAACCACACTGTTAAAAGTTCTAAGCGAACCTTTTCCCCTATGTACCTGCTCTGCATTGACACAAGGAGCCCAAGCTGTGCCTGCTGCTGTCTGTTCATACTACCAAACTGATGCAGCACAAGCAGAAAAGGGAGGATTGAGATCACTGGGACTAGTGTGCCCACCAGTGCTTGGGTTAGCTTTGCTACCCACAACGCTTCCCTTAGAAATGTAATTTTAGCACAGTGTGACGCATATTGCTAGAGATGGAAAGTACTGGCTATTCATGGATGGAGGTGGGGAGGTTTACATCCCCTTTCCAGGCAGTTCAGTGTTGCAGAAATGAGGCTCAGAAATTCCACAAAATGACCCTGCTATGTTATTCTCCTCCTAGTCTGTTGCCAAACAGGATAAGCTACATTCTTCAATGATTAAAAACCTAAGATCCAGATAATCTTAACTGTTGGCACACTACCCAGTGCCAAAGGCTTCTTTTGCTTTATTCAAGTTCTGTCAACATTTTGTATTGGTTTCACTGAAAAATAAGAACAACTTAAAAACCACCTAAATAAAGTTTGCAACGGCTCTTTTTTTTTTTTTTTTTTTTTGGTATATATCCATTACAATGTGGTTGTGTCTGAAACTTTAGGCATACAAAGCCGCCTGCAAACTTCCATTAAAAAATATGTGTTTTCAGTCACTTGTGAATTCTTTAAAAATATCATCTGTGCTCTGAGCACTGAAACAATCACATTCATTCTAAATTACAATTAGCCATAGTACGGCAACTTAAAATTATCTGTAATAAGCAGGATATCCTTTGCAACTATTTTAATATTGGTCAGAAAAATTATGATTATTTTGGATAGAGGACTAAGATTCAAAATATAACTAAAGTATAGCATTTTTCCTTTAATGACAGAAAAATCTAAGTCTTATTCACCAGGACTATGGTATAAGAAAATTCACCAATTTTAATCAGTATTCCTAGCAGCCGCTGTCTGCTATTCAGAAGAATATTTAATGTCTTCACATTTCTACATATCTGGATTAAAAGGAGTACTCTACTTCTCTCTAAACGACAAAGCCAAAACTGAGATTTTGAAATCTGCCTGAACCTCTGATGAAATTCTGGAGTTTGACAGGTTGATGTCACATGTTCAAAATAATTTCTGTAGAGATTTCTTTTCCTTTGCCATAGATGAAGATAAGTAGTGCAGTGGAAAGATCAGCTTATCTGGGTTGCATATGCTCTGCTGGTAAATAAAGTGAGGTAAAAACAAGAAAATTTTACCTCCTGTTAAAATACTTAAATTCAAAGTCATTCCTTAAAACATTCCTTAATAAATAAGTTATTCATATATGTTTTTGATTTGTTTTTGTTCAGATTTCCATCTGATTAAGGAAGAGAAAAAACCCTCGAAATCTCCACATTTATTCGAGGGTAAGAAATACAAGCTTTACCTTGCCTTACACCCCTGAATACTCGAAATTATTCTTCCTTGATTTGCAAAAGAACTGAATGTTTTTCCTATGTAGAAATACAACAAAAACTTCTGACAGGCAATATTTTCCACTCCCACTTTTAATCACACCTGCCCCAAACTTTCAGATTATATGTATGCCTAAGCACACTTTTCTTATCTTTTTCTTAAGGAACTCAAAAAACTGGCCAAAGTACCTCAGCTTCTCTAGTCTGTGTTATCTTCAGAGGGTGTCCGAAAAGCAAGAATTTCTCTCAGGCCCTAAATAAAAAGACACTATTTAATTGGTTAAATTAGGAGTCTGCACTTTGGTGTCATGAATACCCCTTCATTGTTTTAAATCATAGTACCTCATTTCTCATATTGACGATGCTGAAATACTCTGACTGTTTTTAAAATCTCCAAAACTGCATTGAAAATATAAAGTCAATATTTTACTTCAAAAATTTTCCTTGAAAGAAAAGAACAAACCCCCAAATGGAATATTCTGACAAAACGTCTCAATAAGATCACATAGTGAGGCTGGATTGAAGCCTCACCATTTCACAGTTCCCGCATTTGAATGGCGTGTGTCTATTGCTCCGGCTGCCTGCAAACCTCTGCAGTTAAACGCCCTTTAAAGAGCTGGTGCAGCTTCATTTGTGCTCTGCCACTCTATGTGGAAAACCCCTCTATCCATAATGGGGACTATCAGGAAATTGTAGTTTAGCAGGGTCACTTTTACCTACACAAGTATTAACATATACCCAAAAATGCAAAGGTGTGGATGGGGCTCCACAGTATTTTACTACAAAACTGAGTGTCTACAGTGATTTCCTGCTGCAGCCTTTTAAATGAGCGGCACTACTGTTCCAGACAGAGAATCTTGAAACTCGGGGAAAATGCATTGGCTGTGGGAGACAAATAATGCTGGAACTCTGACTGCAGATTCAGCATTAACTCCTCCCTGCCAGGAGTTTCTAAACTCAAATTGGCAGCTTTCCTCCTCTTGTGCCTGGAATGTTTTATGTGGGGATTTCAGCAGGCAGGACGCGCATTCCATGTCCAGGAACTCTTGCGCAAAGAAGGGTTTCTCATATTCCAATATGAGGCAAGCCTTGTCCTGGCCTCGAGGGCCACTTCTCTCTGCTGTTGTTGGGTGTGGTCTGTGTTCTGCAGCTGGATGGTCTTACTGCCTCAAACACCACCATCAGGATCACTGGTTATGTCTAGATTTCAAGCCAGTTAATTAAAATTCTTTACAGGAATCTTGGTTCTGCTAGCAGGCACAGCTCATAGCACCTCTTTATAAAGACAAAATACTTAGGATTGAATCAGGACTTAGATTAGATCAAGGTTAACTTTGCCCTTACATCCAAAAGCCCTGTGTGAAATTGGCTGTTAAATTTGGAAATAGAACCCATTGTTAGCCTTTAGTATTCTTAACAACAATTTCAAATTAGTAAACTGCCCCCTCAAAAGCTGAACCACCAAGATGCAGTTGAATCTGGCTATGGCAATGGACATGCAAGATTCTGGATTAGGGATAAAAAAGGGTTGCAGGATCAGGAAGTTCAACAAGAACTATATTACATGTCTCTTTATTTAATTTAAGCCCCCAAATTAAGAGAGGTTTGTGATTTTGTAAATTCACCAGAAACAATCACACAAAAAAAGATAAATTAAAGGCAGATCCAAAATGTGCAGGCAAGAAATCAGCAAGATTCTATGAGATGTTTGGTAGGAGTACATGTTGATTTTTAAGTCTTCTTTCTTTTCCTTCTGACAACAAACAACATCCACAAATCCATAAAAATGCATGATTATAATTTAAGATAAATAATATGTCACATATTTAAGACTAGAGGAAAACAAATGTGCACTGACACAGTTCTCATTTTATCATTATGTCTTTGTATCATGCACCTCTGAAAATCCATGCCACCCTGAACCATTTCACAAAATACTAGTTCCATTTTTAAATATTATTAATTACTTTACTACTTTTTTCAGCTTAAAAGAAATTAAGCCATCGAAATTTTAGATGCATTCTTGAAATCCTACAGGAAGAAATCAGCTATTCAAAACAATCTCCTGAAAGAATATGAAGGCAAAATCTCAGTATTGTCTTGGAACAGAATTAAATGACTGATATGTTCTATTTTTTTTCTAAATAATTTACCCAAAGCTCACACTTATTGTAGAGGTTGCATTTTTGACAGTGTTTAGTATTTGATGACAGTGCACCTGAATCCCACTAGTTCTGATGTAATAGTGACACATGTATTACTGCAAGTCTGAAGTACATATTTCTCTTTCCTCTGGGTGACCATTATATGAAAACTGGAGTGCTAAATACAGCCAAATGCTGCCCATGCAACTGCAAATGAGCCAGGTGTCCACTTCATTGTGAATCCCTGAATTTTCACTGTGAATGAAAAAATAATTCTCTGAGAAAGTAAAAATACCTTTTACCTGCTAATTTAAAACAGATTATTCTTTTTCATTTGATCATTATCATCAAGAATGTTAGCCTTCCACTGTAACAAGGTCAGGATACTTGGAAAAATGCTAATAAGTTAGTATTGGATGCTCATAAGGTTCCCTCATATATTCCCTCAAGTCACATCATACTTGACTAAAAGAAAAAAAATTGCCTTTAAGTATAAAGTCAAAAGAAACCTAATGCAGCTATTAACATGTACCAATTAACACAGCTGAGTTCAGACCTGTGTGTCGAATACATCAATCAGGCCCAGGTGCCTTTTTTACCACAGGAAGACACAATGGACTTTTTTCAGTAATTGGGTTTTAAGAACCTCTAAGGTGGAAGGAGCAGGGTAGGCCGTCCATCGGCATCATGGTCTGTCTGTAACTAAAATTCATTCATGTAGAAATCATGGCTTCCTGTCAGTGCACTAACCACCCCCTGCTGGGCTTTGAATTAGACCCTTTTGGAGCACCAAATAGTCATATGGTCTAAGAAGCGGCAAGGGAGTACAAAAGCAGTTCTACAGCAGTTTATTAACAAACAAACAAACAAGTTATTTCAATACAAAATCAGTTCCATTATATTCAAACATCCTTATTGTCACAACAAGTTGGAGGATAAAAAAATGAGTGTCCCTGCCAGGTGTAACAGGACAGGTGAAGAAAAATGTAGATGTCAGATAATTTAAATATACTTCATCCAAAATAGAGAAGTTTGACAGATTCAAGATAAGGCTTTCATTTTCCTTTGTAGCACTCAAATCTACCACTATGGATTATGGAGAAGCCATTTCTCTCTTTTTCCAGGGGTGGGGGAGAAGCAGCAACAACTTCCTTGCCATTTTCAGAGAACCCCAGCCTGCAAGTAAAAAAACAAAGTGCTAATCTTTCTCATCATTGCTGTGAAAGCCACACATTAGTACGAATGTCTGTAAACTGAATGTTAGAACAAAGCTCTTCAGCAACCTCTGCTGACATAAGAGTGAGTAATGGACTTAGCATCAGTGTTAATTTCCTAACCACTTTTTAAAATTCTCAGTCCTAGTCTTAAAGGTCAGAGTGAGCAGCCACCAACCTCTGTATACCACAAGAAATTAGTGGATTAATCAAAATGAACAATTGTATTATCAGTACATATTCTCTGGAAAAAATATGCAGTAGCATAGAGAATGCATACACCAAAAGGGTAGGTCCCCAACTGAGACAAATTGCTGAAGCTACAGTGACAATGAGATGCTGAAGAAATTAACCTCAGGTGTTTTGTTACCTGCACAAAAACAGAATAGGTCCCACAGAGTGTTCGTTTCAACTCAGCGGCTACTTTGAGAATGCAGATGATCAACTGCAATCCACTGAGAGCTATTAAAATCGAGAGTAAAATGATGTTCCACTCCACTATGTTAGCAGGTTCTGTGCACTTAGACCAGGCAGAGTAATCTGTGAGGTACCTATTGGAGAAACGCCAGACTGAAGTAAGAATGTTTCTGACTACTGATTTGTAGTACTAAACAATTTCTTCCAGAAGAGTTACACCAATGTTTCTTACCCTCCAGCAGTGTCTTTGAAAATATAATTCCATCCACTTGATGAATTGCAGAAAGGGCCTTGAATCAAATGCAGGGTAAAAATGATGCAACTGTATCCCGAGAAAGCAATTCCAAGCAGGGCTAGCACAATAGAAATAAAACTCTGAAATAAAGAGAGAGAGAAGTATCATCTTGTGGGGATAGTGTCAACAGCAAATATGATCATTCAGTCTGTCTAGCTACTTCATTTAGGCTGAATTTCACATTTGATTTTCCCAGTCTTCAAAATTCAGAAGGAAAAACAGGAGGTAAAGAGTAGTAAGAATACACACATGAAATAAAGATTAACACAGTTTCAGACAGTTCTACAATTGTAAATTATATATCATTTGGGTGAGATTTTTAAACTTGCATTTTTGTAAAGTTGTTTGCCAAAATATACCAGAGGAACACAACCGCATATTAAATATGTCTGCATCCCAGACAGTGTATATTGAGTCATTTCTGAAAAAAAACCCACTTCCAAATAATACAGGCAAAGGCGTGAAGCTATTTAGCTGATGTGCTTCATTCTATGTTCTTATTTTATTTTACGAGGATTTGGGGGAAGCGTGTGTCTAATTTTCTTTCATCCTGCTTATGCTTCAGAAGAAAGAAGCTACATTTTCTGTGACCTTGCAACCCAATTTAGAATCCTCTGTGAAAGGAAGTGAAAACAGCAGTGGAGAGGGCAGCAGGATGTGCTGGAAGCACAGGAGTGGGAAGGCATTTGAAACAAAAGCTAAGGAGATGCACAGCAATAAAACAGACTCACCCTGTAGGTTTTGTTACAGCTCTCACTCTGGCAGCAACGATAGAACACACTACACTCCAGAGTTATTAGAATTGCTGCCAAAAGAAGGATCTGTAAGAGGACATCATAAGGTCAGTGAGATGACTGCAGATACTCAGCCAAAGTCTCCTTCCCCTTTGGAAGGCAGGGACTGCATCTCTTCTGCTGTCTTGATATTTTAAAGCTGATCCATAGGACAGCACAATTATTCAAGGTACACATGGACCTGGAGTGGTTTTAGTAGGCTGCTGCTGTACTTGTGCCTTGTACTTGAAGGACAAGAGTACAGCATCTCCCATCACAGTAAAGTGCTACGAGCTTGAGCACAGCTACACCAAGGAAGCTGAAACAATAAAACCAAGTTCACAAGCAAGAGAATCAATACCAGTGAAAAGAAGGGTATTTTATTGATACAAATACATCAGTTCAACACCTCTGGCTGACACAGGCACACAAATCAGGGAATTGCCTTCCTTATCACCACATTTATGCTAGAAGAAGTCAGTAATGCAAAATTTGATTAAATTCACCTGGACTTTCATTTATTTGTCAAGTATCCATACTGATTTTTTCAGACTATTGGATTATTTAAGCCTGATCATAGAATAATTTTGACAAATAGGATCTGGGCTCAAACTGCCATTTAGAGAGGCACAGGTTTGAAAAGGGCAGTATGAGGAGAGAATATTCCTAAATCACAACACTATCATCTCACATGCTGCTGACAGGTTTGTAACAGAATGATACATGCATTTTTAATAAATTGGTAATAATCTTAAGGCTAAAAATGCTTCAAAATATCAGTATCACTGTTGCAGTTAACTTTTTCATACATTTGCAACTGCTTTTCTGTTTGAATCCTCTGTCTTGTAGTTTTTTTCTTCTGCTAGAACAGAAGGTTTTTCTTCTGCTTTAAAAAGAATATGCAGTTTCAAAAGAATGTTTAATGTTTTAATAACAGCTCAGCACCTTCATAAAAAAACCTCACTTATGCAGATAAACCCTTTTTAAGCACTGTGTGCAATGCACTTCGATCAATAACTGCTTTCTGTTCCTGAGGCTACAGCTCTTTATGAACATGGGGAATCACATGAACAGTGGGCAACTCCATGGTAGTTTATTACTGCAGATGAGCATATTACAAACATAACAGGGAAAATCCTACTATGCTAATCACAGTGAGACAATTCTCTGTATTTAGTCTGACAACAGTACTACCTGATGCATTGTGAACTCTCTTCAGTCTTCTAAATAATGGATTGCATACAGCTCTTTAAAACTACTGACCCATCATGAGAAACTTTTTTTTTTTTATCCTTTGGGTAAAAGAGCTCGAATTTGACCTCCACAAGTGATTAAATCAACATAGTGTTTTCCTCCATAATACAAGCATAAATTACATATAAACAAAAAGATAGCAGAAGAAAAACCCCAACACACCCGGCAAAGTAATTTCCACTTAATAACATACATAATTTTTCATTCAGTATATTAACTTTTTTTCAGTTTGATTGAGTTTTTCTAACTGAAGTGGTTTTTGTTGAAGTAATCAATGTGCTCTTTTTTAAAGCAATTGCTGAAGAGTTATTCAATATTATTTGCAGTAGAATGCAATTCACTAAAAATCCATAGACTGAGCACTTACCATCACACCTGAGAAACAGATCCCTTCAAAATACCACTCATGGTTGGGGAGCTGGTAACTGGCAGCATGCAGAGCTTTCCCATTTGGAAAGTATAGGAGGATGTTCACAACAATACTCCAAAGTGCAAGAGGTACCAGCAGGCAATTCAGACAGTTTCCACATGTCTCCAAAGCCATCTCTCAAGAAGTCTGGAAGTTTTTGTTCTCTAAGCTAACAAAAGTTTACAAGACTTTCAATATAAGAAGCGTTTTGACCTCGCCTGCTTGATTCAGTCATTTCATATTCACAGGAACCAGTGACTGGAGTGTGATTCCAAGGACAGAAGTGCTTAACAGTTAGCAGAACAACTGTTAAGCACGTCTTTAAGTAGCCATTTCCCTTCTAAAAGATTTCTCCTTTGTGATCTTCCAAACGAAATATGTCTAGGAGTCAGACTCAGGAAGGAACTTCAAAGCTCTCATTTCCTAGTGACTGCTCAAAAATGTCCTCCTCCCTATGACATGAACTGCAACATAGTCTGTGACAGAAGCAAGGTTTTTCAACCTTACAGCAGCATGGGGAAGGGAGTTGTAAGAAGATAAATAAGCCCAGTTACAGAAGACCACATTTTGCCTCATACTCCAGAGATTTATCAAGAGAACCCTAAGGGGAACCAACGTGTTACTGACTTGCAACAGCAGGCTGAGTCTGGGCCATTCTGCAGAGAGAAGCCCAAGAAACACTGGTTAGAAACTGCACGGCAGTTTTCAAACTTTTAATCAATTACTCTTTTCCACAGCATTATGTGGCTCCAGTGCTTTGCAAATTAAATCCTGCTATTTCTCCAATTGTTTCATTCTGTGCTTACAGCTGAGCTTGCACAGCTACAGACCTGACCTGTGTACATGTGACTTCTTGTGCAGGACAAAAGATCTGGCTGTTATTTTGAAATGCCTGCTGTCTGCACTGTGCAAAGCCAAAGGCAGACAGCTTTCCTGTTGTCACATGTCATCATTCCCCAACCCCAGAGCATCTGAACACTATCCCAGTAACACAGATCCAGAGCAGTTTGAACACTTGCAACACAACCCAGGCCTTGAGTCTATGTCCCTGTGAGTCATCAGAAAAGTAACTCAAGAATCACCTTAAACTTTACTCAACAGGAAAGTTTTAGTCAGAGAGAAAAAAAAAAAAAAAAAAAAAATAATATGGAAGGCTCTATCAAAAGCAGGAAGGCTGATTTTAGAAGCAATGACATCACAACATATTTTTCTTGTGTTTCCTCATGAGCTGTTTCAGACTCTTCACAGATGAGGCTTCTCTCATTCTCTCATAAAAATTGTTTTGATTGCATGTTGTAACTAATTCCATACTATCACTTAACATGAGATCACACAAGGGAATGGGCATGGTGGTACTCACAAAACGACACCATTTCTCTACCTGTTCTCTGCTGTGACTCTCCTCTTTTTCTAGGTTTCATTTTGAAGTCCTCATTCTTGATCTTCCCATATTTTCTGTTTTACTCTCTCATCACTATGGACGCCCTTATTCAGGTCTCCCTCTAATCAGAATTAGTAACAAACCTGCCTTTCCAGACTCATAGGCAGAGACAGAATTCATGTCATCAACCCTACACCACAGAGAACAGAGAAAACAGCTGCATTAAAACCATGCAAAATCCCCATGACTGATTTTTTAGTACAAAACTCAAAGATCATGTAATTGGCTGAAATACTTTCATAAAAACAAAGGCCAAAATTAGTAGCAAGCATTTTAATTTATAATCAAATTTGATGTTATTTCCATTATAACCTGTTCTGATTAGAAGAAGCTAACTTGGGAAATTATGGCTGAAGCAGCATTTGTTCTGCAGTACAGCAGTCTGCTTCAGGACTTTGTTTTTAAACTGAGCTCTGCAAATATCATATCACAGTGGGGTTATTTTTCTGGCACACAATGCCACTAGAACAGGAAACAACTATTTTATACTAAGAATTAAGCAAACCTGTAAGCCAGTTTCTCAAACATCTTGCCAAATGTTGCAAACACTGCTTTTCCATTGCTGTAATTATTCATGAGTTGATTCCAAGTCTGTTACGGAAAAGTCATGTTTACTCTATGTGAGTGACTTCTCTGCCAGCTGAAATGAGTACAACCTAAACCAATCACTTCTTCACAGTGTAACTGATAAATCTCTCAAAACACTGTCTTATGCACCAGGCAACAAAATAATCCAGCTGAATATTTTTTATATGACAATATAAATAGTGAGGGGTAATGCTGTGCATTAGGGCTACAGGCTATTGGTACTGCATGCATTTGTGCTGAAGTTTCAAGTCTAAACCCTAGTGTAATCATTCTGTGCATTGGAATTTATAAAATTGTTTTAATTCTTTAATTCATTGTATGTACCAGAAAAACAAATAACCATTAAGCAAGAACAAAGGCAAAAATCTTTAAGTTGCATGATAATTATACATTATTCCATTGAGGACTCTCTTTTCCACTTTCTCTCCTTCCATTTCTCTCCTCCAGTACATTTAAACTTGCAGATATTTTTTCAAGCACTATATCTTCACACACAAAGACACTGTACCACACAGCTGCAAGGAATTTTGTGTGTAGACATATGTGCATGCACGTATTCTCCTTCCTCCCTCTTATAGCAGGGTAGGACAGGGATAGACACTACAAAGAAGTGGCATCAAATGGCATTAAAGTCCCTCAACTACTTCTGTGTATTTAGGTACGAATAAATAATCTTGCATAATTCAAGTACCCTGAGATTCTAGACACAAACTCTTTTCATCTGACAATTCTTTTGCTGGTGCAGATCTATGTGGACAATTTCGTTTTCATGGTTCACTTTTTTTTTCAGGTATGTATTTGTACAGGGCAGATTTAACTGTGTGGATAGCCTGAGATACACCTGAAGTTTTTGGCTAGCTTTAAAGACCACCCTCCTAGATCACCATCCAAATAGCCTAAGGAGGCACTGACACCCATGAGAACTTTTTTCCTCCTATGAACAGAAACTAACTTGCTTGTTTTCAAAGACAATATGAAAAGCTAAATTCCAAAACTGAGCCTCATTCCTTTAAAATAAAGAGCAGGTCACATTTTGGTTTTCACTTTGCCAGCAATGCTCTTGGCAGCACATTTTTCAGGTGTACTGGTGATGAAACATTCACTCTAAGTGCAACAAGCTACACTTCAGAGGTTCTTACCCAGGACCTTACAGTAATGCCTTCAGGCTGAAAACTGGTGAAGTCAGGTTATTTCAGATTAATCTGTCTTTGCTGATATGACTTTGGACTGTATTCCTTGAACACTGTGAGGCTTGAGGGTCTGCTGAGAGAGGTAAAAACCAGGAGTCATGCCCACATCTTGTTTTATCTCAGGCCTGTAAGGGAGCAATCAGGAGATGATCCCCCGTGGGAGGGCAGGAGGGGCTCAGCTGTGCAGGGGTACCTTTCAACTCCCTGGCTGGGAACTGCCGGCCCTGATCCAGGACTGAGACTCCATGTGTGCTGTTGTATCTGCCCCAGAGCTGTTGTTGAACCCCTATTGATGAACAAACACCTGTTTCAGATAAATGAGCCCAACCAAGCAAGGAAAAGGCTCCCAGCCTGGCAGAGCCTGCTGGAGAGGAAAAACAGGTTACAGTCTGACTGCTTTAAGTCCACATTCTCATGCTACCACTGCCCTTTACTTCAAGACCAGGCAAGCAGTGTTTCAGCATGGGCAGGGAAGGAATCACTGACACCTCCTGGGTATTTTTAATACAAATCTTTATTTGTGAAATACAGGGGAAGTTCAGAAAAAATCATGAAAAGCCCTCAATCATTCACATTTAACTGTTGCTTTGGTTTTGGTCCAGCTGACCAAAACCTTTTATCCAAGCCAGGCTGGATTTGGTTTGTGCTCATTCCAAGGTCAGAATGAAAGAGCAACTTTATTGGAAAAACAGGACAAAGTACAGAGCTGTTGTGCCAGTAGAAAGAGAAAAATAAATAAAGCCACTTTAGTGACATGTTAAGGCAGTTGCCTGTACCAAGACGAAATGAACCAAAGATACGCAGGATACATTTTGCCTTTAAATTCAGGCAGATTAGTGAAAACCAGCATATGACTCCATCAACAAAGGCCCCAAGTCAAATTCATGGCAACAGCACAGTTTGACAACAATGTGTATTTCAGTATGCATGGAATGTTTAAAAAAATCCACAGTATACTTATTACAGCACACACATGCACCGATGTCATTGCATTGTCAGGTGTCTAGCAAGCATAAGTCTGTGGGGGGGCAACAAAAAGAAAGAAACATATTAATGGAAAGAATCCTAATATTGTATCCAACTAAAAATGTAAAAATTAACCTGACCACATTTAGAAAACCATAGCATAGCTCTTCTACACTGCAGTTAGAGCAAGGAAGACAGGAGGAAGAAAAGAGTAATAGCTTTGAAAGATCCCCAACACTCAACTATGTCAATTAAAAATGCGAAACACATGCTTACCTATAGTGTGTGACATAAATTGTATCTGATTGATACTTTAAGCCATGATGATTCCAATACTACCACTCTGATACTGATTTTAGAATATGTCCAAACTATTTAACAAGGCTTTAAAGAAATTTGGAGAAAATTTCCTCTCTCCAAAAAAATCTACCTTCAAAAAACCCCCCAGATCTGTCTGCAGATTTTGTTAGTTATGTGCAATTTAATTCTTTCTCCTATCTTGCTTCCACTAAGCAAGGCCAGGATGCTGCAGTTTTCATTAAATGCAGCATATTGTCAGTAGCTTATGAGCTGCTGTGGACAAAATACAAGGCTAACACAATATAGTTAGAACAAGCACCACACTATGCAACAATGGTTTAGGCAAAGACCACAACCACCAGGAGATCTGTGTCTCAGTTGTATCACCTATACAGTGCTGATGATCACATGTCATTGGACAGACAAAAGCCCTCTAGTGCCTAGCTCTCAGGCAGATTAATGCCACTGTGACAGCTGAGGAATCAGCTGAAAGCATGTGATCAAACATTACATGAAAACTCTAATCACAACAGGGCTATAGAAACAGCTGCACAGGGAATTGTGGCTTAAGAATACCTATAAAGTAACTGCTGAGTAAAACTTCACAGTAGTATAAGTAACAAGTTTCATATTCACCTGAGAAGCACGGGTATATCTGTAAATTTCTTACCTCCTCATGACTGCAGCAGAACCCACACAGTCCTCCAAGAATGCCATTGATTATCTGTATGAAGCACAGAATGAATTCTATCCCTCCCAAAACAAGGAGGATGGAAAAGAGCGTGACGTTCCACTGCACAATGTTTTGAGGTTCCTGACATTCAGACCACTTGTTATACTCAAACAAGTACCTGTACACAGCAATTAAAAGCATATTAACCCTGTGTCAGAGTGGGATACTTACCATATACTAGAACCAAATTATGTCTAGTCTGTAACTGCATTTAGGATATTCACTCTATAGAGTCCTAATGGGCTAGGTTCCCTTAGGAAGACATTCCTAAAGGAATAGAAGAAGCAGTGGTTTACTCCATGCAAGGTTTGTTTGGTTTAAGAACATGTTGAAATACCAATCACACATTTTTGCTAAGTCTTAACTTCTTTAAAAAAATAATCTAAGCTATAAAGGCAGAATTTCCTATTGCTGATTAAAGTGAGGCACAAACTTAAGAAAGCTAAAAGAGCAAAGGATTTTCTCAAAACAGTCACAGAGCTTTGAAGGACTGGGCTTTTTTTTTTTAAAGATAGCAGTCACTGAGGCAAATGGGTCACTTTCTCTCCCGTGTTTCCATCTTTGGGCCTCACATGCTTACATGGATGAACCAAACACAGAACAAATTTGGTGAGGTACTGCAGTACTTTAGCTGTTACTGCTCACTCACATCTTGAGAACATCAGCACTTGCCTTCACCAAGGACTTAACCTAGTTCCTCTACACTCAGTCATGGTCAGGAGGATGGAGGAGGATGGAGGAGGAAGAATGACACCTCTTGTGAGAGATATAAGTGAAATATAAAACTCGAACTCTACTGCAAAGAGCTTTATGTGGCCGCTTTGTACTCCAACTGCCTCTAGTCTGGCATCAGCCTTAAGCTGTTGCTAGATACAGCCTTGATGTTGCCAGACATACAGACATTTTAAAAGCATGCCATGATATGAATCACATTAGGATTTATGTGCATTAATGGGGAATAGTTCACCGAGACTTTTTTGCAGGAGAACCTTAATTAGGGATAATTAGGAACTTCTTGGCTCTCTGCCCTGCAGTGTACAAAGATTCTTATAAACCTTCTCAAGTTTTATTTATGAGATTCTATGCCATTGTCACTAATGTGGGCAGTGTGCCACTTTATGCTGGGGCAAAGCAGCTTCAGAAGCAAGCCTGAAAAAACTGACTCTCACACAAATGGTAAGACAAATATCTTAACAATCAGTGTTCCTAGTTTGTAAATCCTTCTAAGTCCTGAAACTTTATACTTTGTTAGAGATGTTCATGGACACGAACAGTATATGATGCATAGATTTAATCTGATATATATATATATATATATTTTTTTTTTTTTTTTTTCTGAGGCTTTGGTTTTACACTGTAGCAGCAAGGGTAACTGATGCCATTTGTTCTTACCAAGTGGGAAGGAAAAAGAATGAATAGATCTTGGTATATGGTTACTGGACATTGCTGAAAGGTACTGGAATAAGGCCCATGTGTACATTAGACAGAGATAACATCCTCATGAACAGAAAACTTACCCTCCAGAGGAGTCAGTGAAAGGATAGATCCAGTTTCTCTCTAGGTGGGTAAAACAGTAAGGTCCTTGAGACAACCCCAGTGCTGAAATGGTTATACAGTATCCAGAGCCAAGGATCCCAACAAAGGCTGCCAGAACTGAGGACAGCATCTGCACAGCAGACATAAACATGAACTTTCAGCACAGCTGTCCCCTTGTCTTTGGGACTACCTGGGACTGGGTTATACAGGCTCACTTACCACACAGCTCTTTCCACAGCTCTCATGGCCAAAGCAGCCACAGCAGTCATTGTTGTGAAGCCCAATGAACACTGCAGCTGGAATGAGTACCTGGGTATAGAGCAAACCACATTGTTCCTTTTGGTTGCACAGAGAGAGCAGAAAAAATGCAGTCTTTGAATTTCATCCATTTATGTTGCTTCATGGCAGTCAGTCTGTACAGGTGATTCAGTTTTACTCCTACTTAACACAGCAGGCATCTTGCTACTGACATCACCAACCCCAAGACATATATTTCCATTGCCACTTTGTGGCAATATTGCACTTAAGCACAGAAAGAGACCTTTGGAGTATTGCTACATTTAAAATATTTCAGCTTTAAAAGTTTCTGTCCACATTAAAGGCTGTATTTGCAAATAAAATGCTTTGTAAAAAAAAAAAAAAAAGGGAGGGTATTACTTTATTCCAATGGGGACTACAAAATAAAGATTTTTGAAAAACACCTACTGCCAATATTCTTGTTACTTAAGAGAAATCATCAATGCCTGTGTAACAAACCAGTCTGAATAGAGTAGAAAGTCAAGTAAAATTTTGCTCAATTCAGACAAACATCTCATTACAGACCTCTACTTTTTTCCAAGATTTCACCATCAGTTTCCAGTGAGAGAAATGCCAAGTAACAAAGCAGAAGCTATCCATGTGAAACACAAACCATCCATACTCGAGTTTTTAACATAAAATCAAGAACGAACAGAGCTGATTAAACAAAGGATCCTCCCACCAGCAATAATAGCACTTAACAGTGTCTAACACTTATAAAGACTCTACACCCAAGAGTACTCTGGAAAACCATAAAGAAAGGGTAGAGAGTCATTTGCAAATGCCGCAGATTTACTTAATATGAAACTAGAATAAGAACTATCCTTTTGAACAGACACATACTTGCCAGCCCCTACTCAAACCTGTTGCTGAGCCTCAGTGCCTCAAGTCCAGAAGAGGTTGTACAAGTGTGCTGTAGGAGAAGTTCCATTGATTTAACTTGTATTACTCTGAATGTAAAGCCCAGTCTTTGCAAACCCCACTCTAGGTCCCAATAAGACTGTAACACAGCTGTAAGCACCTCTCATCACAAAGCACCTTAGCATGCAATTGTTTTCAACCTACGATTTGCACACCTTGAGATCATAGAATCATAGAGTGTTAAGAATTGGAAGGGACCTATAACCTATTTCTAAGAGGACTTCCTAAAGCAGATGAAAAAGGAAGCCTGGAGTTAGGGGTTTTAAATATACTGCAGCGTGGTCCGCAAAACTGAAAAGGTAGAAAATAAGAGCTTCAGATTAATGACATTCTATAACGAACACACTCAATCCTTGCATCCTGTTATTCTAATGCAAAGCTTTGACAACTACCATTCAATTCTTCTAAATAAACAGCTAAGGCAGAGCACCTGTCAGCATGTCAGATAATAGAAATTAAGGAATTGTATCTAAATGTTCATTAGTTTGAGACATTTAAAAGGAGAGTGGTTCAATAATACAATAAAAATTTATGCAAACTGTGACCTGCTGAGAAGCTTGGTTTTGCTTTTGCATTTGGATTCTGTACCCTAAACCCTGTGATTTTTTCAGCTCTAAAGTGACATAATGTTGTAGATAAGTAACAAATAGTATCAATAGTAACAAATAATGGCTATGGGATAATATAGCTCTTTTTAAATACAACTCCAGAAACATCTGTTGACAATATATTTGATGAGTAAATTCAGATAACCAGTAGAGAAGGAGCAGTACCAGGTACTTCCAAAACAAACTTGAAAGAAGACACTAGATTATTACTTACCAGAAAGCCTCCACCTAGAATGCCATGAAGGCACTCCACGTATTTGCTAAGGTGATGCTCTGAAGCAAATCTTGTTTCGCCATTGGGAAAATAAAGTAAAATGTTGGCCACAATGCAGAGGAGGGCAAGGATGAGCAACTTATAACCAACACATCTAGCACACCTTCCAAAACACATATTCTCAGCTTTAAAAATCCTCCTTCAACTTGTCCGATTCAACCTATCTCACACCTGCCCACACCTAAAAGAAGATCAGTGTTTATTCTCCCCTCCTTAAATACCCAGGGGTTACCTAATTACCTGGATGACATTTAAAACCCTTCCTAACCACCATTCCCAATTGCAGAGTGAGAGAGCAGGGATGGCAGAACGCCACCGCCCTTTTTAAATGCAATAATTGTAGATGCACCAAATGCAATGAAGGAAACATTGAATACTTGGTGATTTCACTCTAACCTATGATGCTTGGAATAATCACTGGTGAACATGATTAGATGTGAACAATAGGCTTAAACCACAACACAAGTTCTGTTAGGAACTGAAGGAAAAATATTTTGTTTTCTTTGTTAGAAGCAGCCTTGAATTTTAGGTTTATAGACTGATTCAGAACAGCCTGAAGCCAGGGAAAGACTTGGCTGACTTCAACAGCACTGAGTCAGAGTTTTGGGTATAAACAGAATAAGGTCTACAGCAATGGCAAATATGTAGAACAACTTCTCACTTTGCTATCCTGTTGATGGAACAACAGAAAACCTCACCAGGAAGTTGGAAAACAAGTAAAATGAGCAGGTAGGCTTTTGAGGAGTGTCCTTGCTCTTTCCATTATAAAACAAGCTGAATTTAGATTAAGAGTCAATTAGTAAATGGTTTGGTAACAGCTATATCAAGCAAACACTCGTGAAAAGTACTGCTTGAAAAAAAGCAGGATTATAAAAACGAGTCCTTGCACTATAATATCATGTACAGAAACACACACAAAAAGAAAAATGCCAAGAAAGAAACAGATTTCATCCAAAGTCTCCAAGTGGTGTTTCATATACCAGTAACAATAATTTCCACAGTAAATAGAGACACAAAGTGAGCTATAAAAATTAAGATCTAGCCTTTTCTCTTTTCCCTCATTCAAATTTTTGTAAAATAGCCCAGAACCTTTTTCTTCACACACAGCTCAACACAAAGGTGTGAGCTGCCATGCCCACTGCCATCACATGACAGGAGGTAACTAAAATGCACAGGCCCAGACTAGATCCAGGTGGTGCTGCTGCTGCTGCCATCATCACAGTACAATGTAATTGTCATTGCAAAACCAGAAGCTTGGAAAATGGGGTTTGGGAATGTACAGGATATTAAAAGACTATAATGAAACTTAAAAAAAAAAAATTCAAGTTTCATTTTTTGAAGGTGGGGTGAGATGTGTTTAACAGCTAAATAATACAGTAGACACAAGTCCAAGTCAAAACCATGGTATTCTTGCAAGAGATGTGAGTAACACTTATTCTGAGAAAGAGTGTGCGAAACTAAAAGGTGGGGGGTGAAGCAGGAGAAGGGAGCAGGCTGGTGCAGCTGTGGCTTTGTGATGTAACTTCTTGTTCTGGGTTGTGGAGCCGGGTTTTGTATATTCTATTTACATCTGTTTTGAGGCCTGATGACCCACCTTGATAGGCCATTGTTACCTTCCCCAGCCTGTGCGGTGCATTTGCATTTCTATACATCTCATGCCCTGGCGGTGGGGGGTGGGGGGGAGGGGGGGGGTGGCCGGGGGTTGGCGGTTCGGCCCGGCTGCAGGAGTGGTTCGGCCCTGCTGCAGGAGTGGTTCGGCCCTGCTGCAGGAGTGGTTTGGCCCTGCTGCAGGAGTGGTTCGGCCCTGCTGCAGGAGTGGTTCGGCCCTGCTGCAGGAGTGGTTCGGCCCTGCTGCAGGAGTGGTTCGGCCCTGCTGCAGGAGCGGGGTGCGCGGCGCTTCCTTCGCGGCGGTGTGGCAAGAGCTTTTTTTGTCTCCTGTGCTCGCCATCCTGTCTCCCTCCTGGCCGTCCCTGAACCGGTTTCTTCGCAGAATCATCTCTGCTCCAACAGGATCACGTCTGCCACTCCAGAAGTGTTTGGACTGTTTACGTTTGGACTGTTATCAACATCCTGAATCACAGGGTCAGATTGAAACTCTGACTTTGTCAGGGTTTTCTTCTAAAATTATTGTTTATTTGTTTATTTGTTTGTTTGGTTGGGTGGTTTTGTTTCCTATCCCATTTGTATTGTTAATACCTCCTAGTAAAAAAACTGTTATTCCTATTCCCAACATCTTTGCCTGAAAGCCCTTGATTGCAAAATTATAATTCGTCGGGGTGCGAGGGGTTGGTATTCTCCATCCTAGGGGAACCTCAGTTTCCCTGGCAGATACCTGTCTTTCCAAACCAAGACAAATTTTGGCGCCCAACGTGGGGCACGAGGGCATTGAGAGAGAGGAATAACAGTTCTTGCGTATTAGATAAAAGCCCACTGGCCAGAATAATGTGGTCTAGCTTTCCCTGGTTTGGGTGGCACGTGGTGGTGGCTGTATTTCTGCCATTTGCTACTCCTTATGTTAATATGGGTCCTATGACTAAGGCTACTGTGGCTGGCATTCAGTTTGTTTTGTGGATTAATAAGGTGAGAAATTCATGGATTTTTAACTTCCTCTGGAAAGCAAGCACATGGATTCATAGCTATCATAGGCTAACTCTGTGCTTCTGGGGTTACTTTAACAATGGTACCTATTGTAAGGAAATGGCACCGGGGGAAATTTTCTCCCAGCCCTTCACACAGTTTTTTGGGTCCACCCCACCAGTTTTTGAAGGGTTGAAATCTCTGAGTGCTAATGATATCATACAGTGGCTGGTGTTGCTGG
The DNA here is from genome assembly GCA_027886175.1 of Phylloscopus collybita. NCBI lineage: Eukaryota > Metazoa > Chordata > Aves > Passeriformes > Phylloscopidae > Phylloscopus > Phylloscopus collybita. The sequence continues at coordinate 185,785 of JAJNNQ010000003.1, forward strand.
TATGCCTGTTCTGTTTGGCATTCAGAGATAAGGGGAAATTGGCCTGGGTAAGCACCTTAATAAGTACCCCAGAGAATAAGAATGCAGCCCAAGAGTCCGCTCCTGCCCCACAGCCTGCCTCAGAGATAAACCACCCGGTTTGGGCGGGGGCTCTGATTAAGGAGATGCAAGAAAAGATGAGCCAGATGCTGAGGGAGTACATCTCCCCAGTTAGTGGGAAATCCTTCCCCTGCCCTGACAAAAGAGAGCCTGATGGTGCAGCAATGAAACCCACAGAGATTACAACTGCTCAGGTCCCAGCTGAACCACAGGGGCAGTCACAGCCAGCGGCAGTTGCCCCTGTGGAAACAAAGAAATCTAAGGTGAAAACAGCAAACCCAGACAATAAGAAAGGAGGGCCCTCACAACCTGCAGGGGAATCACATGTTCAGATCATCACCGAGTCCCTGTCGTATGAAAGTCTCCGTAACCTGCAAAAAGATATCGTACGGCGGGGGCGTGAGGCTTACACAGCCTGGCTACTTCGGGTTTGGGACCTCATGGGTACTGGTGTGCAATTGGACAGTGGTGAGGCAAGGAATTTGGGACCCTTGACCCAGGACTCAGGTATAAATCAGGTATTTGTAAGAGAGCCAGGACCCCTTTCCCTGTGGGAGCGGCTTTTAATGAGTGTGAGAGAGAGATTTATCCACAAAGAAAGAATGCAGGAGCACCACCATAGAATGCGCTGGAAAACTCTGGAGGAAGGGATCCAACAGCTGAGGGAAGTGGCGGTGCTGGAGGTACTTTTTGGGAGGAGTGGACAGCATGATAATGACCCTGACAAGGTTAAATGCACAGGGCAGATGTTGTGGAATCTGGCAAATCTAGGGCCATCTCAGTACACCACCTTTATTGCAACAATTAATGCTGAGGACAATCGAGAGACAGTGGGGTCTCTTGCCAATAAGCTTAGGAATTATGAAAGTATGATCAATGGCCCGATGCAGGCTCATATCTCTGCCGTGGTTAGAGAACTCAAAGAAGAGATAAGGGGGGTGAGGGAGGAGATGAGGACAAACAGTTCCAATGTGGCACCAGTGCGAGTCACAGGCCCCAGAGTTAGAGCCCAACGACCCCCAGCTCGAGAGAGAGGGTACACCCCAAGAGCTGACCTGTGGTTTTATCTGCGTGACCATGGGGAAGACATGGGAATGTGGGATGGGAAACCCACTTCTGTCCTGGCAGCACGGGTGCGTGAGCTCAAGGAGAGGAACAATCGCCAAGGGGAATCTACAAAAATGAAAGTAGCCTCAGCCTCCTATAACCAAGCTGCCAATGCTGTGTTGAATCCCCTTGAAGGAACCTCTAGTATGTATGCTCAGGGAGGGGATAACCAGTGCTAGAGGGGCCCTGCCTCTAGCCAGGTAGAGGAAAGGGATAATCGGATCTATTGGACTGTGTGGATCCGATGGCCTGGCACATCTGACCCACAAAAATACACGGCTTTGGTTGACACTGGTGCCCAATGTACCCTGATGCCATCAGGGTATGTAGGAACAGAACCCATTTCTATTTCTGGGGTGATAGGAGGGTCCCAGCAGCTGACTGTAGTGGAAGCTGAAGTGAGTTTAACTGGGAATGGGTGGCAGAAACACCCCATTGTGACTGGCCCAGAGGCCCCGTGCATCCTCGGCATAGACTATCTCAGAAATGGATATTTCAAAGACCCAAAAGGATATCGTTGGGCTTTTGGAGTAGCTGCTGTAGAGACGGAAGAGATCAAACAACTGAATACCTTGCCTGGTCTCTCAGATGACCCTTCTGCTGTGGGACTGCTAAGAGTTGAAAAACAACAAGTACCAATTGCCACAGCAACAGTGCACCGTCGGCAATACCGCACTGACAGAGACTCTGTGACCCCGATCCATGAGATGATTCGTAAACTGGAGAGCCAAGGGGTGGTCAGCAAGGCTCATTCACCTTTTAACAGCCCCATCTGGCCTGTGCGTAAGCCCAGTGGGGAATGGAGACTGACTGTAGATTATCGTGGTCTGAATGAGGTCACGCCACCACTGAGTGCTGCTGTGCCAGACATGTTGGAGTTGCAGTATGAGCTGGAGTCCAAGGCAGCAAAGTGGTACGCGACCATTGACATTGCCAATGCCTTCTTCTCCATTCCTGTGGCAGCAGAGTGCAGACCCCAGTTTGCTTTCACCTGGAGGGGTGTGCAGTACACCTGGAATCGGCTGCCCCAGGGGTGGAAGCACAGTCCCACCATCTGCCATGGACTGATCCAGGATGCACTGGAAAAGGGTGAGGCTCCGGACCATCTACAGTACATAGATGACATCATTGTGTGGGGGAACACGGCAATGGAAGTCTTTGAGAAAGGAGAGAAGATCATCCAAATTCTCCTGGAAGCCGGTTTTGCCATCAAGAAGAGCAAAGTCAAGGGACCTGCCCAAGAGATCCAGTTCCTGGGAGTGAAGTGGCAAGATGGACGGCGTCAGATTCCCACTGAGGTCATCAATAAGATCACTGCCATGTCCCCACCAACCAACAAGAAGGAAACACAAGCTTTCCTAGGGGCCATTGGCTTTTGGAGGATGCACATCCCTGAGTACAGTCAGATTGTGAGCCCTCTCTACCTGGTTACCCGCAAGAAGAACGATTTCCACTGGGGCCCTGAACAGCAACACGCCTTTGCCCAGATCAAGCAGGAAATCGCACATGCAGTAGCCCTTGGCCCAGTCAGGACGGGACCAGAGGTAAAGAACGTGCTCTACTCTGCAGCCGGGAGCCATGGTCTGTCCTGGAGCCTGTGGCAGAAGGTGCCAGGTGAGACTCGAGGCCGGCCACTGGGATTCTGGAGCCGAAGCTACAGAGGGTCTGAAGCCAACTACACTCCCACAGAGAAGGAGATCTTGGCCGCCTACGAAGGAGTTCAAGCTGCCTCAGAGGTGATTGGCACTGAAGCACAACTCCTCCTGGCACCCCGACTACCGGTGCTGGGGTGGATGTTTAAAGGAAAGGTTCCCTCCACCCACCATGCCACCGATGCTACATGGAGCAAATGGATCGCCCTCATCACTCAGCGCGCCCGTATTGGTAACCCGAATCGCCCTGGGATTTTGGAAGTAATCACCAACTGGCCAGAAGCTGAGAACTTCAGTCTCACTGACGAAGAAGAACAAGTAACCCGGGCTGAAGAAGCTCCACCATACAACCAACTGCCAGCAGAAGAAACACGCTACGCTCTTTTCACTGATGGTTCCTGTCGCATCGTAGGGATGAACCGGAAGTGGAAAGCAGCCGTATGGAGCCCCACAAGACAAGTTGCACACGCCACTGAAGGAGAAGGTGGGTCAAGCCAGCTTGCTGAACTCAAAGCTGTTCAATTGGCCCTGGACATTGCTGAAAGAGAGAAGTGGCCGAAGCTCTACCTCTACACTGATTCGTGGATGGTGGCTAATGCTCTGTGGGGCTGGCTGGAAAGGTGGAAAAAAGCCAACTGGCAGCGTAGGGGAAAACCAATCTGGGCTGCTGATGAGTGGAAGGACATTGCCATCAGGGTAGGGAAACTACCTGTGAAAGTCCGTCATGTGGATGCCCATGTCCCCAAGAGTCGGGCTAATGAGGAGCACCGGAACAACGAGCAAGTAGATCAAGCTGCGAGGATAAAGGTATCCAAGGTAGACTTGGATTGGCAACACAAGGGAGAGTTGTTCCTAGCTCGGTGGGCCCATGATGCTTCAGGTCATCAGGGCAGAGATGCCACCTATAAGTGGGCACGAGACCGAGGGGTGGATCTAACCATGAACAGTATTTCACAGGTTATCCACGACTGTGAGACGTGTGCTGCCATCAAGCAGGCCAAGCGGGTGAAGCCCCTCTGGTACGGTGGACGGTGGTCCAAGTACAAGTATGGGGAGGCCTGGCAGATTGATTACATCACACTGCCCCAAACCCGCCAAGGCAAGCGCTACGTGCTGACCATGGTGGAAGCCACCACTGGGTGGCTGGAGACCTATCCTGTGCCTCATGCCACCGCCCGGAACACCATCCTGGGCCTGGAAAAACAAGTCCTGTGGAGACATGGCACCCCTGAGAGAATTGAGTCGGACAACGGGACTCATTTCAAGAACAGCCTCATAAACACCTGGGCTAAGGAACACGGCATTGAATGGATATATCACATCCCTTATCATGCACCAGCTGCCGGGAAAGTTGAACGGTGCAATGGACTGCTTAAGACCACCCTGAAAGCACTTGGCGGGGGGACCTTCAGAAATTGGGAAGTGAACTTAGCAAAGGCCACCTGGATGGTCAACACCCGAGGGTCTATTAATCGAGCTGGTCCTGCCCAGTCTACCCCTTTGCACACAGTGGATGGAGACAAAGTCCCTGTAGTACATATGAGAGGTATCTTAGGAAAGACTGTTTGGGTAAACCCCACCTTGGGCAAAGGTGAACCCACCCGTGGGATTGTTTTTGCTCAAGGACCTGGTAACACTTGGTGGGTAATGCAGAAAGATGGGAAAACCAGTTGTGTACCACAGGAAAACCTAATCCTAAGTGAGAACTGAGTGTGAGGGTTCATTCTGTATAGTGGAGTTTATTAATTTAGGTATGATACAGATGGTAATAGAATAAGGGGTGGATAATGTTCTGGGTTGTGGAGCCGGGTTTTGTATATTCTATTTACATCTGTTTTGAGGCCTGATGACCCACCTTGATAGGCCATTGTTACCTTCCCCAGCCTGTGCGGTGCATTTGCATTTCTATACATCTCATGCCCTGGCGGTGGGGGGTGGGGGGGAGGGGGGGGGTGGCCGGGGGTTGGCGGTTCGGCCCGGCTGCAGGAGTGGTTCGGCCCTGCTGCAGGAGTGGTTCGGCCCTGCTGCAGGAGTGGTTTGGCCCTGCTGCAGGAGTGGTTCGGCCCTGCTGCAGGAGTGGTTCGGCCCTGCTGCAGGAGTGGTTCGGCCCTGCTGCAGGAGTGGTTCGGCCCTGCTGCAGGAGCGGGGTGCGCGGCGCTTCCTTCGCGGCGGTGTGGCAAGAGCTTTTTTTGTCTCCTGTGCTCGCCATCCTGTCTCCCTCCTGGCCGTCCCTGAACCGGTTTCTTCGCAGAATCATCTCTGCTCCAACAGGATCACGTCTGCCACTCCAGAAGTGTTTGGACTGTTTACGTTTGGACTGTTATCAACATCCTGAATCACAGGGTCAGATTGAAACTCTGACTTTGTCAGGGTTTTCTTCTAAAATTATTGTTTATTTGTTTATTTGTTTGTTTGGTTGGGTGGTTTTGTTTCCTATCCCATTTGTATTGTTAATACCTCCTAGTAAAAAAACTGTTATTCCTATTCCCAACATCTTTGCCTGAAAGCCCTTGATTGCAAAATTATAATTCGTCGGGGTGCGAGGGGTTGGTATTCTCCATCCTAGGGGAACCTCAGTTTCCCTGGCAGATACCTGTCTTTCCAAACCAAGACACTTCTCCGGGTATTGTAGCTGCTGACCTTGGAGACTTCCTTCATTATGAGAAATATCCTCCAATTGTACAAACATAGGCTGGCCATTATTGTGTGCCTCACCTCTAATGACTAAAACAACCCTAAATATCATCCTGCAAGTTTCCTCTGCAGAAGACAGACTAAAAATTTCCTTTATTTTGTTGGGCTAAAAATCCCAAACCACTCCTTCCCCAAAACCCACCACCCAACACCCTTCTCCCCTGATCAACAACCACACCAATATATCACCTGGGGGACATGGATTTAAAACCCTAGCCCTAACCACATATTTGAAAACTGTTCCATTTACAACTTAAAAAATGGTTTTCTAAATACTTAATTGAAAAAAATTACTTCATCAAGAACTACCTATACTTAAAATCAATGCTATATTTAAAGTGTCTTCCAACGACCTTGAAAACAGTGGAAAGAAAGAGAGAGAGAAAGAGAGAGAGAAAGAGAGAGAGAGAAAGAGAGAGAGAAACCAAACGTATTTGATGCAAATACTATTTTTTACACTAAAAGACCTGGTCAGGTGTGAATCAAGGGGGCTTCACTAATGCCACTGCCACTTGAATACCCTATGGTACAGCTTCTACCACAAAGTCTCAATACAACTTTTCTTTGCAGAACTTCTGGTAGTTCCCCCCACCATCCTAAAAAGGTTAATGGAGGAAAGTGCCACTCATGGAAGCACTGGCAGGATGTAGTAACTCTATGACACAGCATAGGAAATAGTGGCACGGGCTTCATGGATTCATTTGGAAAGACTGGGCAACACAACACATGCATTTAAACAGGTTATTAATTCCCACTTGCATTGTCTTGTAAGTTGCTCTCATTTGGTATTTTACATTTGAATAGGTTGCTTCTCATGGAGGCCAATGCTAGCTCAGACAACTGTTGGGAATATAGTGGGAATGTGGTCATCTGTTGTCTAAAGGAAGAGCCGGCTCTTGGCCAGCTGTACAGACACAGCTCTTGGTGACCTTAGGACAACTCCAACTCCTTTTGACCCATCCATGCTGCCATCCATTTCTTAATGTCCAAATGATGTATTACCCATGTTTTCCAGTAATCATCCACAAAAACACTGTTATGCAGCTGTAACTGTCCTCACCACCTCTCAAGTGCATATTGGTTGACAAACTTGACCTGGACAGTTACAAGAGGAAGCTGCTCATCATGAAGTCCTTGGTGCCTATGGTCTCCTGGCCACAGCAGATTACTTTTATTAATTAGATCACAACTCCTCAGATGAACCAATAAGCTACTTATGAGCACAAGAAACTGCCTGTTGTCATGAGAGCAATTGCTCCTCACACAGCTGTAACACACACGCACATGCTTGCTTGCTATTTCTGCCACCACTCTGAGACAGAAAACTGATCTGAACCATAGATGTCAGCTTGGAATGAGAGCTCACACTTCTACATAACAACACACACTCACACACACAGAGAACATTTCATTTATTAGTAATAATACTGACCTAAGAAGTAGTCAGTAACAATGGAACAAAAGTAGTTTTGCCATTTGACCAACCTGTTTGGAGACTGAAAAGCTTACCGGGGCAGAGCTACCACTGAATGAGTGTACAGAAATCCCTCTCTTGAAAGAAGAACCCATAAACCTTACTTAAGAACAACTATTACTGACCCTTGACTTGAAATAGCACAATCAAATAAACCACTTCAAACAATGTTTTCTGGTGACACGCAAAAACCATGCTGTAGCCTGCATTCATTAATTCTTCCAGTGATGTTATTATGATAAAAGTAGGACATGAGACAAACAAATCCTTTTTCTATTTCTGCAACAGCCTGTAGGTGAAACCTTGGCCTTGCAAAATGGCCAGTAAATGTTCGTTTCCCTTGGACTGTGCTATTTACACACAGGTTTGCATTTTAGATTTCTAGTCTATGCCTGAAAGTGTGACGTTCTTGCAAAAGTTAAACAAGCATGAGGCATTACCGTCACTGTACTTACTATAAGCATCCTCTCTTCTACACTGTGCATTTGTAATGGCTGTATGGATCAGAAAACTGGCATCAGCTTAGCAGACAAAGTCTGCATAGCACAGCACAAGGAACAGATGGTCCTCTGCCTCATGGTGTGTCACTGATGTCTCCCCTTCCCTGCAGCAACCACAAAAAACAGACATTGAAAATGTGGAACAAAATTTACCAGCATTGTGGCTTTGGGTCTTGTGGTGCAAAAGTCAGACATTAATTACCTTTGTATTTCTCATAAAGTGATCCTTTTGGTAGTAAACTTCTAATCCAGAAAAAAAACCCTAAAAACAAAATAACCCCCAAACAATAACAAAAACAAACAAACAAAACACCCAAAACACAAACCACCACAAAAAACTACCTCTATCATACCATGTATTTTAGATCTGTAAGCTCAAAAAAAAAAAACCAAAAAAACCCCCAAAAAACCCACAACAACAACAACAACAAAAACAACAAAAACAACAACAACAACAACAACAAAACACAAACAAACAAAAAACCTGAAAAGCACCAAATTCTTTGCCTATTTTTATTCCTTAGCATATGCTTCATACATTGCTCATGCAGTCTTGCCTCTGGAACTGGCCATTAGTAAGTTCATGTCAAATGTTTTAATTATATTTGCTGAACACAACTGCTGCTTGGCTGGGAACAGCCTACATATTGATTCCACAGCAGCAGATGGGAAATGAATGTTTAAATGGAACATTTCTTTCACCTTAGCATGACTGATACTGCAGCTTGTTCTTTACTTGCATATCTTTCAGCATCAGTAGCACTTGAATCAGTCATCACAATCAGAAAAGCAAATCAGACATGACCACAAGACTCTTAAAAGATGATTTCCTAAACTGCGACCCCACCCTTCCATCAATCTTTGCTATCATAATTTAAATTGTAATTCTGAAATCTATTTAACAATAAACACTCAGTGCACAGAACCTTTGCTACAAGATGTTCCTTAAAATGGCTGTCAATGATAAAGCCAACTATTTTATGGTCATGTTCTCCCGAAGGGTACACCGAGACCTCAAAAATGTTATACAAAGGTACCACATATTTTTAGTGGGATGGAATTTTTAGGAAAACCTCCAAAACATTACTTCAAAAAGTATTTTAAAAATTAAAAGAATCAATTAAAAACCATGATTAAAGAATAAATTAGTCTACAGAATTTTTCATCTAAGCAACATTTAACAAAGAAAAGTATAAGAAAATAATATTTAATGTTGATTATGATTTAATTAATTCTTCATCTTTTTTTAATCTAACATACTGAAACAATGTACCTGAGACCACATTCTCTGTAAATCTACAAAACATGTCTACCATGTGGTACTAGATACAGCACTCTACTGCAGCTGCTCTTTTCACAAGGTTTTTCAAACTCACAGATATGGTGCCATTCTAAAGAACTGCAATTGTCTTGGAGGATGGGGAAATACTAATTTCCTGAATTAGGACTTTTCTATTCCTTTGTACTATAATTAAAGCTAAAAGTAGATGTGTCCTTTGTGTACTAAAACATGGAATTTAGTGCTGCAGAAACACAAATGTGTTTGTTCCAGAGCAGCATTCTGTCACACAAAATTCTGTTTTACACATCTCCTCTGACTCCCAGGGGTCAGATCCTGCCCATGGGACCTTCTGCTGTGCTCAGAAGATGGAGTATCCCAAGAATTCCAGCTCCCTCTAGTGATAACCATGCTGGTACCAAGCAGGTTCTGCTGGGCCCGTTCATGGGTCTCTGCCTCCAGTGCCCTCTAGGTCTCAAGTCTTCCACAATAGCACCTGAAATACCATCTCCAGGTGAGAGGCATCTCCTTTGGTGGAAGAAAACAATGCTCAGTAACAGCTCCTTGTGGCACAGGAGCCAGGAGCAAAGCACTCCTACAAGAAGAGGAACTAAACTAAGGCATCATGCCCACCAAGTCAAACCTTGAGGCTTTGGCAGGACAGGTGGGATTTGGTTCAGATGTTAGCTCCAAAAGAGTGTTCTTCCAAATGCAGAATTATAAATGGTAAGTTAAAAAAGAAAATAAACCAACTTTCTTCTTTTACAAAAAAGTAGTCTTGCCCTCTGCTCTCTGTAACCACAAAGACAAAGGAAACAAAAACTGGAAGTTTCCTCTAAAGGTGAGGAGAAAAAAACACCAAAAAAAGAAAAAAAAAAAAAAACACAAAAACCCCCAAAAAACAAAACATAACAACAACAAAAAACACAAACAAACAAAACAAAAACCCCTACAAAAACAAACAACCCCCCCAAAAAACCAACAAAAAACCCCCAAAATATCACTGCCCTTCCTCAGTGTCTGCACTAAATAAGATGGAATTTCCCTCCAAAATGGCAGGTACTGTCTTTGAGGAAACTGCAACCATGTCAACAATAGTACTTGCCCATCAGGCAAAACATCCAGGGCTTTTATGTGTTACACTCCTTTGACTCTCAGGATTTTGGTAAATTACACTGCTCTAAGATGAAGACATAGGGCTTACTAAAGGAGCACTACTTAGAGACATACAAAGGGTTCAAGAAAAATTAAGAAATTGTGTCCTGTGAAACCATTACAATTACAAAGCCATTACAGCATTCTTCATATGCAGACTTTTAAAGTAGGTTGGTGATTAATCCAGCCAATGATTAATGTGCAATGAATAAAAAGATTATCACAACAGATATTACTTTCCAGTCAATTTTCATTACAATTTATTATTATCATTTTAATAGTTAAACTCTTCTTATCTCAACCCATCAGTTTTCTCACTATTAACCCTCTAACAGTCTCCCCATCCCATCAAGGGCAGAGTCAACAAGCAGCTCTTGGGGGACTGAGCTGCTGGCTGGGTTGAACCATGACGAGTGTCTAAAGAGTATGTTGCTAAGTAACATTAACAACAAGGTTCTATTAAAGTTTATTGCTAGTAACTCAGTCCTGATAATGGTAGGCTCATGAATGAATGAATGAATGTTGCCAAGACAGAATCTGGATTTTGTTTTTAATTATTTAAGATTATAAAGCAGTAATCTGAAAAACATAACGCATTTCTACTTTTCTGTCAAAATAAAATGAAGACCTAAAATTGACAAGCTCATCTTGCAAAGAACTCAAAAATCATCCTTAATATTGTAAATCATACTTACAAAAAGCAAAAAAAAAAAGTAATCACCATTGGTTAGAGGCTACACAGTTGTCAGGGCTGTATAACTTTGCACTGCTAATGGAGTAACTTTACCTTAATGATAAGGAGTCCCAGTACCTTCCAAGTCATGAGAGACACTTATATGTTTCCTTGCCTTAAAGAAAAAAGGCTCAGCTATGGCCACAGCACCACAAGAGTAACTTCATCAACACTATTTGCATAGTTCTGCATGGAACTTTGCACAAGGCTGAACTTAGACTGTGAACTATAGACAAAAGTCTGACCTGCTGAGGTTAGTGAAGGTGAGCAACACCCTCAGCTCCTGGACTCGGCCAACACACGTCTGACAGTCTGTCTTCTCCTGGAATCTCACCTCCGCTCTGCAGAATGAGAAAACAGGCAGAAGAGGCTGGAACTCCATTCCTGTTCTCCTTTTGCATTAAGAAGGTTTTGTGTGAAACAAAAATGAGTCCTCTTTAGTCAGGCAGAGCTTATCATAAAGAAAAAATACATATTTTTAAAATTTGGAAATTAACTATCCTGTCATGTAAGAGTAGTATAGTTTGGACTCTGATCATCTTCTCAAATAGTCTTCACAGGCACTACAACACATTTTATTGGTAAGTACTTTCCCACTTGTGGTCTAAGTTCTTAGCTATCTGAAACCAGTCCTGTTCCAAAGCCCATGCAGTTGCATTTGAGTAGAGAGCAGGCCTCAAGGCATTAGCTCAAGGATCCACCACAATGAAGTAATTCATCTTAGTTCTAAAGACAATACATCTCAGAGCTAGATTTCCTACTGCTTGAAATGAAAAATTAAACTTAGCACCCATAGAAGTTCTGTCTCAATTAAAAATTAACTACTATATACCTATAAGACAAAACTTATCCCCCTATTGTGAACTGTCCTACTGGAACCAGAGGATATACTCATACAGGCAAATGATAAAAATAGGAACCTAATCCATACTCATTTTCTTAAAGCAAAGGACTGTATTAGGCTAAGTGCTTCATACTATCACTGGAGAAATTTAAGGAGAGCAATTCCAAAGTGGTAGTATAAGCCATAAGGAAGTGGCCTCAAGGTGCACCAAGGGAGTTTTAGATGAGATATTTGGAAAAATTTCTTAACCAAAAGGTTTGTCCAGGCCTATGATGGAGTCCTCATCCCCAGAGGGATGTAAAAGCTGTGTAAATGTGGCACTTGTGTACAAGGGTTATGGTGGTCTTGGCAGTGCTAAGGGAATTGCTGGACTCAATGTTCCCAGGGGGCTTTAATAAACTGATTCCATACTTCTATGATAATCTGAAACAATTGAGATACACCAAGGTTTAGATAGACACTTGGAAATGGTAGGTGTTATCATATGAAAGACAAAATACTACATGGAGCCAAGGTCCTGTAATAGCTATATGGAGCCAAAGTTCTCTAATAGCTATAAAATGCCTATATCCATAAGATACTTCAACTTTATAACTAATAATTGGTTAGGTTCAAACAAAATCCTGCCAATAAATTAAAGTAAACACGTCTATCTAAAGTACACAAACCCAGACTAACACAGCCTGGTACTTATACACGTGGGAATTTTTACCTCTGTACAAGTAATCACTGTGCTGCTGCTGCTTTGCTGTACTGAGTGCCTCTCAAAACCTTTTGCTACTGGAGATGGCACATAAGAAGGCAGCACAGCCAGCATAACCTGCCTACTGATAAGGTGCTTTAAAAAAAAGTGTGGTTTAGTAAGTTCTCAGGCTGAGTAAGGCCTGTGTCTTTCCTCATGTTGAGGAGGCATTTTAATGATCTGTGGTCAAGAATTGGGCACCCCAACTTTTTCTACATCTGTACTCCAAAAGCAGCAATGTTTGCTCCACTTTTAAAATGTGCTTCTGCACACACTGTTTTGCCCCAGCCTCCAAAATCTACCTCTTTTCTTTGACAAGATCAAGGCATGACCCACTTCTCCTGGCCAGCAACATACTCAAGCAGCCAGCTAAATCCATCCCAGTGGAAGGAATTCCTCTCCCTGCCACAACACTCTGGCACAGGCATCCTCACACCTGCTGGAAGTTAATGTCAGTTCCAAGGTGCCTTTGCAGGTGTCACTATAAACCATGTCAAGACAGATCAAGCACTTCCATCCCTCTTCCAGCATACATCATCTTGACCTCAAAGTAACCCAAATTATCTTGCTAAGTCTACAAAAATCTTGTGAAGTTTTATGTCTGCTTTCAAAGATGCTATGTACCTGCATGTTTTGGTTTTAGTACTTTTCAGCACATGAATGTTCCCTTCTTGAAAATAGTCAATTCACCTGCCCAACAAATAGCCCATTATGTTTAAGAGTCTGTCCTCTGTGGCTCAACTTGGACACAACTCCCATGGATGTAATTAAAAAGCTTCCTCAAGTAAAGGCTACAAGCATGGGTGTGGATGTAGCCAGGTATTTCAAAATAGTCTCTGTGAGCCATGCTTCTGCTTCTTTCTAAAAATACCACTTAATAGGCAATGGGTGTGCCACTGAACTAATGACTAAGAACTTTTTCCTCTGAGCCCTGGATTAGATGGAATGGTAGCCTTTGGTGTTACAGGGTACTGCATCCAAGAGGTGGGTGTGCAGAGTATGCTGACCTGCCTGCTGGGAAATGCAACTCATAACTTCTAATAAAAGCCTTCTCCTTTCCTACACATTTTGCAACCCAACTATCATTATGTAGCCTCACGATAAAACAGAACTGCACAGGTTTTCAGAAGTATGAGGAATATTAGGGAGTATAAGTAGGCAAAACTGAAATATCTAATCAGAAATAAATATCTAATAAAAAAATAAAAATGCAAATCTGCTTTTCTAAGTATAGGACTTACGAGGCACACCTAGACATTCAATTGTATCTACACCTTTTGGGCAGAAGCATTCCAACTGAAAAATAACTTGGGAACAAACTCTGTGTATCAAATGCCCTAGAATATTATGTAGAACTAAACATATCGGTCTTTATTTTTTGTGGGTTTTTTTCTAATACTCTTACTACATTGTAACACCTGCTGCGCCTTTAGCAGAAATGCTTGTTATCAGGGATAATGATTGGAACAGTCAAGAAAACAGAGATCACTTTTTAAAAAGCCTTTGTCTTTGTTACTTTTTAAAGACTAACAGAAGTTCTGAAAATACCTGTTTCCACATCATTACAGATATGACCTAAATGCACCACCACTAAGGAAGTATCTTTTCTGTGGTCTACCAGCACTGTTAAGAAGATCTCTTGTTTTCAAGTGGAACAGGAGGAAAATAACCACTCAGTACACATCATCAAGTCCAGCAGTAGATTTCTCATTGTTTAAATCTAAAAAAAGCATGGTGTATTCTTAGTGGCTGCTTCCAGCATAACACGGCTGAACAGGCATGGGAATTCCTCAGTGGTTTCCACAGGCTCCACAAGGGAGAAGGCAGAGCAGATACATCTGCCATCTGTCAAGTCAAAGCTTCAGAAAGTCAACACCTGGGCTTGTCCCAAAGAGCATCAGGCAAAAAAGACATTTTTTTCAGAGAGGAAACAGAGTGCTACTGTGTGAGGAGCACAGGACAGGGACTGCACAGAAACAGGGAAGGAACACAGACCCAGGCTAAGCACCAAGAATTTACTAACACCATTAGTAAACTATTACTAACTACCCCTCATTGCAGAGGAAGATCTCTGCATGTGGGCTACGTGTGTTTCCTGCAAAAACATACAACTTGTACATTCATTCTGAATTGTTGCTCATGCTGGAAGCTGGTTGCAGTTTAGACACCAAACCCCAAACGGATTTCAACTAGTGTACTGTGATTTTCAGCATCTTGAAATTTAGGTCACTTACTCTGTTGTCTAAATAGAAATCAGAAATAGAAAAACCCATGCCTCAGTGACTTTCATTTAAAGACAGACAAAAACTAAGAAAAGCATGTTATTAAAAGCCAGGAGTTTTGACAAAATCAAAGTGCATATCTGCTGTGTCTGGGAGAAACTGATTCTACCTGTGAGCATAAACATGGCTCTGAAACAGCTATTCAGCCAGAGCTTCTCCTGCTCTTCAATGCTAGAGAAATGCAAAAGAACATACAAAAGGGCTTAGCACATTTCAAACCTATTGTCAAATTCACAGGATGACCTCTACATTGCAATTGGAGGCTAATAAGTCAGTAAAAACAGAAAAACACAAAGATGAAGCTGGGAATAAAGCCTCATTGTATTAAGAAGACAATTAATGTAGCAGTAGTCAGGTAATACTCACTCAGCCCATGGTTTTATGCCCATCTCCTCTAAATGGTGTGAGAATTGGCTACCAACAAGTTGACAAACATACAGCAATATCCTACACTCGAAAAGAAACAGAAAGAAAAGAAAAGAAACTATTTAAACAGATCCTTAGTATCACATATACAGTTTCATTCTGGCATCCTAAAATCACCCCAGACTGCTTGAAGTCCAAGAGCGCAAACTGATACAGAGAGACACCTCAAAAAGAGTTTAATCAAACTATTTGCACTTAATCTAACCAGGGACTTCTCGTGTCAGTAACAGCTGGATGCAGCCCTCCCTGCATTCTGAGATCTTGTTCACACTCATTCCCTAACATTGGTCCTAGCATTCCCATGGTCCTACTTGGACTGGTTCAGAGAGCTAATGAGGATGAAAACTAGCCCAGTGGTGGAAATTACAAATCAGTGAACAAACTACTTGTGTTCAGCCCGATTAGCCCATCTGCAAAGGGCACAGCTACCAAGCAGCCAGTGCCATGCCTGCTCCTCTGGGTGCTGCTGGAAGCTCAGGTGGACACTGGCTGTACTCCCAGCCACACAGAGGCCCAGCTCTGCTGCCTGGGTCCCTGACAGGAGCAGGGACAGCCAAGGCACTCACTACCAAAAATGTGCTTTCTGTCCTCTTGGTGAAGTACCAAAACCACAACAAACGGAGCAGGGGAAGAAACTGGAGAGGCTTAACTAAGTGCCAGAGAGGGTGAGCCTGTCTATTGTCATGGTATCTTCTCAGATCCCGGTTTCTGCAGCACAGAGGCACCTGCTGCAGTATTCCTTGGGGCAGAGGTGATGGTTCTGTGCGTGGGGACACAGGGGATTACCAGGAGGCAGCTGAAGAGGAAGAACCATGACTAGGGGGAAGTGACAGCAGAAGGCAGCACACCTCAGGGGTGCAGTTGATGTCTGGCATTGGTGACAGGAGATGGTAGAAAAGACAGCTTAAGGGACAGACAGGAAAAACAGGAAACATGAACTCTAAGGTCTGCCACAGTCCCTTGACCTCAGGCCAACTTCAAAAGGCTCAGGATGTTTTTCAAAATGAGTTACAGATAGCTAACTAGAATGATCTCTATTTTTTTCTGAAATCTGATTTATTTCTAATTTTTTGTTAATCACTGTAAGACCAGAATTAGGCTCTTGGAATCTGAATGTTTGCACTGTTAGGATCCATGGCAGCCCTCACATAAAGATAAACAGAGCAGAAGCACTGCACCTTTGAGGTCATACAGCGCACTTCATCCCAGACCCCTGGTATAAATGCAGAGATGCATTATCTATCGAAACAATATGGGAGTGTTCTGAAAGGAACAGGGTACAGCCTGGTACCGTACCATTAAATATTAACACAAGTGATAACTAATCTACTCAAGGTGAGTCAACTCTGACCACAGTTTTAACCATTTACCAAAAAAAAAGTTTAATAGATCAAGACTGAGAACATAAATTGTTGTAAAACATGCTACATTACAGGCCTGTGAGAAAACATATATGTGAAAAAGATCCAAATTTTATTTTGCTGTTTAAAAAAAATGAAAATAAAATATTTTTAACCAACCCTGAGCTTGCAGTTCTAAGAGTTTCACAAAACCCAGTGTTTTGCATTTAAACTGGATTACTTCCATGCCTTTAGAAAACAAAATAAACCACTAACCCATACATGATGTATCTCCAAAACAAACTGCATTCCAGTATATGTCTCTCCGGGTTTTCCAACTGCATGGTAGCCAACATCAAATTTGAATTATAAACAGAAGCCAGAGGGTTTTTTTCAGAATGGATTAATAGTTACCTGGGCTCTATCACACTCCTAAACACAACAAAAATTCAAGGAAGAACAAAAGAAAGAATGAAAGAAAAAAGAAAGAAGAAAGAAAGAATGAACAAAAGAATGAACAAAAGAAAAACATTATGTTTCCTGCAGCTGAGATCCTCTATGAGATTTTAGCCTGGATGAACCGGTATTATCAACAGGCTCACTCTCAATTACCTGTTTATTTTTGCTGACATTTGGTTCTCAGCAACCTGTAACATTACACTCTCTACACATCAATCTGTTCATGTTATGGAAATTTATTGTAGTTGCCCACTTATGACTGCACAGAAAGGCCTATCTTCCACTCAGTTCAGCCTTACTGACACAAAGTTGTCAGTGAAGCACAAAGAAATGATA
Organism: Phylloscopus collybita; assembly: GCA_027886175.1. Lineage (NCBI taxonomy): Eukaryota > Metazoa > Chordata > Aves > Passeriformes > Phylloscopidae > Phylloscopus > Phylloscopus collybita. The sequence goes on from JAJNNQ010000003.1 coordinate 202,907, forward strand.
TGGAAATAAAACCAGTTTAACAGAGTCTGCTGAAAGACCCCCATTAATTAACCTATTATGGTAAAGCAATTTTTCCTCTCAGTAAGTGTAGTCAGTATTATTGCAATGATGCAACAAGAAAAATAAACCTGCTCTTCTCCTTTGTAGATTTCCTGCTTTAAGGGGAAGGCATCAGCAGACAATCTTGCACCACTTTTTTATAGTTCATGGTAGAGTTTAAACTGAAGTGGTGAAAAGGAATTCATGATTTGTGTCAACTTTGAGAACCCAAGTGAAGTGTCCATCTATAAAACAGAATATAACTTGTTCCTGACAATAAAGGCTTTAAATTTCTTTTGAAAAAGATCTGATTTAAAATACAGGTTTAAAGTTTGTTTTCACTTCTGAAATCAAGACTGTCAAATTCTTTTGGAAACACATATAATGCCTGTCTTCTCTATGTTGACAAAAGGAAATTGTCCATGTAAGTCTCAGAAAATAAAAGAAACTTTAAACTACAGAGTGTAATAAAAGACACATCTGTGAAGTAGTTAATACAGTCCAACTCTGTGTACAACACACTACACCTAAAAACCATATGGGCATTCAGTGAGGGAGTAACAGCTAACTTGGACTCAATCTGGGACAAATTTGTCTGCAAAAAAAAAAGAAGGTGTAATTAAATGGAGAGCTAGAATGTCCTTTTGTTTAGTAATAACTCAGCAACAGAACACTGTCTAAAAAGATACTGCATAGTGACAATGACAAGAATTATTCTGTAAAAAGAGACAGGGCATGCCCAGAGGCAAGCTGTCCATTGCTAAAGTTCATTTGAAGCTTAATGTGGATACTGTAACCAGCAGTATAATTCTACTCCTAGCCTAGCAAATTTAATAGCAACTAATCCATAATCACCAGGTACAAACAGCATCTAATACAAAACAGTTGCCTTAGACCATCTGGATGTCTATTTACAGAGCAACCACTTTGTTGCTGTACCTAATGTAGATTTCATGATTGCAAAGGGATGTAGTGGAGGGTGAGGGTGCATGGAAAATGCACCCCTACTCCTGTGGATTGTCCAGACACGGGAACAGGGCAAGCTGCAAAAGCACAGAAAGAACTGAAGGGGCAAAGAGGTTGGGAGAAGGTGTAGAGGTTGTCCTGTCTTCCCTCTGAAACTCAAAGAAATCCAAGCTGAAAAAAAGCACTAAGGGTCTGATAACAGGAATAGCATGTCACATCCTTGCTCCGTGGGCTTTTCTTTGGAAGTGGGGCTGTCAATAAACAGCATACAACTCACAAAACCCCCAAGATTTCACACATTTTCAACCAGTTCATAAAAAGAACACAAACTTCCACAAATTTTTTTGGAAATTAGACCTAATGTTGCATGATCTGTCTCAGTTTTTTAATTTATTTGTTAACTGAGAAATCAATGAACTACTACAACAGTGCAAAAGCTCAGCCTCAGATCTTCACTACTGCAATGATTAGTGAATAAATTCACTGCAGGCAAGGCCACAAACATGTAGTCTCGTGTTGCCCTCCACGAGCCACTGGAGTCTATTGCTGATAAGAGGAATACAGGAACTCCAAGGTCAAGCCACCAGCAACTTGAGCACATTGGGAAAAATAATAGCATTTAAATTGTGGATGAAGAAGAATTTGGGTAAGACAATTCCTCATTTCTTCTACAGCAAGGCTTCCCACAGAAGTTTGTGGGAGCCATGGATACATCCAAGGTATGCAACTAGATTCTTAATGTACTAACTAAAAATGAAATGATTTATTTCTTTTGGAAAAATAAAGAAAAAGTCACAGCTGTGAGTTCTAGGCATTCACAGCTAAAAACCCAGCCAGCTGCTTCCTTTAGAATTTCTTGATTCTTGCTATCAGAGGACATCAGCATAGAAAAAATACTATTTAGTCTTGAAAATCTCTTTCTGTAATAGAATTACAGCATGGGGAGAACAAAGAAAACAACTGAAGAGGAAATAAATTGTAAACACGGACTATGACCGCACTCTTAACAAATGTCCGGGTGAAATCAGCACAGGAGGTGGACTAGCCAGCTGGAGTCATGTTTGTAGTTATGAGTAAGATAAATATGAGGCATTATGCACCTCAGTCTCTCACCAGCTGGATTAAGGAGAATGGTGTATATAACAATCTTACTATCAATCAAAAGCTGTACAGAATTGCATCTAAGTACATGAGACAGCTTGGAATGACCCACAACAATCCTTAAATTTGAACAATTCAAAAGTGTAATAATCTTTCAGATTGACCCAAAATGGAAACAATTCTACTTCCACAGAAAAGACAGCCTTCCTTCTGTTCTTCATTCTGCCTCCCTACACAAGCCTTAAGGCAGAATTCTGGAGAAGCAAGAGAAGGAAAAGAGCCAATTGGCCAGAGTCATGTCATTTCATGGAGCATGTGAACAGTTCAGCTGGACAACACAAGTGGCAAATATGAAGCAAAGCAGCAGGGACCAAACTGGACAGAGAGGGTTTGACGGATGTGCAGCTTGCATCTCCTCAGTACCACAGGAACCAGCATATGGGGAAACCTGTTTATCAGCAACAAAAACAAGCTGCAGAAAAAAAGAGATGGTTCTCTTCTACTCCCATTTCCTCCAAGTCTAGAAATAAAGATGAGATGTAAGTATTCTCTTCCAGGGTTAAAGCAAAGCAACTCCATGTAAGTTTGCAGCATTATTCCTGTTTGGGGCCACATAAGGTTCCTAGCTATGGTGAGTTAATGAATTCACAAATGGATTTTCATCTCAATTACATTGGTATCTAACAAGGGGTAGGAATGCACAGGCTTTATCTCTGGCACCTACCTTCCCTTAAGGCTATGCATGCACTTGATGCTTGCACCCCAGTAAAGACAGAAGCAATCTCCACCTGCACCAGCGCTGACAGGTTGGGGACAAGGAGGGCAGCAACCAAAGCCACAGTAGCCACAGCAGCACTCCTGGCATTCTGTCAGGTATTTGCACCAGAGAGGCTGGCAAAACCCTAGGCTGTCTGTAAGACCCCTTGAAAGGAGAGAAGGAGAGGAAAAACAACCTGAATGGTCCTGCCACACAATATAAGAATCTGAGTGCTTATAAAAGCCAAGAAGGAAATTACTGGTCCCGGCATGTGATGTGAAAACTTAAAAATGTTTGTTGTTGCAAAAGACATAGAGATAGGATAATTTCAAAATACAGACATAAAAAGCCTGCCAAAACTAACAATACAAGGATTAAAATCTGCCCTCACTGAACATGATGGGAACTAGTTGTAGCCATGCTTTCACTCAAGTAACAGTAATTTCAATTTCTCATATTTTCAAAGATTTAGAGTCCTTGTACAAATATTACTTACAACTGAAATTTTCTTATGAAACATCAGGTACGTTGACTGCTAGAAAATGAAACTAGAAGCAGACCAAAGCATGAAAAGCATGGGATTTGTGAGGATAATACATATGGAGACACACTGTATACTGCTGCACTCTTCAGAAACACACTGAATCAGGATGAACACTGGCCTCTGAAGATATATAAGTTAGTGACAAATCGTCACTGAGAAAGAAATTACAGAAAACAAAGCCCAGTGATAGCATCCTGTGACACTTCCCTGCAAAGCAGAGAAGAATAAATGCATCTGGTAAAGATAGGAGGCAGATTACTGTGTTTCTAAAATTTAAAGCAACTGGCATGGTTTCCCAGGCATCTCCTGCTTGTTTGCCTGCTTTTGTAAAGTCAGGAGGAAGAAGAAGAACTAAATTATATCAGCAAGAGGATGATTGTACCTGCTGGACAGTTGTGCACTTCAGCATGCATAGTGGTGGGAAGAATATGTAATTCCAAATGCTGTATAACCACTGTAAATAATAATCTGTGTGACTTGGCAAAAACTCATTACAAGACAATAAAGAGCACACACTCCCAAAGAGAAATAAATAACAACAAACCCTAAAGGAAACAATTTCTTTGTTCTCTCATTTCTGAAAATATCTTAGGTGGAATTGTTGTCCTCATTATTGGAAGTACTTCAGTGGTGCTTAGATGGTCCACAGCCATTCTGAAGCTCCCTTGTTTTCGCCTACAGACATTGTGGATTACAGAAAAGGCAATTTCATTAATACATAACACACCTTCCATATAAATGAACAAAAATAAATATTGCGAGACTCAAGAAATGTAACAGTAGAAAAAAAGAGGTGTTACATACACACAGTTATGTAATTTTTGCTTACTTAGAAGTAATATAAATTAGAGAAGCATCAGAGATTGCTTAGAGCCCACATGCCCATTTGCTACTGGTTGACAGTAACTTCTGTAACTCATGTTCAGAGTATGCCTTGAGGAGAATGAACGAATGGAATTTTTTTAAAACCCTTACAGAAGAAGTTCCATGTCAAAAAGGGGATTTGTGGGAAAGTTTATGACCAGGCAGTGGGGGCATGTAAAACAGAACATGACTACAGAACAATAAAACAACAAAGAAGTATGAAGTTAAGTTACAGTACAGTTGAATACAGCAGTTCCAATGTGCCTTCCAGCCCACTTCTCCTAGACACTCGTCATCAGCATACTTGGCTTTTTTGTATTCATGGTGATGTGATGTCCATGTGTCACTGAGGACACCACCCAGTCCAAGCTACATTTGCCATAAGTTCTTATCTGAGCTTTGACAAAGGTCAAAAAGATACAAGGGAAATGCTGTGTACATCACCAGTCTGTCCTCAGAACTTGGGAGAGTCCAGCAGCTGGGACTGGGACAGGAACCTGTCATGAGGAAGCCCATGACACCTAGCTGTTCCATAGGCATCTTCCCATCTCTGCTCTCTGGTGCCCCACACAGCCAATCCCCCCGGTCTGACAGAGGAGTCTGGGAATAGGAAAGGGAATTAATTTGTCCATGCCAAAGTTGTGTATAGGATGCATTTACAGCTCCACTCTTTCAGCTTCTCACTGACATGCACTGCATTTCCATGCATTTCACAGGCAGTGTCTGAATGTCTGGCAAGAGGAGCAGGGTCTGTCCCCTCAGTACATCCCACTGGATGTACCCCTTTACTACACAGCTGCCAGAGCTGGAGGGCTTTTTGGAGTTCTCCAAAGAACAGCATGTGCTGTGATCCTTCACTGCAATGAAGATTGGGCGACATGAAGGGAAACATTTTTCAGCTCATTTTCCTTTGCACTCTCTTCAAAGAAAGGAACTTGGTACACAGTTTACCATCCTCTCTCCAGCCCTCAATGGAACAGCACAACACCAAGTGACCACCACACTGTATTATGTGTGTTAAGAGCAATCTTATGCAGAAACATCCTTCAGTATCTGAAGGACTTTTGACATCGATGTGTCACCATATAAATTTTCTACATATAGTTTATATATATATATAAACACATATGTATACAAAATAAATATAAACCCAACCTTTTAATCCCAAAACCGGAGAAGAAACACATGCCCTGAGGCACATTCCAACTGCCTAATACCAATAAATAAGTGTTTCTCATCCTGTTGCAACCCAAGAACTTTCTCAGGTTTGTGGATGTGTATCTTTATTGGTCTGTAATGGCTCATCGTTGTATTATCTAGTTTCTCTACTATTTCAATTACAGAACTGTCTGATGACATGTAAAAACTTGGACTATGAATATGTTATTCATATCAGCTGACTCATTATGCATTTTTATGTCAGTCCTTGCAAAAGAAATGTTTTCTGAAGAAAACACATGAAGAAAGATCGTGTGTTGTAAAAATGATGATCCAGAACTAAGACAGATATCTACCCATGACCTGAGCCTAGATTATGAGGTGTGTCAGCCACTGTAGTAAAATATTAACAGAGTTTGTGGGTTGTCATAGTAAAATGAGAGGCTGCCCTGAACGTAATTTCATTTACGGACGTTCAGAAAATTGACATCACAGCTGCAAGGGCATATAAAAAACCAGCACAGTGCATTTTGGATTGACTGCAGGAACACTGACAGGAGCATTCTACAGGCTCAGCTCCTCTAACAGCACAACAGAAACTGGATTTTGCAAAGTACACTGAGAAGCCTCTTTTTATAAATCAGTTCTGAGAACATCTGAGAGATTTTATTTTGTCTTCAATTGTGTTTGCAATTCCTTTAAAGAAGCATGTGCACAGGAGGCTGTGCCAAGTGCCTGGGAAGTACTCTTATCCCCCTGGCTGTGCTCTGCACCCTTGCTAACATTTTGTTGTTTTTCCCTGGAGGAAAAGTGGTTGAAGACAGTACACACATTACAAATGAAGTTTGGTACTTTGGAGGGATCCTGGGATCAGGTGTATTGGTAAGTATCTAAATTCAGACATTCCTACCTTTCCCCTACCCGCAGCCATGACTTGCATTGTTGAATTTTCTCAGGACTGCAAATTCCTCTTTGATAAACAAATAAGTTTTAAGTCATCCAAAGGCTTGGCAATAACTAACTTTACCTAATGATAAGAAAAAAAAAAAAAAAAGCCTTATTATATTTAAAAGAAGGTGTAACTTGAATTCATCCCAATTCAAACTGTATTTCTATTATTTGTAGATGATCTTCCCTGCCTTGGTATTTCTGGGCCTTCAGAATAATGACTGCTGTGGATGCTGTGGTAATCGGGGCTGTGGGAAGAGGTTTGCGGTAAGTAAAAGGAAACATGGGAAAAAAAGTAAAAGCTAAATTGTTACTGATACAAGAATCTTCTCACAGTCATTTTGAGTCTAGACAGAGGCTGTCTTGAGTGTGGGACACACAGCACTGCCATGTATTTGAGTGCTGGGAAGTGGAAATAGCAGGCTGTAAAAATTGTATTATGCCTCTGATATTTTACCAAAGACACCACAATAGTATGGCCTCACTGGATTTTGCCAGCACAAAACACTTATAGTCACTATCACAATTAAAATTTATAGCTGAAAGATCTACACTTTGCTTTGCAGAGTACAATAGTTCTCTCCTTAGCCATTTTTTTGTTGGCAGCTTTTAAATTTACCTTGGCAGTCAGTCACTACATTCCCAACTCACTGCAGGCCCACAAAATGAGCTGTATCTCATTAGATTCACAGGAAATTTCAAGAAGGAATAGACCTTGGGAGGTCACCTAATTCAACCTCCTACTTCGAGCAGTGTGGACAAGGCTCCACTTTGAATTCATAGCTTTCTTTCACACTACAAAAGTTTCCAAAGGATACTTACAGACACTAGTAAATATCTCAAGCATTTTAATTTAAAAATGAAATCAGAAAAAAAAAATCTAGTAGGAAAATATGTCCTTTCAAAATAAATTCTTTGGATCAAGTAGATAATTACAATTTTTAAATAAAGGAACAGATTTTTACTTTTTTTTTTTTCAAAAAAAGAGAGGGATAAAAACACTTCTTTGATGCTCTCTTCATACAATACCAACAAGACAGGTTGACCTTTGAGAAGGAGGAAATGAAGCCATCTGTTTCTCTTTACAACACTGCATTATCCATTTTCTGAAAGCAGTGAAGAGAAACTAGCTGAATTTTATAGAGCACATAGCACTCCACAGGTAGCCAAGCACTGCAGTTTTGCTGCTGCTCAGGCAGGTGGTGACCAGGGGCACGGTCACACACAGTGACCCCTGGCACAGGCAGTGCCCACAGCCAGCGCTGGCTGAGGGGAGCCAACCTGCGCCTGTGCGCTGCTGCTGCAAAGCAACCTGCCTTCTTTGCTGACAAGCACCTTAGAGTGCAGCTGACTGGGAATATTGATACAGTCAAAAGTACCAAGTACACTGTACTGCAAGAGTCCTATGGGCCTTATCAACATCAGCATGACTGAGAACCAAATTTAGTCTTGTACGGTAGCTGAAATCCATTGTTACGATGTTTGCTGCAAAAGCATCATTTTTAAGTTTGCCCTGTAAAATATATCAACACAAAAATGCACGCCAGGACTCAAAACAAGAGTCTTGCAATGAGGTCTGAACAAAAACTCACATTGGACTCGATGGCATTAGAGGTTGTTCCCAACCCAAATGATTCTATGACCTGAAAGTATGGGGTTTTTTTCTTTGCTTTTATCACTTTATTCCAATAAAGGACACTACCTCTACCTACAAATTGTTATGGCTACAAATATTTCAGAATTCAAGCAGGGCACTAGTTCTTGCATGATTTACTTATATATTAGTATATATGGAAAGTTCTGTAATAAAAAGCCAGAAAAATATAGACATACTTTCCTATCCATCCTAATTGCACTATCAGAGCTTAGACTGGTAAGTACCTATGAGGAGATAAAGTACACGAATATGAAACCTAAAGGGAGATATGGGAAGGTCCAAATATAACCAAGATACCAAAGCTAACTTGTAAATGATACTGCAGATTTTTTTAAAATACGTTGAGTAGTCCAAGACTTCAGTCTTGCTTTCAGTCTCCTGAGAAAAACACCTGGCTGCAGGGGAACAGGAGGCCGAGAGGGGAGCAGTGCCACCTGCTGCCAGCCTCTGCCTTCTCCTCCCCAGGCACATGGGGCCAAGGCTCCTAGAACTTTAAAAACCAATACAGGTATGCATTACATATTCACTATGCAATGAAAACTAATAGACTTTAGCTGTTCAGGTGCTGATTACTTGATTATTAACAGCTGAATTTAGGTAACGTTAACTGACATTAAAGGTGCACTTAATTGTTTGAATGAAAACCAAAATAACCTTATTTTTCTCTTCATCAGATGTTTTCTTCTATACTGTTTGCAGCCATTGGAGTTGTGGGAGCTGGATACTGTTTTATTTTGTCAGCAGTAGCCATAAACAAAGGCCCTAAATGTAACAATGTAGGAAACTGGACCTACCCTTTCCAGGATGGGTAAGACAATGCAATCAGAAAAAAAAAAAAAAAAAAAATTATATATACTTGTTTTAAGTTGGTGAGATGATTCAAATTCCAAATCCACTGTATGAAAATGGGAATGACACCATTTGTCTAAATTATAAAAGCTCTTAGAAGTGCCTGCAGCACACAGCAACACTTCATAAGGTTCAACAGCAGGGATGTAAAGAATAGCAAGTCCAATCAAAACTACTGAGTTTAAGAGGGGCTAATAAAAAGAAATGCACAGCCTCTTCCTAGCTTATTCGTGGGATGGTAACATATGGAAATAAATTCCACTTAGATGAAGAGCAATGACACATTGAGAGACCTCTCAGAGTCCTGAAGGAATTGACTGATGTAATTGCCAAGCCACTCTCCATATTTGAAAAGTTCTGGCAATCAGGTGGAGCCCCAGGTGGCTGGAAAAGAGGAAACAGTACACCCATCAGGGCCCTGGGAACCATCGAGCTGTCAGCCTCGCCTCTGTGCCTGAGAAAATGATGGAACAGTTCCTCCTAGAGGGTCTGATGATGCACATTGAAGACAGAGAAGTGATTTGGCAAGCCCTGCCTGACCAACCCAGTGGCCTTCTATGATGGGGTGACTCCATCAGTGGATAATGGAAGGACTACAGTAATTTATCTGGACACAATCCCCCACAATATCCTGCTCCCTAAATTGGAGAGAGATGGATTTGATGGGTGAACTGTTAGATGGAGAAGGAAGTAGTTGGATGGTGGCATCCAGAGGATGGTGGCCAGTGGCTCAGGATCCTTACGGACACCAGTGACAAGAGGTGCCCCTAAGGGATCCCTACCGGGACTGGTGTTATTTCATATCTTCATTAATGACATAGATGGAGGAAGCTACCAAGATGATCAGAGGGATGGAACACCTCTTCTATGAGGAAAGGCTGCAAGAATTGGGATTGTTCAGTCTGGAGAAGAGAAGCTTCAGGGAGACCTGATTGTGGCTTTCCAGTACCTGATGGGAGCCTACAAGAAATACGGAGAGAGACTTTTTATGAGCATGCAGTGACAGGACAAGATAATGGCTTTAAACTAAGAGTAGGTTTAGATCAAATATTAGAAAAAAATTCTTCCCTGTGAGGGTGGTGAGGCACTGGCACAGGTTGCACAGAGATGTTGTGGATGGCCCAACCCTGGAAGTGTCCAAGGCCAGGTTGGACAGGGCGTGGAGCAGGCAACCTGGGACAGTGGAAGGGGTCCCTGACCATGGCAGGGGCATTGGAACGAGTTGATCTTTCAGGCTCCTCCCTACCCAAACCATTCTGTGATTCTATGATTATATTGAAACTTAATGGTATTCAAATGATTACTACTAAAAATATAATATATACACTATAATATTAATAAATTTGATCTATGTATAATTTTATTTTGGCTATGGCATTTGGAAGCTGCTTGTTCCTCATGCTCTGCAACTCAAACATGTTCACTGCCATGTATATTTATCACTTAACCCCAGCAATCCCACTGCTCTGGCTGAAGTCAAGACAAGTTCAACAAACAGAGCACGATGTGCTACAGAGGAGAGCCGGTGTGATCAGAACAGAAAGGCAAGGGCTGCAGTAAACTCCTCATTATGAGAACCTTTAAAGCAGTCTGCCTCAGTCAAGAATGACCTGTCAGCATATCTTACAATAAAAAATTATACTTCAGGTTGAAAAGAAAACAACAGAAACAAGAAGTATACAGGTAGAGGATTATTTGTTCATGGGCCAGTGAGGGCTAGAAAGCAAATCCCTTGGTCTCATTCTGAGAATCCTTGGAAATATCCTCTGTTTCTAACAATTTTGGTTGCAGTCCAGAAATCACTTGACAAGAACACAAACAAGTCAGTACTAAGAGTATGCAGGTGAAATATAGCCAGTGGTTAAACAGTTTACAATTAAATCAAAATGTGAAGGTAAAAATTATGGAAGTTCTTACCTTTACTTTAGATGAGGCATTTAAAACAACAAAAGCTGTTATTTTCAGCTCAGTGGGCAAGAAGTGACTTGCATCATTTCATGATTTGTTTTGATAATTCAGTTGTTTTGATTACAATGTACTTCCTTGTTCCCAACTGTACTTTGAGATGCTGCATTACATGCCCTGATCACAGCTCTCCCCACCCCCAAAATGCTGTAATCAAGTAAAAGCAGCAAAAATGCCCCCAACAAAGCACTGGAACAGATAAAACTCATTTGGCACATACTTGGCTAAGATCTTTTCTTCCCAAAACACTAAAAATGATTCAATTGTATCAAACACATACTTATCTCTATCTACCTATTAGATTCAAATCAACCAATATGCTTCTTTAAACTTGCTCCCTTCTGATGTCTTGTTTTTCAAATCACTTGTTAGAACTTACCTAGAAACTAAACTGAAGTCTGTTTCTAGATAAGCAGCACCAGTGTGATAATGGAAATTCCTATTGAAGTGAACCTCAGCCATGTCACAGCAGTGACAACCTCTCAGTGGTGAGACACCTCCTTTGTGAGTTGATACGGTTTTCTTCCAAAGTATTTTGTTTTCCTGTAGGAATTACCTTGCTGACCATGGATTGTGGGACCAGTGTCCGTCACCTGACAATATTGTCCCATGGCACCTGACCCTCTTCTCCTTGCTGCTGGTCATGAGCGGGATCCAGGGAGTGCTCTGTGGCATTCAGATGGTGAATGGCCTCTTTGGAACCCTCTGCGGGGACTGCAAATGCTGCGGATGTTGTGGGGTGAGCAACTGATGATTCTCCTTTGTTATTTTGTGTACTGATGAGTTACATAAACACCTCTAGCTGTCAGTCAGAGAAACTAAACTGGCCTTCCTTCAGCTCCATGATCATGTTTTCTAACATACTGCCAAAACCCTACACTGTTGCCATTAGGAAATAATAAATCCTTTGAAAGTCACAGCAATAGTAGCCGGGAAATTACCTCCATGTTTTTATTCTTCCAGGGAGATGGAACTGTCTAATGAATAGGACTATTGCAGACAACTCTCCTCACCCTGGGAGGATCCCTTCTGCAGCCACTCCACAAAGAAGCCCTCAGATGCACTGGCTCTGGCTAAGAAGATGAGATAAGATGAGAATGAAGGGCTCTTCCTCCCACCAGTGCTATGAAGCCCTGACTCCCTTTCCCTACTTTCTGAAATCCCTCATCACGGAATAAAATAAGTTAAATACAACTCTTTTTTTTTTTTTTTTTTTTTTTTTTTTTTTTTTTTTTTTTTTTTTTGGTAAAACAGCATCCATTTAAAGAGGGTAGTCTCAGGCAAAATACAAATTTGGGTTACAATTTTTATTCAGGTCAGTTAGGTAGCTTGTAACTCCTCAAAGCCTCCAATCCATACATGAGTGCAAATGCTATTTATTAAATTTTTGCAGAAGTTCAATTTAACAGTATTTAACACAGTGCTATGAAAGAGATAGGAAAGACAATAGAGAGCTAGCTCAAAGGCAAAAATACCTTTTAGAAAGAACTTTCAAAATTTTAAAAGAAAAAGCTACTTTGCAAAGGAATCAAGGGGAAAATAAGGGGGATTGGAGACATTTGAGGGATTCCAATTAACCAATATGCTTATTTAAAAAAATTCTGAAACAAGTTTTCACAAACAAGCTTGTCAGGCTGGATGTCTCAAGGCTTCTTGATACTGGCCATACCTGTTCCCTAAAATTTTCCTCCTGAAATAATGTTTCTGTGGCCTGTGCTGTCAGAAAATGTATTTCATGTAGTGTGTATTTACACTAGGAGATATCTGAAGAATCTAGAAGTGCTTAAAAGCACTGAAAGCTCTTGAGCAATATGCAGAAATGTTAAACAGTTTGGTATCAGTACTGAGAATTATGTTCTACAAGATGATAAATTGCAAAAAAACCCTCTTCAGAAACAGCTGTCTGTCCCACCTGTTCTACCGCATTGCCCAGGAATTTGAGAGTACCCTTTATTTTAACACACACTGCACCATCTCACATCTATTCTTTCATCTGTGGTGAGCAGCTGTCCTGCAGTTCATCTCGCATTTGTCTTGTTTGATTTATATGAAGCCTTTGGGAACAAGGAACGTTTCTCACTGGCATTCAACAAAGGGATGAGCTGCATTGAGTACAGCTTTGATACAGCGATAAACAGAGTACATAAATCTTTGTGGGAGATGGGATAAGAAATAAGAGGCTGTGATAACTAAAACCAAACTCAATGAGCTACTGCTTCTAAGAGACACCCAGCTACACGATGGCTTTCTAACACGAGCTACTATACAGCAGATACTGACACAAGGTGCACATACTGCATCTTGTGATCCGGACTGCATTCACACCTTGCCCTCCAGGTGTATTGAAAAAGGGTAAATGACCCAGCTGAACTTGCACTTTAAAGTGCCAACAAGTGCCAACAGTGGTGTTCCCAAATCTATTCAGTAAAAGCTAACATCTGAGGCTCTCCCCTAGCACTTAATTTCAAGTGAATCACACATCTGCAGTGTCAATTCTGCAGTAACTGGACATTGTTCTGTGTTTTTGCCCAGCAAAGCATCCAGTAAAATCAAGGAGAGGGACTAATCATAGATCTTCATAACAGAATGATGTAAAAAGAATGATGTAAAAAGCCAGTGTTAATTCTGGAACAGAAGGCACAGATAAAGAGAGTGCAGCACTAGGAAGGGACAGAAAGATGATGGTAAGAAAGAAGCCACAAACAGGGATAACTGAAAGTGTTAACAGACCTCAGGAACCCTGACCAACTTAAAGACCACACTGTGTTATTGTGTGTAGAAATATCGACATGCACTAATACAGAAGTAAAAATAATAGTAGCCAAAAGAAAGAGTGTTAGCATTCTTTGTAAAATCTCAGAAATACCCATGCTGGCTGAAGCTTCATTATTTGCCCACAAATATTGGCTACTGGGTGACCAGGGTGTTGAAAGTATGGCAACTTTGATATTGCATGGCACTGTTTTAGCTGAGAGCTATCATAAAAGGATGCACACTGGTTATTTAACAACCCAGATTACATGTGGAGTACACACATGCGATTTTGAGCCCATGCACTTCAGCGGGACAAAATCGCTTCAGCCCCTGCACAGCTGAACTATATAGAGTTAGTTCTCTTTTTTGATTGTCTTCAATAAATAGACTGCAGAAAAATGATACATTAACCACAGGACAGGATCACCTTTCGGGGAATGATGCATTAACTGGAGACTCTTTGCAAAAGGTTCATCTCTAAAGGAGGGAAGTAACATATACAATGTTGAAAAAAAATTGCTCAGCCCAGAACAAGGGATGTTTTCTCGCATCATTCCAGTCTTGAATGTTCATCACCTGTCTCCAGCTTTAGCTCCCTCTTCATGGATTGTACATTACTCATAGTGTAACCAGCTACAAGGAAAACAACGCCAAACCCTGGAGCCATTCCAGCTGCCAGAGGGTGGGAAGGCTGACTTCTTCCATGACACTGATATGGGTGGGGCCTTTGCCCCCGTATTTTAATTCAAATGTATATTGAATTGAATATACATATTGAATATATATACACATATATGAATAATTGAATATACAATATACAATATAAAGGTGAATATTTGAATTCAAAATGTATGCATTTTTTCATAGAATAGTACGTCCACACCTTTATTCTAAGCAGTGTTTCACAATTCCCTGGGAAGCCCATGCTAAAACCCTCAAACCCACTCCCTCCAATAAAGAAATTATTTTAAAAAACCAGTATGAATCCAAAATCTTTCAAGTTCATTTGTATTTTTTCATGTAAAAGATCAAAGAAATAATTAAAACCAAAACAGAATCAAACTCAGGATACAACAGTTGGATCTGGTTGCTTCTAATACAATCTATTGCAAGGTACTAAAAATTAAAAACAAATGCTCACACTAGTCATATAAAAAATAAAAAAGTAAATAAAGTTATTAAAGAACTAGCATGTACATGGATGTTTGTATTAGGAAACAAGTTTATTTGGACAACCACCCACATTTTTCTGTAATTAAAAAATAGATTTAAATCCTTCCCTTCCCCCAAACAGCATTTGTTGACAAAAAGTCAAACCCAATCCCTCCCCAAATTACATTCTAACAGTATTACCAGAATACAAACTGTAATTAACCATGTCCCATTACTTCTGTATCACCAAGGCTTACATATAACCCCTCAGGGATGGTCACAGCAAAATTGTCCAGCTGGCACATTGGTTGTATTTATACTACAAGTAGACAGTGTACAATTTAGTATATAAATGCTCAAAACCTGAAATAGTACAGTGAAATATTGTCAACAATAAATTTATTTTCATTTTACATATGTTTTGAATACTGAAAAGTCCTGCTATAAGCCTGTTTAAAGCCAGAAACTTTTTTTTGAAAAGGTAACTTCGAAAACCAGATTTTATTGTCATTGCACTTCATCGGACACATCATCTCCCTAAGAAAAATTAAAAGCTGACAGTGTAAAGAATCACTTTTAATTCAACCAAGATTTGTTTAATGACTAAGTAAAGATCTAACCCAAGATTCTGGCAGCTGTTTCAGCCTGAAGTATTGCTCCAGACAGCACCCTCTTGCTCCAGATCTGCTGCTGGTTTACTATGGAACTAACACAGAAACACAGTTTATGATTGCTTTACCCTTTTAAGGTCTTTGCACCAAGACACTCAACCATCAGAAACACAAACAAAAAAGGAATCCAGCTTGCAGCTTCCAATTCTGACAAATACCCGATGTGATTTCACTAGAAAGTTGCATTAGTTTTCCCTGTATGAAGAACAGCCTTTGGCTGACAACAAGGCTCGTGGCTGGGCAGGAATCAGCACCAGCTAACTCACAGCAGCTGCGAGCCCGACCTGCTCAGAATATCTTCTGTTATGACAAATTTACACCTTCAGTGGTGCAGAGTTACCAGCAAATGAACAAACTGCATTCTCTAAACATAACCTGTTGATGGGCACTATCACCTGGATCACACCAGCACTCAGGTCCACAGCTGCTCTGGGTCATTCCAGCACCAGTGGCTGTTGGCTCCTTGTGCCAACTGAGCAGTGCTGGTGACGTGGCCTTGAAAGCTGGCCAGAAAATCTCCAATTCTTTACCAATATCAGTCATGGTACTAAAGAACAAAGCCTTAGGACCATCTGTTTTTCATTTAGGCTGACAACCTGAAGAAATCCTTAAAAGAGAGAGATTAAAACTAATTACAGTAATATTGGTCAGCCCTGCCCGGTCCCCTGTTTATTGAAAAGAAATTTATGCTATCTTAACAGTTAGCAAAACTAGAAAGAATAAAAAAAAACCCCAACTAATAATCCCTCAAAAGAATAAAACAAACACAATGCCCATTCAGTGATTAAATTCTGTGCAGACAAAACTCTGCTGTTACATCTCTTTTTCTATAAAAAACCCCAAAAAACATTTTTAAAAAGCTACTTTTTACTATGTAATAAAACTTTGCAACTGTAGGTCTTTGCCTGACATCTCTTTTTTCAAAATTTCAGTGTGTGTGCTTTTTACTTTCCACCCTGTGACACCATGTACACTTAGCTGTTCATCATGGACACAGTCATTTGCTGTATTGAGTGCTTCTGTTACATTTTTCGCTGAACTCCAAAGATTCATTTGCTATGTATCCCTGTCTGCAACCACCCTTCCCAGCAAGGATCTACATTTATTACATCATCATTTGTCTTCCAAATCTACTCTGTATTCCCACCACTTCATCACTGACCTTTTCACCTACCTTCACCCAACCAGATGGAAAAAAGACTTTAGGGGTCAATATTCCATCGCATCAGTAAGGTCTTGTTAAGTGTTATCAGACCTGGCAAACACACATTTACACTTAGTGCTACATCTCTTCCTCTCTTTACATAGCCTGGATTAAGCTTAGAGAAAAGTTATAATGCCTTTCATAAAATTACCTATTTTTCAATACAAAATGCTTAAATCCATTTATTATAAATAAGGTAAAACATTTAAGAATATTCAGAACTTCATTTGCATTTCAGGGGAACTTCAGGCTTAATGTTCTTGATGTCTTCTCAGTCCCAAACCTCTAATTAGGAAGTTTTGTAGGATATATGACAGGCAAAAACACACAGCACATGCCTCATGTGTCCTGTGCACCAGTTAGTGGAAGTGAAAGACATAAAAACTAAGCAGCTTTACCAGGTGAGTCCCAATGCTGCTTTAGCAGTGCCCTGATAAAGTTCCTGGGTTTTTTTCATGTATACAACTACATGTATTTTGACATTGTCAGTTAAAAACATCACTGAAAACAGTATGAGGAAGGCTTTTCTCCCCCAATGTATGGCATTAACAAGTTGTGCCACATTTTCCAGAACTGATTTTAAAATAATATTTTTGCACTTAAGATACTTGCCACAGATTTTTATATATATAAAAAATTGCTTGTTCATGTGTTAAGTTACAAAACTGTAGTGCTTAATATAATAAACTAAAAAATCTAAGAATTTTTTAAAATGCTTGTTTATAAGACATTTCTTTGTTTTTAAAAGGCAACAGTCAGTACCAGCCTGGTTCATTTTGTAACAGTATTGTAGTGTAAAAATGTTGCTAAAGAATTCTGGTACTTTGAGATTGGAAGTTATTTTCTGAAAACTATATAGTAATTTACTGCAAAAAAAGAAACTGATATAGCATTGCTTGTGCCTTCACAAACACATAATGGGAGTTATTATGCTTGATATGGATCAAATTTGAACTGTATTCCATACAGAACAGTTAGTTACTAAGAACTAAAAAAGATTCTTAAGGCTTAAGTAAGTTGATTAAAAAAAAGCTTCTGATACTATTGTCATAAACATAATAATAAAACTGCTCTCATGTCCTGATGCTTTGCACTTTTTCTGAACCAAGTGACCTAGGAGTTAGCTTTTGTGGTTCACAAAGGGTCTGTGATGTCCATCAGTACCCAGGAGATCAGTCAGTGATATGCACAAGCATCAGCCACTTTCTGCCTAGAAGTGAAGCATTTCTGCCTGGTTTGAAAAGGTAAAAAAGTACACCCTTTTTTTTCTGTAAAATGATGTAGGGTTTTTTGAAGAAATACATGTCCATGTATGCATTTTATATATATATATTTATATATATATATAAATATGTATTTTATACTTAAATTAGTATCAATAAAATCCAGGCAGATGTTAAACTGACCGTAAAGATGGTGTAACCAAAGTCAGTAAGGCAGTATGTTGTGTCTCTTGAGGGTATTTAGATATTCTATGCCTACCTCAAGAGGAAAAATAAATCTGAATTGCACTGTAGGCTCAATAAGCATTGCTTGATTACAGCCAGGTAAGGAAGGGCTCATTTTTGTTAAGCACTGACTCCACGTCGTTGAGAATAGGGATCAAGTCTTCTGACTCCAGAGTCCCAAGATCAACATTTGTCCCTGGAAGACAGTCGAGGAAATCAGGGAAACGTGTTTGTTGTGGGTTTATGTTCATTGTTGTCTGTGCTATGGTTTCTCCTAGGAAAAGTAAAGAAGAACTTTTGAAGTACCAAACTCTTACTGTGGGTAATTTAAAACAACAGATGGACATAAAAATTGATTCCCCCTTTCCCACAAGCACTTGTGAGCACTCCTATTCACCAAAAATGTTATTTCAAAACTGTATTTTGATGCAGGGCACAAATTCCTCTAAGAATACGTTTCACATCCTTGCTTTGATCTCAAAAGCACAAAAGGTCCTTTCCAGCAGTGCTCAAAGAATCCAGCTCTGGCCTTCCACTTGGGAAGCAAGACAGCTTGAAATTTGTTTCCTGGTCTGCCAGGGAGACCTCATGTATACCTCCATCCTGATCTCTGTACCAGGGGCAATGCTGTCCATAGGAAATAACTGTGCTTTACAGCAATTCAGTTCTGTAATATTTTTTTTTCATAAATTAATAAGAACAAGCATGAAAACCTTTACTAGATAAACCTCTCATCCTCTGCATAATACTGAATTTCTGATGACTTCAGAAGGAAGTTTAGGTGAGGAAGTGCTGACAATTTCCCTCTCTGAAAAAACCCTTGATTTCCTAGTAAATTATTTCAGTATTTTAAACACCATGAGGACACTAAAATAAAACAAATACATATCAAAATGTAAGATAGCTAAATACATTCTGTTTGAAGGCAAATTCAACTTTGCCAATATAAGAGACTTAGAAGCAGGACTGATTTCCCAGAGTTAGAAAATGTATTGATTTGTACATGTAAAGCATTTTTACTCCCCCTACCATGGAAAATTGTATGAAAACAGAAATTAAGGCTGGCATTTTCCAGGTTTTATTTATTCTGTTTAATATGTCTGAGGTAAAAGGGCAGAATCTGGATCTAAGTCAAAGTTGAGAACCTTCTGGGCACTAAACACCTTCTAGGTATTTTCTCCCACAGTCTCAGTCTGTTCTCTTGGATAAGAAAGCCAGAGATTATCATTCAGTTATGCAATTATAAAACATTACTGGTCATAATACAAAGTTATTAACTGGACTATACTTTAAACTAAATCCAAGTATTCTACCTGTATCCATCTCATCCACGTTGCTGAGGAAATCTTCAGGTGTCGTTGGTATGCTGTAGCATCCTAATCCCAAGCCACTGTCTGTACTCTGTTCCCTGGAGTGGTATGGCCCACTAGAAATTGAAACACGAAAAAGACTCAGCAAAGATGCTCTGATAGACACAGTTCCTGAGCACAGTGTTGCAAGAGAGCACAGTAGGTTACATATTAGAAATAGATACTGAGTCATTAAGCCTCATCCTCAACTGTTGGCCACTAATCAGCCAGCATCACATTTGGGTCACATCAGCTCAAACAACAAAGTAATTGAAGTGAGCCCACTCTTAAATTTTGAAAGACACACATGTATATATAACTCTCTAGCTGAAACCAGTTCTGACAGCCTAAAAAGTTGTGTGTTTTTGTATTTAGATAACATACCTGTTCTACCAAGTCTTCTACATACACTAACAACAGAATTAAAACCGCTTGTTACAATTTATTGCTTTTTCTAAGATTCCTTCTTGAAGCATAAACTGAGATCTCAGATCAGCCACACCCCATTTAAAATAAGTAAACAAAAGAAGATGATATAGAGACTATTTTGGGGAGACAGCTGTAACAGTCTAGAGAAGGCAACAGAAGTAAGTGCCTAATGAAGAAGAATGAACTTGCCTGTTCAAGAAAGGATCAGATCCATTATTTGTAATGGGCCGCATGTCCTGTGTCATGGCAGGGGTGTTCACAGCTGTCTGAACTGGGATCATGTTTTCTGAGTCCATAGGTAGTTGTCTGCAAAGAGCAGCTTCCTGAAAAGACAAATAAACACATGGGAAGGGTTATTCCAACAGCTCAGAAATATGGTAGTCTTGTAACAGTGAACACATAACATATACACTGAAGGAAAGTAATTCTGAGTGATGTCATTGATGAGTATTATTTTACACTGATACGAAGAAAATCACGATGCAGACAGACAGTGTCCCTCATACCCACCTGTGCTGGCTTAAAGCACCACAGAATCTGTCAGTTCTACCATGTCTGGAAGCCAACTGTAAAGCCAACTTTATAGTTGTAATTCAGCAACTATAAAGTACTTAACATGTTACAAGAAAACCACTGGAACCAAGACTGTGATTCAATAATCTTTAGAATGAACACTCAGCCTAACAGTAAACATTTGGCTAATGACCTGTCTCATATCTGCTATCTGCAGGATGACAAACAAGCAATCAGAGCCAAAAGAAACTTATTTTGCAACTCTTCCTGAAAGATAAATTCTTCCAGCATTATCTCTGTGAAACACCCATGACATCTAGTGGTACAGAGTTCTATATAGAGGTTGTCTGACTCCAGTGGGATGCTCCCAACAAAAATCCTAAGACCTTAAAATAATAGAGCTGTATCTGTTCTTACTATATATTACTCAACTTACTTTTTTTAATGGAACAAGCAAAGTAAATATTTCATTTAAATCCTAGTAGAAAACTCCTCTGAAGCAAGCATTCAGTCTCCCCAGTACGGAAAGGATTAACAGGTTTTCAAGCCTAGAATATGATATTTTACTATGTTTTCAATTATTTTTTTTCATTGAGGAGGAGTGGTTTGGGCTCTCTCTGAATAATGTAACACATATTGATGTCCATAAATGCAATGTTTCCTTTAAAACAAAATTATCAATATATTAACTGATAAATTATAATTTATATTAGATGCTGTCAGCATTTAGCAAGTGTTAGGAACATTCTCATGGTTCTTAATAGCTTATTTGATAGGTTATGTTTATGATTAGATTTGTCAAGTGACAATTTTAACGGTGACATTTCTATTTACAGTTTTATCAGCTGGAGTCTGTGAAAATGTGCAAACCTCAGAGAAGGGGAAGGTGTCTTTTTTAGCTGTCTACATGCAGATACTTTCAGTACTTTTTTAAAATACAAGAACGACATCTACAGTCACAGAAGATCTAGACAGGCCTTCCAAAGCAAAACATTTGTCAGCTGAAAAGCCTGCAGCACCCTAAAGAAAAGCTTCCATTATCAGTTACACAATCTAACTTCCTGTCTCTTCTTTGTTGCAAGAAACACCATATTTATTATAGAGTTACTTGATCTACTCTCCCTTAGGGAATGGCTCACCTCCCATGTCTTTATTTCAACATACTGCACGTTGCTTGTAATATTAACTCCATGTGTACTGTTAAATTGTGGAACAATAGACTCTTGCAGACTGGAGTCAGATTTGGTTGGGGAAGCAGACAGAGCAGTGGCTCCACAATACGTGACATATGTTCTTCTGTTGTAGGTCACTTGCTCAGAAGTCACATTGCAATTTTAGTACTGCTACAGATGTCAGATTCCTTTGCTCCTTTGACATTATTACAGCAATGGTCAGTAGTAATGGATCAACTACACAATGTCCAAAGCTGTATGGTACCCTCTTATGTCCTGTTCTCTATTCTAAGCATGACTAAAAGGTTTTTAAGAAGAATATTTGTAAATCTCTTACCCTAGTCTCGCAAAAAATAACAGAGACGTCCCGCATTTTTCTCTTCAGGTTGTAGCAAGCCAGTAAAGGCCTGTGAGGACAAAACAGTGATAAATGTTCCTCTGCATAATCCTCCACTGCTTCTTCAGCCTCTTCTGAGCCCCTGTATCTTTCTGTGGAGAATTTATGCAACAGGAGCCCCTGGACCAGAAAGAAGCCTCTAAGAAGTGTTGCCTTTTTGGGACTATTTGTACCCTTCCATATACAGTGCATAATGACCCTGGTTCACACAAAGAAGTGCTGGGCCACCCTCTCTGCAGGACCTTTCAGAGATTTCTGACTGACATTACCTCTTCTGACTTCCATTTCCAAGAAGCTCTTAAGCAGCAAGCAGATTCTTTGGAAAGCTGGCAAAACCAAATTAATATTAAAGAACATTAACTTCTTATAGAATGACAAAACTGAGTAAGGAAACCTTTAAATGGAAGCTATCATACTGGTTTTCTGAAACGCTGCCCTACTTGCACGTGCACAATCTAGAGTTTCTAGGGTTTTAGCAACTACATGAAGAGGAGGACAAAGAAGGAAAGAAATTCCCTAAGCCAAGAGCTTCCAGAGCTATGACCTCTTCCCAGCTGGGCATGCTGCTCCACCCCAGCAGCTGCTGCCAGGAATGGCAGTGGGGAGCCAACAGCTGCTACTGGGCTGAAAGGTTTGTGACCTTCCAAAGAATCCTTCCCCTCTCACTCAAACACTCTGCACCTCCTCATGGCTGCTAGCAGCAGCATACACACTTACTCAGCATTTTCCCCTTAGATAGGTTACGCTAGAAAAGCAAAAACAGCAAGGGAGGGAGGGTCAGGTCAGGAGTAACTGTACTTGAACACTGATGACCCAAGGGGTTCACTGAGCCCTCAGCTGCCATGGTTCAGGATACTGAGGTTACTGGAAGGAAGTTCACAACATTTTGTTAGGAAGAAGAGTTTTTGCATCTTGCTTTCCTCCCTAAGAGTTACACCAGTTGTAAACATCTTAGTAATGCAGAGTGATGCTGTACTGCTTCATGCAATGTGGAGCTTCAGCAAAGACTGCAGGGGCAGGGTGGTACTGGGCACAGTGAGTGGAAGTCTGACTGAGTACAGCACAGCTGCAGAGGGCTGTCAATGTATCGGTTTCAAAGTCTGCAAAGCAGCAAGCCCCTCCCTTGTGTTAATGGCACAACTGTTTTGAAGCTTATTTGCTCTTATCTTGAATCAAGAATAGAGCCAAAGAGAGTAAAAATAGCTGAACTTGTTGTTAGCATTATGACAATCACAACTAAGCTTGTTCTCACTCTCTTCTCACACCCATCTCTATCATGAGCTCCTGATGGGAAAGGAGAAGCTACAGAACAGACTTGAGACCCCTGCCCATGTCAGAGACCACCACCTTAATCATATGACAGCTGCCATTTTTAAAGGTACTTAGAACTGTTAACCACAGCAGTTGCAAGGCCACAAATAGTGATATGTTTTTTGATAAAGTGTACTTCTTTCATGCTGTTTCTGAGAGAAACAGGTTATTTTTTTTTTTCCACAAACGAATCTGATTAATATGTCATGCAAACACAACACCACTAGTGGACTTTCTGTAACAGATGAAACACAATTCTTAAAACTTAATTTTCTTAAGGCACTATAAAGGAAGTTACATATCTATTTTGTACAATATGACATTGTAAAGTCATTACATAGAGCTGAAACTTAAGATATAGAATAAGCAAAATATCCACAAATAACCATCTCTGGAAAGTCTTCATATCAGAGGTGTTCATGTAAGATGTGAATGTGATTTTGCTTTACCTAAAAGGCAAAGGGTGCAAATTAAGAGAGTAGGGATTGGAGTCAAGAACAATTCCATATGTTCTTCCTTTATCTTCAGTGAAGTATGAACATGGTCTCCTATGCAAACCAAGTTAAACTGCACATGAATCAGTGTTAGTTGCCCTAGTTGCTTATGGACAGACAAAGAACAGAATTTGGCCCTTATGTGACTATTAAGAAAGGCTGGTAAGAAAGACACCAGGTCTGTAACTTCTGACTGATGGCCATTCCGTGTTCTATTCAGTGCTAGTTTTGAGAAAAAAAAATGAAATTATCTCTTTATATAAGCTTTTTGGTTACCCTTCTGTAAAACCATAGTTAGTCTTGACGTAAAGTAACAGAGCTACTAAATGTACTTGTTAAAAATTTAGATGCCTTGAACTAAAAGCTCTTGAAGAAAGCGAGAGGTGTCTTTGGTGTTACCTGTCGCAGTAACTCCTCCTGACGCATCCGAATTCGCTCCCTCTCCATCTGGATTCTCTGGAGCCTCAGCTTCTGCTGCTGCTGCTGCTGCTGCTGCGTGGTCAGCGCCCCGGGCAGGGTCAGCAGCGCAGGGGGCTGCGGGGGGCGGCTCTGCTGCGCCAGGGCTGTGCTGGGGGGCAGCTGGGGCTGGGCATTCATCACTGCGGGGAAGACAAGAACTCATGGCACCTTGGCTAGAACTGTAGGCTCAGGTAACAGAGGGCCCAGGACACACCCTGCTCACTTACAGGAGTGCATTATTAGAATTTCTGTACTTCAAATGATTGAGAGAACTACTCCATCTGGCAAGATCTGCACTAGCAATTGCTTAATAAATGCTTCTTAATGTTCTGAGTGTATCACACAAGCACACTTACAATAAAACAAGTATTTATACTTATCCTGGTATATTCAAATATTTACCTAATAAACTAGTAAATAACATGAAAGTTTCTTTTAACTGAAAATTCCTAAAAATGTGTGCTTGTAATAGGCAGTAAGCTAGTAACAATATTTCAACTTAACATTTTCTTTATTGACAAATTTAAATCAATTCTTATTATTACCAGATGTAATTTCCAATTAACAACTGAAAGCTTTTCTGTTAGGACACAACCCATCAATCCCCCATCTTTGGTAGAATATTCACAAGGTTGACAGGGGAAGAACATAATAGGTGGCAGGGTTAGAAACAGGACCTTCAGTAAGCAAACCTGAGTTATACCCAAGTAAACCCCCTCACTTGCTGACAGAAGGCAGTTGCTGAGCAAGTTATTGCCGCTTAGATTGTTAATGTTTCTTAAGTCAGCATCATCTTTTCTGATCAAATTCAGAAAACATAATCCAGAGCAGAATTCTCTGTGAGATGGACATTTTCATTCATAGAACTGCTATGGAAGAAATTGCAAGTCTGTGTAGCTCTCTGTGTGTCACTCTGGTGCCAACATGTCACAAAGCTAATAGAATGCCCTGTCACCTCAGACAGTAGGTATCACTCCTGACTTACCAAGACAATTTTTTTTCCTGTTTATGGTGCTAAGAATAGCATCCAGTATTGATATCCTCCAGACAAGCCAGGAGTGAAACACGGCGAATTTTCAACATTTTAACTCTGTGATTTGCTCAGGACCCAGGTTAGATTTATTACTCATGCAGATCAGGCCTAGCCGCATGGACTAGGTGTGAATTAGTCCTGGGCCATCTCCAGGGCCAGTCTGGATCTAAGGGCAGCTTTATTACCTGTAGGTGATGCAAAGCCCACACCAATCAATCCTTATGGACCTTGTGGAAAGCATGCAGGCAGATCCAAACCATCTTTGCAACTTGCTTCCAGAACCAGGGTTCTGGAGAGTACTGCACAGATTGATGCCAGTGTGTCATCCCATGGGAGGTTCAGATTGGAGATTAGGAAAAATTTCTTTGCCAAAAGGTTGTCCAGCTCTGGCACAAGCTGCTCAGGACAGTGGTTGGGTCACCATCCCTTGAAGGATTGAAAAGCTGTGTGGTTGTAGCACTTGAGGACATGGGTCAGTGGTGGCCTTGGCAGCGCTGGGTTAATGGTTGGACTCCATGACCTTTGAGGGCTTTTCCAACCCAAATGATTCGATGATTCTGATTCTATCAGACCTGGGCTAAATCTTCATACAATTTCATATGCAACACTACAGGCAATGTCAGGTAGGTTTTGTCCTGCAACCCCACCTGCTTGGGCAAACCCCAGCACACAGGCAGAGCACTGGTCTCTTCAAAAGAAGTGTGGCAAAGTGTGATGATACAGTTGTTACAGGGCTGACTTCTTACGGCTTTACTAATTTTCACTGTGTCAGTTTTTCAAACAACAAGAATAAAAAAGGAATAAACTAAGTTGCTTTTATTAAGGGTGGAGTTACAATGATATGCATAGGGAAAACAGAAAAAATATTTTATCTGGAATACTTTTAAGCATGCTTGATAGGTCTGATATTGTCTAGACTTCAAATTAATAGTGAATCTTTAAATACACTGGTAGAATAAAAAGAATCCCAACAACGGACAAATTACCCTTGTGGTAGATACTTGAGCTTACTTTGTGAAGAAATATTTTACCTAAGTGCTTTTCCTGGAATTGCTCAACTGAACCAGAACTGAACCCAGGCAGTAAAAGCGGGTTGGTATACAGCTGATAACTCCTTGTCACTAATGGTCTGAACAAGCCCAGTGAAAGTTTTGTGTCAGCCCCAGCGAGCAACTTAACAAACAATGACATTCTACAAATCTCTGTTCCTTGTGCTATAATCATATGGCATCTGCTGTGCTATTTATGACGTTTTAGTAATGCCTGCTTTAATTTTTATTTCAGTTCTGAATTTCTATTTGATGTTACGAGTAACATAATGGAGTTTGGATTAAAAAAAGAAAAACCTGCAGTTCACATTCCAGGTAGACTGCCCAAGACAGACCCCACTCTCAGTACCCTGAGACCATCAGACACACCAGGGACCCTTGACAGCTCCTCTCAGCCAGAGCTCTGCGGAGCCTTGGGAGCATTGGCCTGGTTTTCAGAGGTCAAAAAGTTACTAAAGAAAAGCAAATGGTCTTCAGTAAGCTTCAATTCACTAGGCAGGGTCTGGGACCCCAGTGTAATATTTCTAAAGTTCTGCAAAGAAAAAAAATATTCGAAAGTTCAAATCTACCACTCTGTGGTAAAGGAGACTGGGTCTAACATAAGAGAAGTATTTGTCATTACAGCAGACAGACTCAGGGTGGCCTTGAATTCAGTTCTCTTGGGGAAACCCAAATTTATTTTGCAAAATGAAGTCTTTTAATAAACAGCCATTACACAATTATCCAGCCCAAATGAAAGCAAGTAAAAATATGGAGCTAAGTTCCAAACCTGAACTATGTGACCACAGTTTCAATGCAGTCCATGAAATTGCAACTATTTATTTTGCACCAAGTTAGATCTATGTAGTTTTCTTTTTCCAGTTAGATGAAAAATAAAATAATTATTTTATTGCTTTTGTTTGCTTTTAAATTAATATTGATATCCTAGTGAATTAGGTTTTCTGACATTGTAGGAGACCTTTGCTGATGACTTTGCTGGACATATACTAGGCAAGGATTATTTTGTGGGCAAGAGACTACAAGCTGCAGAAGCCAAAACATGCATCAATAATTTTTGACATTTGCATTGAACTGATTGCACCAACTTTCATTACTTAAGTGTCAAAAGTCTCTGGATGCAAGTGTGGATCTTTCTGCTCTGTTTATAGGCAGCCCAGACCCAAATTCAGACAAACCAGCCAGTGCCAGGTCTCATACAACACATTCTGATGAAAAACAAATGTCTACACAGGTTAAAAAAAAAAAAAATGAACCCAGCCATACTACAGTTCTGACTTAGTCATGACACTGTAAAGAAAAAAAGAGTGGGCTCCCCTCCTTTTCTCACTCCACTTCAGCCAACAAAGAACTGCTTGTTTCATTTATTTCCCAGAAAGAAGCATTAGCCTTCTAACAAGGTCAGCAAAAAATGCTGCTTTTCAGTTCTGGTGCATTTTGTTCCAAAAATCTGTAAAGTATTAAAGCAAAAAGTTGCACTATCCCAGTGCACAGAGACTCCTTTATTCAGATTTCTGAGCTGAAAATAGCTATTTAGAGATTTCTCAACAGTTTCAACTGTAAGGTCTGTGATATTCACATTTAACTCATCTTTCCCGTCTTCAATGATTTAAGATTAAAATAAACAATACAAACAACCTGCAGGTGCAACATCAAAGCTATGAGTTAGCAGGAAGTTATTTAAAAGATTAGAGATTTACTCTGCAAGCATTTTTAACAATAAATCAGTAACAAAAAGTGATGATGGGGGCTGCTTGAGTGGAGAGACAGCTTTAATGCTAACGATTAATTACTGATAACTGTTCGATTTAAAATAGTTAATAAAATATTTTTACTTTTGCTTCATGCAATCTTCAGCTTTTGCATTTCATTCACTTTGAAACTATGGAAATGACCCTCCACTCTTGCACTGGCACATGTTTGGATTACTACCCTTGAGGGGAAATACTTAAACCAACAGGAACTTCTTTGTGTCAAAATTAAAAATTACTAGAATTTGAAAAAATGCCAACATCTCTCTTGAACACATCAACCTTTAACGTGTCAGATTTACTAGATGGCCAGTTGGTTTAAAGCTGTGTGTCCTTTGATTTAATTTACCTGATGCTGAAGTTAATTCCTATTACATTTTGGACCTATTAACCACTGTCCTTAAACATAAATAAATTACTCTATTTGAAATTTGCCTGATAAATCACTTGTTAGAGGTTTTTATTGCAAACAACCAAAACCCCCTCATTCTTTTGAGAGCTGCATCACAAAACTCTCATTCCCACAGAACGTGCAAATCCTCTATAATGCGTTCAGCTCTTCTGATGACAAGCAATCATCAGAAGCAGGTGCCAAGATTATTCACACTGACCACAAATGAATTGTGTTTGCTTCTTTCAGGATATCCAGTAATTAAAAATGACCTGGAACAGGAAGCCTTTCCACCATGCAGGTGGTATGAGGGTATGGACTACGGAGAGGGAAAAACATGTTCCTCTCAGTGTCACACATTTCTAGCCATCTTTCCAGCCAATGCTAACCAAGACTTGAAAAATCTTGGACATTAGTGAACACTCTTCATGGACATCAGTGAACTAAAATACATATCATCTGGTTTTGAGCGCTTTGGGAGTTTCTGTGTTCTCCAGAGACTGGCTTTGACATAGTTACTAAAACTGCCTTTTATCATCCTTAAACAATAGCAGCTACAGCTCTTTTATCATGGCAGGATATGGAAACTTTGGTTCATGTGTTTATTGTTCCTAGATAGGATTTTGGCATTGTTTTATTGATTGGATTTCCTGGCTGGTTAAAAAAAAAATGAAAGCAGAGGTAAAGTGCTATAACTCCCAGTTGTCCAGACCCATTTGAAAAACCATTAGCAATAGAGCTGAAAGCTAAACTTCTTAGATTCATGGATGATTTTCCATTAAACAAGTGTCAGAGGCTCTTCACAATAAAAAGTCTAATCTGTAATACCCAATGTCCTTCATCTTGGAGAGCCAGTGAATTACTAGTGAAAGCCATCCTGCTTCTAATCCCTTGGGTCATGCCTGCTTGTGGGTCTTGACAGAGTACCTTCTGAGGTAAGGTTCTCTTATTCAGAAGGGAACACCAAAGCAGAACAATCAAATAGTTCTTCACCTGGAGTTTGATACAAGAAGTAAATGTGGTTGAACGCTCAGGATCTATACATCTCACTGATCCTAAACAAAGTAACATCAGGGTTTCCACTGTTTTCTGCCTGAACTGGTTGATTTATAAAATGGAGACAAATATTACCAGCTTCTGCCAGAGATGCACCATGTTATTTTTCTTTTAGTCTGTATTTACACATAATCTGTTCAGGTGAAAATGGACATGTCAAGAGCAAGCTAAAATACATGTGGTACCCTTCTCCCTCTGCCAGAAATTCTTCTCCATTCTGAAGTGTTTGTGTGTGGGTGTGGGTGTGTGACATGTTCTGAAACTCCTCCACTCAGTGCTGATGACAGAGCATCTATTTCCTTCATGGTGCCAGTCTCCTCCTGATGAAGACACATGAAAACTACACCAGCACCTTCTCCACTGTCACAAAGGATTTCCACATCCACGTGCACAAAGTCCCAAGCTCCTGCTCTTGTCCCACTGCTGGCCCTCCTTTCAGCAGAGGCTGGGTTAGAGCCCTTGCAAGGCCCCTTCCCACCTAAGCTATTCTGTGATGGACACAACTCTAACTTGTGCAAGGCCTCAGCCATGTCTGGAAGCTCATCCATGACAGAGGCCCTTTACCTCGGAACAGGCATCTCCATCTTTGTGACCTCACAACATTAATGCTGATCCCTCAGCAACTGTCCCTCCACTCAGTACACCTGAATGAGTCCACTAATGAGATTCTTATCAAACCTCTCTGAGGATGTGACTAGCAGACAGCTGATAAACCAGTAGCACAGAGATAAATTACAATCTGCTCCAGACACAGATAGACTACAGGAACACCGAAAATCTCAGGAACTATATAACATTATTTATGATTTTTTCCCCCAAAAAATCTGCATATTAATGAATTCATTGTGTCAGAACCTGAGAATATATATAAGACTATATATTTTTAAGTTACTATATTAGTGTACAGAATTAAGTGAGCCAAGTACATTTTCTGAAGGCAGCATTACCTGAGCCAGCAGACACTATGTATCAACCATCATCACAGAACAGCCCCAGGCAGCAGGGACCCCGAAAGACCATCTTGTCCAAACTCACATGGAAAATAATACATTGCAAGGGAGAAAACAGAGGGTAATAGAAGATGGCTCAGCTCTAACACTTATAAGATCCACATGAACACAGCTTGTCCCTGAGCTCCAGACCTTGTCACTCCCTGCCTGACAGCCAGGTCCTAAGTAACTACAGCATTTAAAATCCCTTCTGCCCATCAATCCCACCTCTGTGCACAGTGTGATGAATCACACAAGTTCTCTTTTGTACCAGAAGGGGTAAAACCAGGCACATCTTTCTGTAACTGCTGCTGCTGGAGTGTCCACCGTGAAGAGAGGCGAAGGGGACAGTGGTGGCTGGGCAGTGGGGAGCATCAGGGACACCCCACCTGGCTGAGCTTTGGGGGCTTGAGTTAGGCTAAACACCAATTTTAACCACACCTAGATAAATTGAAAGCCTCTATCCACACCCAAACAAACTCAGAGGCCTTATACAAAGCAGGAGTGCCTGAAACTCTCAAACCAGCAAACTCTGGGCACAGCTTAACACACGTTTCTGTCACTGACATGGGACGTAGAGCAACTGTGCCTTGCAGCCTGCAACTGCTGTTTGCTCCAAGGCCCAAGTCCCACATCCAACTGTGCCACAGGGTGGGCAAGAAGTCTTCTGAGGTTCTTTGCAGGTAGTATGTTCTTTTTGCATGAGCTTTTTAAGGAACTCACATATAAATTCATGCTATCTTATCCAGAAAACATAAACTACTGGAGGGGTTCATTATTTTATGGCAAAGTTGAAAATTGTTAAATTTGGAAAATACTTAAATGAAGACCAGATTGTGCTTACCCACTGGATGAAGAGTACAATCACAAAAGAAATCTGTTTAAAATACTTTGAAGGGAGAAGAATGGAAATAACAATGGTTTTGAATGTTGCATAATGTAGTATAGAGAAAGACTACAAAACAAGTAGCATTTAATTAAAAAAATCTTACAAAAGAAACTCCTGTAAGGACCTAATTTTTCCTCCAAGTCTTGCTCCACAGAGCTTAAAATCATCCTCCACAACCCTTCTACATCAGGGAATGCCATGAAGGCAGAAGAGCGTGTGTAGCTCAGGTTCAGGCAGCAGAGTGACCCTTAGGCTGGTGCACTGCAGCTGCTCCCTCCTTCCTCTCAGGCACAGGGGGTCCCTGTGGGGTGGTCTCCTTGTTCAGGGACCTAGGCCTGACAGCTAAAACAAGGATTTAGAGTAATCCTCCTTCCACAAATGGCCCTTGATTCTATTGCAATAATTGATCGGCAAGAGATAGTTAATAGCTCATCAACCAGCTGGAAAAGACTCTTTTTTAGAATGGGCAGAAAATGAGGATCTCTGCAGAATCAGCATCACAGTAAATGACATTTCTGATGTCCTTATGAAGATGCAAGAAGTACACTGTTTCTTCTTGTCTTCAGTCTGAGGCTGATCCCTTTCCCTTTTGCTTTCAACAACAAAATATACACTGAAAACATTCCTATTAATGCTGCACTTTCCTTAGTATATACATCTACAAATCATCTTAGAAGAATAACAATGGTAAAATGTTAAGAAAAAACAAATTGAACAAGTCTGAATATAGGCTAACCTGCAAGAACAAGCTTTCAATCTATGTGACAAATTTTCCTTTTCATTCATGAAATGTCACTGAATTTAGTGGTGGTGTGTAAACGAGCACAGAAACTTGCCTAGCATATATTACTTTTCTGTAAATCTAACAAGATGCATCAAAGGAAAAAACATCTGATGCCTTTGCTCCATAACATTTAAAAGGCAGTACTTTAAATGTTAGTGTGAAAACTAACACTAACAAAGTGTTCACTAACACCTCATAAATAGTCAACATAAAACCACAGTAAGAGAAAAGGTAGAAAAATACAGCAGATTTTTTAAAGTATGACTACTAACTTCAACCAACTTTCACTATATGCCTTTGTTTGCCTCCAACACAGGCATACTATGATTTGGTATCACTTAGTCACACTCTGTGCTTTGATAAAATGTTTGTAACTGCCTTTGCACAATTCCCAGCAAATATTGCTGAAAGGAGTTTACAAACCAAAGCATCAAGCAGTACCAAACAAACCATATTTTCCACTTTTTCACAAGAAGTACAAGGAAAGCTCATGTGTTAGTAATTGGAAGTGCAGACCAGTGTGCAGACCTGAAATGCTTAAATCCTTTTCTTTTAAGTGGCACATCTTCAAAAGAAAAACTTCTTTAAGTTCCTACAGTACAAAAAAAAGCAACAAAGAAACAAACAAAGAAAAAACCAAAACAAGAACCACAACACACCCCCCTCCCAACAAAACAAAACAAAACAAAACAAAACAAAACAAAGCACCACAAAGCTAAGGCAAAAGACAGATGCGCAGACTTCATTTGCTGCAAAGTCACAAAATTGGGGCGAGCAGAGTGGTACTGCTGGGTGTCCCGGTCCCACTGCTCCTCTCAGGTTCGTGAGATGCCAGCACAGCCACTCCTGGCTGCGGGGTCTGGCTGCCAGGCCAGCACTGCTCACGGCAGCGGGGGCAGAGCCAGGAATGCTGAGCAGTGACACTGCTGCCAGCACAGAGGAGAAGCAAGGCCCTTCCTTTTGGCTACAGCCATTTAAAAATAGAGACATCCTACTTTAGTACTGGAAGTGACAGTCACATGTATTTTAAACTGCCACATGAAGTATTCAGAGGCTGCAGTGTTCTGTGCAGATTACTGCAATCTTTCTATGCAATTTCTCTATGTGTATATACATGCATATACACACAGTTTCTAGATTAAATCTGATAAGATGTATTTTTAAATAAAATAGTGTCACATTTAGTGTGCCTTTGAAAGCCATTGAAATGAGAAAAAGTTCATCAAGACATATTGATGGAATGTTTTCTGGATTAAATAAATATGGACACTGTAGATTTTTACACTATTTCTAGTGGGAAATTCAATCACACATCTGAATCACTATGCCAAGAACTGCATATATACTTACACAAAAAGTAGAACCTCATCACATATATATATATATATATATCTGAAGAGTACTGAATGAAATACAGACTGTATTTAATGGGAAAGATTTTGAAGTCTGTGGAAATACCCTTATTGGGCACCACAAATACCTTCAAGAAAAGACTTTTCATTTGATATGGACTTTTATTTCTAATCCTTGGAATCTCAAGAAAGACCCTCCCCTAAAATTCAGTGTATATATATGTTTTAGTCCAGAATTTGGCTTTCATTCACTTCCACTAATAAACTGAGGGAAAAATGTTCTGTACACTGCCCTGATTTATGGCACTGCTGATTTTTAACTAGGCACAATGTAATAACAGATGTTAACATAAGCAGGGGAGTTGGTATGAACAAAACCCCTGCTGTCCTATTCTTACCTCTTGGCCACTCCAGCAGTGCTATAAACAGACTGACCCACAGGCAGCTGCGCTTTGAAGCCACAGCAGAGCAATTGTTAGTTTCACCATGTGCTGTCACACTCCACAGCCACCCTAACCTTTCAGATTTTATTCAGGTTTCTTCTGCAGATACCCACTCTCCCATTAGGGTTTGCTACTGCCCACTAAACCTTGTAGAATAACCAACACTCTTACTGCATATATGCAAGCAAGGCACTTGATGAGACAAAGGTAGAAAAAAAGAACTGAAAATTATTACCTCAGAGGTCAGACTAGGTGTTTCTTATAAATGTAAGTCAAAAGTAAATATTGCACTACTTCTATTGGTGATCATGAGCAGACAAATGTTCGGCATTTTCTTGGCATGTGAAGAAACAGCACTCATGAACCACACTGCAAGTGGACAACCAAGAAATCATGACAGCAGCTTACCAAAAATTAACCAGAACAAGAATCTGCTGTGTGTTTTAAAGCCCGCCTTTTTGACAAAGTCCTGTGATCTTGAGCCTGTAAGCTCACCTGTTCTCATCTTCTTGAGTAGTAGAAAAGTTTAAGCTTCAGAAGTGAAATGTCAGGGATTATTTGTAATTCTCAATTATACGTGAAAATGTTTTCTTCCATTTACAAATCTTCTTTAAAATTCTAGATCTTTCATGGCTTTGTTTTCACTAAGGCTTAAATCTGGCAATATCAGACTGATGTAAGTTGATAATTAAATTTATACTTGAAGTGCTAAACAGAAACAGCAAGGGAACCACACCAGGTATAAGAAATTTGTGGCTAATTCATACTGCAAAGCCAACTTTTTAGTAGTTTCCAAGTTGCTTCCAGTGCAGAACCTCACTCTGCGAAAGTCACACCACCATAAACAAACTAACAAGCAAACCAGCTACACCTTCTGACCTGAAGAAACACAGAGCTAACTGTGTGGACAGATTATCCAACAGCTTGGAAATGATATGGGGGGCTTGTGGGGGTTTTATACCACCTCAGAACAGAAAAGCACAGACAGAACTTATTTTTCTATGTCTAACACTACACCAAAAAGCAAAGGAGGCTCTAAAATAGAACATGAGATGTTAGAACTTCACCTCAAACAGTACAAATTCACTTGTTGCCAAATCTACAGAGGGGGAAATTAAGTAAATGAAGGGGAGAACATACTGTTAGGTCTGATAGCAGAATCAGACCTGCCTTCTTGAACAAAAAATTACTTTGACAAACAAATCAGGAGGTGTCTCTCCTATCTCTTTTGTGTTTTCACCAGAGAGATGCCATCCAGTACTCACTGAGATTTGGCTGAGACATTGCCATGGACCTCTGTGGCGCCGGTGTGGACGTGGCTGCAGGATGGTGGCCAACATGATTCAGTGGCTGGTTCATAGGTTTTCGAGGATCTTGCCATGTTGTAATTTTTTCTATGTGACTGAGAAAGAAAAGATACAAACTTAACATAAAATACTTGGTATATTATATAAACAGTTAAGCATAATGTCATGAAAGTCCTATTTGTTTATCTTATTCCACATCTGCCCTTGTCATCTCACCATCACGCACTTGAAATTATCTATCATCTGGTTGTTTACTTTTTCTTCTGAACTTCTGCCCCTGCTGTTCTAATTTCTTTTGTTCTACTGCTGAATAATTACTCTTACTTGAACAATTGGTAAATTCTGTTGTCATACTGAAAATCTGTAATACACACTAATCTTCAGATTATTTAATTGTCCAAAAGTTGTTTACTCTTGTCCTACCAGCCTTTTTCTCCATACTCAATATATGATCATTCCTCACTCAGCAATAGTCATTTTGCTGAGTGTTGAAAAGACAAGTGTTTGTCTTGCCAAATCCAACTGCTTTGTTGCTTTCCACACTATAAAAATGAGTCGTTCTGTATGTTTCCAAGAATACCAGCATATACTCCCACTACCAAACCAGGCAGATTACAGCCTCATGACTTCATGTAATCACCAATTTCTCTGTAAAAAAGGCACTAAGAGTTTGTATTGCAATGTAGTTAACAACATACCTACCATTTCAGTATGCAAACTCTTATGTACATATATTACTCTGAAAACAGTAGAGTCATGCACAAATCCACATAAATTTTATAGTGAGGTAACTATAACAATGATCACTAAAATATTTTTGGCCACAGAATTCAGTGGTGAAAGAACTATGGTTTTGTTGCAACTGAAAGTTTACACTGAAATGCATCTGTTTTGTAAGAAACTTAGCAGGACAAGCATTTTAAGGATGAGCATGTAATTCTATTTGAAACAAGAAAAGAAAAAAGGAAGTATGTTAAACCTATCAACAGTCTGGTATCTATCAAGGGATTGCCTGGCTCCAAGCCCAACCAACTAGCCAGGTTACTGTCTGTGCTTGAGTGGGCTCTCTTTTTGTTTTTTGGGGGGGAGGTTTTGTTTGTTTGTTTTTTGGTTTTGGGGTTTTTTTTTGTGTTTGGGGTTTTTTTGTGTGTGTGTGGGTTTTTTTTGTTTTGTTTGTTTGTTTTTGTTTTGGGTTTTTTGTGTTTGTTTATGTGTGTTTGTTAGTTTGTTACAGAGAGGTAAATCTTTAAGAACACATCAAGAGGCATAAAAAATTAAACATTCTGTGTCTGGAAAACCATTTTGATCCAACTTTCATAAAAGAACAGTCTAAAATCTTTACTGAGCCCCATCTTAAAGGTGCAATTGCTTTTGCAGACCCTAGTGGCATGGCCACCACTGCTGTCACCACTCCAGACCCAGCTGAACACCAGACCAATTTTACAACCAAGTTTCAGTCTATACTGTGATGTACACCTCAGGTATTAACATAAATGGTGTGGATTACAAGAAGAGAAAAAGGAAAAGAACCTAGACCATTTTTTAAAGAACAGAAAAATGTGACATCTTTATGTAGTCTGTAGCAATTTTCTTCTAATATTTCACATTTAATGTACAATTCTCAAATGGAAGATCACACTTTTATATGAATGTTACTCAGTCTCAAACTGCTGAGTCACTTCCTCTCTTCACAGCTTCTAGAGTATTTGTTTGTTATTATTCATAATGAAACCACTCACCATTGCTTCTCTCTAGGATTAAAACGCTTTATTTTCCCCTCATTGTAAATCTTTATTTCATTTTAGCTTTTCTTCTCTTTACTCTTACATTTCAAGTATAAGAATTCTTGCATACAGTGCATGAAGTCAAAGAGCCTCAAACTTCAACAATACCTTGCCTAATCTATAATATTGAAATAGAACCAGGTAGATAAGTAAGGGACTTCTATGACTTGCTTTTGTAACTTTTATAAGATTCTTACTTGAGGCATATTCAAACATATGACAAAGCAGCCCCAAAATCCATACTACAATTCTCACCTTCAAGGTTTTCATAAGGAACTTTTGCATCTCTTATTATTATAAATCCTAATATCACAGCAGGCCATTTCTCAACAAGGTCTTAATTCATAAACAAGAGAACAGGAAAGTAGAGATGTCCATTTTAGCTTCTGTTTCTGCATCATGGGTGAGAGTGATGGGGGGGTCTCCATATGCAAAAATAACTTTACTTGTTCCAACAAAATCAGGGAAAGTTAAATGTTTACAACTCAAATGAGATACACAAGAATCTGACAAATAGGACAGAGAACATGCTACCATAACTGCTTCTCCAGCCTGCTCAGATCATGGCATTCCCACCCTTAAAGTCCTGCAGTGCTCCAATTCAGCAAGTGGCAAATTATATCCCAGCAGTGGACCCTCATTAAAGAAAAATTAAACCAAAGCTCAGACCTAAACAGCTGAGTATTTTACTTGGACTTTGGGATTCTGTTCCACCTGTTGCACCTTAGGCTTTTGTTAAATGCCTCCTATTTGGGTGTCAGCCGCTTGCTTTGAAACGTCAGAGCTCCTCTGAATTTGTTCTGCTGCTTTGTTCTGCATTTTGTAACTGCAAAGCTCTAATCCCTGACTTCCACTGCAGCCGTCCGAGACATCTCAGTGAGTTTAAATCAGCAAGCAGCAGCCCGGGGACACCAGTTCTCCTCCTGCTTGTACTCACTCCAACAACCAACGCATCTCAGCGGGCTCTACTTTCAGACCTTTTTTTTTTTTTTTTTTCCCTTGGTATTAGGAAATTCAGAGCAACTAATCTAAAAGGTTGTAGGGGAACTGAGAAAGACAAACCGATTACTCTGTAAGTGCACTATCACCTGAAATAACACAAACAGAGTTTGACTAACAGTGTCAAGCTTTTGGGGGGTACTTCACCAGGGCTTGAACACGGACTGAGTGTGGGTTTTGCCCTGAGCCACATCAAAGGGCGGCTGCTGCTGAGCGGGCAGCTGGTGACTCAGCACACACAGCCCTCACCTCGGACTCACAGGCCCCTCCGAGGGAGCCACGCTCACACTGCCTTGGAGCACCTCCAGCCCTCCAAAGCCAAACATTGGGAAATCTGTTTACATCTCCTGGAGCAGAGCCAAAGCATTGCCCAACCTTCTCTTTGTCCCTCTGCTCCCTGTAAACAATAACAGCACAGAAAGAAAGTGTATTGGAAGTCAGAGGCCATTCACACTGCTCTGACACTCTGTGATGTGGCAGATACGCCTTTATACAGATGGGAAGCTTTTTAAATTTAAGAAAATTACCTCAGGGACACAAGAGTTGAGTCTATTGTCCGAGCTTGCTCAGGGTACTGCAGTGCAATTTCTGGTAAAACTGCAGCCAGAGCCAAGCCCCACACTATTCCAGTAACCACCACCACGCAGGGTGCAGCAGCAAAAGGCTAACTGTGTAAAAACTCACAGAATATTGGGCATCTGTAAAAGTCTAGTATCAGCTACTTCTTAAAAACTTTAGCTCCAGTATTCTCTTTCATGTGATCTTTAAGTCTTACAGTAACAGGTGAGGAAAGCACAAGATATGAATGGGAATGATTTTTAGCTTTAGAAACAATTACCCTATGTGCACATGTCCAGTTCTCACAGAAGCTGATGGAATTTGTGTGTATATATGACACTGCATTTTCAGCCTGGGCTAAATGCTTACCAGCAGTAGTTACATTTATTGGGACATTTAGAGTCCTCGAAACCCACTGCTCACCATGGAAAAACCAGCTCCTCCCTAAGGATGGCAGCAGCAGTGGTGCCACTGTCATACCTCCATGAGAGCCTTGCCTTTAGGTGGTGAGTTTGGCCAAGGGTAGGGCCAGGAATCTCTGAAGGGGATCAAGAGGATCAAGAAAATGCTATAATTAGGTGGTACTTCACAGCAGCTTATGGCAGCTGTTGGAACTGGTGGGAGGACTGGCTGGGGGTGCCACAAAAATGAGCAACTGTTGCCACACTAAACACAGCCTGTCACCCTCAGCACTGCCCCCATGCCTGTCCTACCAAGGTCACCTTGTGCCAACACCTGCCGGCTCTGCAGACCTGGGATGCACTTCTGTTACTGCATCCATCTAATGCAAAAGCAGGAGGAATTTATTATTCACTAGAAAACAGTAGGTGAGAAACATTTTAGATTACCTCTTATAAAAACCCCTGTACATACGCTATGTGTTTTCCTGGATATTGAAAGAGAATTTGTGAATGCTTCTTGCTGGAAAGGCAGGACGTGGTCCAACAGCTGCATGAGAATACAGTGTTCTGTCCTTAGATGCAGTTGGATGTCTTCCTTTCCCATGCTGCTTTTTCCCTTCTCTCACCATAGACTGGAAAATGTCAAGAGCCAAGTTCTGCTCTCATCACAACATGAAAAGACTTTACAGAAAGTACAGTACCTTGTCCTAGTGCCACCCATTCACCTGTGCATTTGGTAACTGTAACTCTTGAAGTAGACTGCAGCAGTCCTTGTGATGTAGGAGCGACCTTCAAACAAGAAACAGTCACTTCTCTTACAAGTGCTTGAAAATCCTGCAATTTCAGTAGGACAGCCCAATTCTTATGGCTTGTCACTTGTTTACAGCTCTGTTAAATTCAAACTTAAGTGGAAATGGGACTGAGTTAAATTATGATCTGAATCACATCCTGCTAAAGACAATGAGCTTCATGCTGGCATAAACCCACATAGAAAACTTTTGGAAAAAGTTCTTCATTGGCATCAACAGTTTACATGCCAGTTGTCTCAGAGGTTTTTTTTTCAGTTTACATTCACATTACCAAAAAAAAAAAAAAAGTGGAAAGTTTAACACAATGAACACAGCTACCTCAGCACTAGCTTCTCTTCATTCCCTTGGGGTTATGCACTGTGATACCACAGTTAATTATCTAATCACACACTTTTTCCAGAGAGTACCTGTCTTACTCACTAAGAGCATTTCACTATTCAAAGGCACTGTTTCTGATGTGCTATGAAGTATTTTCTTTAACTAACATGCAGCTTCATTCCATACCTACTGCAAAATTTTTAAACTCCTTTCTAGTGACAAGTGTAATAAATTATTTTTAAAAGATAATGAGAAAATCATCACAGTGTAACTTCAGACATCTCCATTTGGTTTTGCAAGGCTGTTCTACAGATCAGGGGTACAAGACACGTGGCAATATTCAGGGAGTACTTTGAAACATCTAGCCCCTGCATCCACAAAATATGTATTGCTTTTGTGTTCAAAACACAGCTTCCTGTGAGACTCCAGCTACCACTGTAAGTATGTGCACATTATCAATCACAGGGAGGCATGAGGGGGATGTTAGTGTAGACTGGAAGGGGTTTCCTACTTTCAAATATGCACACCCTTTCATGCAATTACATGGAGGTAAAATATACTTTTTTTTTTCCAGCAAGCACTAAAACAGATGAAAAGAAGATGAAGGACTAGGGCCTTTCTTTAAGCTACCTTATGAAGATACAATTTGACAAATAGGTAAGGTGCTCCTTTCAGGGGGCAATACTTTGAGATGGGAAAATCAGACAGCTACAGAGTGTTTTCTGCCATTTAGCACAGGTGCCTCAACATGTTGAGGTTTCTTGATGTTTCCAAATGTCTGGGGCAGACCAAAGGGCACTTGGGCTGTCACAAATAAAACCAGGTTTAAAGTCTCCTCCATTTTTCTGCATTCTAAATCACGTATGATGCATGAGGTAGTGGAAGGTCCCAGGTGAATCCTGGCAGGTTGTACTACAGCCCACAAGCAGGCAGCTGGCTGGGGGCTCCATGGCCAGGGCAGTGCCACAGGGCAGCTCCTGTCGTGCCAGGATGGGAAGGATGGACACCTCGGTCAGCTTGCTGAACTTGCAAAAGAAATCTTGCTGATTGTTTCAGCTAGATTAACAGATTGATCTGCCTGAGCCTGCAGCCCCACGTGAAGAAAATGGAGAAGATTTGGAAAGAGGAGCGAGCCAGACCACTGGTCTCAACAGTGCCCTGCAGCCAGGACAGCATCAGCTATGAAATGGCTGGGACAGTGTTAAGCAGTTGGAAAGAACGAGAATATATCATTCCTTACATCACTGAAAGCATACAGTATAAAATCCAGTATTTCTCAACCACTTTCCTTTAGAGTGCAGAAATTAATAACACTCAGCCACTTGTTGCTGTGGGAGTTCAAGTGATGCTCTGCAGTACTCCAGCTCACAACTTTTAACTAATCAAATTCATGGCACTTGCTTTTTCAGACACTGATGTTTCATGAAAATTACATGAAGCTTTAACAAGCAGCCACAATGTAATTATTAAACGGATTGAACCATGGACTTTGTTCTCATGCTGCATGTTCATCATCTTCTCTGATCTTGAGGCAGGAACATTACATCTGTATTTGAATATTTATTACTCTATGCTGAGTAACTCCTTCAGTGAAGAGAATTGCTCTTTTCCTGAATTAGTTTCAGCATAATTTGCTGTGAAGAGAACTTTGAGAATGTCCCGCTAAGCTCCCCTGTAACTGACTGATTCCATTGTTGGTGTACACGGAGGCCTTAAAAAACATTAAACTAGTTATACAAATGGATACAAAACACCCTTTGAGTTCTATTGA
Source organism: Phylloscopus collybita (assembly GCA_027886175.1). Lineage (NCBI taxonomy): Eukaryota > Metazoa > Chordata > Aves > Passeriformes > Phylloscopidae > Phylloscopus > Phylloscopus collybita. The sequence goes on from JAJNNQ010000003.1 coordinate 244,789, forward strand.
CAATTTAACCTTTAGAATTTGGATGAAATCCCAATTCTTGAGAGAAAGAAAAAAAAAGGTACTGAATGAAGCTATTATATAGAACATTCTGAGGGATTTTTAATGTATACAATATATAATAGCATCAATGCATTTGTTTACTTGATGAGTGCCTGTAGCACTCATATTTAAAGCGACATTAATGATTTTATTAAAACCATGTTTATTTTATTTAGGGGAAAATGTACGAATTTGAAGACAAAGCACTCTTTTGTGAGAGATACATGACATTTTCAGAAGCATGCCGTTTCTGAAATTGTTGAACAGGCAATAGAATGGCAGGTAATGACACGAATGACAACTGTTTGTCCTCTACTTGAGCTAGAGGGCTATCACCAGGTCTTGTTGTGAATGCCTCACTTTATCAATATAAAAGTCATGTCAAAAGGGAACAGATTTATGAACAATCACAGTTTGCATACATAAAATATAAACTGGTGCTTTCTTGTAACAAGAATGGGAGAAGTGGCCCAACCAAATAAACACTCTTTGACTACCAAGGTGGCATTTCTAGACAAGCTGATACTACTTTAACGTATTCTGCATTCTAGTAGAAATTAATACATAAACAAGAACTCCCCCTTAACTATACAGAGTTCCCTTATAAGGACACATTGAAAATCTTCCCCAGGCAAGAACAGATGCTAGGATAGAAAAACAACCAGAGCAAAACAGGACACAAAATATCTTTGAAGTTACAGAAAAAATACCTAACGTTGTATTTTACAGCACCAGCTGCAGGCAGAGAAATCACAGAATTTAGTCCCAGAATTCTCCTCTGTAATCTAGCTTTTTATTTCATGTTTTGCTTTCTGTCAGAAAACCACCATTAATGTTTCCAGGGCATTGTGCATTTTGGCATGTTCATTAACAAAAAATAAAAAAGGGGATTTTTTTCTACTACTGGTGCCTTTTTAATCAGAGAATTTAGGGGGTTGAATTAATTATCATAATACCAATAAGACTCTATTTTACTATTTAACTAACAATTATGCACTGTTTTTGCTTTGTAATTTGAAGAATAACTTGTAAAGAGCTTCAGATCATTGCAATATATTCAAGTACACTTCTGTAAAAGGTTTTTGTTGCAGAAATAAAACTATTTTCTACTCCATAAATCGGCCCATCTGCAATCCTGCCTACCTTCTGATTTTGAAATCAGAGAACGGCATTTCTTCAAAAGACAACAAAATATTGTTACCACAGTCTCTAGAATTTCTTTCCACAAATGCACAGCGGTTGTTCTAACTTCTTCCTATGGCAAGCTTTTGAACTGCTTGGTCAGGATTTCCAAACAATAACACAGATTGGTTTGAGGAATAGCTTTCCCAAACAGACAATCCTCCTTCACTAGAAACCCAACACTGGCTCAAAATACACACATTTGTGCAAAGCAGTTCCTGGTACTGCAGCTAGCAGTCAGAGATCATTCTCACAACCTCAGCTTTCAGGTCAGTACATTTATTAAGCTCCAAAAAGGTCAAAATAACTTCTGTTCTCTGAACTTCACAGACAGCAATATTTATATTTTAATATGCATGCCAGTAGCTACAGCACAAGAGACATGCAGAGCCAAACTAGATACTAAAATTTATTTTCCCTCCATGACCCAAATCCCTAACCAAGATTTACATCTTGTAAGTAAGACTTTAGTCTGCCAAAGAGCAAATGCAAAACCATTTTCTCCTATGATTTAATTACATTAACCAACTAAAAATAATGTTTAGGCACCAACTAAAAATAATGTTTAGGCAACAAATTTCATTCAATATATCACAGACATAACTATTTAGATGAATAAAATTACTTTGGGTATGTATTTATCTACCTCAATAGTGGTTATGAGGTAGATAGAATTATTTAAAATATCAAGCCACTCAGATGTCTCAGTATTTTAGATAATAATTTCTCATTGAAATATCATTAGGAACAACTTTGTGACTGGTACCTGTAAACACTGAAGTTTTATTCACTTGCCCATGATTCAGTGCATCACACCTCTATTTTTATCCCACCACAACTTCTGGTTTTTGATCCTTGCTATCCTTTCAAGTGTTTTATGGATAATTACAGATTAATTACAGATTAATGGTAAGAACCATTGTTTCAGACTTATGTGTTTGAAGTTAAATAAACATAATAAATAAAATTTCTTTCAGGTCAGTACATTTATTAAGCTCCAAATGTGCAGTGCAAGGACATGAACACATGATTACTTGATGGCGTTGTACTGCCCAAGCATTTCTAAAAAACCTTCCACATAGGTCTCTACTGACCCACCTGCAAGTCAGTGGCACTGATGACATCCTTACAGTCACCAGAAGGTGTAAGAATCCACACCTATCTAAAAAACAACCAACAAAGCTGCTTGTAGCTCCCCTCCAGCCCCAACCCTACAAATACAAAACTTGCAGATCCCATTCATAGAGCAGAAAAAGGCTCCAGACACCACGGGTGGAGAAAGCAGCTACCAGGATGCCTTTGGCATTTCCTCTGTAAAATAAATTCAATAGGAGAAAATCTGCTTCACTTAAATGAATGTTGAGACAACCATGACCTTGAATGCATCAGGACTTATCTTACTTCCTCCATTTGGACCATTTAATTGCTACTGAGAATACAGTAAGGAAAACAGACAATTCAGGAGATACATAATTCCTAAACAGACAAAAGGTACAACAGAATGTTGCCCTCTTTACAAGTCCTCAGAAGGTGAGGAAAAGGAAAGCAATCAACCAAACTCAACTGCTGGAGCTAAGGGATGTGGAGCATGGCTCTTTCCTCTTCCCTGTAAGATTAAGAAATCCATTAGGTCTTCTGATACTCACACACACATCTCACTTTCAGGGCCTGAAGAAATATCTGATGGATTCTATGAAAAGAATGAAAAAACCCTGTCTTTTATCAACGTCAGCATCTTCTCTACCATTCCCTACTACCCATTTAGAGGGTTCCCTCACAACATGGAAAAATTTCCATGGCTTCAATCTCTTACAAGGCATATGCACATGAGAAAAATCCCATCACTTCTCCCAGCGGAGTCAAAAGAAACAAATTAAAATTGGCCAAATTTCTATAAACATCCGTTGGTTTACCTGTTTTGATTACTCTCTTACTTTTAATTTTGAAGGTCAGCTTAGAATATTTAAAAAAAGGTCTAAAAGAAATGGTTCTTTTCAGTCAGCACTAGTTACCACTGCCCTCTGTTCACACAACCTCAACTTAGGAGTTATGTGCTGCGAGGGCCTCATTACCTCACTCTAATAGACAAGAATGGGATCAGGTTATGAATAACTTTTTCAGAAGCTTCTTACAAAACTCTGTCTCCAAACATATTGGTTCCAGCTGTTCAGAAGGTTTTAGTACACAAAGGTCAGGAGATGTCCTACTTGGATTATTTTTTTCTTTATGATTCATGGTGGAGGTGATTAGCTAGCAGATGAATTTTTCTTGGACACTATTTCTACCTTACATATGAGCTGATTAGTTCCCATGGAAGAAAAGGCAGGACAAATAACCACACTAATCACCAGAGTTCAGAAAGCTGACCTTTTACAATCTCAAAACTAATGTGTATCCAGGAAATCCTGCCAGACAGTCACTGTTTGCAAATGGTTGGGAAATGTGATCATTTGCCATGAAAAACAGATGAAAAGCAGGAGCTGGTTAAAAGACCAAGTCTTTTCTCAAACAAAACATTTCCAAAATTAAGAAATGATGTCTCAAAGCTGACAGTTGACCTGAGCTTATGAAGGGGGACAGTTCTGCACTGCTGCTCTCTGTACATGAGATTTTTAAAATGAGACCAGAATTTCAAGTAAGATCTAGCTGTACATAAGGAATTTCTGTCATTTCTGACACTGCAGTAATATTCCAATCAAACACAGTCTATTTGAAATCTTGTTAAGATTTAGTAACAATTGTGGACAAGCAAGGCTTCCCTTAAGCTCAGAATAATGTATAAAAATACCAGATGTTTAGCAATGTAGGTGCATTTTACTGATTTCTAATGGGGTGCAAGGAACACATGTCTGAGGACTACTGGTATGAGAAGATGGGCACATGTCACAGGAATACACCCTGCCCTATTCAAAAGGAATAATGCCTTTATGGAGGCAGCACAAATTACACATATTGTTAGCAAGTCAGATGCACCCCCTAAATCTATTTATTTAGAAATGCAGGAGAGTGACTGATCAGGCAATGTTTAGCCTAGACATTTAACCTAGCTAACAAATACAATTTTGACTGGGGAGTAGTGTGGGGGGTGTGTGTATATGGAGGGGTTGGAGAAAAACATTAGCCACCCTCAGAAAAGGTGTGACTTTTTAAAGACTAAAATGTTGTATCATAGCTACAAAAAATGCTGACACTCAATGAAAAATATAATTTAAAAGCCAGTGTCCTAAGTGCTGCAAAATTTCCTAATACACCATTTAAAATCTAGTACCTAAAATCTGGTTTTTAAAATCTAGTAGGAATGAAATATTTCAGACCAGCTTCTTATCTGAAAAACAGTCTCCCTGTATTTCAACTGGACTTCTTATTGAAAAAATACAGAATTATTTAATAAAAATATATCCTGAGCTGGAAAGGAGCCATGAGGATTATCCAGTCCAACTCCTCACTCCACACAGGGCAACCTAAAAGCTAAAGCAGCTATCTGAGAGTCATCCAAACACCTTTTGGCCAACAATGGCCAAATGGGCTTGGGGCCGCTTTCCTGAGGAGCTTGTTCCAGTGTCTGACCGTCCTCTCAGCGAAGAGCTTCAGCCTGATGTCCAGTTTGAGCTTCCCCAACACAGCCAGGGGGTTTGGGAGAAGCGCCCAGCACCTCTGCCTGCTCCCCCCATGAAGAACTCACAGACACCACGGGCTCACCCCTCGGTCTCCTCCCCTCCAAGCTGCACAAATCCAGTGCACCTGCCCTCCTTTACAATTTTACATCATAAATATTTTGCTGGACTGTATTTTATTATTATTCAAAGCCTTAAAATCATTTATGGTTTTTCAAGAGAGGCCAAAGACTTTGCAATATCCAAAGTCAAACAGTAAGTGAAAATGATACTCTGACCACAAATAAACCACTAGGAAGGAAAAGAAACTCCATGAGAATGCAAATTAAGATATGACCTCCAAGGTGTTCTGTCATCTTAATGAGTATCTGTGATGTTTTATTGGAATACTGAGTTCAGGGGAAAGTAATAAAGCAATCCTACTAAAAAAACTAGCTTGTAAAATTTAACAATATGTTGACAGTTTCATAATTCACAATAATGAAAGTAATAGGATTATTACCTGAGTAGTAAGAGCAATCATCCTCTATTTTCATTTTCAGTTCAGCTTACATCAGCCAAAACAAAATCACGGTCTTTATTTTTGAATGCAAGTGAATTGGGACTCAAGCCACACATCAGACTGGTGCCCCTAAAGCCACAAGCCCAAGCCAGATGAAGTCAGAGGGCGCTGGTGTTGCTGACAGGGCTCTGTGCAGCCCTCGTTGTTCTCGCACACAATGAAGGCAGGAGAGAGAAGCAGGCAGAGCTGCTCCCTGTCTCACTGACAGGGCCAGACCAGTGCAAGAGGAGCAGGAGGCCACTTCCCAGCCCCTTCCCTCCACGACTGCCAGCAGGAGCAGGAATGGAGACCAGGCAGGAGAGCAGCTCTGCTTCTCTCAGGAGGAAACCGAGCAAAAGCCAAGTGAGAGCCAGACCCCCAGGAACCCGAGGGCAGCCCGTGGGCCCCTGCCAAGTGAACCCCCAAGAGGAGGGGGAAATGATCTTCTACATTTCCCTTAAAATCTGCTCTCATCTTACTCATCCGCTGGAGTCAACTATCATACCTGGTTTGGTTTTATTTATTTCCAATGTCACAGTATTTTCCAATACCTAAGATACTGTTTACCTGTTATTTTCATGGAAGGCTATGTCTGTCAGGACTTACACTAAGTCCTGTCAAAATAAAAAGGGGTCAAAATAAAGGTTGCACAGGCAACTAAAAACTGGACCAAATCAAGCAGCAGGAGGATTTATCATCCCCAGATTTAAATTTTTAGCCCCTTTTCATGGCACCATTAACCCAGATATCTGAGTTTTGACCTCATACAGAGAAGAAAGGCCAAACCAGCTGTGTGAACAGAACAACTATGTATGCCTCATCTATGTTTAAAGTGATCATCCTCCTGCTTTAGATTACTTTAAATAATAAGCACAAAGTGAAAGCACAATTATCTTAATAACAGATTAAAGGACTAAGACACAGTCTACTCATTCCACCAATTAAAAATGTCATGTCAACAAAAGAAACTACTATTTTGATCATTGTGACGTTGATACAAAGGAATGGATCTGTTAAAGGTGACTCTCAGAAATATAAAGGAAAAATAATGGCTTATATCCATCAATTTCAGTAACAGTTCTATAAAGATCCTGTAAGTCTCTTATAATGATAAATAATATTCCACTCACTTAGCACCTCCCAATTAAATACCTCTGGGACTCAGCCAGGTTCAGCCAGCTCCAGATCACAGCATCAAAAGTTCCTGACTTACCAAGAGCAAAAATGAAGTATGGCAATACAGACCAAATGCTGTACTCCATCATCACACAGCAAAGGACTGGGATACAATGCTGATCAGCTGCCCACAACCCTATTGCAACCACTGGAAATCAAATTGCTAAAACATAGTCCAAATATTTTTGCATTGGACTAACAATCCATTAGAAAATGTATTAAAAAACCTGTGTTGTCATCAACTGCTTATGCTTATTTAAAATGTTTACTATTAATCTTCATTACAGCTCACTTAAAAAAAAAAATAATTCCAAACATATGAATTAAAAACAAAACTCTTCATATCCAAGTGTGAAAAAATGTCTACTTTGTGCATGCAGACTGCATTAAAACATGGAGGTACTTTTTTCATAACTTTTTTGCAAGAAAACTTCAAGCACGTGATCTTTCTTTCAAATCAAATCACCGTACAATTTAACAGCTCTACGTACAGTTTGCACTGTGTATTTATTCTTTAATTCGTGAAAGCAAAACTTTTCCCTGTAAAATCCAAAATGCCACGGAATTAAAAGTTACAAATCAGTAAACTTTGTATCTGGATTTTTAAATACTTGTATTTAAATGCTTTACAGTAAGGCGATCGTATTAGTATTTTAAATTGAAATAAACATTTTTAAAGTGAGAATTCAGTAAAAAATTCAGCAAAGGGAAGAATTTCCAAGATTTATTTAGGCCTAGCAGAGATGATCTGGCAGGTCACGACTCTTGCATATGACATCTGGAATTACATGATCAAAGGAGTAGTTATTCAAATGTTTCAAAGAAATAATTCAATTGTAAACTGCAAACTCTCAGGAGCTAACATTAAATAATTTTTTTTAAAGCTGTGGTTTATGTAAAATGTCACATAAAAATTAAATTTTAAAAACTGACATAGCTTTGTCTCAAAGACCCTACAGTGAAACACCTTTGCAACTTTTCGATAAAAATGCTGGAAACTGAATGTCTAGAAAACATTTCCCTTCTGCCAGTACATAAAGCACAAGCTGCAACAGGCACCTGCACAACACAGTCAGGAAAAATTCGGGTCTGTATCAGGTGGAATTCTTGCAGTGATTTGCTCTTCCCATATGGCCCCAAGAGGATATTTAGTTCACACTTTTATTCTTCTCTGCTGTTCCCAGTACAGCCATCAAGAAAAAAACCATCAAATAAGACAGAGGCATTGCTGATTGTTCTGCACTTCGCAGGTGCTTTATAAATACAGTCAAGATAATCTTTCTGCACAGTATTTTACTTATTTGCAGAAGCCAAAACCAAATTTCACATATTTTCAATAGAGCTATTTCATTACAGTTCTGAGGAAGTTGAAGTTCATCTCCTACCTGTCAGTGTACAAAAGCATGAGAATAACTGAAGTCTTTTAGCTTGAGTTTTCCTTAGGATGCATCCCTCTGTCACGGGTATTAAAACGTCAAGGACAAATCTAAAAGTTTTCACAGTGCTTGGGCTAAGGGAATAATTTTAAAATAATTTCTAATTGTTGTATTTTCTGCAACAGTAAAGGCTACAGCCCCCAGGGAGAAAAGAACAGTAACAAAGGTACTGGGGTGGAGGACCAAATTATTCCCAGCGAGGTCAAGACTAGCACCAGTGATACAGCACAGCATCAACACCTCGCCACTGAGTTATTACTTGGGATTGCATGTACTTAGAACCATAATCCTACTGCAGTGATTACTGTGGTATGGGATTTTTAATGCTCCACTTCCCTTTCAACATGTAGTCAATCTGCTTTCTACAGATGCCAAACATCTGTGGATATTTCCAGCACCCAAGAAGGTCATAACAACAGATCTGAATGCAAAGCTGAGAATAACCTGCCTCTTGGATCAATCATTTCTGGGAGCGGGGGGAAGAGCCATGCTTAGTAACCTGATTATGAATATGCAAGGCTTTTCAGTCTATTAAAATTAATTGGAATATTTTATCCATTAAGCATGTCATTCCATTAAAAAAAAAATCTCAACCTCATACATGCCAGAAAGAACTCCCAATCACTTCAATCTCCCCATTTGGTCTTTCTTTTTGCTTTGAAAAGTATGTTGTTGTGGTCAAAATCTGTATCAGTGCAGTAACACTGAACATGGGCACAGAAAACATCACTCACAAAGGTGCAGAGGCTGTATGCTTTCAAAATACCTGCTGCTGTGCTGAAGCTGCTTTCATCTGAAGTTTTCATATGAGTAAGTGTTTTTTGGGTTTGGGGTTTTTTTTAACAAGATTATCTTAAATTGTTCTTCACATGAGGTTCAGATATTAGGAGAAAAACAGTAAAACTGTAATATTCCCTAAGAATCTAACAAAGAGTTACTTCCAGTTTGCTTTACACCTTTAGAAATTACATTTTAAGTAACAGTATGCATTTCTTTTCCAGTCTGTCTACTTCACAGCTTCCTGTTTTTCTAGAAAAATGAATCACACATTTGTTTCTCTAAGATAAAAAAAGACCACTGAAAATATTGTTCTTGTAGAAGCCATCCTGACAGAAAAAGGAAATGTTCATGAGACAATATCCTCAGTAGAAGGCATGCTTTTAGTAAAGCAAACCAGGCAGTACCACAAAACGACTCAAATGAATGCAAACATATGTCTGTATCTGCAGGAAAAGTAGCACAAAATGGAAACTGACAGTGCTCCTGGGTCTTAACTGCATCCCAGTTTGCTTTATCTGCAAACTTATGCTTCTCTTTCACCCTTATTGTCCAACTCTTTGTTACAATAAAGATCTGTCATAATTGCTAAAAAAAGACCATGTGAAAACCTCAAAATTAATGAATGTTTTGAGCATTATTTGACCATAAATATACAGCATGAACACCAGGATCATTCAGATGCCCAAGTTTTAGCAACTATTTGACAAGAGAATCAACACAGGAGTTGCTTTCTGGAATACCTGAAACCACTTCTGTTGCCACAGATTGCTCATTCATTTCCATGCTGCAATACAAAACAGGGACCTGCCATGGCAGCACAACTTCATCCAGATATTTGGCAATGGGACATTATGGCAAATTTTCCAAATAATTCACAAGTACATAACTACACAGACTTTATGGAATCAAAGTTAGCTCTTCCCTCTGCCCTCAAAGAAAGGCTACCACAGAAAGAAAATAAACATAATAATGTGAATTATCCAGTCAGTGCAGATGACTGCTTAAAATAATACTTCTTCATATATGTGGGTGAGCATTAGCATGGTTAATACCGAGAGCTATTTTTTCATTTATGACTTAGGAACTAAAATTGCTAAGATTTTTATGAAGTTTCAACCCTCAAACCAGGATCTCTCCTAGCTTTGAAAAAGTATGTTTTACAACATACATACCTTTACTGACTAGTCTCACTGCTGAATCTTTAACAAAACCTTAATTTCTTTTACATATCAATGACTTGCACTTTCAGTAAGTTGTAAATAGTCTCACTCGAAATCTCATTTACTCTACTTATTACGTTCTATATTGTCTGCTCTCCTGCAACAGCACAATTTCATTGATTTTCCATTTCCATGAAGTCTTCCAGTGACAGACAAAAATCAAAATGTCAACTATAAAACATTAATAAACAAGTAGAGCCCTCCACCACCTCTAATAAAAATTAAGCTTTATCTAAACTTTATCTACCTACTGTTGGTAGTGTCAGGGCTAAGAGACTGATGGCAGAGTTTGTGAAAATACCATCCAAGGACTGAAGAGTCTTCACCAAAGGAATGGCTGTCAAAGCATTACACCAGGGATACCCTCTGCAGTCTGAAGGGATGGTAAGAATCACGGCATCACTGTACCCCTCCTGCTGGCTAGGCTGCCATTGTAGTGACACACATTTATTCAAAATGAAAATGTGGTCCACAATTGCCACATTAACTTCACTCACATCAAACCCTCGGTTTTGACATGTGCCGATACAATTCAGCTTGTTTTATACCTTTAGAAATTACATTTTAAGTAACAATAGGCATTTCTTTTCATCATCTTTTCTTCATCATTCATTTTGTTTAATTTGCAAAAAATACTTTTCCCAATCTCTGAAGCAAAAGCACTAACATTTCTGTTTAAACATATACCATTGAATGAGAAAAACGTGAAATTGGAAATGCAGTATAAAAGCCAAAGGTAAAATAAACAAAACCTTTTGTGAAGAATTCCCACACTAAATTCTGCTTGTCAGCTCCAAAAGGCTGACCTTTTCCACATTCCCCACAGAGCTGCACGACGATGCCCCCACAGCAGAGGCTGCAGAGACCCCTAACGCAGGTGAGGGCACTGGCAGGAGGCTGCAAGGATGGGCATCCACACGACAGAACTGCCGGCGTGCTCTGAGAGAAACCATATGGAGCACATGGCAAAATTAGAAAAGCTGCTTTTGTCCAAATAGTCTGACTAAGCAGACAATCTAAAGCCTTTTTTCAAATGGCAATCACTTTTATTCCTGAAGCATTTGAAAATACAGGATTTTAAGAAACTTTTGAAAACAACTTTGGCATTTCTACCTTAAGATTACAAAAGGCTGCTTAGGCAAAAAAACAACACCCAACTGTTCCATTTTGTTCTTTTTTTCTTTCAGTCTTTTTCAAAAAAGGTGACTTACAAACCACATAGGCCAGATGATTTTATCAGGTGAAGAGATCTTTGGAAATATGGTATGAAAATCTAACAGACCCTAGCTGGGTAAGGTGTCTTCCTTGTATATTCCTCTGCGTGTTCTCCAAAAGTGTCTGGGGAGTTGCTGTAGTTTGTACAAACTATAGCTAGCTTTTGTAAACAAGCTGCAGCAGAAGTACATTTAAAGATCAATCTGTGTTCTTTTCAGGGATTTTGAACTCCTGCTGCTGGAAGCAATCAATCAGGAATCCCCAGCAGCCGCCCATGATATTTTGGTGATTAAAGTCTGAGCTGATCCGTGGGAGCACAAAAGCTTGCATTGTAACAAACAACTTCCATGAAGCAACATTTAAGGTTTGCTAGTGTACGCTGCCTGTTCCAATACACAGAAGCTTTTTCATGGACAAGAACAGATGCTGAAGCGAAGGCCAGCGAAGAAGGCACAGAGCACTGACGCGATTTCCGAAGGGACGCGCTGGGCAGGAACCGCGCTGCTCTTCCCTCAGCTCGGCTTCCCAGGGATCCCCGCTCCTTCTGCTCGGATGCTGCTGTACCCAGGGCTTCACAGCCCAGTGAAGCTAAGAAAATACATCAGTCAAGAAGTCTTGAGAACTTCTTTAGAAGCCCACACAAAATTTAAGGCTCACAGTTCAAACACTACTTTTGGTTTTGGAAACACGGAACTTTAATACAACTTCAAGAATTGCGTGACCGTGGACTATTACTGTATTTTGTAACAATTTACTCACCAATCCATCATTGAAAACCAGGAACATAGAACATTTAGTAAAAAAAAGACAAAACAGCGGACAAACTAGGAAAATTGATCACAGGTAGGAAAAAACAATTACTTGTGGTACAAGACAAAGCTCAACTGTACCGTGGAACTGTACTGCTATTCTCAAACCTGTAAGGCTGTCAGAACAATGCATCCAAAAATTATCAGGGGCAGATCAGTACTTAATAAAAAGAAAGAGCATTTTAACCATGCAAACAGTGAGGGGTCAGCAGACTTATGGTCAGAGAAAAAAGTCACTGCAGGAAAAGCTGTGTCTGAACTTGCAGCTCTGCTACTGCAGTGCTTGTGCTGTGACTGCTGAGGCACATGCTGTGAGCCATGAGGACATGGGAGCAGCCAACTCCTCTTTCATGGCTCCCTTTATATTGCATTATTTTCTGGTGACACTCTAAGCAATTATTTCAGTTTTAACACAATACATTCTGTTCAGATCTCTTAGCACAGCTGTCCCTGTCCCTGCAGTGCAGCTTCCATCACATCTGCCTTTAAAATAGTCATAGGTAGGGAAAACTGCAGGTCAGTGCAGTGTTCCCAAGTTTTCCACTCTTAAAGAGTTCTCTAGGTCTGGACTTGGAACTAATCAAAGAAAAGAGAAAGATCCACAAACAAACAACCCCCAAATACCTCCACCCTACAATATGTTGACCTCTCTCTCTCCCTAAATGAAGAGGGAAAATGCCACAAGTCTGTATGTTGAAATTCGGCCCACATGGCATTTCCTTCGGATTTAATTGCTTTGATACAATTTGTATCTGCCAATCCCGCAAAGCCCCTGAGCACCAAACACTCTGTTACAAAGAAGCTCTTGTCCTGTAATATGGCCCCAATATCAAAAAGACAGAATTTTCAACTTCAGCCAAAGCATCCAAGAGGAAACAAGCCAGAGCCCAACCACTGACTCTTCCAACGCCATCTGAAGGAGTGAACAGCAAAAAGCTGGACAGTGAGACCTTACAGATTCTGTATTGCCAGGCCTGTTCAAAACTGAACACAGCCATAACCTTCAGGAGCAGACAGCTCTCCACACTGTCATTTACTGACCATGGAGTAAAGATGATCAAGCGGACCAGCTTTTAGATGTTAGCTACAGCAGCTCAAAAACACAATAAAAGTAAACCTACTATTCATTTTCTTTTTTTTGTGCAACCCAAACCATTAGTAAAGACAAAACCCTTTCAGATGGTTTCAGAAAAAAATGTCTGGTTTTCATGGTTGCATTCTTAATTAGCACCTGTATCAATTCTATAGATGTCTTTCTAAGAATACGCTAATTGATACTATTTCCTAATCATTAATGCATAAAGCAATTGTATTTTCAGCTCATCTAATGAGATGAATGTATGACAGTTATCATCCACTAATGCACAAATACTCCAGGACTTTGGGTTTAACACTATGACTAAAGGATTAACTTAAGAGAAATTTCATTAAACCAATAATTCCATGTGCATGTTATTAATTTGTTATCTTCAAACTGGACATAAGACAAATATATCAAATTTTACATCAACACAGTAGTTTGTACAGGACAGTTACCATTGATTTCTTAAATAATTTAGAAACGCATACACTAAAATTCAAATTCTGCTTCTAGACTGCCCATTACAAAAAGTTTTTTAAATATTTCCTCAAAGGAAACCCTTCTTGTAAATACTTTTAGGGTCAGTGCAGTCTTGCTTGAAGCTTTCTTCACTGATGCTTTACAGTCCAATCTAAAATGTAGCTTGTATCCTAACTCAGAAAAGTCAATAGGAGAAGGAACTGGATCACATCCTGCAAATCAAATGTGTCCCTGAAGCAATTTTATTCCATATCTGCTTCTGTCCTCAGATTTTATTAAGCTCCACATTAACCACCAATGATGACAGCACTGATGACGTGATTTTTAGATTCTGAAAAAAAATCTATAGTTTTATATATAGTTTATAGTATATATGTTTATATCTATAAACATATATATAAATCTAGTATATATGCTTATAAACATATATACTAGATTTATATCTAGTATATATGTTTATAAACATATATAGTCTATACATCATGAAAAGACACCATCATGGACTAGAAAATGAATAAATATCAGCCTTCATCAGAAACTCTGTCGCTGTTTTGACTGCCAAATTCAGAAAAGAAAGAGTAGCTCATGGATCCTTGGTAGTGTTTTAACTGGAACTCCAACATCATCATCATTAAATCAGCACTTGAGGAGCAATCAGACAGACCCCTAATGCTGTCAATTGCAGCTTGAAAATTTCGTTTTGATGTGTGCATTCCAATCTCAGAACTTCCTAAGTATCTCTAAAGTGAGTTATAAATGTGAGCTATAGTTGAATTTCTGACAATTAAACCAGTGGTGTATCACAGCTTTCCTGCCTTTCAAGAACTCAATGCACTCAACAACTGTGGATAAAAGCCACTGGCAGTAATACATCGTGGAACTGTCTAGCAGATTATAATTTATTTTTAATAAAGGGATGCTGGCAAGGGGAACAGTTCAGGCTCCAAGTCCCACAGGAATAGGCACTGGAAACAAGGAACAAAAAAATTCCCTTAAGGTGTGGACAAAATGCTCCAAAAGCCACACAGATCTGTGAAATGTCTCTCTCTACTGCTCAACACCAAAGCCAGCAGGGATGTGGCCTCTTGCCCTGCACCACTGCTGCAAGCACCAAGAAAAGCCAAAGCCACAGGAGCCCCATTGCAGGACATCCATCACAGCCACTGTGACTGTGGCCATACCTGTGGGACAGCACTGCAGACAGGCAGGACAAAGGCATTAGTGCCTTCCACATCCTTACCAGAACTTAACTGAGTTACCTCCTCAAGCACCATCCATCTCCTCCCCACTTCCAGCTGTGTAACTACATTCCCAAGATGGAAAATTTCCTCTATGATGAATGCTGTACAGCACAAGGTAAAATAACAACAGGCTCTGCAGAATTAACACAAATACTTTTCAAGGAAAGACCATATTAGAAAGTCACTTCAACAGTTCAGCTATCTTAGTACTATTTGTTTTGTCATTCTCAAGAAAAAAGTTTTCACTGTATTTTTATTACTTTTTATAGTATTTATATTATTTATATTACTCATCTGCTGTCCTGCTGAACACACACTTAGTTATATAAAACTGATCATGTGTTAAATCAAGCTCTATTCCAACAGAAACCAGTAAAAAATCTGAACATTTTGAGTAAATGAAATATTGTAAGTAATTAGCCTCCTTATCCCCAACCAGAACTTACTGGCAAATATGTCCTGGTATGGCAAATGTTTACTGTAACATTTTAAAAATAACAGTGATAAAGATAACAGTGGCAAAAGTTTCACAAATCCACTTCTAAGAGTCTGACCAAGAAGCTCTTTACACACACTGAGAAAATATGAAACCTGCAGTCTTCAATTGAAATATGAGGCTGGACCACCTAAACCCAAACTGGTATAAAGTAATGCTTGAAACATTCCTTTTACTGAATATGTATACAGAGCCCAGCGAGTAGATCAATATGCAACTGACATTCCCCACGCACAGGCATAAGAGCAGTCAGTAGGCCTGTCTCTACAGAAATGCTTTTTATCAGAAATAAATCACACTTACATTTTTTTCCACACGAGCTCACACAGAAAAATGCTTTAGATAACATTGCTGCAAGTGTGTGTTCATTCGCCTGTTTTCCAGCCCCCACTTGTGCAGTTTGGTATTTAATTACAGGGTGGAGTGGTCCCCAGGCTACTTATGTTTCTTCCAGTCACAGCTAGAAAATTTCTGCAGGAACTGACATGCAGGAGGGCAACTGCTTCAAGTTTTAGCTGGTTCCCTGTCAACAAGGTCAGCTCACTGTTCATTGAAACTCACACTAGTATTTCTGTTAAATTATTGAAAATGTCCTTTAATACAACCAATTGCATTCTAAACTTCAACAGATAATAAAGGCTTTAATAGGACCTAATTTGGCTATTTACTTTTAATTGGTTTCTCAATTTTTATTTTTTTTTGCTAATGTCAAGAAACAAATCTTTATTGTTATGCTGGAAAGCACTGGCCTTTTTTTCCCCTTGAATATAGGGAAATGTAACCTTGTATGCCTAGTTTAATCAAATATGATTTTCAGCACATCACCTGACTCAAATCCTCTATTACTTTATTGCACACAACTTTAAATGCTGCTTTCCATAATCAAGCCTAAATTGTATTTTCACCTGAAGAATATGACATCATTTTTAAAATACTGTAATTCATATATGAGCATTTTATAGCTAAATATTACTCCCTAAAGCATTGGGGTATAACAAAATACATTAAAGGTATAAAGAAATGCATTATTCCCCAATTATTTTTTATATAAATGAGAGAAGTTCTATTGGACAGATAAAACAGCAGAAACAAAACAAATATTAATTTAGGTAACAAATTACATGCAGAATGAATATTGTATTTTATATTAAAAAGGATGCTGTAAATCAGAGTATTACTGTTGACAGGATTTGGAAAAAAAAATTTAAACCACTGAGTTTTTACCTATGCTTTTTATTTACTAAAGGCCTTGTATTTTTGGCCTAAGCAGAAAGAATCCATCGACTTGGAAAACTCTGTCTCTAGGTCAGAAATGCATGACAGGAAGGTGAAACCACATGAGTTCATTTTAGTATTAGTAAAAAAAAAAAAAAAAGCAGAGCAGACAAGGATTATATTATGCAATTGTTAGCCAGAGGTATCTAAAAACACTCCCTGACCAAACCCTAGCAAGAATTTATATTGAATAATTACTTATCAATGGTCTGTTAGAGTGCTCCTGTCAGTCAGCTACTTCTCTGCAGCTTGTTCTATTGAGAAAAATACATGCTAAGTGTAGAGATCTTCTCATTTAGGTGATAAACCAGATTAACAACAAACTTCTACGTTTGGACCCTGGGACATATGCACACAGTATCATAAACAATATACAGTGACGCACAGAAAGGTATTTACATGTTTTGCTAGTAGCTCAGTGTGACAAAAGGCAAAAAATCCAAACTCTGCAGAGTGACTTGGAGACTGGGCTCTTGAGTAATCCATTAGAGATTCCAAACCCACGAGGCAAAGAAATCATTACACAAACAAGTCAATTATTACTTTTTTCACTTTTCTAAACAGTTTTGTCTCTTTTTTCCCCTCATGCATTGTCTATACGACCTTCATGATGGCTGAATACCCACACATGTCTTAATGTGAACCGCAGATTTTACTCCTCTGACCGAGGCTGTAGTGAGCAAGTAAATGAAGTCCTGGAGCCCTGGCAGCTCAGCTTCTTCAATACCCTCAGCTAGATGCTTGATCAGTAAATGTTTTATTTCATCAGCAAACATTTTATCTTATTTACCAAGTTAACGCAGTACGACTTAGTTTGCAATGAATCTGTGGCTGACTCACAAAATCTACCCAAAATACGGCACTGTTGCCTTAATGCACTTATTACAGCCATTACGGGTTTTCAGGCCTATTAAACGGTTTTGAATCAAATGTCAATTGTCATAAATAAAACACTCCGGCTAAATGCCTGGCCAGAAGAGATATTGGCCATTGTGTTAGCACACTTGTCAGAGTCTGCCACCAGAACAAGGCGGCCTCCTGCCGTGTCCCCGCGGCCGGGGATGCTCCGGACACCGCGGCCGCAGCCGGGCCGGGCAGCCCCTCCCCTGCCACAGCCCCTTCTGCCTCCCACAGGTCACGGACATGCACAGCTCTGCTCCCACGTTCCAAAAACTCCCTGCGATAACTGTTATTGAACTTATTTTCACAACAAAAATTAAGTTTCAGAATCTCGGACGTGTGGCCAAGCAGAAAAGAAATGCACTATCAACAAGTACAGCAGGATTTCCCCCCGGCTCCGGGAGCGCCCCAGGCTCCCCCTCGTCTCTCTCTTCCCGCCGGGAAGGGATTTCCCCCCCGGAATGTCGCATACACCTCGGACCCGGAGGCCACCCCGCCGCCTCCCGGCGCAGCTCCCGCCCGGCGAGCGCCCCGCGGACCCTTGCGGGCCCCGGCCGGTCCCCGACCCCACTCACTTGAGGAAGTAGCGCTGCCCGGTCTGCGTGAGCGCCATCTCCCAGCCCGGCGGCAGCGGCCGCTCGTCCGTGACATCGCAGGAGCGCTGCCGGAGGTGCCCGTGCTGCGGCGCCGCACCCGCGCCGGGCAGCGAGGCGGGCGAGGAGTGCGAGCGGACGTGCACGGGGGCCAGGCGCGGCGGGGGCCCGCCCGAATCCGTGCTCGACTGCCGCGAGTGCGAGCCCGAGTCGGGCTCCCTGAAGAAGGACTCGGGCAGGATCTTCTTCCGCCAGGAGCTGGGCCTGGGGTTCATCACCGCGTTGAAGAGCGCCTCCAGCTCCGTGTCCAGGTCCTGCGTGACGTGGATTACCTGCTGCCCCGGCGGCGGGGCCGCGGCCGCGGGGTTCATTGTCCGCTCCTCCGGCCCGACGGCGGGCGCAGCCGTCCCGGGGCGGGCGGTGGCCGGGGCCGGCCCCGCTGCCGGGCCACCTCCGAGGACGTGTCCTCTGGAGCGAGCGGGCTCTCCGGGAGCGGAGCAGGGGAGGCGGGCGGACCGTGCCTCTGCGCCCCCGCCAGCCGCGCCGGTGCTCCGGGCGGGCGGGGCGGCCGCCGGGCAGCGGCGGGACGGGGGCAGCGGCGGGACGGGGGCAGTGCCGGCGGCTCCAGCCCGGCCCCGGCGGCTCCAGCCCGGCCCCCGCGCCGCCCCGCCCGCAGTTATGCAACTGCCGCGGAAACTTTGGGCACGGGACGGCCCTCGGGGCCGGGGCAGCGGAGCCCGCCCCGCCCTCGCCCCCTCTCGCGTCGCCCTGGCTGTGCCACCCTCAGCCGGGGACATCGGCGGGGCTCTACGCCCCGGGACCCCGCGCGGAGCCGCTGCCCCCGTCCAGCCCCAGCCCGTGGTGCCCGGGGAACCTTCGGAGCGCTTTGTCCCTGCCAAGCTGATGAGCTCTGCTCCAAAACCCTTGTTCAGAAAGTTAATGGGTGATGCTAACTTCTGGAACCAAAATGATGCTTAAATTAGTTCACGTACAAGTCCAATTGCATGATTTAGTGATGCTAAGGAGATGAGGAAGAATGGAACATTCGTAATGACGTGGACAGCAACCACTTGGCTGTGGTTTGGATAAGGTTTGGCCCTTTGCTGAAAAGTACGAGTCCTGTGCAGAGCTGTAGCGTTAAGTCCTTCCAGCTCACTGTCCATAGGGATAGTTTCAAAAGCAGACGTGATGCTTTGTGAATCGCTGCTGATTGCCCATTCAGTCACTTGTCTTTGGTTTAGCCTATACTAGAAACCAGAGTTGTCATCAAAATGCATACCTGAGGTTTTCTACAATAAATACAATTGTTTTAATCTTGTCTCATTTTTGGTGCACTTGGAATAACATTTGAATGGCAATGTGACCAAAAATTGTTTAAATTCAGTAGCTGTGTCTATAAAGAATAATACTGTTCACTTTCCAACTTAATTCTTGGTTTTTACAGAGAGAAGCATCCAGTGTTTTTATGACTACACACATAGAGATATCACACATTGGCTAAGCAAATTCAACTTTATTTTAGAAATGCATTTTGTAATTTTCTGTGTTTTGGACAGACTCCAGGCTATGCTGATTGCTAAGAATACATCCTCCTCAGTAATCAGTCTACACTAGAAAAGTCTTAAGTAATTTTTTTCTGAACTGTATTCCTTACTTCTTTAAAAGAAGCACGAATTTCTCTAAACTGTATTTGGCTTTTCTAGTGGAGAATGTGGGCCTGACTGAACCATCTTTGCCCCACACATCAGTGTTACATATAATGTTGGTTTTGCAGACTCTCAGAGTTGCAGTACACGAACTACAGCTAGCTCTGTGAAACAGATCCTGTGCATTTCCTGATGGCTTTGCTTCAACAAATATTCCTTGTCAGCTACATTTCATCACATTTCCTGTTCATAGTTCCACTGGCTTGGCAGATATCCTCCCTGAGGTTTGTTTTGTTGTTCTTTATTTTTGTGAGGGTCTGGGGGTTTTGTTGTTATTGTTTTTAGGGGTTTTAGTTTTGGGGGTTTTTTTGTTATTTTTCCCAACATCTGCTGTATTTCTGGTCAGGAAACCCAGTACTCCTGAGACTTGTTTGTTTCCCTTCCCAAAGAATTTTCCTACCATTTTTCTACTGCTTTGTACTGGGTTCCTTGCTGCAACAAGCTCAAAGAGCAGTGCTAATCACAGCACCTGCTCCAGGGCTATGCAGGTATTACAGATCTTTTTTTTCTTTCCTGCAATATCCTTATTTAAATCCTTTGCATATGAGATTCTGGGGGTGTGTGCATGTGGTTATTGCACAGATAATGATCTGAACATGAATGACTTTTCAAATAGCCTTTAAAAGGGCTTTTTTTTTTTTTTTGCTTCCAGGGCTCTGTATCTTTGAGTAAAGACAAACCACACACTCTCTACCTGCTCCTTTCCAGGTGACATGTCCATTCACGGGAAGGCTCTGACAGTTTCATGCATGGGGCCATCTCATCTGTGTTAATCAGACCACTTTCATGAGCATGGCATCTTATGGGTGACTATGTACACATCTGTCCTAAACCTAAGCCACATTTATTAGAACTGTCATCTCCAATGAGATGTATTTCAGCTGCACTTTTTACTGAATAATACAATTATCTGCTATTTTACCACTCAGTGTAGGCTAAAGCATTTTTCTCCAATAATTTGGAATTAGAACTGTAATAATAAATTTGATTAGAACTGTAATAAATTTTCACAGTATTGTTGTTATTAATCTTTGTTTAGGATAGTAGCTTCCTTCTTGGGACAAAAATAAAACAAAAACAAAAACAAAAAAGACCAGCAGCTTTCAGGGCAAGTGACTCAAAATGCTCAAATCCATGGAAGACGAGGGCACTTCCATCACAATGGGTTTGGATTAAGTGATAAAGGAACCAAATCACAAATGTGACATAGGAAGTTCCTTATCATTTCTTTGGTCTCGTTGCAACATTGTACAAAAATAAGGGAATAACATTATTTTATCTCAATTTTGCATGGTTTTCAAATGTTTTTGAATAGTACAGACGTTTTGTGTTCATCTGAAGGATTTATAAAACCCAGTACTTTGAATATACCCTATTCGTTGTGGATTTTCTAGCAGCATGTTCAATCTCTACTTCAATTAAAACCCAAGCAAACAACTCAGAAATAAATGCATTTTAAAAAGTACCCTTATATGATGAGCATCCAATAAGTTAAAGAAATAATGCCACATGTAATTTTTTAACCTAGATTCATCACTGCTCTACATCAAAGCTCTTCATAGATTAACATTTTTCTTTTCTACACAGGTGAAGCAGCATCTGTGATGTCAGTTACAGGACAGAAAACTCTTATGTTCCTCTGAACTAAACGTCGATGGAGAACAAAGAACACAATAGAACAGTAGTAAATTTTTCAAGCCTTGTTAAAAATAAAATGGGCTAAAAGTAGCAACGTAACATTTTTTTCAGTAGCTTGCGAAAACTGCTTTGTAGTCTCCTTGTCATGCTCAAGGGTTTCTGTAAAGCAAGTGCAAATTAATTACAGAAGATACATGTAGCTTTACATGGCACCTTTAATCTGGGAGTTTACAACAAAATCGAAGTCTGCATCCAAGGGTGAATTCCCGTTTTACCAGAATCTCTGGGTTACTGACACATGTGCCTTTTCACTCCCCAGCCTGAGCCGCCGTACAGAGGCACTGGCAGCCAGGGCTGCTTACTGTGCAGTCACACTCACCAGCGGTGTGTAAGGGCTCACCCTCAGCAGCTGCCCTGGACACTGTGAGGACAGAGAAGGGAGAACTTGCAGAGGTGTAGACCAGTTCCAACCTCAGCTAAAGGCAAATCTGCCTTTCCAATAATTAAGCCCAAATCCTGTTGCCGAGCGGCTGGTTTTCCAGGCTCAGTACTTCCCCCAGAACAAACTGAAAGGTAAAATTTAAAAGTAAGACACCTGGTGTAAAGGATCTTTCTCCTTCCCCCTCTCCATCAGTCTGTTTGTGGACCACTGCCAGAGTCTGAGTTTCTCTCAGTTTCACCCAGCTTCAAAGTTTACCTCTGACCATCCTTAGTCGAGGTAATTTTTTGTAAGAGGAAACAAAACCATTCACTGTTGCAGCTTCTACTTCTTCAGTATTGCAACACACTCCCCAAAATAACATTCAGGCTCTCCAGTGACATTCTGCAATCTCAACATCTGCTTTCCACTGACCATTTTACTCAGAATCCCCAAGGAAAACCCTCCCCCTTCTCAGTTAGCACATGCTTCAGGATATGACCCATGTGTAGACTGCCAGCACTTACCATGATGCCAATCAGCTCTATAGCAGCTGGATTTTTTAAAACATTTAAGAGAGAAAAAGGTAAGCATGTTCAGATTCATCAGGGAGTAGTGAGACATCATAAAATATTTCTAGGATTTGTATCTGAAACTCCTCTTTTGCTGCCCTGAGTTCCAGACTATGGCTATAGTGAGGAGAGACAGAATGAGGTTAACCACTCACCTACTTATCAGCTAATCTTGTGTTTCACCTGAAAACAGAGATCAATTACATAAAAAATACTAATCAAAAATCCCAAGTAGTTATATACAACCACATTTAATTGCCATGTACTGTATATGAAGATGATTCTTTGAAAAAGGTCACCAAATATAGATGTGCAAAGACATTTGGCCAGTAAATACTGGCTCAAGATCCTGGCACAGGAAAGCAGTTCATCTGATCCAGATGTTTATTTTTCCTCAAAATCTATTTGTGAGCAGTGTTTTGAGTTGTTTTACAAGCTGCTTAGTAAGAGAGCAGAGAGGAATCAAGGTTATTTCATGTTGCGCACTATTCTTCTGCAGTGGTTCATCTTCATCTCCCCCAAAGCCTGCTCCAGTTGCTGGATAAGGTGGAGAAGGGTAGCAGGGTCAGTTTGCAACACCTGGGCAGTTTGATCCTCATTTTGGTTAAGATGTAGCTTCATAGTCACAGCGGGCTTGATCTGTTGTCTCAAACTTCTGCTTGCAAGCTGTAGGAGGAGAGGAACAGGAAAACCATGGATGGTTACCAATGTTTGTTCCTAACAGTTCTCATCAGGCCTGTAGAACCTGCCTGCACCACTGCACAGAAACCCTTCTCACCCACATTAAAGATACACACAAGCTACTATTGTGTTTTATAATTAAGGAATACTAACCCACTTTAATCAATGCTTTCATAATATTTCTGAAAATAAGGTGATAATCAAGACCAAATACGTTTAGTATATGTTAATATTTTAAAAACACCAGCAGAGCCATGAATTCAATTTTCATCAGGCAACAAGCACTTTGCATCACTGCATATCCTGTTCATCTCACAACTGGCTGTCTGTGGAACACTGACAATGTCATGTCAGTTTGAAATAGACTAAGTACTGCTGCCTCGATTTTTTTTATATTGTTTGCCAGGTTTTTCTTACGTAAAAAAAAAAAAATAAGTGAAGGAAAGGATGGAATAGTAAAAACATCAGGGAAGTCACCTGCACATCCAGTCTCCATTCCAGACTGTGGTAGCTGGGAAGCCTTGGTGCCAGCTCTCCAAGAATGCTCCTGATCTCTTTCCTGTTGTCAAGGTACAGCTGGAGCAAATATTTGTTCAATTCATCTGAGAATTCCAAAACATGAATGGAATCCTGGAAGTCAACCTCAGAAATCTAGAAATAACAATTTAGGCCACGTAATCATCATTATTTCTTGAAAACCAAGTAAAACTGTAACTAAACATGACATATGCTATGGTGCAGTTACTTTCCTGCAGGAATGTCCAAGTACAATTCTACACCTCAGACAAAACAAATATCCAGGGTATTTGTTTTAAAGGAGTTACAGATGTTGATTGTTACTGCAGATTTGTATGAGATTCAGGAACAGTTTTTTTAAAGAACATTCAAAGCCCTCACATGTAAGCCTTCACACCAAAGACCAGAACACAGCATGAGGGAGCACCTCAGTTGTGTTACAAGGCAGGACATGCTGTGTGAATCCATTTGTCAGGGTGCTACTGTGCCACTGACAACCAGACTGACAAACACCCAGCAGCAATCTGCACATGAGCAGCACAAGGCACAATGCTCAGATTCCTGTCCCAAAGGCAGGAGAAGCTTCACAGGCCTTTGTGCTTACTGCAGCAGCCTGGCCCAGCACTGGGGAAGCTGTCACTGACTCCACAGAACTCCACTGTACCTCTCCAGTGCACCACCCCACAAACACAGCCTGTAACCAACCACATTCTGCCACAGTACACTGTAACCTGTCAGTCAAGACCCCCTGTTTCAAGGAAAGGCTCTGCACCATTTCCATCCCCTCCCCACCTACTCTTGGGAGCAACACTTGCCTGAGTTTAATCTGGCATTCCTTGTCTCTGTATCCCTTCTCCATGAAGTCATTTCTCAAATATTCTACTATATCAATAGTTACCAGTCTTTCTGATGGGAACAGTAATTGTCCAACTACTAATCTTTTAGTATCTGTTTATACCCACACATCTTTTGATGCCAAGAGCTGAAAAAACTCTCAAACCCACCACATTGGACAAAGACAAGGAATACTGAACAGGGGCTAGACTAGCCCACATCCTGTGCAGTAGCTGAACAACAAACTCTTAAGTTTTATTATTTAGAGCTTAATCCTGAAGTAAGCTTCTCTGCACATAATAAATTACACTATTAAAATGTTGTCAAGTTTTAGCTTCAGACACTAAATACAAATTCCAGAGTCATACATGCAGATGCAGTGTTTCAAGAAGACAACAACATGAGACACCTTTTTCTGAAACTAAAACAATACATATCATTAAAATTTTGAGCTATGTTTTCCCCATTCACAAATATTTTTAGAGGTCCAAGTGTCCAGAACACATCTCTTGGGTGGATCCCCAAATTCCTTTCAAAAAGGTATACTTGCCATAAGCTTGGAGCTCTCAGTAAGAAGATAGACTAGTCCTTCTACCCCGTGCTGAATGGTGTCAACGCTAATGTTCAGCTTTCCTTTAAAGAAAGCACAAAGTGTTTTTTACTTGCTAACTGCCGCAGCAGTGAGACAAAGCTGCAAATTTATGCAATGCTTAACATGCAAAATATGCTTAGGGAAAAAAAAAAAAAAAAAGAAAAAAAAAAGAAAAAGAGAGGGTTTCACACCCTTCAAATAATGTACAGCATGTTAGAGACCCCCTCAAACCAAACCATCAAAAGCAAAAAAACTAAGAAAAACACAAACCAATTTCTTATGGCATGGTACAGAGAAGGGTTTGTGTCGGAAAAGAGATGTCCGTAGCCCTCCCCACACTGGGCACGGAGCACCGACCCCCGCGGTGCTGGAGCTCCGCGCCGCCAGCCCGTTCCCTCGGCCCCGCACCGCGGTGCACCGGGGACTCGGGGCTCCTTCGTGGCCAGCGCAGAGCCCACCGCGTTCCCACCCTCCTGCCGCCAAACATCCCGGCCCGGCCCGGCCCGCCGGCCCCGCTCCCCCCGGCCCGGCCCGCTGGCCCCGCTCCCCCCGGCCCGGCCCGGCCCGCTGGCCCCGCTCCCCACGGCCCGGCCCGGCCCGCCGGCCCCGCTCCCCCCGGCCCGGCCCGGCCCGCCGGCCCCGCTCCCCCCGGCCCGGCCCGGCCCGCTGGCCCCGCTCCCCCCGGCCCGGCCCGGCCCGCTGGCCCCGCTCCCCCCGGCCCGGCCCGGCTCGGTCCCCCCGCTCCCCACGGCCCGGCCCGGCCCGCTGGCCCCGCTCCCCGCTCTCACTGGCGGCGGTCTCGCAGGCCCGCGGGGCCGCTCCTCGCCGCAGCTGCTCCAGCGCCAGGCGCCCCAGCTCGCCAACGGCTGTAAGGACAGAGAGAGAAGAGACCCCGCTGCCGCTCCGGCCCGCCTCGGCTCGGCTCGGCTCGGTTCCCCCCATCCGCCGGCCCGTCAGGAGCCCGACCTGCGCCGCCGGCCCGCGGCAAACAGCCCAGGTGCGCCCGGTGCTCCGCCGACAGCACCAGCAGCATCGCCGCGGCCCCGCCACCGCCGCCGGGAACGGGCGGAGCCTCCCCCGCGCCTGCGCAGGGCCGGGGCTGGGGGGGCGCCCTGGGACTGACTGGGACACCCTGGGACACCCTGGGACACCCTGGGACTGACTGGGACTGACTGGGAGTGACTGGGAGTGACTGGGAGTGACTGGGACACCCTGGGAGTGACTGGGACTGACTGGGACTGACTGGGAGTGACTGGGACACCCTGGGAGTGACTGGGACTGACTGGGACTGACTGGGACTGACTGGGAGTGACTGGGAGTGACTGGGACTGACTGGGACTGACTGGGACACCCTGGGACACCCTGGGAGTGACTGGGAGTGACTGGGACTGACTGGGACTGACTGGGAGTGACTGGGACACCCTGGGACTGACTGGGAGTGACTGGGACTGACTGGGACACCCTGGGACTGACTGGGAGTGACTGGGACACCCTGGGACACCCTGGGACTGACTGGGACTGACTGGGAGTGAGTGGGACACCCTGGGAGTGACTGGGAGTGAGTGGGACACCCTGGGAGTGACTGGGACTGACTGGGACTGACTGGGAGTGAGTGGGACACCCTGAGAGTGAGTGGGACACCCTGGGACACCCTGGGAGTGACTGGGAGTGAGTGGGACTCCCTGGGACTGACTGGGGCACCCTGGGACACCCTGGGAGTGACTGGGACACCCTGAGAGTGACTGGGACTGACTGGGAGTGACTGGGACACCCTGGCACGCCCTGGGGCGCGGCAGCTCCGAGCCGTGTCCCGGGGCCGCGGGGCTCGGGCCTGCTCGGGCAGCTCCGGGAAAGCGCCAGCTGTGCCCGGCGCTCCCTGAGGCGCCTCTTTGGCCCTTGGGGCGCCGCGCGCCCCCTGGCGGTGGGGCGGGAACAACTGCGGAGCCACGCCCCTGGCGGAGCCGGGCCCGCCCCGCCGCGGCTGAGTGACATCCCGTGTGACCAATGGGCTGCCCCGGGCCGCCGCCCGCCACCGCGCGGCGGCAGGCGGGACTTCCGGCGCGGGCGCCGATCGCACGGAACGCGCCATGGCGTGGGCCTAGGCCGCCCGGGGACCGCGGGGCCGCGGGCCGCAGGTGAGCGCGGGGCAGGTCCCCCGGGCCGCAGGTGAGCATTGGGGCGCGGCCGCTGGGCTCCCTGGGTGCTCCGGCCGTGCGGCCGCTGAGCACTTACGGGCCTGGCGCTCCATTGCGCAGTGCTTATTCGCCTCCACCCTTGGAGTGGCGAGGCGGGGCCCGGTTCCGTGGCCGGCTTAGGCCCAGCCAGGGCTGAGTCCGGCTGCAGCTACCGCGGTCCCGGGACTGCCCGGGGGCGCGGGAGGGAGATGAGCAAAGCGGAGCGGAGGCCTCTGGAATGTTTCCCGAGCGTCTCTCCTGGCCCGGTGAAAGCTCTGCTCCCGTCGCGCTTTTGGTCTCTGCCGGGTGCACGGTTCTGAGCTGTGCTCCGGAAGGCTGGCTGAGCTCGCAGGGTCATGAGTAGCGTGCAGTCTCACTGGCTGAAAGCCAAGTTCTTAGTAAAAACATTGAAACTAATTGAGAGGAATTGTTCCTTCATTTTAATAGGTGTGAATGCTGATCTTCGCGTGCGACAGTGTCCAGTTTTGTGATAGGTCTGAGATGGAGATTTATGTCAGTAATGGCACGATGGCATCAAAATGCAAGAATTCAGATACAGGGGGATTAGAGGATGTGAATGCGAATTATTGTTATTAGCTGTCTAGTTTTTGTTCATCCTCTGCTTATGATATTTTGGAAGGTGCAGCCCAATCTACCGAAATGCTTGGAATTTGTCACAGTTTCTGTATGTTCATATGTCTTTTTTTGTGATTGCTGTAAGATTTATAATCTCATGTGGCTTTAAAATGATAGAATTTAAGTTTGTTTCATACAGATGCACAAGGTTTTTTTTCAGAAGTGGGAGGGAAAAACTGTTTTATTGAGCGAGTTAAAATGTAAACACAACCGTGTAAACATGGAATTGCTTTGTGTTGTATTATGCTCCGAAACACGACTCGGTTGGGACACAAATATCTGAAAATTTCATATTTAGGTGTAGTTTGTGAAACCCGATCTGTGAATATTTGCCAAAAGGTGTGACAGTTACTGTCTCTGTCTCCAGCTGTGTAATGCCTTTGTGACCTCTCTCCTAAACGTGCTTAGTGTGTTTACTGCACGTAAACCATGCTGGTCCAGCACAGCCAGTGCTCCCCTCCTCATTTCTGTCCTGTTCAGTCCCATGGCAGAGGGATGCACACCTCAGGCACAGTTCGGTTTGGGAGTTCTAGCATGGAGAGGAGAAGAAATGCTCCAAGTTACTTACAGACAGCTTTGTCTATCCACACTGCTAAACCAGGTGTAAAGTGCAGGAGGTTACTGCAGAGTCAGGTTGAACTTGTTTCGTGTTGTTTGCAGTATAGCCCTTTTCCACACACCTGCAGTTCTGTGTGCTCTGAGCTGCCTCCCTCAGCTGAGAGGGGCATGCTTTCAAAGAGCCATGGGATTTTGGAAGTTGTAAGGCTTTTTGGCTTGCATTTGAGGCATCAGATCCTGAGCACAGAAGAATTTGTGTGTATGTAATTTTGACAGGGAAGAGTGCACTGTATATGCATTTTCTTTGCTAGAACCACTTTAATTCTTGTGTTGTCTAACCTTGCTTACTGCTCTTTTAGTGCTTTTCTCTGTGCTGAATTTACTGTGTTGGTTAAAGTGCTGTGATAGCTTCAAGTGTATTGTTGTTTCTGTCATAGTAAAAATGGCTGTCTTTTTGAAACAATGCTTCTTTTATCCTTCCAGTTTCACTGATGTCCTCTTTTTTAGGACAAGCTGATGAGAGAAGGTGATAAATCTTAATTTAGTAATAAAAGTTCGTTAGTTTTGCAACTCACTGTTGTTTCTTTCCTGTAACTTCATTTCTGTGAACCAGTTGAAAATTTCACAAAGCATTATATGTCTGATTCTGACCAAGTTAGAATCATGAGAGTCTAACAATCATGAGATTGTTTCTGAAAGTGTCAGCTGTTTCCTCCAAATAGTAATAATACATTCTAATTATTTTCATGTTAGCTTAAGTCAAGTCTATCTCTGTGGTGTTTGCTTTAATTAACATTGAGAACCTCACACCATGGGACAATGCTTTTTGCTTGAGAAAAATGAAGGTTATGTCAGAAGGTTGGGAATTCTTAGGTGTTTCTTGATTCTGAGAAAGAATCAAGTAGTAGTGTTGGCTGTGATTTCTCAGTTAAGTCAACAGGCCGTTTTCAGAAGAAATATCTACAGTCAAATGAAAACAAATTCATATGAAACCTTATATAAGAAGCCACAGTTTTCAACAAATAATTGTTTCAAGAAACATTTTGGATGACCTAATTGAGTTTTCTATGTGAAGTACTTTTAATTACTCCTGTAAAAGAAGTTAGAGGAGATCCAGATGTTCAGATAATTATATTATTAGGTGCATACCATCCACTTTTAAGACTTGTCATTAATTATTTTAATTCTTATAGCTATGTTGGACCCAGAAATTTACCCATTTCTATTGTTTTGTGTTGTGACTGTTTTATGTAATTTCCAGTAATTTCTTACTTTGAGACTGGAAGAATCTCTAGAGAGACATAGACATCTGTGTACCAGAGAATTCTCTTACATTCAGGAGTGAAAGTGTTTAGATTTCCTGCTGAGTGTAGCACTTCACTGGTGCTGGTTTTGTACTCATGAGGTCTACTCAATGGCATATATTTAATTTCTGAATGTTGAGTTTTCTAATTTGATCGTGTTTAGGTGTGACCTTTTATAAAGGGAATAAGATACTTTGTGGTTTCCGTGTTCTTAAGAGGTTGCATGCCCACAGTCATGTTGTAGCTAGGCCTGAGAGAAATCAGAAGTTCCTCAAGTTGGTATCACATTGCTTTTGCAAGTGTATTTTTGTAATACATACTTTTAGTGGGAGTATTCGAGATACTTCAGGGGTTTTGCTGATTTGGATTTATGATAGAAGAACGGAAGTTTAAGATGAAGTATCTAAAGATGATTATTATAATGTGAATGATCATCCCTTTGTACCCCTTGCATTGCTTTGTGGTGTCTAAAGCTTTTTGGAGTCTTGCTTTTACAATTTTTGTAATTTATGCATGCTATTGCTCCCGTGGAGGGACATGCTTCTAGCAAAAGGAGTTTCTAAAATAATCATATCACTTTAAGATTGTTTCTCAAAGGTAAACATTGAATAACATTTTACATACTTCCTTAGCAGAAAAGTTCTAAATGACTAAGAGTCCTGTAAAATGGCACTGGAAAGTATTTGCTACGTGCCTTGACTCTGATTTTTTTCTTGCAGGTATTGAATAAAATATGCTGTTGTCAATAGGAATGCTGATGTTGTCTGCCACTCAGATATACACTATTGTGACTGTGCAGTTATTTGCCTTCCTGAATCTTTTACCCGTGGAGGCAGATATTTTAGCTGTAAGTATAATCATAATTTTTCTACATGGATGAAGTATCTATAAAATTGAATAATCTCTTCAGCGATTCTATTAATGAATCAGTTAATACAATAAATGCTATAGCAGATTTCTTGGAATGGCTCTGTCTTTAACAGTTTACTTCAATAAACAATAAGCTGTACGTTTCCAAATGAGTTTACAGGTGGTATGTGCTCTGGTACCATGACAGTGAAAGCACCTAATTCCCTTAGTCATTTACAAAGTTTGCTCTGACCAGATGCCCTGTAGCATGTTATAGCCCTGTTCATTCCGTTCTTTGGTTTAGACAGCAGTTGAAATTTTGGTGATGGGTGCTATTTTGTAGGGTTACTGGATTTAAATAATCTTTTATGGCTAGTGTAACTTATTTATATATAACTAGGCTGGAGGCCTTGTCAATAAGGGGTTTTGTGTATCTTACACCTGGATACAATTTTTAAATAGCTGAAAATATCTGCCATCATTAAGGAAAGTAATAAACAGTATAATGAACGTAGATCAGTGGTAAAAGCTGATGCTGTGCTGTTTATTACCAATTTGTTATATTGTGGCATTTTAAGGAGGAAGTTATAAATGTCTTTGTAGGCTCGAGCTTAAGCTACTGAAGTAATTAAACCTAATTACTGTAGTCTCCTGCTTGTTCCAGTGATATGGAGAAGAGTTTTTAATGTCATATCAGTTTTGGAGAACAGAGTGACAAACTCGTGGAGACAGAATTTAAAATAAAAATACTTAAAAGTTTGTGGTAAAGTGGGGTTGATGAACACTGAAGTATTGTATTTGGATTTTCAAGTTGTAACTGTTGTATAAATACTTTTTGTAGAAAAAAAATAAACAATTCAGATACATAGTTGCTCTATTATGGCACTGACATCACCATTTTATTGTGAAATTTTAAACTTTTTACTGTGAACATGATTTCTCTCTTCCCCCTTTTCTCTGTCACCAAGCCTGTGCTTCCTCTTTTCATGAAAACTTAACTCATTCTTGCTTCTTCCTCTCCTAGAAAAGTTACTTAAAACAAAAAAAAAAAAAAAAAAAAACCAACTCGCCCCAACCTCAAAAAAGAAAAATAGGGTACTTCGGAAGTTTAGTTGAATTTTTTCTCTATTTAAGCTTTGTGTGTAGTATTCTAAAATAATTCCATATACAAATGAAGCATCTTTCATTCTTGATATTTGGAAGTTGCAGATTTATTCTGAGAATATCTGGAAGTAAGAAATGAGGTGATGAACTAGATACTAAACTGCTGTACAAGGAAGCCAGTGGAATGCTTAGAAGATGCTCTGAAGGGGGAATGTTTGCGCTGTGTCACATGGAATTGCTGGTGTGCAGATCACTTACAGTCTTGAGAGATTTCACCATGTAATGATTACCCATTTGTTAGCAAAACTCTGGCCAAAGTTTTGGGTTTACAAGGAAAGAGGTTCTTCTTTTCCCTTTTAATTTAGGAGTGGTTTTATGCTTCTGTATTCTCATATAGTTGCAGCCTCAAAGGTTCTGTGTAAAGTGCTGTTATGTGCATGTGAGACAGGATTGGTTATTTTTTAAAAAGAGGTAAAAAGAAATAGGTTTATGTTGAACTCCTGGCTTAAGCTGGGGCTTGTTAAGTGATTCAAGGGCAAACTGACAGTAGCCCAAGCTGAGGCAGTTTTGAAGAAGGTGGTGCACTGGTGCTCTCTGTGGTGGAAGGTCAGGAGGGGAGATTGTGTGGGGCACATTGGTTACACAGAACAAAGAAGCTCCTTTGAAATTTGACTCCTTTCCTACCTCTTTCCCCTCAAAGTCGTGGGAAGAAAGCTCCTTCCAAACATTGCTCCTCTGGAAGACTTTGGGGAAATCATGGCAGTGTTTTTCTCTGAACTATAGTTTGAGCTTCCCTGTCTAAGCCTGGCTGGTAGGAAACATCCCTCTGAAGCACACACGATCCTTGCTTGGCTGTTCTGTGTGACAGGTGGATGATATGATGAGTAGACAAACATTCCTGACTCACTAAACCGTTTAATAAAACAACCAATGCACGTTCAAGTCTGTTAACTGTAGACTTTACAACTTTTGCAGGAAACACTTTTGTTAGATGAAAAAAAAATCCCATATGTACACAGCACTTTTTTATGAATTATGTGTTATACAGCCAGACATGAACAGAGAAAGGGGAAACAAAGCTTGCACAGATTTAGGGTCTTTTCTAGTATTCATCTGTTTTAAAATGAAAGGTCATAATTATTATAAAACAAAACTGTAGAGGTACTTTTTAATTACTAATCTGAATGTGTAGCAGGGAATCGGAAAGGGATAGCATAGGGATGCTATTCCTTGTCTACAGTAAAGCACCTCTTAAAAGCTGTTTTTCCCTGTACACAAATGAATTCAGGGCAAAACACCCACTACTACCATCCAATGAAAACTCCACATCCAAACATCCCAGCTCCTCAGATTTTTTTGCTTGCTTGGTTTGTTTGTAGTTTCTGTTCTGCATATATGATGGTATTTGAATTTTGAGAAATAGTAGAAACAGTAGAGAGAAACATTTACCATATAAGTACTAGTTCAACGAAATATCTATTACTTTCTTGTTTTGACAGCTAGGTAAGAAAAGTGTAGAGTAGGAGAAAAATGTGAGTAGAAGACAGGTGGAATAAGCAATTTTGTGATATCATTGACATGGTCACAAGATATCCTATGTCTGATAAATATTTTAATCTAAAAAAATACACAGTGATGTTTGGTTTTATTTATATTTGTTAGCTATTTCTGTCTTGTTGCAAACCTAATTTTTAAAAAATGTATTTCTCTTAGTATAATCTTGAAAATGGAACCCGGACTTTTGATGATCTACCTGCTAGATTTGGCTACAGACTGCCAGCAGAAGGCTTGAAGGTAAAAATAATAAATATGTATTGTGCTGGTTTAAGCTGGACTAGAGTTTATTTTCATCCCAGTGTCTGGTGTGGAGCTGTGTTTTGGATTTGTGCTAAACACGGTTGATTCTATAGAGGGGATTTGGTTGTTGCTGGGCAGTGCCAGCAGAGCCAAGGCCTTTTCTGCTCCTCCTGCTGCCAGGCTGCTGAGGAAGTTGGGAGTGCTGGGCAGGCTGGGAGAAGACACAGCCAGGACAGCAGAGCCAAAATGATCAAAGGGATATTCCAGACTCTGTGTCCTCATGCTCAGTGTATAAAGGGGGGGAAGGAAGAGAAAGGGAGGGGGACTTTTGAGTGTGATGTTTGTCCTCCCGAGTCACTGCTGTGTGTGATGGGCCCTGCTCTCCTGGAGGTGGCTGAACACCTGCCTGCCTATGGAGGAAGTGAATTGATTCTTTGTTTTCCTTGGCTTGTGTGTGTGGCTTTTGCTTCTCTTATTAACCTGTCTTTATCTCAACCCACAAGTTCTTTAGCTTCTGCCCTTGCAATTCCCTCGCTGACCCTGCCGGTGGGGAGAGAGTGAGCGGCTGCACGGGGCCTGAGGGCTGGCAGGGGCAGAACCCCCACAGTCCTTTTTGGCACTCAATGTGGGACGCAGAGGGCTTGAGATAATGACAGATTTGACTGGGAAGTCCTAGGTTGAATTTGAATGTTGAATATATTTAAATAGAACTGTATCTGCTGAACATTTCCTCTGTAAGCTAAAAAAGATAAAAATTAAAAGAATGTAGTACAAAGGAAAAATGAAGAGAGAAATTACTAATCAACTGCTCAAACAAATGTGCAAAGGATCTGGTGATGCCTGTGAATAGACAGATTCTTCTCTTACGAAGAGAATTTTGGTAATCTTTGTCTACTTAAAGAGAATTTGCTGAATTTTGCAACAAATAAATTAAAAATAGGTAAATAGTGGAAATCTAAGAGAAGTTTGGTAGACCACTGTTTTCTGTGTTTTGATGGCAATGCTGATACACGATGTCAGTTACCTTGCACTGGAATCAGCAGATGCCATACAATTTTGTGCTAATAAAGCCTTTTGAAAAATGTATTTTGAAGATTCATTGTCTCCTTACAGTCCTACGTTGGGAAGCCTTTCACACTGTGAAGGGTGGCACAGCCAGAGAGATTATTTCCTCGCCTGTGGCCCACGTTAAGTATGCTGCGTAAAGCAACTGTAGCTCAGTTTTTTGGGAAGTTACAACTGTTGTCTGTTTGCTACTCTTGTTGCATTGCTCAAGCAGCCCAGTGGAGAAGCTCAGGGGCTGCAGCTCTGCTGTGATGCCTGCGTGCTGTGCCCAGCGCTGGGGTCAGGGGCAGGGATTGTGATTGATCCTGCACTCTCTCCTTACATGGGTTCATTTCAATTACAGTCCACACCCCATAGCAGGTCAGAAGGTCCCCACCTTCTCCCAATGCCCTTTAAAGCATGGGTTGCACTCATGCTCTTTTGTTTTACTCTGTATCAGTAAGTGGGGAAAATGCAGATACACATATACATTTTTGTTACTTACCCATTGGAATGTCTTTACTTCTTGAAATAGCGTCATGTTGGAGTAGGGATGCTGGGCCATGACTTGAAAACTGGTCATAATAATATCAAGAGAAGCACTAGGATGTGTTACCTATTGAATTAGCAGAAAATATGCATATGGCTTTTTAATATTTTTAAAAATTTTCTTAATTCCATTTTCATTGACATGGAAAAACATATAAATATTGTACCATATGAAATGGTAAGATTCACTAAGTATTACAGAAGACAGAAGTAAGATGTAAAGGTTTGCAAATGTTAATGGAACTGGAAAGGGAAAAACTGTATTGACTTTGTGCGAAATGCAAAAGCTGTCCAAGATGGATATGGCCATGGGACTACAGGTTAGGCTTTATCATTATTTTGTGCTGGCTTAGAAATTCTGAAAACCCGATGTCTTCTGAAATACGGCAGCAAGAATGTTTTGTACAGTAGGATAATTACTTTCCTGTCTTTAGTGTGACCAGTATACTCACTTGGACAACAGGAAGATGTGTAGGTGGGCTGAGTGAAATTAACAGACATTAAGCTGAAAGTAAAATGGGAAGGAACTAGTAGAGGTTAAATAAATGCATCTTCCTTAGACAGCAGTGATAAAGCACATTCTGCTCTGTCTTCTGCTGAGGTAGTAGCTGTCCAGACATACTGGTGGCAGTAGTAACTGGTGTGAGGGGTTTTATTCCTTTTGTCTCTGTAATATAAGATAGAGGAGGTAGAAATAAAATTATTTAAAAATGAATTACATATGGTGGTTAATGCTGTGAACTGGTGTCATAATCATGTTGCTTAGAGAAGTACTTAAAAGCCAGATGAATACCCAGTTCAGTTCTAGTCTTCACATTCTCTGAGGTAGTTTGTTGCTGAGATTATGCGGCGGATGCCTTTTGGTGTGCTGTGCTGTGCTTAGCACCAAGGGGCACGCTCCCTCCTCCTGGCTGCCTGACCTGAGGTGCTTGCAGTGGCAGGAACTGTTTGTTTCCTTTAGAGTTACGTTCCTACAAGTCACTGTCAGTAAGTTTGCTCGTTTTGGATAAAATGTGTTTTCTGTTCCACTCCAGCAATTGAAGCACTTGTCTATGAGAAAGGAGTTTGTGTCTGGCCATCCACACAATTAAGGGCTTGTGGGAAGTTCAGGCTTCCTTAATTTTTTTTTTTTTACTGTGGAGGTGGCTACATGCAATCAGTCATGTGGCAGTGATTTATTTGTCTTGCTTTCCCCTTTGAATAGTGTATTAGGGTTTATGACTGGAATGTGTATGCTTTTTCAGTTTAGAATTCTTACACAAAAATTTAGGCTGACCACCCTCCAAATTCCGGAAAAGGGGAGCTTGTGTCATATATACCCCATGGAGATGGTGAACAGCCCACGTGGGTGGGGAGTTGTTTTCGTGTTACTTCTGTCTGTAAGCCTGAATGGCCCCAAAAACTGGCTCTGCAGCATAATGTTGCAGTGTTGAGAGTAACCACTACACACAAAAAAAGAAGCTGGTGATAAGGTAAAAGAGTGGATTACTCTTTAATTCCATGTTGCCCTTTTAATCCCAAAGGGTAGTAAAGTACTGCAAGAATTCCTTTAACTCAGGAATTTCTCTGCAATTCCCCTCAAGCAGGCTTCATTTCTCTGCCCAGTGTGTGTTATCGTGGGGAGAAGGTGTGTTAAAGCTGTGTAGTTGTTTATTGACTATATTGAGAATCGGAGGGTGCTTAAGTGATTTACCCAAGTAGTGAGCCAATTTAATACACCAGAAATAGCTATAAAGAGCTTTGCTTCTGACCTTTTTAACTGTTAGACAGCTCTGTGTCTTAATTAAGGTAGATGTCATCATGTGTAGATATTATGGACTTTTAGACCTGAATATTACACTGAAGTTTTTTCTTTGCATTAAGATTTTAATTACTTTTAGGAAATGCTATGGTGTTTGTTACAACAGGATGGAAATGTACACTCTTTCAGCGCTTGTGATTAAGATTTATTAGTGTGCAAGTTGTAAAACATAATCTGTTAGAAGTGGCTACAGACTGCAGGCAGAAGGCCACCATCTCAGCCACCTAAAAACAACTCAAAGATTTCTTCAAAGTTAATATTGCCAGAGTTTCCTATTTATTGAATCTTTCAGCTGTAGCTCATGGAGTGATCTTTGCTTACCATAGTAAACCAGCTGTTTTGTATGCTAGATCAGCACTGGGGTCATACACGGAACTTTGCTTGTGTTCTGTTGTGAATTGGCGAGTGCTGGGTTTGTATTGGTGCTTCTCAGGCCATTGTATTTTTGGTTTCTTGATTAGTCTCCATATGTCTTAGAATAATAGTTACACTGTATTAATGTAGTATATGATGTCTTCTTTTTTCCTGAATTACACTGCAGAGTCTGCGTATGATGGGGTTAGAAAAACTGTATTTTTTTTTAACTTTCTAATTCTTTACAGACATAATAATTCTGATGAATCAAAATACATAGGGAAGTAGCGGGAATCTTATTTTGACAGAGGACTGAACTGATAAAGAATTTGTTTAGCCATTTTATGAAAATGTGCAGTTTTCTTTCCATATACTTGACTACTGACCCTTTTGTTAAAGAGAAATGAAGCTTCTTTTTCTACTCCTGTTTTCTAGGGATTTCTGATAAATTCTAAGCCAGAAAATGCATGTGAGCCTATAGCCCCACCTCCACTGAGAGACAACTCCTCTGGTGCTTTTATTGTGTTAATCCGAAGGCTAGAGTGCAACTTTGATGTCAAGGTAAGATTTGATTTCCCCCCACCCTCTGTTTCAAAGAGTTTGCTGGTGCTTCAGAAAAATTTCTATAGCTAACAGTGGAACAGGGGAGGGGAGGGGAGGAAGAATTTTATTAGTTCCAAACAGATAAGGCAGAGCTCACCAAGTCCAACCCATGACCTACCTATGACTAAGCCGTTATGTCAACTACACCGGAGCACTGAGTGCCATGTCCAGTCTTTTGTTAAACACCTCCAGGGATGGAGGCTCTACCACCTCCAGTGTTTTATCACCCTTTCTGTGAAGAAATTCTTCCTGAGGTCCAACCTGAACTTCCCTGACACAGCTTAAGACCATGTCCTCTTGTCTTACTGATGGTTGCCTGGGACAAGAGCCCTACCCCCACCTGGCTGCATCCTCCTGTCGGAGTTGTAGAGAATGAGAAGGTCACCCGTGGGGTGACCACCACCACCACCACAAATGAACAAAAACCAAAACCAAACGAAACAACCCAGAATAAAGGGGGCTCCTTTTCTCCAGGCTGAGCCCCAAAGCTCTCTCAGCCACTCCTTGTGCTTCAGACTCTTCCCCATCTCTATTCCCTTCTCTGGACATGCTCCAGGCACTTAATCTTTATGGTCCCTTCCAACCCTTAATGTTCTGTGATTTTAAAAATACAAAATTAGAACGATTTGTGTTTGACTATGGTTTTCGTGAAAATTAACATGATACAATGGGGCAGCTAAGGGTGTCTTAGGGAAAACAAGACTCTTCAGTTTGTTGTTGAGTTTTGTGAACTAAAAGGATGTTCAATGGTATTTGCTTTTGCTGCTGTGTGGTAGGTTCAGTTATGTGGTGGTTGAAACACCTACATTCTACCTGGACTGTAGATTCCACCTGCGAGGCAGGTTCACTGTGTAATCTGCCTTCACATCAGACTTGGGAACAGCACAGAGTCTGTCCTGGGAATCCTGCCCTGTGTGTGCATATGGCTCAGTGGGGAAAGAAAGGGGAGCAAATGGACTGGCCTTTTTTTCATGCCTGCTTTCTCTGTCTCATTGTCCATACACTGACCCGACAGTATTGCTTCTGGAGACATGGTTAAAGGAATAGGTCTGAATCAGAGATTTCTACATTGCTGCTGAGGGATTTCCATAGTCAGTCTTTTAGGGATGATGTCCCATTAGTCCTGTATGTAAGAATTTTTGGTTACGTTTTATATTTCGTATAATATTGATAGAAAAGGGCGTTCCCACTCATTTCTTGTTAGACAAAGAGCAAACTAGCAAGTGGATTAGCATTTCCAAAGTGAGCAGGGGTATCTGCATATTCTGTGCCCAGTGAATCCACATCTGTAGTATGTTGTTAATACTCTTGCAATATAGTGTTATGTAATTGCACACATAGTACAGCATTTTGCCTTAAAGTTTCTGCCAGAAAGTGGCATGTGTGCTGAGATGTGAGCTAAATTACCTGTCAGCTGCTTGACTGACAGAATGCATATTTTAACAAAAATTGAAAATACTCTCTCTCCTGTTTTATGTTGAAAATTGCCGTGTACAAGTGCATGTACACGGCTATTTCTTGATTTCTTTATCTATGCACTATGGATATTTTCTGTGGTGATGCAAATCGGCCAAACTCCCAACCGTGCATGTGTGTTAACATCTCTAAGTGGATTTACTTTTTTTTTTTTTTCAATATTGAGATTTCTCAAGGTGTCTGCATTCTGGATCTTCCAGTGTCATTGTTCTGCTGTTTGAAATATAGTTATTAGCAATGGGAAGAGAATCGGTGTTTTGGGGATGAAACCCAGAAATTTCTCAAGGTGCTCTAAGTGCTTTTTGCAGCTTGTGCAGAGTTTTTTATACTGTGATGGATGCAGTAAAAGCAATATCCAAGATGAACAGTTGTAACTTAGCTAAGTTTATGTTGGTAATAGTTGCTGCAGTAAATGCCATTTCCATGGACCTTGGGTTTTCCTTGTATTAACAAAAAGGTGGGTCTATATTAGAAATGTAACTGGTACACAGGATGTTAATAGTTTTGTAGCCATAGTTGTAATTTTGCACTTTTCCATGAGAAAGCTTCTTATACATGGGATTTCAGGTGAGATATTCCACATCTCTAAAGCACAGAAAAGATACTACTCATCTGATTTGATGAACTATCAAGTGGTAATTTCTAGATTATCAAAGTGAGTTAGTGCTTTCATTTTCAATTACAATCAAATATTTTTAACTACCTGTAGAAAGTTTTAAATTCTGTTTTTAATATATATAAATAGTCTGTCTGCAGACGATATTAAAATGGCTTTCTAAAAAAATAACTACATGACTAAGAATAATGATATGATTTTGCTTTGAAAGGTGACGTGGTTTATAAGTGCAAATTATGTCCATGTTAATCACTTTGTGAAAGTGCACCTTATATCAGAAAGCACTACTGTATTTGGAAGCAATAGTCTTTCCAGTAAGTATTTTGTGTGGCTTACAGGTCTTAAATGCCCAGAGAGCTGGATACAAGGCAGCTATAGTTCACAATGTTGATTCTGATGACCTCATAAGCATGGGATCCAACGACAGTAAGTACAGGTATCACTTCTCTCCTGTTTGAATATCATTTCACCCACTGGAAACAGCAGCACCACCAAAAACTCCTCATCACCTAAACAATAAAACCACCACCGCAAATGAACAAAAACCAAAATCAAACTAAACAAAAAACTCAAAATAAATCCTCTTGCTTGTAAGATTTAATAACAGGAGATATTTGCATAAGAACAAATACTTTGATTTGTGCTATCTCTGAGTGTTCCTTTTGGTTTTCCTTCAAATTTTAGTTTGAGTGTTTTGGCTAGATTTATATTAGTGATGTGTAAAATAGCTGATGTGTTGTTAGTTAAGTAGAAAATTAGAAAAGTGCATTTGGAAATGAAACTTTACAATACGATACTTTAGTATTTAGAATCATAGAACCATTTAGGTTGGAAAAGACCTTAGATCATTCGGTTCATACATGGTAGTCATTCCATTTTATTGCACTGTTGGATGCATCTTCCTGTTTCTCTGGACAAATGGATTTAGCATATCATGTGCACTTATTTTCAGTTGGAAAAAGAGTATTTAGAGACCAGTGCACCATTTACAATTTGTTTCTTGTGTTAGCTGTTCCAATTTTAACCTTCATGGAGTGAATATGTTCAGAACATCTTGAAATCTAGTCAGAATGTTGGGTTTGTTCTGTGGTATGTGCCTTGTGTTTCTAGTGCTGTTACTGCTTTCTTTGTAGCATTTCTTTATTTTGTCCAGTTTTCAACCTGTTCAATATGGAACAAGAAAATAAATAAGAGGAAAATTAATTCTTTTCCAGTGGAAATGCTGTTGAGTAAACTAGGAATGAGCTTTAACAAACTAAATGGGAGCTGAGTAGCCCAGGCATTTATGTGAAAGTGGGTTTAATGAATTCTCAACACATGTGAATCTTCTTTTCAGGTTTCACTGCATACCAAAACGTAGAACAAGTCCACAACAAACACAGAGCTCATAGTGTGGGCTGACCTTCAGCCACATGTGCTTTTGCCTGGGGAAACTGACTGCTTTGAGGTGGACTAAACTCAGGTTTCTTTGAGCCTTAAATGTGAAGTATTAGGGGGAAAATCAATATAAAGTGAAGCTGAGAAGAAGGTTTTAGTTTTCTAGAATATGGATTTATTTTTCAATGAGTTTTCATTTATTACTGCCTTCACTGGTGAACAGAGAAGACCACAGTTCATCCAGTTTCTTGGGACTGAAATAAAGCTGTGGGACTTGTTAATTTTCTTGTTTCTTCTTTTTGACCTTATCTAGCCACAGTTGTTTCCAGTATGTTTATTTATGATTGGCATGAAGACAGGTTAATTAAAACTAATAGAACCAGTTCACAAAATCATGTAAGTTGCCAGAAGTTCTGGAAATCAATGGAACTATGTGACTTGCTTGAATCTCTGAGTGAAGAATGGTGTTCTGGTTAAAATTATGATCCTCTTCTGTCAACATATTTTGGGTTTAGGCTCCTTTATTCCATTAGGAATTCTGATTTTTCCACCTGCAATAAATTCCATAGAAATTGTGTAGGGAAAATAATAGTACTTATATGAAGTAAAGCTGTAACATGCATGTGCATTGGTCTGGATGTCATTATGTTAAAATGTCTTCCTGTTGTGATAGTCTCATAATGTTCAGGTCTTGTATCTTGAGTACCCATAGATTGTAATAATAATAATTCTATTTTCCTACTTTTTTATACAGTTGAGGTTTTAAAGAAGATTGACATTCCTTCTGTCTTCATTGGTGAGACATCAGCTAATTCTCTTAAAGAGGAGTTTACTTACGAAAAAGGGTAGGTTAATTCACATGCAGCTGTGTTACTCCTTGCATTAGATCATTGTCTCTTTTGAATATTTATGGCTTCAAAATAGAATGTTGTGATGACAGAGGTCATAGGTGTTTCAGGTGAAATCTTAATGGTCAACCTGTAATGCTTTAGTAAATAAAAATGATTTCACTGCCATCTTTTGATAGTCATGTCATATTTTTTTTCATTCTGCTGTCAAAGCAGCTATGAGGTGGTTTTCCTGTTTTCTCTAGGTTTGATTGAGATCAGTAAATAGTTTTAACTCAAAAAATGTTCTAAGAAACACGGTTTTATCCTTTTATTTAATTAGCTTTACATTGTGTGAGTATGGATTGAATTTTCTATGTTGTTGTGCACAGGTAGGATTCCTGTAGTGTGTCTTGTGTGACAATCTTTTGTTTTATTTTTTTTTATTGTATTTGTTCTTCAACTTGTCCATTAAGTTCTCATTAATTAGAAAGTGTAATCTCTTCTTCCCACAGTGGCCATGTTGTGTTAATTCCAGAGTTCAGTCTTCCTTTGGAGTACTACTTAATCCCTTTCCTAATAATAGTAGGGATCTGTCTTATTCTCATCGTGATATTTATGGTAAGTTTCTTCTTTTAATAATATCTTTTTCTTTCAAATAATCAGGGAACTGTCACACACTGAAGTTAAAGGAAGGTTTACAGTAAAGGAAGAGTGAAGCTGTGTGTACTGCACACACGTGTACCGTGCTTACCTGTAATCATTTAGTTTCTCAATAAAACAAACAGGTGCAGGATTTAGTCACAGGGATATCAGAAGCCTTTTTGATCTCCTCCCTAGCATGTAACTGCTTATAGGAATTGTCCTCACTGCCACTCTTACACTCCACAAGTGTTTGCTTTTTGGCCCCATACAGAGTGACCTGTCCTTATGCTCTTGTACACTGAGAGCGTATCCTGCCTTACCAGACTTAATAATCATTACTCCCACTGCTCCAGGGTGCAGGGCTCACTGTTTCCTACTGCACTTAGGTGTAGTTATGAGTGTGTGAGCACAGAGCATTGATCTCAGCACATGCATTGCCTGTAGGGGTTCTCAGCTGGGACATCTTTCCTTGAAATGGTAAGGTAGCATAGCTACATTTTTCAGGATACTTAGCATCCCATTTTTTGTAATCTGTGCCAAATTTATTATTTTACCTTTTAATAAAAAGCAAGTAATGCATCAACTGTTGCATAAACACTCACTTAAAATATTTTTCTGCATTAGTATTTTTTGCACTGCAAGTTACATATTTCATTGACAATCCTGAGCATGTTTGGTGCAATTGCAGCAGCTCTCTGAAAACAAAGCAGAATGATCACCTAAAGATGAGGGTTTTTTAGCAAAGTTTTTGCTAGTGTCCCAAAACCACCCTGTTAAAGTGTGCAGAGGACAGTGGGTGAACTGTCAGAAGGGTCAGGCTCAGGGAGTTGAAGGGAAGGGGTGACACCTGGCTGGTGGCTGGGCAGCAGTGCTGCTCGTCAGGGTTCAGCTTTACGGCCAGTTCTCTGCAGTGCTGCTGTCAGCAACCCAGACAGGACCTGAGTACACATGGAGTGAATTTGCCAAAGATACTAAATTAGGAGATGCTGATTCCCTTGCATATAGAGAGGCCCTCACAGAGACAGTGCAACAGACTAGAGCACTGGACAATTAATTGGTGCAGTGAAAATGATCCCAGGGAGGTTCCAGGTTGGATTTGGTCCTCATTCTTTTCTGATTCTGTCCCTGCTTCTTTGAAACAATCTTGTTTTTAACTAGAAGATTCACGTGAGACTCTGATTATCATTAAGGATCTGGATTACAGCAGAAAAACCGCAGTTTGTGCATAGAGCTTATTGTTTATCTGTGGTGAAAGAGCCTGAATGAAGAGTTTAGATTCAAATATCCTTTGTTCGTTTCTTTGCTTGTCATTATATTTGAAAAAGAATGTCGTATCACAGGTGCTAGATTTAGAAATTAAACTGA
Organism: Phylloscopus collybita; assembly: GCA_027886175.1. NCBI lineage: Eukaryota > Metazoa > Chordata > Aves > Passeriformes > Phylloscopidae > Phylloscopus > Phylloscopus collybita. The sequence continues at coordinate 288,903 of JAJNNQ010000003.1, forward strand.
AATAGCATTAGGGACTACTAAGAAAATGGAAATAGAATCTTTGTTATCGTTATTTAGAGAGCTTTGTATTACTAATTATTTAGAGGTTTTTTTACTGAGTTATCTTAGCGTGGCATAGTATAACATGTAACAATGACTCAAAGTAAGCCCTTTCGTTTACTCCCCAAACTACTATTTTAGATAATATGGAAACAGTACTGATGAATGTGGGAACAATCCTCTAAAACAGCTGAAATAATCTAAATCTGTAAGAAAAACTCTTCAAACTTACTGAATTGTGTTTTGCTCTTCAGTATGCGTCCTGCTTTTCACAGGCCTCAGTAGAGGATTGCAGAAATTGCCATTATTTTATGTAGTATACATACCTTTTTGTTTCTCTGTCCTCTCAAAAAAACCCCTTGCATATTCTCAGTTCCAAGTTCTATGTTCGTGGAGAACATCCTTTAGACTTGCTTGGCTTCATCCTGGTGTTCAGGCAAGGGAAGAGTTATTCTGCGTTAGCTGGGGCTCCCTTTTGACCAACTTACTGCAAAGCTTCATAAATCAAAACTTTTATTGTTCTTTTATTGGTGTAACTTATTGCTCATGTTATCTTGTCTGTTTCCAGATAACAAAATTTGTTCAGGACAGACACAGAGCAAGAAGGAATCGGCTTAGGAAGGATCAGCTTAAGAAACTTCCCGTACATAAGTTTAAGAAAGGCAAGTGGATCATTCTTTGTCTAACTCATTGGACCTTATTGTGTTTAACACCAAAGACCTTGTAAATCAAAGGGGTATTAAGTTTTAGAGGTAATTTTGAGTACAATTGAAATAGAAGAGTTTTGAGTGAAAGCATACAAAACTATTGGCTTGACCCTGTTCTCAGTGGAATAGAGGAGTTCTAACACTTCTTTAATGGCAGCAGAGCAGAGTGTGGCTGAGCATTAAAACATGGCTTAAAAAAAAATCAGTGCAGAAATTGCATGGAAGTTCCCAAGCCCATGCGTGTGTCAGGAGGGTCTGCTGCAAGTCCTTTAAAGTCAAACTGATTCTCAATTATGTGCTGTAGGAGATGAATACGATGTGTGTGCCATCTGTCTGGATGAATATGAGGATGGAGACAAGCTGAGGATCCTTCCATGCTCTCATGGTAAGCAGCTGTATTTTAGGTTTGAATTTAGATTGAAACAGCTTTCAAAAACACTGTCCAAAACCTACTGCACATATGTTTAGGAAGTGATTTATTAAATTCCTTTTTGCTAGTATGCAAGAATGAATGTACAAAGTGGGAAAAGTGAAAGCTTGCTTTCTCTTTTCAAAACCTAAAAAGCTACCATTCCCACTTTGCATTTTTCCTTGGATATACACATGAAAAAAAATCGGGCTTAATGCTGTCCTCTGAATACCAATATTTATAGTAATACTTTTACATTTGGAAAAATAGGCCTTCAGTTTCCCCCAGACAAATAAATCACAAAATTTAATTGAGCTCTTGGTGACTTAGAGGTACAGTTGAAGGCGTGGGTCTGTCCTGGAGTCTGCAGCCATGCACACCACTGCAGAGGTGTTACAGCCTTCCATACCCAGCCAGCAGAGCAGGTGACAGGCTGAGCGTTTTAGAACCTCAGTCACAAAACCAACTTCAAACTAGGCTGACAAACAGGGAGTTCTCAGAAGAGAAAGAACAGGTCCATGGCATCTCTCCCAGTGTGGGACTGCACAGGTAACTTAACTTGACCACCACCAACCCTCACCATCAGTTCGTGTGGAGAAAATTTCCAGTGTGCTTGACCAGGTACTAAACATGGCATTGCTGGCCCATGTAAATACAAGCTCTTTGCCAAGTAGAAGTCTCTCTTACTAAGAAGAGCTGAATTGTTAATACCATAAGACAAATACTTTTTTTTCAACACAGGCCAGTTGCAGACCTAATTTAAGATCCACAAACTTGAGTGGCAATGTCATGTAATAACGAGGTGCTTTGATACACGTTGGTGTGGACGTGAGAGGCAGTGTGAAGGTGACGATGGTGGGCATGCCTGCTGCAAAGTGGATGGGATTGCTCAAAATGCTGTAAAGTTTGTCATCAGATGTGGCCTGTTGTACTACTGCTCTCATTCACCCAGTAGAGAACACAGGTATTCATTGCATATACCTATGTGACTCAGATCCTAAGCCATCAGGTGTTTTTTACAGGCTATGTGCCAGCAAATTTGGGACTAAAATTCTCTTAGTCACGTTCTAAAATTCTCCTGTGTCACTGAACAGAAACATGGTTTAGTAGGTTTCCCCGTCCTTTTCACTGTTATAACAATGTCCTTGTATTTTGTTTTCTAACAGCATATCACTGCAAGTGTGTGGACCCATGGCTAACAAAAACAAAAAAAACCTGTCCCGTGTGTAAGCAGAAAGTGGTCCCTTCCCAGGGGGACTCTGACTCGGAGACAGACAGCAGCCAAGAGGAGAATGAAGTGTCTGAGAACACTCCTCTGCTCAGACCTTTGGCCTCGGTCAGCACACAGTCCTTTGGGGCTCTGTCAGAGTCACATTCCCATCAGAACATGACCGAGTCCTCGGAGTACGAGGAGGATGACAATGACAACGTTGATAGCAGTGATGCAGAAAATGGGATGAATGAAGAAAGTGTAGTGGTTCAGCTGCAGCCCAGTGAGGACAGGGAGTACAGAGTGGCAAACACTGTCTGAGACTACTAATGACCCATAGGTATATGAACAAAAGGGTTCTTAAGGCTATTTACAAACCTTTGCATAGGGAATCTCTTTTAAATCTGTAATCTATTTGGTTTCTTTGATAGGAGCAGCAGTTCATGTAGTAGTACTCTGGTTAAATCATTACAGGTAGATTTATTTTTGATTCAGGTATTCAGTCACACATTCTGTCTTCTCAAAACCAACAGTTAAACTGGACTTCACAATGCTAATGAATAATGTTACTAGTTTATATCAATAGAAATATCGCAGGGACTCTAAGTGTCTCTTGTTGAAGCGGGATTTCTCTGGAAGTACTTTTATTTCCATTTTGTAGCTACAACTGGGTCATCCTGAGAGCAATATTTATTACATGTAGGTATGTGTTACCCCTTAGGCCCAACAAAAACTGTATTTGCATGTTTGTATAGTTTTCCTAAGAACTGTCACCACTGCTGAAAGGAAAATGTAGAACAGATCAATATTCTATGTGCTGGTATGTCAAAACAAAGCGTAAGAAATTCCACTGTTATCTCAAAGCAGTAATTACAAATAATCCTTGGAGTTTGCTATGGTAGGAGAGTTTAAGCAGTTCCATTGAGCAATTCCCAGGATGAGGAAACTTAGAATATATGTTTAGTTTTGAGCAATTCACAAGGTCAGGTCCACCATAAGCACATTAGTAATCCCTCCTTGCTACTACTTCATCGTCTGGTTTCCAGTGAGGAAGTGGGAGTTGGGAGACAACCGAGACAGAGGTTTTATTCCACATAGAAAAAGAGGTTTAGGGTAAGTATTATATTGGTCCGTGGCTCATATACCTCTTACTAAGAGCATTTTATGCTGCATTAGTCTGCTAAACTGTACATAAAAAATTGTTCTTTTCAAGTATCTGATTTGAAAACAAGTGCTTACACCTGTCTCACAGAACTCAGTACTTACCAGTGTATCACAAAAAAAGATAGATTCTATATAATACCTCTGTAACAATGTAGAAAGTAAAACCATGCATATACTCAAATGGAGATTTTTTATATGGCCTTGACTAAGGAAAGCTTGAAAGAATGTTAATAAACATGTTTTCCACTTTAAATATCAAAAGGAGTTTGTTGAACTTTTGCCTTAAGACCTTGAGTACTTGCTTCCGTTACTGAGGGTGAAGTGCTTTTGAAGATGCCGAACCTGGAACTTGTTGGGATCCCGAGCAGATGTTTCCTGTGTCATACTGTGAATTACAGTACAAGGAGTTGCACTGACCAGTGCTACGTGCAGGGGTCTGACTTACGCAGAAAAACCTTCATTTTTGTTCTTTTCTAGAGTCTGTAGTTTGCCTGGGGGAGTGTGAAGGAGAACCAGGGTGCTCTGAACAATTCCTCCCCAGCTGGCAGTGCCTGCAGAGCCACAGCCCAGTGCTAGAACCCTGCACAGGCAATGGCAGGTGAGGTGGTTCCAGATGTGATTTCTGACCTAACACTCGATGCAGCCACAGACCCTGCAGTGCAGATCTGTTTCCTGGGCCTGGCTTAGAGCAGGGAAAGTTTATTTTGCACAATGAGGCACAGTAAAAGGATAATAATGAAAGGATGATTCATCTCCAAACCACTGCTGCCAGCAGCCATGGGGTAATGACAGTTGGTGTAGTGGTATATTTTCACCAGACAAAATTCCCCTTCAGCAGGTCTATGTCTAGGTGAGTCCAAATGGGAAAATAGTTTCTGAAAATGTAATCACTAAGCTGAAAGATACTTCTTAAAATAGATCCCTGCTTTTGCTGTGAGTGCATATGTTTATTCATTATTGTATTCCAGGCTCCCCAAAATCCGAAGAGTTCCAGAACCATGAATTGACCTAAACTTTGCAATATGCTCTTATGTAATTCTAGTGCCTGCAATGAATTGCAGACAGTTATGCTAGGAAAATTCACCAACAAATGCATTTGAAAAAGTAATTTGAAAACCATCTAATTCTTAACCAAGCAGAAGTATACAGGTGACATACACCCCAAGAGAGGGGAATTGGTCAGAAAGGAACAATGTGACACTAAGGAATGTGGTGGCAAGTACCTGGTGTGTGCTGCCAGCAGCTGCTCTGTCTCTGAGGTGCTGCTACAGTCAATTCCATCCACTCTGGCCTTACCGGAGAAGCAGCTGTGGGAATAGAATACCCTCATCATCCTAACCAGGGAGAAACAAAGTTCTGCAGTCAGAAGGTGAGTGCAGCTTTGTGTTCAGACACTGAACACAGCTTCTTCAAGTGTGTTTTATGGGGGAAGCAGGAGATTTGCATCCTCTGTACCAGTTACTACTGAGCAAGAATTTGTTCTGTGCTGGGTGTGTTGGTCTGCTCTTACTTTGGCACTGGGAGATCCAGTTCAGACACAGCACCTTGGCAGTGGGATAACATGAACACTATATATAGGAAGGTTTTAGTTAGACCCAGGTCTAGTGCCAAGCAGAGGAGCAGGTGCAGCTGACACCAGTGATGAAGGTGTGGGGGAAGGAGGGGAGAACAAAAGTGGTTTTGGGTCCTGTCCAGAAGCACTGACTAGTTTGAGGGCCCAGGAAGGCAGAGCCTATCTACAGCTACACCTCCCATGATCTGGGCTTGGCTGTCCTCCCATCCCACGAGCTCCTGAGTTCACTATCACATCCTCTTGGGCCTGTGTTTTTAGGAGTTCTCAGTAGAAGTAACAAATACAGGTACAATCCTTTAAGGTAATGGAGACCTTAAATCTGCCCCTTCTCTGGGTGAGGAGAGCACATTCCCACCCTCGGTGTACTGACCTGGGCAGGCCAGCACAGACTCCTTTGCCAGGTGCAACGCCAAGTTGTCTTCAGCTTGTTTCAGGAATGGTGTATTGGGCATTCAGAGGGCAGGGGAACCCCGCCCCAGAGAGCTGGATAAATGTGGAATTAAGAGATGAGAAATCATCTCCTAATTTAAAATCTACCCCAAAGACTGCCTGGCTTTTGACTGAGGTCATATTATTACGCTACTTATCATATTATCATATCATGCTACTTATATTATCATACTACTGCTGTCCTGCAAAACTTAAAACTGCTCTTAGACCTCCTGTTAGTGTGGCCAGCCGTGCACTGAAGAGCCTCAGAGGATTTCCTAGGTGTGAGGTGGAAAAATTACCAACAGTCTGGTTTTGTTTGGTTGGAATAAATTTATTTCATCTGTCTGTAAACAAGGTGTTTTTAATAGTTATGGCATTTTTTGAAATGCATATTAAATCAGATGAGTTAGACTGTATCCCAGATGTAACAAAGTGCAGGGAAAGAAATGGACAAATCAGCAACAAGAATTTGTTTAAATCTGTACATTATCCACAAGGCCCAACAATAGAAGCAAATACTAGAATGTCCCTAAGGTAGTGCCAGTCAAAAGAAACCCTCGGAGTCAGTTAAAATCCATCTCACAATAGCAACAGTTCATTTTTTTTTTTTAACAATAGTATGGCACAGAATACATATTAAAAAATTTATCACAAGACAGCCAAGTCAGTTATTCCAACCACTACCATCTCCCATTTATTCTTTAGTATACAGAGTTCTGCAGTTCTTGCAATGGACGTACAGGTCAGAACCGTGCCTGAACTGAATTTGGTTACAGACATTTCAGATGACTCATGCACAAGGCAGCTCACTCCATCATTTCTGCAGCAAGGGTGTGACAGGCCAGATGAAGATTTTTAAATTTGAAATGTTTTTTTGACAGTTTAGCTTACAAACTACCGACCTTCATCCAAACAGTGGCTTCAGAGCAGCCAAACTCTGCACCACTGAGTGATCTGGCAGAAAGACTGAAGCCAGTCAGAGCTCCCAGGGTTGCTGAAGGTGGCAGTTCTCCACAATGACATTGCAGTTTCATATTAAAAAAAAACAACACCCCCCACCCCCCGACCCCCAAGCTGCAAATTAAAATTGGTCCTATGAGAAACTGAAACCAGACACACTCCAGCTGGTTATACCAGGCTAGCTAAGGGCCACAGTGGCAGCCTTGCACAAGTCAACTACAGAACAGGAGCTGGCAAAAAAAAAAAAAAGTGCCTGAGCTATTGTAATGATGGAATGTCTGGGGAGTCCCTAGGATGGTGGTTTAAGGTCATGGGAGGAAGTACATCTGTACCCTTTCATAGTTTTGTGATTGCACTTGTTAAGCAGTACAACCTTCAGACAACATTGAGAAAAAGTAAGAGACTTAAGCCTACAGTGAAGTGCAATGACAAAACTAACGTGACATTAATAGCTTTTGAGTGGCAAATTGGTTAAATAAACCAGGCACTATAAAAATGGGTGTAAGCAAACACATGGGTTTAAAAAACAGAAACAAAGAGAGGGACAGAAGTGAAGATATGCACGCACTTTTTTCCTCCCAACCGTGCTCTGTGAAAGGAAGACTAGTGAGCTGTGACTTGCTCAAAGTGCTGAAGAGGCATTGATCAAATTAGATTGTACAATCGGCACCTTGTTTAGTATCTCAGTTGGTTTAGTTGTCAATATCACACTAATTGCTAAGATGAAGCAGAGCCTACACTTGGCATGTTCCCCTCCCAAGTTTCAAGTTATCATGCATATCATCGTCACGGTGGTGCCAGCCGGGCTCGGTTACCTACAGTGGTTACAGAGATGAACGAGGGGGAACTGGAGTTATGACGGTAGGAAATGGGTAAATAAAAAACACAAACTACCATCTACGGTCTGGTAGCACTGAGCACAAGCGGGTGGTAGTGCAGACAGCTGCTAGGTAGATGGGGAGAGGCTGCTCAGACATCAGACCTCCTCAGGTATAAAGCCAGTTCATATGCTTTCTTGTTGAGTGTCCCTCCATGGACACCTTCCTTTCCCATGACTATAACCAATGCTGGAGTACACAAGGAAACAAAACAGAAATAAAAAGAATTAAAGGGAAAAAAAAAAACCCAAAACAAAACACCTTTCCCCACCAACAAAGGGATACAAAGGAGACACAGGTTCATACCCCATCACCCTGCATTGCTAGTAAAGTTTCCAGAATGTAAGGTTTAAAGCTCACCGCCAGGAAAGTTTAATAGCAATCTTCCCCTAATACTTAACAGTCTGCCTAACAACTAGAACCCAGAGTCTCTCAAGTATTTTGCCATTGAGTATGCCTTCTTATTCAATCCGCCTCCATGGACCCCTTCTTTGCCCATTACAAAGACCAAGACTGAAAGAGAAAAGAAAAAAAGTTTTAAAAAGAGTGTGTTAGACATGGAAATAATGCAAGTTTTAGGCAGTGCAGTAAACACCCTTCAAGATTTAGTATTTGGGTATTAAGCTAGTTTAACAATTTTGTTAAAACTCAGATAGGGCTGCGAGAAGGCACAAGCTATTCTCAGGGGTTTTATTCAACTGTGGAAGTTGTAAGAGGTCACTGCTAAGAAAAATGCCACCAGCTATCAAAAAAGCATTACACCTCTCACCATCAATCATCACCCAGCAAGGAAATCCTGGCGGCAGTTTAAACACCTGTCCAGGTAGGGGTGCAGTGTGTGCACAAGTGTGACTGGAGAGTGGCAAAAGAAAATTCCCATGATCTGTGCTGTAGCAGTCACTGCTGGTACAGGAGCCAGAGTAACTGCCCTGATGCTGGTAAAACCCCCAAAAGGTGAGTTGGGCTGAGACCTTCCATGCAATAACACAACTAAAAACCACACTTTTTACATCAGACAAAACACAGGGACAACTGTCATGCTGCCGCTCTCCCCACTCGCCCAATTCCAGCAAGGTGTCCAAGATAGTCTGCTGAAAGGAACACTGGAGGCTCACCAGCAACAGCCACTGTGAGCTGCCATCAGATGTCCCCCAGCAGGGAGAGGGACACAATGGGCTGCCACAGGCCAGGGCCTGTTTGCCAAGCTGGGAATGCTGCAGCCAGCCTACCCACACATGACCATACATCGGGGCTAAGTTGCGCCACGGAAGGTTTAGGTTGGATATTAGGAAAGCTTCTTCACCAAAGGGCTGCCCAGCCCTGGCACAGCTGCCCTGGGCACTGGTTGAGTCCCCATCCCTGGAGGGATTGAAAAGCTGTGTAGTTGTGGCACTTGAGGGCATGGGTCAGTGGTGGCCTTGGCAGCACCGGGAGAAGGGCTGGTCATGGGCGGCTTTTCCAACCTTAATGACTCTGTGCTTCTTCCTCCATAGCAATTTGCTCATAGAAGCTTAAGACAGTTCCCACTGGCATTTCACAAGTCAGAACTCTGCTTGTTTCATTTCAGTGCTGCCAACCCTCTTCCTGCATGCCTGCCCTGGGCTTTAGCCGACAGCCACCTGCTCTGCCTTTGGTTTTACACCTACAAGCGAAAGTCTTGTCACTCATGAACCTGTTCCACAGCCAGCCCAAAAATGCTGGCCCAGGTGTTCCCAACATAAGGTACACCACTCCCAGACAATATTTCATATCCCAGGTGAGTGGCTGCCCCATAATAGGTTTTACTGGAAGTTAACTGAAGAGCACAAGGAGCAGGTGTGTGAGCAAGAAGCACATTTCTCCTTGGTACCAAACTGGACGGGCTTTTTCTGCCTGGACAGACTTCAGCAGGCTCAATAGGAAGTGCAAGGAAAGTTAGTGTAGAACTTTTTAAGTAGGAGCAGCTCATACATGAGATTCACATCTTTGCAGAATAAACTTTCCATCAAGCAATTTACAACGAGAAAGCTGCAGTCACTGCCTGTCATTAAAAGACCCTTCCTGAGCTTCAGGTATCAAGTGATGGAATACCAGCTAAGCCTGCTTGGAGCTGCAGCCTGCTTTTTCCTGCTTGTCAGAGACCTGTTAGCTATTGCACAGCCTGGTGCTGTGCTGGGATGCAGGTGGGAACGGGGGGAGGACTCAGCTAGAGCACTGCCATCCATCCCTTGCATCGGTTCCCAAAATTAGCCATTAAATACAGGAGTTTGATTTTCTTAATAGCTGGAGTCTATGCTTAGGGTCACATTCCTAATTTAGCGATCTGAAGGTAGACAAAAGGGTGCTTACCTCGTCCAGCTCTGCCTACAGCAACATTATATGTCGGCTCACCACCTTGACTCTTTGTCCTGATGTCCATTGTGCAGTCGCCATCGACATACAGGCTATCTCTGATCACAGAGCACTTCTTTGCACCAAGGGTCAGACCATTGGTGAAGAAACCCTCTCGGTCTTTTCCTACAATCATATCTATTTCTCCTGGCTGTCAAAGGAAAGAGTTCAGAGTTAGCACGGCAGGGTATATTGCCGTAGTCTCCATTTAGAACCGGTCCTATCTCGTGTGCTGAGGCCGAGGCCGTGATTTCCCCTCGCTCCCCGCAGGAAGTGCTCCAGCACACAGGGCTTTGTTAGGCGCAGTCTGCGCTGCTCCGCGGTCGCTGCGCGCGGGGGAGCCTCTGCCTCGGCGATTCCGGGCCCGAGCCCGTTAAACGGCGCAGGGCGTTTGTCGGAGACTGACCCCGGGCTGGCGCGGACTCTGTCCGCACCTGTCCCGGGAGATCAGCCCGGGGCCTGCCCGCACCCGCGGCATCAGCCCGACTCCGGCCCGCCCGCGGGGCCCAGGCTGCTCCCGCCGCCGCGGCCGCTCCGCCTCCCCCCGGGGAAGGGCCCCGGGCCCGGAGGTTGGGGGGTGCGGCGCGGGCCCGGCCGCACCGCGGCGGCCGCAAAGTGCAGCGTCACGGCGGGCCCGGCCCCCCGACCGCGGCCCAGGCGGCCCCGCTCCGCCTCGGCCGGGACCGGGCCCGCCGCGCCCGGGGCGAGGCCGCGTGGAGCCGGGGGAGCCGCGCCGGCGGCCCCGCGAGGCCCTTCTCTCCGGGCGGCGGGGCCGCGGAGCCGGGCGGGCCGGGGGCGCGGGCGGGCAGGGCGGGGGAGCATCAATGGCAGAGCGCCATCTTGGCGGAGAAAACATGGAGCCGGCGGCGCGGCGGCGTTCGAGCCGCCCTCCTCCGCCGCCCGCCCGGCTCGCACCGGGCCCGCCACCCGCGCCCCCCCCGCCCCGGGCCGGCCGCCGCCCCCGCCCGCGGGACCGGCCCCGCGCCGCTCCCCACGCGCACAAAAAAGCGGCGCGGGCGGCCGGGCCCGCGCCCCCCGCCCGCAAGGTGCCCCCGTCCCCCGGCCGCGGCCCGTCGCCCCCGCTCCCGGCCGCGCTCCCGCCGGCCGCGCTCCGCCGGCCGCGCTCACCGTGATGCTCTGGAAGATGCCGCCGGCCGTGGCTGCCCAGACGTACTTGGCGTCGCAGTAGCCCACAATGGCGGCCTCCTGGCAGCAGCCATCGCACATCAGGTTGTCCACGTAGCTCTGCCAGCCGGCCATGATCGCGGGGCGGCGGGCGAGGGCGAGCGGGCAGCGGGCGGGCCGGGGGCGCGGGGCGGGCGGCGGTCCCGGCGGTGCGGCGGCGGAGCGGACCGAGCGCTGCGGCGGCGGCGGCGCGGCCCAGCCCAGCCCTGCGCTGCCGCGCCGGGGGCGGGGGGAGGAGGGGCGCGGCCGGCACCGCCCCCGCGGCCGGGGGGAGCGGGCCCGGGGCGGGGCGGGGCCGGGACCGGGACCAAGGCCCGGTGCTCGGTGCTCGGTGCCCGGGGCTGCGGCCGCTTGGCCGTTGGAGGTCGGTGCGGCAGTGCCCGGGTCTGCTGCGAGGGGCCGGCCCAGCCCGGCTCGGCCCGGTGGGATTGCGGAGCGGGCGGTGCGGGGCCGTCCCCGCGGCCGGCTCGGACCGCAGGGGCAGGGGCGCGGCGGGGCCGGACACCCGTGCACCGCCCCGGACACCCGTGCACCGCCCCGGACACCCGTGCACCGCCCCGATGCCCGCGCCGGAGGCCGGGAGCGGCCGGGATCGGTGAGTAACGGAGGCGGGCTGGCCGGACGCGGCTCCCGGGGCTCAGGGAACGGCGCTGCGCTTCCTTCCCGGCGGGCGGCCCCCGGGGGAGCCCGGAGCGGTCCCGGCTGTGCTGCTGGGGCTCAGGGGTGCCCGCGGCCGTGCACAGAGCGCCCGGCGCCCCATCCCTCCCGTGCCCCGCTCCGCTGTGCCCGTAGGGCCCCGGGGCAGTCGCTGCGTTTGAGTTGTTTCTGTGATCTCACGGCTGCCTTCGCGCCCCTCAGAGGGTGATTGACCGTCCGCCTGCCTCCGTGTCTCCGACACCAGCATCTGCTACATTTTATTTCTGCAAGGGGTTGTAACTGGCGATTTTGGGGTTTATTGTTCCGGGTTCCACCAAGTCTCTGGTGCAATAATTTAGTTCCACATTCCTTTACAACCCCCGAGGCCGGTGCCATTGGTTTGCTGCACTGATCCTGGGCCCTGGGCAGGATGGCTTGGCTGCTCCATGGGCTGGCCTAGGTGGCAGGAATGTTCCCCAGCACCTTAGGGGCGTATTTCGAGGCAATTGCTCTGTTTTCCGTTACATTGAAATTGGTGGGAGGATCGTCTTGCCTCTGAGCAGGGTGGGTTTGCTTTACTGGATGACTGTTGTGCTTGGGGTAATGGAGACTGGTGGGATGTGCCTGTCCGTGTCAATAGCTTTGTGGCTGTAATTCAAGAAGTTAGAACTCATACCTGAATATTCCAAGGCATCATATACAATAAATGAATCTGGGAAATACATTTCCCTTTACCTTAAGTCCCCAGGTATTTATAATGGATACCCCTACACCACACTTCAGGGTTTCATAATCCTTTCACAACCTAGTTCTGTTGTCACAGGATTGAGTGTTTACTACTAATGGCTTGGATTACGAGGTACTTGGAAAAGATCTCATTTGCATATTTTACCTTAATTCCATAAGGTGTTTTTTTTCCTCTATTTTGTTTTCACAGTGCCTTTACTCCTCTGAGTTTGGACAGCGTCATCCATGTATCCCAGAAATATTCTCATGTCACTGTATCTACCAATGAGCTACAGTCTTTAAAATTGCTTTCAGCTTTTAAAATAGCTAAAGCTTTTTGTGAAGCTTGGCTTGCCTTCATCATCCTGCCTCCAGAGGTTCCTTCCATGGGAAGGAGAATAGGTTCTCTTCTGTCTGAAGGTGCTGTTGAGGGTCACTTCTCTATTTATTCCTGGCCTGTAGGAGGTCCCATTAAACATTCTTACTGACACAAAATGGAATGCATCCGTCTGAAATGAATGACAAGCTGATGGGCCTGCTAGTTTTAGAGTTCAACCAAAATGTGTTTGATTTTTTGTTGATTGTCTTCAGGTTGCAATAAGGATTCCAGATTTTGTTACCTTAATAAGTGGGATTTAATGGATGTAGAGACAGACATCTTGTGACCCAGGGGCAGGCCTTGAGGCTTTTGGTACTGCTTATTTGCTATGCTAGCATCATTACCCTTTGATTTATAAGAGGTGGGCTTCTCTTAGACAGCAGGCTGCTTGGTGCAAGCATGCAGGTATCTCACACAAGTCCTGGGTTTCCAGGACTTTAGCCAAAGGCTGTGCCCCTCTTGCCTGAAGGGATCTCACCCAACACATTTGTCCATCCCTTCTGCCCGATGAGCATCTGCGTGCTCCTGAACCCTTCCAGCCCAGCATCTGTAGTCCTGTTTCAGCCCATGGTCACTGCCATGACAATACACATAGATTTATCTGTGATGGCCCAGAGCTGTGCCAGGCTGTGGGGAGAAGCTGCTGCTTTCCCAGGATCTGGAGCCACGCTCAGTTATGTGTGGTGGTTCAGTGCTTTGCCTCTTTAACAAATGTTTCACCTGTGTGTCAGAGTGCAGAGCAGGCCAGGTAATGTTGCTGCCGCCTCATGGGGAATATTGCCTTTTGTAATAGCTGCACAGAGCAGGTGATTAGTGGTGTGAAGGCTGTTTTGGTGTGCAGATTGTGTTAGCGATACAGGGAATACAGACATCTGCTTTGAATGATTTAAATTGGAAATAACTGCATGGAAGTCTGGGATCTCCTTAACATAAGTGGTTGGATCAGAGTAGAGGATTTCACACCTGCTTGGTAGCTCGGCTTCTAGTCATGTTATTTGTGAACTAACACTAGTAATGGATTTAGAAAGTGAAGCCTAAATTGGGTTGCTATTATTTAATGTTTCAAAGCTACCAGGTATCTTGTATAATTTGCAGATTCAGCTGCCACTAGTAGTGTTTCCGAAAATTGTAATTCTTTGTTTTCACTCTTAGGTGCCTCATTTTGTTGTGTGCTATGTTATACAATCGTTACAATACTGTTTGTGTAGGCACTACTGCAGCAGCACCTTTGAGACTGCTGGATTTAAGAAAATGAGGGTGTGCTCTGTATGTTAAAGACTGCAAGAGCGGGGACCTCCAGGGCTGTTGGGGTGTCTTTGCTGTGAGAGTTAAGTGGAATTTAAGAGAGTTAAGAAGACATTTCTGGAGCTAAATATGTATATATGTATAAAAACAGCCTTTTTAAAATTGGTAGATGTAGTAGGTAATTTTAACATCAGTGCCTAGACTCACATATAGACTGCTTGTAAGCTATAGCCATATGGTAAATAGTTGTGAAATCATTATTTCTTGCATTTTAGTCTCTTCTTACATTTCACCTGGTAGTTGTTCTTTCTGGAATTTAATTGCACACTACAGCCATAGTTTGGTAGGATTTTGTGCAACTTGTAACAAATACTGGTCTCTGCTTCAGTTCAGAACTTTGTCTAAAACTGATGTTGGATCACATCTAAGAAAAATAATAATTTGGAAGAATTCTAAAGTACCGACCGTGCTTAACCAGAGTGTACTCACTATTTACAGCTGTGTGAGAAACTTGACTGGTTTTATACTGTTAACACAAAAACTGAAATTGTCCAAAGACTTGAAGGAGGGTTGTATTTTGGGAGTAATGTAACTTGGGTTTTTCTGTCAGGCCCTGTAGCTATCAGTACTGCTGCTGTGCTTGGAATGATGAGACAGCCAAAGGCAGGACTTCTCACAATAGGAATGTTTAGGTTGGGAAAGATCTCTGAGCTCATTTCATCCAACCATTATGATGGCACAGGTTCTAACTGTTTTTCACCAAGTTGGTGTGTTTCACCGTTTGGAGATGACTGTAACCAGCACTTCTGCACAGACAGGAGGGCAGTCAGCCACCAGCAGGATGCAGCTGGGCTTCTTTGTGACATAAACTTCCCAGAGCCAGAGCTCAGGGGCTGCGGTGGCTGGCTCTGGTGCCCACTTCCCCTGCTGACCATACTGAGTTCCTGCTGGGCTCTGCTGTCTGTCTCTTCACCACAAGTGCTCCTGGAAGTGCAGAGGGAAAAACCAATTTACAAGTGCTACAAGTCAGCAGATTCACTTCTTCTGGTGACAGCCAGGAGCAGTGTCTGTCAGCCTGGTGAGGGTCAGGCTGGGCAGGATCCTTCCACAGCTGCCCAAGGGACTTGGCTGAAACTCCAGGAAGCCACCAGAGACTAGGCTGAGTGTTAGCTAGAAACAAGTTATGAAAATGACATATTAATGTGTGGAAAACTTGAAACTAGGTTTAAAAAATATGGTCATTCAAAATGCAGCAATCATTAAGACCATTGTACAGAGTTTTATTGCACAGCTACTGTACCTGTGCATGAAGAAGGTCCTGTCCCATGCCAGCATAGCTGTGGCTGCACTGCAGAGAGCCTTGAACAGTGGCACTTAAACCATCCAGAAAATTCTAAAAAAAGGTGCTTTTCTGGTGTATCTTGTATTGTTTGGAACAATGGTTTAATTCCATGTTAACTCTCCATGATGAGAGTTTCATCTCCTTAGAGGATTTTGGCCTGGTATGGTTTTACCAATAAGATAGCTCAGCAAAACCTTTGTCTTCCTATGTAAGTCAGTTATGTAAGCAGTTCTGAGGGGTTTCCCTTGCCTATTCTTTATTTAACCATCAAGTTCAAACAGAACAAACCCACAATACAACTCTGAAAATCAGATGGAAGTGTAGGGATATAGCTATGTCATATAAGAGCATGAAATTGCCTCCATTTCAGTGGCTTCCAGAGTACTTAAAATAGGAGGAAGGACAGTTCTTTGGGGATGCGATTTACAGACTGGCCAAAGCACTAAAAAAGATGTCTAAATTCATGGAACTCAGTTTTAGGATTTTTAAGGTGAATTTTTTATCTCACTGATGGCCAAAGAAAATAAACCTTATTCCTGGAAATTAAAGTACAAAGTAAAGAAATTATGTGTAAATTCTTAGTTGGAGAGGTAGTCTCTGGTTCATCATGGTGTCTTTGATGAGTCCCTGTAGGAGTAACAAGCACAGAATTAGGCCCATATGGCACTGCTTCCTATGCCTCAGTTGCCAAGCAGTCGGACTCCTCGGTGTGCTTAGATGCTGCAGTATTTTGTTTTGCTTAAAGTCAAGCAAACAGAACCCAAATAGGTAACCCTTAACTTTTCAGTCATGAAATAAGGGTATCAAACTCTGATATTCCTTTTTTCATAGATAGCTTGAAGGTGGCAACTTTCAGTCTAAGGTCTTTATGTTATTTTGCCCAGACTCGTGGTGACTCATCACATGTCTCTGGCAACTGGCTGTTGCAGTGGGTGAAAGGTTGTGGGGAAGTTAATCTTAAAAGCCAAAACTAAGGCTAAGAAATGCAATAAGAGGGTTGGAGAAGCACAAAGTCAGAGGGAGGGAAGGCAGAAAAGTGGAAAATGAAGCACAACGAGCACAGGTTTTTGGCACAGTCATTTTTTTAATGAATATTTGTGCAGTGTGGTTTAACAGGGACAGTTAACAATCTTACTGTGGTGTAAAGTCTGAACCTGTGACCCCTGTGCACACTTCACTGACCACAATGAGGAGTGATGGGAGATGAAAGAGAACATTTAACTTCTCACAGGCTTTGTCTGCTTGGTTTTCTCTGTCACATTTGACTGGTAGAACAAATTTAGCTTTTTAATAGCTGATCTGCATTTTTTCTCTGTGCAGCGTGCATTAAGAAGAAAACCCAGTTCCAGCTGTTGCGTTGCATTCTGGTGCATGGCAGGAACCTGGGGGCCCCTCCCGTGGGACACCACCCGGGCAGCAGCGTCCTCCTGGCCGTGTCCTGGTGGCACCAAGGCCGTGTCGCGGTGACACCAAGGCCGTGTCCTGGTGGCACCAAGGCCGTGTCCTGGTGGCACCAAGGCCGTGTCCTGGTGGCACCAAGGCCGTGTCCTGGTGACACCAAGGCCGTGTCCTGGTGGCACCAAGGCCGTGTCCTGGTGACAGGCCTGACAGACGGGTCTGTTTTCCTAGCTCACAGCCACTGCTGGTGATTGTTCCTGCACCGCTTTCTGCTGCACGTTCAGTCACCCCCATGATGCAGCTGGGGAGCTCTGGAGCTTTGTTCAGGGCATTATTTTCTTAATTCAACTTGCCTTCGTTAGTAGCGTCTGTAAATATGTTTGTTTGCGTGCTGTTTCCTCTGATCACAAATGATTTTGTTGTTAATGCTTGTTACTTGTTAAAAATCCAAAGGATTTTTGAATCACAGATACATAGATTTATCTGTGATACACAATTTCTACCTGAAACATTCACTGTCTTAAAAAGCATTTAGTAATAATTCTGAAGTCCAAAAAGCCGTATTTTCTCAGCAAAATTATACCATTCTAACCTTATACCAATTTTTTCTTTAGCCACAAAAAACTTGGTCCTAGCTATAAGCAGGAGTCAACTTGCCTGCTGTTAGCTTGTCAAAGAAGAGCAACTGTAGATTTAATATTTAGAATATTTTGGTGTGAGTTTTTGGTAGTTTGAGTACTACATAGTTTCATCATGGAGAGAATTATTTCTGCCATAGGTGTAGTGCTTTTCTCTCAATTGCATCCACTCAAATGTCAGATTCTTGAGGAACAAAATATATGAAAATTGTTCTGCTCAAAGTTGTCTATGTAATCATAGAAGAAGTGTATTCAGTCTTATACTGTGCAACTGTAAAGCAACCACTCTGGTACGAATGAAAGGAAATATTAAGAATATAAAAATGGGAGGAATAGGGAAAAGTAGAAATGAATAAAGGGGAAAGTAGCCTAAGAATGATGTGGTTTCATTTAGAACATTTTCTCTTCTTTCAAAATACCTCTCAAAAGACAACAAATCATTCTGTCTCTCAACCAAACTGCTGATGGTGGAAGGTGAGCGTGCGGCAGGCGTGACGAGCAGAGTCACTGCCGAGGCTGATGGAGCGGGGGCAGCTCCTCCAGCACCGCGCCCATTGGGCATCCCCACAGACCTGGTGGTGCTTCCAGAGGCTGTGATTGTGCTTGTACCCCCGTGGCATGGATGGGCTGCCCCCAGCAGCACTGCTGTGACCACACAGTGAGTGTCTGTGGGGCAGATGCTGGATCTCAGGCAGGGCGCTGTGCTGGAGCAGACGCTGGGTTTTTGCCATCAGCCCTTACACAACTGCCAGCAGCGGCATGGTGGTGGTACCATGAAGGAGAAGAATCCAGTTGTCTGCTGTGTACTTTTCCATCCTCTCCTGTCTGTGTTGCTGACATCCTCCTGCACCAGCGGCACTTGCACGGCATCCTCGGTTGGTACTGGGGTGCCTGCAGCGGCTGAGTGCGCCGGTCGGTCCCGGGTGTCCGGAGTGGGGCAGTTCCAGCTCACGCTGTGTGAAGACAAATGTGGGACAGGTGCATCTAATACAGTTTGTCTGTACCCTGTGTCCAAGTTGGCATAGTGCTTTTTAAAGCTTTATGGCTTGGGTGGGTTATGTTTAACTAGGACACTGAAAGGATTCCTCCCATTTCAATTTTCTTTGAAACTCAAATGTAAAATGCACAATGAAGACAATAAATTTCTTAAAGGAGGAAACATGACTTCCACATGTAAAAAAAACTTCCAACGTTACTGCTTTGACTGAACCATCTGAACAGCTGTCCTCTGCTACACAAACCTCGTTTTGGGTTAGAATAATGTGTCCTTACAGGAGCTGGGACATGCAGCATGTCTTTGTTACAGAGCTAGAAACAGGTGCAGTTCTAGCACTTGCCACTGGAAGAAAAAACACAGAAAAAGAGAGGGAGGGAACATTAGCACCAGCTAGGCCATTCTGTGTGTTGGTCATAGACACCCGTTTTCTGTGCTACCATTAGTAGGTGTTTGTGGAGGAGACAGTGGTAACGTGCTAGCAAGTGCTCAGGCCATGTATTAAACAGCAAGGGCATTTCAGAACCATTGATGGCCTGGTTTTGGATAGAGGTTAGTAGGGTGAATTAGGCTGCACCAGCAGCATCCCAGTTCCCTGGATCCAAAGAGAGGAGCCATGCAGAACATGTTGGGGATGGAGCACAGTGGGGAGCGAGGTGCCAGCCGTGCACAGGGACCCCTCTCACTGTGCTGGGCTCGTGTTTCGGGTGCTGTGCTGGGGTCTCTGCTTGGCCAAAGGTACTGCAGCTTTTAAATGAAGCCTTTATACACTGTAAGAGCAACTCCACAGTGCTCTCACCAGCATGCCACAGCTCTGGGTGCCAGGCTGGCTACTGCTCCTCCGTAGTTCTCTGAGAATATTTGCTGGTTTTGGAGTGAAAATCTCTCAGTAACTTCCCGGCCCCTGGCACTAGATGGAGCTTCAATCTACTTGCACTTGGAAGTTTGTTAAATTCAACAACAAGAGAAAAATAGAGAAGAGTACATGAAGATATGCGTGCCTGCTGCTACACTTACAGCACCTCTTTCCCTGTTTTTTAGCAGAGTGGTGCAAATCATAATTTAAATTTAATCTAAATGAAAATTAAAATATTGCTGCAGAATCTGCTTGATCTAGTACGTGCACTGTGATCATCAGCACCCGTTAATGTACTCCCAGCTTCACGGTGCAAGCTGCTGTAAGTTAAGTATACTGGAAATGTGCTGCAGATTTAAGCTAATGCCTTAGCTGTGCTGAATAAAGGTAATGCCATTTCTGAACAAAGTAGCTGGTTATATTTCAGGATGTGTTGGGGATGACCACCCTTTCTGTTTGCTGTGCTCATGCAAGAATACACTTGTATTTTCACTTTGTGCTCCCAAAGCTAACATTTCAAAATCATCCGTTATACGTCACTTCATTTTTCCTCCTTGTGTTACCCTTGAAAATACTGAACAAATAGAAACAAATGAAAATGAGCTTTGAAGAGGTAGTATTCATACTTTTCATTTAGCAGGCACCATGTCTTACAGGCCACACATACATATCAGAAATTTAAGACCATCTTTTACTTCCACAGAAGTAACTGGAATTAGATTTAGTTTTGTTCTTGGGTACCCGTGACCTTATCAGCAAGAGACTGGTTTAGTCAAAACTCTTGTCCAAGCACTGAAGTAGTCATAAAAGAAACTGGAGTTGGGAACCAAAATGGTGACACTCATAACAGATTTGTCATTAAAGCATTGAATATTGTTTTGTTGCTTCACTACAAAATCTGACTTTGAATTTCAGTCTTCTTCAGAGCCTTTGTGCTGACCAGCAGGAGGATAGGGACAGGTGGGATGCCCAGAAGGCCTCAGCAGGGCAGAGGGAGCATTTGTGGGGTGCCCTTAGACATGTCCTACAGAAATTGCACAGAAATTGTCATTGTGTTCTCCTAAAGAAAGCTTTGGTTGGGTTTTTTTAATTAATCTGTTATTTGCCTCAGGAATGCCTGTTATGCTCTGTCTGGGACATTGGAGAAAGGTTTTTTGAAATTTCGCAACTAAACTGTAGAGAGCTATTCTATCATTTGTCATTGCACTACCTCTGCAGCCTTCCAGAGAAGTGGAATTTACAAAATGTTCAACCATTTTGGTTCATTCTGATTTCTCTTCAGTGAACAAAAGAGGGTGTGAGCCAAAATCTTTCATCTCTATCACAGCTGAATATTAATAGGTGAGCAGGCAGTCATTTTGTCCTGTTGCACCCCTCTGGCAGGGACAAAACCACTCCTTGAATACAAGAGGCTTAAGCAGGGCATGGGCCCTGGACTGTGCTGCAGCAAAACAGATGTGCTTCCCAGGGCATTCAGAGGATCTTTTTCTGGATCTCTGGAGACTGTAGTTTCAGAAACACAGGCACTTGAGGCTTCAGGCAGCTGGTAAACAGGAATGCTGGAGCTCCAAGTCCCTGAAGTGACCAGATCCTTCTGAAGGTGGTTGTGAGGAAGAGGACATTTGCCAGAGCAGGAATTGGACTCAAGTGGGTCTGGTCCTGCAGCCTCTGATGGCTGTTCTCTTTGTCTTCCCAGGTCATAAAATACTTGTGCTTGAGCTAGTTCCAGAATGACTGGCATGAGAAAACCTGCCAGGAGCATGGAAAGGTCCCGTGGGTAACTTCCAACCCTGTGTTTCGTAGGGAGCTGCCATAGGAGCTGGCTGTTGGGACCATGGCATCACTCTTAGCCACAGGTGATTAGTGAGGGAGCACAGCAGGTCTGCTCCAGGAGCCAGGAGCACGAGTGCCCGTGGGGAGTGCCTTGTGCTGGGCCTGGGTGTGAGCCTGCTTTGGGGAGAGGAGTCTGGCCCTGGGCACTGCTGCTTCCTGCTCCTAGCCCCAGCAGAGCCTGGGTCAGTGGGCAGGGCAGGAACCCGGGGAGACACCATGCAGGGAGCAGGGAGCAGGGCAGGACTCTGTCTGTGCTGTGTCCTGCAGCCACTGTCCTTTCCCTCCTCCTGGAGAGGCTCTGTCGTGCTCCCACCTGGGAGGTGCACAGGGCAGAGCTGTGGCAGCAGCAGCAGCAGCAGCAGCAGCGGCAGCAGCGGCAGCAGCAGCAGCAGCTGCGAAGCGCCGTGGCAGTGTCCTTGGAGTGCAGCAGCTCTCTCAGAATGGCAGGGACAGCCACCGTTCCATGAATAGCAAACCAAGTGACCTAATTCAGCGGCGCAGCTCTCAGGGGCGGCCCTCAGCTGCTCCATGGCTGCCACGCTGGAGCTGACTCATCACTTCCAGAGGGGCAGAGATTGGAGCTTTCAGGCCCTAAGGATTTTGCTGCTTTGTTATTAATTTTAAATTGATTAAAATGAGTTTTTAAAATACCAGGAGACACTTGCCTAAAGAAATGGTTATGAAAAAAAAGAAGGAAATAGTTGATCTGTGGGAGTTAACTGTGTGCTTAACAACCACTGGCTCCTGCAGCTGAGGACACCCGTTGCAATTTGGAGGAGTCTTATGTCAGCTGTTCTATCCTGGCAGATTAGCAAGAACAGGATTAATACATCATTATTATAAAAAACTGAGAACTAGGAACTGTCCTTGCTTATACCCAGCATAACCCCCTGGTGTCCTTGCCCCCAGCAGAGTGGCATTACAATCTCAGCTACACAGCTTTGTCCAGAACTCAAGATCCCCTGGGGAAGTGAATCCCTGCAGGAGCATCCCGTTCTCTCCAGCATCTCCCAGTGCCTGACAAAGCTCCTCACATGGTCCCGAGACTCCCCGGCTGTGGGCCGTCTGTACTAGGAACAGGCTGTGTGTCCCCTGCTCAGCCTCCCAGGGAGGGCAGGACAGATGGGTGGAGGATCCTTTTTACCACTGTCAGAGGGCAGTTCTAAATGAGCTTCTCCCCTGGGATGTTCTCAGTGCTGTGCCCGCCCCCGCTGTGCCAGGGGGAGCTGCCTTACCCTGAGAGCAGGGAGATTGTTATCCCCAAAGATTTCCATCTGCTGCAGTGTAACTGCACAAGTCAGGCTTATGCAGAGAGATGAAGCTTTTGCCCTTCTGCCTCTCCCCTTTCCCACTGCTGGGGCAATGGGGGCAGCCCACCAGCCAGCCAGCAGCCCAGGCTTGCCCATGGACCTGCCTCAGCCACTGCCACTAAGGATCCTTCTGTGCTGTAGTGGGCTCCAGAGATGGAGGAGCCCCCTTCCTGGAGGCTACAGAAACGAGGTCAGAGCTCAAACTCCATAGGGATTTCTCCCTGAGAGTTCATCCTGGGGCCACCCCCCCTCAGCATTCTTCCCTCTTCTCTGGAGGGGTATGGGGCTGCATGGCCAGGATGCCACGCAAGGTCTGACCCTGGTGTGTTGGTAGGGATGGTGCTCTGTTCCAGTCAAAGTCAGGGCAAGCTCAGGCAGCATAAACAGATTAATTGATGTAGTTTTTTTGTCCAGTAAATAAACACCAACAAATTAAAAATGAAAAAAAATGGGCACGTGGAAGGTTCCATGGTACTTCAGAGAAGAGAGCAGGAAGGTGAGAGGAATAAAGGAGCAGAATATGGAATCCACCTGGAAACAATAAAGCAGCAGACATTGTCTGTCAGCCTTTTTTATGTCTGTCTAAAAAAAGAGACCTGTTATTTCAGTGAAACTAAATAATGAAAATTAAAAAGCAAAAAAATACAGAACAATAGAAGACCTCTGCAAAAACAATTTGACACTTCCTATTGATTAAAGTAATAGAGCAGCATGTTCTAGCGAACATGCACAAAAGCACGTTTGGTCTGCTTTAAAAATCCCTGTAAAAGATAACAGTAATGTCACTCCTGTGCTGTTCACCTGTCTATTCTCACCTCTAGATGTCAAAAGCTGAAGAGCTCTAACTTCATGTGCCAAAGCAGAAGCTGTTTCTCCTGCCTCTGCCCTGCACTCAGCAGCCATCCTTGCCCACGGTGCTGCACTGCAGGTGTTGCTGTGGGAGAGCCTGGCTCCTGGAAGACAGACAGGAGTGAGCCCTGCTCACTCACCTGGCGTCAGCTGGGGTGCCTGGAGAAGCCCATCTCCTTCCTGCATCCTCTGGGATCAGGTAGGATGGGCTCCTTCTTGGGGCTGGATGTCCCACCACCGGCAGCAGAGTTTTGTCCTGGATGGTTCTCACTTGCTGTGATGTGCTTCCTTTGGCTTCACCTCGGGCCCTTGGAATGATGACAAAAGAGCAGTTTATCTTGTGTGGCATGGAGACAGATATTCTATCACAGAATGGCTTATGTGGAGGTTTTAGCATGTTTCAATTTCTTTCCAACCAAGCTACTTTCCAAATTAGTAAATTACATGAAAAAAATCCTTTTTGTGCTCAGACAGAATCAGATTTAGTGTTTTACTCAAATTAGAAAATTATGAAGTTGAGTAGGAAGAACACTGGGTTACAAAATGTTCTTGCTTCATTCATTTTTCCAGTTATAATTTTAGTTTTAATTATTTATGATACTCCATAATGTACTAGTTAATTTACAGTAGCATATTTTGGTACAATATTAAAATTAGTGACAGGAGAGTTACTGAAACACTTGCTGTGTACCATTTGCTGAGTAATATACATTTTCATTAAGCATATATTAGAATGGCTTTAAAGTATGTGTAGCTTCAGCTGGAGGGTTAAGGTGTTTTAGACATGTTTGTTCTTCATATAGTTAAAAATAGTGTCCTCTAAGAGCTGAGCCTAAAGTAGTACATGAAATCAGTGCCTATTCATGGAAGGAAAGTTCTGGCAATGTGAAAATTCAGTCATTGTGGGGCCAGGCCTCATCAAGCAGATATCAAAGAGCATTTCAGTGGTTTAAGGGCAGTATTCTTATATAAAGTTATTTTATTCCTATTTCTTTTTAAATGAAAGTGTCCAACAGGCCTGCCTTCTCAGTCCTGTACAAGCTGCTGCAGAATCTGTTTAAGCACTGCTACTGTTTATGAGAGCACAGGTGTAGGGGGTGGAAAAGTGTAGTCCTTGGGTGCATGAAACATGACTTTGAGAAAACAAAATGCTGTCATATTCACAAGGAAAACAGAATTGAAAATAAAGCAAATATTTTTTCACACTTGTTTAAGTTTTATCACTCAGCTGTGCTATTTCTAGTTGTTGTAGACATAACATTTTGCAGAAATTTGACAGATCTATTCAGCTGGCAGTACTAAGTTTCCCTGTACTGATACCACATCTTGCCAACAATCCTATCCTGTGGTGGGAATTGTGTTCAAGACAAGACAACTGGCTGCCTTCATTATGCATTTCCATTTTTTGAGCCGGAGATAAGACATGCCCAAATAGACCAGGAATTAAAACAACCCAACATGTCCGTTCTTGTTTGGTGAAAGTGTGGCTCATGTTCTTAGAGCAAAGCAATTATATTCTCTGTATTGTCACAGGCTCTATTTAGTGGTAATAGCTGTTGAGCATCAAAAAACCCACAACAAACAAACCAAACCAAACCAAACCCAGTGAGGATACTCTGCCTAGCACGTGTCCTACCTTACTGCATATTTTACTTCTTTTAACCCCAGGCTAAGGATACTGCTTCCGAAGCAGGAGTGATTCACTCCCTGGAGCTCTACCCACAGCCAAACTGAGGGTTTAGTTTTCCTGCTCACCCATAATCTGTGCCTCCTTTCTGTCCCTGGAACAGAACCTGAGGCCCTCTGCCCTCAGAATCAAGCCCCTTACCCCTGAAAGCCCAGTGCCCATCATGGGCATGGTGCTTCCCCAAGAAAACTTGAGAGAGACACAATATGCATTTGCTTAAGTTTCTGTGGAATCCATGTCCAGGGTAACGTTTGGCCCATGATTTTATATGACACCAACTTGCAAATAATTTTGCTTCTAAGCAGAAAGGCTTGAAAAAATCAAAAATTTTCCTATTAAGAAGAAATCTGCGACACTTATTTGAGCAAACACTTCAACATAAACTTAGACTTGGACTTGGTCAAGCCAAGTTGGGAGATGCAGAGTCCTTCAGTGGCTGTTGTTTTCTACATTTCTTTAAGAATTTTGTGTGTGTGTATATTGCAGAAAGGGAAAAAATCACTGAAGGAATTACTCTTTTTTTTTTTCTTTTTCTTTTTTTTTTTTCTTTTTCTTTTTTTTTCCCTTTTCTTTAATTTGCTCATAAGGAAATTGAAAGTGAGGAGATCTCACCAGGAGGAACACCCACATGCAGGTACCAAATGCCTGCATGCACCTACATTCAAATGATACAAAGAAGCTGAATGTAAAATGTGCTACAGAACAAAGTAGGGCCAGCTGGAGGATTTCCTGCTGGAGAAAGGAAAAGCCTGTGGAGGCAGTGGGTCGGAATGCTGAGCAGTGACACATTCCTGATGGCTGTAAATAGTGTATCTGGGAGGAGGGGGATGTGAATATCTTGACTTGGTTATTTCGATTAGTGAACCCTTGCAGTTAATGATTTTTTTTCTATTTAGCATTCAAAATGTTTGTGAGGCTTATATTTCTTTATGTCTATTAAAAGTATATACATATACATGTACATATACATGTACATATACATGTACATATACATGTACATATACATGTACATATTTGGGATGAGGTTCAGTAATTATTCATTATAAGAGGCTCCAGAACTCCTGTGTGTCTGTCTCTTGAGCACAGCGAAGCAACAGAAGATGCAGACAGCGGTGTCAGGGTGGCTCTGAGCCAGGTGCCCCAGGGCTGTGCCAGCAGTGTCAGTGTTTGACCTGAGCAAGGCTTTGGTTGTGGAGCACCACGGCTGCTGCTGCAGGGCTGGGAGATGGGCCCGTGGCTGCCCACAGCCTCTCCCCACTCAGCTGGGAGTGGTGCTGGGAGGGCACGGGGGCCTTGGGGAAGCACCGTGGGCATTCCAGTGAGCGGGCTGGAGGAGGCAAGTGTGGCTGCACAGGCTTTGGACAGGAGCCTTGTGTGTGGCACAGTGCTGCCACTTGTCTTTTTATGCTGGCCTTGCCTTGTCCTCCCGTGCCAGCACTGGAGGCAGGGGATGAGTGACCAGAGACCCACGGCATCTGCCCCGTGTGGTTCCCATGCTCTGTCACTGCTGGCTTTCCTGAAGTGGTGACCATGGCAGGGGGCATTTGCTCCATGAAACACCTTGTGGATCTGACTGTTTCACAGACTTTTAAAGTTGCTAGTATTTCATTTACCAGGGACTAATAAAAAAAGCTTTTTGGAGTCAAGTAAAAACACATTTAATTCAGCACTTCTCTTGCAGTCTCAGTCTCACCATACCTCTAATTTTAACTGTAGGCTGAATCATTTTCATCCTACTGCTTTAAAAACAGGCTTGTTCTGCTATGTTTGGGAAGTACAATGCTTTTTCTTTCTCTTAGTCAGATCTGTCCTGCCAAGCTTCTATCATTCGGTGCTTTTGGATGTAAAAATAACATACAGCCAAGGATGATTTGCAGAGTTAGTTTTATTACTGTAAGCAAAACTGAAATATGAAGGATGCCAGCATACATTATGCAGATTGATTTATAAAAATAAATTAAATGGGAAGTATTATTAGTCCCAGTGAAATATTTAACCTTGTTCTGACATAATTCCTCGGAGCAGAGTTTGCATTGTGTGTACAGTACAGTCATTCCACAGTACTTCTCTGTGGTTTTTTTTTTCCTTTGTGGCTTGCTGGTTCCTCATCTGCCAAACCTTCTGCTGAAGCTGCAGTGGTTAATGTTTGTCTAATTAAAGTGCTACCTTATTCCCTGTACTTAAAACTACCTGATTTGTTTTTCACAAGTCCAAATACTTCCATTTGAGATAGACTCTTGGAATGACAACTAGAGGCGGAATAGTTCTAGCCTGGCAGTGCTCAAAACCATGGAGACAGCTGTGAGGTGAAGCCCTGGAGCAGGTGGGGTATTCCAAACACTGCATCTGCAGCACCCTCGTCCATGTGTGCAGAGAGAGCAGAAACACGAGAGAAACACCGCGGGGTGTGTGTGATTGTAGCACCGGAAACATCTCTCCCCTGGGCCCAGGGCTTGGGGTGAGCACGGCAAGACTAGAAAAACACTGAAAGTGGCACGAATCCAAGGCTGAGCAAACTTGGTCTGTTTATGTACAAGATCTGGTTGTGAATCTGGGTTGACCTAATTTTGCATTTAGAGTTTTGATTGGCTTCTTCACATGAATTCGAATTGTAAAGCAGTGACTGATACTTATTTATTTTTACTTTGAGTTACTTTGAATCTCAGCAACAACTTGGGTCTTTGGACAGCACAGGAGACACTGTACTGTACAGTTCTGTAACAGAAGTGTACGGAAATGCATTACACCAACTGCTGTAGAGTTGTTTCACCTCTCAGTATGGAGAAAGTCCCAGTGTTGCCATTCCACCTGGAAGCAGAGCCATCCTGCCCTGCCACAGAACCCTTCCTGCCGTGCCATGGGGGCTGTGCTGACAGAGAGAGGGTGTTGGAAGCAGTGAGAGGAGCCCTGGGTCTCCGCTGTGCACTGGGATGTTCCTTCCAGGCTGGCACGAGTTCCACTTGCTACGGTTACATGTGGCCCATAACATCTTTCCTTGTGAAGCTTTGCTTTATTTCCACCATCAAAAAGGCAGAACCAATCTCTGCTCACTCTCAAGTGTGACTCAGTTTGCCCAACCCCAAACCTCCAGTTTGTCAGGCAAGTTCTGGAGAGCCTTGGCAGTAGTCCCTGTTTATGGAGACAGGCCAGCTGTTGTCAGCCATGTGACTGGGAACAAGTGATGTTTTACATAAGAAAGGATAACTTGGCTTTAGTTGGCTTTGTCTATTTTCTACCTTTGAGTAGTTTCAACCCCAGTTTACCGGTCTGCTAGGTCAAAGTAAAGCACCTTTCAGTCAGCTGTTTGCCCTGATCAGCCTGACATCAGCAGGATCAACGGCAGTGATCTGTGGTGATTATTTGTGCTTCCAGAGGCTGTGGGATCTCCCCAAAGATCAGCCCTGTGGGACGGAGCACTGGACAAACGCAAAGCAGGCATGTGGGCAACAGGAGGTGTCTGTGCATGGGTGGTTTCTTCACTGACTGAGTGAAAGGCTGTGCTGATCAGACCTGTCCTGCAGCAGCTGCATCATCTGGTTGAGCCTTTCTGTCATCAACAAGCAGGTGTTGGCCACAGAAACAGGCTGTGCTTCACTGCCAGCTCCCTAAAAGCTGCCACCTGAAAAGCTAGTTTTGTATTTGAGGCCATAGACTTATCTGCTGCTTAACAAAAAAAAAGTGTACAAGTGTACCCCCATCCAGCTAGGTGGACACAAATGTCCATGTTCATTTGTCTGCTGTCCTATTGCATCCCATATTGTCCACAGAGCATTTCCAGCTTGTAAAAAAGATGGTGATGGAGCATAGAGCAGTATTGACTAATGTCACCTGTCAGGTGCTTCTGAAGGACAAGGTGGGGCTCAGTGTTTGGAACACACTTAAAAGGATACGTTTGCCTGAATTCCTCCATGGCTTCAGCACAACAGTAGAAACAGTCTTAGTAGAAGCATCTCTTCCTCTATTGAAGATAAATTTATTAAGAAAAATGTAGACTAAAATGAAGGAACACTTAAAAATATTAAAAAGCAAACAAGATGGATTCAGTGAATAGTGTAGGTCAGAGCAGGGCTTCCAATAGGTGTGGCTTTGTACACTCCCTCGGTCTGGGTGAGCTACACAGTTTACTCAAATTGAGTTAATCGTGCAACCGATTTCTCAGAGAGGCTGTCCAACAGCAAGGTGTTTGGTGACTGATCAAGGGGTGAGATGAGAAGATCTGTGGCTGTTCAGGGGCAGAGGGGAGAGTGAGTCACTGACACGGCTGGAGTGGGATTAACTGTGATAAATGGAGAGCAAACGCAAGTGATTATTGGCATTCAAAAGCAGCTAATCTGTTCACTTGGAAAGTGCCAGTTTGCATCCTTGCCTTCTGAAGGGGTTTGTTCTCCTGTCTGTAAAATGGTAATGACCATTAATGACTCAGCAGCCTTGCTATGCCATGTGTTAGCAGTCATGGCTACTGTCACTGTTTGAAGTGACCTGTCACTGTTGCGTTCCTTGGAAGTGCAGTGTTCTGCTCAGCAAAGGTACAGCTAACCTAGAAGGGAGTGAAAACAGCAAGTGTGAGATTATGTGGTGCAGGAAGAGGAGGCAACTCATTCCAATAAAGCATGCAGTGGCATGTTGAGGTGGAGCTGCGAATCCAGGCTGCAGGATGCAATCTAGGATCTGCCTGGGCTTTGAAACTGTATGTGGCAATCGGATGGCAGTCCTGTTCTCTGCTGCTGTGGCTGGCAGTATTTGAAAAAACAGCTCTCACACAGACGTAAACTGATGACAATGGGCTTGTGAATGCAGATAGAAAACAACCAACCCCAACCCCAGAAGTCAGCAGGCGGTGACTGGTTTCTCCTCCGTGAAACTCCCATGGAGTGCAGCGGAGGCTGAGGCCTGTGTTCCAGGCAGAGCGGTCTTACAGACCCATAGAATTGTTTAGGTTGGAAAAAAATCTCTAGGATTACATAGGCAGTTTCCAGGTGTGATCTGTGGTGTGTTCTGAGGATAAGATGTGCAAATTGGAGCCTTCCTTCTGTTCCAGAGGAATGAAATCCTGCTCTGGTGCAGCAGCAGAGCTGATGTCTTCCTGAAGTCACCCAGAGCTGGATCTTGGCTTTGGGCAGCAGCCGAAGCAACCTCGTGCAGCTGGACAGAAACGGAGCGAGTGTGACTGTCGATGCCTGTTGTTAGATCGTGAGGAAGCAGGAGTGGCCGTTGTAGCAGCCCCTGTGCTCTGTCAGCAGAGCCGAGGAGCCACTGAGCAGGGAGCAGGGCTGCCAGCATGCCCCGGGTGCCCTGGCAGGGGCTGTGGCGTGCCCGTGGCAGAGCGATTGCAGGCGGTGCAGGGTGTGCCGGCTGAGCCCTTTGCTGCCTGGCAGGGCTGAGGTGGTTTCAGTGAAACTGGCGGTGGCTCCGCGGCCCGGCTGACACGGCCTGGCTGCAGGGCCCGCGGGCAGGCCCTGCCAGCGCCCTCTGCTCCCAGGGCCAGCGCACGCAGTTGTGAGCGGGGATTTCTCTTGCACTGGTGGGCAGTTGCCGTGCTGTTACCAGGCGGAGCTGCAGTAAAACATCGCCGGTGCACATCAGACGTACTGCGACAGGGGCTGTCTTTAGCTGTGGGAGTGTTCCTCTGTACGCCGGCTCCAGCCCAAACACGGCTCAGCCTCCTCCGCCCCTCATGCAGGGCTGTTGGAGCATCAATCTCATCAGGTATAGCAGCATCCAGACACCTCACAGGCGTTCGATTGCAGTAATATCTGCCTCATTCAATGCCCAGAAGGGTAAAATAACTAAGGAGATGCTGCTCCTGTTCTTAACACTTTAATTCTCTTTTATTACATGGGTTAGAGCCTTTGTTCCAAACAGTCCGAGCTGCCTTTGAAATCGGCAATGTGACTGCATCCCCGTGCAGTGCCTCATTCGTTTCCTTTCTTTCCCACACAGTCCCGTTCTGTTTCTCCCTTGCCGAGCGCGGCGCCCCGGGGCGTTGGCAGCGCTGCGGGCTGGCGGCGGCGGGGGCGCGGAGCCGCGCGGGGATTGAATCGCAAGGTCAGGCGGAGAACCGCCGCTGCTGCCAAGAATAGCACCCCGAGCCTCTTGGCTCTCTGGAGCCCACCCTCAGCACTCCAGCCTCCTTTCCTTGGTGAGCATGATCTGATTCATAATTCAGCAGCTCTGCTGTGAGGCTGGCTACCTCTGTGATCCTGCTGCGGCTACAGAGGAAAGCAGCCAGGCTCAGGCAGCGACAGAGATTGCACATGCCTACAGCAAAAAGTCTAAACCCCAGAAATGGTATTTAGCAGCTTATCTTATCTACAGATAAGCTCATAAAATGTACTGACTGGTTAAAAATAGGTTTTAAAGTTCTTGGCAAACATCTCGGCTTTTTTATTCTGTTTTTTTGCTGCAGTACAAAAATACCGTTTCAATTATTCTTATTCTCATTGGCTTTTTCTGCTCTTTTTGGAAAAGGACCAAATTATTGATGGGTGTTTTCAGCTTTTAATTGTGCCTCAAGTGCTAAACTTATTCCTGCTATTTGTTTGCAATATGTTTAGGCTATGTTTAGGCAAATGCAAATGCAAGTGGTTATTCAGTGCCTTTGGCACTCTGAACAGAATGTACTGAACTCCTGGGGCTTAGTACAAAGCCTCAGCCTCCAGTACTAACAAAGCCTGTGCAGGCAGCAGCTAAAATAGGAGAACTACCTAGGCTTGACAAAGGGGTTTCAGAAGATCTGGGAAGACCATGAATCATGCGCCTAGCTTTTGTCCTATGGACTGGGTAAACTAAATAAGGGCATTTTTGCCCATGTCCCGTTAGCTGAGGGTGCTCTGGAGGTCTGGGCATGCTCAGCCTGTGGTGCTGGAGCCTTTGCAATGTATAGTTCACCAGCAAGGTTCCTCTGGGTGTACTGAGAATCAGTGTGTTCCTGAAGCATAATGGAGGCTTTCCTTGGCCAAAGGCCACAGGGCTGGAAGGGAAGCAGCACGGTGCCGCTGCCTGCTGCGTGGTCATTGGCAGCAGCTTGGGATTTTTACAGTTGTTTGCCTGTTACCCAATCTATTTCAAGCTGTGATGGAATAAGGATGGCATTTGATCACAGTACTCCTCACAACTGCTTGGCTTTTATAACCCGTGTTTTAAATGGGAGGTTTTTCTATGTGTGCTTTTGTCTTCAAATAACTTCAGACTGGTAGGTTTAGGCTTGGTGCTCTCTGCTGGCCTGTGCTGTGGCCTGCCGAGGGAACTCTGCAGAGGGTGCTGGGTTACTGAGGTGAGCAGCCCTCACAGGACAGCAGGGCAGTGATGACTGTGGGGCACACAGAACAGAGCCTCCACCCTGGGTCTAGGTCTCACGGTGGAAATGAAGGATGTCTTTGTAGCTCTGTCTTTTTGTTGGGCTTTATTTATTTATCATCTCTACAGTTGTGTCTGTGTCTGCTGATCTTGGGTTTATAGCGCAGGTGGCATACTCTGTAAAGACTTTAATATCTGATGCTACAGGATCAATCTCTCCCATCATAGCAATGATCAGCTACTAATGCTGGGTCTAACACTGTTTCTCTGTGTTCGTGTGCCTCTAACAGTGGAATGAGTGGCCTCCATCTACCACATCACATCCACCTAAAACTGGTGCTCTGTTTCACCCCAAGTTTGAGACTTCTGCAAGCAGCCTATCATGCAAGCTTGGCCCCGCAGTTTTTAGTGGAATAGGTACATTTGTGGTTATAGTCAAGTTTAGTCTCATGTTGCTTGTTTCAGTGCTGTGGGGAGTGAGGCAGCAGGCTTGCTGCTTCCTGCAAGTGAGTGCAGCCAGGAGATGGATGTTTGCCATCTGGGAGGAAAACCAGGACTGGCACAGCAGGTAGTCAGTCATGAGAAAAGGTAAAAAAAGCACTTAGTGGAGAGAGGCATAAAGTACAGAGAGGCAGAGAGGCAGGGATCAGTCACAGATGTCTTTTGTCTCCTTACATCATAACCTGAGAAACTCTGAAAGCAAATGACCAAAGCTGCCACTTTAAGCTGTCTTTGGGTGAAAAGGAAAACCATGGGGCACCCCTCCTTTATTCTGAGTGTTTTTCAAGGCATATGTAGGTAACTGATAGCCATAAAAATGCATTCATTGGTTGTCGTCTGAAATTAATTTCTGCCCATATATTCTTTTGCTTTCATGTTTTGATGGCCAAGTTTTTATGAAAACCTTTTGACTTTATATTTCCAAGCTGCACACACAAATACCAGATTTGGGACAACTGTGTACCTTATTCATGCACACAAATATCTGATACCTGTGACACACCAAGACTGGAGCCCTCTCTCAGCCTTGAAAGCCAGAGCCCAGGGGCTGCTGAGCCTTGGTGCAGGCTGGTGCTGCTCGCGTGAGAGACAATCACCTTCTGCATGAAGTGAAATTACAGCTGATGAAACCTCCACCTGTGTGTAATGTAGGTTAGAAGGAAATCTGGAATGGCTGGTATGTTAGAGTGAACTACAATTTGTGCTGTTGGGGCCCCAGGGATGGCTGGTTACTGCAACTGCTATTTCCCCAGAAAACCCTCGCTTGAAGTAAAACAGCAAATTGTAGCTGTTTGGCCCAATGCAAGTACACAACACCTCAAAATCTAACTGTGCAGTCACTGAAGGGCTGTTTGAGTCAGCTTTTAGTCAGAAGTATACAAAGAACTGGATCCTTAAAAAATCTAGCTAATTCATTATCTAATTTTAGAGTACAGCTCCTCTACTACAGATACTATCTAAGGGACAGCTCAGAACCGTGGAAGCCAAGGCTAACATCCTATTTTATCCTGGTTTTACTAAATCAGATTTAGGGCCAATAAGATCCTATGGGTCTTATTCTTATATGTACTTTATTGCTGTGTCCTTTCTGTTGATTTCAGGGTTATGAACCTTTCTGCAGCAAGATTTGAAGTAGCCAGATTCCAGTTTAGATCAAAGTCCCTAGGATTCACTTGTGATTTCAGGTAAGGCTTCTTTATCGTATTCCTGATTAACATTCTGAAGTCATAAGGTTTTATTGTGTCTAAAATGCCATAGAAATTTTCTGCTGACCTTTCAAAAACTTGTTACACTTCAGTGTCTTTTGCTTGTGATTTCCAAGACAACCTGTGTCCTGTAAAAGCAATTCTTCATAAAGCTTTGGATGTGTTTTGCTGCACTTCCTGGGGGTATCCCTGATCCAAGTTCTGCTTTGGAGTGAATGCATGAGAAGCTGAGAGACTGATTGCTTTCTGCAGCTCACCTCCATTTTTCCTCTTGTGTTAAGGACCATAAAGCAGAAAAGTAATTGAAGAATGGGAGCTGAGGACAGTGCTGTGTATGTACTTGTGAGAGCTGGCTGCCCTTTTTCTTCCTTGCATCTTTACTCAGTTGTTATGTATTTGGATTGAAAATGGAGGATTTTTGTCTGTCTGAGGCAGGCTGGCTGACAGCTTGTGGCCACCACTGGCCCAAGGGCTCCTGGCCCTGGACTTCTCCTGTGGTCCTTGCAGCAGCTGGCTCTGGATGACCAGCTTGCTTTACTTAGAAGGCTGATACATTCATGGGCTGTGACACGATAAACTGAGCAGCTGAATGTTTTGGAGCCTGCAAAGCACAACAGAGGGTTGAGTTTTATTGCATTTTGAGCCTGTGGATGGCAAAAGTAACACTCTGGCATTCTTTATTGACGTGGTCCCAGCATGGAGTACGGCGAGTTGCACAGCGTGATGGGAGCAGACAATGTTTGTGCTGATAACAGAGGCTGAAATGTTTCCTGTCATGGAAAAGATGAACAAGCCAGTTCCACATCAGCTTGCTTTTCTGAGGCTTGTGAGTACTGTCAGTTTTGCTGCTATTACAAGTCATGAGCTGCTGCCCTGTGTGGTATTAACACCATTGCTATGCATGGTCCAGTGTCACCTTCCCAGAAATGGATGAAGGGAGTAGGAGTGCATGAGCCTCCCAGTGCTCCCTCCTCCTGTCTCCTGCCCTTCACAATTTGCTGTGTGGTGAACTACTTGAGCTATAGCAGGGGCAGGAGACCAAGGTGGCAGCAGAAGAGGAGAGCATAAAGGGACCAAAGAGAAAGGAAATGCACGAGCCACAGGTAGAGAAGGCCAGGATGCCATCCTTGCTGCCTAAAGTCTTTGTTTCGGCCATGGTCAGCACCCTGTGCTGAGGAAAGAGCATGTCCAGAGGTGTTCCCTGTTATGCCTGGCCACAGTAATCCATAGCTTGAGCAAGGAAAAAGCCATCCCTTCCTCCTGACAGGTGGAAGAACCTGGCCAGTCCTGAAGATATCCATCCCAGGTGTGTCCCCTGTAGTCTGTGCTGCAGGAGTCAAACTCCTGCTCTGGCAAGCTCAAAGGAACATTATCAAAAGGCCAACAACAAGCTCACCTGATGCAGCTCTGGGCTTTTGGAAGCTCATGTTCCCATTCAGACATGATGTAAAAGCCTTTTTCTACAGGCAGATGATGCAGTCCCAATAAGTGAAGTCTCTGAAGGGATGAAATTGTTAGCTGAATTCTACTGCTGGAGGCCTTGCACTCGTGGAAGACAGCAGCTGTATTTGCTGGGAAAACCAATAGGTGCAGGACCATCCCTCTGACCAGGAAGCACTGAAACATTAAATAGAAGAACCTGCAGCTTCTCTTTGAGGTTTTATTTTCTTGCTACAATTGTAGGTAAAGAGGACTAGATTTTTCTGGGGCACACACCTACAGTGGAGACCCCTGTGTGCATCTGCCATTCCTATGAGCAGTCAGTGTCAGGGGTGACTGAACAGCAGCTTGTGTGGATGCACCAGGTGCATGAACTCGGAGAACAAAAAACTGATTGATCCTAAGATGTTTTCTCACAGGTGTTCTGAAAGGGGCAGTTGAGACAGAAATCTGCTTTGGTGAATCTGAGACGCTTGGGTTTCTTTTACTGTCAAAGAAGGAAGATGGCCTAATTAACCATGCTGTAGTCATTGTCAACACTGATGGTACATCTCCTGAGCCAACAAATACCCCTTGCAGTGGCTGTCATGGGTACAGAACCACACTGCCAAGAAACTTCCTGGAATTTCCTTTCCTTTTACTTTCTTGGGAGCAGGATCTTCTGCCAGCCACCCTTAGCCAGCATGAACTGCTCTTCTACAGAATGGTGGATCCTTAAGAGACATGGTTGCTCTGTTTCCCTGTGCTAACCAGCTTGCTCAGCAGTGTTACAGCTTTCTACAGCTTGGTACCTTGAAAGTCTTTTCAAGTACAAGGCAGGTTCTTCAGGAAGAGAAGCAGTGATTCAGTGCTAAAGCTGCCCATTCTTTATATTCCCAAGCCTGTTCCTGTGTGTGTTTGGACACTCATGCATATCTCCTCTCCAGCATTTTATGTCCCTCTTCTCTTTAGTGCTTTATCTCCCTTCTGCTCTTTAGCTCTTGCTCTCTCTTGTCAGCTCTCTGTGCTACAGAGGGGAGGACACTGTTTGAGGGGAGTGCTGTGAATCAGCCTCAGCTGGCATGTCCAGGGGCACTGTGCATGTGGTGATGGATGGTTTGTGTGAGTGTGCTTCTCCTCCCACAGCTGTATGTTCTTGCTGCTGGCTCCTGTAGCACATTCCATGCTTTGGTCTTCCCATCCCTGCCTGGGCTCTCTTCTGCAGGCAGCTGCTGGTGATAAGCCTGTTTGCTCTCTGGCTGCATCCACTGTCCTGACTTTCTCTGTCAGTCATTAATGGGTGAATACCTTGTGCAAGCTCCATACCCTGTCTGGAAACTGTTGTCCATCTCTGGCTGTCAGTGATATCTGCATCTTGGTTCATCTTCCAGTTCCTGGCTCTGATTCTCCTCCCATTCCTAAGCAGTGTGGCTCTGCTGCACACAAGAAAATTGTTCCAGGGCCAGGCTGGAGTGAGGCAGGAACAGTCATCCC
Organism: Phylloscopus collybita; assembly: GCA_027886175.1. Taxonomy (NCBI): domain Eukaryota; kingdom Metazoa; phylum Chordata; class Aves; order Passeriformes; family Phylloscopidae; genus Phylloscopus; species Phylloscopus collybita. The sequence continues at coordinate 325,638 of JAJNNQ010000003.1, forward strand.
CAGTCCTCACAGGTACCTGAAGGAACCAGTGAACGTGGCTGGTGTCCTGAACGTGCAAAGGCAGGTGTCTCACAAATGAACCAGTTGCCCATATTTTGTGAATAAAGCAGGTGTACACAGACGAGCAGGGTTCTACTCAGGGACCCTCCTTTGTGCGTGGAGCTGCTCCAGTTTGTCCCCAGTGCCACGTTACTGCTTGTGGGCCTCTGCCCTTGGCCTGTGATGAGAGAAGATGAGCAGCTGCAGGAGGGTAGCAAGAATGTGCTACTTAAACATAGGTTGCTAATGGCTGTGTTCCCAGTCTCCAGATGTGTGGCTGCTCTGGGATGCTGGGACCTCCCTCTCTGCTGTGGCAGACAATTCCATTATTAGCTCAGTGGCAGTTTTCCATATGCCAACACTTGTGACTGCAGGACTGCTTAATTTTCACTGCTCTGAAGTATTTTATTTGTCAGATGTTAGCTTCTGCTTTGTAAAGATCAAATGCCAAAGTCCTTACCTAGATTTTTACTGAGCTAGGGCTGGGGCTTGATCCTGTGTGAACACACCATTATATCTAGTCAGGATCAGGGGCAGGATCAGAGGCAGCATAAGGTCTTGAGTTCAGAAAGTTGGTCACTTCTAGGCTAATCAATAGAAACTCCCTGTCTTCAGGCATGGTTGTCTAATCTCCCTTCTTCTGTTAATTTCTATTTGGAGAAATGAGAAATCAGTACTGCTAAAACCATTGCCCACTCACATTTTGCAGCTGGACTGTGCAGATGAGGTTGTGTGTGCCCAACTGAAGGTTCTGGCCCTACTCTAGTGTGGAGAGCTGCTGCTGTGAGCAAATCGTCCTGCAATTCACTGCTGGGGGCCTCTCTTTAATTATTGAGTGCCAGAATAGATGTATATTGAGTTACCTTGCTGGCAAATATAAACTCCAGCATCTCATGTAACTGTGCAATATTCTCAGTTTTCCTACCTGCATAACATGGTCTTCTTCAAAGAATCTAAAACAAGACAAAATGTGGTTTTATGTATTGCTTGTCTAGCAGTACATGTTTCCAGAGAACAACAGGTTGTACATGGCTTTGGGGATAGCCTTCCCTGGCAGCATGGATTGCTCTTATTTACAGTCACACTTGGATGTGCAGCAGAATGAAGCAGGATGTGCATGGTGCATTTTTAAACCAACCAACCAACACAAAAACTAACTTCCAAAAAATTCAGAAAAAAGAGAGAGCAGTCTAAGCCAGCACAGCTTTATGAGAGGAAGGTCCTGCTTATCAAACCCGATTTCCTTTTATGACAAAGTAGCCCACCTAGCTGATCAAGGGGACCCACTTCGTCTAATCTTCTGAGATTTCAGTGAAGCTTTCAATACTGTCTCTCATAATATCCTTCTGGACAAGCTGTCCATCTCTCAGCTGGATAAACCTGTCACAGCATGGGTGAGCAGCTGGCTCATGAGCCAGGTGCAAAGGGTGACATGAGACTGGCACTGGTCCCTTAGTGGAGTTTTGCAGGGCTCCACCCTTGGCCCTGTGCTCTTCAACATCTTCATAAATTACTTGGATGCAGGACTGGAAGGGATACTAAGCAAGTTTGCAGATGATACAAAACTGAGAGGAGTTGTTGACTCCCTTGAAGGCAGAGAGGCCCTGCAGAGAGACCTCAACAAATGAGAGGACTGGGCAATCCAGAGGAATTTCAACAAGGAAATTCAGCAAGGGCAAGTGCCAGGTTCTGTACCTGGGATGGAGCAACCCTGGATCTACATATGGACTGGGGAATGAGATGCTGGAAAGCAGAGCTGTGGAAAGGCTCCTGGGGTCCTTGTGGATGGAAAGCTGGACTTGAGTCAGCAGTGCCCTGGCAGCCAGGAGGGCCAACTGTGTCCAGGGGGTGTCAGGCACAGCATTGCCAGCTGGGCAAGGGAGGGGATTGTCCTGCTCTGCTCTGCACTGGGGTGGCCTTGCCTTGAGTGCTGGGAGCAGTCTTGGCCACCACAATATAAGAAAGGCATTAAGCTGTTAGAGAGTGTCAAAAGGAGGGCTACGAAGATGGTGAAGGGCCTTGAGGGGAAGCCAAGTGAGGAGTGCCTGAGGGTTCAGCCTGAAGAAGAGGACACTGAAGGGAGACCTCATCACAGTCTACAGCTTTCTCTTGAGGAGAGGAGAGGCAGGCAGTGATCTCTCCTCTGTGGTGACCAGCGGCAGGACGTGAAGGAATGGCCTGAAGTTGTCAGAGGAGGTTTAGGTTAGATGTTAAAAGAAGTGTGTGGGCACTGGAACAGGCTTTCCAGAGATGTGGTCACAGCATCAAGCCTGACGGAGTTTTAGGAGCATTTGGACAATACCTTCAGGAACATTGTGTGACTCTGCAAGACCAGGACTTGGACTTGATGATCCTTGTGGGTCCCTTCCAACTCAGCATAACCTGTGATTCTGTGGATTTTGCTCTCACTGCTCTGAAATATTGCATTTGTCAGCTGTTGCTGTAGAAGACCTGGCTGACAAGTCTTGATGGAGCTGCAGTGGTAGTTGTGGCCAAGTGGTGCATGACTCCCGGGGCTGCTGCCCCCGTGCAGGCTGCACTGGTGTCACTTGTAGGAGCACTTGGAGGTGGAGGTGGGGAGAGAAAATCAACATACACATTTATCATTTTTCCCAGCTTGCAGAGATGCAAATGGCCTCCAGTGTTGCCTCATCCCTTCTCTGTCCTGCTGTCACACACAAGCTGCAGGCATCAGAGCTGCGAGCCGTGCTTGAGAAATTAGCCATGGATCCCTTGACCTTTGGTTCCTGTAAAATCCTCTGGATAATGTAGTCTCCAGTGCTCACAGGCATGATGCAACTATTACATATGTTCTTTCTAAGTATGGCAAGCAAACCTTGTCATTCCCTATTTTGCAAAGGAAATAAAACCGGTGAATTCCATGTAATCCTGATGACAGTTTAAAAAAGAAAGAACCATTACCCAATGCCTAAATGGAAGAAAAGGCAGTACTGTGGTGAGTCGAATACTTTTGTTAGTCACAAGTTTCAGCAGATTTCACGGGTCAGGCAGGAGCTGCGAGCCCGAGGTTTGTGAGGCGCAGGTTTGTGCCCCGCAGCAGCGCCGGGTGCTGCCGCATCCCCGGCTGGCCGGAGCAGGGAGCAGGGCTCCATCTACCGCCGTGTGCCGAGAAGGCAGAAATAACCGGGATGGATGGCGTTCCTCTGCACGGGAGAGCTGCACGGTGAACTACACCACGCGCTTTCCTTTTTTGGGGGTGGGTTTGGGTTTTTTTGTTTGGTTGGTTGGTGGTTTTGTTTTTTTTTTTGTGGTTTTTTTTTTTTTGTTTTTTTTTTTTTGTTTTGTTTTGTTTTGGTTTTTTTTTTTTTTTTTAAATTTTTATTTTTTGCTTTTTTCCTTTTCTCTGCGGCTTCCAGAGCCCTTCACTTCCAATCCAGTTCCCCGACTGGGACGTTGTGCAGGTCTGTGGCTGGGACAGTCCCCACTTGCACATCAGGTCCTGTGAGGCTGGGGAAAACAAAGTGACTCGTAGACACACACACAGAGAATGGGGAGCAGAATGTGAAACCAGCCCTGATTTCCTATAGCTGAACAGTGGACCAGGTTATCCAGGCTGGTTGTGGCTGCCCATCCCTAGAAGTATTCAAGGCCAGGTTGGACAGGACTTGGGGCAGCCTGTCCAGTGGAAGGTGACCCTGCTGATGGTGGGGTTGGTGGACAAGATGGTTTTTAAAGGTGTCTTCCAACACAAACCAGTCTGTGATTCTATATTGAAAAATGAATCTTTTCCCCTGTCCTTGATCACTGCAAACAGCTGCGTTAATCCCACTGTGCTGGGTGAGATACTGTTTTATATAGCTCGTACTGCCCAGTTTGAATAACTCCTGAAGGATAATGTGTACAGTGTTGTTCTAGAAAAAAACAGATTTTAGGATTTCAAATACTAGGAAAAGGGGCTAATTTTTCTTTGCAAGTGATTTGCTGGTAGTGAGAACCCATTGTTATTCAGTGCTTGCAGGGAACATGAGAAGTGCCTGGGTTCTTAGGCTTCCACAAAAAGCTTAGCTGATAGTTCTGCACTGATGGCAGGAAGAGTTTGTGCTTACGTTATTTGACTTGGAGAGCTTGTCTCAAGTTATGTGAACAGATGTTTCAGATTTATGTTCAGCCTGGCAGAAAAGGGAGATCAATCTAGTCCCCTGCATTTCCCATTTTTTGCTTGGGAAAAAAAATCAGAAGTGAGTTTCTTTTTTTCCTTTTAACTGGATTTTTCTTTACTGTGAAACCTCCTGGAAAGGAGGAGAGATTCACTTTTATCCAACCCAGCACTGTAAGCTTTTCATCTGTTTGCTCAGCTGCCTTTTATTTGTCAGCATTTTCATGTGAGGAGCTGAAATCATCTCTGAAAAACATCACAAACAGTTAAACCCCCCAAACCTCCCCCTCAAGAAGACATGGTCTGCTTTCCACATTTTGGTGCATTACACAGCCAGGCAGCCCTTTGTGTAGTAGCTCCTGTGCTGCAGCAAGAGCAACACTAAAAAAAAAAAAAAACAACATTTATATATATATATGTATATGTATATGTATATATACTTCTCCTGACACAGCTGTCAGCAATTAAACTGTGAGGCTTTGCTCACAGAGGTTAGGGAGAAGCCCAGGGAAATCTGAAAAAGTTTTCAAGAGAAAGCACTGAAAATACATGGCAGAAATCAGGGAATTGATTGCAGATGACAAATACACATCTCCACAGACTATCAGGGAAGAATTTGGTTTGACAGTGGCTGTGGAGCCATGGAGCTGTGCTGGATCAGGCTGAACGTGGCAGGAATGGAAATAATTAAGCCAGATAAGCACACCCAATACTGACTTTTATGGGAGAATTCACCCATATATTCGATGGGCAGGTCCCACAGACAGCTGGAAGCTGGAGGACCCTCCACTCCTGCTGATACTGCTGTGCAGTTTTTGTACCATGCCCTGCTGTCTGTAAACCCTGAGGACCTGTTTTAAGGCAGAAGATGTCCCCCAGTCAAGGACAGGACAGCAAAATGATCTCTTGGGGTTGGAGAGCAGCAGGTGGTGACAGTGGAATGACATGTTTTAACCTGGCAGTCCTTGGCATGTCCCTGTAGGCCTGGAGGAGATCAGGTCTGTCATGAGCAGCAGATAAAGAGATTAAAAAGTGAGAGGAGCACTTGCACACATCACCCTGGGAGCCACATGGGGAGGCCATGCAGCCAGGTACTGTGGCACAGGCTGTCCCACCTCATGTCTTGGGCAGAATGAACTCCCAGGGTTGGATTTAGCCAGTGACCCTGGTGGTTGAGCTGCTGGCTGAACGTGGCCTCAACAGCATCTCGGAGGCCACGAAATCTTTGGGACAGGAGGAAGCAGAGCTGAACATCTGTATGCTCTCCTTGGAGCTACCACAGCCAGTGCAGCAGAGCTGTCCCCACACTCAGGACAGCCTGGCCTCGGGTGGGAGCTCTCCTGGCAGCACAGGAGCACAGGAGCTGGTTGATTGTAGCCCCTTGTGCACATGGTAGCAGAGTCAGGCTGCAGGCATGGTGCAGACCCTGGAAGTTTGCTGCTGCTGCAGCAGTGTTTGTAGATTGGGCCCTCAGCTTCCCAGGGATTTCAGTGCTGTGTGATGTGAGAAGCAGCTCACTTGTTCCTTGATCATCCCTTTTTCCCCACAAAGTGTCAGCTGAATTCTGCCAAATCACAATTTATTCAACTCTCTCACATGGCAGTCCATGGTGATGCATCCCATTACCAGCAGCAGGCTTGAGTAGGGCTGGGAGTTCCCCAGGTCCCAAGAGAAGACTGGAATTGTCCTGGCTGCCTGGGGAGAGCGTGAGGGTGGTGGGAGAGGGGGATCTGCCAGGCACAGTGAGCGGTCTGAAGTCACATCTAAAATAGCTGAACTGTGACATTTCCTCTTGACAGAAGTGGTGAAAGGCCACAGACGCTTCCTTTCTGTGACTCAGAAACTTGCAGATCTTCTTTGATTCACACCTTATAAGTAAAATTAGCCTGTGCCTCACTGCTGCCAAACTCTTTCAAAGCAAAGATCCTTGTACAAAGGAATTCAGCAACAGAAATGCAATTCATTTCTGGATCAGATTACTGTTATTTCTGACTGGAAGCAGCACCAGAATGCTTGCAGGGATTTCCACTTTGCCTTTGAAAAGATGTACATATTGTTGGTAGAAAAATATCTGTTTGGGAGGATAATTCACATACAGTAGGGGACAGGGAGGGTAATGAGCCCCACGAGGCTGCTGCAGTGATGAGTACAAGAATTCAGCTTTGGCTATAACATTCAGTCCTTTTGAAACAGGGATCTTCAGCTGTTGTTATCAGGAATGCTGTGACGTGATCGGCAACTACTGCTGCTCAGGAGGACATTTCCAGCCCCGGTCTGAGCTGTCCCCCAGCACATGGCTCTTTATGCTGCTTGTGCCCCGGCATCCCAGAGAGCCGTCGGACAAATTCCTGCGTGTGGGGGTTCTCCAGGTGAGACTTAATGAGGGGAAAGATTTTGATTCTTAAGGCTGCAATTGTTTGTGACACTGATGAGTGTGATGTTACCTTGAAACACGAACTTACCATCATCTGGGAGCATCAGTCAAGAAAAGATCTGGCACTCAAAACCCATGCTGTTCACAGTCTATATTTTGCAGCCAGCTGTAAGCGAAGCCCTGCTTCCTGTGACGATGCTCCTGGGGACAGAGCCTGATGGCACCTGCAGAGTGGGGCATGTGGCCAGTGCCCCAGAGCCACAGAGGGGCTCCCCTGCACCCCCCTGCCCACGGAGAGTGACCATGGAACATCACAGTCCCTGAAATGCCAGCACGGAGCAGCATCTCCAGCAGGGCCCGGGACAGCCAGGGGCGGCCGCCAGCTGAGGGCTCCTCACGCAGAAACTCCTTTGCCCGTAACCTGTGGGGTGAGTCTGAGAATAAAGCCAAGAGTGCTCTGATTGTAGCCTGAAATACTGATGTAAATGGTGGAAGGAATGGATGTCTGTAGTGTAATGCAGAGGTATATAATATCTGTAGTATAATGTATATAATACATGTGCAGACCTTTTTCTTCCTGGCAGACCAAGAGCTTTAAACCAAATGAGAACAAAAGTGATTTACTTAAGAAAAAGTTAGGCACGTTGCACTGAAAATAGAACTGCTTGTATTACTTTACCCGAAAATAATACTCTTGATACCTTTGGGTGTCAAGTGAAGCCTTTCTAAACAATGACACATTTTTGTGGCCCTCTTGGCCAGGTTTGTTCTTTCTGCTTGATGAACTGTGCACAGAGAAGTGGATCTCCAAAGAGTGAATTTTTTTGCCCTTTGGAAATGTGTGTGAAAGGGACAGCAGCATATGGACTTGGCATGCCCCAGGCATGGCTGTGGGAGCCTGGGAACATTTTGTGTCTGCAGCAAGTGTAGGAAGAAGGGAAGAGGAGAGTGGAGCGACTGCAGTGAGAGTGTGGTGGTGGCAGTGAGTCTGCAAGCAGGAGCAGCAGGGGGCCCAGCTGTGACCCAGTCTTCATCACAGCTGAGGTGAGGAACAGGCCTTGTACCATGCCCCTTCCTTGCCTCATGGGACACAGCAGAACTGGGAGTCTCATGAAGAGCCACAGGCAACATCTGGACCAGAGAGCACAGATAAAACTGCTGGCCACAGCAAAATCAAGCCAGGTGCTGAAGGAAGGGACAGAAGAGGGGCTGCCTTTGGAAGCTCAGCTCTGTCAGCAGTCAGAGACTTCAGCTGTGAGTAGAGGCAGAAGCATGCTGTGGCTTTTCTAAATGTACCACCATAAGATGCTTTTATGGATCAGTAACTCCAAATGTTGTCCAGAACAATGAACTAAAAATGAGACCATAGAACTGTTGCACAAATTGCAGGTGAGCACAGGGCAGGTGAGCATACCACAGCCAGATGGGCACACACAGCACACATGCACAGAAAGCCTGCAAGAGACTGCATGTGGCCATATCCTGCACAGCAAGTCTGCAGCACATTGTCTGAGGCAGAGGCAGAGCAATTGCTGCTTGCATTTGGTCTCTCATTATGGATCTTGGAGAACAACCTCCTCAACATGAACATAACAAGTACAGTTAAATAGAGTGTGTTTTTCTCTGCCCCAAATGTGTGATGCACCCCAGGGAGGTCCAGGGAAAGGTCCATGTGCCTTTTGATGGGTGTAATTGCCCACCTTAACAGAAGATGTTCTGACTCACTCACAAGAAGTACTGATACAGGCTGTGTCTGTATCTCCCACCCTGACACCCTGAGCAGTTGCTTTTACTCTCTCACGTTTTAATGTTGGTATCTCCCTCTGTTGCTTGCAGCAGCACTGCTCTGGCATCTCTGCCAGCCACGGCTGCAGGAAGGGCCGGGTGGCACCGCGCCGTCGCCTCTCACGGGTCCTGCTGGAGGGCACCTTGTGCCTCTTCATGCACTGGTGATGGTTCCCATGCCCTGGCATTGAATATCACATCCCATTGCTGTGAAATGATGCTGATTTGCAGATACACAGTCCTTTCCCAGACCTATGCCTGCCCCAGTAATTGCTGGGAACCCCACAAGCCCTGGCAGAGGTGCCAGAACTCCCCTGTGTGCAAAGCGTGCCAGGCTACCACAGTGCTTGCTCATGGAGCAGGGAGAGGCATGAATGGGAGCAGATTTTAGGGGTTTTTAGTCAAGAAAATCCAGGGATGTTAATTGCTGAGCTGTCATCAATTTCAGCGACTGCAGAACCCAATTAGCCTCTAATTTTAGTTTCATGCTAATGCCATTGTCAGCTCTTTCTGCACCACAGGTGAGGCAGTTTTAGACGTGGCTCTACAGCTGCTTTGTGTGGGTGGTGGCTTCCTAGAACCTGGCACCCAGCAGGGAAATTGGGGCAGCATTTGGAAATGCTTTGAAAGGCCCTGGGGCTTTATACAATGTTTTGTATTTTTTTGGATTGCTGTCCCACTGCTGCCATGTACACATGGCTCACATGGGCACCAGCCCTCATGAGGCACAATTTTCCCTTTCCCATCTGGCAAAAGATAAGGTTCAACACAGTCCTGCTGGGGCTCACTCACTCACTGATCTGAAGTGGGGAGGCTGCTAACTGCAGGATGCCATGGACATGCACCCTGTATCTGTAAGCAGCAAGGAAGGACTGGAGTGTTCTTTGGGCAGTGGCCACCTGCGGCTTTCTGGGGGACACTAGGAAGGATGGTCAGCTCTGTCCCACTTTTGCTGGCATGGTCTGAGTGCAGCCAGGTGCTCTCCTGGACATTTGTGCTGTGCTCCCTGCACCCCTGCCCTGGGTTGCAGCATGGTGGCAGCAGCACTGAGGTCAACCTGCCCAGGACTCATTGGCACTGTTGGGGTGAGAATTCCAACTGTGGCTGCACTTTGTGGTGTTCTTCTGCTTGCAGGTATTTCTGCACAGCTCTGATCTTCCCATGTTATTCCTTGTGGATCTTGAGCTGGTGTAAAAGTGGTGCCTGATGGGGTAGCCTGGGCTGTCTGGAGACAGCTGGGCACAGTTGGGTTGGAAGCAGAGCAGGGAGCTGGGTTCTTGTCTGGAAAGTACCAAACACGTAGATGGGAACAAATGGGAGCTGAGTGCCAACATCCATACCAGGTGGAGCCATGGCATGGGAAAAATTTCCAGAGGATGTAGAAGTTTTTTTAAGCATGTATTTAATGTTAATGAGTGGACCCACAGCACAGGCATTCTGACTTGGAAGCCAGTTGCTGACATAGAGCAGCTGAGCTTTATTTGCAGAGAATTATTGTTCTCCAGTGGATTTGCAGGTGCAACACAGTGACATGTTAAATGTTGGGGCTTCCCTGTTGTGCCCTCAGCTATCCTGGAGGATACACAAAGGCTGGAGGATGGCTGGAATGCCATAACAAATTTTCCAGAGGGACTCAGTGAAGCCTCAGAAATCTCCACTGGCTCACACTGCTTCTGAGACATGTCCAAGCTGATGGTCACATATGAGTCCTTACAGCTCCTTTTGAAGGTTTGGAGGCTTTGTTTTCCAGAAGAGCTTTTCTGGGCATTATTTGTTCTGGACTGACCATCAAATAAAACTTACTAAGACCTGACAACAGAGTAGGTATAACAGCCCTGTCAAGGAGTGGATAAGCTCCCGTCCTCAAATGTGCTTTCTATTTATGTTGGCAGTGTACAGACTCCTCAGGATTTTACCTGCTATCCCAGACTAACACTTCAAAAGTGCCACCAAGGAAATTTCTCTGTGTATCTCTTTCTATTTCAGAAATTCTTAAATGAATAATGTGCGTTGGCAGATACATCACTGCCTGTTGAAGCTCACAGCTGAAGAATGTTCAAAAGGAAAAGAAAATATTTGGAAAGAATTTTTTTACTATCAAACAGACCTGGAAATTGTATCGACTGAGGAATATATCAATTGCTCCTTGCAGCTTAGTTTTTCATGGTTAGTTTATTTTTCATGTTTATCAGAAAGTTTCAGTTCATACCTCAGACACCTCAATCTCTGCAAGTGTCAGGGCCCCTGGAGGGGCCAGCAGCTCTGTGTGCCCCCAGATCAGCTGGCAGACATCTGCCTTGTGTTAGGAGAAACATGATCTTCCTGCTGGCTTGGACCTGTGGAAGGGGGTGGGAGCACTCTGAAACTGCTGCTTAAACCAACACACAACCCAGCATTTCAGAACAAATAAGCAACATATACAATGAAATAAGTTGCCTGCGTTTTTTCAGAAAATAAGATGAGCATTTTCAGGAAAAAATTATGCTTTTCCACAGCCTTTTATAGAAGCTGCTGTGGATGCCAGGTCAGTTGTTACCCATGGGATTGGCTGCTGGGGACTGGCCACAGAAGGATGGTGGCCTTGATTTTACCATCTGACTCCAGATCTGGCTTCTGACTTTCTCTGACACTGCCAGTGCTATCAACAGGGCTTGGCTGAGGTAATTGAATTAAATGGGACACTTGCCAGGGACACCAGTTATCTCCTTCAGTCATTAGCACAAGAAGGGTGTAAGGATTAGCTCTTGTTTGCTGTCTCAGGTGTTAGTGGTGATTCCAGCCAACATGTTAAGGTCTTGTCAGCAGCAGCATGTTCTAGAAGAGACAGCAGCCTCTTTAGCTGATAATACCCATATCATTTCTTTAAAGTGCAGGTATTCCTCACTGGAGTAATTTTATTTTAGTCCTCGCTTTGAATAGTTTAATGAGTTTCATTTCATCTCTCATTTCAGGGGGCGAGCAAACGTGTAAGACAGGTACAGTCACCCTTTTGACTGACAACACTCCCCAAAGACTCACTCTCCAGCCCTTGGAGCCTGCTGCCTCAGCCCTGGGAGCACAGCTGTGGTGTGGGGTGAGTGATGCAGAGGAGTCACTGGTTCTGGGTGCTGGTATCACATGAACTCTGCTGTGGGGGAGGAAGGACCTGAGCTTTTGATTGCTGAAGGATACTGCTCTGATAAATAAAGAAAAGATTCAACTATTGCAGGAAAGTGTGGGGATTTGCTCTTTGGCATTCTGGATGAGAACTACTGGTACTGGTGGTCAGTACAATTACTGAGGAAGCAATGGGCACGTGCCCATGACTCACCTGCAGTGGTCCCACATCCCATGTGCCCACGTCCCAGCTGAAGCACTGCCTGTGTCCCACCCATGGCAGTACCTACTTCCCACGTGCCCTTGTCCCCTCTGCAGCAGTGCCCACGTTCCACGTGCCCCTGTCCCACCCACAGTGCTGTGTGCCCTTGGTGGCTCACCTGGAGCTGAGGTGCTGCTGCTTCCTGGGGCTGGGGAGCACTAATGAACAAGCCAAACTGGGGATGAAGTGCTTCAAGACCTGCTGAGCTCAGACACCTCTCCCATCCACAGTGTCTGGGGGTGGGATGGCAGCCCCTGTGCAGGGGCTCTGGGGTGCCTGGGCAGCAGAGCAGCCACCCTGCAGCTGGACAGGCTCCAGTCCCACTGGATGTTGCAAAGGAAGCCTCGGGGTGGGCCTTGCCCTGTGCATGGCTGGCAGGGAGGCTCTGCCAGAGCCACAGGAGCTGGGGCTGGGCCCTGGGTGGGTGAGAACAGCCAGCACAGCAAACCCTGACCTTGGCTTATTCATGGTCATCCCTCCATAACCCCCTTGTCACAGGCACGGCCAGTCCACACTCCGCATTCCCAGCCCCTCGGCATGCTCTGCCTGCTGGGAATGGCCCCTTGCTTTGGGGAGTCATTTTAAACTCTCTTTGAGGGGTCTTAAAAAGTGCTGAACTTTCAAAATAAGTTCTTGTGTGGAATATTCATTGTTGAGCTCAGCATGAAATGTAAAACAAAGCCTAAAACCAGGGATGCTTTTGATTTTAGTATAAATGCTGACAGGAATTCTAATTTATACAGTATTTTAGCAGTGAATGCTTAAAATTATTCTGGTGTTTTGTGTCCTCAGCTGTATTCTCTCTACTGTGGTTAGCCCTAGGGTCTGTGTTGGAATGAGTAAGATGCAGAGATCTGGCACTTATGACAAGCTCAGGGTGGTTTAAGACATGTTAGTGTAGGGATTTTCTGGCTGTGTCATGGGGTCAGAGCCACGTTGTGGCCCTGTTACAGGTCACAAGAACGGCTGGTGCCTTCCTTCATGCTCACAAGACTGTAACAGGGTCAACTTTCACCTGGTGGAGCCTGCCAAGATCACCAAATTGAGTCCATTCTGCCATTGGAAAATTGTTCATTTTCATGGCTAAGTCAGGATTAATGTTGTGTGGCGGTGAGAGTGAGGGTCAGTGCAGGGTCAGTGCAGGGTCAGTGCAGGGTCAGTGAGGTGCTGACGGGCACTCTGGGGCCATGACCTTGGCACAGACTGCCTGGGGCCAAGGCACAGCTGTTAATATCTCCTGTACTCTGCAGTAGTATCAAGAAATACAAATATACAGGACTTGGGCAAGTCCAAAAATCCACAAAATGCCTTTTGTTCTCTTTAGCGGACTCACATGAATGTCTCTTTCATGTAAAATGTCCATGGGGCTTTGCTGCTTCCACAGTGAAGAGCATTCCAAGCAGTAACTGCAATAACTAGCAAATAGAATTATAAGGCATGGGGGCAGAGCTGGGCTTCTGCTCTCCTGCAGCAAAGGCACTGCTGGCTGCAGCTCTGGAGGTTGGCACTGATGCACTTGTGCTGCACAACCACCACTTTCTCAAATGGCTATGTCACTTACATTTTCCTTAATTAAAATTTCAGCTATTCCTGCCTCTTCACAAGCCTCTCTGCACACAGGTCTGCCCTTGACCGCTGCCATGTTTGGAGCTGAGTGGTGGCTTTTGTCAGAACCCAGGAATGCAGCCTCAGGAACAGAGCCCTGCACAGGCAAACTTGGCAGAACCTGGGCAGTGTCTGGAGCAGCAGTGAGGAATCTGGGACTGGGAGCTGACCACACTCTTGTTGATGGGTCTTGCATTCCCAGGAGGACAAATCAGGGCCTTGATTGCCAGGTTTGCAGTTTAAAAAAAGCCTTTGCTTTAATGAATGTACAGCCTAAGTGTCATTGTTCTCTTCTCCATTCTGGGTTGTTTTTCAGAAAACACGACCAGTTTAGGAAATTTAAATCTGTCCTAAAAAAGAAATTTTATCTAGAGAAGTCCCTCTATGCTTCCAATCTTAGTATAAACCAAATTTATTTACTTCTGTAGTTGAAATTGCATTACTAAAGAACATAAAGTTTCTTTAATGTTGTTTGATGGTTTTTGTCTGGTTTTGAATGGAAGCTGGGATTATGTGACCATCTTGTGGCTGTAACACTTGCATTTAAATTAATTTAAATTAATATTTTAGTTTCTTATTTATTATCGCAAACTTTATTGGTTTGTTAGGAATAATACCCAAATTTGTGATTCTGGGAAGGTAAAGCTGAAGCGTGAGCCCACCTGGAATCCTTGTCATGGGAGAAATGCACTGGGAGCAACCACGGCCGGGCAGGTTCACCAGCAGGTTCTCCAGTGGTCTGTCTGTGTGTCTGTTTGTGTGTCTCATGATTTGCAGGTTATTTTTCACAACCTGATGCAACTGAAAAGTCAGCTTTTTTTTAGAAAAGTATAGAATCTAATGAGCAGTGTGTTCCAGGAGAGAGGTGAGCAATACAAACATGGCACAAGCACATGACAGGTGGAGGTGAGTGTCTTGGAAAGAGAACATCAAAGGAATCACACAGTGATCAGGGGTGGGCAATTCACAGGGCCAGGGAGCTGGAGACCTGTGCAAAGCCACCCTGTTCTTCACCCTGTGCCAGTGAGCTTCAGTTCACGAAGAAAGTCGCTGGAAAAATGACCCAGAAATAGATGACCTTTCAAAAGGTCTCTAATATACAATTACCTGATGTTCACTGAAGTGGTTCACATGCTTCCCACTCTAAATGATTTTCTAGGTTCACCCATGTGTGAAAAGGGGTCTGATTTTATGGAGGAGGGCAATGGGGGAAAGAAACTTCAGAAAGGAGAGAAATATGCCAGGGAATTTTACTGGTTGTTTGCTTCAAGGGAAGAAAAGGGCAAATAGATGCAGCCACCTCAAAGTCACCTTTTGACTTTGAACTTTAAAAGAAAGGAACATGGGAGTACTCTGAGGTATTGACAGCACTTGACAGAAGCTGTTCTATGGAGATAGGTAGGAAATTTAAGATGCAGTGGAATTTGCTTTCTTAGCCAGATGGCAAGTTCTTTTTTCTTTTTCCCAGTACAACAGAATTATTACAACCCCTGTTTTCCTTACTGCTTTTTTTTTCCTTCTGCCCTGGGTCATCTGGTACAAGAGGTCCTTTGCCTGTGTGGCCACCAGTGCCCACACCAGGGGCTGGCCATGCCCCCTCTGCAGAGTTTCAGCTCTGATCCTGGATCAAAGCAAGCCAGTTATCTGGGGCTGCAATCTCTAGTGGGCTTTAGGCAAAATACTTTTCCAAGGAAATGATTTCTATGGCTGGCACAGAAGTGCCTCTCCTGTGCACCTTTCCAGTGGCAGCTGGGCCCAGGTGCACACAGCAGGCTCCAAGGGTTCAGTGTTCTCTTCCCTGCGCCCTGCTCCCAGCCCCCCGGGGGGGCAGAGACCACCCCCCCGGGAAAGCAGCAGCATTCAAAAACCCAGAGACTTTTTCAAACCAGGGAATGGGATTTCCACACATGATGAGAGAGCACACGGGGCAATAGAAACTATATTTCTATGGAAGAAAATGATTTCAAATAACATTGGAATGTAAAGATTTTCATGAACAAAAGCAAGTGACAGTCCCCACCCCCACCTGCATTATCTGGCAAAACAAAGTGCCTGAGACAGGTCAGGCAGACAAGACCATCCCCATGGCAGTTGTAGCACTGAAGCACTTTTCATTTGGTCAAATATCTAAGTTTCTTTGAGGGGAAAAAAAAATCCCAAAGTTTCACTTTGGATCCAAAGCATTAGACTTGCAATTCCACAGAATTTTGTGACTTTGGAAATGTTCCATTGTTTTTCAGTATGAGCTCATGAACCTGGAATGAAATTGTCCTTTGGGGACAAAACAAAATAGATGAAAAATAAATGATCATGTCAGGTCTGGAGACCAAGGGGTTCCTGAGCCATGGTATTTATTATGTTTCTTTTCCATCAAGTTCAGGAGCAACTTCGAGCAGGATTTGCTGCAGTTGAGGGCGACAGAAAAAAATCACATTAAAAATAAAAGAAGCATGAATAAGATTTTTCAAAAAGCCATTTATTTTCCTATAAAAGACATCCAGATCCAAAAGTGAGTGGTGAGTCAGGAGTGCACACGGTTCCAGCAGCAGCTTCCAGGCTCTCCTGACTGTGGCTCTGCTGGAAGGCAGGTCAGCTTGAGCTCAGGGCAGCAGAAGCGTGGGATGATGCAGAGCTCCTCAGGCTTCTGCCTCCTCCTTTTAGAGGCCACACAATGTGCACATGTTGTGTTCCTGAATTCATTCCCCTTCTGGCAATTTGTTTTCCTGATCCCTGAGTTTCTGTGTTCATGTCCAGGGCGCAGAGCTCTGCCAAGCTGCCAGCAGCTTGCTGAGACCATGGGCAGGTGCCTCAGCTTCCCACAGGGACTGTGCCCACGTCTCTGCCAGGGGATCCCCTCTGCGAGGGGCTGAGGAGCTGCCACGAGGCTGCTGGGGGTGCAGCCACACACAACTGTGCTCCCCATGTTCTAAGGGCAGTGTGCTGACGAGCCAGCCATGGCAGAGAGACTGAAAGATGTGAGAGTTTCTCCTGGAGCCTGCTTTTAGCTCTGCACGGCCCTGTTTGGGAACATGCCTTTAGCTTGAACTTGCACTTCATCCGTCTGGGAGGAAGAATGGAAGAAATGTTCTGAGAGAAAATTCCATTTATGTCTTCTGCCACCTGCTAATGGCATATGTGAGCTGCTGCGTGCCAGTAGCCGATGGCAAAGATAACATCAGTGTGGAGAAAATTGTGCAGTGCTGAAAATGAGACTCATGTTCCAGATAACCCGATAGTTCAGCGCCTGCTGGGGCCAGGTGTGGGGCCAAGCTCTGCTCACCAACACTCACACAGACACACTCCCTGTGATGGCCTTGCCAGAATCCCAGAAATCAAATTTTTTAGGGCAGGCAAAAGGACAAAAGCTGAAAAGCTTCTATTTACATGCAGCCCCAAATCAGGCTTTGCTGCAAATACCTCCAGCCTAATTACAATGAGCCAGGACAAGGGAGGCTGACAGGTGGGAACAGCTCTCAAAGTGCCTGTAATGCTGCTGGTCTGAAAACTGACATCATGGCTCAGTGGACATAGGCAGCTCTTCAGATGTAAACATCCATTTACAGAAGGAAAATAAAAATATCTGAGGCACTCAACAGCAAAATCCTTGTTGCTTTTCACCCTCGTGGCACCTGGAGGTTTTGCTCAGGGAGGGAATTCACGGTGTTTTGTGTGAACTAAGAGATAATTGTGAGCAACTACTTAAATAGCCCTAATTATGTTTAGAGAAGGCTGGTCCCTGAAAGCAGCTAGGATCTGTGAATAAACATATTGACACAGGTGACCACCTGATCTATGCATATGGGTCTAAAAAAAAGCCACTTTGCTAAGTTTAAATACCTCAAAGCAAAGCTGAGCAGACAGCAGGCGCCAGCAGCCGTGCCTGCCCAAAGCAGCATGGCACGGGGAGCGTGGCCACAGCACGTCCTGCCAGCCCCAGCTGTCCTCCCGAGGGGAGCAGGGCCCTTAAACACCAGCCTTTAAATACCCTGTGGACAGAGAAAGGTAAAGGGACTGGGCCCCCCGGGTGGGGGATGGACAAGCCCGGAGGCTTACCTTGTTTAATCCTTGGGCAAACACTCTCAGTGCTGCTGAGTGCAGCAGCTGATCCCACCTGTGCCAGCCCTGCCCTGCACAGCCGGCCCGGGGCTCCAGGGAGCAGAGGGCACCTGCTGCCAGCTCGGGGTTCCAGGGGAATGGGGAGAGCCTGCTCCCCGCCTGGGGTTCCCAGGGGACAGTGGGCTCCCAGCTTGGCTGTGGCCCCTAAGCAGTCAGAATTTTTGGAAGAGAAAGTCAGTGAAGGAGAGGACAAATGTGAAGCTGTTGAACATGTTCAGCCCTTCAGCACAGGGGTTGAAGAGTTCACAGTGACAGCTGAGATAAGGCCCAGCCTGGTGATGGGCCCCAAGCTGCTCCTGCCCCACCAGCCTCCTCCTCCTCCTGCAGGGAGCACCCAGCTGCCTCACACCACCATTAACCATGTCTAGCTTCAGCACAACTTAACAGCACAGAATTGCAATATCCTATGGCATGGGAATGGGTCAGAAACAAACTCTCTATCTTTCTGTATTAACACAGGTGCCACTCCTGGCTCAGAGGGTTTCACAGCCCTGAGATCTCACTGCTTATGACTTGAAGCAACTAGCGTCACCTCAGGCTATAGGGAGAAAAATTTCATTGAGCCACATTGCCTCTCTGCTAGACAAACCACAGAAAGATAAGTCACTCCCAGAATGTCAGGGCTTTCTGGACACCTTCCAAACAATCACTGCATTTCATGCTTGAATGCCTATCAGTGAATTTCCAGTACAAAATGTAAACAGAGACAACTAGAAATCAAAATCTGGTGCTTCCTTTGCACCTCCCCAGAGGGGAGGGGTGTTGGCATCATGTGTTCAGTCCCTCAGCACCAGCAGACACAGGTTGGTGACAAGACAGGTGAAAGAATAAGGCCTGAGGTCAGTAGACACCCAGTACAGCCACTGAAGCTGCCTGCTTGCAGGGGCTGAGGCTGCTGCTCTAAAGGAAGCAAGACCCCTGCCTGGTAGTGAACATCTCCAGTTACCACACAGAAAAATCTAAAAAGCCAAACAACAATCACCTAGCCAAGTGTTTAGGGTGGAAAAATATCAAAAAATCAAATGAGATGTGCATGGCATGTCTCCTGCCTGGAATCCCTGGGAATGTTTGCTGGTGGCATGCCTGGTCATGCTGTGCTGCTTGGACACAGGGCCAGGACCGTGCTGTTCACTCAGCAGCCTGATCCAGTCCTTCCTTTGGCTGCAGGAGATGCATGTGAAGGCTGGGTGGGACAACTGCCAGGTGTTAGGAAAGATCACTTATGCCCACAGGTCACTTCCCCAGCAGGGTGCATTTTCTTCCAGGGGTGTTAGAGCCCTCCCCAGTGGCGTGGGACCTCAGGGGGGTTGAGAAAATCCATGGAGACAATAAGGTGAATGGCGCCAGACTTTCTGGGGGAATCAACTTTGGTGAATGCTGCCCAGCCATAATTCAGAGCCACTCTTTGCAGCAAGGCAGTGCAGGCAGGCAGAGCAGTGCTCATGTCAGGATGGTGCAGTCCCTTTGCTGTGCTACAGCTGAAGCCCATAACAGAGAAAGAGAACCTCAGTGGGAGGGCTGAGCAGGCAGGGTCAGATCCTGCCACAGTTTTGACTCACAACTAGATGGACTCTGTACTTTTCAAGTTGCAGAATTTAAGGTTTTTGCATTTCTGTTTTACAAATGCTAGTCAGTGGTTTTTCCACTTTTCATCTATTAAACTTCTTGGGTTTATCCATGCTCCATCCAGTGTTCCATCCTAAACTCTAATTTTTCCAGCTTTCCTCACTTGTAAGTGGAGGAGGCCACCCTCAGAGGGGCTGGTTCAGAGGACAGTGGTAGTAGCCATGGAGTGCCCTGTCCAGTGAAGTCTCAAAGCAAAGATAGGATGACACTGAAAAGCATGATAAAGTCTTTGAAAAATCTTTGAAAAGTCTTTGAAAAGTCTTTGAAAATTAAGATAATACCAGTGCAGGCCCATACCTGCTGCTAGCATGGGAGATTCAGAAGTGCTGCTGCTGAACAGCATTTCCATGCCAGGAACTTGCATCAGCTGCCATGGATGCAGATCTGTCCTTCAGCTGATCCTACAGCATGGATTCTGGACACTTCCAGTTCTTGGACTCTTTCACCTCTGCATCACCAGGATTTCTTCAGCATGGTCATTAACAGCTCACACATACCTGCCACACCTTCCAGCACACGCCTCTGCATTCCTCACCCTGCTCCAAGACATGCTTTGTTCATGGACTCAGCTCTCAAAGCTCTCACTCACCCTGTGATTCACATGGGATCAAGTTATATGAAGTGCTGGCAAGTTGTGCTCATGATGGATTTAGCCCTGTTCTTGAAGGAACAGATCCTGTCACTTAACCAGTACTTTTGGGAGGTATTTTACAATTTGTATAAAGAAAAAAATGAATTGGAAATACCTTATCTGTAGTGACAATTTCTGGACCTCAGGACACATAGAAATCCAGCAATGGATTTCCATGGTTTGACATGATTTTGTCTGTTCTATAACCACTGACCAGAGCTGACAAGCTTTCTCCCAGCCTGTAGTCAGCTTATAAAGCTTTCCCTGCTATCTATCACATTTACCAAGTCTCCAGTCCCTGCGTGCTGCCAGTATTTACAGCTCTCAGGGCTGTTGGGACAGACAGCTCTGTGTGCAGGGATGCAGTACCTGGGAGCTCTGATGGAACAAGCTGAGGGCCCTGACCCTGGAGGGTGCCTGGGCTCTGAAGCTGGCACAGGCCAGATGGAAAATGATCCCACCTCCCCCTTTCTCATCGTTGTTCTTACACAGCACAGCAAATCAAAACCTCAGACCAGCACAACTCCTATTGTTGCTTGCTCTGCAGCCTAGGGAAAAAAAAAAAAAAAAAAAAAAAAAAAAAAAAAAAAAAAAAAAAAAAAAAAAGAAAACCCAGCTCCTCCTTTCCATGAGTGGGAACTAATAGTAGTTGGCAAATTTCTAGACTTGGCCAAGGGAAAAACCTGAGTCCTTGCTTAATATTAAAAACCTCAGCTTAGGCTGATTTCCTTGTCCATTTTTCTATTCTACTCTCAAATTTTATGCCCTTGTTTTTTGTTTAATCCTTTATTTTTAAGGTTTACATAGCATCAACTGCTTCTCAAATAGCTCTGTCCTTTAACTAGACTTATGAGCTGCACTTCTAAAGCGGACACTTTGTGATCATCACAAAAATCCCTCCTCCTGGTATTTCTGCTAGCATCAGTCCCCGGAACATGGGCCTTGACGAAGGGAACATATTCCCTACTGATGTGCCAGACAAAAGTTCATGGCTTTGTCTTGCTGAAAATGAAGTCTTGATTATTCATGCAGTTCCCAATTAGTCATTCCACACCCTTGAATTATTTCTGACAGATGTGAAATGCCTTCTGCTGAATTCCTACTCCAAGGAACCTTTTGCATGACTGGTTTATCAGTGAATGCGAGCAGACTCATGATTTACAGTGCTTCATCATCATGGCATGTGTAACACTGAACACGAGGGCTAGGGAAACCAGACCCACCTATTTTTGGTCATAGGTTCAGAGCCTCCAACATCTGGCAGCAGCTGCACAAGAAGTGCTCACACAGGGCCAGTGTGTGCACAGGGAAAGCCAGTTTACCCTGAGAATCTCAAGGAGGATCAGCTGAGGGCATATGAATTCACTCTCAGGGGTGATACAGAGACAAGTGCTAACCTGAAGGCCTGTTCCTGTCACTTTTCACTTTCTTGCTTTCTCTTTGCTGCTAGGAGTGCTCTTCCCACAGGCTGCATACTCAGCCGTGGTGCAAGTCAGGTGTGGTTCCTGTCCCTGAGCAAGCCGTGGAGCCCTCCCCAGCAGGGAGGGACTGCCCAGCTGGGTGCCCTTAGCCCGCTGCTGGAAGTGCTCTCTGCTGTGTTTCCCTGCAAGGGTGTGAGTGCACATCTCTCCCTGTATCATCAGAGGTTCACATAACACCTCATCCACAGCCTGCAGAACACAGGTGGAGGCTGTTTCCCAAAGACTCTAAGGCTTCTCCTAAAATGAGGGGTCCCCAGGCTGGCCTGAGTACATTTATTTTCTCCTACAAAGAAAAGATCTTTCAGAGAACCTTCTCTGAACCAGAACCTCCTCCGAAGCAAGAAGGCAGCTGCAGTGAGGATGCCGTGGGGGTACAGACAGGTCAGAGCTGCTGCTCTCAGCTGCACCCACTGTGAACACACTCTCACTGAACACACCCAGGGCAACTCACCTGCTGCCTCTGGGACAGCCTGGCACCCTGGGGCTGTCTGCTCAGCCAGAATCCTTGCCCTGTAGGTGCCATGCATGTGTGTCACAGGAAACAGAGAGGTTCCTTACCAAGGGCAGCTCTGAGCTCCCCCCTGGAAAGGCCCAGCAGGGATCCCTGTTGGCACACCTGCAGTGCAAGGTGCACTTGCTCTCACTGCTGCCTTTCAGCAGCATTCCCCAGCAGCTGGCTCCATATGAGATTAAGGACATTACCTCTGCAATGGGACATCTTAGGCTGGGATTCCACATTTTCCTCCTGCAGAAGTCTCCGTCACTGCAAAACAAAACAATACCACCCAAAGTCATGTTAAGTCATTGTAGTGATTCCAAAATCCATTATTCCTCTGGCTAATTAAAAAACCTCCAAGCTCACTCTAAGGTCTTAAAACGGTGAATTTTGTATTTGCAGTGGTGAAACTCCCCTCTTCTTTTTATCCACAGATGGTCATGATGATATGTTTTTGTTCAATAATTGATCATTTTCGTGTCATGTTTGGCTTGGTTTAGGGATTTAAATTGCATGCCTCACTGAAGAGAATCTGTAATTGAGATACAAATGTGAGCACCTGTGAAAGACTCCAAGTTTTGTGCACATGCCTAAGTGTAAGTTTTTAAATGTATGTTTTACTATTTTAAAGGCATCTACACTGGATGTCAGTGGAGGTTGAGGTGTCATCACTCTGTCTTGTCAGCAGACCCACTGGATTCTGACAGCTGAAGAGAGGCTGTTAATTAAAACAGCCAGGTTTTGTCAGATCCTTGTCATGCTCCCTAGATAATTCAGTCTTACGCATTTCAAACATTTGCAGCACGAACAAGACTAAATCTTTCCATTTCCCTGCTCCATTCTATGCCTCTCTTTCTAAGAAAGAGGATTTATTCCTGCAGCAATAACCCTTTGCATTTTGAAGTGGGGGTGTTGGTGTAGCTTGGTTCTTCACTGAGAAATGCCAGGGTTTGTGACGACTCCCCAGAGGGAGGTGGTGCAAAGGTTCTGGCAGTGACTCCCCAACCTCAGGAAGGTTACAGGGGATAATATCACAAGTTTTGCAGGAATAAAGAGCTTTTTCTTACTTTTCTAAGAAGGCTCTTTGCTAGAATAAGCAAACAAAAATTGGACCTGGCTTCAGGTCCCTCTGCTCCCGCAGCTATCCACACTGGAGTTGGTGACTGCTCCTGGGAAGATCTGGCTCTCAGCCAGTCATCCTTAAAGGAGAAGCGTTAGTTTGGCATGTAACTATGACCTATATTTAAAATTTTGCTATATATACAAATCTACTCTTTATAGCACATCTATGGGCCTTTTGGAATGCATATGATGCAGAGCCAGTGGTCAACCCTTAGACTCATGACTAGAAAACACCACCTTTGTTTGTTTTTCATGTTTCTAATTGTCTCTGGCTATATTATCATTTGTGAATTTCCACAGTAGCTTTCAAAGTAATGTTGGTTTGTCTGGGTAGTAACATTGCTAAAAAGCACTTAAAATGTCAAATACAGAAAGAGTTGTTTGCTTCTTCTTGCTACTACAACCTACCACAGATATGAATCATGAGCCATACTGCTACAGCTTCTGAAATCAAAGTAAAGCCAAATAATGCATAGCCCAGCACAGACATATTCCCTAAGGACACAGAAGTGTGGTGCTCCAGCCTCCCATTTCACAGGAGAACAAGGGATACATGATAAAAGGTTGGTGCCAACTCCTCACTTTCTCGACGGTGACTGCAGTTTTGTATGGGACAGTCTGTTCCTTCCATGCATTGCTCAGAGGTGGAGCCTATTCAGAAACCCCTTCTCTGCCCCAGTGGAACAGAGGGTTATGGCACCTTCATGTGGAACCATGTTCAACTGGAATGTCACTGGAATGTGCCTCTGGGGCCAACCTGAGCTGCAACACAGCATGGAGAAGGCACGTTTCAGGTAGGAGAGCACATGCAGCTTGCACACTTGTGAGGTTTGCTGACAGCAGACTTCCATGTGGAAGTCACACCAGTAACGAGTATGTTCCACAGGGAATTAATGAGGCACTTCCCATGTGGGCTCCCACGCCTGCAGGGAGGCAGCTCTGGAGGAGTCCGGTGTCTCAAATGTTCAAGAGGATTTCCCCACAGCTCACCTGGGCTCAGGTGGTGGGCCTGGAGACTCTGTTGCCCATCACAGTGTAGCCTCCGAGGCATTGTCTGCAGAAACTCACACAGCAGCTGGCTCCCTTCTGATGGGCCTGCCCAGGGAATGGGGGCTCTGGGCCACCTCGGGGCCATCCCTCCCCTCAGCCAGCCTGCCTGAGGAGTTTGCTTGTCTGCTCAGGGGAATGGTGGCATCTCCTAAGGCCAGGGGGTGTTGGCTTGTGCACAGCACGGTGCAGCATGAGGAATAAACATAATGCAGAATTACAAGGTGGTGTGAGTAAGAGCATCTGCCCACGTCAGCAGATCCATGAGGTCAGCAAGTTTACATTCCTCCAGGTCAGAGAACAGAACAAGTGTGATCTTATCCCCATGCCAGTTCCTCTGCATTGCAAAGTCACTGCCAGGCATGACGACACCGTCCCTGCTCTGGAGGGCTTGCTGCACTGCCTGTGAGAACAAGCTGGAAGGAACAAACAGGCACAAGCAATCTCAGGTAAGAATGCAGAGGGGAACAAGCACACTGGTTTTCCCACAGCATGAAAGAGCCAGGCTCACATCCAAACCCATATAAATGTTCCCTAGTGAAACCAGACTGTGTTTATGAGGGACTGCAAGGTCTCAGTGCCCATCCTCACCTGGTGTCTGCTCACCTGGGGAGCAGTAGAGGTATTCTGTTTAAAGTAATGGATCCAATCTGGTGTCCAACCCTGCCAGGCCATGAGGGAGAGGACAGCATAACAGAGGAATGGCATTTTCCTAGTCCTCACTTGTTGTTCTGTGTGGTCATGTATTAATTCCTAAACTCAACTATTTTAATTATTTTTATAACCCTTACTGATGTCACTCTGAATATTACTGTTATCCTTATAAATACACAACCCCCTTTCTCTAGAAATTTTAGCCATCCAGCTAACATGCCCTATGACTTTGAAATCAGTACATGAAATTTATCAACAGAATTGAAAATAAAACTAAATTTAGGATGAAAGCCATACCTTACACCCTCAAGGCTTATAAATTTAGTCTTCCCCAAAGTATAAGTGCGTGTCCCAAAAATTAATATAATTCTGGAAACTTCTTATGTTTGTCAGGCAGAACCAGACAAGTTTAGAGGCATACATATGAGTGCAATACAAAGTTATGGTTACAAAGGCACATCCTGGATTACAGAAAACAAATGTCATATCATACAGGGATTTCCATAAGGGTGGGAATTGCTCAGGACTGGCATGGGTCAGGGATAACTTTAAGGGCAATATCCAAAAGATCAGACCCCATCTTGAGCACCTTTGCTCACTGTAAACTTCATAGTAGCTGGATAAGTGCTGAATACATAATAGCCAGATTTTTATATTGATGGCCAAACCCCAACACCTACAATGACTGCAGCGAGTATCAAACAAAGAAGTCAATTTCTGAAGACCTGCTTGGATAACACAATTATCCTTTCTGATGCATGAAACTCGAATAGGGCTCTGGGAACTAGAAACATAAAAAAATGTCAGTGATGAATTTAAAATGTTCCCCAAACAAGGAATTATGAGGAAGTCTTGGGAGGGGTCTTGCAGTGAACTTGGATCTTTCCACAGTTTTTAATCCCAAGTATTAGATTTTTCATAATCTCCGGTGGTTACCTGGCAGCTGCTGTGGGCTGTTGGATAACCCATCTGGGCAGCACACAGCTCCTGCCACAGCCAGGATCCCAAAACTGCGTGTGGGGCATCTGCCATCCTGCCTCTGCCTCTGCTGCTCCTATTTTATAACTGCAGATCTCAAACAATGAACAATGCTTGATAGTCATCAGCTTGATTTCAAAAATGGAGTAACTGTGATGTAATGAGATGAAGAAACTCACTTGATACCATTGAATCAATTGATGTCCATATAAGGATTAGACACATTTCCTCATTCCTGGTGCCATTTGTAACTTACCACAAAAGAACACTAAACCCACTTCTTATGGCATTCTCTGTGCTTCAACAGACCATGCCATCAAAGGACTAGGCAATAAACCTTCACTTCTCACAGTTTCCATGTGGGGACAGGGAATCCATCAATCCGCTACAAACCCCACATTTGTGCTTTTGTAGAAAAGTAAGAGCTAATCCAGACTGTAACTTTTCTGAAGCATGTTTATGCAAAAAAAGTCAGGGAACCAGTTTTGGCTGATTGCTGTCTCATGTCCTACATGATGTGGTAGCAATAGATCTGTCAGAAATTGCTCAGAACTTAAGTATGTGCAAGTTTCCCCACACCTTTATTTATCCAGCTTGGATCTCTGCTTTTGAATTCCTGCTTCACAGTAAAACAGGAAAAAAGGGCATTGCACTTCTGGAAGTGAAATGTGAGGGGTGCAGATACCCCTTCCCCTCTGAACCCGAGGATCCCACATACCTGAACAAGAGGGTGTTGTCTCAGCTCGTTAGCACAGCTATCACTGCTCCAAACAATCAGGGCTCCCTGGAAGTCTATTTAAAAAGACCATCTAAACATTATTATTATGGAGCTGCAATGGCTTTAATGTCTACTCGGTAACTGCCCTCTCATCTTAGAAGCAGACCATCTTTCCACACTTTGTCTTCTACCCCAAGTATTACATAAATCCTTTAGGAACTCAGTCCTGAAAATGGATCTATAGCTACAGATCAAATTGTGCCACATAGTACTTATTTAAAGTATCTGACAAGCTCTCTGAAGTTTGTGTATGTTCCCTTTTTTGCTTAGAAAACATATTAAAGACAAATTCATGCTTTTAACACTGAGAAGTAATTGATAAAGCTGGTGAAAAGGCTGAAGAATGGTTTATACACAAAGCAAAGTGATTACTTACTGTTCAAGGAAGAGGTTTTCAAGAAAATGAGCGCCCTAGATTCTAGGAAATCCAGCAATGCATTATTGAAACATCCATTAAAATAAAACCATTCCAAAATGGAGAGATTTAAGACACACCAACTCTATCAAAGAGAGGTGGATTTTCTCCAGTATTGATATCAGACTTTACTCAATATGAGTTTGAACTATATGAGACAATATGCTGCTGAAAGCTGCAGGAGCTATCTGAAACCATTCACATTTCTCTCTTTACTAGGTTAAATGAAACCTGATCTGGATTCCACTTGATCATAAGACTGGAATGCTGAAAATGCCATAATCTATTTATACATCAAATTGAAGAAACATTGCATGTCTTTAAATTTCACTGCATTCCAGTATATTAGCTAAATAGCAACAGTTTACAAACTGTTTCACGTTCGAACAGAGAAAGAAAAGACAGACCAACTGTCTCATTTATCCTCATTTCCTGGCTTTAAAACTATGGCCCAAACCCAGGTCTGCTCTGTGCCTTCCCTGAAAGCCTTGTTCTCGCAGCAGTAATTCATCACTAGTGACAAAACATGGTAGTTGCCCTATGATGACTTCCAAATCCACAGTTCTTTTTCAGCATCAAGAACATACTACAAACCCAAACTAGATTTGCAGCTCAGATTTTGTTCATACTTCTCTTCCCTCTGCCTCTAAACCACAAACGGTTCAAAATACAGCAGACAGCAAGGCTGAGAACAACTGTGCAAATAAGAACAGCCAAGTCACACAGATGAAAACCATACAGGGCTTATGCAGCCCAGAAGGTGTTGGCAGTAACTCATCTACCAACAGACCACCTCAGACCCCCCCAGTGAGACAGCAGCCCCCAGTTCCACAGAACGCTGTCATTTCCCTCAATTTACAGAATCCTTCAGCTGTGCACAGTGGTGTTTGACACAATATTCTGACCAGAGGAGCTGCTCCTATCCAAACACCCCCACGGGGTGCAGGACAAGACCTCCAGAGAAAGTGAAGGTGCCCATCGTGAAGAAGAGCTCAGTATGCTAAAGGCCTGTCCGTGGACCTGTACAAATGTACATCCCAGACTTTAACATCTCTCAGTAAAGTAAAACACAGCTGCCATTGACATCTGATGGGTTTTGCCACTGACTTGAAAGGGGTCAGAATCAGGCTAACAACAGCTGATGGTATTTCATAACATTTATTCATTTCTACTTGCACTTTCAATGTGTGAAACAGTCCATTTTTTCTCACTTGTCATTCCTATGATTTTTTCATTAGTTGTTGGATTTAGTGCCTATTATTTTCCATGTGGAAGACTACAAACACTACAAAGACAAAAAGAGCAATTCTGTGCTCTTTGTCACATGAAACTTTAAGAAGAGCCTGAAGCTAAATACTGCAGCTACTATTCATGGTTCTCTGGATAGTTAGTGGCCTTTATAAATGCAAAAATCCCACTTAGACATTCAAATAACTAATTTGCCATTTTCTGTGTCCTTCTTCCCTCCAGCAGTCTGTAACCTGGTATTTGTCTCCCAGGTCTTGTGTCTTATAGCTTGAAATTCAAAAGAACTTGAAATTCAAATTACAGTTGCATCTCAGTTTGAAACCATTGGGGTAATTTAGAGGAGTTTTAAAAACAAGAATAATTTGAATGAATGTCTTACTGTCCAGAATCACGAGTTTCATAAAAAGGAAAATGTACAGTTTACAGTAAAAGAAAAGAATTTCTGATGCTGTTTAGTTTAAAATTTGCAAGAGTCATCAGAAACAGAGTGCACTCTTAGAATACCCAGTTTTTAGTAACTCCTACATTTCTGTTCAAATTTGAAAAGTCCCTAGGGATAATTACACTGCTTATCACTTGTTCATTACTGTGCCAGCATGTTACTATTGCTAAAACAGTATGGCCTGACCAAAATTTAGGTCTCAGTACTGAACACACCAAAGAATGGAAAGTAGGGCCCTCAACAGTTCTCTGTATCTGCAGATAAGGCAGATGATAGATGGGGGAGAGGAAAATGAAGATCAAAGGATGAAAAATAACTTGTCCAAGGCTGTACTGCAGATCAGTACCAACTGAGGGGTGAGACTAAAGGGAAGGTTAAAATCCAATCCCCTGAACTTCTCCTACTGCCTTCCCCTCAATCAGTCTCAATCTGGACTCCTGACACTTGGGTAGGTGCCCTACCTGTTAGATCAGTGGCATCCCCAGGCTGGATTTTAGTCTCCAACAGTCATCACCTAATGTTATTAAAGGCTGAGATATCTGAACCCATGCACTCTAGATACTAATAAATGGGGTCCCTTTAATATTCCTACATTTTTCTTTGGAAAAACACTGTAATTTTAAAGTTCACTTCAGGACTTTCCAAAAGCTTAAATGTACACATACACTTATTAATATATATCTTTATCCAGCCATGCATCCATTTCTGGGTGTGAGCACGTGTGTGACTGTGTGCACTCCATAAGAATTTGGGGGTTTAGTGCATGCTAGTGACACACAGATTTCAGCCACCATTGGTGGGAAGCACCACCTTTTTACCATTTAAAATTATAGAAACAAACAGAACACTGTAGTGCCATTTTCACTGGATACCTGCAACTATCACACTCCTGAAGAGCTGCTTTTTCAGTCTTCTGTTACTTGTGGGAGCACTTCTGCCCTCAGTCCAGAGGCTGAGGGATTGTGTGAGAGAGACTTCTGACACATGACTGGTGCATGATTTTTAAATGGCAAAATATGTAAAATCACTTGCAGTGAGAACAGGAGAACCAGAAGGAAAGCCACTAAGGATCTCACTACCCCTGAAACATCCATGGAGATCCTCCTAGTGAAGTGTGTAATGGTGAGGGTGACAGAGAGAGTGGGGGAGAATTACCCAAACCTCTGTCAGGCAACACAGCAGCACTGAGAAGGACCCTGCTGCCCTTCCACTGTCTGCTCCATCTGTCCTGTCCAGCCCTTAAAGCCCAGACATACGGACACCAGGAGGGTCCCACAGCGCTGGTGCTCACACACACAAGCAGAAGGCATGTGGGAATTCCTTTAACTAACTGTGGCAAATGTTCTTCTTGAAGGAAAAAAGGAATATGTACATGCTTGACACAATAAAAACATCAGTGTGTTTGTGCCCAACATACTGGAATATTGTTCAGCACTAATTCAATGTCGCAAAAATATTATTAGAGTAACACTGACAAGGCCATTGTGTGGTTTACTGTGTGGATCTTGGCTAACTGGGCTGTGCACTGTAGCAATTTTCGTACCTGACTTTTCAGAAACCTTTCTGGTTTGGTAGTTAATCAGTTCACCTTATTCATTCTTGTTCCTTATCCTTTAACTATTTTACCTTTTATTATTTTCCCTTTCTTCTTTGCTAGACCACACTAAATGTCAGGATAGCCCATTCCTCATTACACTCACTAGAGTGGCATCCTGGCCGGGTTCAGGATTTTCCCCGTGCTGGGCACTGCTGAGGCACCTCCAGGGCTGTGTCCAGTTCTGGCCCCTCCGTTCAGGAAGGACCTTGAGGAGCTGGGGAGCGAGTCCAGGGCAGGGAAGGGAGCTGGGGAGGGGCTGGAGCCCCAGGAGGGGCTGAGGGAGCTGGGAAGGGGCTGGAGCCCCAGGAGGGGCTGGGGGAGCTGGGGCTGGAGCCCCAGGAGAGGCTGAGGGAGCTGGGAAGGGGCTGGAGCCCCAGGAGGGGCTGAGGGAGCTGGGGAAGGGCTGGAGCCCCAGGAGAGGCTGAGGGAGCTGGGGAAGGGGCTGGAGCCCCAGGAGAGGCTGAGGGAGCTGGGAAAGGGGCTCAGCCTGGAGCAAAGGAGGCTCAGAGGGACTTTGTGGCTCTGCACAGCTCCTGCCAGGAGGGGACAGCCGGGGGGGTCGGGCTCTGCTCCCAGGGCACAGGGACAGGAGGAGAGGGAACAGCCCCAGGCTGGGCCAGGGGAGGCTCAGGGTGGGCAGCAGCAGGAATTTCCCCATGGAAAGGGGGCTCAGGCCTTGGCAGCGGCTGCCCAGGGAGGTTTGGAGTGCCCAGCCCTGCAGGTGTCCAAGGAATTCCTGGACGTGGCACTCAGTGCTCTGGGCTGGTGGCAAGGTCGGGCCGGGGCACGCTTCAGTGTCCGCGCTCGGTTCCAGCCGCAATGCCGCTGCGGTGCCGGTTCGGGCCCCGCGGTGCCGGTTCGGGCTCTGCGGTGCTGGGTTCGGGCCCTGCCGTGCCGGGTTCGGGCCCTGCGGTGCCGGGTTCGGGCCCTGCCGTGCCGGGTTCGGGCCCTGCGGTGCCGGGTTCGGGCCCTGCGGTGCCGGTTCGGGCTCCGCGGTGCCGGTTCGGGCCCCGCGGTGCCGGGTTCGGGCCCCGCGGTGCCGGGTTCGGGCCCTGCCGTGCCGGGTTCGGGCCCTGCCGTGCCGGGTTCGGGCCCCGCGGTGCCGGTTCGGGCCCCGCGGTGCCGGGTTCGGACCCTGCCGTACCGGTTCGGGCCCTGCGGTGCCGGTTCGGGCCCTGCCGTGCCCCGGCCGTGGCGTCGGTCCAACCGCAGCGGGAGCGCTGCCCGGCCCCGCCCGAGGAGGGCGCTCTCTCGCGTTCGCCCGCGCTCCGGCGCGGCCGCGCACTCGCCTCCGGCCGGGGCTGCGTGCGGCCGGGCGCGACCAACCTCCGGGGGGAAGGGGGGGACAGGGCGTGCGCCGCCATATCCTAACTGTCCCCCGCAAGCCGCGCTCCCCCGCCACCCCCGCACCGCACTGCTTTGCGCCGGGCCGTGACGTCACCCGCCGGGGGCGTGGCCACGTCGCTCCCAGGGTGCAGCGCACAAGTTGAGCCCCATCTTGGGCGAGAGGAGCCGCGGCCCTACCGCGCTCCGGGAGCTCCGGGGCCGGCGCAGCGCAGCGGGTCCGCCCGCCCGCGGCCGCTGAGCGCCGCTCCCCGGGCCGCCGCGGCGCCGGCACCCCGCCCGCGGCGGGGGTTTGCCCGTGGGGCGAGCCCGCGGGCCGGTTGCGAGCAGGATGCGCCTGGCGCTGGTCTCCAGGTAGAGCGCGGAGACAGCGGGGGGGGGACACGGGGCCGCCCGGGCCTCGCCCGGCCAGCGCGGGGCCCCTCGCGCGGGGCGGGCCGCGGGCCCGCTGCTGCGGCCCGCAGGAAGCCGCGGGGCGCTCGGAGCGGCGGCAGGGAGGAGAAGGAGGCCCGGCCGCGGGAAGAGGGCTGCGGATAGGGAGGAAGAGGAGGAGCCCCGCCGCCCCCCGCCCGCCGCAGGAAGCCGCCGGAGGATGTACGGTAGCGCCGGGGGCCCGGCCGGCACGCCGTGACAGCCCGCCCCAGCACCCCGCTCGCCTCTCCACGGCCGGCCGAACCCCTTCCTGCGGAGGAAACATGTCCAAGATGCCGGCCAAGAAGAAGAGCTGCTTCCAGATCACCAGCGTGACCACGGCGCAGGTGGCCAGCAGCATCACCGAGGACACCGAGAGCCTGGATGACCCGGATGAGTCCCGCACCGAGGACGTGTCTTCTGAAATATTTGATGTTTCCCGAGCCACCGACTACGGCCCCGAGGACGTTTGCGAGCGGAGCTCCTCTGAAGAGACTCTCAACAACGTGGGCGAGGCCGAAACTCCCAGCAGCGTCTCTCCCAATCTCCTTTTGGACGGGCAGCTGGCTGTGGCTGCTGCTGGGGTGGCTGCAGGCCCCAACGGGGGGGCCGTGCCCAAAAGTTCGGCTGTGCCCCTGCCAGCTGTTGCCCCTGGCACTGCTGTGGGGGGAGGCAGCAGTGCTCAGGCTGCCCTGCCCTCCGCAGGTGCTGCACCCGCTGCCCCCGGGGCCATGTCTCAGACGGCGGCTGCCGCGTGCAGCTCACGCTTCAGGGTGATCAAGCTGGACCACGGTACTGGGGAGCCCTACAGGCGAGGCCGATGGACGTGTATGGAGTACTATGACCGGGACTCAGATGGTGGTGGTGTTCTGGGCAGGACTGGAGATTGCATTAGGCACAGCAGCACCTTCGAGCAGGCTGCTCAGGAGAGGGACAGTGGCCTCGGTGCCACAGGAGGTTCTGTTGTGATCTCGGCTGTGCCAGCGTCAGCCCATGGCCCCGATTCTATAGCTGACAGCTCCTTGGCTGCTGTGTCACAGCTGCTTCAGACAGAGAAAATGAACCAGTCCTCTCTACAGCAACCTAGTTTTGTCATTGGGCAACAGCAGCAGCCGCAACAGCCCGTAGGTGGGGCCGTGCCTCAGAGTACTGCTCAGCCTGTGTTTTCTGGGGCTTCGGGAGCAAGTCAGCAAATGATAGTGCCACAGCAGCCACAGGTAAATCCACAGGGTGTTTCACAGGCTGGACCCAACGGGAAAGGCATGGCACCTCCAAATGTGACAGTAGGGCAGTCAAGCATTCCTGTGGCCCAGCAGCAGGTGCAGCAGGCAAACATACCCGTGACTCAGCCTCAACAATTTGCTTATTCTCAGTCCCAGATTCCACCAGTGCATCTACTGCCGACGCAGCCTCCTGGGCAGGCTGAATACATGCAGCACATGACAATTATGCAGTCTCAAGGAGCTATTCAGCAGGCTACAACAAGCTCTGCTCCAAGTACTGTGGCCTCCAGCCTTCCCGTGGGGCAGGTGACGGGCCAAAACCCCTCCCCTGTGGGAGCGCCAGTGCTGGGGGTGTCAGCGCAGCCCAGCGAAGCAGTCGCGCAGGGCTCGGGGTTGTTGCAGAGCGGCCAGGCACAAGCGAGTCAGCCGGCCATCCCGCAGCCAGGAGGTGTGGTGCAGCCAGGCCTTGGACCCACGGGGGTTGTGCAACAGAAATCTGTGACTCAGCATCCAATGGGGGGAAGCAGTCAAGTGTCAGCAGTGCCTGGCGCTCCCCATGCAGTGGTCCCTGGAGTTCAGAGCGTGCCTGCGGTTGTGCCCGGTACAAGTGTGCCTAGTGTGTCCACCACAGCTTCTGTTACTATGCCAAACGTCCCTGTTACGCTGGTCCAGTCCCAGCTGACGAGCCACCCTTCTGTCAGCAGAAGCACTGGCACGGTCCAGTCCCAGCACGTCGGACACTCGATGATGCAGGGCGCGCCCAACGCGCCCGCCAGTCTGCCTCAGGCAAACCTCGGACAGTTTCAGACCCAGGCCCAGTCCTTAGCAGGCCAGATTGATGATACTAGAAGAAAATCGGAACCCCTACCTCAGCCACCACTTTCTCTTATAGCTGAAAATAAACCTCTTGTGAAGCCTCCCATTCCAGACACTCTAGCAAATCCTCTTCAGTTACCTGCAAGTACTCCAATGAACAGTCTTGCTAGCTCTGTTTTTGGCATATCCATTCCTGTTGATGGTGATGAAGACAGGTATGAGTTATTCTATAACGCCATAAAAAAGATCTGTATTTTTAGGGGGAAAAACGTTCATGTTATTGCCAAATGTGTTTTGTAAATTCATATTTTCAGAAAGTCTTGTTGAGGTTCATCTGGACTGTATTTTAAGAGTGCAAACCGTAGCAAAGTATTTCAGTCAGTAGTGACTTGTACTTGTTTTTTTAGGGTGCGAGTGTGATTACTTTTCTCACAAAATGGGGTACAAAGTATCCTGAAAGCTGCTTAATGCACAAATAATTTGACCTCCTCAAAGTCAAAGACTAAAAGCTGTGTTTCTGCATAGCCGGAGGCTTAGGATGTGAGAAGGGCTGTTCTCTCCTTTTTCCTGAATGCATTATAAAACACTTCAGTGACTGCTGGGTTAAAATGACCTTGTATTGAAGTGTTAAATCGGTGTGGTGCTATCTCAGGGCTTTTAACACAGATTCTTGATTTCTGTCCTGCTGTGGAGTTAACACTTTATAGTGTCAGTTAGTAAGGAAGGTACCTGCACTTGGATGTGGATTTGTGTGCAAATCCATATGCAGGGAAAGCTCTGCAGAGAATGGTCCTTTGTATTGAGGAAACAGACTCTACTTGGGCAAAGATGAGGACACGGTGGGAAGTACAGCCTTACAGTGATGTTTTTTTTTAATTGGGAAGTATTTTGGAACTATGAGTTGTAACAGAGGGGTGTGGTGTGAGCAGACTCCTAAGAGGGCCTGAGAGAGGGAGTGGGTGTGTGGCTGCTGTTCCCATAGGCATGTCAGACTGCTCTGAAGGCCAAAACCACTTGATTGACTTCTTTGAGAGAAAGAAGAATCAAGCCGTGTTTGAGCACTGAATTTAAGTCCCAGCATTTACTGTCAGTGTTGTTGCAGTTTGGAGGAAGGGAATACATTTGTTTTTAAAAACAGACATTAGGCCATTATGAGCAGGTCTTGTGGAGAGTCTCTTTCAGACACTTTGCCATGAGAACTGAGTAAGAAATGGAAATGGGGTCTGAATGCAGTATGCTCTTTTTGACAGGCCGTGCTATGGTGTTCAGTAGAGAAACTAATGTCTGGTTATCAGTGAAGGAGTGCCTGTGTGTCATTTGTCAGCTTCTGCATTGGGTGATAAAACTGTGCCCTGTGCTGGGTTGTCAGAAAGCCAGGAGCACACGTATGGTGTGAGAGTCTTTCCCAGCTGGGAAGGTGATCCTGGTAAGCCATGAAGGTTCACCTTGAAGGGACCTAGACTTCATACATAACGTAGGAGATAGATACAGAGATTAAAGTTTATTCTTTGCTCTCCTCAAGCAGTAGCCTGACTTCCACTGGCTTCAGACAGAGAAAGGTGAGAATGAAAACCTAGCAGGTTGCTAAGGCTGTTTTACCTCTTGGTTTTTATTTGCCTTACTGAGAAGGCTTTATTGTAAAACTGTCTCCTTGTCTGCTGTTCTATTCTTCCTCCTGCTTTTTTCCTCTTTCCAGGCATTTAAATTGTGCCACTACTCCCATGGGCTTTGCCCAGCTGCCTTATCTACTGGAATCAGTGGTGAAATAGTTAATGAAGACCTTCAAGTGTCATTAATAGGATGGGGGTTGACACTGATAAAGCTATTACGGCACAAAGGGAGCTGATACATCATGAGTCATGGTGTGTGCTGGCTGGTCCAGGAAGTTAATGCACAGCTCAGTTCGGAGAGGTTACTTGGTGGTCATAGAAGCTATAAATCTGTGGAAAGCATTTTTCTCTTTGTCTTTCTTACTATTAATGTGTAACATTGCCAGAAGGGGGGCTCAGTGTGTAGGCCCGTATCTGTGTTTCCTCTGGCACCTTCAGTTATAGTTCACTATTTGCACGTACTTGAAGCTTCACAGGCTTGTGTAGATCATTCTCCTGTAGCTGTCTTCTAAAACAGTGACTCATCAAGGAGTCGTGTATAGCTCTCAATACCCTGGATTTATCTGGAAAGTCACTCACCACCCTGAATATGAAGAGGAACTGTTTTAAAGGTAAAATAGTTAAGATGGAAATTCTTTGAAAGCAGCACATCAGCAATACAGTAAACATGAAGTAAAAAATTGGTCAGTTAATGTATTTCTGAAAAAAGGCTTTTTATATTACTCCTGTCTTGTCTGCTGTTTTAAACTAAGCAACATCTAAGGTCACTAGGGGTGGAGATCATCTAGCCTGATATATAAAGAGAACTGTTTATAGATTACTTTCTTCCAAGCCATTGCCCAAAGACTTTTAATTTCCTGTTCCCATAGCCCAGTACACTTTGACAGTAGTCTATAAAAAACTGTGTTTTCTTGCATTGACCTGATGAATAGTGAAGAATCAATTAATTGGGAAATCTTGTCTGGGAGGGGGAGAAAGGGTGGATAGGTAGTCCAGAAGAATGAAGAGGAAAAAAGTCTTTGGTGTGTCATACCTTCCTTGAAGAGCAAAGGCAGTATTTCAGTTGATGTGTCCAAATTACTAAGCTCTTAAAAAGGAAAAATAGTTTTGTGAAAGTTATGAAATATTTACAGCATAACACAGTATTATTTTATTTTCCTCTTTAAATGTGACTGCAAATAAAATAAACTACAGCAGTATTAAAGGATGGAGGAACTACTGCTGGTACTGAGGCAGATGTGGGTATTGCTGCCTCAAACAGGGAGCCTGAAAAATAGTAATTGTGTAAAAACACAATTAGAACTAGGTCTCGAAATTGTTCTGACTTTTTTTGTTGGACTTCAGCACTAGTACTAATTATTTTGGAGAGAGGACAGTTAGAGCACCTGAGAGGATTTTGGTATTGATATGTGTCAAGTTCTCTGCTTACCCTTAGGCCCATGTATACACAAATTTGTAATTGACAAGCAGTATATTTCATCTGTCTCAATAACTTTATTTTGGCTCTTGGAGGAAAAGAAATATGTTGCTTCTGTTAAAAGAATGTTACTGAGAAAGCTTGTTCAAACCTCCTACATGTTTGGCAGACTTCTGGGGCAAAATATTACTAGGGCTGTTGGAAAAGGAGCAGAGTATAGATCATTTTCCAGAGATAACTGCCCGGCTTGAACTGTTCCGGCTGTATTCCAGGAACACTAATGAATGGCTGCAATTGTGAACTGTCAGCTATGGCAGCCGGGCTGCTGAGAACCCGATTGTGCAGGGCTCTCCGCAGCCTGGCTCCCAGCTCAGCTAAATCACCTATTTGTATGGGCACTAACTGCTGAGAGAGCTGTGCTCTTGAGACCATGTTCATCATATAAGGACAAAACTGGGCATGGGATCACTTAAGCATTGCCCTAGATACATATTTTGTTGTGCTCCTGAAGAAAATAGTAAGTATTCTGCAAACACATAGCAGTACACGATACTTGAATTGCATTGGAACTCAGTGTTATCCCTTTCTTCACCTTGCTCATAAACTTTGTAGAGGTTTGAGCTCTCCTACAGCTGCAGACTTGTTCTCAGCTGTCCTCCTGAAGGCCTGTGTTTGCCAGGGTGTGTGGAAGCAAGTGAGAATGAAACCTGGACAGACACGCCCCAGAGTCTGGAGAGCCTTTGGTTTGACAGTTCAAAAACTGAGCTGGGACTTCTGGGGTGACCTCTGCAGCTCATGGCAGTTGGTTGTGTTCACTGCTTGCTGTACTTTCTGTAACAAAAATTACTAAAAGTAACTGCAGCACTGCATGAGTTTCTGGGTGGTAGAAAGCCTATTGTGCTGTGCAGTCAGTTTTGGAGTGATGCAAGATAGCTAAACAAAACCGTGGTTACTTGCTTGACAGTACTGCTTCCCAGTTTAAACATTGAAATGCTTTTTTTAAGGAGGAGTGGGTACACTCTTAAAAGTAATGAGGTACAAATGTTTTGGGTGAGAGAGTTAGTAAAAGGAGAAATTGGGGAAAATAGTTGAAAGAAATTCACGATACTGTTCAGTTTGTTTTAAAGACTGTAGTGACCAGGCCTGACAGGTTCCCTGTGTCTCGGACTCCCGAGTGTTCTGCTCAGCTGCTGGGGGTTCGTTTTTCCCCTGTTTCCTGTAGAGGAATGCAAATGTTCCATAGCTGATTTCTGAATGCTGTCTGTATGGCAGAAATAATAGCATATGTTTTATGGAAGCTATTTTAGACTTCTTGTTAAAAGCTAAATACTGAAGTATTTGGATGTTTTGAGAAGGCAGAACTACCAAGCTGCTCTCAGACTCCAGAAGGGCTGAAAGTTCTCCGAGGCTGCATTTTTATGGGAGGTGCTGATAATTTTTATGACTTCAGGTGACACTATAGTAAAGAGGAGTTGCTTCCTGTTACTGTATTGGGTATTTGAGTTATCAGCCTGTTGCATGCTGAGGCCGTATATTAATTTTCCTGCTTTAAAGCTGGCAATTAGCAGTTTCTGTTGCTTAGGAGAAGTGCAAGCCTTGTTTGTGTTTTGTGTCAGCAATGATTCCTTAAGAAACGTCTGTGAGATTCCTCCTGCTAAAGTACATCTGGATGGTTCTGTTCAATAAATCTAGATTGTCAGGCACAGGTGTCTGCTTTTATTCCTATAGTTGACAAAGTATAAAGATGGAAGTATTTATAGTAACTGCTAAAGCCACTGTCTTCTGAGAAGGTTCTGCAGACGTAAGAGGTCACTTGAAGTGCAGAGTAAGATTGTCCTTTTATGCCTCTTGAAAATTATTGTATCTTTAAACTTCACACTTCATAAATACAGAAGTGTATTAAGTACCAGGAAATCTTTGCCTTATAGGATAATGTATTTTTACTCTGGCAGGGCAGGTGAATTACTTGACCACATGAAGGACAGCTGGATGGTTGTCTTAATTTTCTTTGTCAAGCAAAGCAAAATTAGTACAAGGATGTGTATATCTGTTCTCCCTTTGAAGCTTTGAAGGATGCATTTGGATTGTGACAGCTTGCTTGAGTGCTTTTGTCAGTGCAGAGAGAAGGTAGAAATATTAATTGGTGCCCTGGAGAGGTGTCAGCTGCCTGTGGCACTGACAGCTGGTGGGTTTGTCTGCAACACATGAAGGGTTACAAACTGGAGTGGGGATGTGGGCACAGCCCGGCAGGTGTGGCCTCAGCAGGGCTGAGTGGAGGGGAGGGATCCCCTCCCTCCACCTGCTGGACTTTGCCTTGTGCAGCCCAGGACACCATTCCCCCCTCTGCAGTGAGGGCAGAGTCCTGACCCGTTTGTCTGGGAGGGGATGAGAGTGGCAGGTGTGTGAGCTTGCAGGGGAGAAGTGTAGATTGGATAGGAAATGAGATACTGCATTCAGTAAAGTGTCTGAAGCTTTTGCATCCATCTCAAGCAGGTTTATTATCCAGTAGAGGATGGGGTGGTCTGAAATGAGGGTTAAAAACCCCTGCTTGCTTCTCCATCAAGTTACTTTGGCTATTTTAGTAGGGGTGTAGATGAGAGCTCCTGGGAATGTCTCTTATGTAGATGTCTCCTATGTAGAACACTCTTTGGTGGGTGCAAGGCCTGTAAATACCTTGACCAACCCTACAAATGCATTTTTAAAAATACTTTTTCTGTAAACCAAGTAGTGAGCATTCACCGACAGCATAGGCTGGCCTGAAACTTGAGTGGTAGAGACTTTGTAAATGCTGTGGGAAGGCAGACAGATTTATAATATACTGTGTAAATAACCATACCATACATGGCCTAGGATCTAATATCTTTTTTTAAAGCTAAGTGTGTAATTTGAAACGTTTGCTCATGGATGCATTCTTCACGAATATCACATGAGTGGGACAGGTGGGATTTGCCTGAGTCTGCATGAAACTGTTTTATCCACTCTTTTTTCCCCCCCACAAATACTGAAATATTTTGTTGTCAAAAAACCAGGAGCCATTTGTATTTATAGATGACTGAAATAGCTGAAAGTGTTGTCACTGCAACTTAGTGGGAGAAAAAAAAATCTCATTTTAGTGCAGTTTTATTTGAGGATGAGTATTCAAGTCCTGTTATCTCAGTTCATTCAAATGTGAATAATATTGTTGAGTTTTACTGTGGCTTTTCTTGAAAGCTACTTAGTAGAGGCAAGAATTCCTGACTAGATCAGGCAGAGTTTCTGCATTGCTGTTATCAGCTTGTAATCTCTAAGTTTCTATCTGAAGATGTGATCTGCTGCAGATTTATTTTTTTTTGCCTGGAAGTCAAGCTGTGCATAATGTGAACTACTTTGTTCTGTATCCTCCCTCCAAGAAATGAAGGTTGACTACAGCCAGTGAGAAGACAAATCATTAGTACAAGAAACCTTACACTTGTTACGTTTTGATTTAAGAACAGAAGCTCTCAGATTAGTCCTCAGACAGTTTGTAAGATGATGTAATTAAAGTTCAGCCTGACTGACAGCCGTCACAGAACAGCCGTGCTTCATTAGCAGGTGGTGTGTTAATTAACGTGTCTGTGGCAATGCTGTCTGGGACGGGAGGAGCATGAGAGCCTTGGCTACCTGGCTGGGACAGGAGCACAGCGAGCCTGGGTTTGGAAAGTGGGAGGACAGCATGGTGAGGATGGAAAGGGGCATCACTGGATCCTGGAAACCATAAAGCTGTTCTGATGACAGCTGTGTGCAGCACTCCTGAGCCTTGGGGACCAATCTGTGGGACCCAAGGGAACTGGACTCCAGGGTTTTGAGCTGCAGCTGTTGAAATCAGGAATGACAAGCTACTTACAAGATTGTTGTATTCTTTTAGATTAGTATGAAATAGTCATACTGGAATTCACTATTTGAACTCTTCAGCAAAACTTCAGAAATAGTGTATGGTTATTACCCAGTACAGGTATAATGAAACTTTTAATTTTTTTTAATTATTTATTAAAATCATATAATTACGTAAAACAAGTAATAGCATTGGTAGGGGTTGAAAAATATTCCTGGTGTTGTTTTTAAATACTCAAACCCACCCAGAGCAGGGGAAGGATGATGGCAGTGTTTCAACAGAGCAGGCAAGTGATCAGTGAAATGCCTCTGCCAGACTTCATACCCAGTTGTCTGCATTTCCTTCTTCTTAGAGACTTCTAGACACTGCTGGATATTATTTTCCAAAAGAGAAGTATGAGCTACTGCTTTTGGGTTTTCCAGTGAAGATCAGTTCCCTGCAGTGTGCTTTCTGTATGCTGTTACAGTATTTTTATTTTGTAGTAGTCTGTGAAACCCCTTTAAATCCATTGTGGTGCTTGAGAACCACTGTCCCTAAAACTGTCATGTGGGTTGGTCATTGAGTCAGCCTCTCCTCTTTATCTGTAGCTGGAATGCACCTAAAACTGAGTTAAAGCTTGGCGTTCTTGCTGGTCCTTTCGGGTATGTATAGCAAGTATAATGGCTTTAAGGAACTGTGTGAACAGAATATGCAGTGAAGCACATCACTTCAGAGCTTGAGATGTCTTTTTCCTTAGTTTTGCATTGACTCCCCCACATTTAGTCCCTGTCAGTTTTCTCCTGCACAGGTTTGTGCTCCGGTTACTGTTCTGTAGGTATAGTCTTACAAAAGAAAGCTCATTCAGAGTTGCAGCTGCTTTAAATAGTAGGTGTTAAAAATAAAGTGAAACATCTTTTAAAAGGATGGAGAAGGGATTCTGTTACTAGTGTAAACATCATCTTAAAATGCTATAAACTGTGCTGCGATTTCCCTGATAAACTGTGATCAAGTGACTGTCAAATCCCTCATCCAGATGAACCCTGCCAAGTGCTGTAATTTTGAGACCAGCTGTAATCAGTCAGTCCCCGTTGCAGGTTATAGTCAGTACCCCAGTAAACAGCCCTATTGGGGAGGGCACTGAGACACAGAACTGAGACCTACATTGGGTTTGGAGTACTTCTGGCTAAAAGTACACCCAGCCTTTTGTAAACATCAGGTACTAAGGGGGGTTTCATTTGTTGTCCTTTAGTACACAAATACATCTGTGTATGGTGACAATTCTCTTGAGCTCACATTGCTTGCTTACCTTACTATTGGGTCTCTTACCTATTCAGTAGTAATTCTGGTGTTAAAAAAGGCTGAATATGTTAGTTTGCTGATTCCCTCTTCAAGATGTCTTTGAATCACCTCTTTCTCCAAGTGCTTGATTCAATTCTGGCTCTGTAGCAGCAGCACACATGCACAAAGTTGCTGCTAGTGTGCTTCCTTTGATAAATGTGACCAAAGAACACTTTTTTTGGGCAAAATGCCCAGCTCCTGTATCTCTGTTCACAGGATGGGAACTGGGAGATTACTGTTGACTTCCCCATCCTACTGATGCATTGCTGCATGATTAATGACCTTACTGCTAGGGTCAGGGTTATGAGAATAGGTCATCTGCAGGTATAGAGACAGTCATACTCCACTGCCCAAGTAGTGGATTAAAGTATCCCATAACACTTGGAAGAGACCGTGGGAGAGCACTGGTGAATGATGCTTCCACTGAACCCTTGGAAAGCCATGTGCAGAGCAGTGATGGACTTGATTTGTATGAGCTGAGCTCTTACCAACAAAAATGTCATGCAACTTCATGTCATGCATGGCATTAAAAACTCAAGTCATTTTATGACATGGTCACATCTCCTGTGGCTTTCTGTATGAGACCTTAAGTTAATTGTTCCCAGAAAGAATTTTGGCTGAAGTGAGCTTCTGTAAAGGTCACCCATGTGTGCTTGCTGCTGTCTGGGTAATAAATATGTGCTTCTGTTCTTCTTTGGTTTTCCTTAGAGATATTGAGCATGGATTATCTGACCTGTTCTTATGCTCTTCAAAGACAGACTCTTCGAAGTGCTTAGGCCTTTTGAATGTCTTGCATCATTCCTGTTCTCAGAACTAAAGAACATAACTCAGTGACATTGAGAGAAAACTGTCTGAGGTGGTAATTTTTTTATTTATTTGGGGAACAAGTGCTGTTTTTCATGTGTTCTTCTTGTTGTTGCCCTCAATTGCTGAGGTTGGTCAGTAGTTTGAAGATTGAAACTTGTTCATGAACAATGATGTTACTATTTCACTTGGGGCAGTGTCAGGAGGACTTGTGGGGCTCCAGCTGTGGCACAGCAGCATCAGGCTAGGTTTTACTGCTCCTGTTTTCTCAGTTGTTTCTGCAAACAGAAAGGCATTTTTAGGTATTCTCTAACCTTTCACTGTTTCTTATGGTTAAACTAGATGTCTCAGCAGTCTGAAACTGTCATATTAGTTTAGATCTGCATGTGAGGCATCATTCATGCTGCCTCTGTGGATTTTCTTTTCCTGTTTAGGTACACACACCCCCATTAATTATTTTTAAAT
Source organism: Phylloscopus collybita (assembly GCA_027886175.1). Taxonomy (NCBI): domain Eukaryota; kingdom Metazoa; phylum Chordata; class Aves; order Passeriformes; family Phylloscopidae; genus Phylloscopus; species Phylloscopus collybita. Next base: position 368,804 of record JAJNNQ010000003.1, read on the forward strand.
ATATAGCTATGGAGTAGAAAGGGTTCTTGTACTTGTCTGAAGTAATGCAAAAGCAATTTCAACAGTAGTGGTTGCAAATGAGAATCTAATAAGGAAAAAATTTCTGTATCTTTTTAGATGCTTAAGAACAGTACAAAAATACAGAGCATAGAGGGTGTCAGTATAAAAACAGACTATATGGAATGCATGCTGTGTGGTTACAAACCACTTTTGATACCTAACAGTAGCAACATGGCTTTATATGCTACAAGTAAATTTGTCTTGGAAGTTACATGACTTTCTATTTTCGGCATCATTCTGAGGAGGGGACTGTTCATACTTCTGACAGCTGCATTAGAAAGCCTTGCTTTCAGCAAAGGAGTGCTCTCTTGATCTGCACATGCCAATTGTTTTCCACATGTGAAGTCCTATTACACAAATGTCCTTTAGCTATTGTGTTGCTCTTCCTGTCATTACTAGTTGTGTGCAGTGCTTCTTAGGAAAATGTGGATGTTACCAACACAGGAGCATGGTGTTTATCAGTTTTGATCAAGCAACTTCTGTAACTGGTTTTAAACTAAATTCCAGACTCACATGAATTTAGTTTTTTGAGGAGTCCAGTGCTAAAGGTGGGAAAAGGAGTGACAGACACTTTAAACTCAGGCACTTCCTTATCATTACTGATACACAAATACCACTATCTTTGGAAGATTTCTGGTATATACCTGCCATGAGAATCTAATTACTTCTGATAGTGTTTTGTTATGGCGCTACTTCTGTGATGTTTTTGGGTTTTTTAATGTGATTTTTACTGTGCTGTAATTGTACCTTAGTTGAAATAATTAAGTAACTTGAAGACAGTTGTTTTTAGAAATATTCATACCATAAACTTAGAAAAGGGATCAATATCTGTACTCCGAATGTTGATATAAACTTCTTGTTTTAAAACTGGTTCTAAAAGAAATTTGAACTCATGCTTGCACGTCTGAAGATTTTTCAGCAAGGTTGTTGCATTTCTCTCTAGGGCAGGCGCAGCTCTGCCCACATGAGGATGAGCAGCTTGAGGAAGGGAGTTTCTAAGCTTCAGTGTAACACTGCTGCAGCCACTGGTAGCAGAGAACTGTGTGCATCATCCAGTGTCTGGTTCACAGCAAACCTTCAGATGAGACTTTGGAGAAGTAAGGTTTTTTAACTCCCCTGTCAGTGTAGTTGCCGTTGTGGGGCTGAGGCTGGAGGATCAGTCTGCCTTAGGGCTTTGGCACTGGTGTTGGAATGTGGGCATGGTGTAGGGTTTTCAGCAGGGTTACTGTGCCCTGGGCTTGTGTTGTGAGAGCCCACTGAGGAGTGCATGGCCAAGGGCCTCTGTCAGCCCTTGCCCTGGTGTACCTCGGGAAGGGGAGGTGAGGAGGTGACTGAGAGGTGCTTACAAAGGGAGCTGACATTCCATTTTTCATTTCTAGCTGGATCTGTTCTTCAGTTGTAACTTGATCTGTCGTAGTTTGAATGTGGCATATTGAGCTCTGACTCCCAGGTCCCCTTGGAGGAATAATCTGTTTTGAGTATAAATCAGGGGGTTAAGTAGGATGCAAACACTGGGTACTGTGTGCAGAGGTAGTTTGGGACATACCAAAACTGGGAAAGGTGTCTCTTGGGTTTAGCTATGTTTGGCATTAGGGTAGTGGTCAGCTAAATCTATACAGTGTTGCCAGCAGGATGGGAGATACTCACTGTTGGCCTTACAGTCTCATCTTTGTACAGGAGCAGCTTGATATAGCCTGAAAATCCATAGGGCTGGAGAATTACTATTTTGTTTTGGATCCTTGTGTCCTTAATGCAAAGCTGTAGAAACAATAGGGCCTTACAGACATTAGTTTAACCTATCTGGACAGCTAATTCACTTTGTAATGCAGGTTGAATTAAGAGAGTTGGTGTTTCTATTACGTGCCCATTTTCAATATGTCTGTCTGATTCTTGGATCTCATAGGAATCCGTCAACTGCATTCTACCAAGCGTTCCATTTCAACAAGTTACACGAGTCAAAGACCACCTGGGATAGGTATGGATGCTTGAGTATGGAATGCATACATGCTGAGGTATGCATGAACTGCTTTGCTCTATGCAAGTTTCCCATTGTTTGTGTTTGCACACAACTGCTGCCTGTGTTCAGAACTCCATTTTGGGCTTCTGCAGTTTGAAGAGGTGAAAGTGGTCATGGAAAGTGAAGTATTTGTTCTGAAACATGAAACTAAACTCTAAAATATGACATGATTTTTTTTCTTCCTCCTTCCATTATGCATGTATCATACATGATGTGTAAGCTCAGAGTTTAATGCTAGTCAGCTCCTAGCTGACCTTTGCCAAAATATTTATAGTTTCCTTTTCCAAAAGAGGAAACTTTTTGGCATTGAGTCCTGTATCAGAAAACACATGAAAATACATTTAAACACAATTTTGGCAAAGTTAAGATATTTCTGTCTTTAAACCAGGAAAAGAAGCTTTCTGGCTTACTTTCATTCTGCTCAAGTAAAGCTGGATAGGGAACATAGGTGAACTGTGACAAGGACAAAGTAAATCTCCAAAGTTAGCATTGAACTCATGGTGAGAAACTGCAGTGAAGTGCAACAGTCTTATCTGGCATAGATAGGACTTGAGAGAGGTGCATTACTAATTCATCAGTAGCTGCAAACTGTTTCTTTCCCGTGCTTTAATGATTTTGAGGGATTTTTTTTTTTTTGTCAGCATTAAGTCAAAGTCCTAGTGATGTGATTTAATGCTTTGTGCTGCTCTGGCTTGTCAAAACTTCTGCTTAACAAGCTGTGTAGAATGTAAATTTTGTTTGGCTGTTGAAGTATTGATAACCATTTCATCACTGTCCTGGCTGTATTTGACTTGAAAGGCTTTTCAACTTGCACAGCTCAACTGAATCTTTTGAAGTTTGCTTGGCAACAGTTTGTATACTGAACAATGATGAAGGTTATAAGTAATGCTAAGTGTCCTGCTCTTTTTTAAAAAAATTATTTTGTATTGCTGGGGTGCTGGCATTAAGCTCAATTTCGAAGCATATCTTCCTTTTTCAGCAGAAAGTTGGACAAATTTATGTCTTTGCTTTAAGCTCTGGATGATGCCACTTCCCTGTATTTATGGAACAGAGTTGGTATTTAGGTTTCAAGGACTTTGTTATTTCACTGGAACAAACTTCAGGCCTTAGGATACACATTGGGTTTGTAGACCAAAAGGTCACTTTGTGTTCCAGCCTTTAGCTGTTTCTCTACTTTCATGCCTCAAAATAAGTCTTAAGATGGTGAAGCTAATTCAAAAAACCCTAAAATCAAGTAATGAGTTATTAAGATGGAGGCTTCACAAATCTGGAGTTTATGTGCAATGCCTGAAGCAAATGCTGGAAATGTGTGATATAGAATAACATTAAATTCAGGTAGAAGAATGTAAATGGTTGCCTTTAAAATAACCTTGCATCTTTGCTGGTGAACTCTTTGGTAAAAGCAAGTGTTTGTGAGAACATAGAATGAAATTCATCAGGATTGATGCATGTTTTCAACTTAAAATCCATCCAAATTCTAAAGTCTTTGACAGGATTTTGCAGATTTTGCATTTATGCCGCAGTTATTGGATTTTAAGATCACATTAGGCAGCTTTCCTTCACTGGATGATGAAACTGAGAAGCTTTCAGCTATCAACTTCCAGTGAAAGCTAGTGGAGGGAATGCCAGGGGCACCAATGAGCAGTGCAAGCTTGCAGCATGGAGCTGGGCAGGACACAGCAGGGGCTGGAACAACAACATGCTGTGGGGCTTCTTTTTGTCACCTCTGGTTTGGGAAAGAAAAATTGCTGCTGTGAAAGCAATAAGCTCGTGTGATTTCCTCAGAATGCCTTTGTTTGCCCATCACAAGATGTGGGGGTTGACACACTGCAGAGCACCAGGACTGTGAGTCTGCTCATGGCAGTGAACTCTTAATTACATTTTGCAACTCTTTCAGAAGTACTTTGTGAACCTGAGGGGCTTGACTTGGGAGACCTTGGTGTAAACAGAAAATCTTTCTGTGTAATTCTAGTAATTTTTTTAAAAAAATATGGATTATTCCCCTATGAGTAGCTGTCTCTGGGGACCTGCTGAAGTCAGCAGAGCTAGCTGCATACTTCAATAGAGAACAAGAGGTTGCTGAATTGCTCCAGTGAATAGAAACTATTTTATTTCTCACTAACACACTGTGACAGGAAGAGTGCTGGTGACACTCAAACCAGTGAGTGTTAGGGAGACACTGGTTGTTACTGACACATTAGCAGGGATGTTTTCTTGCACAATGCTCACACAGGTGCTGAAGGCACAAGTCTCATATGTTGGTCTTTTCATAGGCTTTAACTCTTTCAAGAATAGAAAAGATTTCTCTGGATAGACTGAATTGCTCAACCAGTGGTAGGACAGTAGCTCATAAATGAGTACAGTTTACTCATAAATGAGTGAACAGTGAGGAGAAAGAATGAATGACCACAGGGCTTTAGCTCACTTGTAAGCAAAACAAGTGGGAGCACTCCAGCGTACCTTACTGGTATTTGCAGAAAGGTTGTTTGATAATTTGATTCAAAGAAGTAAAAGCAAAAGGGAGAGAAGAGCTGGGGGTGGTCACTTGACTTGGGGATGTCTGTCAGACCATTGGTAACACCTTTCCCACTTAAAATGAAGCACATGTGGTGCTTTCCAGGAGGATTTGTCTTGCAGAGGCTGTTGGACAGAGCATTGGTGTCCCATATGCTCTGTCCTGTAGGATCAGCTGTGAGATGTGATACATTGTATGTATCTAAAAAGAAAACTCCTGCATTATGGCAATCTTTTGGGGGGGATAACTTGGTGTCTGGAAATTCCTTAGGATAGTAGCATACAGATAATCATTAATACATCTGAACACAGAACTTTTTTTGTTACTGAGTGAAAAGCTTCAGAATTAGCTAAGATCCAGTCAGTAGGATTTCAGTCTCATTTAGGTGTGAAACACTATTACCTAGTCTAGTGCTTGACTGTGCCAAAGTAGGCACTGTATAATTCATTCCTAATGTATCCAGCTTTGGCATAAAATACATGTATTACTGAGGTCTGTGAAATGTCTAAAAATGAACTGCTGTGCTTTTTTTAAGCATACAGAATGAATTAAGCTGCAAATACCTTTGAAGTTTGATTCTTAGTCTTTTTTAACCTAGATTTTGAGGTGAATTTCAAAGTTCAGAGCGTGTCTTGGAAAGATGATAATTGTATCTAATGACATTAATGGTGAAAACACCACACTGAGTGTGGTAGCACTTGTTGGATTAATAATTGAAGTGGATCTTGGTGCCCATGAATATGAGGTGATGGTGAAGGCTAAATTTTCCTGTGGCCATTAGCAAGTTAACATTAAGACATTAACCTTTTTTTGTATGAGAAGCAGAAAAGGCCTTGGTGTTGTGCAAAGTGCTTCTCGGCAATAACAAACACCATTTTCTATGCAAATCCAAAGCACGGCCCCATACCACCTACAGTGGAGAAAATTCACTCTACCCCAGCCCAAAACAGCGCATTACCTGCCCTTTATTCCATACTGTTCACCTCATGCTCAGGTCACACACTATCCACCACCACCCCTTCTCATCCTTGGCTCTGGTTCGTTATGTAGTCTGTGCACCAGGCCTGCAAATTGTCCACAGATGTCCACTGGGATAGTTTGGTCTGTGATTTTGGGCTCTGTCTCTCATAGTGGTCAGTCAGGACAAGAGAGGTATGTGTGGTGCGTGCAGCTGTTGGAGACCAAAGCTGAGTCAGGTTGTGTCCTGCAGCCGTCCTTGCTGTGGTTCTTCAGCAGACCCTGCAGGGCAGTCTCACACTGTCCCCTGCTCTAGCACAGCACCCACAGAGACAGTCCTCCCTGAACTTCTCCAGTCTGGGTCCTTCCCACGGGCTGCAGCTCTTCATGAACTGCAGCACCATTGGGTCCTTCCCACAGGGTCAGTCTTTCAGAAGCAGGCTGCTTCAGATGCTCCCAGCGCACCTGCTCCAGTGTGGACTCCTCTTTGCATTGGGCCACAGGTTCTGCCAGGAGCCTGTTCCAAGGCAGATGTCCCAGGTCAGCACGGCCTCCTTCAGGCACCACCTGCTCCAGAGCTGGGGTTCTCCCTGGGCTGTGGCTTGGTCTCTGCTGCCCCTTGACTCATCCACAGGTCACAATCCTTCTGGCTGGAGCTCCAGCCAGCCCAGTGTGGCAGCACTGCCCTGGGCACCTGCCAGCCCAGGCACATGGTAGGGGCTGTTATCAAGTGTTCCAGGCACCGCAGTGAGGTGATAAGAGCAATGTGGCAGCAGTGAGAGCAAAATGTGGCTGCTAACAAGCAGTGGGCTCTAACAGACTCAGGCAAGCAAGCCCATGGCAAGCAGAAGAGCTTCCAGGCAATAGTGCACAGGAGCAGCTATCCATTCCATCTAGAACATCGCAGTCAAATCTGTCCTTATCTCAAACCCTTCCAACCCCATGCTGGGTGCCAGAAAGGGCTGTCTTGGTTTCATCCTACCGGCTCTAAGCACCGTGCAGCCACTTGCTCAGCTCCCCCTCCTCCTAGAAGAGGAAAGATGAGAGAACTTGTCAGTTGAGATAAAGACAATTGAATAGGTAAAGCAAAAGCCACTGAAATTTTTTAAACCATCAAAATGAAGATTTCTCTGTCAAAATGGGTGTTGTCTACCTGGTGTTTAAGATAGGAAAACACTGGCTTTACCATCCATCTCTGGAAATGACAAACTGTGCTTGGGGGGTTCTTTGATGTTTTTGCTGACAGTATGTCTTGCCATGTACTTGTGGGCTTCAGTGTGATCTTGGTGTACCAGTATAACATCTTTTTGGGTAGAGCCTTCATTGACGTGACCTTAACTGGGAGGTCCAAGTCAAAATAAAGTGTGCCCTGTTCAGTGTATCTGTTTGATACTTGGTGGGCTGCAGCAGCTCAGTGTGGAGTGGGGGTTTTACTGTTAAAAACAAATATTCCACATCTAATGCACCCTTTCATCTGTCCTGTAGTCCTTGATGTGGATTTTTTTGCAGTTTTGACAATAGTTGTCAGACTTCTGTAGCACTTGGAACAATCAGTAATTGGTCTGTTTTTTTACAAGAGCTAAATGGTGTCTTCCCTCTTCTAATTCCAGGATCTGCAGTTTGAGGCATTGGCTCTGCAGTGGATGGTGCACTCACAGAATGTGTCAGACTGTCTCTCCATTCAGTCATCCAAAAAGAGTTATTTAAGAGATTTTTTGGGTTTCTTCCTGGCCTTTTCATAAGGACTGGATTGTATTTATAAATGTCACTCTGCAGCCATGGGATAAAATATTTCTATGCAAACTGGAATTTGATGTCAGGCATTTAGGGTTTGAGAAAAGTACAAAATTTTAAGATTTGGCAGCACATTTGGAGTTTCCCATGAGAGTAGCTGTCACTGGAGGGCTCTGCTCATTGAATGTCCCACAGGAGCTGCTTGGTGTTGGGAGCACTGTCAGATGAATAAAAACAAAATCATGTGGGAATTGTGCTACCATAACATTGCATTCTCATCTGCTTTTAGAAAGTGACATGAAGTGTAGTCAGCTTTTAGGTTTTATTCTGATGGCAAACTGAGGCACCCCCTGTCAGTGTGGAGCTCCTCCTGGCGGGGGTGTGAGCGGGGGTCTGTGTGGTCCCAGCCCCTGCCTGCTGAAGTTGGGAGGGGTGCCAGGATGTGTACAGGGAGCTGGGCTGGAATCCAGACTCAGCATTTCAGTCTTAGCACAGCTGCTCTGGGGATGAGGGCAAGAACATTACAAAATAGTGTATAAGCTGCTTCCAGCTTCCAGCACTGTTGGTGTCACATCACGTGCAGGCTGTGTGTGGTAAAGCAGTGGTTTCCCTGGCTCATTCCAGTCAGGCTGCAGGGGGGGACAATTCCTGCAGCCCCCCAGCAGGCAGAGGGGAGCTCAGAGCACAAGGTACTGACAGGAAAGGTGCCTCTGCAGTACGCCACGCAGGTACACCTCTTTGGGAGGCTGAGGGCAGGCTGCCTGTCTTTCTCATGGACCTGTACTTGCAGTGATGTAGTGGGGTTTATTTTTTTAAATAATCACACTACAAAATAGCTGAAACAGGGATAGAAGAACAAGGTTCCTGTCTCAAGTTGGATTAGATGGGTATCTATTGACATTGTGCCATTGTGCTGCAAGGATGGGGAAGTAGATCCCACTGCCAGGTGTGGTGTTTGCTTTAATTATCCTCCTCTTGTTGTTACCCCTTAGAGCTGCCTCCTGACCTGTAGAGTGGTGTCTGTGAAGGACTGTGAGAGAACATGGAGTCTGGGGGTTTTGTGGTTCATGAACACACATAATTCTGACTGTACCAGATGAGTCTGATGCATGTTAATTCAACATGGAAAGGAATACTTCCCTTTGCATGAGTTACAAATAGCTTTTATTCTCAGGAGGTTTAGGGTTTTAAAGAGGCTTAGAAGACAGTAAGAGACTGGAGCAGTTTTCTTTTGAAATGGGTGTTCAGCACTTTTGGTTTGGGTTTCAAGACTGGCTCTGTAGAAATAGAGGCTGTTCCTCCCTCATTCTGCAAACTTGATGCCCTCTGCTTGTGAAAGCCAAGTGCTGGTACTGATGGTCCTGTGGGAGCCCTTAAAATTAACTTCTCTGACCAGTATCACTCTTCAGGAGCTGAGCTGTGTTTCACATCTGTGACTAGTACTGCCCAGCACATTGCCATACTCTTTGTAAAAAGTCTTAAGTGTTTTTTTTTTCCTTAACACTTGATTTTGGTGAGTTGCACAATTCCTGTGAGGCAGGTTTCCCAGCAGAACTGCAGCCCTGGCATTTTCCCCATGTTAACTCTACCAAAGGTGGCTGCACACTGCTGATAGCCGTGCCCGTGGCTGGGAGTGTTATCAGCAGCTCTCACTGGTGGGGCTGTCACAGGCCAGGAACTCCTGTCTGTGTCCGACCAGAGCTGGGTGGGCAATGGGACCCTGAGAGCCGGGCTGGGAGGGGAGATGGCTGCTGCAGCCCTGCGTGCCCTGGGGAGAGAGAGCCACAGCTCCGCCCGGCACGGGGAGACCAGGCTCTGGGGGAGAGCAGGGACACCCCGGCCTGCGGAATCCTGGCTCCAGAGCTGCCCGTCAGGGGCTGGCCTGTGGGCCTGTGGCGTGACTTGGAACAGACCCTAGCTATTGAGGGCCGGGTTTCCATCGCACAGGACTCAGAGATGCAGTTTGGGATCTTGTTGGCCCAGTAAATACACATCCTCACAGTGTGCTGAGGTGTGCTGGTGGACCTTCTGCACCAGTGTGGAACAAGCCTGGCCCTGGCTGTGACCCACAGCAATATATTTGTCAGCTGTCAGACAGGTTCCAAGGAGAATTCACCGGGAGCCAGGGAGTGGCCACAGGGCTCAGGGCTCTGGTCCTGTCTCACCCTCCTGCTGGTTGCTGCCACAGGAGCAGTGCTGAGCCAGGAGCTCCTTACCTGGAAGGTGGACTCAGGTGAATCCAGAGAAGTATTATAACAGGACTTTTTCTTCATTGCTTTACAAAAACAGTTTGGAAGAAATAATGCTAGTGGTAAGAATCCTATTAATATCCCATGAATTCTTCTTTTCCTCAGAGAAGAAAGCTGGAAATGAGGCCAGGAATCAAAACAGTTGATTTAGTGTTTATTCTAATGCATTTTTTTGGTTCTGGGTGTCGTAAGCCCAGTATGAGAAGGTATAAAGTGAAGGAGCAGAGTTTCTTGTGAGTCACAACTGTACTGGGCAGCTGGGTGAGGTGAGGGGTGGGAGGAACACCCCCCTATGAATGTATACTACTGAATTCTTGACTCTGAGCTTCAGCCTTCCAGTGACAGCATGATCCAGGAGTCCTGTGGGTGCATAGTTTTACCTGAGCGATACAATAACACTCACAGAGTTTTCTCATTGTATTTACAGTGCGTCTGGTGCAAGTGTTGTTGCCATTGACAACAAAATAGAACAGGCAATGGTAAGTAAAATATAAGTTGTTATTTCTAACAGGATTAATGTGGTTCATCACTGAGCATAAGTTTCCTGCTGTATTATGTTCCTGTGAGGTTGTGATATCCCTCCAGGTGTGTCACTGAGAACATCAATTGGAAAAAGGATTTTCTGTATGAACTATGAATGACCACAAACCGTTATTGCTTTTACTGTTGACCCAGAAATGTTTTTCGGTTAATTTTCTTACAAATTGCTGTGAACAAGGTGATTGAGCTTGAAGGAGTGCTGAAAATAAGTGCATATTTCAGTCTGTTACTCTAGCCAAGTTCATTTCTAGTTTTTCTGAGGGGTCAGGTATGCCATCCTTAACACGCTGCTCAGCTTCCGTTGGAGCTGTTGGATTTTGGCTTCTGATGATGTAAAAGCTTTCTTGTTGATTTGGTTCTCACGCACCTCAGTGACTGGGCCTGTGTACCACAGACCCATTATCCTCAGGTCACAGCATCAGAGCTGGTGCTTTCCTTCTGAGGAGCTGGGATGTCATTCTCATCCCTGGCTTCCACATAACTGAAGGGACTGGAGTGCTGGAGACAAAGCTTTGATATCAGGCCCGCTTCACAAAGGGGCTGGGATGCTTGTGCTCAAAGGCTGATTTATTCGTAAATGTTTGGTGATGAGTGCTTTGTTTTTCCAGGCTTGCTGCAGTGAAAGCAGTACCAGTAAGTCTGGGGCTGGGGTGAAGGAAACTGTTCTTTCCCGTGGTGTAACCATCCCCTTGTTCTTTGCAGGATCTAGTGAAAAGCCATTTGATGTATGCCGTGAGAGAAGAAGTGGAAGTCCTGAAGGAACAAATAAAAGAATTAGTTGAAAGAAACTCTTTACTTGAACGAGAAAATGCACTGTTAAAATCCCTTTCCAACAACGATCAGTTATCGCAGCTCTCCAGCCAGCAGGCGGCCCCCGGTAGCAGCTCGCAGCCCGCGCAGCCCAACGTGTCCTCGGCGTGAGCCCGGCCCTGCGCCGCCGGCAGCAGCAGCAGCAGCAGCAGCGCTTCTCTTGTGTGTTTGGCCTTTTCAGTATTAGACAATCGTCCTCCCAGAGCTGCCCCCGCCGCTGTGGCTGCGCTGCGGGAGGGTCCCGGCATCCTCGCTGCAGACGGGAGCTCGCAGAGGGTCCCTGGAGCCTGGGCCCTCCGCGGGCTGCAGGAGCGAGGGGGAGCTCTGTTAGAGCTCGGGCGGCTCGCCGAGGTTCCCATTGCTCCGGGGTTGCTTTGAGCCTTGCTGTCTGGTAAGGAGCAGCAATTCCTCTTCAGAGCCACTGTTCTTTTCATATAAGTAACATTTGCCTATGTTAGTTTCATTTATTTGTTTTATTTATTACAGGGCTGCTATTTTCATAATGTACATGAACAATGTCACAGAACTTTTGAATTTTTTTTTTAATAAATGTCTGTATGGGTAAAATGATAGATGGGATTGCGTTAATAGATACAATGTCTAGGCAATAATTGAACAAAGAATCCTGGCATATTTCTAACACTAATGGCAATTGACCTTTGGTATTTATTTACGGTAGTAAAGATCCAGCTTGAATGTAAATTTTGTATAGAGTGTAAGTATGAAGACCATAGTGCATCTGTACAGGTAGTCACCAGTCCTTGTGATATAATAAATAAGTGATGGGCTATTTTGATGAAGAAAACTTTGCTCATTTCTGTTTCTACTTTCTAATAGAGAGAAAGGGGCCATGATTCCTCTGCTTTTTGACATTTCGTTTTTGGTTTGGTTTTTTGGGTGGGAATAAAAAGCTGTGAAATTGTTCAACCTACTTTGTAACCAAAGAAGCAAAGCTGTGTAATTGAGTTGGTTGTTGGTTTTTTGTTTTGGTTTGGTTTTTCTTTTTTTTTTTTATTTTATAATGCACATTCTTTATGTATTTTTTATTTAGTGTTTTCTCATTCACAACTTTCTTTGCTGTCTGGCATGATCTGCATGACCTGTAATCTTTGAACCACTTCCGTACCTCATGTTTTTATCCAGCACTCTTAGTGTAATATGTACTAGTCTGTGAACAATGTCAATAAAGAGAAAGAACAGCTGGTGTTGGTGGAGCTAAGCTAGTGTGCTAGGCACTAGTTGTTAAAACAAATAAATGAAGTGAGCCATCTTTTGTTCATTTAAAATGGTGTTTTGAATTTCGTATGCAGAAAACGTTTTGTTACATTGCAGATTTAATGTATTTAATAAATGCAACATGCAGATTAAATGCAGTGTATACTGAGTATTTAAATTAAAAATGTACATTTCATAAATACAGTTTCAAGAAAGACCATCATTTGTGTAAACTAATGCAGTGTGTCAAATTGATGTACAAATATATATATATATTTTAACACATTTTCTGAAATTAAACCAGTTTTGTTGACTTTTTTGGCTGTAGATGTTGTTGCAGTATAATTAAGTTCAGTAGCTCTTTCCTGAACAAAATGGAGAAACGCAGGGTCAGTGAGGCCATAACAGACCAATGCCAGGGTTACCACTTCTCATGCAACAGCCTGGCTTCTTCTCTTCTAGGAGAAGCATCTTCTGCTGCTGTCAGTGGCCGCCTTAGGGGTTTGGGTTTGCACTGATAGCTCTAAATAACCACCTAGGCCTGCTGAGTCACTGCTGTGAGTGTCTGCCTCAGTACCTTAGCACATCTGCTCACCCTCGTGACTAAGGTAAAACAGACAAAACACTGCAAACTGCAAGTTTTGGTGTGTTCAGATCACAAAGAAGCGTCCGTGGCCTAGAAACTGAGAAGCATCTCCTCCTGGTAAGCATCAGTTCAGCACGGTTCAAACCAACCATGTGTTGTGTGCTTATTAAAAGGTTCTTGCTGAAATAACACCAAAATAATCTTTCCGTGAGGTGTGGATTGCTGTTTCCTGCCTGCTGCACCTCTGTGCAGTGAGCATGGCTGTGAGACCTTAGTGCACTCAGATTAGAAAGCAAAATATTCCAGCAGCTGTGTGTTTCCTCTCCAGTGCCATCAGCAGTGGTTTGCTCCAGCTGTACGGTGAGGATGGTGCTGGGAAGTGAAGGAAAAAGGGACAAACCTGATCTTCGGGGAACAAGAGTTCCTCAGGTGAGTAGCTGATTAAAATTTCTGTGGAGGATATATTCTGTCAGCTCACTTTTGAGTGAAACAGCCATCTGCATTTGACTCAGCTGGTGGTTGTTTTTCTGCTGGGAGCAGCAGAGCACTGAGCCCATGAGGACAGTCCGGGGCAGCTCTGCTGCCCTCGGAACGCCTGTTCTGTGTCTGAGGTGTGCGGCAGAGGGACAGGCACATCCCTCACACCGGGGGGCTGCAGAGGCACTTGCTCCAAAAGCAAAAAGCATGTAGTAAATCTGAAAAGGGTGAAACAAAGATTGAACTGTTATTTTAATGTTTAAAACTGTTGTTTTCCTGTTAGAAAGCCTCTGCTTTGCTCTGCTCCTGTCAGGGTTGCTTTGCAGGGGGTTGTGTTTAGTTTTCTCCTAGAGGTAAGCTGTGTTCAGCTCTGGGCAGCAGCTCGGCTTGTGAGAGCACTGCGAACTGGCAGAAAGGGTCTGGGAATGGTGCGGGCTCTTCTCCAGAGGCAGCCTGAGGAAAAGGAGCAGCAGTTCTGACAGCGAGGCCGCCGTGGTGGCAGCAGCGTGTGACGGCGGGGGCAGAGCGCTGCTGGTGCCGGCCCGCTGGGCGCTGCCCGAGCGCTGCTGAGCCCCGTGAGCCCCTTCCCGGGACCCTTCCCGGACCCTTCCCGGGACCCTTCCCGGACCCTTCCCGGACCCTTCCCCGAACCCTTCCCCGACCCTTCCCGGGACCCTTCCCCGGACCCTTCCCCGGACTCTTCCCGGACCCTTCCCGGGACCCTTCCCGGGACCCTTCCCGGACCCTTCCCGGACCCTTCCCCGGACCCTTCCCCGACCCTTCCCCGGACCCTTCCCGGACCCTTCCCGGACCCTTCCCCGGACCCTTCCCCGGCCGTGGCGCAGCGGGACCTGCGGGGGCCGTGGTGGCCGCGAGGCGGCGCTGTGGGGCGGGGCGGGGCTGCCCGCGCACCGCCCCCGCCCGGTCCCGGTCCCGGTGCCGCTCCCGGTGTCGGTCCCTGTCCCGGTGCCGCTCCCGGTGTCGGTCCCGGTGTCGGTCCCTGTCCCAGTGCCGCTCCCGGGCCGTCAGCACAGCCCCGGATCCGCCGCCACTGTCTCGGTCCGGTTCCCCGTTGCTCGGGCCCTCGCGCCCTCCGTGCCAGCGGGGCTGCCGCCGCCTGTCCCGGCCCGGGGGGCTGTTCTCCTGCGGCTCCTGTCGCTGCAGGGTCCCCTCGTGTGCCGCGGGTGCGCAGGCGGGCGGGCCGCGGGCACAGCCCTTGGTGCGGCTCCAGCGGCTGGGAAAGGCTCAGCGGGAGAGCGGGGAGCTCTCGCCTTAGGAAGCCAGCCGTGTGCCCCTCCTGAGGCGTTCCTGAGGCGCAGCCCTGCAGCCAGCCTTGAGAAGGCTTCACGGGAGAAAAGAAACAAATGAGACAGGAGCGTGCTGCGGGTGGTTAATGACATCAGCTCAGCACCCACAGCTGGGCACGGGGCACAGCCAGCACGGAACGGGTCACCCCTCCGTGCCTGGGAAGGAGAAGCTGCGTCTCACCAGGGAAAATAAACCTGGGTATTGCTGCGTTAGGCTTTGGAAAGAAACAAGTGTGCCGTTCTGCAGCTTTTGTACTTGGGCGTGTGGAGCCCGAGCACAGCTGGGGCCAGCAGGCCCCTGCAGCGGTGCCCCCCCAGCCCAGCTCCGGCCCTGCAGCTGCCCCCGACCCCCGCCCAGCGCCGCTGCAGGGCACAGCACCCACACAGCTCTGTGTCACCCACACAGCTCTGTGTCACTGCACACCTCTGTGGCACCCACACAGCTCTGCAGCACCCACACAGCTCTGTGTCACCCACACACCTGTGTCACCCACACACCTCTGTGTCACCCACACAGCTCTGTGTCACCCACACACCTCTGTGGCACCCACACAGCTCTGTGTCACCCACACACCTCTGTGGCACCCACACAGCTCTGCAGCACCCACACAGCTCTGCAGCACCCACACAGCTCTGCAGCACCCACACAGCTCTGTGACACCCACACAGCTCTGCAGCACCCACACAGCTCTGTGTCACCCACACACCTGTGTCACCCACACACCTCTGTGTCACCCACACAGCTCTGTGTCACCCACACACCTCTGTGGCACCCACACAGCTCTGTGTCACCCACACAGCTCTGTGTCACCCACACAGCTCTGCGGCACCCACACAGCTCTGCAGCACCCACACAGCTCTGCAGCACCCACACAGCTCTGTGTCACCCACACAGCTCTGCAGCACCCACACAGCTCTGTGTCACCCACAGCTCTGTGTCACCCACACACCTGTGTCACCCACACAGCTCTGCAGCACCCACACAGCTCTGTGGCACCCACACAGCTCTGTGGCACTCACACAACTCTGTGGCACCCACACAGCTCTGTGGCACCCACACAGCTCTGTGGCACTCACACACCTCTGTGGCACCCACACAGCTGTGGCCAGCCTGCAGCAAAGCAAGACTTCACCCAACTTGGAAGAACCAACTTGTACAGAGCACCCTGAACGTTGCCACCGCCCTCGAGCTGGCACAGGCAGGGGCTCCTGCAGCCACAGCAGGAGCTGCTCAGACCCCTGGGGCACCTGCGGCATCCCCAGCAGGCAGAGACAGGAGGTGAGGAGAAGCAGCTGCTGAACCCCGCGGGGCACGGCTGGGCCCAGAGGGAGGGCAGCAGCAGCCGGGTGCATCCAGAGCCCCAGCTCAGGCCCCGTGGCCCAGCACCCGGGCAGCTGAGCACGGGGGTGCCCCATGGCACGGCCACTCCTCTCAGGGAAAAGCCAATTAATCCCTGCTTGGTGTTAATGGCCAAGTTTCAACACCCAGCAGAGCCCTGCTTTGCCCACTCAGAGTGAACACAACTTGCGTTTGGAAAGAACTTTATTTAAAATCAGCGATTATACAGACTGCCCCGCCACAGCACGCCAGAGTCCCAGCACAAGGTCCCCGTGCCCTGGGGCGGCCCCAAGCTGGCTCACACCAGTCCCGATGATTCCATATGCAAACACAACGCATACAAAAGATCTGCTCCTTCGTGGCTAACAGGCATTTCATTAACCTCAACCCATTTCGTTTTCTATTATTCCTAGTGTAACCAGACTTAAAATTTGTCTTCTACTAAGAAACCTGGAAAAAAGACCTCTTCCTTTAGCAACTGCGTGCACCAGCAGAGCAATTCCCACCACCTTTGTCACCAGGCAGACAGCAGGGCCAGCAGGAGTCAGGGCCAGCAGCAGGGAAATATGATCAATAGCAGCATTTTCCATGTGATCTCGAGTTACAGTCGTCTACAGAAGAAGGAACTGTGATCACCAGTGGGAAAGCAGTTAAGTACTGGATCCATTGTTAAAAGAAATCGAGTTGAAGGCAGGTTTTACCTTAAATAGGATTAAATATATATTGCAAGACACACCACACTCTGCAGGGGCTGCACATACAGAAGCAGAACTGTGGGCAGGGGGGCAGCACGTGTCCCCCCCCCGCATCCAATATTCCCACACAACATCGTCAAATTTAAAACTATCACCACTTGTTGAAAGTTGTCCAAGAAGTATTTACAGCAGGGGCACGGCCGGGAGAGCCCGGGGGCGCTCCCGCAGTCCAGGAGGCTGCAGCGGCGGCTGCTGCCCGGGGCGGCCGCTGCCCGGCCGTGCCGCCTCCTCACCACCCCACCACCCTACACAGACAAGCATTTTGCGGGATTAGGACAAAGCGACAGGCGGTGCCGTGCTGCGGGGAGGGGGCCAGCACTGCCACATGCTGCAGTGGGGCTGCCCTCGCACGCACGGGGGATGCACGGCGGGGCTCCTCGGGAACATGCTCGGGCTCCAGCCTCCGCAGGAATCCTGGCTTCCAGCCTCAGAGAAAACCGCTTCCAGCGATACAGCGAGGGTGACGCTGGTCTGGGGCCGCTGTTTACAACAGATGTCAGTTCCTACGGAGCACGGATTACAGAGACCAGGCTGGATCTTCAGCGAATAAGTAGGTCCACGATTGTAGATCAACAATAGACTTTTATTGCTTTATACATGTGGTGCTGTTCAAGGCACTGTGGCACGGGCTAGAAAACTCGGAATGACTCGTGAAGGGACCTGGAATGCGACACGGCCGGTGCCGCTCCTCGGCAGCTGCCGCGGCGGCCGGGGCCGGGGGCCACGGCCCGGGACCGGGACCGGCCCCTCACATGCCCATCCGGATGCTCTGGATGATCTGGAAGATAGCTGCAAGAGAGCGGAGAGGGGAGCGCTCGCCGGGCAGCGCCAGCAGCGACCGGGGCAGCGCCCGGCCCGGAGGGGCAGAGCCCGGCCCGGAGGGGCAGAGCCCGGCCCGGAGGGGCAGAGCCCGGCCCGGAGGGGCAGAGCCCGGCCCGGAGGGGCAGAGCCCGGCCCGGAGGGGCACAGCCCGGCCCGGAGGGGCAGAGCCGGGCCCGGAGGGGCACAGCCCGGCCCGGAGGGGCAGAGCCCGGCCCGGAGGGGCAGCGCCCGGCCCGGAGGGGCACAGCCCGGCCCGGAGGGGCAGAGCCGGGCCCGGAGGGGCACAGCCCGGCCCGGAGGGGCAGAGCCCGGCCCGGAGGGGCAGCGCCCGGCCCGGAGGGGCACAGCCCGGCCCGGAGGGGCACAGCCCGGCCCGGAGGGGCACAGCCCGGCCCGGAGGGGCACAGCCCGGCCCGGAGGGGCACAGCCCGGCCCGGAGGGGCACAGCCCGGCCCGGAGGGGCACAGCCCGGCCCGGAGGGGCACAGCCCGGCCCGGAGGGGCAGCGCCCGGCCCGGAGGGGCACAGCCCGGCCCGGAGGGGCAGCGCCCGGCCCGGAGGGGCACAGCCCGGCCCGGAGGGGCAGCGCCCGGCCCGGAGGGGCACAGCCCGGCCCGGAGGGGCACAGCCCGGCCCGGAGGGGCACAGCCCGGCCCGAGCCGCCGCCGGACCCGGCCGCCCGCGTGCGGCCGCTCACCTGATCCGCAGACCACGAAGATGAACAGAGCCAACAGCCAGGGCCCGACCGACGCCTTCTCCTCCGGGGCCGTCCTCTGCGAGCACAGCAGCGCTGTCAGCGCAGCGCGGCCCGGCCCCGCCACCCCCGCCCGCGCCCGCCCGGCTCGGCCCGGCCCCGCGCACCGAGGTCTTGGCGACGTTCCCTCGCTGGGTGATGTTCTTGCTGTGCTTCTCGTTGGCCATGCGGATGCGCTGCTTGGCCACCATGTCCGCGCTCGGCCCGGTCCGGCCCGGCCGCCGCTGCCGCGTCAGCACCGCGCGCTCCGCACGCCGGGAGCGCGCCGGGGGCGGAGCCCGCGCGCGCCAACCCGCGCACGCGCCCCGGGCCCCGCCCCGCCCGGTAACGTGGCGCGCGCTGCGGCCGCTGCGCCGCCGCCGACCCGGAACCGGAAACGCCGCTCCGCGCGCGCCCCAAGATGGCGCCGCCCACGCCGCTGCTCGCAGGTGCGTCGGGCCCGGGCGGCGTCGAGGTCGGGGCTGGGGCGCGGGGGGCGAGTGCGAAGTTGGGCTGACGTGGTCCGGTGCCCGTCCGCTGCCCGTCGGCGTCGCCGGCGTCCGTGTTTCTTCTCCAGCGTGCGCTGCCGCGCCGTGGCCACGTCTGGCCCCGGTCGTGGAGTTCTTGACGGTGCCGCTCCCGGCACAGGTCGGGGCTCGCCGGGCCCTGTGCTCGCTCGGCCCTCCTCTGGGGTGCCGCTGCTCCCCCGGCCCTTCGCCCGAGCAGCCGCTCCGCCGCCGCCGTCCCCCGCGGCAGCTCCCGAGGTCCCGTGTGGGGGATTCGTTCTTTCGCCGCGGGTGATTCACTCGCGGGGTGCCCGGGGAGCGTTCGCGGGGCTCGGGCCGGTGCGTGGGGAGCGCCGCAGGAGCCGGGGCCGAGCCAAGGCGCGGGCAGCAGCTCCCGGCAGCTCGGAGCCCGCTGACGTGTCCCATGCGGGTTGTGAAGGTCTTTCCAAAAGTCATGTTCCTTTTCAGTATCTCACTGTTTAAACTGTCCCTAACATAAGGGACGTGTGTGTTTTCCATTTCTGCGTTTGTAAGTTTTAAACGCCAGCCCGTTTCCCCTCACTCGGGTCTACGGGGGCTGCAGTTGTTCCGGGGAGACCTCGGGCCGCTCCCTGCCGTCAGTGCAGGGCTGGGATCCTGCGGGGATCCTGCTGGGATCCTGCTGGGATCCTGCTGGGATCCTGGCGGAGGAGCTGCAGGAGGCGCTCCAGGCAGCGCTGTGCAGCTGCTGGGTCACAGTGCGGGTGTCTCTGGGGCTGTGGTGAACATGAACCTTGGGAAATGGCATTTAGGCACGAGCAGAGCTGTCTCGCTGCCAGAGCAGGGCGCAGGCTGTGCAGGGGCCGTGCAGCCCACCCTGGGGCTCCCTGCCTCCCGCCCAGGCCCCGGGGGTGCTCTGAAGGGGGCTGGGCTGGCAGCTCCAGGGCGGCTCCCTTGGAGTTTCCTTATGGCAAGTGTGGGAAAGAACGGGCATGTCTCAGGGCTCACAAGTTACTAAAACACCTGCTTTGGACACTTCCTGCATTTGCAATGAGCTGTTTGTTTCCTCTTGCAGTGAGAGGCTCCGAGGGGCTGTACATGGTGAACGGGCCCCCCAGCTTCACCGAGAGCACGGCCTTCCAAAGGTACTGCTGCCCTGGCACCGAGGGGAGCCTTCCTGCAAAGTAAAGGCAGACTCTGCCACTGGAAACTGTGTGGATATAAGTGAATTCAGGAAAGTGCTGGTTTGGAAGGCTTTGCAGTGCCTGAGCTCTGCCTGCCAGGTGACAGCCCCTGAGCAGGGCTGGCAGGGACTGTGACACAGTGCAGGGGCACAGCAGGAAAGCTGTTTGTTCATTTTTGCTAAGAAACCTTAACTATGGCACTGGTGGATACTCACGTGTGTTTCTTATTTCTTTAGGGATTCTGGAAAAAATTGCAAAGCTGTTGCTTTTAGCAAGGACGGCTCCCTCTTTGCCTGGTGCAATGGAGAAAAGTGGGTGCATTTTATTGTCTTAAGTTTTTAGCTTATATGAAATAAATGGAATCAGTTATGCCTCATTTACTGTTGTTTGTGTAAAGGTGGTTGCTGTTAATGCAGGTGTTTGCATGTACACTTTAAATGGAGTTTATTGGTTCGTTAGTGGCTTTGTTTATTGACTCTCAGATGAAATATTTGCTGTTCTTCTCCTGTTTATGATGCACCCATTCCCATGCAGTCTGGATGTGCTTTCTTTCTTTGGTTGGCTTGTTATTCAGCACCCAGTCTCTGGGATTAATCTATTCATAGAGTGCACAGAAAATAATGAGTCTATACAGCTTGTGGATGTTGCAAGGTTCCTTTTTTACAGATCAGGTGCATTGTAGAGTTCACTCTGCTGTTTACAGCACACTATGTGTTACAGAGGAAAGTACTTGCTATATTTTGACCAGTGGTCACTTTTCTTGGTTTCTGTCCTGCTTTGGTTTCTGGTTTTAAAATGTGTCCTGGAAAAAATTTAGTAAAAATAAGGCAGGGTGGGGGAAAAACCTCTTCTAATTTTGTTACATTGACCAAATTTTGGGCATATCTAGGAGAGTCAAATACTTGAACAATTCTCTCAGCTATTAATTAACTATTGTAAGCATGTTTTATTGAAATGGTATCTTTGGTTGCAGAGTCAATGTTGTTAATATCAGCAGAGCTGAGTTCCTGCATTCCTTTGATCTCCCAAAGACAGTTTGCCTTGAATTCTCGCCAAAGAATAATGTTCTGGCAACCTGGCAGGCCTATGCAAGTGAGTACTGTCCCAGCTGGGGAGGCAGAGGCTGTGTGCCCAGCTCTGGGCTGGCACCTGGCTCAGTGAGCAGTGCAGAAGGGCTGCAGGGAGCTCTGGGGGCAGTCAGGGGCACAGGGCAGGAGGGAGGGGTGCCATTGCTGCTGCTGGCTGCCCTGCCCCAGGCTCTGGCAGCCTGCAGGTGCTGACAGGTACTCTGTCAGTCAGTCAGGTGTTTCCTGAGCTTTGGGAGGTGCTCCTGCTGCAGCGTGCTGTGCAGGCAGCTGGTGTTCCTGGGCAGGCAAGGGAGGTGCTACACTGCCTTGGAGTAGTTGTGTCCTGCCCTGGGGCCCATGACAGGAGTGCTCTCCATGGCCAGAGCTTTATTCCTTTCCCTGCCTCCCTGGGGGGCCCAAGTCCCTGATTCTGAGAGCTGCAGTCCTGTCTGAGCCACAGGCAGTGTAAATGCTGCCTTGGGAGGGAAGAGTTGGGCAAGGCTGGGCCCTGGGAGCTGGCCAGGCTGTGGGGGGCTGGGAACCAGGACAGGCAGTTGGGTAAGAGCAGGCAGCACAAGCTGTGGGCTCTTGGTGAGCTGTTCTGGGTCTGCTGTAAGTCACTGACAGCAGCAGGCAGGGGAAGGAGGAGAGTACAGGCAGTTTCAAAGCAGCAGAACCATTTTGGCTGGCTTGCAGAGAGAGCTGTGGCTGGGGTGGAGTGGACAAAATCTGCTCATTCCTGTGAGAGCAAGACACTGGAGTGGAGAACATGCCTCTGTTGTTTGCTGTGAGGATGGGTTTTGGTTTGGATTAAAAAGCTGTGCAGGTGGTTGCAGCCTTGCAGTGGGGAGTAGAAACCCTGTGCCTCCAAATGTGAGTTTTCTGCAGACAGACTGAGATCAATAGGTACTGCAATCAGCATTCATGGGTTTGGTCCCTCAGGGGCAGAAGCTGCATGCTTGCAGGAAGTTCCTGTGTGTTTGGGTGCTGGCAGAGCCATGAGGTGCTGGGATGTTGGGCTGGAGCAGGTTTAAGCCTTAAAGAACACTATGTTTTTTTGCAGCTGCCAAGGATGGCACAGCAGGGGTGCCCAACCTGCAGCTCCATGATCTGAGGACTGGAAAATGCTTAAAGTCTTTTATTCAGAAAAAGACACAGAACTGGTAAATAAGCCTTCCAGATGCTAATTGTTTACAAAGAAATGTGGTTTTCAAAGTCTGATCCAGGTAAATGGAGCTGTTAGTGTGGTGTTGGCTTCCAAAGCAGTGCCTGCTGCTGAGTGAAAGCCAGAATCTGTGCTTGTGAGTGTCTGTGTGTAGCTCATTGTAAGTTCACTCTCACCTTGCACCACAGAGGAAAGCTGGGCAGACAATACCCAAGTCCACTAGTGTATTTCTTGCTATGCAGGTGTTATTTATCCACATTAAAAGTATCATGTTTGAACTTCTGGGGTTCACAACAGAGGGGAAGAACAATCCTGGAGTGCTAATGATGAGCATCATTTTGTGTTTCTGACTTTTCCCTTAATGTGCAGGTGTCCTTGCTGGGCAGATGATGAAAGCATTTGTGCCAGGAATGTGAACAATGAAGTGCACTTCTTTGAAAACAACAACTTCAGTATGCGAGTATTTCTCTACATTTCATTCCTTTTATAAATGCTGCTTCTTTTGAGGGGTGGTTTTTGTTTTCTGGTTTTTCTTTGTTTCTTCCTTTGCTTGCCTTTTATTCTAAATACTGCTTACCTTCTATTTCAGTTTGGAATTCAGAATCATTATGCTTTAATGATGTCTGTTTTCAGTTTTTTATTTATCTTTTCACTGATGGACATGATATGAAATACATCTGATTCTCAGCTAAAGAGGCCTAATTCTATATTGTTTTTCATTTAATGAGATCCAGGAAATTCTTGTTAGAAAACGTGAGCTGCAGTTGCTTCCCTGGATTGTGCACATTCTGTCAAACAGACTGTTAAAAACAGCTCATTAAAAAGTTGATGGCAAAAATGAAATAGTGAAGCCTGAAGATTTTCACCAGGGAGATTTACTGTTGGTGGTAAAATATCTGGAGTCAATAGATGTGGGAAAGGGGAAGAAAAAAGCAGAAAAATAAAAATTTAGAACAAAAATGTAAAGGAATTAAAGAGAACTGAGAGAAGAACAGCAGCGTGTGGTTTTAGTTTTGCATTTTCTGTTTGAAGTATAAAGTTGATACAAGAATTAGGGCAGTGAGAGATTCAGTTTCCTGAGAATAAGCCCTGCTGATGTTAACTGAGCTGTGGGAAGCAGAGAATGTCAGCCTCAGCAGGATGTCTGCTGGCAGTGCACATTCCTGGCTGCAGTGGAGCTGTGGGGTGATGCTGTTGCCGTCAGTTGTTTGTGGGAAGGGACGGTGTTGAGCCCAGAGCAGCCTGTTGGGAAGAGTTGTCCTGTGGAGGTGAGAGGGGAGAGCCCCTGCCTCTGTGTGATGGCACCTGAACGTGACCAGCACAGACAAGGTGAAAATACCTGCTTCAAACACAAGCTGTGTTCACCCCAGGTTCAGCTTCCTTTGCTTTTTCAACTTCCAAATACTAAGTGCTGGGTTTCAGACATAGGCTTGATTCAAGTTGGTTTTGTAGGTAAGATGTGGTGAAATGGGAAGAGAATGCTTGTTGCCTAGTAAAAGGTATCCTTTGTGATTGTCTTGCTGGTCTGTGTTGTCCAGGAGACAGCCCCATAGAAGGGTGTGGTTAGGACATCCAGGTAATGTGGTTTGTCATGAACATCACACATCTGTGGCCTTTTTTTTGGCAGATACCATTGCAAATAAGCTGCATTTGCAGAAGGTCAGTGATTTCGTGTTGTCCCCAGGAGCACAGCCAACCAAGGTACTTCTGATCCAGCTTCCAATCTTTGTCTTGGTTTTCTTAAAGACAGAACCCCACTGTGATTTTAGTGGTGGCAGTGGCTATGCTGTGTGCTCCCAAGGCTTTAACCTGCAGTGAAATCTGGTGGCTGTTTCAGGTTGCTGTTTATGTCCCAGGCAGCAAAGGTGCTCCATCCTTTGTCAGGCTCTACCAGTACCCCAACTTCGGGGGCCCGCAGTCAGCACTGGCCAACAGAAGCTTCTTCAAAGCTGACAAGGTGACAATGCTGTGGAACAAAAAAGGTAAAGCAGTTGTGAACTGAAACTCCTATATTGTGCTCATTTTGGATTGACTTTGTTTACTGTGTGGGGTTTGTCTTTAATTTGGATATGCTGATAAATCCTGAGGGCAGCCATTAACACCTTGCTGAGGGGCATTTCTGCACACCCTGGAGTGCTCAGCACTTTCCTGTGGCTTTCATCATCTTGCATGTTGTAATTCAAAATATTCTATACATGCTGGTACATTTTGCAGTTGAATGAGAAGTTCCTATATAATTTTTTTTCTGTGTGGATAATATAATTGGATTGTGAACACCAGAACAGTTCATGCTATGATATAATCTCAATCTGTAGAATTGTCTGTATGCATACATATCATAGCTGGGGTGAGCTGACAGGCCTCTGTGCTTTGCTGTTTGTTAGCAATGAGCTGTTGCAGAATGATTTTGTACAAATTGTTTTACTTCAACTCACATAGTTTGGAACACAAGCAAGGTTTTAGACACGTAGAAATCACGCATGGGGGTTGTGAGATACAGGAAAGGTTGATGCCCCAAGACGTTTTGGGGTGCATGTGTCTGGGGGAGGGAGCAGGTTGGCCCTTGCCCTGGTGAGACAGAGCCTGCTCTGCACTCCCCACGGGGACACAGCTTTGGCTAACAGCCTGTGCATACAGAAGATGTTGGGGCAACGTTTTCTTCAAGGGTTGATCAGGGTGTTTGGGTTCTGCCGTAGTTAAATATATTTTTATAGCTGCAAAGGATGCTCACTTGCTTGTGATCTAACACTGAATGAATAAACCAGGCTGACATTTTCCATCTGAGAAAGGAAGGTATGCAGCCCTTTTGTGTTAGCATTTAGGAAAAAGTCAGTTCAAAGGAGGATGACACCAGCACTATTAAGACAAGCAACCAGTAGGAGCTGGTAGCTGGTTTTGTATGTGGTGTCCCGTGCAGCAGGTGCTGTGCTGTTCAGCAGCTGTGTGCTCTCCTGTGTGTGTTCACAGCCACGGCAGTGCTGGTGGTTGCCAGCACCGAGGTGGACAAGAGCGGGGCCTCCTACTACGGCGAGCAGACGCTGCACTACGTGGGGGCCGGCGGGGACAGCGCCGTGGTGCAGCTGCGTGAGTACCCCTGCTGCTCCTGCTGCTCCTGCAGCTGCTGCTGCTCCTCCTGCAGCTCCTGCAGCTGCTGCTGCTCCTCTTGCAGCTGCAGCTGCTGCTCCTCCTGCAGCTGCTGCTGCTCCTCCTGCAGCTGCTGCTGCTGCTCCTCCTGCAGCTGCTGCTGCTGCTCCTCCTGCAGCTGCTGCTGCTGCTCCTCCTGCAGCTGCTGCTGCTGCTCCTCCTGCAGCTGCTGCTGCTGCTCCTCCTGCAGCTGCTGCTGCTGCTCCTCCTGCAGCTGCTGCTGCTGCTCCTCCTGCAGCTGCTGCTGCTGCTGCTCCTGCAGCTGCTGCTGCTGCTGCTCCTGCAGCTCCTGCTGCTCCTGCAGGTCCTGCTGCTCCTGCAGGTCCTGCCGGGCGTCTCCTGTCCTGAGGTCATCTTGGAAACAAAATCCTCTTAACCAAAAATCCTTCACCTTTTCCTTTGTTTGTTTGTTTGTTACCTCTGCAGGAAGATGCTGCTATTTTCTGGGTTGGTTTGGGGTTTTCTCAGTAGCTGAATTTTCTTACCTTTGGTAGACTTACCTTAATGTTGGTGGCAGAGAGCAAACACTTCCAGTTAATGCATACTGGTAGTTTGCTTGGGAAGGTGTTCAAATGCACAGGGAGGGAGCTATGCTCGTTTGCTAAGGGATGGAGCCAGGCTGATGTCTCAGAATCCATAATGGGCAGGAGTGTGTGTCACCAAACAGAGTAATCCTACCTGCACTTTTAGACCTGAAAGATACTGTTACCCAGTGAGCCAGGGCAGAGTGAGAGCAATTTTCTGAAGTCTGTTGGAAAATAGAAGTCCTTTATTTTGTATTGTAAAATTGAAAGTGAGACATAGAAGTGACAAACTGGGGAGCAGCAGATGAATGTGCTTAATTCCAGTGTCTAGCTTGAACTGGAAGTCCATGTCTTAACTTCCCCTCTGGAGGTCTTTTTTCCTTCTCTCAAGCTCTTCCTATTGTGTGCAAACATCTGGCCAGTGTGTTGGGAATGCTTGGGAGCACTGGGGATGGACTCTCTGGAGGTACTGTGAATGTAATTTCTGTAACAGTGCTGAATGGTTACATTTCCAGTTTGCCTTCTGCTGCAGAACTTGTGGAAGGGTGCTGTGCCCCATTTCCCCTTGATGGTAACTCCACTGGGGAAGGAGAATTGGGGTTATGACTCAGTATATAGAATCTCTTTGGGAGCAGTTTCCCAGCTTGAGAACACTACTTGGTTAACTACATGCTTACTAAAACCTTCTTTATTTCTACTGCATCTGTATTTAACAGGAAGTTTACCATTACTTTTCATTTAATTTAGCTGTTCCTTTTCAAGGAAAAGCCCAAATTGATAAAAGCAAGTGGTGAGCACTTGGAGTGAGAGGTGCCTCATTCCCTGTGGAGTTGGATCTCTTTTGAAGTGCAGTTTTAAAGCTTTTTTCCACGCTGGCATTTGCAGAGAGCTTTTAGTTCTCGACAGAGATGTGCTGCTGCTGCAGGCTCTGGCAGAGCTCTGAAGTCTGCATGGAGCTGCCCTCATCTCTCCAGCTGCTGTCACCAAATGCCATTTTCTGTCACCTCTGTATCTGAGCTACATTGGGTTAATGGCACTGAGAAGGTTTCAGGGGGGAACACACAGTATGATTATACATCCTCATTTCTAAAGATAATGAGACTGCAGAGTGACAGCAGGCATGAACCATTTAACTCAGTTTGAACTTTTTGGGTCAACTCTGGATTTAAGGATTCAGTAATGCACTTGGCATTTATCTGAACTATGGGTAAATATACCCAGATAATGAAAAATTACAGTGGCCTGTGGTTTGTATTTACCTCTGTATGTTTTACTGGAGTTTTCATCACTAATTTGTCATTCTTCAGTATCTCCTAATGTTCCAACCCCCAGAAAAGCTTCTGACAGTAAAAGTTTTGCTCATTATGTGTAAAGCCATTTTTGTGTGCTCACTCAGATTAAAATCCTACTTACAAAATAATGTGCATGGGCATGGGCCAAAGATAACTCAGGTCACTATTGCTTACCTCTACAAAGTTGAACTACACAATATTTCTTAGATTGAAAGAAGAGAAACTATTATCCAGCTGGTATAAAACTCCTGTTTTCACAGGTTTCCAGTGGGACAATTTGAGAAGGTCCTGAGGTCATACTTGAGGAAAAAAAAAACGGATTTTTTTTACAAATCAAGCTATGCTTACTGTTAAAGTGTTGGTGCTGACCCTACAGAGGTAATTTGGAATGACTGCAGTTATTGTTGCAAACTGTAACTGAAGTTATCAGAAGATACGAGGCTGTTTTTCCCTCTGTTGTAAGCAGAATTAATTTTCACTGTCAATAATTAGAATTCAGCATTTTAGCAAAGCATGAAGAGTCGCTATGGGTTTTGTTTTGGCTTGCTCTGAAAAAACGCAGTCTCCCAACAGCTGCACGTTTTCCCTTTTCCTCTAGCAAAAAACGGCCCCATTTACGATGTTGCCTGGAGCCCCAATTCTGTCGAGTTCTGTGCTGTCTATGGTTTCATGCCTGCCAAAGCCACCGTTTTTAACCTGAAATGTGACCCCGTCTTCGATTTCGGCACCGGGCCGCGCAACGCTGCCTACTACAGCCCCCACGGACACATCCTGGTGCTGGCAGGGTTTGGGAACCTCCGGGGGCAGATGGAGGTGTGGGACGTTAAGAACTACAAGCTGATCTCCAAGCCGGTGGCCTCGGACTCCACGTACTTTGCCTGGTGTCCCGACGGGGAGCACATCGTGACAGCCACCTGCGCCCCCCGGCTGCGCGTCGGCAACGGCTACAAGATCTGGCACTACACGGGCTCGGTGCTGCACTCCCACCAGGTGCCCTGCGACCAGGAGATGTGGCAGGTGTTCTGGCAGCCCTTCCTGGACGGGGTGTTCCCCGAGAGAGCCGTCAGGTACCAGGCCCTGCCCGGCGAGCTGCCCAGCGCCGAGCCGCGGCCCGCGCAGGCCTACAGACCTCCCGCCCTCAGGAACAAACCCGTGACGAGCTCCAAGCTGGTGAGTGGCACTGTCCTGTGCCAGCTGACCTCCCGTCTCCTGTCTGTCTGCACTCGGCCTCAGGGATGTGTGTGGTTTCTGAGGAGGAGCCTGAGAAGAGTGACCAGACTGATGGCGCTGTGGGGGTTTTTAGGGGTTTTGGTAACCTCCCTTGGCAGTGTGCAAGAATGTAGGCTAGAGAGCTCTCATCTCTTTGGCCCAAATACTGTCCTTCCGCCAGGCACTTGCAAACTTGTAATACTCTGTGCAACATGCACTGAAACCACTAAACTCCGAGTGTGGCCTGTGGTGAAACTGAGCGCTCTGCTTGGGACAGGAGCCTCTGATCTGGCTGACTTGGGTTGCCAGTTCTGAAGCCAGCCAGCTTGGGGCTTGACTGGCCTCCCAACAGCCATTCTTTCTTGTTGGTTTTTGGGTTTTGCTTGTTTTGTTGTTGTTGTTTTGGTTTGGTTTTTTAGTAAGGTAAATGTACTTGTTGGAAAGTGATTGGATCATTAGCAAGTCAGCTGCAGCTTAAACACATTTCAGTACAGTGACCTGCTTGTATAATTAGTTTCTTTCTGCAAGTTTTCAAAGTAGGCTGAGTAGCAAGTAATTTCATGTAACAGCTGCACCCTTAATGCTCGAGTCCTGGAGAGCTTTGATTTTGAGCCTGGTGCTTTTGCAGGGACTCAGCCTGCCAGCAGTCTCTTAGCCATGCTGAGGGCTGCTCTCACAAACCATCTGTGAGCAGAGGGAGTAGGGCAAAGATACAGACAGTAAAATAATTCTGCTTATTTATATAGGCAAAAAATCTTGTCACATGCATTAAAACAATGCAGTGCCACAGTTAAAAGTTATCTTAAAAGCACTGAACAGCTCCCTTCCCAGCCACCACTGCCCTCCCAAAGAGCCCCCATCTCCCCTCCCAGCACTCAGCTTTCCTCTCTGGCATCAGGAGTTTGAGTTACAAAGCTGTCAACAACAGCAAAATGCCAGACTTCAGTCATTTTGTGCTAGATTGTTCCTCTTGGATTTTATTTCCTTCCTGAGGTAGAAAACATAATGATTTTGTTATTTTATCAGAAATCTATGAAGTCATTAGGGCACACAGGGTAGTCCCATGCAAACTTGAGTGGATGAGTTTGAAACCCTTTTCACCCTTCTTTGGCTGTTCCAAGGAGTGCATACTTTCCCCCCCACTTCCTTTCTTTCTTTTTTCTTGTTTCTTTCTGGTTCATCTTTGCATATGATGTTGTCTTAGGTAGATTTTGGGGTTTCTGTGCCAACATGGAATATGGAGTTTTAACCATTTTGCATATCCTGCAGCATGAGGATGAGCCACCCCAGAACATGAAACCCCAGCTGGGAGGCAGTGATAAGCCACTGTCTAAAACAGCTCTCAAAAATCAGAGGAAGCATGAAGCAAAGAAAGCTGCTAAACAGGTACTGCAAAAGTTGTTCTTACAAGGGTGATGTTAGTTAGTTAATTGGTTTCCCCAAAGGGCAGAGTCGGTCTCAGAGCAGTGACTTGTGCACTGAGAGCCCTCCACATGTGTGGGCTGGGCAGCAGAGTTTAACCAGAGCAAAGCAGGTGCAAAAGGGTGATTCAAAAGTAACAGCTTTGCTGAGTCACTGCAAATGTAGGCTGAAATCAGTGTGGAGACAAAGTGATTCTGACTTTTCATGTTCTGCAGAGTATGTGTTGATTTTAGGCAGGATGTAAGAAGGGGCTGGGTGCTTTGTGTTCCCAGCAGGTCCAGGCTGAGGTCTGTTTTTAGGGTAGACCAAGGACAGCCTGTCTGCCACTTCTGGACTTACCATTCTTTGACTAGGTAGATAAAAGTCAGCTTTTGGTACTGCTCTGAAGCAGTAATTTCTTTAAATGCTATTTTAAAAAAATTCTAGCAGTGGTTTTGAGCCCTCTCTTTTGCTTCAGAGACAATGACCCAGTCTGCTTTGTAAAATATTTGTGTGTTTGTCATATCACCCTTAATCTGATGTTTCCCTGTGCTGTGTGTGGTTGGGATCTTGAGGAATCATATAGAAATTAAACAAGAAACAGCATGTGAGCTGTTCCAGATAAGCCTTTGTCTGGGGAAAGCACATCCATAGATAATGCAGTACCTCGGAGCAAGTCATACTCAGATTTTGGAATACAGCACACTGGGGAAAGAAGAAATATTAAGTGGATCCTCTTAAAGTAATTAAGGACATTTTTCATTCTCTTTGTAATCAAAGGTATTTTCTAGATTGTGTTTATGTGTCTACAGGAGGCCAAAGCTGATGCACAGCAAGGCCCTGCCCAGGTCAGAGCCCCACAGAATGCCCTGCAGAGCACTGTGCCTGCCACCACCACGGGAGATCCTGAAGTGGACAAGAAGATAAAGAATTTGAAAAAGGTGTGAAGGGATTCTTTTTCTAACAGAGTATTTCTCCAAGGGCTGGTCTGTCAGAGCTGGTGGGAGTGTGAGGTGAGCTGAGTTTAGGGAATGCATCTACCTTCAGGGTCATGTCCCAGATCTGTTCCCACCTCCCTCTGCCCTCCCACCCTGTGCAGCAGTGCAGGCCATCGTGTCCCAGGGCTCCTGGAGGTCCCATCAGAGGTGGCAGCACTGGCAGCAGCTTTAAAACTGACCCTCAGGCTCCAGGGCTGCTGTGGAGGTGCAGCCAGGCCCCAGCTGAGGTCAGGGGTGTGCTGGCAGGTGTTGGGGCTCAGACAGGGGCTCTCTGCATTCTGTGCTTGTTGGGAGCTGCATCTGGCAAGGGAGCACTGCCTTGTGCTGTGATGCAAAGTCAGACTGCCAGTCTTGAGAATTCTTGCATGAAATAATTCCAGAACAGAATTTGTCAAGTCCTGGCTAGAGAATCTTTCCCATTTCTCCTGGCTGCCTCCTGCTGCTCATACTCTCTGGATTAACATTCCAGGCTTTCTGAGGAGAATGTGTGGTGAAGAGGGATGGTGATGGAGCCCTTCAGTGAGACAATGCCTGGTGTTTGTTACAGAGATGAAGAAGTACTGCTGTTCTCTAGGTTCTGTTCTTGAAAGAAATGTCTGTTCTGGGTGGGAAATTCTGGATGGAACATCTGGAGATGCTTAAGGGGTTGTGCCTTCCATAGAGACCTGCCTCCAGATGCATCAGGCGATTGCAAGTGCAGCAACTTCTAAGACTTAATTTCTATTCTTCTTTCACCAGTATTCTTGTGTTAGAGTGGCTTTTTGTAATTTTTTCTTTTTTGCAGAAACTGAAGGCAATTGAGCAGCTGAAAGAACAGGCAGCTGCTGGCAAACAGCTGGAGAAGAATCAGGTATGGCTGAGATCTGTATGGTTTATTCCAGGTTCATTTTACAGTAAGCTACATCTATGACATTTTATGCTTTTCTGCTCTAGGTGGAGAAGATTCAGAAAGAAGCTGCTCTCCTTAAGGAACTGGAAGACCTAGAACTCGGTGTTTAAATCTTCCTTGATCTCCAGTGGGGTGCTAACACCAAGTTCATGCAAAATGTTTTTTGTTAAACATTTCTGCAAATGACCAAGGGTGTGAGAGTCCACAGATTTGCTGCTCCTTTGCCTATAAAAAAGAGTTTTCCTAAAGATTCGTGCACATTAAGCTGTAAGCAAGTGATGAGTATCCATCAGCCAGTTCTGCTGCTGTTGCAACGAGAAATGAGCTCCTTTTCTGAGAACATACTGCCTAAACAGATTGTTTATCCTTATTTGGGGGGGAGAAGGGAAGGCGATGAAGACATTTGATAGCTTTATTCTATTTAAGAAGAGATGCGATCTTTATGCAATAACGGGGTGTAGATAAAAATAAAGAGCGTTTAATAAGGGCGAGCTGTCCGCGCTGTGTGTGACCGCCAGGGGGCGCTGCGGGGCGGGGCGGGGCTCGGGCGTGGCCCCGCCCCCGCCGCGCGTGCCCTTGGCGAGGCGGCGCGCGCGCGGTGCCTCAGCGGCGGCGGCGAGATGCGAGCGGCGGGGCTGCGGCGGCTGCTGCTGTTGTTGCTGCTGGCGGGGCTGGCGGCGGCACCGGGCGGCGGCGGCGCCGCGGCGGCGGAGCAGGGCGGGCTGCCGGCGAAGAAGCTGCGCATGGCCTACGCCACCGGGCCGCTGCTCAAGTTCCAGATCTGGTGAGGGGCGCCCGCCAAGATGGCGACGGCCAAAATGGCGGCGTCCGCCAGGCCGTCGCCTCTCCCTCCCTCGTTCGTTTTTATTTCCCTTCCTTTCCTTCAGCGCTGCGGCGGCCTCGCTCTCTCTTGTCGTCCTTGGAGGGGTCACCCCCATGGCCGGGGGTCGCCCCGCTCCGGGTTACCTGTCGGGGCGCCCGGCCCTGTTGGAGCGTGGGAGGCGTCACCGGGCCGCGGGCGCCGGCTCTTTCAGTGGGTCCTACTCTACGGCCACCCGCCGTAAAACCGCGCTTTTCGGGCCCCTAATGCCGTGTGTGGCGTTGTGCTATGCGGGACTAACGTTTCGGAAGAATCGATGTCTTAGCAATGGCTGTAATTTTGTGTTTGTTTTGATGCAGTGCCCGTATTGCAGTCAGTGCGCTCGGGTACCTTTGCACCATTCCGGGGGTGTTGCCGATGGTGCCAGCAGCTCCGAGCAGGCTTGGGGCAGCCCCGGCGCACGGAGCCTGTTTGCGGGGAGAAAAACAGGCCCGGAGCACTCGTCAGCACGGTCCCGGCCCTCGGGGTGGGCAGGGCCGGGCCGGGTGGCGGCCGGAACAGAGCCTGGGCCGGGCCCTGCGGGTGCGTGAGGCGCCGCAGAAGTGCTCAGGGGAAAGTGCTGTGTTTGGGATCTTTGACACTTTACCAGTCAAAGTTACACAGTTTTATAGAGAAAGGCTAGGCAGAGGATAGCTCGGGAATATTTAACTCCTGCAGTTCCTGTGTCGTGCTGACGAAGGGGTGGCTGGGAGCGACATTGCCTGTCTGGGCAGTCCCAGTGAGGGCTTCAGATGCCTCTGAGTGAAGATTTTTTTTTTTTTTTTTTTTTTTTTTTTTTTTTTTTTTTTTTTGGTACAGAGCAAGGAATTGCTTACATCGACTTCCTAAATTAATCTTAACTTGACAGATTTTTCCAGGGAAAGCAAGAGATTTGATGCCCAGTGGGTGTTTCCAGAGCTCTGTATCTGTGCTGGGATGTGGAGCTTACCTGCTGGGATTTGTGATGTGTAATTTCACTGCGGATCAGGTTTTCTCTGTGCCATTAAATACGCTAGTTCTATTTTACCTTGAGGGGGTTGTGAAGAGGGTGAGTGCTGCTTGGCAGTGGCTGTGCTGGGCAGCCCAGGGGCTGTGGTGACGGTGCTGTCTGTGTTCAGTGTCTCCTGAGGCTACAGGCGGGTGTTTGAGGAGTACATGCGGGTCATCAGCCAGCGGTACCCAGACATCCGAATCGAAGGGGAGAACTACCTTCCTCAACCTATCTATAGGTGAGCCTGTCACCCTCTGCTCTCTACTGTCTGCCTGCCTTCCAGTGCTTAAACACGTGCATTTACACTGAAACAGTACTGAAAACGTAAACTTCAGGGGATTTTCTGTTGTGGTTACATACAAGCGTGGTGATTTTCTGCCTTCCAGGTAGCTGCCTTAGTTTTCCATACAAGTATCACTCTCTGGATTATCTGTATGATGAGCCCTGTCATATCCAACCTAAAATAAATTACGTAGCTTTTTTTTTTAAACAGTGAATTTTCCCAGCTTTTCTTCATGCTGTATCTGGACATAAATTCAATTTGTTGCTCAGGCTCATGCACTTAGTGACAAATTCCTGTAATGGGTTATGGACACAGAAGGGAAAGTTGAATTTTAATATCTGAATCAGGGAGAGCTCAGCTCAGGGGGGAGCCTGCCAGAGTGGTCTTTGCTGCAGCTGTGGGGGGAAAGCCCAAAGAAATTCAGAGAAAGACAAAAGAGTGTTACTCCTGTTACGTAAAGCAGCGTGCCCACGCTGGAGAGTGATGCCATAGTTACTGGGTAGCTCCTGGGATGCTCGTTGGCCCGAGCTCCGGCAGGGTTGGGTGGTGGGTGGCTGTGGGGAGTTCTGCATCGCTGGGAAAAGCTCCACAAGAAGTGCCTGTCAGTTAAACGTCTGTAATATGGAACAACTTCTTTGGAAACTGAATCGGTTATGCAGCTCAGGCACATGTGAGTTAAAAGCAAAGTCCCCTTTGAGGTCTGCTGAGGAGCAAAAGAGTCTGTCTGTGGTTTACAGGAAGGTGTCTTTCTGGGGTGCTGTGCAAAAGCAGGGCCTTATTGGGGATGTTGTTAATATGTGTTGCTTTTTTGTTTTCTTGGTTTGATTTACTTTGGGGTTTTTTTACAGTGATATAAACCTTCTTGGAAAGTTCTGTACTTCCTCTGAAACATTTGATTGTACGCTGTCAAAGTTCTCCTAGTGAGGTGAATTACAGTTGTGTATGGTGAAGTAGGAGCAGAACCTTTCAGTCACTGGTGTGTGTTGTCTCCAACAGGCACATAGCATCCTTCCTGTCTGTCTTCAAACTAGTATTAATTGGCTTAATCATCGTTGGCAAGGACCCATTTGCTTTCTTTGGCATGCAAGCTCCAAGCATCTGGCAGTGGGGCCAGGAAAACAAGGTAAAGGACATGGTTCTTTTAGTCTGAAAAAGCAGCTTCTGTGTTGTGTCATGAGGGTGCTCTGTGAGTCCCTCAGTTCTGACTGATTTACCTTTCACTTGCTACAGCTTTACAGTAGAATAATTCTTACCAGTTGTGCTTTATGCTTTTGACAAACACAGGTGTGCTTCTGGGATCTCTTCCCAAGCTGCTGCTGCTGTGGAGGGGCAGCTGAGGTTAACGTGCTGACAAAGATGATGAAAGTTTTTTATTTTTTAGGGCTCAAGAGTAGCATTTCAAGCCAGTATTGTTGATGTTAAAATTACAGCTTCTCCTGTTGTCTCATAACTGTTTTGCAGTTGATGCTTCCATCAGACTCCTGATAGATTCGGCAGCAATTAGAAGGGCGTTAGAAAAATGAAGTTGAAATGTTGTGGGTGTTTTTGGAGAGCAGAGTGGCATGACATTGTGGGAGAATATCCCCATGAGTCAGTACTGATGATGCCAGCAGATTCAGGGTGTTGTACTCTGATTTAGAGTGACCATATTCCAGATTTATTCTACTAAACTAAAATGTACAGACCTTCATGCTGAGCTGCCCAGTGCCGTGGGTCTTTGGCCGGCTTGCATGCCCGGAAGCTGTAATAGTTCCAGTGGAATGAAATGGGCCACCTCCGTGCCTGGCTGGGCTGGCTGCGGTGCAGAGCTGCTGTCCCTCTGCCAGGTTCTGCAGTGTTGCAGTGACCTGTGTGAGTGTGCCTGCCAGCAGGAAAAGGAAATCAGAGAGGTGCTGGCAGTGAGGGAGGAGCTGCACTGCTGAAGGTGCTGTCCTTTCCTCCTTAGTCACCCACATGCAGAGAAAATTCCAGATGAAGAGCTTGGAGGCGTGCAGGAGGGTTGGTGGTTCCTGTGCACGTGGCTTGCCTTGCTCTGCTGTTTTTGGCTGAGCCCTTGGCTCTGTGATCTGGAGATTGCTGTGACAGTGACCCGCTGTGTCTGGGAACGTGTTCCCATGTCACACTGCCAGCCCCCCTGCAGCTGGCTGTGCTGGCTCCAGAGGTGTGCAGAGGGCTGCGAGTTGGGTGGGTTTGGTGCTTTTCTGGGGAGGGCCGGGTGCACGGTCTGTGTAAAAGGAGGAAAGGGAGGGGTCTGTAGATGGGAACATTCCTTGAGCAATCACACAGCGAGTTCAGAGGCACCCGTGAACAGCAGGCGTGGCTGACGTGGTGAGGTCTCTGTGGATCTTTGTTCCCTTCCAGGTGTACGCCTGCATGATGGTCTTCTTCCTGAGCAACATGATTGAGAACCAGTGCATGTCCACGGGGGCTTTTGAAATCACTTTGAATGGTAAGCTGAGACTTTGTTTGAGGGCTGTCACATAGACACATGTGAGAGCTGTGGGGTGGGGAGAATCAGGGATGGTGTCAGGAAATTTATGTCCCAAATGTGATAGGTGGAAGTTGCCATCCATTTTGATCTCCATATGTTGTCTATCACAATAAATGACAAAAATCATAGAAGTCTTATAAAGCAATTTTTACAGAGGTCAGATATTCTAGAATAGCTCTGTAAGAACTTACACAGAGGGGTATTTGATCCCTTGGAATAATGGTGTTGCATTCTTTTTTTTTTTGTATGTGATGTGCATTAAATAAGAAACCATCAGCTAGGGGCATGTACTATCCAATTAGATGCTTTCCCTGTTCTGCAGCATACTTTAGCCTTGGAATCCTAAAGAATTTGTTACTATTGTGGGATTATCAGTACTGGTGGACAACAGTACTGATTTTTCAGGTTGAAAAGGAACATCAGTGGATATTTTGCACCCCTCATCAATATGATAGACACTTCCAAATGGAAGCATTAGACACCCTGCACTCCTAGTTGGCCTGGGGTTCAGCATAGCCAGAGGTTGGAAGCATTGTTGACTCAGATGTTTTCCTCAACATAGATCAGTACCAGCTCAGAGCTTCCCAGAGCTTCTCAACTCCACGTCTACACTGGCTCTGCCTGTTTCCTGATGCTCCCAGTGTAATGGTGCTTCTCTCTCCTGTGTGTTCTGTGCTAGATGTCCCAGTGTGGTCTAAGCTGGAGTCTGGCCACCTCCCTTCCATGCAGCAGCTTGTACAGATCCTTGATAACGAGATGAAGCTCAACGTGCACATGGAGTCAATGCCCCACCACCGATCATAGCCCCATCGATCAGCACTGAAACTTCTCGTAAGTCTCCAGCGTGCCCATCTCACCTGGGCACAGGCACTGGGGATTGCAGTTCAGGATTGTGTGTTTGTTCAGTTTTTCTGGAGAACCAGCTCCCACGGTGCTAAACTTCCCTGTGTAGTGTCACAGAGGTTGGTTGGGTGGCAGGTTTTGGGATGTGGCTCATTCTGCCTGTCTCAGAGCAGGAAGCTGGCATTCCCTGAGGCAGAGAACATGTGTTACTGCAGGCAGAAGGCTAATGTCAGTCAGTGAAGTGTGTGGTGCAGAGATCAGAAACACTGCATTATGTGCCTTAGAACAGCCTCTCTTCAGGGGATTAAGGTCTCCCTGGCTTTTAACCCAGTTAAATTCCACAACCTTGGGGAACAGCATGCTGTCCTGTTTCTTGCTTAACCCTGAAGAGCAGAAGATTGTCGTGCTCCAGTTGCTCTACTGCCCTGCCCCTCTGCAAAAGCTCCACAGCTTTTGGTAGCACAGGGTTCACATCCTATCAGTGTTTTGTGACAAACCACTTCCATGTTCCTGTGTCACCTGGGATTTTCAAAACACAGAGTTTACAATTCCCCATCTTGGGCCGGGCTCAGGGCAGGTGTGCTGCTGTGGCTCAGGGCAGGTGTGCTGCTGTGGCTCAGGGCAGGTGTGCTGCTGTGGCTCAGGGCAGGTGTGGGCTGGGCTCAGGGCAGGTGTGGGCCGGGCTCAGGGCAGGTGTGCTGCTGTGGCTCAGGGCAGGTGTGCTGCTGTGGCTCAGGGCAGGTGTGGGCTGGGCTCAGGGCAGGTGTGCTGCTGTGGCTCAGGGCAGGTGTGGGCTGGGCTCAGGGCAGGTGTGGGCTGGGCTCAG
Organism: Phylloscopus collybita; assembly: GCA_027886175.1. Lineage (NCBI taxonomy): Eukaryota > Metazoa > Chordata > Aves > Passeriformes > Phylloscopidae > Phylloscopus > Phylloscopus collybita. Next base: position 406,570 of record JAJNNQ010000003.1, read on the forward strand.
GGCAGGTGTGGGCCGGGCTCAGGGCAGGTGTGGGCCGGGCTCAGGGCAGGTGTGGGCTGGGCTCAGGGCAGGTGTGGGCTGGGCTCAGGGCAGGTGTGGGCCGGGCTCAGGGCAGGTGTGGGCCGGGCTCAGGGCAGGTGTGCTGCTGTGGCTCAGGGCAGGTGTGGGCTGGGCTCAGGGCAGGTGTGGGCTGGGCTCAGGGCAGGTGTGGGCCGGGCTCAGGGCAGGTGTGGGCCGGGCTCAGGGCAGGTGTGGGCTGGGCTCAGGGCAGGTGTGCTGCTGTGGCTCAGGGCAGGTGTGGGCTGGGCTCAGGGCAGGTGTGGGCTGGGCTCAGGGCAGGTGTGCTGCTGTGGCACAGGGCAGGTGTGCTGCTGTGGCTCAGGGCAGGTGTGGGCTGGGCTCAGGGCAGGTGTGCTGCTGTGGCTCAGGGCAGGTGTGGGCTGGGCTCAGGGCAGGTGTGGGCTGGGCTCAGGGCAGGTGTGCTGCTGTGGCACAGGGCAGGTGTGGGCTGGGCTCAGGGCAGGTGTGCTGCTGTGGCACAGGGCAGGTGTGCTGCTGTGGCTCAGGGCAGGTGTGGGCTGGGCACAGGGCAGGTGTGGGCTGGGCTCAGGGCAGGTGTGCTGCTGTGGCACAGGGCAGGTGTGGGCCGGGCTCAGGGCAGGTGTGCTGCTGTGGCTCAGGGCAGGTGTGGGCCGGGCTCAGGGCAGGTGTGCTGCTGTGGCTCAGGGCAGGTGTGCTGCTGTGGCACAGGGCAGGTGTGCTGCTGTGGCTCAGGGCAGGTGTGGGCCGGGCTCAGGGCAGGTGTGGGCTGGGCACAGGGCAGGTGTGCTGCTGTGGCTCAGGGGTGTTGCCTGCTGTAACCCAGGTGTCTTTCCACAGGCATTGGGTGGTGGTTCCCAGGCCACGTGGTGCAGACCCATGAAGGCCTGCACTGAAGACAGCTGCTGTTGGTGCAGGCTGGATGCCTCTCCTGCAGCCACGTTGTGCCTCCTGGACAAACACTCAATGAGCCCTGTTTCAGTGCTGGCCGGTCCACACTGCACAGCCACGAGTGCAATAATACTGTATAGTTTTTTTAAGACTTCATTCGACCAGTTCATAGATCAGCAATGCAGGCATTACTAATGGTAACTTATTTTATATTCATGTTTCACACAATGGCAGATTGAGTTGATACCTAATTTTTCCTTGAAAAAAGAGAAGTTTGTTTAATCTGTTGTATTTTATATGAATTTATGTTCTTTTTGTAGTTTAAAATGAAGTTATAGGAGTGTCTGATATTGTCCTAAACTGTTGAGTAATTGATAGCTGTCTATCAAATCTCTTTAATGTGGTTAAAACAGGTTTGTATATTTTTCAAAATCTATGGCAGAGTCGAACAGTGCATTATATACTGAGTTATATAAGCAAAATTATATTCGGAATAGTTACATCATTTGGTGAAAATTAAGATCAGCTACTCTTTAATCATGTGGGCCAGCCTCAGCAGTTCTTCCTTGGCCATTTGAGAGATGAGCTGGACCTTCCTGCTGTCCTAAATAGAACCTAAGAACATTAATTGAAATAAAGAGTTCCCATTTCCTGTGTGAAGTACCTTGTTTGTCACTGATGGACATTCTTGGAACTGCAACTGAAAAACTGCATAAAAAGCCAACTTTCCAAAGTTACTGACCTTGTATTTGTTGTGTATAAGCCCCTGAGGATCTCCAGTGTGGGGAGGGGCACATGGGGCTTGTCCTTATCCTTCAGGCACCTGCTGCAGTTCAGGTGTGGCCTCCCTGGGGGAAGCTGGCCAGGTGAACCCCAAGTTTCAGCAGCAGCTCTGGGAGGCTGGGACGTTCCTCACTGCTGACTGCAGCACCACGGGCCTCTAAACACACTGACAGCTCTGTTTGAGCCAGAGCCCATCCCAGGCTGCAGCTGCTGCTCCCTGGAGCCAAGCATAACTGATTGCTTTGGGCATCTGTCACTCTCTGCACAGGGAATCACCTTGTTGTGTACCTGCAGTGGGCTGAGCTGCCGTGGCCAGGGGCAGTAGGAACACTTGGGGCATTCCTGCTGCTGCCACCTTCTTGTCAGGAGTGGCAGAGCAGTACCTGTGTGTGTGACTTGAGCAAACACCTGCCTGTGTACCTGTCCCAAGGCCTGGCTTGGCTCTGCTCTTTGTTTTCACCTTGTGCCTTACCCAAGGGCTGAAGTGACTCCTCAGCCAGGGCTGGAGCCAGGAGGGAGGCGGCTCAGGAGCAGTGCATTGCTGTGGAGCACGGCATTGCCCTCCCTGAGCAAAGCCCTCTCATGCCTCCATGACCAAGCTGTTGTCAGTGTGGGCTGGTACTGCCTGCCCTGAGCAAAACTCATCTCTGGACTGCCCTTTGCACCAGGGCAGGCCAGGGCCGGAGGAGAAACCTTGCTGAGCACGTGCAGGTGCCAGAGCATCCCATCTCTGCCTCATTTTGCCTTACACCACACACACACACTGGTCAGAGCTCCTGTGTGTTTACTATCGCCTTGATGGAGCTGCGCAGCTCATCACTTATGTCAGCAGCCATGCAGAGCTCCAGGATCTTCACCGCCTGGGTCATGAGGTACAGGGGAGGCTGCATTTTGTTCCATTGCTCAGTGGAAGGGAAGTTGAGGCATCCCCGCATCCTGTCGAAGAGCTGCAGGATCCTCACCCGGAAGGCAAGCAGCAGGAGCTCATCCTCGCCCAGCTGGGCTGCAGGAGGCAGCTGGCTGGCGGCGCTGACCTGCACAACAGGACCCGTGAGGGCAGAGCCACCCGAGCAGGGGACGGGGCTTCCGTCAGACAAAGCTGCCCCTGGGCCAGGAGCCTGTGGCCAGAGGAGCTGCCGTGCACCTGCCCACATGGATCATCGCTCTTCCCCCCGTGGCAGAGCCAGGGTCACCCTGGGGGATGTAGCCGGGGACCTGCCTGGGAGTGGAGTCCTGCACTGCAGCCCCTTGCAGAGAGCTGGGGCTGGCAAGTGCCCCACCTCCATAGGAGTGGCAGGAACACACACACCTCCACTGCTTGCTTTTTGGGGAGGAGCATGGGACAACACAGGGAGCATCCACCACGGGGTACTGCAGATGGGAGCTTCCCTGGCTGCCCCGCTCCCACTGTGGGGAGTGGCTCAGCACAGGAACAGTTACCTGCACTTTGGCTCCCATGTTGAACTTTGCTTGTCGCCCCATGGCGAGGAAGGAGATGAAGATCTTGTCCTGGGCCAGGATCCTGACCCCCACGTGGCGGTTCAGGGAGATGAAAATGGGGCTCAGTGGGACGTGCGGTTCTGGTGACAGGTTCAGCCACATCCACCTTCTTACCCTGTTGCCTGCTTGGTCCAAATACTGCCCACCATGGATACTCATATTTATCCTAAAGAAAGGAAAATGGAAGCTCTGAACCCTGTAAGCTCCTGTGGCAGGTCTCTCATTCCCCTGAGGGATGGCACAGAGGCACAGCAGGAGCAGGCTCCGTCCCCCACCTCTCAAGGCACTGCTGGGTTGCCTTGCGGCTCTGGGGGCACCTGAAGCAGGGCCCATGACCTCCTGAATTTGTCTATTTTTGGATGCTATTAAAAATACCCTTTATGGCCTTTGAAATGTCAATGCACAGAGGAGACAGCAAAGCTGCTGAACGCACCACTCATCTCCGTTCCGGTAGTAGCATGTGCTCCTGCCATCAGACTGAAACAGTGCTCGGATTTTGACTGTCTTCAGCTCATCCTCCTGGACTATGAGACTGTGCTGGTCTCTCTCTCGTGTAATGATGATGGCCAGGTTTCCAGATGGATAGCTGCTGCCAGCTAAGGTCTTTGTAACCCCTGCTTTGCTCGGTTGGTCTGTTATAACACACTAAATATTTCTGGGTATGACTTTGGGGTGTAAAAACTGATATATTACACAGAGCACTGTGTTAAAAGTGTGCTGCTCCCTTGGGCTGGGTCTTGGAAGCCAGTGCTCATTGGAGCTGCTGGCTGCTCTTTGATACCTCAACCCAGGGGCTGTGTCAGATTTCACTGCTGCTGCTCCTCAGATAGAGCAAGTGGGAGTGATGAGCTGGGTTGTAATGAAGTGGACTGGGACACACCTAAAATTAGTAACAGCCCTGGACTAATGCAGGCAAGTGAGCCCAGTAAAGGATACAATATCTGCGAGGTTCCGTCTGGGAGCATGGTAAGGAATTTCTTTCCATTTTTGTAGTACTTCTGCACCAATTTAGCCTTCCCCACCTAAGATTGGAAGGATAAAGCAGATGAGAGCAGTCTGGCACAGCTGCCCTTTGATAATGGGCACTGCCAGGCTCCGACTGCTGACACATCCCAGGTGCTGCCGTCGCTGTCGGCCGCAGGTACTTGCCTTCCTCCCCAGCAGGCTGAAATCATAGCCGAGGATGTTGCGGGACATGGGCTCCTTGTCGTGCTCGGGCTCTTGCTCGGGCTCCTCTTTGGGCTGGGACCTGGGCTTGGGCCTGGGCTCTTTCTTGGGCCTGGGCTTTCGCTTGGGCTTTTCCTCAGGCTGGGGCTCCGGCTCGGGCTTCTCCTCAGGCTGGGGCTCCTTCTCGGGCTCCTTCTCGGGCTGGCTCTCGAGCTGGGGCCCCAGCTCAGACTCCTCCCTGGGCCTGGGCTCGGGCTCAGGCTCCTTCTCCAGCCGGAGCTCCGGCTGGGACCCGGCTGCACTCACAGCAGGCACTGGTGTCCCGCCTTCAGTGGCACTCGGTTCTGAGGACTGCTCAGCCAAATCTATGATCAGCTGTCTCTTCTGCTGCCTGGAAAATAGAAGTGTTGACACCTCATGCATCGTGTTTGGAAAGCAGCAAGTAGTGGATATCCCTGCCTTAGGAAGACAGTTTCTGAATCTGTTATTCTCTCTGCTGACAATTGCCATGAACAGGCAGCAGATGTCACCAAAATACTCATACCTCAGCAGAAAGGAACTGCGCCCACACAGATTCCAGCCAACAGACTGCCACTGCAGGGGCATCAGCTCTGCTGGCAGGGGAGCTGAACATTGTAATGGGGTTTGGATCAGGATTTTAGGTGAAAGAGAAGGGCAGATGCCCACAAGATCAAGAAAACAGATCATCTACAAGAATATTTTCACTATTCTTGTGTAGCTTCCTATGAATCTGACAGTGGTTTGGTGTGTGCTCTGTGCATAGGAGGCACTTGTACCCTCAGACTGCAAAGGATTTTCAAGGAGACCAACGGTTTACTTCCAGGTGTACTGGTTTAGTTTTCCTTTTTCCTGTGGCTTAGACTTCCCCTGTAGGCTTAAACTCTTGCATGAGCTTTGGGTCTCCTGCTAAAAGGCCTGAGAACTCGCGGAGTTCTTGTGTGTGACTCTGGAAACTGTAATCCAAACACAGTTTATGGAGCAAAACAGAAATACAAACTCCAGCTTTGTTTCAGTGTCAGAGGTAGAAGCTACACCCAGATACTGTCCCTTCCCACAGCTGTGGGTGTTTTTAGCTCTGCGTGTCTCTAGATAGCTTGTCTGTCAACACTGGAATTAACATTTCACTCAGCAGTGCCTCACCACCTCCTTGTGCAGCCTGCCAATAGCGGAGCCAGGAGGGACCAGAGAGAATCTGAACTTTTGGTGCCTAAAGGAAAGGTTTTTCTTCTTGCATCCCACTGCCTGCGGTTTCTTAACATTCCTTCTGCCCTCAGAGCTCCCTGTTGTTCATTACCCAGAGCTGATCCCCAGTTGTCCCAGTACCTCCAGCTCTCTCTCTCCTTGGACAGCAGCAGGTTGGCTTCAGAGCCGTCGGATTCAAAGGTGCCGACAGCTCTGGGAATGCCGCCGGCACCCGCGAGCCTCCGCCTCTCCACTATGAACTCACAGAGCTGCCGGCTGCGCTCGCAGCAGAATTTCTGGAAGGGAAGAGGGCGGAGCCGTGAGCACGGCCCTTCCTCAGCAACCCCCGGCCCGTCCTGCCCGCCCGCTTACGTCCGCCTGGTCCTCGGAGAGAAGGACATCCTCGGAGAAGGGGAACGGCCTCTGCAGGTTGCCGCAGTACTCGCATGTTGGCTCAGCATCCTCCTCTGCCTGCAGCGACGGGGGGAGAGCGGGGAGGAAGGAAATGGGGCACCAGCCCCCAGATCCCCGGGTTAGCACGGCGAGAGAGGGCTCCGCTCAAAATGCAACAAATGTGACAAAGCGCCTAAGGGCACTCAGGGCAGATCCGAGTCTGGGATATCTCGGAGAGATTGAACTCAAAACATTAAGTTTGGGAAACCACCAAAAAGGAAAGCAGATGTGTTGTAAATAAATCAATAAATGGCCCCAAAGAAAGGGAATGACTGTGGTATTTAAGAGCTCTGCACCTTCCCAGGGAAGCTGAGAGCACAGAAATCTGCAGCTGAAGATCTGAATGCGTTACAGAGAGAAAAACTGATGTCTGCAGCTGTGGGAGTTTCCGAGGAAGCACCAGCAGATTGGTGATACAGAGCTGGCACTTCTGACCAGATGCAAACCAGGCTGACAGCAGGGTGTGTTGTGAGGATGGGTACTGGATATCCTGAAATAAAATTCCCTTGCTCCCCACCTCATGCCTCGGATTAACTCTTTGGTGACTCTGCTCTGCTAAGGGTTACGGGGAACTCCGTGCCCTGCTTGTATTCCGTGACTGTACCTATTTATATTCATTTTGTATCTGATTTAGACAAAATATTCCGCTGGGAAACTCTCAACAGAGGATGCAGCAGTGGGGAGAGGCTGCCCAGGTGGGTACAGCCAGCACTGTTTCAGCAGAAGAAAAACCTGCCATGAAGGGGCTGCTCTGCGGGCTCGGCAAAGGGCGTTGGTTCCATGTTTTCTACTTGGAACCGCGTGAATGAAGCAGCGGGGAGCGCCCAGCCCCAACCGACCTCGTGGTGTACGTTTGCCTGCGAGGACTCGGGTCTGTAGGCCAGGAGGGGGAGCAGGCCCGTGGGGTTCGGCTGCGGGCCGGTCAGAGGTGTCTCGCACGGCGGTTCTGCCGGGGACCCTGTGCCCGCCTCGGGGGGCTGGGGCCAGCGGGGCTCGCTCGCCCCATCGTCCGCCTCATCGTCCGCCCCTCCGCTGGGCCCCGCGGCCCGGCCCGGCCCCTCCATGCCCGGCGGCTGCGGCGGCGTCTCCAGGGCGACGCTCAGGGCGCGGGGGACGCCGGGACCGCGCGGGGGCGGCTCCGCCCCGCCCCGGCCCCGCCCCCAGACCGACCCGGTCCCACCCCCAGACAGGCCCCGCCCCCCAGATAGGCCTCGCCCCCTCCGCTCTGGCCCCGCTCCGCCCGGTACCCGGCCCGGGCCGCGGCTGCCCCGCGGCGCTGCTCTGCCGGGCGGCAGCTCCTGTGCTCCGTTCCCCGTGCCGGCCGCCCCGCCCGGGGCTGGGCGCTGTCGAACCTCTCCAAGCAATCCGCACTTTCGGCTCGCAGTGAGAGCGAAAACGCAGCCGGGCTTGGGTTCCGGTGGGGACGGCAGCGTGTCCCAGTGTCCCCGGGCTGTCGGTAAGAGCCCGCAGTGTCCCACCGGCACTGACTGCACAGCAGGGTCAGGCAGCGTCCCTGGTTTCTCGGACGGACAGAGCGTGTCCAGGCGCAGCCGGTGCTGCCGGCGGCTCAGCCGGTGCCGGTGCCGGTGCCGGTGCCGGTGCCGGTGCCGGTGCCGGTGCCGGTGGCACCGCGGGCTCGCTGCCGTGCTCCCCGCCAGCCCCGGCTCCGGCAGAGCCTCCTCGGGCTGCGCTCTGCTCGCTCTGCACTCAGCAGTGCCCGCGCATTCATTGCCATGTGTTGGAAGTGCAAACGGGTTTTTAGGGAGAACTCCAGCGACAGAAAAGTTGCTTCCCAGGCACAGCTTTTGCTCCCTGGCTATCGCCTCCCACCGCAGCTGCTCCCGGTGGGCTGGAGAGCAGCCAGGGGGCTGCAGGGCACCTGCCAGGTGCTGCCTGCAGCTCTGCCGGCTGCCAGCTCTGTCTGGACCTGCTTCACCATCCCTTTCAAGGCTGGGGGCTTCAGAGGGGCCAGTTCTGCTCAGAGAACCAGACAGGCCTCAGTAACCTCTTCTGAAAGTCTTGAGGAACTGTCACACTTTAGCTTGGGAAGTCGTATCAGCTGCCTTGGGAAGAAAACCTGAAACCTGAGGGAATCTTGAAATTCACGTTACCTGTCTACTCGCTGACATGAGTTGGAAACACCTCCCCTCTTGGCAGTGCCACCCGAGGTGTTCCTTACCCTAAATTCAATTTCAGTCAGAAAAGACACAAGGTGATGGCTTCGTTTTGTTTGGGTTTTTTGAGGTGAAAGCTAACAAGAGTTTGCCCCTCCTTCCTAACGGAGTGGTGTGGACAGACCTAATGATAACGTGTGTTAACTTATCTAATGTGGGTTATAGGTAACACTGGAGTAATTAATTATTCCTGCTATATTCAAAGACACACTTTATGCAAAAATCCTCTTATGTCCCAATTTTCAGTAATAAAATTACCTTCCACTGTAAGTTTTTCTGAATTACAGAAAAATTAATCAAATTGTTCGGAATTCTTGCTTAAATCCTGATGAAAGCACAGGTGGTAACAGCTGTTGGAACCGTGGCTTGACTTCGGTCCTGCTCATGCTGGAGGCAATTAGTTCACCAGGCTGATGCTGCTGGAGTTCTGCCAGCACAGTGTAAGTGAGACCAGATGTAGAATCTTTAATTGTTGGTATTCAGTGCCCAGAGAGTAATTCCTGGGGAGGTTTTTTCCATGGTCACCCTAAGTTCTTGCGGCCAGACTGAGCTTCCCTTCACCGAGGCCAAACTTGTTCTTGTGCACTTTCCTGAGGGCTGCTGGTGCCAGCTGCTCCGGGCTGGGACATGACTCCAGAGCTCTCCCAGGAGGAACCCTGTCAGCCTGGCTTTCCTCCTTTTGTGCTGTATTTATCACACCAAGCCTCACCTGTCCCTTTACCTGCCCTTTTCCCTGCTGGGAGCTCCCCCTGGCAGTGTCCCCTCCTGGCTCACTGCCCCCTCCAGACAGAGGGGCCTGGCACAGCCCCGGGGGAGCTGGGGTTTGCTGCCAGGGACTCAGGCAGAACGTTCCCATGGCCGAGGGGGGAGCTGCAGGCAGAGCCAGTGGTGGTGGCAGCCCCATCAATCAGCTGCACAGGTCAGGCTGTCCCCCTTGTCCCTGGGCCTCACATCCCCCCCAGCTCCTCTGCTCACCTGTCTGGCAGCAGGGCTGGGAGGGGGCAGGGACAAGGAGCCCCCAGGGAGGGGCAGCCCCTGCCAGGGGATCCCAGCTGGCCCTGCAGGGCCGAGCACACAGCGCACCCAGGGAGCACACACCTCGTGTGTCAGCACAGCTCCTCAGGGCGGGTTTTACAAAATATTTATTGCAAAATAAAAGAAATGTTTCAACAAAACTTAAATAGCAAATTACAAGACACTGGCCATAAAGCTTTTGCTGTGTTCTGAGCCTTTCACAATAATCAATAGCAGAGTGTGTGGCAGGGCAGCTGCACGTGGACAAGGCCGTGTCACTGGCTCCAGCCATCTGCAGTCTGTGAGACGTGTGCCTCCTGCCTGCACCTGCACCTGCCTCATCTCCCTAAAACAGGCAGGGCCCAGCAATTCCGTGCTCTGTGAAACGTGCCATGCCACACCCACCCCTTCCCTCCTTTTTCCTGTTAAAGCCACCAGTGCCCCTCCCTTCCATAAGGTAGCAGAAAATGGAGAAACATTGCTGAAGTACCTACTGCTCCCTCACAGCTTCTCCTGTCAGAGGCTGCTTGGGTTTCTTTCCTTTCTCACCTACTGGGAAAGGACAGGCAGCCAGGGAGGAGTACAGAGAGATTGTGGGCAGGCAGGGATCAGGTTAGGAATGCTAAAGCCTGAAGGAATTATGTCTGGCCAGGGGCATCAAGGGCAACAAGCAAAGCAGCCTCTGTAGGTACACTGGTGACAAAAGGAAGACACGGGAGATTGGGGACCCTCTGTGGAAGGAAATGGGAAACCCAGTTCCCTGGGACACCAAGGCTGAGGTACTCAGCCTTCATGGCTGGCTGCTCCAGCCACACCACCCAAGTCACAGGAGGCAGAGGGAGAGTGGGAGAGCAAAGAACTGCCTGCAGTAGGAGAGGATTTGGGTCAGGAAGGGGCCTGAAGGTGCACAAGTCCATGGGACCTGATGAGATGCACCCTGGGTTCAGGAGGAAGTGGCTTGGCCACGTGTTTGAGAAGTTGTGGCAGTCCAGAGAAGCTCCCACTGACTCCAAAAGGGGAACCATAACCCCCCTTTTTTAGAAAGAGGAATAAGGAAGATCCAGAGAACTACAGGTGCTCTGGTCTCACCTCAGTGCCTGGAAAGAGCTTGGAGCAGATCCTCCTGGAAACTATGCTAAGGCACATGGAAAATAAGGAGGTGACTGGTGGTAGCCAATGTGGCTGCACTGAGGGCAAATCACGAGAACTTGGAGCCCCTTCCAGTGTGGGTGTGCAGCCAGAGAACCAGACTGGCAGCACTGTTCAGCTCACAACAGGAGTGACTCTGCCACGCCTCCAGCCCTGGCAGAGGGAGCTGGGGATTTGAGAAAGGAATGCAGGAGATAACGGTGCACCTGGTACAGAGCACAGAGCACAGAGCACAGAGCACGCCCTGCTCGCCATTCTAGGCATACCCGTGCTCATTGGTACGAGGCACATATTGGGCAATATCATTTGGCAATATTTCTTGTTATATAACGGAAGAGCATGTCACCAGCTAGGTGAATTAATAAAGTCAGCTTCATATGAACAATTAATGGAGTCCACGTCTCTTTGTTAATCACCATTATTCCAGTGCCTTAAGGTGCTACAAAAGAGCTGGAGAGGGACTTGGGGCAAGGGATGGAGGGACAGGACACAGGGAATGGCTTCTCACTGCCAGTGGACAGGGCGAGATGGGATCGTGGGCAGGAATTGTTCCCTGTGAGGCTGGGGAGGCCCTGCACAGGTTACCCAGAGCAGCTGTGGCTGCCCCTGGATCCCTGGCAGTGCCCAAGGCCAGGCTGGACAGGGCTTGGAGCCCCTGGGACATGGGAGGTGTCCCTGCCCATGGCAGGAGGATTGGAACAGATGATAGTCTCTTCCAAAGCAAACCCTCTTGTGATACTAAAGCCTTTTATTAAAGCTCACCAGTGACAGAGGGAGTCTGTACTGCTGCTGAAAGGGCTTTTAGGTGCTCTCCAAACAGGAGCCTCTTAAGCCACATATCTAATGGAAGCACTCTTTACATAAAATATAATTAAATTATAAAAGGTAACTGTGTGTGTGTAATCTTCCTAAGGCACCCAGGAATTTGAAAAGACCTTGTCCCGCTCGTGTTACTTACAGCACACTCCCGTTCCTCTTCTGCCCAAGTCCCAGCGGCTGGCTGCTCAGACACCTCAGCACAGAGGTGACACAGCTGACCAGCGACAAAAACAGGCAGCCAAGGCAAGGCCCGGTGAGGCAGGACATCCCAGCAGCTGAGGCCTGAGCAGCGCTCAGGGGCAGCACATGGAGATGGTGACGTTGATGCCCAGGTTGCCGCTGTCAGCAAAGAGGTGAGCGGTGGCCGTGTCAAACACCAGGCAGTTGCTGCTGCGGATGGCCACGGCCACGCCGTCGTGGATGGAGCACGGGGACGCCTCCCAGGTCAGCCGGTGGCAGCTGCCGTGCAGCTCCAGCCGGTACTGAAAGTTCTCCGCCTGCTTGCGCGTGCCGATCAGCAGCACGGTGGCAAAGAACTGCTGGTGACCTTCACACTTCTCCTGCTTCTTCAGCACCAGCATGAAGTGGTGACCAAAGCACGACTGCATCATCACCCAGTCCACTGCCCCCGGCAGGTTAATGTCTGTGGCCAGGAAGATGATGTCTTCTCCCTGAAGGGTGGTAATGCTTTTGTGGGCATGCATGAGGTGGGACATCACGGCTTCCAGGGATCCCTCCCAGTCACAGGAGGTACCGGGGCACGGGCAGGAGTAGGGACGGTACTCACAGATGGCTTCATGCTTTGGCTTTTCTGTGTGGTGGAGTGTCAGGGAGCAGCCCGTCGTGGCGTACTGGAAAGAGACCAAACACAAGCCGTCAGGAAAGGCCCCAGCACTCGCTGCTCCCACCCGTCACAGGAAACACAGGTGAGCAACCAGAGCTCTCCTGCTCACTGCAAATCTGACATTACTTGTACGCAGCCCTGGATTCAAGCTGAGCTTTACTTAGTTTTTGTTTCCACTTAAAATGGGTTCTTCTTGTCTTTTGAGGTTGTTTTTTCCTAACGCAAGCACTCAGATAAAATGGGCCGTGTGGCTGAGCTGTAGTGAGATCTGCTGCTGCAGTCAGATCTGATCTGTCCAGATCAGCTGGAGAGATCCTGGCTTGGATTTTCCTTTTCTTTAAAGAGAACAGAGGATTCTAGTTTCAAAACTGGGGTGGTGAGGGGGTGCCCTTTGCAGGGGGATCTGGGGGGGGTGGCCTGGGGACAGGGATGTGGGGCGGTGGCTGGGGTTTCCGCAGGGGGACAGGGATGTGGGGCGGTGGCTGGGGTTCCGCAGGGGGACAGGGATGTGGGGGCGGTCCGGCCCGCCCCCCTGCCCAGCCCCCGTCCTTACCTTGCACGGGAAGAGGACGGCCGAGGCCACCTTCTCCATGGCCAGGTTCCTGATGTTGGGGGTGAGGGAGCCCCGGCAGGTGGGACAGAGGCTCAGCTGCTGCCGGCATTGCTTGCACACCAGGTGCCCGGCCTGGCACTGCAGGATGGGCGGCAGGACATAGTCGAAGCAGATGGGGCACTCGAAGAGCGAGGTCAGCTCCTGCTGCTGCTGCTGCTGCTGCTGGGGGGGAGGAAGAGGAGGAGGAGGGGGAGGCGGCGGAGAAGCGCCGGCGGTGCCCGGCAGGACGGCGGCGGGGGACGGGGCGTGCGGCTGCTGCTGCTGCTGCTGCTGCTGCTTCCCGCAGGGCTTGCTAGGGCCCGCGCCGGCCGAGGACGGGCGGCTCATCGCGCCTCGCCGCCGCCGCCAGCATCGGGCCGCGCCGGGCAGCGGGGACGGCACGGGAGGGGAGGGGAGGAGGAGGAGGAGGAGGAGGAGGAGGAGGAGGAGGAGGATGGAGATGGACGGGGCGGTGCTGGGCCAGCGGCGGCTGCGCGCGGCCCCCGCCCCGCTCCCGGCGAGCCCCGCGCGGCACCGCCCGCTCTGCGCTCCGGTACCGGACCGGGACCGGACCGGGACCGTGTGTCCGGACCGGCACCGCCCGCTCTGCGCTCCGGTACCGGACCGGGACCGGACCGGGACTGTGTGTCCGGACCGGGACCGTGTGTCCGGACCGGCACTGCCCGCTCTGCGCTCCGGTACCGGACCGGGACCGGACCGGGACTGTGTGTCCGGACCGGCACTGCCCGCTCTGCGCTCCGGTACCGGACCGGGACCGGACCGGGACTGTGTGTCCGGACCGGCACTGCCCGCTCTGCGCTCCGGTACCGGACCGGGACCGGACCGGGACCGTGTGTCCGGACCGGGACCGTGTGTCCGGACGGGACCGTGTGTCCGGACCGGGACCGCCCGCTCTGCGCTCCGGGACCGGACCGGGACCGTGTGTCCGGACCGGTACCGGCTCCGAACCGGGTCCGTGTGTCCGGACCGGGGCATGTGTCCGGACCGGGACCGTGCCCCTCACCGGACCGTGCCGTGGCAGCGAGTGCCCGCCCTCGGCGGGGCCGTGCGTCCCCCGCAGCCCCGGGCCGGTCCCGGTGCCACCGGAGCCGCAGCTCCGCCGTGGGGCCCGGGAGCCCGGGCGGAGCAGGAACGGGAGCTGGGCAGCGGGCAGCAGCACCCCCGGCCCGGCCCGGTGTGACCTCGGCCCGGGTGTCACGGCCGCCTCTCATCCCTGTAACACTCGATCCATTCACCCCGAGTTTCTGCAGCACTTGCAGGAGGTTCGTTGTTCTCAGCTGACCTTGGCAGCACACCGAGGGTGACTTACAGGTCGATCCGGAGCAATGACAGCTAAAAAGGAAGAGGACAGTGCCCTGCCCGTGCCTGTCAGGCTGCCAGGATTTGGCAGTGGCAGCAAACACTGAATCACAGAGCCCCACGGCAGTCTGGCTTGGAAAAGCCCTCTGAGACCCAGCAAGTCCAACCACGACCCCAGCACTGCCAAGGCCACCACTAAACCCCGTCCCCAAACCCCAGAGGTGCCCAGCTCTTACATCCCTCCCGGGATGGAGCCTCCACCACTGCCCCCGTGCCAGGGCTTGGCTCTTCCCTTTCCCTGCCGGCTGGGGTGGGAAGGAGCAGAACCTGCGTCCTGCCACCGGGAGAGGTGTGCGGTGGGGCAGGCACTGCTCCAGGGCACAGGGCTTCTGCAGTGGCTGGGGTGCCCTGTGCACAGGGTGTCCCTTCAGCGTTGGACTGCGGAGAGAGCCTTTTGTCCTCCCCACTGCAGTCACCAGTTCTTACATAGGATAGCCCTGGCTTTTGGCAAATACTCAAATGAGGGCTATATGTATAATGTTGGAAGGTTTTGCTGTATTGTGGCGAGTGATAATTCATGCTTTCATAATGCTGTTGTTGTGAATGATAGTTGATGTTTTTCATAATGTTGTTCTTATAATAAACAGAAAATAAAATGTACGTTTCTAAGAAAGCCAAAAAGCCCCCCCCCCAGCAGAGTACAGGGTTTGGAAATTTCACAAGGGGCTTTCCTCATCTCCAGAGAAGGAAACAAAAGAATTACAATACCAATAGAAGGTGGAGAACAACCTGGACGAGGATGCTCACAGGGACTACTGGCCTGAGAGATATCTTGTCTGGGACATTAAGAGTACTCAGGAGCACCCAGGAAATCCATTCAGAAACTGGACCCTGCTTTAGAAATTTCATCAACGAGACACCGAGGGACAAAAGAACTCATAGAAACCTCGGACTCACGTAAGCCCAGCCAGAAAAAGTATAAAGCAGCTGCTTGGGCTGGGGTGGGTGTGAAAGCAGGGGGAGTGTAGAGGTAGAGGTTGCACTCGTGGTTTCACCCAGGGCAGGCACTGTTTCCTGGCTCGTTGGCTTTGTTGATTTTCTCTGTCCGAAATTTTTGCTGGCAAATAAATTGCTTTCAATAGAATTGGCTCTTTAAATTTATAACATGAATTAATATAGTTTCTTTTATTTTCTGTTATTAATGAAACTTGGAAATAAGGGGTGTGATGAGTATATATATGTGTGTGTGTATATATATATATTAGGTTATAGCATAGTATTAAAATAGAAACTATGTGATGTAAGATGCTTTTTGTAGCTAGCGCAGAAGAATGGGAAAGATAACCAGGAAATTCCCCACATTCTTGGATTATCGGGATGAAGATAATCGGGCCAGACCCCAAAGCTCCAAAGGAAGAGTTTATTGATCCTCTGTTATCAGGGAGTGAGATATGGGAGGACCAAGTGGCGCCACAAAGAGATTTATCTGCAAGGAGTAATAAAATGTTGAAATTGATGAAATGGGGGCAGGTGGGGAGGGTTGAAACTGGAGGAACATCTGGGCTCAAAGGAAAGTTTGAATAATGCATTAGGGTCTTTTGAATATGTAACATACTGATCATTTAAAGAGGAGTTCTGAAATGGTAGGGTGTGCTTCTGCTGCATGCCAGGCACCCTGGCCGAGATCCTTTGCTTTATTTCTGTTTCCTAATGGTCTAATTTTTTAACTAAACTATTTTTAAAGAATTTATCAAGAAAGTGAACCTGGTTTTCACACAGTGGAGTTGGCAGTGTGTGGCAGTCCCCTTCAGGAGCAGGGGCCCACCCTGCTCACTCCTCAGAAGAAGGGCTCTGTCCCGTTCCAGCTGACGGTGGCACCTGCCCACTTGGTCCTGATTGCCATCTCCAGGGCTGGGCACCTCTTCCCTGGGCTGCAGGGGCCTTCTCTTTGAGCCTCTTCCCAGTGGTGTGAATGAGTGTCTGAAAAGGAAATGAAAAATAAATGTCTAAAAAAAAACCTTAAAAACCCAAGCCTGCTGAAAAAGGCTCCAGTGAAGGTTGAAAGCAGAAGCCCCTGCAGCTGTGCTGGTGGAGATGTGCCCCAGGGAGCCGGGGCAGGGCAGGCAGGGCCTCCCGGGCTGGGGAATGCCCCTGCACCGTGGCCCCCCCGGGAAATTCCGGGCTCTGCCTGCAGCTCGGGGTGTTTGCATGCTGCTGCTCCGAGCAGATGCTCAGATGGTATCTGTGGCCACAGCAGGTATCGTGCCGGTTGATCTCAAACCACTCTGCTCCCCTGCAGCCTCACCCTTCAGTCTCAAGGCTCTGACTTCTCTGTAACCGCTGCAGTGAAAGCAGAGCAAGGAAGGAGGCAGTGAGGGAGGTAAGTGATGCACAGCAGCAGAGAAACAAGAACCTTGCACCCCAAGCACAAAACCTGCTTCACAGCCCAAGCGTTGCCACAGGAGCGGTTTATCCCCCCGGGGGATGTGAAACTTGGTGGGGAGCACGAGGGGCACGGTGGCAGCTGGTGCTGAGCAGGAAGACAGAAGCTCAGGGAGCCCCTGCTGCACCCAGCCCCGCTGTGCTCTGGGCAGGTTTTGTCTGGGGTAGAACTGACTGCCTTCCCAGTGTCTGGTGTGGAGCTGTGCTCTGGATTTGTGCTAAACACGGTTGATTCTATAGAGGGGATTTGGTTGTTGCTGGGCAGTGCCAGCAGAGCCAAGGCCTTTTCTGCTCCTCCTGCTGCCAGGCTGCTGAGGAAGTTGGGAGTGCTGGGCAGGCTGGGAGAAGACACAGCCAGGACAGCAGAGCCAAAATGATCAAAGGGATATTCCAGACTCTGTGTCCTCATGCTCAGTGTATAAAGGGGGGGAAGGAAGAGAAAGGGAGGGGGACTTTTGAGTGTGATGTTTGTCCTCCCGAGTCACTGCTGTGTGTGATGGGCCCTGCTCTCCTGGACGTGGCTGAACACCTGCCTGCCTATGGAGGAAGTGAATTGATTCTTTGTTTTCCTTGGCTTGTGTGTGTGGCTTTTGCTTCTCTTATTAACCTGTCTTTATCTCAACCCACAAGTTCTTTAGCTTCTGCCCTTGCAATTCCCTCGCTGACCCTGCCGGTGGGGAGAGAGTGAGCGGCTGCGCGGGGCCTGAGGGCTGGCAGGGGCAGAACCACGGCAGTAGGAGAGAAAGTTATTATAAAATAATATAAATCAGTATAAATTTTGAATAATCGTGAAACAGCCCTGCTTCCTGGTGTGTTTAAACCTCGTATCGAGTATTTAACAGAGGAAGGACAGCTGCCCGGGGCGCCCACACCTCAGTCCCGGCTAAGCCTGGCTCCGTACCTACGGTCAGGCGGGCAGTGCGGGTCTGCTCCTGCTGCCCGCTGTAGAAGTACAGGTGGAAAACTCTCTCGGATCTCCAGTCGGAGAGCAGCCGGCTGTCGGTGCCGAAGAGCACGCTGTGCCTGCCCCAGACGCTGCACAGCCACACGGGCAGCCGGGGCGTCCGCAGCGCGGGGCTCACCTGGGCAGGGGGAGATTGCCGGGACCGTGCCGGGGCTGTGCCGGGACCGTGCCGGGGCTGTGCCGGGCTCCCCCGGCCCGGGGCTGTGCCGGGGCTGTGCCGGGGCTGTGCCGGGCTCCCCCGGCCCGGGGCTGTGCCGGGGCTGTGCCGGGCTCCCCTGAGCCGGGGCTGTGCCGGGGCTGCCCCTCGCTCACCTGCCGCTCCAGCGGTGCCCGCTCCCAGCGCAGGAAGCCCACGGGGCCGCGCTGCCCCCGGGTCTCGCCATCCCCATCCCCGTCCCCAGCGCCGCACTCCGGCCCCCGGCAGAGCCCCCGCGGGCTGGCCCGGCCCGTCAGGAGCAGGCTGAGCACGGCCTGCGGGAGACAGCCCCGGCACACACCGGGGACACGGGACAAACGTGCTGTCACACACTGGGGACACGGGACAAACGTGCTGTCACACACCGGGGACACGGGGAAAACGCCCCTTGCAGGTGGTGTCCTGCTGCCAGCTCTGTCATGTTTGTCACAAGTAGGGGAATGCCAGGCTGCAGTGGCTTTTTAAAAATTAATTAAAAATTTAATTTTTAAAAATTAAAAATCATCATCATCTGTTTTTTAAGTGCACAGTCATGATTAAAATTATTCTTTTTTTTTTTTTTTTTTCTCTTTGGATTAACTAACAAGTGATATTTTTTTTTCCTAAATCAGATGTGGGAATAATAAAACCAGAATGCTTGAGACATGTGGCTGATCCTACCTCTGTACAGGTGACATTTCCAGAACTGACATTCAGCAGAGGAGCTGTGTCCCCCAAATCCTCTTGGACCCTGTGTGGCCAACACAGATCATCAGGGCAGCACTGGGCCTGTGCCAGAGGCAGCACTGCACCTCCCTGCCTGACCAACAGAAATGGGAGGAAAGGAAAAGGCTTTTCAGATGTAAACTACAGGAAAATGTTTAAAAAGTGAAATATACCTTTCAAGTGTCCTAGAGAAAAGTAAACTGTATAAAAATAGGATCACTCCATGGCTTCCTTTGCCTTTGAACTGGAAAAAGGAATAAGGGATTACAGGGTAGGAATTAGGGCCAGTAAATCATATTTAATTAATACAATTATTCTGCTTCAATACAGCCTTAGGTGGGTGTGTTGAGTTAGGTGAGTAAGGTGTTATTCCAGGAACATTTTGTAACTAATTTTGTTGAGTAAGATCAGGTAGAAAAAGAAAGAAGAAACTTCCAGGTATTGCCTAAATGGGTTTTTGTACAATTTTCCCCATGTTTTTGCTGAGGCTGCAAGGAATCACATCTTTGAATGATGTACAAAATACTACCCTGTTTACCCAGTGTAAGAATGGGTAAAGCCAGAGGGATTTACATGGGAGCAGGATCCCTTCCCACAGAAAGGCTGGAAATGATCCATGAACTAATTGCACATTAACTGTGTCAATGTCCTGATGACAATGACACTGCCACCTCCAAAATGCCCATTTTGGATGGGAAATAAGATGTAATTCAGCAAGAAAATAGCTTGGATAAAGCAGCGAGCCCCACTTACAGAGTTTATGTGATCAGAGATGAAGCCCTGGGCAGCAGCTTTCTCCGAGAACTCGAACAGCAGGATCTGTTGGAGAGGGAGGTGTGGAGGAGACAGGGATTGTACCAAACACCGGAGCTTTTGAATCCTGTGGTTCCGTTCAGAGTGAAGGAACAATGCAAAGTTTGCTCTGGCCCTTGCCCAGCGTGGCTCTGGCTCTGTGCAGGGCTTTGGGGGAGCAGCTTTGTGGGGCAGGGTTCTCCTTTTGGCAGGAGAAGGCACGGGGGCTTTGGTGAAGGGGAGGAGGATGTGTCAGGGGCTGCAGCAGGGCCTGGCTCTGGGGTGGGCACTGTTTGTAGGGCAAGGTCAGTGAGGGCAGGAGTGGGAGATCCTGTGCTTCAGGCCAAAGGCACCCTTGAGGGAAATGCCCCTGGCAGCAGGGGCTGGGTCCACACTCACCCTCTCTGTCAGGCTGTGGGCTGTGCAGCCTGCAGGTGACACCGCGCTGCCAGGGGCAGTGGTGAGGCACACGACGGCTCTGCCACCTCCTCCTGCTGCCCACAGGGTCTCTGCCAGGGCCGTGGCCAGAGCCTGCCCCTGCTCCCCCCGGCCCAGCCGGCACAGCCTGCGCCAGGGGACACCAGGGGCTGGGGCTCCTGGGCTGGGGGGCACACGCCACTGCCCCGACAGCAGAGCACTGCGGGGAGGAAGCCTTGCCTGGGCATCAGCCAAGGCCTCTCTCTCCACCTGGATCTGCACTCCTGGACCTGGGTCTGGTTTGCCCGGACCCAGAGGCTGGTGCTGACCAAGCAATGCATGAAAATGATTTCCATGTGTCCCACGAGGCCCAGCCAGTTACCTTTCCAGGTGAGTAGATTCTGTCTCTCTTGTGAAGAGCAGGTAGGTGAGGATGTGTGCTTGCACAGCTGCCAGAATGGCTCTCGTTCCTCCCTGGGAGCACAAAACCAGCCCCTGGCACCTGAGGAGCCTGAGGGAGCACATGCCATTGCCAGCAGCCCCTGGCCAGGGGGACAAGGAGCCCTTACAGAGAAGAAGCTGCAGGGTAGCCCTGGCCATGGGGCAGCAGGGATGCTGTGGCTGGGTGTCCTTCCTCCCTCTGTGCCAGGGAGCAGCACCCAGCTCCAGGTACCGTGTGTGCTTGGCAGCCCCAGGGTTTGGTTTTTGTCCCCTCCAGCCTGGCAGCAAAGGGACAGAGGCCCTGAGGCAGCCCAGGGCTGATGTGAGGCCACACGCAGCAGTGCCTGTGCCTGTCCCCCCCTGCTGACACACACCCCGGGCTGGGCTGCCCCTGGGAGCACGGGAACGCAGGGAGAGGCACCCGTGGCTGTGCCCAGTGTTTCAGCCTCCAGGCAGGTTTTGGGGATTTGCAGTGTGAGTGTGTATCTTGGCTGCCTGCTTTTTGGGGTGCAGGGCTGTGAACGTAAATAAGGAAGAAGAAAACCTCCACCTGACAAAATGATGGTCCAGGTGACTTCACTTGTTGGATGTCTGGGTGGAGCAGGAGTCATTAGGTAAGTCTAATTCTCAGAAAAGAATGAAGCTTTTAGTAACCTGAGTGGCTGTGTCTCCTGGAGCCCTTCCTAGGAGTGTCACACAGCGGGGTGCAGGGTGCAGGTGTGCAGGTACAGGTGTGCAGGGTGCAGGGCGCAGGATAAAGGTGTGCAGGGTACACATGTGCAGGCTACAGGGTACAGGTGTGCAGGGTACAGGGTGCAGGTACAGGTGTGCAGGGTACAGGTACAGGGTGCAGGTACAGATGTGCAGGGTACAGGTACAGGTGTGCAGGGTACAGGGTGCAGGTACAGGTGTGCAGGGTACAGGTGTGCAGGGTGCAGGTACAGGTGTGCAGGGTACAGGGTGCAGGTACAGGTGTGCAGGGTACAGGTGTGCAGGGTGCAGGTACAGGTGTGCAGGGTACAGGTGTGCAGGGTGCAGGTGTGCAGGATAAAGGTGTGCAGGGTACAGGTGTGCAGGGTACAGGTGTGCAGGGTGCAGGTGTGCAGGGTACAGGGTACAGGTGTGCAGGGTACAGGGTACAGGTGTGCAGGGTGCAGGGTACAGGTACAGGTGTGCAGGGTACAGGTGTGCAGGGTACAGGTGTGCAGGGTACAGGTACAGGTGTGCAGGGTGCAGGTACAGGTGTGCAGGGTACAGGTGTGCAGATACAGGTGTGCAGGGTACAGGGTGCAGGTACAGGTGTGTTGCTGCTGAGCCCCCCTGCACTGGCTGCCAGCTCCCACAGGTGTCTGTGCCACCAAGCAGGCGGTGCCAGCCCCGGGTGACATTTTACCTGTCCTGCCTGCAGCGCGTAGGCCAGGTGGGAGCGTGGCGGGCGGAAGGCGAAGCGCGCTGCTGCCCACTCGCAGCTGAAGAGGGGGCTGGAGCTCCCGAAGAGCAGCTCCTGCAGCCTCTGCGGAGGAGGAGGCGGAGGCGCCGGGCTCAGGGCGCTCCTCCCGGCCTGAGGGGTCTGTGACAGCGGGGGTCTCGGGGCGTCACCTGCCCTCCCAGCTCCAGGGCAAAGGGGGTGCTCTGGGCTCGGGCAGGGACCGCGCTCAGCCCTCAGGTGAAGCCTGGCTGTGTGCAGTAACTCACACCTGGGACAGGGCACCTTTTGGGGAGGGCTGCACTGGGCCCACCCTGCCATGCCCGCAGAGCTGCCAGCTGCTGGAGAGCGGCGCCGGGCCGCGGTGCCTTTGGGGCCGGGCACTCGGCAGGAGCTGAGACCCCTCCCCGATGGTGCTACAGGCTCCTCCCGAGCTAAGCAATTCTCACACCCCCTGATCCTGCCTCCTGTGCTGAGGCCGCGTGTCAGGGCAGCCCCGAGGGGCAGGCAGAGCTCTCCCTTGGTGCTCTCCCGGGAATTGCTGCCTGCCAGCTCGCAGGCTGCCCTCCAGCTCTGTCTGCTCGGAGTCTGCTGAGCGATCCCTGCCCTGTCCCACCTGCTCAGCCGGCAGCAGGCTGCACCCGCACTCAGAGCGCCGGGAAAGGCTCCCCGCTCTCCGTCCCCTCAGCAGATTCAGTTACAGCTCATGTTTAATTCAGCAGGCAGCTCACCATCGCCGTGTCCGAGGAGATGGGGCGGCCGCCCGCGCCCGGGGGGAGCAGCAGGGGCGGGGGGACGGCGGGGGGCGGCTGCGGCCCCGGGGGCTCCCCGGCGGCGGGCGGAGCTGGGCCGGCGCTGCTCGCTCCGTGCTGCGGGGAGAGGAGCGGAGCCGGGGCTGGGGGCTCCAGCCGCGCCCCCCGCACGGGCTGCCCTGCAGCGGGGCTGCCCCGGCCCCCAGCCCGTCCGGACACTCCCGACACACCGCTCCGAGCGGGGATAGCCGCTGCTTGTCTGGGTCACAGCCCATGCCCTCCAGCGGCTCCCAAGCTAAGGGCACAGCAGGTTTCCCAAATACTTACATTTTGGAGAGCTTAGTTTTCTAAAACTCACTGTGAAAACCATTGGTTTTTGATGGAAAGGTTAATCAAGTGCTGGACTGTTCTGTCCCTTTGATTTCAAAATATCTGAAGAAAACATCTGTTTCTCAAAGCAGCAGCATGAGAAATTAATCTCCACAGGTACCTGGGCTGCAGGTACGGATCTGTGACCTCCTCAGTGTGCCAGCCAAGGACAGCCCAAAACCCACCAGACAAACAGAAAGCATTACCTTTGGAAAAGGAGTTACCTGATGAGTCGTGCTGTTGATTTCCCAACTGAAAAGGTGAAATAAAGTACAAATTAAAACACCCCACAGAGGTATTGCTAGCATGTGGAGAAACCTGAGCCCAGCCAGAAGAGAACCCCAGAACAAACGAAGTGTAAGAGCTGTAGAATTCACGTTACTGAGTACACGAGGACCTTTTGTCATTGTCACATAAATTTTGTAACAAAACATAACTTTAAAAATTACATTAAATAGCCACCTGGGATTAAAACCCCGTTAAAGAGGCAGAATAAAAATCTTACCCGCGGAAACTGAAGATTTCTCTCCATTTGCTCAGATCAGAGATTCTGCTGGTGATCTCCTGCAGCTCCGTGGGAGCAGCGTGCTCAGCCCCCCGGTCACTCATGGCAGCGGCCGCGCTCCCTCCGGGCGGTACCGTGAGCGATGAGCCGGGCGGGGCTGTGAGCGATGCTCCGGGCGGTACCGTGAGCGATGGGCCGGGCGGTGCCGTGAGCGATGGGCCGGGCGGTGCCGTGAGCGATGGACCGGGCGGTACCGTGAGCGATGCTCCGGGCGGTGCTGTGAGCGATGGGCCGGGAGGGGCTGTGAGCGATGGTCCGGGCGGTGCTGTGAGCGATGGTCCGGGCGGTGCTGTGAGCGATGGGCCGGGAGGGGCTGTGAGCGATGGGCCGGGCGGTGCCGTGAGCGATGGTCCGGGCGGTGCTGTGAGCGATGGGCCGGGAGGGGCTGTGAGCGATGGGCCGGGCGGTGCCGTGAGCGATGGACCGGGCGGTACCGTGAGCGATGGACCGGGCGGTACCGTGAGCGATGGGCCGGGCGGGGCTGTGAGCGATGGGCCGGGCGGTACCGTGAGCGATGGGCCGGGCGGTGCCGTGAGCGATGGGCCGGGCGGTGCCGTGAGCGATGGGCCGGGCGGGGCTGTGAGCGATGGGCCGGGCGGTGCCGTGAGCGATGGGCCGGGCGGTGCCGTGAGCGATGGGCCGGGCGGTGCCGTGAGCGATGGGCCGGGCGGTACCGTGAGCGATGGGCCGGGCGGTGCCGTGAGCGATGGGCCGGGCGGTACCGTGAGCGATGGGCCGGGCGGTACCGTGAGCGATGGGCCGGGCGGTGCCGTGAGCGATGGGCCGGGCGGTACCGTGAGCGATGGGCCGGGCGGTACCGTGAGCGATGGGCCGGGAGGGGCTGTGAGCGATGGGCCGGGCGGTGCCGTGAGCGATGGGCCGGGAGGGGCTGTGAGCGATGGGCCGGGTGGGGCTGTGAGCGATGGGCCGGGCGGTGCCGTGAGCGATGGGCCGGGAGGGGCTGTGAGCGATGGGCCGGGCGGGGCTGTGAGCGATGGGCCGGGCGGTGCTGTGAGCGATGGGCCGGGAGGGGCTGTGAGCGATGGGCCGGGCGGGGCTGTGAGCGATGGGCCGGGCGGTGCCGTGAGCGATGCTCCGGGCGATGCTCCGGGCGGGGCTGCGGGCTGGGGCACGGGAGCTGCTGGGGAGCCGCTCTCCGCCCCTCGCTGCCGAGAGGCACCGAGCGCCCCGGCCGTCACAGGCGGATGGAGCTGCCCGGAGAGCCCTGCCCTGCTGGCTGTGCCGGCAGCATCAATGTTTAATGGCACGGGAGCAGAGCGGGGATGGCGGCAGCAGAGCGGGGGCTGCTCCTGGGGGCGGGTGGCAGGAGTGTGGGGCAGGAGCAGGGGCACTTTCCAGCACGGGGCAGGAACCAGGATGTTCCCAGGGTGGGGCAGGAGCAGGGGCATTTTCCAGCCCCAGGCAGGAATGAGAAAGTTCCCAGGGTGGAGCAGGGGCATTTTCATGGGCACAAGGAGGCCCAGGGTCCCTGCTGGGGCTCCCCAGGGCCCTTTCTGGGGTTCCCTCAGGGCCCACGATGGGGTTCCCTCACGGACTGCCCTGGGCAGACCATACCTGCTCCTTCAGCCAGTCAAACACACGAACATTGCCTTTATTTTATTGTGCTGGTAAGAAGCTGTGGTTTGCCTCAGGAAGAGCTGGGCTGACGCTCAGGGTGGGATGTGGGGGTGGTCGGGCTGGGCTTTGGGCACAGTGACCCTTGTGAGGACACCCAGACCCCAGGCTGGGGCTGCTCTTGTCTGCATGGAAAAGGAATGCTTGGGTTTGCAGTGTAGTAAACAACACCATGAGATGCAATACAAATCATGCTTTAAGAACATACATTAACATTAGGAGGAATATGCACATAGATTAAGAAGGAAAGGATGAACAAAGCTGGGAGTTGTGCTGCCTTGCAGAGGCCCTTCCACACTGATGAAGTCCAGGGAGATGCAGAGGCAGGGCTGCCTTGGGAAAGGACACAGCGGGCAAACCCTTACATTAAGCAGCATTTTGCCTTTCACAGTAAAAGTACAACAAATTACACCAAAGTCAGTAAGGCCTGGTGGGCTGGTAGATCCTGCAGCACTCAGGGCTCTGGCACCTGGGTGTGACCTGTGCCTGGGCACTGGGTGGGTGCTGGCTGGGATTGCTCCTCACCCACAGCTGGGCTCAGCCCCTGGGAGGAGCGGGGCAGGGGCTCTCCAGCAGAGTTTGCTCTGGAGGCTGCTGCCTGTCCTGTCAGGGGCACCTCACCTCCAAGGCACCCAGGGAACCCCACAGAGGTAGTGTTTGCTGGTGTGCTGCTCTGCCTGGGCAGGCAGCTCTTGCTTTAGCTGCCTTGGGGGTGTTCAGGGGGCGTCTGTCTGTTCTGCTTCCCATGCCAGAGCCTCCCGTGTCCCTTCCCAGCCCTGCTGAGCTGCAGCCTCACGGGAGCCTGTCTCCTGTTACTGCTGGCTTGGTCTGGTGGTATTGTTTGATAAGAACTTGCAGGGCTGTTCTCTGGAGGGGCAGTGCAAGGTGGAGGCACCCAGCCCCTCTGCCCTGCCCTGCCCTGCCCTGGGAAATGCCTTTGCCTGAGGAGCTGCAGAGGGCTGGTCCAGCACTGCTGAGCCTGGCTGCAGCACCTGGCATTGCCCTGCCTCTGGTGTGCCCTGACAGCTTTGTCACCAAGCTGCAGCAGCTGCTGCTGGGGAAAGGAGGGCTCCCAGGACCTCGGGTTGGGAACAGAGTTTGGTTTGTTAAAAGGAAAAAACACAGAGAGTTTCATGGAGAGAAATGCTGCTGCTGCCATGCATGTAAAGGCAGCTCACAATGCAGGTGTTTGGGTTGTGCCCTCTGAGCGCTGCAGACGTGAGCTGGAGTCTGAGGGGTGTTGGGGCAGAGCCTGGGCATTGTCCTGCCCCTGGCTGGGTGTCCTTGGGCCCTGCTGCTCTGACCTGGTCACGGCTGCAGCCCTGCCTTCACCAGGGCTGAGGGGCAGAGCTGCTGCTGGTGAGTGTGTGCTGCTTTTGCAACCCATTGATTGGACTTTCCAGGTTCAGTGCAACGCTGAACTTTTCTTCATGCCAGCTACTTTTTAAACAGTTCACAGGAAAAAAAAGTCTTAATAAGATCTTACCCCAAGAAAGAGGGCTTTTGCATCCAGGCATTACCATACAGCACATCTTCTTTTGTTCTGCTTATACCATAACTTCCCTTTTTTCACCTTCTCTAGAGCTAATCATTCACAAGTTGGTACATCTGGTGGTTGTTGATGTAATAGTGATAAATATCTTTACTTGGAGCATTCTTAAATCCCATCATTTCAATACATCAGGTCAACAGCTCCTGTGATTGTCCCTGAGTCTTTTGGTTTTGAAAAGGGAAATTCAAACCCAGCGAATCGGATTAGCAGGGCATTGAGGAAGTGCACCAGGGAGCAAGCCAGGATGGTCCAGAAGGAATTGGCAAACTGTTCGCTGTGAGTCTTGAATGTAAAAGTTCCCTCTTTGAAATTAGCAATTTTCTCTGAAAGGTGGTGGATCTTCACCTCTGAGGAGAAGAGAATCATGATGAGGCAGCCACAGGAACCTGGAAGGGAGGGGGAGATGCTCGTCACCTCAACAATCCCTCAGCCATGCTGCACGATGGGGGCTGCAGCCAAATACCACAGGGAGAACGTTTGTGTGGCCCTGAGCTTTAACAGGGATTGGGTTTGGAACCCAAGCCAATGGCTATTGAAATGGGTAAGCTTTTCTAAGTTAATCTGGCTCAGGACCAGGAGTATTTAGCAGGGCTGCTTTAGTGCCCTGAGCTAGGGAAGTGTCTGTGCTCGTGTTCAGCTTTAGGCTGCTCACTGTCCCACTGAGCAGAGTGGAGCTCTCTGAACACAAACACCTGCTGAATCCTTTGTTGAACCGTGGTGGTCACGTTTCACAGCCTGTGGGGTCAGGGTAAACCTGCCTGTCAGCCAGGCCAGCAGCCCAGAGAGGGGTGTGCAGCAGGGGATGGGAGCCTGTTACCCCTGCCTGGCAGTGCCTGCTCAGAGCTGCTGCCAGCCCTGGCTCTCTGGCTGCTCAGCTCCTGTGTCCTGGGCAAGGCTGTGCTGCTCAAGGTGCTGACCTCGCCCACACTGCCTGGAGCCCTCCTGCTGTGGGACCAGCTGCACCACTGGCACTTTCGGGTTGTTTTCCCCCTTTTCCTACCCTGGTGTGGTTCCTGGGTCTGTACGTGGGGTGCCAGTGATGCCACCCCAGCTCTGGGTTCCTGGGGCCCTTCTGCCACGCCTTCCTGCAGCTGCCTGCCCCTTCCCACCCTGCCACCCACCCTCCTGCAGGACCTCCCCCGTTTATCTCTCAGCCTCAGCTGGGAAAACACGTGTTTTGACAGGGCAGGGTCACCTGCCCTCCTGCCTGCCTGCCTTTGCCACTCTGGAGTCACTGCAGGCCCAGTTTATCTGGCTCTCCTGGGCTGGGGAGTGGGTGCTGCTGAGGGTGCCAGCCCCAGCAGAGCCTGGCACTCACAGGAGATGAAGCTCCAGAGGTAGAGCCCCACGGGGCCGTGCAGGGTCTCGTAGGGGCTGCCAAAGGCGTTGAGCATGAAGAAGCCTGCTGCCACCAGGGCAAAGACAATCAGCACCGAGCAGAAGAGAATGACACTGACATGGATGCTGGCAGGGATCACTCGGAGCAAATCTGGAAAAACTGACAACAGAACAAACACAACATTTTTTATTACACACCCGAGGCAAAGTCGTCTCTGATGTCAGGCCAGGGGGTTTCTGCTGCTTTGTGATAATTGTTTTAATCATGCTCTTCTAAATGCAGCCAGCTGAAATTATTAATTAGAAATGGTTTTTTGTGGATGTTTGGAGGCACAAAAATTCTGTGAAACTCAGAATCACAGACTGGCCAGGAGAGAGAGAGAGAGAGACCAGCTCCAGGGAAAGCCTCTCCTCCCCTCCTGAGGGTGGTGTTTGGTGCTTCATGTGAAAAGCATCTCCTGGGGAAAAACCAGGAGCTGTCTGTGAGGAGGCAGGTCTGGCACAAGGGGCCACCAAGGCCCCTCTCAGTGCCAGTGCTTTGGGGCTGATCTCCTTGGCTGAAGGCTTGGACAGCCACTCTCTTCTGGGACTGCGACAATAAATCTTCCTTTAGACTTTGCTTTCATGTATGCTCATCAGGTCCCACACAGGTGACGTGGGAAAGGAAATTGTGCTGTGACTGTTGATGCATAAACTCAGGAATAATTCATTCTAAATATTTTTATGCAACTTTTAAGCTGATGTTCCAAATTGTGGTCCTGTTTGTCCAGGACACAGGGATAGTCATTCAGACAGCAAGAGAAAATGATTAAAACAATTCCTGTTTGTTTGGCAGAAGCAGGTGTTTTGGAAGGAGCTGTGAAATGCACTGCTCCTGATCCATGGGGGCATGGCTGAAGTGAGGTAACAATGCCTGGTGCTGCTTTGCTGTGGCTGCAATGTGTGCAGAGTAAAGCAGCCTCACATCAGCTACTCCTCCTTGTAAGGTCTGCACCAGCAACCTGCCCTGCAGCTCCCTGCAGGAACAGGGCAGCAGCTAAGGGGGCATCAAGCCCATTTATCTCCCTGACTAAATGAAAGGGGAATGAATGCAACAGATGTCTGCCAAACCCCTGAGTGCAGCCAGGCCCTTCGAGTGCAGGGTGCTGGATGTGGCTCAGGGCAGCCCCAGCCCCAGCCCAGGCTGGGTGGGGTGGCTGTGTTGGGGGCTGCCTGAGGAGAGGGGTGGGATGAGAGCTCCAGCTGCTTTGGCCACGTGCCCTGCACCCAGAACCTTCCCTGCCCCGGGCTGGTCCCACAGGGTGGGCAGGGGAGGGGGATCCTGCCCCTCTGCCCTGCCCAGGTGGGCTCCACTGCACAGCTGCCCCCAGCCCTGGGCCCAGCAGCAAAGAGCCTGGAGCTGCTGGCTGAGGGCAGAGGAGGCCACCGAGCCAGGCTGGGAGAGCTGGGGGGGCTCAGCCTGAGGAGGGGAAGGTTCTGGGGACACCTCAGAGCCCCTTCCAGTGCTTCCCTGTGCAGGATTTCTACAAGGAACAGCATCAATTCCTGTGACACTAACTGATGTTTTGGGAAAACATTCGAAACTCTGTATTTAATGATACAATTTCCTGTGGTTTGTTTTAAGAAAATAAATTACAGCATGGTGTTGAATCCTCCCCTGGGTACCTGCATCTATAGCTGGTTCTGTCATTAACATTTTATATGTGATGTATTAGGAAAAATTAATTCCAGCAGCAATGTTGTCTTAAAAGGAAAACGTTCCTCCATGGTCCTGAATGAACCATGTGTGCTATGCATGGCAGAGACCTTTAGAAAATGAACCACTGACCTAGAAACTGATGGGAATGAGTGGGAACAAATGGAGCAGAAGTTTTCCCCAGCTGAACTGGGTCTGCTGCCTGAGCAAATTCATATCACAACTGAAAGAGATACAATGGTCAGAGGGGAGCATTTAATGGGAACAAGCACAGAACTAAATCATTTAGCCCATTTTCCATGTCTGTTCTCCTCAGACATGCTAAAGTGCAGTGAGTGCATTAAGCTGTGGCTGTGTATTTTGTCAGTTTGTCCTGCCTTCCCTGAATGCTCCTGGTGATGGGAGGTGATGGGAGGGGGCTGCTGCAGCCCCAGGAACAGCATCAGCACCTTGTGCTCTCAGTGCTCTCTGAGGTGGATGCTCCTGACCCCTCAGCTGCCACTGACTGAACCTGAGTGTCAGTCCCACAGCTGCTGGCAGTGAACCAGCCCTGGTCATGTCTCACCTACAGCAGTAAAGCAAATCCTTGGGATTGCATGGACCCCTCTGAAAATCCACCCATGGTGCAATGACTGCACACTGGGAGGGCACACAAAGCAATCAAGAGGGAACTTCAGCAGTATAAACAGACCAGTGATGGAATTTAGAGAGAGCAAATGCTAATACTCTATTAAATTGGCTTGGTTTACTCTTTTGGGAAAAGACTATACAGTGAATAATTTCTGGTACCTGCTCTGGCAACCTTCCCTTGCTTTACCAACACCTTGACGTTCTGAGTGTCAGGTGCCAAGTCAGCCAGCACTCCCAGCCAGCCTCCCCCAGTCCTTCTTCCAAGCAGTGCCACAGATTGCAAACTTCTGGGCTGCTCTGTTTCTCAATAGCAGCCAGTGCCCCAGCTCTTTCCTGGGGTTCTGGCTGGTTTCGTTCATTCTTCTTGACAGCACAGAGGTAATGCAATGCTGGCACACAGAGGAAGGGGACAGAGATTAATTAACCCCCCCCCAAATACTCTTTTAAAAGTAATATTATAAACCTTTTGGAATGTGGCTGTCTGTGTCACTGCCTCATAGATTACTGAAGCATTCGCCGGGCTGTCTCAGCATCAGGAAATAAATGATTGACCCTGCAGGGCAGAGCCCGGCCGGGGCAGCGCGGCCGGGGTGGGGCTGAGCTGGGGGGCTCCGTGTGCGGTCATTGTCCGTGCGGGCAGCCTGTCCGTCTGTCCGTGCGGGCAGCCTGTCCATCTGTCCGTGCGGGCAGCCTGTCCATCTGTCCGTGTGGGCAGCCCTGTCCGTCTGTCCGTGCGGGCAGCCTGACCGGTCAGTGTCCGTGCGGGCAGCCCTGTCCATCTGTCCGTGCGGGCAGCCTGTCCATCTGTCCGTGTGGGCAGCCCTGACCGGTCAGTGTCCGTGCGGGCAGCCCTGTCCATCTGTCCGTGTGGGCAGCCTGTCCATCTGTCCGTGTGGGCAGCCCTGACCGGTCAGTGTCCGTGCGGGCAGCCCTGTCCATCTGTCCGTGCGGGCAGCCCTGACCGGTCAGTGTCCGTGCGGGCAGCCCTGTCCATCTGTCCGTGTGGGCAGCCCTGACCGGTCAGTGTCCGTGCGGGCAGCCCTGTCCGTCTGTCCGTGCGGGCAGCCTGTCCGTCTGTCCGTGCGGGCAGCCCTGTCCGGTCAGTGTCCGTGCGGGCAGCCTGACCAGTCAGTGTCCGTGTGGGCAGCCCTGTCCGTCTGTCCCTGCGGGCAGCCCTGTCCATCTGTCCGTGCGGGCAGCCTGACCAGTCAGTGTCCGTGTGGGCAGCCCTGTCCGTCTGTCCCTGCGGGCAGCCCTGTCCATCTGTCCGTGCGGGCAGCCTGACCAGTCAGTGTCCGTGCGGGCAGCCTGTCCATCTGTCCGTGCGGGCAGCCTGTCCGGTCAGTGTCTGTGCGGGCAGCCCTGTCCGTCTGTCCGTGCGGGCAGCCTGACCAGTCAGTGTCCGTGCGGGCAGCCCTGTCCATTTGTCCGTGTGGCAGCCCTGTCCGTCTGTCCGTGCGGGCAGCCTGTCCGTCTGTCCGTGCGGCAGCCCCGTGGCGCGGCCCCGCTGGCCGCCGGGCGCCGCCGAGCCCGCACGCCGTGGGTACTCACAGGAGAAGTGTGTGGGTGTCCCCCCGAGCCCGCACGCCGTGGGTACTCACAGGAGAAGTGTGTG
Organism: Phylloscopus collybita; assembly: GCA_027886175.1. Classification (NCBI taxonomy): domain Eukaryota; kingdom Metazoa; phylum Chordata; class Aves; order Passeriformes; family Phylloscopidae; genus Phylloscopus; species Phylloscopus collybita. Next base: position 438,053 of record JAJNNQ010000003.1, read on the forward strand.
GGTGTCCCCCCGAGCCCGCACGCCGTGGGTACTCACAGGAGAAGTGTGTGGGTGTCCCCCCGAGCCCGCACGCCGTGGGTACTCACAGGAGAAGTGCGTGGGTCTGCCCCCGAGGCCGCACTGCCGCACACGCTGCCCGGAGAAGAGCCCGTACTGGATGTCGCCGATGAACTTGTGCAGCTCGGGGCCGCTGGCGTTGACCAGCAGCGCTCCGGTGGTGCAGAGGATGCTGCCCCGCACCCAGAGCTGGCTGCCCACGGCCGCCGCCGCCCCCAGCGCGCAGGCCAAGCTCAGCACCCCGGCCGTGCAAAAGATGAGTTTCTTCTGCTGCGCCGGCATGGTGGCACTCGGGGCTGCGGGGACGCGGCTGCCGGAGCGAGGCGGTGCCCAGCTCCTGAGCGCGGCAGCGGCCCGGATGGAGAGCCCGGCACCCGGCCAGCCCTGCCCCGAGATCCCAGTGCCCAGCCCTGTCCTGAGATCCCAGTGCCCAGCCCTGCCCTGAGATCCCGGTGCCCAGCCCTGCCCTGAGATCCCAGTGCCGATCCCTGCCCTGAGAGCCCGGCACCCGGCCAGCCCTGTCCCGAGATCCCAGTGCCCAGCCCTGTCCCGAGATCCCCGTGCCCAGCCCTGCCCCGAGATCCCAGTGCCCAGCTCTGTCCCGAGATCCCAGTGCCGATCCCTGCCCCGAGATCCCAGTGCCGATCCCTGCCCCGAGATCCCAGTGCCCAGCCCTGTCCCGAGATCCCAGTGCCGATCCCTGTCCCGAGATCCCAGTGCCCAGCCCTGTCCCGAGATCCCCGTGCCCAGCCCTGTCCCGGGATCCCAGTGCCGATCCCTGTCCCGAGATCCCAGTGCCGATCCCTGCCCCGAGATCCCAGTGCCCAGCCCTGTCCCGAGATCCCAGTGCCGATCCCTGCCCCGAGATCCCAGTGCCCAGCCCTGTCCCGGGATCCCCGTGCCCAGCAGCCCTGGCTGGAGGATGCTGTAAATGCCGCTCTCCCCCGTGCCCTCGTGTACAGCTTTGCAGATGTTTCAGTGCCCCCCGTGTCACCCGATAGTGAGGGTTTAGGATGACAGATCTCTGTAATTTGAGGAGCGCTCTGCTCGTCCCAGCCCCCGCGGGAGTGGGCGAGTTGGGGGCTCAGACGGTGAGCTTGGCTGCTCTATCTGATGATCTGCTCTCCATAAAGGAAGATTTCAGAGGGTTTGTTTTTGCAGGTTTTCTTCTAAAGCCAGCAATGCTGAGCTGCTGTCCTGCGGTGTTTTTTTTTTTTTTTTTTGGTTGTTTTCTTTTCTTGGTTTTGGGCTTCGGGTTTGTTTTTGTTTTTTTTTTTTTCCATCTCGGCGTATTTGTTTTTTGCTGTTTTTTAAGGTAGTGCCCAGGTACCACACAGCGCCCTGCCAAACCAGGACCCCCCTCTTCAGCATGCAGTTGTATTTGGGCTCCTGCTTGCCCTTGCCTTCCCCGTCAGGGCGCTCCTGGCAGGGCAGCGTGTCTGTTCTTGGCTGCAGCGGGTAGGATGCCCAGGCAAACCGAGCTGATGCTCAGCCCAGGTTTCGAATAGACACAAACCAATAGACACGGACACGTTTTCTCTTACAGCTTGACAGAGGAGCCAGCCCACGCTGAGGCTCAGGAGCAGACGGCTGCCGTGTCCCGTGTCCTGCTGCTGCCGGGCACCTGCCCTGCCCCTGCCACGGGGGCTGGAGCGAGGCCAGAGCCGCACCACCCACCCACCCACCGCAGCACACCCAGCCTCGGGCTTTGCTGAATCAGATCAGCGTTCTGCTTTGTTACCTGCATGCCCACACTGCAGGTGGTTCAAAACCTCCCTATCATCCAGTTAACTAGATGAGTCTAGTTAACTGTGTAGGTTTTAAGGCAAACCTGGAACTGAAATGCAACAAGGCTGCGTAAAAGGGATTTACTGATTTGATTTGGGGCAATTTTAAGCTATTGCCTGTTTACCAGACTTGTTGGTTCTTGCCTTTGGCAAGCACAGCTGGATGCAAGAAATGCATGACAGGGTAGGTCAGTAGCAGCCTACTTTATTGCTGTCGTTGGTTTCAAATTATCTATTGAAATTATTTCAAATTATCTATTGTTTGACTTGAGAACTGCTTAGAGACAAAAGGCACGTGGTTTGACTGTTCCCATCCACAGCACTTTTAAACATAAGCTCATTTGTAGAGTGCTGCTGTTAATTTTATTTAGATTGTTTGCAACCCAGTGTCTAGTCCTGTTTTTCCCAAGCATCTTGGTGTTTGTACTGTCCCAGAGATGCAGCACGGGGAGAGATGTGGCAGAAACAATGGGTAGAAAGGGGAGAAGCTCTCATGCTCGCTTGCTGTAACTCGGGTAGAGGAATGTGCCCGCCTCTCCAGCACCTGAGAGGAGGACCCTCTGCGGGGTGAGGGGTTTCTGCAGAGCAGGGCTGGGTCACGGGCTGTGACTGTGGCTGCAGCCCTGCCAGTAAGGTGGGCAGCTGTGGGATACCCACTGATACCCCCCAAAGGTTTCCTCCTGGAGAAGCTGGTGGTGTCTGTGTCTCTTCTGCTGGGGGAAGGAGAGGCTCAGCTGCCTGGCTGGCCAGGCCTTCCCTGTGGGACAGAGGGTTTGCTCCATGCACCTCCTCCTGCCCGGGACACCCCCTGTGCCTGCGGGTGTGCCTGGGCAGCGGCAGCAGGGCTCTGACTCCCTGAGCTCTGCCCTGCCGGGGTTCCCTGGCTCTTGCCAGCCTGGCACTGGTGCCTGGGGCTGCTGCAGGACACTTGGTGTTGGTTTTGTCACATTTGTGAGCGGTCTATATTGCCTTATCCACTTCCACAGTTTTCAAGGCTGTAGAACAGGAGAGCCTGCTTGCTTGTGTTCGTTGGTCAGCAATCACAGGAATATCAAGAGAGTAATTACATTTTATACAAATAAATATATAAATATTTTTATATTTAATGATATAAAAAATGTTTTCTGAAGAATAACGAGCTGTGTTTGTTCGCCTTCCTGATCCCTGACCTAGTGAGCCCTCCCTGAAGCCTCCTGCTGTTGTTTGCTGAGTGTCCCTCCCAGGGGCTGCACAGCCACCTCCTGCTGCTGGTCCCAGCAGCCTGCGATGCTCAGGGGATCACAGCATCATGGAACAGGTCAGGGACCTCTGCAGATGCTGTGGCCTGTGCCCTCCCTGGGGAGGCTCAGCCACAGCAGGGTCCCAGCACGGTGTGGGCTGGGTTCAGCCCTGGGGCAGTGCTGCAGGGCTCTGCTGGTGGCAGCTCCCCCCGAGGGCTGCAGCTTCCCCTGGCTGTGCCAGTGTGGAAGTCCAGGGCAGGCAGGGCTGCTCCCAGGGAAGGTGTGTTGGTGCTCTCTGAGGAAGGGAAGTGGGAGAGTATCCTCGTCCCTCCCTGCTGAGGGGCTTGAGCCTGGAGGTCAGATTCCCTCCGGTTCTCAGTGTGCTGTGACTTTTCTCCTTTTGGACATGGATCTGTTCTGGGAATGCTGGGTTTGTCTCTGTCCTGGGCTGTGCTGTGACCTCTGGCAGTGTTGCAGTGGCTCTCTGCTGCTAACACAGCTGCTCATCCTCCACTCTTTGGGTCTGTGTGTGTTTGTTCTGCTCTCTTCTGGCCCCTTTCCCCTCACGGCTCTGCAGCTCAGCCTGGACTCAGAGGAGCTCCCCATCTCTCCAGAGGAGTGTTTCTCCAGGCAATGCTTGCCAAGCTGCTGCATCCTAACCCAGCCTGGACTGGGGGAGCCTCCCGAGAAGCAATGCAGCAGCCTCAGGAATGAGCACCTTTAGGCTGAGCCAGCTTGCTGTGTTCCAGGTGATGGGGAAGGTCTGAACTCTGCTCGCTGCCGAGTGCTGCAGGGTGGTGGCACCTGGGACAGGCCATTCTAAAAGGAATGGTTTGAACCCTGTCAATGCAAAATGTTTCTTCTGAAGTAAGTGCTAAGTTCACGGTGCATTTAAGTTACTCCTTTATGCTTTAAAGTCTTGACTGAGGAGTTGATTTTAATTAATTTCTTAAATTTTCATTTTTCACATGTAAGCTGAACAAGAAATGGTTTTTTTTTGTTAAGCCTGTTAGAATTTTGCAGAGAGGATCTGGCAGAAATGAACCTTCAGTGATGTTCTCTGATGGTGTTATGAAAGCAATACAAATGGGAATCAAACACACAATATATTTTTCTGAGAAGGCTGCCACAGGCTTGACATGGAAATGGACACTTCCCAGCACCAGCTAATCAGCAGCTCTATTTCTGACAGCTTTGGGCACAGGTTTATGAAGCAGAACAGCAGATAAAGCAGAGGGGCCATGCTGTGGAGGTGCTGTGGTCGGAGGACAAGTGCCAGGAGTCAACTGCAGGTAAGCTGCAGGCATGCAGCTGCAGGTGATCCCCCACGCTGGGGATTTAGGGTTTGCATCTGTTCCTCCTTGAGCAGCAGAACGAGTGTGGTTCCCTTGCACCACCATGGATCCCAGCAATAGGTTGCCATGAAATTGTCTTCCTGGGTAAACCTGTGTTTTTCTTTTTTCCCTGCTCCTCCCTCACTCCCATCTCCAGGGGTGACCAAGGTTCTTGCACACCTTGGAAGTGTTGGATCAGCATTGTTGTGGCAGAGCAGACTCCAGCACTTCCATGGAGACACTTTACCATCAGATCTCTGGGCAAAGCAGAGCAAAGGTAACCGAGAGGTAACGTCTGCAGTCCCCTCTCAATTCATCATCTGTCGACAATGGATTTCGTTTTTACTGACGTGAATTGTGTGTATTTGATAGAAAAGCTGAAGAGCCCCGGGCAGGGTGACACTGCTCCGGGCAGGGTGACACAGCCCTGGGCAGGGTGACACAGCCCCGGGCAGGGTGACACAGCCCTGGGCAGGGTGACACTGCTCCGGGCAGGGTGACACAACCCTGGGCAGGGTGACACAGCCCCGGGCAGGGTGACACAGCCCTGGGCAGGGTGACACAGCCCCGGGCAGGGTGACACAGCCCCGGGCAGGGTGACACAACCCTGGGCAGGGTGACACAGGCAGGGTGACACAGGCAGGGTGACAGCCCCAGGCAGGGTGACACAGCCCTGGGCAGGGTGACACAGCTCCGGGCAGGGTGACACAGCCCCGGGCAGGGTGACACAGCCCCAGGCAGGGTGACACTGCCACAGGCAGGGTGACAGCCCCAGGCAGGGTGACACAGCCCTGGGCAGGGTGACACAGCCCCAGGCAGGGTGACACTGCCCTGGGCAGGGTGACACCACCCCAGGCAGGGTGACACAGCCCCGGGCAGGGTGACACAGCCCCAGGCAGGGTGACACCACCCCAGGCAGGGTGACACAGCCCCGGGCAGGGTGACACTGCTCCGGGCAGGGTGACACAACCCCGGACAGGGTGACACAGCCCCGGGCAGGGTGACACAGCTCCAGGCAGGGTGACACAGCCCCGGTCAGGGTGACACAGCCCCAGGCAGGGTGACACAGCTCCAGGCAGGGTGACACAGCCCCAGGCAGGGTGACACAGCCCCGGGCAGGGTGACACAGCTCCGGACAGGGTGACACAGCCTCAGGCAGGGTGACACAGCCCCGGGCAGGGTGACAGCCCCAGGCAGGGTGACAGAGCCCCAGGCAGGGTGACACAGCCCCAGGCAGGGTGACACAGCTCCAGGCAGGGTGACACTGCCCCAGGCAGGGTGACACAGCCCCGGACAGGGTGACACAGCCCCAGGCAGGGTGACACTGCCCCAGGCAGGGTGACACAGCTCCAGGCAGGGTGACACAGCCCCAGGCAGGGTGACACAGCCCCGGGCAGGGTGACACAGCCCCAGGCAGGGTGACACCACCCCAGGCAGGGTGACACAGCCCCGGGCAGGGTGACACTGCTCCGGGCAGGGTGACACAACCCCGGACAGGGTGACACAGCCCCGGGCAGGGTGACACAGCTCCAGGCAGGGTGACACAGCCCCGGTCAGGGTGACACAGCCCCAGGCAGGGTGACACAGCTCCAGGCAGGGTGACACAGCCCCAGGCAGGGTGACACAGCCCCGGACAGGGTGACACAGCCCCAGGCAGGGTGACACTGCCCCAGGCAGGGTGACACAGCTCCAGGCAGGGTGACACTGCCCCAGGCAGGGTGACACAGCCCCGGACAGGCTCACACAGCCCCGCAGGCTGCCCGGGCTGCCGAGCCGCCCCACGGCCGCTGGATGTCGGCCGCTCCCCGCTCCCGGCGCTGCAGCGATGTCACCGCCAGCGGGGCTGCTTGTCCTGCAGGGCTGTTTGTCTTGCAGGGCTGTTTGTCTTGCAGGGCTGTTTGTCTTGCAGGGCTGTTTGTCCTGCAGGGCTGCTTGTCCTGCAGGGCTGTTTGTCCTGCAGGGCTGCTTGTCCTGCAGGGCTGTTTGTCTTGCAGGGCTGCTTGTCTTGCAGGGCTGTTTGTCCTGCAGGGCTGTTTGTCTTGCAGGGCTGTTTGTCCTGCAGGGCTGTTTGTCTTCTTTTCGTCTCTTGTTTCTGTCCCCCTAACCAGCTCCTGCCTTCCCCTGGCAGAAGGGGCCATGTCACGAGGCTCTGTGCTCTCTTTTCAACCGGCAGCTCAAGTCAGCCTGTAAGGATTTTTATTTTGTAAATAGGATGTCCACAGCTAGGACCTCTGCCTGCTGGCATTGCTACTGTTGTTAAAAATGTTCTTTGAAGGACATTTTTAGTCTGTGTTTTGATGTGAGCTCAGCTGAAGCATGTTTGGAACCTATTTCCTCTCTGTTTTTACAATTTTAGCATCTCAGTTTGAGCCTTTACCATGGGTCACACCTGTTTGAGGGTGGGCTTGGCAGTGCTGCCTTAATGCTTTGGCTTGATGATCTCAGGCCTTTCCCAGCTGGGTGGCTCTGTGACTGTCCCCAGCTGGCTCCTGTGGGGCTCTCCTGGTTTCCAGGTGGGCAAGGGGCTCCCTCAGCCCAAGCCCAGCGCTCAGGGTCGCTGGCAGAGCCTCAGCTCTGTGCCCATGAGGTTCCAAATCATGACAGCAGTGGCTGAGTTGCCTTGGTGGGAAGGTCTGATGGCCATGAGGATGTGACAGCACCGTGAGTACGGTGACAGGGTGGCTGCCTGGGGAGCGTGGCCACGTGCACTGAGCAGTGGGAGGACCTCTCATTTCTGCTTCTCCTTGACTTGTGTGCGTTCCTCAGGAGGCTTGCCTGAGTAGGAGGACTCAAGGTCTGTTTTTCCCCTTCCCCACATGTTTCTCACATTTAAGATTTGTCTGAAATCGGGATTTTCCAATGTAGTTGGTCCTCATTCATTTTGATACTCCCACACGAAATTCTAGGTTCTGGGAATCTCATGGTGTTTGTTTTAGAGTTATACCTTAGTTGGCAGATTTGAAGACTAATAGGGATTCTGCGGATGGCAATGAACATTCTAAATCTTTGGATATTTTCCAAGCACTATTAAAAATAAAAATGACACATTAGGGAAGTCTGGGAAATCTTTATTTTTTGGTTGGTTGGTTTGGGAAACCATGAGAAAAGATCTGGCACCGTGCTGGGGGTGAGGTGCTGACAGCAATACTGGAACCCCAGCTGGTGGCCCTTGGTTGTAGCTGAGAATCCACAGGAATTTACAAACCCTGCACCAGAGCTTTGTGGAGCAACAGATGAAGAATGTCTGCTTTTAGGTTTAGTCATAAACTGAAAGTTCAGACCATATTTGTCAAAAAGTTTGCAAAGCTTCATAATCTGGAATGATCCTGTGTCCAGCTGTGAGCCAGCACTGGCTCATTTCAGAGGGCTCATCTCATGCAAAGCTGATCTTCCTACACTTGCAGGGTTTTTGAACCCAAACTGCAGCAGTGGCTGTTGTTTCTGTCTGTGTGTCTCTGTCAGGCAGTTTCCCCTTTGCTCAGAGTCAGGGAACAGCTCAGGGAACTTTTCCAGGTCTCAAAAGACAGAATGATGATTCAGTAAACATTTACTGCATAATGGTCTGCCCTTCCTGCACAAGTGTTTTGGGAAGAGAGCAGACACTGGAGTGTGGGCTCCCTGAGTGTGTGAGGGGCTGGCTTGGGGTGTCCGAGGCCTGATGGGCTGGGAAGGAGGGGAAAGGATTCATTTACCCAGTGCTGGAAAAAACCTGGCCTCAGCTGCTCCAGCAAAGTAAGGAGCGAGGCCGAGGGGAGGGATCAGAGGCTTGGTTTGACTCTGGTGCTGCTTGGGATTTGTCACTCACAGGCTGGGACTGCAGCAGGGTCAGGGCCATGGAACCATTTCCTGGCTAGGGGAGCTCTTGGAGGAGGATTTTTTCAGCAGGAATGAAAAGCTGGAAATGCAGCCTCCCTTCTGAACACAGGTTCTGGTCCCCATCCATTCCCCTGGTGCCTGCATGCAGGCTCCTGTCATTCTAACATCAGTAATCTGGTGAGATGTGAAACAATTGCACAATATCAATAAGTTTTTCAAAGCTTGCAAAGCAATTAGGAAGTTTTTCAAATCTATATTGTGGGAGAGCTTTCATCTGTCTGTGCCAGTGATCTTTCACAGCTGCAATTGTGTAAATTTACGTAGGCAAATACCCAGCCCTGCCATGTAGGGGACCCAATGTCTTTGCCATAAATGACAAAAGATCTCCCACAAAGCACCAGATTCCCTTCCCCAGCAGGCTGGTTCCCTTGCTTGGAGGGCAGAGCCTGCAGAGCCTCAGTCTGACAGAGTCAGGCAGCTCTGAAAGAACCAGATAAATATCTTTTATGTATTTTCTTTAACAAACAAACCAGAACAGAACCTTCTCCTGCAGTCCCTGTGGGCAGGTTCAGGGACTGGTGACCCCCAACTTGCAGAGCCCAAGGGACACCCAGGCTGCCCCAGGGGTGGGGTACTGGTGCTCACTGGGATCAGGCTGGAGCCTCTCTGCTGGTGGGTGGGGAACACCTGGAGCTGAATTTGCTCCCAAAGCTGTGTGTGAACCCAGTGGAGGTGCCCAGACCTTTAGCTGGAGTACAATCCTGTGGAGTGGTAGAATCCTGCTGCTGCTGACCAGTGGTCGAGGATCAAGAGGAGTTACCCACAGCCTTAGAGAAGGTGCAAGGACCAAATGTTTAAAATTTTTTCACCCTTAAATCTGTTTGGACTAAAAAGAAATGCCGTGGCAGAAAGGTGAAGGACTTGTTATTTCTATTCCTACAGCTTCTTTGTTAAGCAAAATGAAGACATTCAGCTCCAGAGCCACTGTCTGAAAGCTTGAGTGGATACTTCAGGTGCTGGGATGTTTTCCCTTTCCAATAATAAAATCAATTAAAAAAAAAAAAAAAAAGCTGCTATGCAAAATAAAGTTACAAAAGCGATTATATTTGTATAGAGCAGGTTGTTGGCTTTCAGCTGTGACAGAAATGCTTTACTGCTGTGTAAAAATTACAGGGAAACCAGCAAACCATTCTCTCTGGGTTTAAATGCACAGAGTTTTCAGACAGCTGTACTTGTGTGTTCCCAGACAGCCCCACGATCTTCCTGCCTCCAGCAGTGAGGGGTTGCTGCAGTTTGGTGTGGTTCTGTTCATGTAAGTCCAGAGGAGCAGACTGGTGTGGCTTTGGGTCTGTTGGGTGCTCCTTCCAGAGACCCATGGCCTGGAGCTGCAGGATGTGCTGCTCCAGGTGCTCAGATCCAGGGGGGTGGTGTCACACCCTGGTGCAGTCAGGGAGGGCATCAGCTGAAACAGCAGGTGGTGAGGACATTGGCACAGGCAGTGCTGGGCTTGGACAGAGAAGCTGCACCTGGGGCTGTGCTGAACCCCTCTCCTGTTTGCTGCTGGTTGCCACGTGCTCTGCTCCTTTGGGACATTTGTGTTCCTGAGTGACTCCTGAAACGTGCACTGTGTGGAGACACAAACCTACACTGTGTTTGTACTCTCCTGAGGCGTATTTGACCTTCTGGATTTAGAAATTTCCACCTCACTTGAAGCTTTCTGCTTGAGATGCAGTTTTTGATACAGCTTTTCTCTAAAGGGCAGGCAGAGGAAAAAATAAATAACGGGGTCGAGGCAGACGTTTGCAGCAGAAAGCAGCAGAGTGAACTCCTTGGCGTAGAACAGCGACCTCTGGGACTGGCAGCTGAACTGGGAGCTGGTCTGGCTCAGGGTGTAGGGGGTCCTGCAGAGGTGGTAGGGCACAAAGCAAATGACAAACACCAGCACGATGGTGAATATGTTCCGGCTGGTCTTCCTCTTGGCCGTGTCTGAGCTCCTCCGGAATTTTTTGTAGGAGCTGTATATTTTTTTGGATATGGAGGTGTAAAACACGATCAGCAGGAAAAAAACCACCCAGAAAATCCCCGTGCAAACGTAAGTCGTTGCCTTGTGCCACTGTCTGCCCAGCTCGCTTTTCAGACCTATACATTTCCTGGAGTCACTGTCTTCAGTGATCTCATTAGTCAAGATCATGTTTGGAAAGGACATGACCATCAGCGACAGCCATATGATTGCAGAGATGGCCTTGCTGCAGGTGGGGGTGTGAACAGAGGAGGCAAAGAGGGGCCTGACGATCTTGTAGTACCTGTCGAAGGCGATGAGGCCGAGGAAGGCGATGCCGATGTACATGCTCATGTAGAACACCACGGCAGAGTACCTGCAGACAAAGGGGCTCAGCCCCGCCGCCCCCAGCCCCGAGTCAGACAGGATCTTGAAAGGGAACGTCAGGCTCATCAGCAGATCGGCCACGGCGATGTTCTTCAGGTAGACAATGAAGCTCTTTGTGCTGGGGACGTGCAGGAAGAGCCAGGCTGCCCCGGCGTTGAGCGCCAGCCCCGCCAGGCAGATGAAGCAGTAGAGCAGCGGGATGGCCGTGGTGGTCACCGCCCTGCTGAGGCTGCAGTTCTTCCCCCAGGAGCTGCTGCTGGAGTTGAACATCTTGCAGTATCTTCATTCCTAGGAGCAGAGCAGAGAGTGTCTCAGTAGGGCAGGCTGGTGCTGGGCTTTCTGCTAACTGCTCTGAGTTTTGTGCCCTCACTTCCAAACAACCCCGGCGTGCCTCTCAGACACGACCCCGTCCCACAGCCCGGCACCCCCGGCAGGGAACGCAGGAGTTTCTGAGGGGAGCCATCCCACTTGCTGCTGATGTTCCAGGGCACGTTGTTGCTTTGAGCAGGGGATCCATTTGCTTCTCTGACTTTAACCCAGTGCCCAGGGCTGCCCCTTTCCTGCCCTCCAGCCTGGCACGGCACAGCACGGCACGGCACAGCATGGCACAGCACAGCACGGCACAGCATGGCACAGCACAGCACGGCACAGCCTGGCACAGCATGGCACAGCACGGCACAGCATGGCACAGCACGGCACAGCACAGCATGGCATGGCACAGCACAGCACAACCTGGCACAGCACAGCACAGCACAGCACAGCACGGCACAGCACAGCACAGCACAGCACGGCACGGCACAGCACGGCACGGCACAGCACGGCACAGCACAGCACAGCACAGCACAGCACGGCACAGCACAGCACGGCACAGCACAGCACAGCACAGCACAGCACAGCACAACCTGGCACAGCACAGCACAGCACAGCACGGCACAGCACAGCACAGCACGGCACAGCACGGCACAGCACGGCACGGCACAGCACGGCACAGCACGGCACAGCACAGCACAGCACAGCACGGCACAGCACGGCACAGCACAGCACGGCACAGCACGGCACAGCACAGCACGGCACAGCACGGCACAGCACGGCACGGCACAGCACGGCACAGCACAGCACAGCACAGCACAGCACAGCACGGCACAGCACAGCACAGCACGGCACAGCACAGCACGGCACAGCACAACCTGGCACAGCACAGCACGGCACAGCACGGCACAGCACGGCACAGCACAGCACAGCACGGCACAGCACAGCACAGCACAGCACAACCTGGCACAGCACAGCACAGCACAGCACGGCACAGCACAGCACAGCACAGCACGGCACAGCACAGCACGGCACAGCACAGCACAGCACAGCACGGCACAGCACAGCACAGCACGGCACAGCACGGCACGGCACAGCACGGCACGGCACAGCACAGCACGGCACAGCACAGCACAACCTGGCACAGCACAGCACGGCACAGCACGGCACGGCACAGCACAGCACAGCACAGCACAGCACAGCACAACCTGGCACAGCACAGCACAGCACAGCACAGCACAGCACAGCACAGCACAGCACGGCACAGCACAACCTGGCACAGCACAGCACAGCACAGCACGGCACAGCACAGCACAGCACAGCACAGCACAACCTGGCACAGCACAGCACAGCACAGCACGGCACAGCACAGCACAGCACAGCACAGCACAACCTGGCACAGCACGGCACAGCACAGCACAGCACAGCACAGCACAGCACAGCACAGCACAGCACAGCACAGCACAACCTGGCACAGCACGGCACAGCACAGCACGGCACGGCACGGCACGGCACAGCACAGCACAGCACAGCACAGCACAGCACAGCACAGCACGGCACGGCACAGCACAGCACAGCACAGCACAGCACAGCACAGCACGGCACAGCACAGCACAGCACAGCACAGCACGGCACAGCACAACCTGGCACAGCACAGCACAGCACAGCACAGCACGGCACAGCACAGCACAGCACGGCACGGCACAGCACGGCACAGCACAGCACAGCACAGCACAGCACGGCACAGCACGGCACAGCACAGCACAGCACAGCACAGCACGGCACGGCACAGCACAGCACAGCACAGCACAGCACAGCACAACCTGGCACAGCACAGCACAGCACAGCACGGCACAGCACAGCACAGCACAGCACAGCACAGCACGGCACAGCACAACCTGGCACAGCACAGCACAGCACAGCACGGCACAGCACAGCACAGCACAGCACAGCACAGCACAACCTGGCACAGCACAGCACAGCACAGCACGGCACAGCACAGCACAGCACAGCACAGCACAACCTGGCACAGCACGGCACAGCACAGCACAGCACAGCACAGCACAGCACAGCACAGCACAGCACAGCACAGCACAACCTGGCACAGCACGGCACAGCACAGCACGGCACAGCACGGCACGGCACAGCACAGCACAGCACAGCACAGCACAGCACAGCACGGCACAGCACAACCTGGCACAGCACAGCACAGCACAGCACAGCACGGCACAGCACAGCACAGCACGGCACGGCACAGCACGGCACAGCACAGCACAGCACAGCACAGCACGGCACAGCACGGCACAGCACAGCACAGCACAGCACAGCACAGCACGGCACAGCACAGCACAGCACAGCACAGCACAGCACAGCAGAGCACAGCACGGCACAGCACAGCACAGCACAGCACAGCACTGAGCAGTGCTCAGCCATGGCTCCAGGGCTCTCAGGAGAGCCTCAGGAATGCTTAGGGACACAGCTTGTCGCTGCACAGGTGGGGCTGGAGGCTGGTTGGGTAAAACAAAAAAGAGTTCTGAACTTTCTCAGCGTGCAAATCACGTTGCCTTGGCACAACACACAGCGGGGAAGCTGCAAGAACCATTAGAAATGCTCAGTCCCTTAGGGGGTCAGACTCCCTGTGACTCTTCCACAGTAGCATTAAGGCAATTCTTGACTTCTGTGACATGGCTGTCAAGTTTCAAAGTTCACCCTGCTTTAGTGAACGTAAGAATAATATTTATAAGTTGTTTTATTTATTATTTGTTTACCCTGAATTTCCCAGAGGTTGTGCAGTTCCAAGTACACATTTTAGCTATTTCTGGAAGCTAATGCAGCTGTTTAATAAATATGTAATACAGTTACTGGGTCAGGAACCGGTGACAGTGGTCACTATCTCCAGAAATCTTCCCTGAACTGCAAAATGGAGTTAATCAGGGGAGGTGATCGTGCCAGATGGTGCCTCTGATGTCAGGAGGAAGCTGCAGAAGGAGGAAGCACCACACACACCACAGCCAGTGCAAGTTGTGCTGAGTGTGCTAAAAGAAGAATCTTATTTTAAGGTTTTCTGTCTAATGTGGCAGGAATGTTGGTACTGGTGGAACTTGCAGCGCCGTGCATGCTGGTGGGAAAGCTGCTGTGGGTGTCCCTGTGGGGCAGAGGGGTGGGGAGGCTCAGGAGCACAGGGCCTGGGAGCTGTGCTGGGCACTGTGGGGGGGCCCCCAGGCTGGGCTGGCCCCCTCCTCCCCCAAACACTGGGGCACTTCTTGGCCTGAGTGTGGCCAGGGCTGCTCTGACCCTTCTCTGTGTCCCCAGAGAGGAGCCCAGCCTGGCAGCCTGTGGGGTGCATGCCAGGGGAGACTCTCAGGGTCCCTGGCTGGAGGTGCTGGTCTCCTCTGCAAGGCTCTGCTTGCATGTTGGAGATATGTTGATGCATTTGACTCATTGCACGTTTGCCAAAGAGACTAAAATTTTGTTATTTTACTGTTCTTATTATGACATCTGTCACAGGGTAATGTCTGGGGTTTAATACTTAAGAGAATAAAAGCACGCAAACTACACTAAGGGCTATTTCAGCCTCTGGAAGGGGCATGTTGGGTGGTAGCTGTTCTTGTTTGCCACGGAATGTCGTGGAGAAAACGGGATGAATGCTGCAGTTAGGATGACAGAAAAGTCACATTCCCATTGCAGGAGGCAGTAAGGGAGGATCTGCCTGGTGAAAATAGGATGAACTGGGATGAACTGGGATGAATTAGGGTGACTCAGGATGAATAGGTCCCAGTCCCTTGCAGTGAGGGAGGCTCTGTCCCCCCTCGGGGCAGGGCTCCAGGAGGGGTCGGTCAGTGCAGCAGTGACCACCAGAGTGTCTCAGCCTTGCCCTCCAGCTCCTGCTCTCCAGACCCCTCAGGTGTGGTGTGCAAGGACAGAGGACACAGGACAGACACGTGTCTCAGCTCAGCTCAGCTGCTCCTTGGCTTGCTGTGACAGTGCCTGTGACAGTGACAATGCCTGTGACAGTGCCTGTGACAGTGCCTGTGACAGTGACAGTGGCTGTCATTTTGCCTGTGACAGTGGCTGGGCCCTGTCAGCAGCAGTGCCCCCTGAGCCTGGTGGCACTGGGGGTGTGCTCTGCTCTGTCCTGTCCTGCTCTGCTCTGTCCTGTCCTGTTCTGCTCTGTCCTGTCCTGCTCTGCTCTGTCCTGTCCTGTCCTGCTCTGCTCTGTCCTGTCCTGCTCTGCCCTGCTCTGTCCTGTCCTGTCCTGCCCTGCTCTGTCCTGTCCTGTTCTGTCCTGTCCTGTCCTGCTCTGTCCTGCTCTGCTCTGTCCTGTCCTGTCCTGCTCTGTCCTGTCCTGCTCTGCCCTGCTCTGTCCTGTCCTGTCCTGCCCTGCTCTGTCCTGCTCTGCTCTGTCCTGCCCTGCTCTGTCCTGCCCTGCTCTGTCCTGCCCTGTCCTGCTCTGTCCTGTCCTGTCCTGTCCTGTCCTGTCCTGCTCTGTCCTGTCCTGTCCTGCTCTGCCTGCAGCTGCAGTCAGTGCAGGGAAGGACGGGTGGGTGGCTGACTCTGCCCACAGGAACAGGATGTCCCACTGCTGAGGCCAAACCCAGGGTGTTGTGGTGGGGGGTGGCAGAGGGTGGCCTCAGGTGTCACATCAGAGACATCACCCTGGCCCCTGCTGCCCTGGAGGGCACAGAGGGAGAGCCAGCAGGCACACGGAGCAGAGGAGACAGGGCTGTGCATTTCCCCCTACAGCCACGGGCTCCTGTGCCCACAGTGCCAGGCACCTCAAGGGCAGAACTGTATTTCTGTCTTGTAAAAACCACCAGTAGCTGTTTCGTTTCTTCTTCCTGTCCAGCAGCCTCTGTGCTCTTCTGAATCTGAAATTTAACAGCTTTGTCTTCCTGATAAGCTGAATTTTTCATTCTCTTTCTATTTTTTATTTTTAGGCAAGAGCATGCATTATTCTGAGCACGCTTTTAGCCTTAAAAGATTGTAGTCTGTGAAGTATCTGTGCAAACCCTGACACTCAGATGGAAACTTGGGCAATGCTTTGAGCTCTTTGCACATGGCATATTTCTCAGATCTAACTCAAATACTCCATTTTTTAAATTAAGACTCAAAATCCCACTGAGATCCTTTCTATCTCACATCAGTTCTCATGTTGGAATTAGGGAGTGGTGGATGTGAGAGGAAATGTTAGGTCAGGTAAGAGTAGCTTAAGAAGGTAATAATAATAAAAACAACAATAATTATAATAGATTGCAATGAAGGAAAATCACAAGGAGAGAAAATCCCCCCAAAAACCAAGTGGCTCAGGCTTCCTGGTGCGCCCCCCTGCACCGGCAGGGCATGAGAAGCTGGCAGCTCCTTGACTTGGTGCAAGCCCTGCTCATCAACAGCTAAACCATCAGGGTGTAATCAGCATCATCCTCATCCCAAACACAAACACATTCCTGTACCAGCTACTGGGAGAGAATTAACTCTATCCCAGCTAAACCCAGAGCCCTGGGTCAATAAAACATTTTAATTATTATCAGTTTCATTGTCCTAAAACTGGCTTTTTAAAAGTAGTAAAATGTGGCTCAAGGAAGTTTTCCCCTTTAATACAATATTTAAATAGTAATATTCATCATTCAAATATTTCATCTTAAATAATATTTTCTGGTAGTTATATTTTCTCAGTCATAAACTAAAACAAAAGTAGTTGCTTAAGAAAAGTATCTTTTTTAAGGCAGATGAAAAGCCTGTGGATCCTCCATCTGCTGGCACAGCTGGAGCCTGCTGCACGGCTGAAACTACCTTCTGTAGCAGTTTCTGTAGTTAGATAGTTAGTTAGTTAGTTAGTTAGTTAGTTAGTTAGTTAGTTAGTTAGTTAGTTAGTTAGAACTGCTCGTTGGTGCTATTAGTTGTTAGTGGTTTGCACGACGCTGGATGCTCACCTTATTTGCCAATTCAAAAAGGAAAATTGCGGTGGCAGTCACTCAAAACTCCCCGAGGGTGCTCGAGAGCGTTTGCGGGGGACGGGAGCGGGTGAGGGGCGGCTGACCCGGGCAGAGGTGCGGGCGGGGAGCCCGGTGCCTCCTCTGCCCCGCGCACCGCGGCTCGGGGCCCCGCAGCTGCAGGGCACGGCCGGGAGCCGCTCCCGGGGGTGGAGCCGATGCCGGGGATGGAACAGCCGGGGAGCCGATCCCGGGATGGTCCCGCTCCTGGAGAGCCGCTCCCGGGGATGGAGCCGCTCCCGGGGATGGAGCCGATGCCGGGGATGGAACCGATCCCGGGGATGCTCCTGCTCCTGGAGAGCCGCTCCCGGGAATAGAACAGCCGGGGTGCCGCTCCCGGGGAAGGAGCCGCTCCCGGGGATGGAGCCGCTCCCGGGGATGCTCCTGTCCCTGCACAGCCGCTCCCGGGGATGGAGCCGCTCCCGGGGATGCTCCTGCCCCTGCACAGCCGCTCCCGGGGATGGAGCCGCTCCCGGGGATGCTCCTGCCCCTGCACAGCCGCTCCCGGGGATGGAGCCGCTCCCGGGGGTGCTCCTGCCCCTGCACAGCCGCTCCCGGTCCTGCCTGCCCGCCGTGCCCGAGCGGCGCCGCTGCTCCCAGCGCAGCCCTGCGGGGGTTTCGGAGCAGAGAGGGGAAAGGGGAAGGGCTGGGGAGCCGGGCCGTGCCCCTGCCCAGCTGGGCCGGGCTCTCAGCCCGCAGCTGGCCCGGCAGCTCCTTGGAGACAGCGCTGAGCGGCTTTCGGGAGAGACACAAGCGCAGCTGGCGCAGCAGCGAGCGGTCTGCGCTACCGGCCTGGAGTTTGCTTTTCCCAAACTGTTCCCAGGGCTGGCTGCGACCCAGGGCTTTCCTAAACTGGCCCAAAGGCTGCGACCTTTGCTGTGACGCATCCTGCCCTGGGAGCCGCGGCTCCGTGCAGGGGAGGGTTTGAACCGGAGCCACGGGCTCGCGTTCCCTCGCTCCCCGCGCAGGCTGGGAGGTGGATCTGGGGATACGTGACGGGTCTCTGCGGGTTGGCTGTTTCCTTTTCCTCTTTCTTGTCCTGTTCTTTTCACCTTGAACACCTGCTTGGCTTCCTCCCTTCCTGCTCCTCCCAAAAGTTTTCTGGGAGACTTTGAAATCAAGCACAGAATGAGTGGAAATGTACGGTAATAGAAGAGCTAATATCTTCTCTGTGGGTGTAGGAAAGGAGCATGTCCCGAGAGGGAGCTGAGGTTTGGGGAGATAAACTGAGGTTTAAATGTTTATTTAACAATCATGAAATATGTACATTGTATACCTCAGAGCAAGTAAACATTTAGTGCAGGACTTGAGCTCTGCTTGGCAGTGCTCACCCAAACCCCACAGAAAATACACAGCTCCTCATGGACTTTGCTTCTGTGAGGGTTCATCTGTGTGCAGGAAGGGCCCAGAGGCACAGGGGAACACATGCACCTTGTGTGTGTGCTGCTGCCCTGCCCACATCCTGCACCTGGGGCCAGTGCCAGTTACCCTGAGCTTCCCCCAGATTTCACTGAATGTCTCTCAGGGCACGAGGGGGGTACCTGGAGAGGCAGAATGGTCTGTACACTCCTGTCAGTGCTCTCGCCCTCTCTCCATCCTGGGACTCACAGCTCAAAGCTGTAGTGGTCAATCCAGGGCTCTGGGGTGGTGGCTCTGGGGGTTGGTGGCTCTGGGGGTTGGTGGCTCTGGGGGTTGGTGGCTCTGGGGGTTGGTGGCTCTGGGGGTTGGTGGCTTTGGGGGTTGGTGGCTCTGGGGGTTGGTGGCTCTGGGGGTTGGTGGCTCTGGGGTGGTGGCTCTGGGGGTTGGTGGCTTTGGGGGTTGGTTTCAATGACAATTCCACACTTCCCCTACAGGTCAGGCAGAGCCAACAGGGGCTCCTCAGGTGCTCCCCAGGAGACAGCAGTGAGCCAAGGTTTTCCTCTCTTTCCCTGCACCCTGTGGCCATGTCTTGCAGCAGGGATGAGAGGAGTGGATCAGATTTGGTTTGGTTTGAAGGCCAGGGGCTCTCTAAGGTAGACAGCAGCATGGGAAGCCCCAGGAAGAGGCAGGGCAGTGTTTTCCAGTGTAAGATGCCAGTCTGTGATGGATGAAGTGTTGCAGCACAGACAATGTTTTGCAGTGAGAAATAAGCAGTTGTCCAGGGCAGAGGATTAAGGGCCTAAAGAGTGGGAGGGGTGGCTGAGCTCTGTGTACAGCCTCAGCCCCTTGGAATGACTTTGGCCAGCAGGGCAAACCCGGGGTTGCTCTGTTACACAAACACAGGCATTTTTCCAAAATGCCAGCCAAAGCCAGTGTTTAAGGATCTCAGGACATGGCTGCTGTTTCTAAAGGCTTTGAAAGAAGGCAGTGAGCATGGTCACAGAAAGCCCTGCACTTAACCATGCACTTCAGGTGGCTTAAGAACAAACTGATAATGTATTTGACCTTTAGCCATGCAAGTCTGCCTCTTCCCTCAAAATCCCAAACTCCCTGCTGCTGGTGGTTTTATTAGGAGGAGCTGCTAACGCTTGGTCTGAGCTCAGGGCCTGAGAAGGGAATCCTTTTGCATGATCCTGCTGCTGGACTTCTGTCCCAGAGCCAGAGAGGGGAGGACACTGCTGGCGTGTCCCAGCACGTCTGGGGACAAAAAGCCTGGGGGTGATTTGGTGCCTGCCGTGGCTGGTGGCAGCAGTGCAGGCTGGGGTGGCAGCAGTGCAGGCTGGGGTGGCAGAAGTGGGGCTGAGGGGCCCTGCCTTGGTTCTGAGTGCAGGGTCTGACAGCACCGAGCCCTTGCCACAGGGCAGGGGTGTCTGTGAGTGCAGCTCTCACCTGTGCCCTTGTCAGAGCTGCTGGCAGGGCTGCCAGTGCCCCCAGGGAACATGAAATCCGTGCCTACTGAACATGAAATCGTGCAGGGGACCAGTGGCCAGCTCTGGAACTGCTAAAAGCAGGGTGGACAAGACAAATATTTTACTGGGATAATCCCCCTAGAAGGCCAGCTAATTTCTGAAGTATTGCAGGACTTCTCGTTGGGTTTTTACCCTGTCCAATCTGCCAGCAGAGGTTTTGTGCTTGGTTTGGTTTGGCTGATGGGTGGATGTCTGTGCACCCCTGTGGGGCAGCTTCTGAGGCCCTACAAGGATGTGTCTGGAGCTCACCCACCAAGCCCATGGCCATGGCCAGGTGGCACCACTGCTGCTCCCACACAGATGGGGTGGCAGGAGAGGGGTGCTGAGGGAGGGGACTCTGCTGGGCTGACTTAGAAAAGGCTTCATGTGGGGTTTGATTAAATAATTCTCCTTACTTAGTCAGAGTAGGCTCTCCTGCAGATGGGTCTCCTGTCTCTCAGCCACTGACTGCAGTTTCTGTAGTTGCACATTGGTACTTCAAAGACTGTCAACATGTTTTTTTGCAATTTCTCCTGTGTGTCTTTCTCAAAAGACAGTTGTGTTTAAAGTACCTCGTTTTCTGACTTCAGAATCATGCATTCCACATCTGTAACCTTTGCAGGAAATGGGAGCTTTTGATTTCCTTTTGCGTGCAAGATAAACTCTCCTTAAAAACTGCACAAATAACTCCATTATCTTTTCCACTTGTTTTTTTTTTTAAATTTTTTCTCTACTGCCTTTTTCTCACCCTTCCACCATTTCTGGCCACAGGGTTAATATCTGGTCACAGGTGTCTTGATCACAAGCTGAATATCTGTGCCAGCACTCAGCTCATAGACAGGGACAGGAAACTTGCTGTGTCTCTTCTGGGGAGGGTGAGCAGGACAAACCCATTGGCCTGTCCCTGCAGTTTTGTGTTGAATTCTCATTCCCCAGTTAGATGCAAGGCTGGGGTACCTTTTATACCTTGGTAATCACTGGTGTGCACAGTCCTGTGGGTGGCACTGCCGTGGTTTGTGGGTGCAGAACTTTACAGAACAGATGTACAGGTAGGGGCAGGGCTTGGTTTGCAGAGCATTTCTGGTTATCACACACCACAGGACCTCCAGCCATTTGGTGTCTGCACCACGTGTTGAGTTTTGTGTTTTCTTCACTGTTTATGCTTCTAACCCTGACACTGGGGGAGCCTGTCACAGCCACTCTGCTTATCAGTGCTTTCCCACTGCTCAATCCATCTCAAGTGGCCGGTGGGTGCCAATGCAAAGACAGATTTTTGGAAGTTTGGGTGGGTTTGGTTTCCTTTTTCAGGATTCCTGTGAAGCTGCACCAGTGGAAAGTCACAGGCAAGGTCATTACTAGAGAAACCACAGAAGGAGAGTGCAAAATAAATGTAATGACAGAAGTCCTGCACCAGTAGTGGTCTGGAGCTGGCTCTGAGTGCAGGTTCAAATCACATTTCTCCCACAATAACACCCTGGCATGGAGAGCTCTGCTTTGGCTATTCAATCAGAATATGTAAGATATAATTACATTTGAGTTACAAACACTGTAACACAAACCTT
Organism: Phylloscopus collybita; assembly: GCA_027886175.1. Classification (NCBI taxonomy): domain Eukaryota; kingdom Metazoa; phylum Chordata; class Aves; order Passeriformes; family Phylloscopidae; genus Phylloscopus; species Phylloscopus collybita. The sequence continues at coordinate 459,381 of JAJNNQ010000003.1, forward strand.
CCTGAATGTAAACCCCCAAATGTTAGTGGATTGTTCAATTGTTCAGGAATTGCTCCTAGCATCCTTGGGTCAGATCTGCTGTTGTGCTTCCAGCCAGAAAACTCTGTTTCCTCTTAAAAACGGTGGGGCTGTGGGGCTGCAGAGCCACAGTTTGTGTCCCTGTCTGCCCTGAGGGGCTCCCTGGAAGGGCAGTGATGGGTCAGGGCCTGAGCCTCTCCTACAGCTTCCTTGTAGCTTTTGCTTTCCAGGTGAACTTTTAGAGACCAAAATTCCATGTCAAATCTGGATAAAATAAATATAGTTATCTGGTATTTGGGGATTGGGATATTGTTGCATAATTCATTTTTAGCCCTGGGAAAATGCTTCACAAACAGCACCTTCAGAGAGCTGCCACGTGTGTGAGAGTGTGTACAAAGCAGGGAGCAGGAGTGTCACAGAGACACAAGCTGCTCTGGGGGGGCTGTGCAGGGAGCTGCTGTCTGCACCCAGGGGCTGCCGTGCAGGGGCTGCTCCTGCCTGGCCCCTGTGCTGGGGGGCATGGCCGTGTCTCCCCTTCCCAGGTTGCATATGGGATCATATGGGATTCTGTGGGACACTTCCCAGAAACTGCTGATTGCTTTATCCCTTTGGCCCCTGGAAAGGGGCACAGCTCTTCAGGCTGTTCTCTGAAGGGCATCATCCCATCACCTGAGGGTGGCTGCTTTGGGTAACAGATTTTTTGGTGGAAAGCTCTTAGGGGGGGATCAGCACTGGTGTCTCTCCTAGGAGGGAACACCAGGAAAACCCACCCTTCAGTTAAAAATAGCTGGTAGTGAGAAAGGTGGTGTGCGTGCACCATGCTGAGGGGTGCAGGTCTGGCTGTGTTTGCACAAACAGCACAAACCCTGCTGCAGTGTCAGCAGCTCCACCCTGAGCCAGCCCCACCCCAGAGCCTGGGCTGCTGTGCCCTCTCCTGCCCTTGGTGTCCCCTGCCCAGGGACCAGCAGGGACAGTGCCCCTGAAGGGGCTCTTGGGGCTTTGCTGGGCTGGTGTGGGGAGCCCAGTGCCCCCTGGGGAAAGGTGACTGTGAATTAACACAGCAGCTGCCAGGCACAACTGAGCAAGCCATAAACCACCCTTGGTGATTTACACCTGCAAAAGGGAGAGCAGAAGCACTCAGTCCTGATTTGCTTTAACCATGGAAGACCTAAGAGGACCGTCTTGGGTTAGGAATGTCTGCACACATTCCTGGTCTTCCCATCCTAAATACAATCATTCCATTTAATCTGGTGCTTGTGAGAATTTCAGCCTGCACGCCAGTCCCCAAATGGTTCCCTTGACATGGTTTTGTGTGTGCATGGACTGCTCAGGGTGCAAGAAGGCAGATTGGGTCCCAGAACTTGTCTGGAGTGTGTGTACAGTTTTCTGCAGAGCTGATTGGGAAACAGGGTTTATCTGTGGTATTTCAACCATTTAAAGTATTTTTATTTAAAGTAGGATAAATACCCAAACTATTTTGTCTTCCTCTCCCTGATCATGTAAGTGGTTTCATAATACTTGCATTAATCCAAATATTATCACACTTACATTTCAGCTTCTTAATTATTCATAACCCAAAATCTAAACCTAAACCAATAGTGTTAAAAAAATGAATAGAAGAAAGGAACTCGTCTTTCAGGGGAAAACTTTATGAAAGAACTAAACCCTGTTATTTGAGTGCTGCATTTTCAGGGTTTTCTTGCCAAGCCCCTTTTTTCGTGTGTATTAAAAGGAAGTCCCCCCGTGTGTAAGGCACTGGCCGATGGGCTGTTGCCACCTCCTGCTCGTGCAGCTGCACTGCATCCCGGGCTGGCTGCGAGCACAGGCTGCCCTGGGCACCGCCAGCTCCTGCCAGCCTGCCTTGGTCAGCTGGGCCAGCTCCTGCCAGCAGCCTTGGTCAGCTGGGTCAGCTCCTGCCAGCCTGCCTTGGTCAGCTGGGTCAGCTCCTGCCAGCCTGCCTTGGTCAGCTGGGTCAGCTCCTGCCAGCCTGCCTTGGTCAGCTGGGTCAGCTTTGTCCAGCCTGCCTTGGTCAGCTGGGCCAGCTCCTGTCCAGCCTGCCTTGGTCAGCTGGGCCAGCTTCTGTCCAGCCTGCCTTGGTTAGCTGGGCCAGCTCCTGTCCAGCAGCCTTGGTTAGCTGGGTCAGTTTTGTCCAGCCTGCCTTGGTTAGCTGGACCAGCTCCTGCCAGCCTGCCTTGGTCAGCTGGGCCAGCTCCTGCCAGCAGCCTTGGTTAGCTGGGCCAGCTCCTGCCAGCCTGCCTTGGTTAGCTGGGTCAGCTCCTGCCAGCCTGCCTTGGTCAGCTGGGCCAGCTCCTGCCAGCCTGCCTTGGTCAGCTGGGCCAGCTCCTGCCAGCCTGCCTTGGTCAGCTGGGCCAGCTTTTCTCCAGCAGCTTTAGCTCCAGACAAACCTGATTTAATCCCCAACGAGCCCAGGACAAAGGGATCCACGTGAACACCAGAGGGTGGAGAGGACTCAGAGCAAACACGGGTGAGCTGTGCTGCTGGCACCAAAGCACCCTGAGGGACACAGAGGCGCTGGGGCTGGTGGCACAGAGCCTGCTGGCCCCAGAGCCCCTCGCTGCCCCGGGCACACTGAGGGTCCCACAGGGCCTGTGCCACCTCCCTTCCCTTCCCTTCCCTTCCCTTCCCTTCCCTTCCCTTCCCTTCCCTTCCCTTCCCTTCCCTTCCCTTCCCTTCCCTTCCCTTCCCTTCCCTTCCCTTCCCTTCCCTTCCCTTCCCTTCCCTTCCCTTCCCTTCCCTTCCCTTCCCTTCCCTTCCCTTCCCTTCCCTTCCCTTCCCCTGCTGCCTGGGAGCTGATTCCTCCCCAGGGATCCTGCTCCAGGCCACAGAGCCCATCCTGGCTGCAGCCTCCTGAGCTCAGGGCTGCTCTCTGAGCTGAGGCAGCCTTGTCTTGGTTTCTCAACCAACCAGCCAACCTGCCTGCCTACCACAACAGCCCCCGAGCCCCACGGAGTGAGCCTGACCCCTGCAGGGATGGGGTTTGAGGTGGATGTTGGTGAGCTGACACTGAAAAGCTGGATGTGTCTGCAGATCCCTCAGTGAGCTTCCATGGTCAGGTACTTAAAGAGACATTTTATTTACAGGATGTACAAGCACTCTCACAGCCAGCAGAGTCTCTGTGGGTGCCCTCAGACGTCAGTGTACTCGTGGTAGATGCGTACCTCTGACCTCCTGACGCTCTGCAGGGACCTGATGCTCTCGCTCCTGGTCCTCATGTTGGATTTCCTGAACAGCCTCCGTGAGAACGAGCGGCACATGAAAAAATAAATGATGGGGTCCAGACAGACGTTGCAGGCGGACAGGAACAGCGTCATTTCCTTACAGTAATACAAGATTTTATGTGCAGAGTCATCTAAAAGTTTGTCCAGATGGCTAAAAGTGAAGGGTATTCGGCACAAATGGTAGGGCAAGAAGCAGGTGAAGAACACAGCCACGACAACCCGTATGCTCTGGTTGTGCTTCCTCTTGCGGCTGGACGAGCTGATGAACTGCTTGCTGGATTTGTAGATGTACCTGGAGATGGCGATGTAGCAGCCTATCAGCACCACCAGCACCACCACGAAGGTGCAGGTGTTGATGTAGATGACAGCCGAGTGCCACTTGACTCCCAGGGGAGACTTCAGCTTGAGGCAGTCGTCGACGTTCCTCCTGGTGGGGTAGCCGTTGGTGAGGATCAGGTTGGGCAGCGCCAGGAAGGCCATCACCACCCAGACGCAGGCCGAGAGCACCTTGGTGAAGGTGATGCTGTACATCCTGGAGTCCCCGAAGGGCTTCACCACCTTGAGGTAGCGGTCGATGCTGATGAGGCCCAGGAAGACGATGGTGGTGTACATGTTGGCGTAGAAGAGCACGGTGCTGTAGCGGCACAGGAAGGAGTTGAAGTGCCACGGCCCCAGCCGCGAGTCCTGGATGATCTTGAAGGGGAAGGTCAGCGTCATCAGCAGGTCTGCCACCACGATGTTCTTGAGGTAAAAGATGAAGCTGGTCTTGTTCCTGATGTGGAAGAAGATCCAGACGGCCAGGCCGTTGAGCAGCAGGCTGGCCAGGAAGATGAGGAGGTAGAGCACGGGCAGGACGATGGTGGTGAACTCGTCGTGCCCGCGGGAGCTGGCGTTGGCAGAGCTGCCGTTGTCGGCGCTGAGGCGGTGCTCTGGGGGGGCCAGGGAGAACAAGGGGTTAAAGCTTGCTGCTGCTCTGCAATGGGCCACTCTGGAGCTGTCCTCTCCCTGGGCAGCCCGGGGCAGCCCGGGGGAGCCATAAATCAGAACTGCAGGTTGTCAGCTCTTGGCTTTCCTGACAGAATGCCACTGGTGAGCTGAGAGGTTTGTCAAGAGACAGGGCTCTGGAGAGACTCCCCAGGCCTATCAAAATGCTCATTTAAACTTGGTTTACTTAGATGTATTTAAAAACCACAGTCTCTGGGGGATTTTAAGGTTTCATATGTAAATGTTTGGGAAAAACTTCTAAACTCTGCCATGAAATGACAGTACATCTTGCTTCATGTTGTTTATGCTCTGACCTCGGCTGGTGAGGCAAAGCAGGCTGTGCTCAGTGCTGGGCAGAGCTCAGACAGCCCGTGCTGGAGTGACTAATTGCCTTCAAACACTGGTAGGAACTGACAGGAACAAAATAAACACTTATCAATCCCTTGTATTTCCATTGTTACTTTACCTGGCAGTTTTCCATAGGACAAATTGTACCCCATCCTTTGTGCTGCTGGGGGTTTTCAGCTGAAGTGCTCTTCAGGACTCCCACTGGCAGCTGTGGGTCTGGGGTGCAGCAGGGCCTGTGCCAGGATGATGTTCTGGGGAAAAAAAAATCCAACTTAAAACCAAAGCAAAATAGAAGAGCCCAGCTTCTTGTCCCCTGCATGGAGAGGAGCTTTGTGAAAGGAGCTTCCTCTGGAATTCCCAGTGAAGGCCTGGCTGAGGTGGCTGAGGGCTGGGTACTGCACAGTGCTTCTCTTGTCAGGTCTTCATTGCCCTCTTTTTGCTCATTTCAGTGATGGATGACCATGAGCGGATTTTTTTTTTTAAATCATCCCTCATTTCTTGAAGTAAAAAAGTTTCATCAGTAATTATGAGATATGTGTGTATAACTTCATAGTGCATCCCCCAAAGCGGGGTGGAAATTACAAGTTCCTGTTCCTTTTTCACAGAAACTGGCACACAAGGAACACTGAAACCTGCAGAAACTCATTTATGCCATGATGGCATCACCCCGTCTGACACTGCTCAAAGGGATTTTGCCAATACCAGTTTGGAAGGCTGTGCTCCAAATTGTTCTCTCCTCTACCAGTATGCAAATGCAGTAACTTCTCTGGGATTCATTTTTTTGCTTACAAGTTTTGATAGGAAAACTGGAAAAACGGTTCAGATCTCACCAATTCCACTGGACCTGACTGCTTTCACGGGAGTGAGGAGAGGACAGAGTTCCTGCAGCCCCTTTGCAGATCAGAACCTGTTTTAGGTGGCCTCCCCATGCAGGAGCCGTGTTGAGTGGCACTAGATGGCACCAAAGCAAGTAAGGGTGTGTGAAAGCATCGGTAAAAACGTTAATTTGGACATTTTAACCTTTTTCTCAGCCTAGCTGCTCGGCTGGCCCTCTTTGCTCTGACAGCAGCAGGACTGCCAAGGGTGTTACAGGTATTTTGTTTGCTGTGGGTCTGAGCAGCACTAATCCCTCATGTTTTGCTGTTGTTGAGGATTTGCAGCTCTCTTTTCTGCCCAGCAGGCAGAGATCAAAAGAGTATGTGATTTTATGAAAAGATGCATATCTAACTCCTTATGTAAATAAGGCACTTATTTCCCTGCTTTTCTGAGTTTCTTTTAAGTCTGCATAATTCCTGGCCCCTGGAAAACTCCCTGTTCTCAGGCTCTTCAGGCAAGTGCTCCACTGAACCCTCCGTGCAGAGAAGCAGTGGGGTGCTGGACGTGCTGGGATTCAGGCAGAGCAAGGGGCGTCTCCTGTGTGCCTGGGACAGGCTGCAGGGTCCCATCCTGGGGCTGGGGTGGCTCTGTGGGGTGGCTCTGTGGGGTGGGTCTGTGTGCACTGCACACTGCTGCTGTCACCCTGCACACTGCTGCTGTCACCCTGCACACTGCTGCTGTCACCCTGCACACCCCCTGGTGTCACCCTGTACACTGCTGCTGTCACCCTGTACACTGCTGCTGTCACCCTGCACACCCCCTGGTGTCACCCTGCACACCGAGGGTGTCACCCTGCACACTGCTGCTGTCACCCTGCACACTCCTGGTGTCACCCTGCACACCCCCTGGTGTCACCCTGCACACTGCTGGTGTCACCCTGCACACTGCTGCTGTCACCCTGCACACTGCTGGTGTCACCCTGTACACTGCTGCTGTCACCCTGCACACTGATGGTGGTGTCACCCTGCACACCCCCTGGTGTCACCCTGCACACCGAGGGTGTCACCCTGCACACTGCTGCTGTCACCCTGCACACTGATGGTGGTGTCACCCTGCACACTGATGGTGTCACCCTGCACACTGCTGCTGTCACCCTGCACACCCCCTGGTGTCACCCTGCACACTGCTGCTGTCACCCTGCACACCCCCGGTGTCACCCTGCACATGCCCTGCTGTCACCCTGTACACTGCTGGTGTCACCCTGCACACCCCCTGGTATCACCCTGTACACTGCTGGTGTCACCCTGCACACTGAGGGTGTGTAATGGAAGGTGGGATGCACACAGGTGTCTGTGGTGGCAGGTGGGATGCACAGGTGGGATGCACAGGTGGGTACTGCACAGTGCTTCTCTTGTCAGGTCTTCATCGCCCTCTTTTTGCTCATTTCAGTGATGGATGAACATGAGCGGATTTTTTTTTTTAATCATCCCTCATTTCTTGAAGTAAGAGTTTCATCAGTAATTATGAGATATGTGTGTATAACTTCATAGTGCATCCCCCAAAGCGGGGTGGAAATGACAAGTTCCTGTTCCTTTTTCACAGAAACTGGCACACAAGGAACACTGAAACCTGCAGAAACTCATTTATGCCATGATGGCATCACCCCGTCTGACACTGCTCAAAGGGATGGCAGGTGGGACGCAGAGCCATGGCCCTGCTCAGACTCAGCAGCCCAAAGGTGTCTCCAGAGTTTCCTCCCACAGCCTGCCAGGCCGAGGGGTGCTGTGGTGGGCACAGCACTGAGAGCAGGGTGGCTCCATGATTTACAGCCTGGGGCAGGTGAGCAGCTGCTGGGGTACCTGCACCCCGTAGCTTCATCCTTGCTGACAAAGCTTGCTCCCTTGCAGAGTAGGAACAAGTTTCTTATATGGAGAATTCACTCCTTTTCATGTGTTTTATTGCAACAACTGTGTTCTCTTTAAAGAGTATTTCAGGATATTTTGTAAATGCTCACTGACTGTGTGTTCTAGCTGTGGATCTTTCACTTGTCTGAATACAGTATTTTCATGCTCAGCAGGGCTGGCTTTCCTCTCCTTGTCCAGTTTTCTGGACACTTTCCTCACCAATTTCATCCTAAGCAGCTGTCTCAGCCTGCTGTACAAATATATTCTGCTTGGGAGGCTTTGAAGATGCACTGGAAGCTTCTCCTTTATCCAGGCAGCTTTGTAAACCTGAACACATTTTACTTCTTGCAGCTTCTGTACTTTGTCCGTGGTTGATGAGATAATATCTTGCTGCTGATGTGGACAGACTGGTTTATGTGCATGACTGATGTAACCTCAGAGAAGAAATGAAATAACAGGCTGCATGGCAGCCTGCACTGTCAGGTGGAGAGGGAATGCCTGCAGAGTTTTTCTAGTGACTAAGGCTTTAAGTTGCCTTCCTATTTAAAGAAATTGTATATCCTCAAATCTAATCTGTTTTCATCTTATTTAAAACTTTTTAGAATTAGAAAACTCTCTTTGTGACCTAGACCAGCTATTCTAGCTCATGGGGCTGCATGAGTCTCAAGTAATGGTTTTTATTTGAGCCCATAAGTTGTTGATGTCTGCCTTCCTGCAGTCCCCCTGCACTCACCACCATGAGGTTGGGTCAATGACAAGGTTAATGCAGCCACAGAGGTGGGAGGCAGATCTGAAACCTGCTGCAGGCTGCCTGCAACGCTGCTCCCTCCTGCTGCCCCTCAGAACCAAATCAGGGGGCTCTTGGTAAAGATTTGCCAAAAAGGCACTGGTGCAGGGCAAGGGCATGTGTGCACGAAGCTGCTGACACAGAGCCTGTGTCCCTGGTCTCTGTGTCACCCCACAGAGCCTGTCCCATGTCCCCTGAGCCTGCTCCTGCCCCGTGTCCCCTGTCCCATGTCCCCTGAGCCTGCTCCTGCCCCGTGTCCCCTGTCCCGTGTCCCCTGAGCCTGCTCCTGCCCCGTGTCCCTTGTCCCGTGTCCCCTGAGCCTGCTCCTGCCCCGTGTCCCCTGAGCAAGCCTCCACGGTCTGTTTTCCCTGCCTGCATCTCTATTCATCTTTGTGTTCTCTCTTGCTCACTACAAGCCCAGCCCCAGCAGCCAGGGCACTGCCACCTTTCCCTTCCTTGGAGGCTTCTGTCAAAGATGGTCCATCTCCCTTCTGGTGAAGGCACATGTTAATGTGCTGATGATGCACAGTGGAATAACCTGAAATTCGGGTTTGAATTGCTGCCTCCATCGGCGAGCTGCCCTCCTTGCTGCCTGCTGCCTTGCACACTGAAATGGCTCCGGTGGGTTTGTGCCTCCTGCTGCTGGCCCTGCCTGGCTGGGCTGGGGGCTCCTGGGGCTCCCCGTGCTCTGAGCAGCCCCCTTCCCTTCAGCTGGGGAGGGTGACAGCAGCCCTGAGCCCTGTGTGAGCCCTGTGCCCTGAGCCCTGTGTCCTGTGCCCTGTGTGAGCCCTGTGCCCTGATCCCTGTGCCCTGATCCCTGTGCCCTGTGTCCTGTGCCCTGTGCCCTGTGCCCTGTCCCCTGTCCCCTGTATCCTGTATCCTGTCCCCTGTCCCCTGTCCCCTGTCCCCTGTATCCTGTCCCCTGTCCCCTGTCCCCTGTCCCCTGTCCCCTGTGCCCTGCTCCCTGGCCTGGGGCTGGCTCCAGGGGCAGGAGCTGCCCTGCTCCCCCAGCCCCGCTGCAGACAGCCTGAAAGGAAGGGCCGGGACAGAACTGTCCCAGCTGTGGACTGCAGTGCCAGCCTTCTTAGTCCCAGCCAGAAATAGGAACCTGCATCTGCTCGGAAAGCTGCTCGTCTGCCCCAGCATCTGCAACAAAACCTCCTCTGCATTTTCAGGTTCCTCCTTGAACTTCCCCTCCTTTCCAGCCTGGCTCCCCTCTCACGTGTCTCGGAGCAGCCTCCTGCCCCGGGGAAGCTGCTGTGCAGCTCCGGGATCCTGTGCTGCCCTGTCCCTTTGTCCCCAGGACAGACAGCGGAGCCGCCAGCCCCGTCGGGACACACCCGGGAGCAGCCCTCCCTGCCTGCCTGCCCGCCTGGGCTCGGTGCTGGGACGCGCTGCTGGCAGCCCCCGCGGTCCCCAGGCTGCCCTGCCCGGGACAGAAATCCCCTGCCAGCCGCAGAGCCCGCAGGTGACAGGGCCAGCGCTCCTCCGTGCCCTGTGCCAGCGGCAGTGGCTGCAGCCCCGGGCTGGGCGCACCTGGGCACAGACCTGGGCACAGACCTGGGCACAGACCTGGGCACACACCTGGGCACAGACCTGGGCACACACCTGGGCACACATCTGGGCACACACCTGGCACTGTGTGCTCACCTCGGGCCGCAGTGGAGCCCCCAGCCCGTCTGCACTGTCCCTGGTGCTCGCACAGCTGCCCCGGGGCCGGCACACCCCGGGGGAATCACCCCTAATGTCACCTGGCAGGCCAAGCTCTCCTCCTGGGGGAACATGCCTAGAGCATCACAGGATTCCTCGCTTTAAGAAGGAAAACAAAGGGCTTGGACAAATCCAACTTTCTCAAAGCCACTTTTGGAATATTTTGTCCAAATGTAGCCATTAACCTTTTCTCATTATGAGTGAGTTATTATGAACTCTAACGGTCCCCTGTGTGAGACAGCTGACACGAGATGTTGCCCAAGCCACCAAGTTCTTCCTTTTTCTGTCTTTTGGAGTGCTCCTTGCTAGAAGTTCATGGATTATGTTACCCACTTTGAACTGGATTTTCTGTGCAGAGTGTGCAAGATCTAGAAACTGTTGTTAATTGTTGCAGTAAGACTGTTTTTAAGGTTATTTGCAGAAAAGAATCTGCGAGAGTTCCCTTTCTCCTTGCACAGGCACCGTGGCTCCCAGGTGATGCTGCTGGAGCTTCCCCTCTCTCTGCTGCAGCAGTGCCCAGCGTGGGCACTGCCCCTGGCCAAAGGCAGGAGGGGCCCTCAGGGCACCTGTGCTGGGCTGTGCTCCCGTGGGGAGGGGCTCCCAGGGGCCCAGCAGCCCCTGACACCTCTCCGGAGGTGGCTGGGAGAACGTGGCCAGGTGCAGCAGCTCTGGGCTGCAGAGCTTTCTGCAGGGCCAGCACAGGTGGGCCAGCAGAACTGCTGCAAGAGGAGCTGGGTGGCCATTGCTGGCTGCTCTTTTTGGGGGGCATAAAAAAACCAGAGCTCGACAGGGTGGCTGGCAGAGCTGGGATAATGAATGTTCTCCCAGCAGGGAAAACATCCCCCTCTAATTAGCAAGGAGGAAAGGAGCTCTGGAATGTTTCCTCTGCTTCTCTCTGGAGGATGCTGCTGCTGGCTGGGGCTGCACACACCTGCTGGCACTGGGAGCTGGCTGGCCCTGCAGAGAGGCTCTCCTGGGCCCACAGGGACACAGGAGGTGCCACCAGGGAGGCTCCCAAAGCTGCTGGGCAGGTGAACAGGTGGGTCTTTGGTGCCCTTCACACACAGTGCCCGGGCCATGGTACTGGTGCCACCACGTCTCTTGCTGCCACATGCCTGTGCCATGGCACTGGTGCCATGTCACTGCTGCCAGACTGTCTGTGCCATGTCACTGGTGCCATGGCACTGGTGCCATGTCACTGGTGCCACACTGCCTGTGCCATGTCACTGGTGCCATGGCACTGGTGCCACACTGCCTGTGCCATGTCACTGGTGCCATGTCACTGGTGCCACACTGCCTGTGCCATGTCACTGCTGCCACGGCTGCCAGGGGGGGCCCACGGCTGCCAGGCTCTGCAGCCCACCAGCACAGACATGGCTGGGGTGGCCAGGCTTGAGTCAGAGGTTCTTGCTGAGAAGATCAGCTTTTAAATTTGATTATTCGTACTGTGCAGTGAAAAACATCAGGTGAAAAATTTCAAAATGACATTGAAAAGGAATCAAGAGGTTCTGGGGCACAAGCACAAAAATGCAGCTGTGTAATTGGTGGCACTGCACCTGCATCTGTTGGACCTGTGCCTGTTGTGCCTCTATTACATCCCTCAGGGGCCACTGTGAGAAAATACATTGGGAAATCAAAATAATTATTGGTGTGTGCATGTAGCCAATGCCATTTGAGTCTCTCAGTAATTCCAGTCTAACTTTCAGGCATTTTCCTCTGTGCTAAAGCAATTTCTATTGATTTTTTTGTATGCAATCCTAATTCACATCAGAGAAGCACCAAGAAATCCTCGAGTGCCTGTGTCAGCTGGTTTCTCTGTGCCCTAGCACAGCCTGCTGCCACACAGCGCTCTGATTGCTACTTGCACCAGCACCACTGCTTGAAAGAGGAAGGAAAAGGACATGGGGACTTTAGGGAGAAGTCCAGCCTGGTGCAATCCTGTTTCTTCATGCACAGCCTGGAGAGTTCCCTGATGTCTCTTGGGATGGGCAGGCTGCTGGCCCCGGGCAGGGCAACAGGCACGAGTTGTGACAGCTGCTGCTGCTCCTGCCCCATCTCTGCTCCTCCTGCCCCAGCTCTGCTCCTCCTGCCCCAGCCCTGCTGCTCCTCCTGCCCCATCTCTGCTGCTCCTCCTGCCCCAGCTCTGCTGCTCCTCCTGCTCCTGTCCCTTCAGCCACGCTGCCCTGCATCTCCCCGGCTCGGCCGCCCTGCCAGGAGCTGTGGGGCCAGCTGGCCCCGCTGTCCCGGGCTCGGAGCCCTGCCCTGCTGCCAGCACAGGCCGGGCTCTGGGGTGCAGGGTGGGCTGCTCTGGGGTGCAGGGTGGGTGCTCTGGGGTGCAGGGTGGGTGCTCTGGGGTGCAGGGTGAGCGGCTCTGGGGTGCAGGGTGGGCTGCTCTGGGGTGCAGGGTGAGAGGCTCTGGGGTGCAGGGTGAGCAGCTCTGGGGTGCAGGTGAGCTGCTCTGGGGTGCAGGGTGGGTGCTCTGGGGTGCAGGGTGGGCTGCTCTGGGGTGCAGGGTGAGAGGCTCTGGGGTGCAGGGTGGGCTGCTCTGGGGAGCAGGGTGAGTGGCTCTGGGGTGCAGGGTGAGCAGCTCTGGGGAGCAGGGTGAGTGGCTCTGGGGTGCAGGGTGAGCAGCTCTGGGGAGCAGGGTGAGCTGCTCTGGGGTGCAGGGTGAGAGGCTCTGGGGTGCAGGGTGGGCTGCTCTGGGGAGCAGGGTGAGCGGCTCTGGGGTGCAGGGTGAGCAGCTCTGGGGAGCAGGGTGAGTGGCTCTGGGGTGCAGGGTGAGAGGCTCTGGGGTGCAGGGTGGGCGCTCTGGGGTGCAGGTGAGTGGCTCTGGGGTGCAGGGTGGGTGCTCTGGGGTGCAGGGTGGGTGCTCTGGGGTGCAGGGTGGGCTGCTCTGGGGTGCAGGGTGGGTGCTCTGGGGTGCAGGGTGAGCGGCTCTGGGGTGCAGGGTGGGCTGCTCTGGGGTGCAGGGTGATGCTCTGGGGTGCAGGTGAGCTGCTCTGGGGTGCAGGTGAGCTGCTCTGGGGTGCAGGGTGGGTGCTCTGGGGAGCAGGGTGGGTGCTCTGGGGTGCAGGGTGGGTGCTCTGGGGTGCAGGGTGGGCTGCTCTCCCCGGCCGCTCCTCCCGGCCCCGCGGGGCTCCCCGAGCCGGGCTGGGCACGGGCTGGGCCGGCACGGGCAGGAGGGCTCAGGGACGGTGCTGCTCAGGTTCGCTGCTGTCTCTCCCGCCAGCCCCGATGCAAACCCATGGTTTCTGTGTGCCAGACCCCCTGACACCCTTCAGCCTCCTGCAGCTCCTCGCCAGGGGGCTGTCCCAGTGCTGCCACCCCCCTCCCCATGGGGCGGGCGGGCAGGAGAGGCTCTGCCCGGTGCCCCAGGGCTGCTGGCCCGCCCGCAGCAGCAGGGGAGAGGGGAGAGGAGGGGAGGGGAAGAAATATCCTGCTGGCGTCCAGCTCAGGGCCAGAGCCTGGAGTGAGCCAGCGCCATCAGCCAAAGGCTGCCCGAGTTTCCAGCTTTCCCTTTCTAAAGAGGGTTGCAGAACTGTTTCAAAAGATGGGAAGAAGTGTGAAACGCTCCAGTCTGCAGATGGAGCAGACAGCAGAGCGGCTGCAGGCCCCGTAGTGCACAAACAAGTGATTTTCTAACAAGCTGCTGCTCCCAGGGCTCTGTAACCCAGAACAACCTTTTCAATACGAAATCTCCCTAAAAGACAGAGCTTTTGCAAGCACCTCAGATATTTCCCAAGCTGTGAGACTCATCAGATCTAGGCTGCTCATTCAGAGCTATGTGGTTTTTCCAGTGAACCTGACAAGTTTTAACATGACTTGAACGAAGTACGAAGGAAGAGAACATTTATTCTCTTCATACAGCGAAGAGAGCTCGAGTTTGCTTTCCTGTACTGAAAGAGCTGAAAGGGAGTACAGTACAAACCTTTCTAAAGCAAATTCAGATCTTGTAGCTGCTCACTCTTACTTTCTATGAGTTAAGCTCTGTCAGGAAGTGAGTTACTGGAGCAATGGACCCACCTGTGCTTGGAGTCGTACCTTAGAGGGAAGGATCAGTAAAAACAGATCCTTTTTTGCCACCATGAATAAATAGTCTGTCTGAGTGAATAAAAGCTTGGTAAAGGCATGCTCTCCTGAGAACTTTTCATGCTTTCAATTGATCCGACATTCAGCTCATGCTTCCAAGTCCGGTTTTCAGCAGCTCTACATTAATTCTGTTTCTGCACCCAGGGCTGAGAAAGTGCTCGCAGAGTCACTGGGCAGCTGATGGAAGCTTTGGGGACGGTCAGAGCTCACTTACCTGTCACCATCGTCGCCTTCCGCCTGTCCCGGAGCTGCATCCCGAGCGCCTCAGACGCCTCCCGAACGCATCTCGGAGCTACAGCAGGCAGGAGAGCCTTTCCTGGCAGAGGGCAGCTGAACCAACCATGTCTGCCAGTGAGATTTTTGGGCTTCCGATGGCTTTTTTTGGGTGATACCCGATCGGAGAGCCAAAATTCCCCTGGCCAGGAGCAACTGGAGCAACTGGCTTTCTCATTCCTGGGAATGACTCACCTGCCAGGGTAGGTGAGCGCTCCGCTCACTTCCTGGCTGCGGAGAGCTGGGGCGCGCAGGACGCAGACGGTGATTCACCGGGAGGCGCTGGGGCAGGGGCAGCGCCCGCGGAGCCCCGGGGGGAGCCGCGCTGCCTCTGCTCCCGGCGCACACCCCGGCCAGTCACCCTCCGCATCCAAAATCTGCTGCTGCTGCTGGACGGACGAAAATATCTGCTCACCGAGATTATCCTGCCGATTGTTCATTTGGTTATATTTAGATTATCTTCGGTGTTGTGCTCTGAACAGGTCCTTCCTTCTGAATCAGCCGTGGGATGAAAGTGGGAGGCCGGGTCTGTCCCTCCGTGCTGCAGCCACAGTGACCTGAGCGTCTGTTCCCTGAGCCCCCTGCCTCTCACAGCCCTGCCCTGGCTGCTCCTGCCTGTACCCGTGTCTGCATCAGGTTGTTTAGTGCCTTTGGAGCACGGAAATAATCATGGGATAACATTGGGACATGTTATATTGGGACTGTTCTGTTGGGACAAGGTTCTGCTTCACGTCAGGGGAGGATGAAGTGGATAGTTTTCCATATCTGCTCCCTTCTTTAAAAGAAAGCAAATCCCCATCTCTCTTGTAAAAAATGCAGGAGAAAAGAAAAGAATTACCCTGGTGCTCCAAGTGCCAAGGACAGTTTTCACCTGCTCTGCCTGGACTTTTCCATTGACATGTTTAAATCTTTTCCTCAGATATCTGAGGGGCTGAGCTCCTGGTGCCCCTCAGCTGAGGCTGCACAGCCCCAGCCCTGTCAGCTGCAAGGGCCAAGCCAGAGCAGGGCCCACCTGCAGTGCTGAGCAGCTTCTGCTGGCCTCTCTCCAGAGCCTTCTGCTCAATCCCACATTTCTGCTTCTGGGCAGACTGCAAAATTTCCTCTTGCCTCGGGACCTCTCCCTTGAATCAGGCACAGCCCCTGATCACAGGAGACTGCTGCACAGCTGCCCTTTGAAGCCCAGCCTTTGCAAGGCAAAGCAAACCCATGCAGATGAAGCTGCAGGGACAGGGTTTCACTCTGTTGTGTTCCAGCTTTGTTATCACAGCTGCCAAACCCATCCCAGGAGCTGGATATCCTGACAGCAGGGGATGGTCCCTGCTGCAGGCACCTGGCCCCCCTGAGGATGGAGAAGGCTTTCCCTGCAGGTAGGGAGAGGAGCTGGTGCAGCCTTTGCCCTGCACGTGTGGGGAGGTGTGTGCCAGCCTCCACTTCCCCTTCTGCTGGCTGTCCCTTGTGCTGCCTCCTGGGGACAGGGGCACCAAGCTCAGAGGCTCTGTGGGGGTTTGTACGCTGCTGGAACATCCCCTGCAGGAGGCAGTGAGCTCCAGAGGCAGGGCTGTGCTGGGCACAGCTCCTGCAGCCCTGCCCAGGGGCACAGCTGGGCTCCAGGGGCACATCTGGGCTCCAGGGGCACAGCAGAGCTCCAGGGGCACAGGAGAGCTCCAGGGGCACAGCTGGATTCCAGGGGCACATCTGGATTCCAGGGGCACAGCTGGGCTCCAGGGGCACAGCTGGGCTCCAGGGGCACAGCTGGGCTGCAGGAGCACAGCTGGACTCCAGGGGTACATCTGGGCTGCAGGGGCACAGCTGGACTCCAGGGGCACAGCTGGATTCCAGGGGCACATCTGGATTCCAGGGGCACAGCTGGACTCAGGGAATGCAGCCACTCCTGCAGCTCTCAGGCCTGCAGTCCAGCAGCACTCCTTGCCTACATTTGTGCTGCTGCCTTTCAACACTGCCAGTGCAGGTGGTCTCCCAGGCTGGGCTCCAAGACCCAGTGCAGCAGCATGTGCCATGGGAAAAGAGAGAAGAAGTTGGAAGTGAAAACTGAAATGTTTAAAAAACGTAATTTAATTGCTTGCAGAGAGCCAAGTGTTTAGGGGCTGGCACTCTGGGAGTTTGCACACTAAAACTGGTGTGTTAGCAATGGTCCAATAACACACAAAATGTGCACCAGAATGGGGTTTGGTTTGTTTGCAAAGGCACCTTCACTTTTCTTTAAAAGCTCTGTGTTTTGGTGTGCTAGGAGGACATGGGGGGTGAGCTGCCCGTGCCCTGGCAGCCCCCAGCAGGCTCCAGGGCAGGCTGTTGCTGGCTGCTCCCAGGCTGAGCAGGGCAGGGCGAGCTGGCACACGAAGCCCTGGGATGTGGGGAGCTGCTCGTAAAAACAGCGCAGGAGAAACGCCAAGGCCTGATGGGAAGAAGAGCTGAAGTAACCTGTAACTTCACTATTGTTCACCTTATTTACAGGCTGGATGTCCCTTTTTGTGTGTTGATGATTAGAGAGCAGCTCTCAGATTTCATAAGAGCCCAAACAACATTATTACAACAATTACTGCGTTGCTTCATTCTGAAACGTCTCCACTGCCATATTTAGCAATGCGAACTGCAAGGTGATGCTGAAGCAGATTCATCACCTGGGCAATGCCCAGGACTGGCAGGTTCTGTTTTTTAAGCAGAAAAGTGTCAGCAAGATCAGAGCTTGCAGCAGGGGGAGGATTCTGCAGTGTTGCAGCTGCAGAGGTGGAGGAGCTGACATCTCCCCTCTGCTGACTCCAGCCACCCTGTGATGCCCGTCACTCTCAGGGAAGGAAGGAGGAAAGTATCAGATTGAGAGCTGACTTTAAAAGCTCTGTTCCTTTTCCCTCTGTCCTCACGCTCCTCACTGTGTGCTGGCAGGGAACCTGCAGCTCCAGGCCTTGGCTGACCCTGCCTGTGGGCTCAGGTCTGTCCTGGTGCCCCCAGTGCTCCCCAGTGCCCTGCTGGCTCCCTGCATGTGCCATCATGTGCCTCAGCCCTGGGCTGCTTGACTTGTCTGCCCAGCTCTGGTTCAGGATGCAAATGGCTGCTTTGCATTGCTAATTACCTGAAGCCCTGCTGTGTTATGGGAGTTTTCTGAGTGCTCAGAGCTGTGGGAGCCTGGCTGGGGGATGTGTGTGGCTGTGCCAGGGCTCAGGATGGCTCTGGAGAGCAGGTTGGGCACTCAGGAATTACCATGCTGCAGTCCAAGGACTGGAGGGTGCCTGTGTTAGGTGAGGGTATGAAATGCTTCCTTTTTCTGAAACACGAGTAAAATAAAAAATCTGTATAAGCTGTGTGGACAAATGAGCCATTTCCTATTACACTCACATGCTGAGTGCCCTGCAGTTCCCTTTGCAGGAGCCCAGTGACCCACAGAGATGCCTGGGCCCCGTGTCAGTGCTCTGTGTGAGGAGCTGGCCCCTGGCAGCCTGGGCAGGCTCATTTCTGCAGAGGGCTTTGAGCTCCTGCCCTGGTCAGTCCTAGGCTGGCTGGGCTGGGGACATTTCCCTGCGGGAGGGGAGAGCCCAGTGCTGCCTCGGGCCGGGCTGGGCTGCAGGGAGCACAGGTGAGGTGGGAATGGGGTTTGCTGCCCTGCACAGCTGCTGGGTCAGGAACAGCCAGGGCTCTGCTCAGGGCACTGCCAGCACCTTCCAGGCGGGCTGGGAGCCCAGTCAGGTTTGCAGGAGCGGTGACTGCTGCACTGACCAGGCTTTGGGGAATTCCACAAGTGCCCTGGCTGCAGGGGAGGAGTGTGGGGAGCTCCGTGGCTGTGCTCCCTGCCAGGGCAGAGCTGCTCTCCAAGCACGGCTCTGTGTGAGCACCTGCAGGGCAAAGCACTGGCTGGGGCATTTCTGCCAGCCTGAACAAACAGAGACCTAAACCTTGAGGGGTTTTAACCGTTGTGATTTTTACCCCATCTGGAGGCAGTGACCTAGAGCTTTGTAGAAAAAATGTGCAAAATCCCAAGTGCCAGAATTCAGGGGCTTTCTCCCCTAAGTGGATCAAGCAGGTGTTCTGTCCTTGCAGTCACCTTCACTTCTTTGCCACAGTGTTTGGTACCTTTGGCTCCCTTTTACCGACCTGAGAAGCAACAGCTGAAAAACAGATGAGTAAGACTCCTCAGAAACCTTTGGCACACCCTTTATTTAAGGACCAACTCATCCCATTTTGTGGTTACACCCACCCTAGCACACAGGCTCTCACCACTGAGCTGCCTGTGTGCGTGCACAGCCTTGGGTGAGCCTTGAGCACAAGCAGAAATCAGAAAAGAAAAGAAATTTCTGTTCTTCAGCATCTTCTCAGTTTCTCACTGCCACAGTGCTCTGTAAACCCTGAGCTGGATGCAGTCAGTGCACCTCTGTGAGTCAGAAGGAAGCACTGAGATGGAGTTTTGTCCTGAATCCCTCCCCACTCTGCAGGGTTTGGGAGCACAGAGTTCAGTGGGCACCTGCTTTGTGGAAGGTCACAGCTGCTTTAGAGACCCTCTTCTCCCAGTGTTTAGCTCAGGCCCCCGTTAATTGTCACGCTGTGTAAGGTTGAGAGGAACCTTTCCAGCCTCCTGTGTGCTCCTCTGAGCAGTTACTAAAGTGCTGGCTGTTTCAGCAGCTAAGAATTATTGTATTTACCTTTCCTGAAGGAGCAACGCTAATCCTGTTAACAGTGTGTGTGTGTGGTGAGAGCCTTTAATGCAACAGCATTTAATCTAAGAGGCAGACAATGGCTGAGATAACACTGATGAATGGGGGAATTCAGAGCCCATTGAAAGCTGGTTGGAGGTTAGTGCAGTTCCCAGTTAGGAAGGGTGCTGCAGCTGTGGAAGGTTTGCAATATGCCTGGTGAAGAAGTTGTAGTGGGCAGAAGTTGCTAAATAAGACATCTCCCAGTGTGGCAGAGGCTGGGGAACCCCGGGGCAGGTGTAATTAATGCACAGCAATCGAAATCAGCTTGGGAAAAATCGAGCTGTACAGAGCAACCTGCTGGATTGGATTAGGCTGCTGTAAACAATGAATTTCTAAAAATAGCAGTCCAGTGGTGATCAGAGTGTCTGGCACGTGTGAGAGAGTGCAAGGCTGGCAGGAGAGCTGGGGGAGAAGGGATGGCTGGGGATAGGGGACACTGCTGTCCTGAGACAGTGACATAAACTCCAGGGTTTTGGATTAGAGAGGGGTTTCTGCCCGGGCACAGTCCCTGTGGGGCAGCCAGGGAGAGCTCTGTGAGTGCTCTGGGGAGCTGGGTGGAGGGGGTTTCTCTGGCTGGGGGGGCTCAGGCAGTGTCCCCTGCTCCCTTCTCTTTGCTGTTGTTGGGCCTGGGAGGGTGCAGGTGCCACCAAGGGGGACATCTCTGGCTGTGCTCCCTGGGGAGGGGTGGGGCTGAGCAGCACCCGGCTCGGGGGTCCCTGGGTGGGGGATGCAGCCCTGGGGGCTCTGCTGGCCCAGGAGGAGCAGTCCTGGGGGAGGCTGCCCCCACTGTCCTCACCAGAGCCCTGCTGCCAGCAGAGGGGAAGGATGGTGAAACTGGGTGCTGGGAAAGCAGTTACACGTGTGAGAGAGGCCAGGAGGGATGGGAAGGGACTGTGTCCTGCCCTCTGCTCCTCTTCCCTGCTCTTGGTGTGCAGCCAAGCTGACACTCAGGGTGGGAGTCACTGACATGCACACTCAACAGCTCCCAAAGCTGGACTGCCCTTCAGAGCAGCTGGAGTTAGGGAGCTGCTCAGGTGTCAGCAAGTGAGATGTTCTGGGTAACAGCAGAGAGAGGTAACCTGTGGAGTGTCTTAGGCAGTTTGAGCAGGAGCCTTCTGCCCATTAAGGGTAGGCAGTGAGTGTACAGAGAAAATCCATTTTGCTGCATTTATTGAGTGTTAATGTTACTTGGCAAACACCTTTCATGTTCCTCAGCAGAAGTAAACCCAGCTGCTTTTCCAGTTCTCTAAGGACGCGCAGAGTGGAGGGTGCAGCTGCAGAATCAAGAGTCAGTGGGAGACACTCGCGTGTCCAGTTCGGTTTTTGGGTTTGTCTGGGCTGTTCCCTGAAGAGCCTTCACCCTCCTGTACAGCACCTTCTCCACAAAGGGCTTGCAGAGGAACAGGTAGATCAGGGGGTCCATGCAGACGTTGGTGGCTGCCAGCCACAGCGTGCTCTCCTTGGCCAGGAAGAGCTGGTTCTGCAGGCGGCACTCCATGTGGGCACTGGTTTGGCTCAGGGTGTAGGGGACCCTGCTGAAGTGGAAGGGGGCAAAGCACAGGAAGAACACGGTAAAGATGATGAATACCTTCCCCTTGATCCGTTTTTCGCTTCCGCTGCCTTTCTTCTGTGTTTTTGTGTAAGACTCGTACACCTTTTTGGCAATAATTGTGTAAAACACCAACATGAGGACGAGGACAGTCCAGAAGACGAGCTGACAGATGTAGTTGACGGCTTCATGCCACTTGAGTCCCAGGGGGCTCTTCAGGGAGGCACACTTCCTCACGGACTGCGGCGTCGCCGTCTTGTTGGACAGGATCATGTTGGGCAGAGAGAGAAGAAGGAAGAAGAGCCAGACCAGACTCGCCAGGATCTTTGCTGAGGTCAGGTTTTGCACCCAGAACTTCCCAAAAGGCCTGACAATCTTTAGAAACCTGTCGAAGGCGATGAGCCCCAGCAGCACGATGCTGATGTACATGGTGTCGTAGAATATCACGGCCGAGACGCGGCAGACAAAGGCCTTGAGCTGCCACGGCCCCAGGCCAGAGTCGCTCAGGATCTTCAGGGGAAGCATCAGCGTCATCACAAAGTCAGAAACCAAGATGCTTTTCAAGTAGACGATGAAAGTGGAGGTGCTGGGGATGTGGAAGAAAGCCCAGCAGGCCAGGCTGTTCAGCAGGAGCCCCAGCAGGAAGAGGAGCGTGTAGAGGGCGGGGAAGAGCAGCTGGGTGGTGGTGGTGTCGCGGGGGCACTGGGCGGGCGAGGCTGCCCCGCTGCTGCTCCCAGCGCTGCTCCCGTTGGCAGAGGCTCCCGGGGCTGGGAACAGGCTGGGGGAGAAGGGAGAGAGCACAGGACACACCCCTCTGCAGGTGGAGTTACATGTTACATGTATGACATGTATACATAACACACTGCATGTATGATGTGTACATAACACATTACATGTATGATGTGTACATAACACATTACATATATAACATGGATACATAACACATTACATGTATGACATGTGTACATGATACATTACATGTATGACATGTATACATAATACATTACATGTACTACGTGTATACATAACACATTACATGTATGACGTGTACATAACACATTACATGTATGATGTGTACATAACACATTACATATATAACATGGATACATAACACATTACATATATAACATGGATACATAACACATTACATGTATGACATGTGTACATGATACATTACATGTATGATGTGTACATAATACATTACATGTATTGCATGTACACATAACACATTACATGTATGACATGTATACACAGTACATGTATTGCATGTATACATAACACATTACATGTATGACATTTATACATAATACATTACATGTATTACATGTATATATAATACATTACATGTATGACATTTATACATAACACATTACATGTATGACATGTATACATAATACATTACATGTATGACATTTATACGTAACACATTACATTTATGACATGTATACATAATACATGTATTGCATGTGTACATAATACATCACATGTATGACATTTATATATTATATATTATATATTACATGTATGGCATGGTGTTACAGTGACAAGCAGTTTGCACAGATGGACACAGAACCTGAGCGTGTGTTAAACAGACCAACTGCTCTTCTGCTTCATGGAAAATCTGAATCTTTGCTGAAATTGGAACTATTCATAAGCTAACATCCACTGAAGAGTTAAAAACGTTCATACGTGTTTGGGGGGCCAGGGTAATGTCAGAGCAGGGTGTAAGGGCAGAGTGCCTGGAGCACTGCTGGGCTTCCATGGAAATGTATTTTAGCGTTGAATAGAAAGGGCCAGCCACTTCTGGGTAAGTGACTTCTGGTAATTCTTTCCAAGCGCCCCCCGTTTCCCTTTCTCAGCTCTAGGCAGCATTTCCAAGATCAGATACACACAGGTGGCTCCCAGCCCTGAGCACCAGCTGCCCGAGCACCCCACCGCACCCCCAAACAGCCTGACCATGCACCTACCTGGACAAACCTGCAGCAGCTGTTGCAGAGGCCTCTGTGGCTGTCCCCATCTCACCCCCTGCTCCTCTGCCAGCAGCAGCCTTGAGCAAAGTGTTCAGAGTGGGGAAATGTGTAGAAAGATGGGACCTTTGTCTGTTGGTGTGTGGTTTCCTTCCTCATTTTCACGTGTTCGCCTGGTTAGTCATGTTTGCTGTTGCTTCTGTCTCTTCCCTTTGCTCTGGGTGAGAGAGCAGACCATCTTCTCCTAAACTAGCAAAGGAAACCGGACCCTGTCTCTCCAGGCAGGCACATTTCTGGGTTGGTGTGTGCGTGGGACAGACCTGCTGCCCCTGGGCTGGTGGGATGAACACACACAGAGTATTTCCTGAGAGCATTCCAGGGTAACCCTCACGTGTGTCTCTGTCGTTGTCTGTGTGTGAATCCCACGCTCTGGATGGCACCCACCCCACGCAGTGCTCCCAAGGCTCTGCTCAGAGCCACCTTACAGTGGGTGCTCAGCTCCAGAGCCATGTGCCCTGATGTGCTCAGGCCTGCCCCTCTCCTGCTCCTGCTCTTACTGACACATCCAGCTCGCCTGTGGAGCTCCAGGATGATTCCTGGGGTTTTCTGGAGCCAGGGGATGCACTGTGCTGCTCACAGGCACTTTCTGGTCCTGGCAGGAGCTGCTGCTGTGCTTTGGTGGTGTGCTTGTTGGGTACAGTGCTGGAACTGGGTGCATTTCCCTGGAGCAGAGCAGTTTGTGTGGTTCACTGCTGCCTGCTGCTGTGCCAGCTGTGGCTCAGGGCTCACTGCACCCCTTGGGCTGCTGTGCCAGCTGTGGCTCAGGGCTCACTGCATTCCCTAGAGCAGAGCAGTTTGTGTGGGTCCATTCTGCCTGCTGCTGTGCCAGCTGTGGCTCAGGGCTCACTGCATCCCCTGGAGCAGAGCAGTTTGTGTGGGTGCATTCTGCCTGCTGCTGTGCCAGCTGTGGCTCAGGGCTCGCTGCATCCCCTGGAGCAGAGCAGTTTGTGTGGGTTCACTGCTGCCTGCTGCTGTGCCAGCTGTGGCTCAGGGCTCACTGCCATGTGGGCAGTGGCTCCTGTTCAGGCCTGGGGCAGGTGTGGGTTGCTCCCCGAGGTGCTCAGGCTGCAGCTGAGGCAGGGAGTTTGTGCATCATTGGCTGGCACAGTTTGGTTACTGTGGGTGCTGGTGTCAGTGTTAAATGGGTGCTGGGAGCAGACAGCCCTGAGGATGGCTGGGACTGAGCACCCCCAGCAGGATGTGTCCCTGGCTGCCTGTCCTGCCTCCTGCTCCCCTTGGTGACCATGCCAGGGTGTCCCAGCCCATTGCAATGCCCCAGGGCTGATGGCCAGGCAGTGCCTTCCACGTTTTCTCCCCAGCTGAGCTCCTGAGGCCGTTCCCAGCTGTCAGAGGCTGCAGGGAGCCCTGCAGAGCCATCAGTGCTGGCTCTGGGGACAGGCAGCTCTGTGTGTCTGCTGGCTGCACAGCTCACCTGACCAGGGGAGGCAGCCCCGGGGTGACTGCCACCCCCTCTCCATGTGTAGGTGCAAAGACTGTACGGGGTGAGAGCTGGGTGGGAGTGGGGCATGGGCCCTTCCCTCCCTGGGCATTAATGGGAGCTGCTCTGGCCTGTGGGCTGGGGGGAGCACGCTCAGGGGGCTGGGCACTGCTTCCAGGGAAATCCTGGTGCCCTGTGCCCTGTGCTGGAGCCCAGTTAGTGTCAGTGTCAGCTGGAGCAGGGCCCCAAACAGTTTGTGCAGGGTGAATTCCTCCCAGCAGGGTATCAGAGATGCACAGACCCCAGGCAACACGGGAGCTGCCTTTTGACTCCCCAGGAAATCGGGGTTTGGCTGTGGCAGTGCCCTGGCAGGCAGGGCCAGCCCCGGGAAGGCTGCCCAGGCTTTGGCAGGATGAGCTCCTGTGTGATGGGGGCACACACTGCTCAACTGGAACTGTTTGCAGTGCTGATGAGTGAGCCACCATTCATTCCAACAGCCCACAAGCTATTCCATGTGCAAGAGCTGTGATACCTCAGAATGTCGTGTACTTGGAAACACTTCCCCGTTGTTTTTCAAGTTTCCCAGATGCAAAAAGAGAAGTGGCTGAGTATTTTGTATGGTGCAAGAAACTGCCCTTGATCATCAGTAAAGAAGTTACCACGAGTGTGTCTTTCCCCAAGATCTCAATATGATGTAAACCCAGTGTTTGTATGTTTTCTAATGTAATGTTCTCTGTGAAAACGTACAGTTTTGTTTATTTATGTGGTAGAGGAAGGATTTGGGGATTTAATTCATATCAAGATAAGCCTGATTATGAAATAATTTCCTCTGACATACAACCATTAATTATTGGTCAATGGATTAGGAACTGCAAGCATAGAATGAGATAAGCAAATTATTCTGTTACCAAAAATCTGGGCAAATGGCTCCTCTACATCTGGCCTAGGCTTCTGTTATCTGCCACTTGCAGAGGTGACAACTCCTTGTATTGAAAAACCACCTCTACTGTGGATTTTATCTGCATTTCTCAGACCCTGTATTGTCATGGACTTTACTCTGGCCCAAGTTCAGCTATTTCTGCAAAATCTTTACAGTTCAGTATATCACCTGTAGCATTTCATGATTCTGTTGTAAGTTCTTCCTCACAGTTCCAGCTTTAAGTCCAAACTTCTCCCCAGCAGTTCTGAGGAATGGATGTTGGGGTCAGGGAGCTCCTGTTGTGGCAGGATGGAGTTTGGGGTCAGGGAGCTCCTGTTGTGGCAGGATGGAGTTTGGGGTCAGGGAGCTCCTGTTGTGGCAGGGGGGAGGTTGGGGTCAGGGAGCTCCTGTTGTGGCAGGATGGATTTTGGGGTCAGGGAGCTCCTGTTTTGGCAGGATGGAGTTTGGGGTCAGGGAGCTCCTGTTTTGGCAGGATGGAGTTTGGGGTCAGGGAGCTCCTGTTGTGGCAGGATGGATGTTGGGGTCAGGGAGCTCCTGTTGTGGCAGGGGGGAGGTTGGGGTCAGGGAGCTCCTGTTTTGGCAGGATGGATGTTGGGGAGCTCCTGTTTTGGCAGGATGGATTTTGGGGTCAGGGAGCTCCTGTTGTGGCAGGATGGATGTTGGGGTCAGGGAGCTCCTGTTGTGGCAGGGGGGAGGTTGGGGTCAGGGAGCTCCTGTTTTGGCAGGATGGATGTTGGGGAGCTCCTGTTTTGGCAGGATGGATTTTGGGGTCAGGGAGCTCCTGTTTTGGAGGATGGAGGTTGGGGTCAGGGAGCTCCTGTTGTGGCAGGATGGATGTTGGGGTCAGGGAGCTCCTGTTGTGGCAGGATGGATGTTGGGGTCAGGGAGCTCCTGTTGTGGCAGGATGGATGTTGGGGTCAGGGAGCTCCTGTTGTGGCAGGGGGGAGGCTGGGGCACAGGGACTGCTCTGTTATTTAAGCTGTCCCGTTTTGCAGGCAGTGGTGCCAGGGTGCTCGTGCTTCACTGCAGGACTGTTTCTGAAGAAGCTGGTGAGGCTGTGAGTGCTCCTCATGGCTCTGTGCTGCTGCCACCCCCAGTGAGCCCAGTGGGCAGGAAGGGGCCGTGCAGTGCTGGGATCACAGCGGGGTCTGCTCAGAGTCATCCCCCTCGTTCTGCTCCTTGCCCTGTGCCCCGAGCCCTGGCACGGCCCTGTGCTGGCACAGCACGTCCAGCAGGGATTTCCTGAAGGATTTGCAAAGGAAAAAGTATATGAAAGGGTCCAGGCAGGCATTGAGGGACGTCAGCCACAGCGTGGTCTCCTTCAGGTAGAACAGGGCGTTCCGAGCGGAGCAGTCAAACACGTCTCTCGT
This sequence comes from Phylloscopus collybita, assembly GCA_027886175.1. NCBI lineage: Eukaryota > Metazoa > Chordata > Aves > Passeriformes > Phylloscopidae > Phylloscopus > Phylloscopus collybita. The sequence goes on from JAJNNQ010000003.1 coordinate 485,576, forward strand.
TTGGCTCAAGGTGTAGGGGATCCTGGTGAAGTGGAATGGCACAAAACAAATAAAGAACACGGCAATTATTATGAAAACCTTGAGATTGACAGCCTTTTTGGATGCCTTCCCCGTGCTTCGTGTCCTCTTGTAGGATCTGTACAGCTCCCTGCTGATGAGGATGTAGCAAACCACGATGACTGCCAGGTTCACCCAGAAGATGAGCTGACAAATGTAGTTCACAATTTCATGCCAGACTAAGCCAAACTCTGATTTGAGGAGAGCACACTTCCTCACGCTCTTGGGTGTTTTCTTCTTATTATTCAAGATCATGTTGGGTAAGGAGAGGGCAAACATGGACAGCCAGATGGCCGTGGACAGGACCTTGGCAGCCAGGAGGCTCCGTGGGGTCGTTGTTCTGAAGGGTGAGGTGGCTTTCTGATAGCGATCCACAGTTATCAGGCCCAGGAAGAGGATGCTGATGTACATGGTGAAGTAAAACACAACCTGGCTCACCTGGCACACGAACCCTCGCAGCACCCAGGACACCAGCTTGGCATCACTGAGGATTTTAAAGGGAAAAGTCAAGATCATGAGGAAGTCAGAAATTACAGTGTTCTTGAGGAAGATGATGAAATTTGACTTGCTGGATATTTTAAAGAAGACCCACATTGCCAGGCCATTCATGGTGATCCCCACCAGGAACAGAAAGGTGTAGAGCAGAGGGAAGATGACCTGGCTGATCCTGCTGTCGCTGGTGCAGTTGCTGTCATTCCTGGAGGTGCTGAACTGGGCTGTGACTTTCATTTGCATTGTGGTTTTCCCTCTCCCTGGAGAAACAAACAGGAAAAAAAAAAAAAAAAAAAAAAAAAAAAAAAAAAAAAAAAAAAAAAAAAAAAAAAAAAGAAGAAGAAGAAGAAGAAGAAGAAATTGAGAGTTTTATCTGTTAAGAGGCTTCAGCCTTTCAGTCAGCTTTGAATTGTTGTGTTGTGAACAAATGCCCTCAGCTGGTGGGGCCCCAGCTGGGCCAGGGCAGCTCTCAGGTGTGCAGGGATGCAGTTTCTGACGTGGCTGTGTCCCTGTCTGGGCTCTGCCTGTGTAGAACAGGCACTCAGGGGAGCTGATGTGCTCTCAGCTGATGCCCAAATCCCCAACAAAGCTTTATTTCTTCCTAGAAGGTAGAACAAGCTGGCTTTTGCTGTGAAGAATGAGGCAGGTTGGTGTGCCAGGTGCAAGGCTGTGGGCACCAGCCCTGGCAGAGCACAGGCTGCAGCCCCTAGTGCCCCAGGCAAGGGCAGAGGCTGCTCTCTCTGGAGCCTCCTGGGCAGCCCCTGCAGCTCTCCCCCGTGGGCAGCAGGGCTCCTGTGGGGCCCTGGGGGCAGCCAGAGGCAGCAGCAGCAGCTGAGCATCCCAGCCTGAGGCTGACACCCTGCTCTGGTGCCCGAGCCAGCTGCAGATCCAGATGATGCACTGCCAGCTGCTGCTTCTGCTTTCTCTAGAAAAGAGGGAGAAATGAAATTTTCAGAAATAATTAGCAGTTTGCTTCCTGCCTTTGACTGTCTCCCAGAGGCACTCTCTGTAGAGGGAGCAGGGATTTGTCAGAGTGCAGCTCCTCTGAGCACAGAGCTGCGTTCCTGGCTGCCCCTCCTGGCCTTGGGAGTCCTTACTGCTATTTCTGTACACAGCCTGTTTCTTAAAACTTGAAAAGCACTTGAAAGAAGTGGGGATTTGTTACTTTGGAGAAGGTTATTACTGAAGGAAATGCTTTTTCCATATATGACTTGTAGAGCAGTGCTTCAAGTTTTTAAGTGACCTACAGGACATCAACATTTTGTGATACAGACATGTGACTGAAAGACTGAATATAAACAGTTACAATGAAATAAACCACACATCTTCCAATTTCTTTGGGATGTGCAAGACAGAATTTAGGAGCTGTGTTGTTTTTTTTCAATGGGTTTGTCTGTAGTGTCACAGTTTCTGTCTTCTATTTACTGATCTGCTGCAGAGTATTGATCCAGGGGAGTTTGGAGGGGCATCCCTCTGACTCTGTCCTTGCAAATACACACAGAATTCATAGGAGCAGATTGCATTTTCCCTTCTGTGTTTTTACCCACTCTGCAGTGGTTCCCTGTGGCACTCTTTCCTCCCTGGTGAGGAGGGTTTTGTGTCAGAGTTGGCTTCCCCTCAGGTTTCTGCAGGTGATGACAGGGCCAGGCAAAGAGACTTCACTTGTATCTGCTCTTTCCAGGGTGGATCCTCGAGCCAGGAGTGTCACCAGCACGTGATCCTGCTTTGTGGTGTGGGTAAGGAGCGTGATGAAACAAGGCAGCAGCTGAAGGTTTCCAAGAGCAGAGATTTCCTGAGCAAGAGGAGCACTACAGAGATGGGTGTAAGTGCTCCAACACTGCTGCTGGGCTCTGGGAGCCAAGCTCACAGGAGCTGGGAGCTCAGCACGCTGTCTGGGGCCGTGCACATCAGCCCACAACTTGGTTTTCCTCTGCTTGGCAGTCCCTGGGAGGGGGGCTGCCCTGTGGTGCCTGGGGATGAGCAGTGGCCCCACAAATCCCAGTTTGCCACTGCAGCAGCTGGCTGCAAGCACCTGTGCTGGGGTGCAGCCTGGAAGGTGGGTGCTCCATGGCCCTTGGCCCCCTGGCAGCACCTGCAGCTCCTCTGGAGGGTCACCTCTTTGCTCTGGGATAACCTCTCAGTGCTCTGACAGTGCTCCTGCTCTGCTCTGTCTGTCCCAATTAAAATGGAAGATTGGGGCAGGCAGGGTTTGTCTAGTCAGGAGTAAAACTCATGGAGATTTTTATTGTCTTTGAATCAGTAACAATGGAAACCTGCTAGGGCTCCATTGAGTATAAAACACTGAGGTAACCTTTTATCTCTGCTCAGCTGAGGGTGAAGGACAGAAGGCCAGGAAGACCAAACCAGAGGCATTTCCAAGCTGGAGACTGTGTTCACAAAGGTGCAGCAGTTGTCCTCGGTTGGTCAGCAGCAGGTGACCTCTCAGGGAGCGTGGCAGATGTGACCTTCAGAGTGCTGCTGGACCCAGGAGCCCTCAGTCTCCTCTGGTTCTGGTGCTCCTGTTCCAGATCTCAGCAATGTCCTCGGGGATGCCATGCCCTCTGCCCTTGGCTCCCCATGTCCAGCTCCTCCTGGGCCGCAGGGAGCCACCTCTGAGCATCAGTGGCCCTACAGGCTCTGCAGTGCAGGTGGGCAGAGTTCGTTTGGGGGAGTTATGTCAGGACAAAGCTGCACTGTGCTTTTTATGAAGGCAGAAAACCCCCGGAGCTGGCCTGCAAATTCCCCAGCTTTGGTGCCATGTGCTTGGGTCTGTTTCAGTTTCCTGTCCTCTGAAGCAGTGCCAGGCACTTCCCCATTCTCTTGTACTGGGATGGTTGTGGAGAGCCAACACATGCAGTTTATTTTAAAACCTTTCAGAATTGATAACATTGTAGATTATTTTAACACAGAGGATTTTAGGATGGGCTTTTCTGTTTTGGGCTGAACCATCATAATACTCAGTAACACACCTGACTGCCTGAAATACCGTGGTTTTCTGAGGAACGGCTCCGAGGGGTGGTTTTTCTGCTTTAACCATTTATTTAGCTTCCCCTTCTCCTTTTTCTCTAGTGAATGGCATTTTTGTTTGCCACACAGTTTACCCTCGGTGTTTTTCGGTTTGTGTTTTTGCTCCTGCTGTAGGTGCTCAGCGGGGCGGTGCTTTCCGTTTCTCCGTGCGTATCTCAGGTGCTGGAGGAGCCGAGCGCGGTGGGGCCGGAGCTGTCCAGCCTGGCCGGGGCTGTGCCTGCGCCTCATCCATCCTCTGTCCCCTGCTCCGGGCACGCTCCGCCCGGGGGATGGGGCACCCGCGCCTCCCCAGGGTGTGCCTGCGGCCTCTCTGCAGCAGAAAAAGCCTTTGGGTCCGGGTGGGGGCTGCGGCAGTGCTCTGGGTGAGCTGAGGAGGATTTGCCTGCACAGCCTCGCCCCGCTGCCGGGGGGCTCCGGGACCCCCGCCCGCCGCAGCCCTGCCCAGGGAGGGCTCGTGTGTCCCGGGGGATGGTCAGTCCTGGAGGATGGTCACTCCCGGAGGATGGTCAGTCCCGGCGGATGGTCACTCCCAGGGGATGGTCACTCCCGGGGGATGGTCACTCCCGGAGAATGGTCAGTCCTGGAGGATGGTCACTCCCGGAGGATGGTCACTCCTGGGGGATGGTCACTCCTGGCGGATGGTCACTCCCGGGGCCAGTGCAGTGCCAGGGCTGGGGCTGCAGACCCTCCCTGTCCGGCCGTGCCCCTGTCCGGCTGTGTCCAGCTCCGGCCGTGCCCGCTGTGTCCGTGCCCGCTGTGTCCGTGCCCGCTGTGTCCGTGCCCGCAGTGTCCATGCCCGCTGTGTCCGTGCCCCTGTCCGGCCGTGCCCTTGTCCGGCCGTGCCCGCTGTGTCCGTGCCCGCTGTGTCCGTGCCCCGCGCTGTCCATGCCCGCTGTGTCCGTGCCCGCTGTGTCCGTGCCCGCTGTGTCCGTGCCCTTGTCCGGCCGTGCCCGCTGTGTCCGTGCCCGCTGTGTCCGTGCCCTTGTCCGGCCGTGCCCGCTGTGTCCGTGCCCCTGTCCGGCCGTGCCCTTGTCCGGCCGTGCCCGCTGTGTCCGTGCCCGCTGTGTCCGTGCCCGCTGTGTCCGTGCCCGCTGTGTCCGTGCCCTTGTCCGGCCGTGCCCGCTGTGTCCGTGCCCGCTGTGTCCGTGCCCGCTGTGTCCGTGCCCTTGTCCGGCCGTGCCCGCTGTGTCCGTGCCCGCTGTGTCCGTGCCCGCTGTGTCCGTGCCCTTGTCCGGCTGTGCCCGCTGTGTCCGTGCCCGCTGTGTCCGTGCCCGCTGTGTCCGTGCCCTTGTCCGGCCGTGCCCGCTGTGTCCGTGCCCGCTGTGTCCGTGCCCTTGTCCGGCCGTGCCCGCTGTGTCCGTGCCCCTGTCCGGCCGTGCCCTTGTCCGGCCGTGCCCGCTGTGTCCGTGCCCGCTGTGTCCGTGCCCGCTGTGTCCGTGCCCGCTGTGTCCGTGCCCTTGTCCGGCCATGCCCGCTGTGTCCATGCCCCGCTGTGTCCGTGCCCCGCTGTGTCCGTGCCCTTGTCCGGCCGTGCCCGCAGTGTCCGTGCCCCGCTGTGTCCGTGCCCCGCTGTGTCCGTACCCTTGTCCGGCCGTGCCCGCTGTGTCCGTGCCCCGCTGTGTCCGTACCCTTGTCCGGCCGTGCCCGCTGTGTCCGTGCCCGCAGTGTCCGTGCCCGCAGTGTCCGTGCCCGCTGTGTCCGTGCCCTGCTGTGTCCGTGCCCGCTGTGTCCGTGCCCTTGTCCGGCCGTGCCCGCTGTGTCCGTGCCCCTGTCCGGCCGTGCCCGCAGTGTCCGTGCCCCGCTGTGTCCGTGCCCCGCTGTGTCCGTGCCCCTGTCCGGCCGTGCCCCGCAGTGTCCGTGCCCGCTGTGTCCGTACCCACTGTGTCCGTGCCCCTGTCCGGCCGTGCCCGCTGTGTCCGTGCCCGCTGTGTCCGTGCCCGCTGTGTCCGTGCCCCGCTGTGTCCGTACCCTTGTCCGGCCGTGCCCGCTGTGTCCGTGCCCCTGTCCGGCCGTGCCCCGCTGTGTCCGTGCCCGCTGTGTCCGTGCCCGCAGTGTCCGTACCCTTGTCCGGCCGTGCCCCGCTGCCCCGCGCCGCTCTCCCCGCTGCCCCGCGGGCCGGGGGTGCCGGGTTGGGTCCCGGGGCCCCTGGGCTGCAGGGCAGGCGGTGCTGCACGGAAAACCTGCACAGGAGTGCTCGGGGAGGCTCTCCCTCGGCGTGGGGAGAGGCACAAACGCCTTTGAGTTTGTGAAGCTTTGTGCTCCAACGTTCAGTTCCTTGATTTTTAAATCAAAAATTAATTAGGTTCCCGTGTGCCAGATTTTTTGGCTTTTACTTCGTAAAGGAGGAAAGGAAACCTTTCAGATGCCAATCCACGCCCTGTGGTACTCACAGACTGCCCCGGCTGCTGTTTCCCCTCCCGGTTTGTGTCCCTTGTTTGGGTCTGCAGAGTTCAGATTTGTGGTTTCATTTCATAGAGAACAGGAAAGTATTTCTCAGTATTTAGATAGGTTTACAGACACCTGCCAGCAGTACCAGTGGGAAAAAGAAATAGGAAATACAGAAAAACTACACAAGTATCTGAGCTCTGTGTTAATTTCTTCTGCTTACAAGCTAAAGTTCAATAACACAATCAAAATAACACATTTTGTTAATGTTAGTCTACAATAACAAGTCAAAACTGTGTCTAGTGATAATACAAGGTATTAAATAATTGGTTAAAGAAATGATGCACTGTACTTGTTTGGAAACACCTTTTTTAATCAAGCGGAGTTAGAAATTCCTGCGAGCTTAATGCAATTTATGTATGCATTCAGAAACAGCTGTATTTAAGGTAATAACACTGCATTCCTGGTCTCCTGGCTACACTCAGAACACCCGAGCCCACTGCCCGCTCTCAGTAACACTTTCAGCTCCTTTCTAGGCTGCTGTTTCTCTCAGGTTTGAAGCAATAACAAATTACAGCTCAGAAATGCTCCCAGGTAGAGACTCACCTCTGTGGATTGCTGTGCTCTGGTCTCTGCAGTGAGTGTCAGTGAGGGAGGGGAGTGCTGGCTTTTGTGTGCCTGGAACTGTTACTTACTTACCTAAACTTCCTCTTTTTAAATAATTCTTTCACTTTTAAAAAAAATCCCATCTCCTGGCCACTCCTTCAGCAGCGCAGCAGTGCAGTGCTGTCTCAGGGTGGAACACTCCCTGGATTTCTGTCTTTGCCACTGCACTGCTGTCAGAGCAGAGTTAACATCAGGCTCTGTCCTTCATCTAATTAATCACCCTGCTAATGGCCTTCTCCTCCTCCCTGGGGTATCAGGATGTGGGCAAGGCTGGCAGTGACAAGGGGGTCCCAGGACACAGAATATGTTAACTTCAATTCAGAGATTCTTTTCAGTAATGAGGGAGTCTTCCCAATTGGGCTAATTATGAAATTTGTCCCTGTGGTGTAAAACCCCATGCTGGAGACAAACTCTCCTTGGAATATTTTGGGTGTGAAATTTGCTTTCCTCACCAACATCTGTTTTTCTCCCTGAAGGAAACAATTTCACATATTGGTGTCCCTGGCCTGGGACAGCTATTGCCCTTTTGTCTAATCATTAATGTCAAAATTTGAGCTTTAAGTATCTTTTCTCTATTTACTGATGGAAATTAAGTCACCTTATTATCAAATGTAGCTCTTAATTTGGATAAATTTTCTCATTTCTCCTTAGTGAGTTCCCTCTGCCCCACTGCAGCCCACTGGGCCATGACACCTGAAGGGGGTGGCAGTGCTGGGCAGGGAGGTTGGTGCCCTGAGGGGATGCCTGGTGTCCCAGGAAGATGCTGGGGAGGAGGATTTTGGGCCTTTCCCAGCTGCTCACAATTCCAGCCCTAGAAATGTCCGAGAAGTGATGTGGAAATTCAGGACTTTGCAGGAAAACTTGAACAAACTGGGTGTATCAGCCTTATTATCTGGTAGGTGCTGCTTCTCCAAAATGAGTTTGGAGATGTCTGAAGTGCTAACCCAGCCAGGATTTTGGAGATGTCTGTGAAGTGCTAACCCAGCCAGGATTTTGGAGATGTCTGTGAAGTGCTAATCCAGCCAGGATTTTGGAGATGTCTGTGAAGTGCTAACCCAGCCAGGATTTTGGAGATTCCACCCCTGGCCATGTCATCACCATCCTGATCCCCCAGCAGAGCTTCTCCCTGGAGGAGGCTGCCCAGCACTGGCACTGCCCTCCCTCCTGGCAGCTGGTAAGGAAACTCCAGGAGAGAAGCCTGAAGGGAAAGATCTGAGGCTTCCTAAGAAGTCAGCAGGGCAGGGGCAGGCAGTGGCTGTGCCTGGGGGTCCCTGCAGCTCTGCCAGGCTGGGGCAGGTCTGGGCAGGGGGCAGAGCTGCTGCCCTGCACTCTGCCCTTCCTGCTGTGTGCAGCCTCACCTGCTGCTCTCAGCTCCTGGCTGCTCGTGCTTGTCAGCAGTCCTGCTGTTGTTTCCCTGGTTTTTTGGTGACTCAAGGCCATAAATGCTGATTCCTGCTGCTGAAGTCACTGCATTTCCATTTGAAGTGGGGCTGTGAGGAGGAACATTGCCAGGCCTGACTCTGGCACCTGTGGGGTCCTGGGCACGTCCTGGGGTCCGTGTCCCACCTCCCACAGCCTGGGGGGACCTGGGTGCTGAGCCTGGGGCAGGGGTGACCTGCCAGCTGCTCCTGCACCTCCTCAGGGCAGCCCAGGTGTGCCTTGCCCCCACACACAGCTGAGCTGACAATCCCTGACCCTTCCATGCAGGAAAGGAACCCAGAATTGGTCTGTGGTGGCTGCAGATCTCCGTGGGTGAAAAGATCCATAGTGCAAGTCCAAAACTGCAAATGTTTCACTGCTGAGGAGTTGACACCAATCATTTTAATTATTTGGGAAATGACTTGGTTGCAGGTAAAACTACAGGAATTTGCTGAAACTTTTGCATTCTCTACACTTGGCAGTGTTGAGGAGGGCAGTGCAGAGCCCTAACAGGGATACACACTCGGCTGTTTGGGAGCCTTACATGGAAATGGAGAGTGAGTGTGATTTCAAGCATTTACAGCACTTAATTCTGCCTCATTTGCCGTGCAGGTGAGGTAAGGGAAGTAATTTCCTCAATCTGTGATGTCAAAACCAGCAGAGGCTTCAGTGTCTCACTGTGGTTCACTGCTCAGTGAACCAACAGGCTCCTTCTCCTGTTCCAGTGCCCACAGCTTATTTTGCCATTAATGCACCATAACCACATTCCCCAGCAGGACTAATCACTTACCTGTTAGGTAAATGTCAGAGGATTCAGTTCTCTCTTCAGTTCTTGTGCTTCTGTAGCTGTTCCAGTTGGGAGGGATTTCGTGCAAAAGAAATGTTAGCTGGTAAACAACACCCATTCTTTACAAGATTTCCTCTTCTCGCCACAGAGAAATCATTCCCTGGAATTTGTTCTCCTTGTGATGGTCAGCCCTTGGCTGCTGCTCACTGGGAGCTGTGTTTGCATCCTGAGAGGAGCTCTGGTGCTGGGTGTGCAGAGAGCTGTGTGAGCTGCTTGTGCCAGGTCTGCGTGGGAAACAGCTCCTGCTGGGGCATCCCAGGGGAATGCTGCTGGGAGGGAAAACCCTGAGAACAGGGCAGGAATGTGGCTGCTGTCCCTGCTCCTGCAGCACGGGGGGAGTGCAGGCTCCAGGTCAGGGACAGATCTTTCCCTGGTGAGTCAGCCCCAGTGCAGAGGCCTTAGGCACTCATGACTATTTCAGATGTTGACCCCGACCTCCACCCCTGAGTCCCAGGACATTTAACTCAGGCAAGTCCCTCTCAAAAACAGACAGGAAACAGGGTCTCAGATGAGCTTTCTGTGTCTTGCCACAAATCCTGTGTCTCTGCCATTGTGGAGGCTGCAGAAGCATCACTCTGAGCAGCTCTCCAGCAATGGTGAGTGTTGTTCTCCAAACAAGGAACTGCCTTTGGTTTGGCACAGATGCAGCTTGTTGGCACCCTGCATTAGTCATTCCAAAGTTTTACTTGCTTTGCTGAAGGAGAGCATCAGATAAATGGCAGCTGTTGCAGCTCTGTGCTGAGGAAGCAGCTCCAGTTTTATCAGAGTGGGATGGCTTTAGGTTCCTGTGGCCTTGGTGCCTCTCTTTGCTGAGTTATCTCCCTGCCAGGTGCTTCCCTCTCCCCCTGCCTGGATGAGCAGTGAGGGCTGGGGCTGATTGCAAAGCTGCCCACCTCGGGTCCAGGGGGGGCCTTGGAGGCTGCAGCAGAGGAGCTGGAGGGAGGGCAGCACCTGGCGGGGCAGAACCAGAGGAGGTGTGGCACTGGGGAACCCCTGCACACAGGGCTGGAGGGTGTTTGTGGAGCAGGAGGTTACTGGGGTCTGGATCTTGGCCACACAAAACGTTCTCAACCCCAGAGGGGGCTCAGATGTCTTTTGGTCTGACAAAATGCTGTTGGTTTCAGGGGAGGAAATGTGGCAGCTCTGTCACCCACCTGGAAGTGTTGGGGATGTGAGGGAACAGTTAGAGCACTTGTTGTCCCTTCCCTTCTGTGGCTGTAGGAGGTTTCCTTGCTATTGACATCCCACCATTGTCACGTCACCTGCTTCCTGGTGGGAATTAGCTCATCTCTAGCTCCAAATGTATGAGAATTTTAATTTATTAAGGGTTATTGGTTTTCCTTCAGTAAAATGTTCTCCCATGATGACTGAAATGTGTTTGTACTTTCCTGTGGTTCTGCTAGACATTCTGCTAATTAACTCCATGCTGGAATTTAGAGCAAGTCTGGCAGCTCTTGTTCTGATCAGTGCCCTCAGGGGAAGCTTCCTTGGGACCTGCTTCAGACCACTAGCAGGGATCAGAAACTTCAGCTGCCTTATCTCCACCAGAATGACATCCCTGGTTAGACAAAGCAGCCCTGCAATAAGCTGCAGTGCTCCTGGGCCAGGCCTTCAGGTGTGTGGGCAGTTCTTGCTGCCCCAGGACCCCCCAGCTGGGGGATCTCTGGGCTGCTGGGACTCTGCCCTCCTGCAGGATGGTCTCCAGTGCCTGCCAGGGCTTTAACTGACTCAAACAGAAACAGGCACAGATGCAGCAGTGTCACTTAAGGGGAAAAGCATAGACAGAACAAGGAAGGGACTGAGGATGGGAAGTATCAAAATAGCTTCACTAATGAAGTGCTGTGTTTGCTTCTCCTAAAGCAGGTCCCTGCTGAGCCAGCAGCCTTTCCTGTCACTGGAGCTCACTTGCCTTAAGGGCAGGATGAGCAAAGGGAAGGGCTCCTTCCATCCCTGCACAATCAAGTTACTCAGGTAAGACAGGCACAGACCCTTGAGCCTCTGTCAGGTGGGGGTGTGTCAGCAGCTTTGTGTGTGTGATGGTGTAAACCCAGGAAAATGACAGTGCTGTGCCAAAAGCAGCAGTCCCAGGAGGGGGAAATGGGGAGGTCCTGTTTTGAGAGTGAACACATCTTTTCTCCTAAATTTGTTACAGAGAAATGCAATGAGCTGGAGTCTGATTTCAGATCCTTCAAGGAAAAGCAATAAAGGTGTTTGGCCCAAGAGCATGTCTTCCCAGTCCCTAGTTGGATCCTGGGAAGTTTTTCTAAGTTTAAACCTGTCCTTCTTTAGGAGCCTGTCACCCTGTCCAGCTGGCAGAGATGAAGAGTTTTGCATGCTGTAAAAAGCACCATTCCTGGTCCCAGACTGGCCCCTGCCTGCAGCTCCCCTTTGGGTCTCTGGAGCTTTCTCTCTGTCAGTGAGCCTCTGCTCCCTGGGCTCCAAACCTCCCGCTCCCCCCCTCTGCCCCAGCCCCCAGCAGCTGCCCCAGGCTGAGCATTCCCAGTGCCCAGAGCACTGCGCTGGGCCCCTCCTCCCAGTCTGGCTTCCATCAGCTGCTGTCTGCCCCTTGGGCACAGAGCCTGGTGCCACCTGTGTGTCACCTTGGGCACAGAGCCTGGTGCCAGCTGTGTGTCACCTTGGGCACAGAGACCCACTGCCAGCTGTGTGCCACCTTGGACACAGAGCCTGGTGCCAGCTGTGTGCCACCTTGGGCACAGAGACCCACTGCCACCTGTGTGTCACCTTGGACACAGAGCCTGGTGCCAGCTGTGTGCCACCTTGGGCACAGAGACCCACTGCCACCTGTGTGTCACCTTGGACACAGAGCCTGGTGCCAGCTGTGTGCCACCTTGGGCACAGAGCCCTGGTGCCACCTGTGTGTCACCTTGGACACAGAGCCTGGTGCCAGCTGTGTGCCACCTTGGGCACAGAGACCCACTGCCACCTGTGTGTCACCTTGGGCACAGAGCCTGGTGCCAGCTGTGTGCCACCTTGGGCACAGAGCCCTGGTGCCACCTGTGTGCCACCTTGGGCACAGAGCCCTGGTGCCACCTGTGTGCCACCTTGGGCACAGAGCCCTGGTGCCACCTGTGTGCCACCTTGGGCACAGAGCCCTGGTGCCACCTGTGTGCCACCTTGGACACAGAGCCTGGTGCCAGCTGTGTGCCACCTTGGGCACAGAGACCCACTGCCAGCTGTGTGCCACCTTGGGCACAGAGCCTGGTGCCACCTGTGTGCCACCTTGGGCAGAGAGACCCACTGCCACCTGTGTGCCACCTTGGGCATAGAGCCCTGGTGCCAGCTGTGTGCCACCTTGGGCACAGAGACCCACTGCCAGCTGTGTGCCACCTTGGGCACAGAGACCCACTGCCACCTGTGTGTCACCTTGGGCATAGAGCCTGGTGCCAGCTGTGAGCACTTTGCACACCTGACACAGAGCCTGGTGCCAGCTGTGTGCATTTTGCACACCTGGCACAGAGCCCTGGTGCCAGCTGTGAGCACTTTGCACACCTGGCACAGAGCCCTGGTGCCAGCTGTGTGCATTTTGCACGTCTGACACGGGGTAGAGGAGCTCCCAGTGCCCAGGGGCTGGGCCCTGCTGCCCCTGCAGATGCCCAGCCCAGGCTGTGGCTGTGCAGGCACATCTGCAGTGCCCTTTCAGCTGGGGCTGTGTGTGTGCACTTGTGCTCATCCTGGTCCTGCCTGAGTGGGGTTTCCAGGTTCCCTGCTGGCCTGCTGTGGGTGCCTCCATCTGGGAAGGCACTGGAGCTTTATTCTCACTCCTCCTCAGCCCAGCATTTTCCCGGGCTGGGCACTGACTCCTGGCTCTGGTGGCAGCGTGTGCTGCCCTGGGGCCCTGTCACAGCTCACACCCCTGCAGGCAGAGCTGCTCCCTGGGTAACACTTCTCTGTGCCCCCAGGAATTGTTCTGCACTCTGCTGGGTGTGCTGGGGCTCCTCCCCAATGGGACACCCACCCACCTCGGAGCTGCCAAACACCTCCCAGGGAGGGCCTGAGGAGAGCCAAGGGGCTCACAGGAATTCAGTGAAGAAATTAAAATTCAGTGTCACGTATGTCGTGTTCAGCATTTCCTTTGAGCTGCTTTCTGTTCTCAGCTTTTAATCCTGCCATTCCTAGTGTCTGGAAAGGCCTCTTGGAAAAAAGAGGAGAGACTGAGACATTCCTGGGGATAGCAAGGAGAAATAGAAGAAAACAAAAATACAGGAATGTGGGCGTGGGGAGAGATTTCTCGGGTTTTCTTCATATTCAATTAAAATTGGGAACCCTGCAAGACACTTAGTACTTTTATCCATGTTTGGGGCACTAGACTTGTGTTATGCACTTTCTGTGCTGCTTTCAGAGAAGAGATGAAAAGGAAACCTGTGCTCCTGAAACAGAGGGAAAAACCCAAGCGCCTTGCAAAGCCGCTTGCTTAAATTTAGTAGAAGTACAGGGAAATGATGCATGCAGAAAGTGGATGTTTTCTAATAGTGAAAGCAGGACGCTGCTGTGCCCGTGTCTGTCTGTCTGTCTGTCTGTCTGGCGGGTGTGTTTGCTCCCCGGGAGCAGCAGGGGGACCAGGGCTCCGAGAGCATCGCAGGGCCTGGCTGCTGCTGCCACTGCCCGCCGGGGACAGGGACACCTGGGGGACAGGGACACCTGGGGGACAGGGACACCTGGGACAGGGACACCTGGGGGACAGGGACACCTGGGACAGGGACACCTGGGACATGGTCAGCCCCTCTGCCCAGCTGGGGCACAGCCTGGGGGCACAGCCTGGGGCACACCTGGGGGCACACCTGGGGGCACAGCCTGTGCTCTGGTGAGCACCGCCTGGGTGTCTCTCCTGGGTTGGTCCCTGTGGCAGCTCTGGGTGCTCCAAGGGCTGTTCTGCCCCCAGGGGCAGCGGTGTCTCTGGGGAGGTGCTGCCCTTTGGGGGGGGGTGAGGCAGAGCTGGGCTGTGCTGCAGCGGCAGAGCTGCTGGGTCCTGCAGGGAGTGAGGGGGGAGAGGGACGATGAAAGGAGCAGAGGCCCTCAGGGCTGTTCCCTCTGTGACTCACACCAGCAGCCGTGGTGGCTGATTTCACATCTGCTAGCTCTGGCCCAGCCACAGGCTGACATCTTTTCAGCGTTTCTGATGCGTGCTTTGCTTTGTGTAGCTTTGTCGTGTTTCTCCTGGTCAGTGAAGGACAGTTTCACAGCCCTTCCCTGGCTCCAGAGGGCAGCAGCACTGCGGGATGACTTGGGAAACGTTACTGTGACTTCTCCAAGCAGCAGTTTAAAAGTTTGGTTCCAGCTACAAATGTTAAATATTTATTTCTGAAGCTCCAAATCTGTATTACAACTAATCTGTATTACAACTAATCTGTATTACAACTGTGTGAAGTCTTCAGGATATACCAGCGAGTGGCAGAGAAGTTTAAGGAAATGCTGCTTTTGAAAACAAAGGTGTAAGATTACCTTTGAAGTCTGACAGAGGGATACACGGTTTCGGTGGGGTTTGTGTTTCAGAACCAGGCTCGGCAGCAGCGGGGCTGTGCCTGCAGGGGCTGTGCCTGCTGGGGCTGTGCCTGCAGGGGCAGGCCATGGACCGAGCTGCCGCTTTCACTCCCCTGCCGCAGCTCCTGCCCTACCCGGGGTTCCAAATACATTTAAGGGGAGCATAACTAGGAAAAGTTTGCCGTGGAAAAGCAGAGAAAATCCAGCCATGCTGAGATTGCAGCTTTTGAGTTTGAAAGCATTAATCTTATATAATTTTCATTAATTTTTGAGGTTTTTTAATAGTTCTTGTATCTTGAAGAGACTGATGTGAGGATGTCACTGCAGTGGGCACCTGCCTGGTGCAGACTCCTCTGCCAGCCCTGCAGAGCCAAAGGTGCTGTGGGTTGGGTTTATGTTCCCAAAAAACCCCGGTGTGCCGGTTGGTGCCTTTGCCCAACCTCAGCAGTTACAACAGCCCGGCAGCCAGGAGATTACACAACGTGCTTTAAGTGAAGGATTTGGTTTCAGAAAGGGAAAAGATGCTGAAGTCTTGTAAAGCACTGAAACTGCCTTCAGTAAGCAGCAGGTTTTGCTGAGCAAAGCTCGGGCAGTTTCTGCAGCGCCCACGGAGTTATCAGGGTGCAGGATTACCCCAGTTCCATGCAGCATGTCAGGCCTCCAAAGAATCACTTAATTAAAAGCATTAGAAGCACGTGGATTTTCACTGGGTCTAATGAGAAAAAAAAAATGGGGGGTTTATGAGGAAGATCTGTACAGCTGAGAGAGCAGAGATGGATGGCAGGAGCTGAGCTTGGGGTGCCAATCCCATTGTGCTCGGTGCCACAGCCACAGTGGGGCCTCCCTGGAGCCTCCTCTGCTGCAGGCTGAGCACCCTGCCGGGAGATTGCAGGGAAGGAAGAGAGCAGAGAGGTTCTGAGAGTTCTCAGAGGGCTCCCTGTGTCCTTGCAACCACAGCTGTGCTATTAAAAATACTTCACTACTTGTTACATCACTGAATATTTATTTTAGAAACATACTAAATATCAGAAGACACGAAGCAGGTAATCTGCATCCCAACAAAGCTGCTCTTGGGCTCCCAGGTGCCCTTGCCCCCTCTGATCCGTGCCTGTGACAGTCCAGGTGGGCAGGATTGAACTGATGACCACTGTGTCTGTACAGGAGCTCTCTGGGCACATTTCCAGAGAGTGACCACGTTTGACAGTCAGTCTTTGCTATGACGTGCAGAGCAGCAGTGCCTGAATTCTGCTTTCACTTAAAATCCCCTGGCCACGGGGAGACCCAATGCTAGCGAGTACTGCTGGGGCCGATTCCCCTTCCCCCTCCGTTTGCCCGGGCACTGCAGACGGAGTGCAGGGCTGTGCTCGGGCTCTCCCGTGCCGTGGCTGCCTTTGGCTGCAGCCGATGCAGGGACGCCCGGGCCCCGCTGCAGCCCGTGCCCCCCGTCCCCGCGTGTCCGTGTCTCAGATGACGTGCAGGTAGGTGAGCGCCGTGTCGCTGCCCAGGGCGTTCCTGGCCGTGCACCTGTACGAGCCCGAGCTGGAGGGCCGGGGGTTCTGCAGGAGCAGCGTCCCGGTGGGGTGGAGCAGCTCGCCCCCGGAGCCCCGGCCCTGGTGAGCTGTGGAGAGCACGGAGCCGTCGGGGAGCTCCCAGGTGATTTCTGGGCTGGGGATGCCCAGCACCAGGCAGTGGAGCTGAACGGCCGCCCCCGGCGCGGTGTGGATGGCCGGGGGGGGCCTGGCCCTGATCCGGGGGGCGTAGGCTGCCACCACCACCGGGGTGCTGAGGGAGGCGTCCCCGGCCTCGTTGTGCGCCCTGCACAGGTAATCCCCCGCGTCCTGCGCCGCGGCCGCCCGGATCAGCAGCGTGCCGTTCTCCAGCAGCACGAACCGCCCGCTGAGCTGCGGCCGCTCCAGCCGCCGGCCCCCGGGCAGCGCCCACGCCACCCTGGGCTTGGGGCTCCCCTCGGCCAGGCAGTGAAGCGCCAGGGGCTCCCCGCTGACAGCCCGCACCAGCCCCGCGGGCCGGGTGAGGATGCTGGGCTTCTGGGCAACCTCCAGCAGCATCAGCTTCTCGATGTAGCCCACCTGGTTCCGGGCAGCGCAGCGGTAGCGCCCGGCGTGCTGGCTCTGGGCGCTGGGGATGGTCAGGGTCCCGTTGCTCCCTGTGACAAACTGGGATGTCCTGGTGCTGCTGGGAAACCAAGAGCCATTGGGCAGCATCCAGCTTATATCCGGGGGAGGGTTTCCATCCACAGAGCAGTTCAGTGTGATAGCTTTCCCGGGCTTGGCTATTATTTTTTCGTTGAAAGGGTTTTTGAACACTGGCCTCCGTAGCATCTCGGTGACTTGCAGCTGCACCACCAGCACGGACTCCCCGCCGTGGTTCCGTGCCACGCAGATAAAATCCGCGGCGTCCGAGGGCCTGACATTCCGGAGCTCCAGCGTCCCGTTCTCGTGCACCACCACCCTGCTCCCGTGGTACGGGGCTGTCAGGAAGATGTTGTCGGGCATGATCCACATCACCTGGGGAGGAGGTGTCCCCTCTGCCCGGCAGTCGATGTGCTTCTTCGAGTGCCTCACTGCCGTCACCCTCACGACGGTTTTGTTCCTGTGCAAGCCGTTGATGACGGGCGGCTTGGCAGCCACATCCAGCTTGTAGAGCTTGGTGTCCTCCCCGCCGGGGTTGCGGGCCAGGCACAGGTACTCCCCGGCATCCCGCAGGCCGGCAGGGCCGATGGAGAGCGAGCCGTTGGCGTGCAGCCGGTGCCGCTCTGAGGACGAGGAGATCATCTCCCGGGAGGGCAGCAGCCAGGAGATCTGTGCCCTGGGCTCTCCAGCAGCCTCACAGTCCAGCAGGGCTGTGTCTCCAGCTGCCACGGTAACCTGTGTCCTGTGGTTGTGCTTTATCTGAGGGGCTGCCACAACCACCGCGACGTGGATCTTCATCTCGTCCCTGCCCAGGGTGTTCTGGGCGTAGCAGGTGTAATCCCCTCCCTCTGCCACCCCGGCCTTGTCCAGGTACAGCGTGCCGTTGTGGAAGAGGACGAACCCGCGAGCCCTGTGCCCGCTGTCGTCCGCCACCATCGCGTTGTTCACCACCCTCCCGTCGGGCAGGCCCCAGGAGATTTCGGGGGTGGGCGACCCCGAGGCCTTGCAGTCCACCCTGAAATCCTTCCCGTAGGGCACCAGCTTCTTGAACTGCTGCTTGTGGTCGATCTTGGCCGGTTTCATTGTGATGCTGACTTTCATCAGTATCAGATCATCCCCGATTCTGTTTCTGGCGACGCACAGATAATCACCTGCATCCTTTTCTGTGACTGCCTCAATAGCCAAGGATCCATTGGGGTAGACGTGGATCCGACTTCCCATTCTGTTGTGGGGAGAGAGAGAGGAAAAGAATTATGGAAACGAGTGCTGGGGGTGAGTACTGAGCACAGGAAGGGACTGACCGTGTTAACAGCACGGTACAACACAGAAGCCCTTTCCACAGGCACGGTGCCCAGCAGTGTGTCCTGCCCTGTCATTTCTAGTTTTGGTGTTGTGGGGATGTGAGCAGTGCTGGCTCTGCTGGGAACACCCTGGCTGGGGATTGTCTCTCCTAAGGTGGAGGTGAAGTGTTACTGTGGGAGGGGGTGTGGGGAGACCCCCAAAAGTAGACATGGCAGAGATGAAAGGAACCCCTCCCTCCTGAGCCCTGTGTCACAAATCTGTTACAGGGAACTTCCCCTGCTCCAAACTGACAGCTGCCACTCAGTGCACCATGGCAGCGTTACCTTAACTCAAATGTGACTCCTGCCTCTTTTGAAACCTCACCCACTCGTGGCAATTGATGTGATCTGTTACTATGTCTGTTGTTAGATAGAGATGCCGTTAGAACAGATGTTTCACTGCTGTTAAATGCTTAGAAATTGGTTTCGCTCACAGTGTTTAGTGCTCTAACAGGCTCTCACGTGAGCACCAGAGGAGGCAGTGTTTGAAGCTCCAAAGAGGTAGAGGAAAAGAAGGGTCATACCTGTGCCACTGGTCCACGAGAGCCTTGGAGGGCAGCCTCCAGATTATCCTGGGCTTGGGCTCCCCACTCGCTGTGCAGTTCAGAAGCAGCCTGTCCCCAAAATCCAGCCGAGTCAGCTCTTGGGAGGCGGTGCCTATTTTGGGCAGCGTGTCCCTGCGCTGCACCACCAGGGTGACCACCCTCCTGTCCGAGCCCGTGGAGCTGGTGGCGATGCACTCGTAGGTGCCGCTGTCGGCAGGGGCCGCGCTGCCCAGCTGCAGGGCGCCGTCGGGGAGCACCAGCAGCCCGGGGCGCACCCGCTGCAGCGGCCTCACCGCCCGGCCGTCGGGGAGCACCCAGTGCACGCTGGGCTCGGGCTTCCCTTGCACCGTGCAGGGCAGCCTCAGGCTCTCCCCCGCCGCCGCCGCCACGCTTTGTCTCTTCTCCTCCAGGACGGTGGGAGGGGCCGCCACCACCTGCAGCCGGACGGCCAGCGCGTCGCTGCCCGCGGGGCTCTCGGCCAGGCAGGTGTAGAGGCCCCTGTCGTACACGGAGAGCGCCCGGATAACCAGCGTGCCGTCCGCCTGCACGCCGGCCCTGCCGCCGCCCGCGGAGGAGGGCCAGAGGCGGCTGCCGTTCGCCAGGAGCCAGGAGATGCTGGGCGCGGGGCTGCCCCGGGCTCTGCAGGGCAGCGCCGCGCTGGCCCCGGTGTGCGCGGTCAGCAGGCGGCCGCGGCCGCCGGAGATGCGCGGCGGCTCCGCCAGCACGGCCAGGGTGACCAGGAGGCGAGCGGCGCCCAGCGCGTTGGCCGCCGTGCACAGGTACTGCCCGCGGTCCTGCGGCCCGGCCCGCGGGATGGACAGAGCCCCGCTGGGCAGCACTGACCAGCGGCCGGCCCCGCCGCGCCCCGCGGCATCGCTCCCTGCGGAACAGGGACAGCCTGTCAGCCCGCCTCCTCCCTGTCCTCCCTGTCCTCCCTGTCCTACACAGCCTGTCAGCCCGCCTCCTCCTCCTCCCTGTCCTCCCTGTCCTCCCTGTTCCCCCTGTCCGACACAGCCTGTCAGCCCGCCTCCTCCCTGTCCCCCCTGTCCCCCCTGTCCTCCCTGTCCTCCCTGTCCGACACAGCCTGTCAGCCTGCCTCCTCCTCGTCCTCGGCCCCAAACACCCTGTCCTGCTCTGCTCTGCCCCAGTAAAGCCTGCCTCCTCCCTGCCCCAAACACCCTGTGCTGCTCTGCCCAAATAACCGACTGCCTCTTCGTTATCCTCAGTCCCAAACACCCTGTCCTGCTCTGCCCTGCCCCAACAACCTACACTGCCTCCTCCCCGTCCCTGACACCCTGTGCTGCTCTGCCCCAATAACCGAGACAACAGCGACAAACCGGAAAGAAATCAGAGAGTTTTGCATACAGAGTGGCAAAGCTTCAAAGCAAGCATGAAGCTGAATCTCCAGCAGAGACAAAGTTTGGATGAAGCAGATGGGGCTTTGCAATCCAAACCTGGCTCAGCTGTAACTCGATTTGAGTGGGCTTTACCACATTTTTCTTTTCACTTGTCTCCCTGTGCTGGAATAGCAGGTAATGTACAATAAATACTGAATTCTTCCCACAATAAGCAAGGAATTATTGTTAAACATAGATTTGATTTTTTCAATCATTTCACTAAAGAGCTGCCCCAGAATCAGCACTAAGATGCTCCAGGGAGTCTCTGTCACTGTTTCCAAGTTTACCTTTCACTGATATTTCACAGTACCCTGAAATGAAGCAATGCTTGAGTTTGGCACTCAGAAGAGGTGCCAAATTACAGGACTAATGGAAGGTAAATTCTGAGAGGTTTATCAAGCTCACCTGATGGTATCTTGGTCCACTCTATTGTTGGAGGGGGGTTCCCAGTCGCTTCACAAGGAATGAGAGCATCAGAATTCGCCAGCAGAGTGAAAGCAGCCAGATTCCCTCCGACTATTCTGGGCTTTGAAAACTGGTTTCTGCTTGCAGAAGCTGAGGTGATGGGACTGGGGATGGTGGTGGTGGCGTCTCGATCTTGTCCCCTTTCAGACCAGGCACTGACAGCGCTCTCCTTGTCCCTCCCCCACGGAGATGCGATTTGCGGTGACTGCAGCGTGCTGCCCCAGCCTGCGCCCTGGGGAGGTGGCCTGGGCTGGAGCTGCCCTTGTGCCCGAGGGGGAGGCGGAGGGGGGGCTCCCGGGGTGACCGGACCAGGGGGGGATCCCGGGGTGACCGGATCAGGGGGGGATCCCGGGGTGACCGGCCCAGGGGGGGCTCCTGGGGTGACCGGCCCAGGGGGGGCTCCCGGGGTGACCGGATCAGGGGGGAATCCCGGGGTGACCGGCCCAGGGGGGGCTCCCGGGGTGACCGGCCCAGGGGGGGCTCCCGGGGTGACCGGCCCAGGGGGGGATCCCGGGGTGACCGGATCAGGGGGGGCTCCCGGGGTGACCGGCCCAGGGGGGGCTCCGGGGGTGACCGGCCCAGGGGGGGCTCCTGGGGTGACCGGCCCAGGGGGGGCTCCCGGGGTGACCGGATCAGGGGGGGCTCCCGGGGTGGCTGCAGGCGCGGCTGCGGTCGGGGCCGGCCCAGGGTGGGGTTGCCGGGGGCTGGGGGCAGCGGCTGCCCCGGGAGCGCCGCTGGGCTCTGCCGCCTGCTCTCCCCGGGCAGCTCCCTCCCCCGGGCTCGGGGGGCGCGTTCTCCCTGCCGCGGCAGTGCCCGGGCTGGGCTGGGCACTGACTGCAGCGGCTGGGGCACCGCGGGGCTCCTCCGGCCCTGCTGAGCTTGGGCTGCCCGCGGTGGGGGCCTGGGCAGGAGCAGCAGCGGGTGACGCGGCCAGCTGGGTGTCCCCCGGTGCCACTGGGGAGGGTGGGAGTGCCGGGGGGGGGCTCGGAGCGCTGACACCGCCGGGCAGGGCTGCTGCTGCCGGCCTGCTCCTGCGGGGGCCCGGCGTGGCTGCAGCTGCACTGGGGCTGTGCTGAGCTGCACTGGGGCTGTGCTGGGCTGCACTGGGGCGGTGCTGGGCTGCACTGGGGTGGTGCTGGGCTGCACTGGGGCTGTGCTGGGCTGCACTGGGGCGGTGCTGGGCTGCACTGGGGTGGTGCTGGGCTGCACTGGGGCTGTGCTGGGCTGCCTCGGGGCTGTCAGGGATCCCCAGAGCTGCTGTTCTGGCCCTGGGCGCTGCAGTGACGCTCCCAGGGAGGGGTTTGGCAGGTGCAAGGCTTGGAGGCACGGCTGGTGACGGGAGAGCTGTCACCGTGGGGGTGGCTGTGCTGGCTGCAGGGGTGGCTGCGGTGCTGCGGGCTGCAGCCACACGCTGTGGGGAAGGAGTTTTAGGAGGCCTCTTCTTCCTCTGCCCTCTCCTTCCTCCCACTCTGAGTATTTTACTTTTGGTGGCTTGGGTGTTGGTTTGAGGAGTACTGACGAGTGCAGCTGTTGGCTTCAGAGCCATGAGCCCCACTCCAGGGGCTGCAGTAGTGGCAGGGTCCCTTGCAGTGACAGATGTGACTGTGGTAGCAGCTTTTTGCCTTGCACTCTGTTTCTTTTCCTCTTCCCTGCTGAGGAATGCTGTGTTTTGATGGGCACCCACGGGGCGCTCCAGTGGCGTGTTCACGGTGGAGGGGGAAGACTGGGATTTAGCTTTTGGGCTAAATGGATCGATGGAGCTGCTGAAGTTATTGAAGGCTGGTGCACTAGAGTTCCTGTTCAGCTGAACACCTGTAGCCACAGCTGTGCTTCCTCTGGCAGACCCTGGCCTCCCCAAAAGGTACCTGTGCTCCCTCATACCCGGGGTGTGTCCTGGTCTGACAATTCCTCTCCGGCCAGGAACCTTCCTTTGTCTTCCATGGTGCTGCTGGAGCTGGGGTGGCTGAGTTGGAGCCTCCTGGAAAACCCCAATTTGCTGATGAGCAGCAAAAGTTGAGGCCAGTGGTGGATTAGGGGTTCCTCCGTTCTGAGCACTGTGAAAATAAATGGGGCCAAATTCAGAGCTTGGTGCACTGGCTGTCACCACAGGGACCTGCTGATCTCTTTTGGTGGAAACACTCTCAACAGGCTCAGTTACAATGTGGAACTCGTCTGCTGTGTTTGGGGGAGTTGCAGCCTTGCTGGTGCCTGTAGCTTCTGTCACGGGTGTCACGGATGCAGGCTTGGGATGCTGGCTATTACTTTCCCCAGAATATATTGGCTTTTGCCCAGCAGGGTAGAGTGTGGATGTTCCACTTGGTAGAGCTGATTGTTTTACACCCTTTGCTGATGATTGACTCGAATCAGATCTTTGCCATGAGTCTGTAGGCTTTGGGAGTGTTTGTGGCCTTTTGCTGGCAGGTGCCACAGCGTGTGGAGGGGGTGAGGGTAGGGGAGTTAATGGCCCTGTGAGCAGGAGGGAGGTGTTCCAGGCAGGGCTGGCATTCCTGGTCTCCTCGGGCCCTGCAGTGATTGTGAGTTCTGTGGCTCTCCCCAGAGCAGGAACTGGGGATCTCTCTGCCACTGGTATCATGAATTCTTCTTCAGGAGATATGAGATCACCAGAGGTCTCCTCCTCATCCTCGGGTCCTTCTGAGAGCTTATGGACTTGAACGGGTGGTTCTGTTGCAACTTTTCCCCGTTTGCCTGTCACTGTCAAGTTCCTCTTTGTTTTCTCCAGCAGGGCTGCCCAGCGCTGTGGATCAGCTCTCCTGCCCGAGGAAACAAAGTGCCTCCTGTGTCCCCTGAGCCGCCGGCCTCTTCTGTCTCCGTCGGGCCACTGGGGCGCTTTCCCGTGGCCGCTCCTCCGCCGTGGGCTCTGTGCTGCTGGGGCAGCAGGCTCGCCGGGAGCTGGCAGGGTGGCTGGAGCGCCCGGGGGATGTCTCTGTGCAGCAGCAGGGCGCAGCAGTTCATTGCCAGAGCCCTCCTCCCCCTCTCCCGGAGCTCCGCGCTTTTCCTCCGCAGCGCTCTCACCCTGTCTCACCAGCACCCGGAAAGCCGCGACATCCACCCCGTAGCGGTTGGCAGCCACACATCGGAAGCAGCCCACGTCTCGCTCCGTCAGCCCTTCTATCCTCAGGGTGCCGTTGGCAAGGATGTGTTTGTTCCCCAGGGACCGGCGGAGCACGGTGTTCCCCGGCAGCAGCCAGGCTCGGGCGGGCTCGGGGGCGGCCGTGGCGCTGCAGGGCAGCAGCACCGTGCTGCCGGCGGCGGCGGCCACCGGGGCTCCCTCGGCGGCACCGAGCTCCGCCGCAGCCTCCAGCACGGTCACTCGGAAGGTGAGCACGTCGGCGTCCCGGCCGTTGGTGCCGATGCAGTGGTAGAGCCCCGTGTCGAAGACGTCGGCCGCCCGCAGGCTGAGCGCGCCGCCGGCCCGCAGCAGCAGCCGGCCGTCCTGGCTGACGTGCGGCGCTCGCACCTTGCTGCCGTCCGCCAGCAGCCACTCCACGGCCGGAGCCGGCTGCCCGGCTGCCCGGCACCGCAGCTCCACGGTGCCCCCGGCCGGCACGGTGTGCTCCCTCGGGGTGCTGCTGTCCCTGGCGAGCAGCGCCCAGGGCTGTCCCCGCGGGTCGGTGTCACCGCCGAGGCGGGCGCGGGCGGAGAGGCGCAGGTGCAGCGCGCTGAGCGTGGTGGCTGTCCTGTCCAGCCGCAGGGACACTCTGCCCTGCGCCAGCCAGCCCGGCTCGGCCCGCAGCTCCGCCTCCACGCCCGTGAAGAGCTCGTCCTTCTCACTGTAGATCTGCCGGTACTTGGAGCTGATCAAAGGCCCGTCAGCTGCCTGCACTGCCTGCTGCAGCTCCAGAGGAGAGCTGCTGTACAGGGCCAGGATGCTCCACAGCTGCTGGATGTGCCCAGAGTCCACAGCGCACACCAGGGATGCTGAGAAGGAGGCTCTGAGCACGGGGCTGGGGCCGGTTTTGTCAAATGAGACGGGAGACATTTCTTCAGGTTTCTGCACACTGCAAACCAAGTTGCCTCGGTTCCCTGCTTGGTCAGTCATATTCAACACCACAGACCCTATGGGAGCTATCCAGTCCCTGGGAGACACGGAGCTGAAATCCCCATCATCTGGCACCCCAGGGTGGCTGGAGTTCAGGGAGTCATGGATGACTGGCTTAGAGCAGGTGAAAGATGCAGAAGGAAGATCCACTAAACTTTTCCCGTGGTGATTTTTGGGACTAGCACAGACTGGGCATTGCTGGACACCAGAACTTCTCTCTTTTCTGCACTTGATAACATCTGAAGGGAAGAAAACTTCAGTAAGCTTCTGTGCTACAAGTTTTAGTATTAAAAATGATGTATAGCTACTTACAAGTGGTTCTTTTAAATAAAATAAAATCAAAGCTTGAAGTGACATGTGAAAGGCAGCAGCAGAGGAACTCCTAGAATCCCTTGAGTTCCTTATTTGCTTTTTAAAGAGTCAAGTGCAATGTGGCCCTTGCTCTTGCCAATGCCATAAAAGTTGGCTTGTTCCCTGTGGATTCTCCTGGTGCACAGGAGCTTTGACCGGGCAAGGAGAATTCTCCATTAAGGAGAGCTGCACTTGGGAATGCACTGAGGGCACCAGATTCACTTAATCAGAGTGGTACTAAGATCTTTATCCTGATTACACACACCTGCAAAAATCCTCTCTTCCAGTCTTTGCTGGGAGAATAAATAGGTGAATAAAGGGCAATGACCTGTACCAGGAGGAGTGAGGTGCTACAAGAGGATTAGAGAGCACCAAGAAAGCCTTCAGCTCACCTGGGCTCTGCTGTGCCCACTCTGCCAAGCCCTGCAGGCTGCAGTCACAGGACCAGGGGTTTCCATGGAGGTAAAGGCTCTCCAGCTCTGCCATGTAGGAAAACATCTCTGGTGGCAGTGAGGCCAGCACGTTGTCAGACAGAGAGATGTGCCTCAGGGAGGAGGTTCTGAACACCTGACTGTAGCGCAAGGTGACAAAGGTGTCTGGGTGCAGCTGCTGAAGTAAATTTCCATCCAGGTGGACCAACCTCAAGGAAGTGAGTCCATAGAAAACATTGGGATTCACAAATTCGATCTGATTGTGGTCCATGTGCAGCCGTACCAAGCTGTTCAGGCCATAAAATGCATCCTGCTGAAGGCCTCTGACCTTGTTGTAACTCATTTTTAAGACCTGTTCATGAAAAAGTAACAAGTGCATGATATTAAGCTGTGTTGAAGTTACAGGACCCCTAATAAATGCTGCTGCAGGTTGCTCTGTGCAGTGGAAGCTCCTCACCAGACCAGGAATGCCCGGGAATTTGAGTTCCTTTAAAGAACTGAAGTGTTTGTATGCAGTGTGTTAAGTTTCTGCACAGTCTGGCCTTTTATTCACAAAGGTAGAAAGGGGCAGGATTGCAGTGAAGGGAAAGGGAAATCTCAACAGAAAACAACCCTCAAAAAGCCCCAAACTGACTAAGAAATTAACAGTGACAGGTTTCCTTTTTCACACACAGTAGCTGGAGCTTTGCAATCTTCCTCCTCTGCAGAAAGAGAGTTTTGAGTGCAGCTGCCTGCTAAGATACAGCTGAGAGATACCCACCAGTGTGTTTGTCATGCTCCTTACCCTGCACCTGAGTGCCTACCTGGGAAGGAAGGGCACTTCCCATTAGGATACTGGATTGTGAAGGCTGTGCACTTCCATGTGAATAAGGTAAGAAACAGGAAACTGAGATGCTGCAGCAGGCTGCTCTGTGGCTGCTCACCAGTGTCACTGCAAGCTGAGTGCTAACAAAAGGTACCACTGGGTCATTTAGTTCTTACCTGCAGTGAACGTAGGTCACTGAACACCTTCTCAGGGATCATGCTGATCTCATTGCTGTGCAGCATCAGTAGCTCCAGTTTCTCCAGGCCAGCAAAGTCCGTGGGGCTGAGTTTTCTCAGGCTGTTGTAGCTGAACAGGATGGGTTTAGTCAGCCCCAGCTCACAGCTTTTAAACCCAACCAACCCCAAACAAAGGAACCACTCTGGGAATGGCTCAAGGTAAGCAGCACTTCCCCTTGCCAGGAGGAAACCACGTCATTCCTTCAGGTTAGCACAAAAGGTGCTCACTTTTCCAGGACAGTGGTCTGAGGGTGAATTCCCAGCGCAGGGGGTGAGTGACTGGATTCACTGTGACGGATGAAACACATCTGTCTGTGCTCACTTCAATGAGAAGCTCCTGGTACCCTTTCTGCATGCACATCTGGATGGTTCAAAGGTTATGTGTATCAAAAGGGACACACGGATCTGACAAATATTGCTGATGGGTCTCACGACTTGATTTAAGAGAGAGGGCACTTGCTGGAAGCTGCATGAAGAGGCCAGACACGCCTGGGTATGATCCATTCCCTGCTCCTTTAGGCACACAGAGAATGGAACCCCCATGGAGGCTGACATGGCCAGACAAGTGAGATTTCCCTCGAGCTCAGCAGATGAAAGCATTGCCCCTAACGGGACATTTCAAGTGACAATCACAGAACAGGCTCAGTGGGAAGGGACCCAGAAGGATCATCCAATCCAGCTCATATGGGGCTCTAACCCCCAGCCTCGGTGTTACTGCAGATTTGAATGCATGTGCTCCTTCTCCAGTGCACTTTCTGAGCTCTGAACTATCCTTTCCCAGAGAGAAATCTATTTCAGACTTCTTCCAGGTGCCAAGCTACAGGCACAACATGTTCAGGTAATAGAAAGGAAAGCCAAGTTCACAGCTGTCTGAAGTTCTCATGTGCCCTGTGCTGGACCCCCAAAATCTCTCCTTGCTGTGGGTGCTCTTGGGCTTTGCTGGCTGTGGCTGCAGCCACCGCTGAGCACTGCAGAACACGAAACTCCACAGACTTACCTATTGCTTTGGTTCATTTTTAGCCCCGAATCGGGAAGGTTAATTACTGCCAAGTGTTGGGAGGGGAGCGGTGTGAGTGCTGGAGGGCCGAGCGGCACGTACCCCAGGTTGATGCGCTGCACGTCGGGCGGGATGCGCGGCGGCACGGCGGTGAAGTAGCGGAAGGTGCAGTGGAGCTCGGCGGAGCCGTGGCAGGCGCAGGGCCGGGGACAGGCGCCGATGCCCGGCAGGGTGGCCAGGCAGGCGGCCAGGAGGGTCCCCAGCCAGCGGGGCCGGTCCCCGCGCGGGGCCCCCATCCTGCGGGGCTCCTACGCTGCCATCCCCGACAGCGGCACGGCGTCCTGCGGGGGAGGCAGAGCACACGGGCACTCGCAGCGCCAGCCCAGCCCAGCCGCTCGCGTTTAAGCCAGAAGCAAAAAAAGAATTCTTAACTTGAAAGAAAAACCCGCCCACCAACCAGCCCCCGAGCGCTCGGGTTTCCCCGCAGCGGCGGATCCGTGTCACCACCTAAAGCGCTGTCCTTTGACAGCTGCCCCTCCGCGGCCCTGCCCGGCGCGATGTGCCGGCAGCCGCCGCTCCCGGGAGAGGCCGGGACGGGCAGGGAGCGGCCGGGGGCTGCCGGCGGTGCCCGCCCTGGGTCCCGCCTGCGGAGCTGGCCCGGCTCTGCGGAGCGTTCCCGACTCCGCCGGCTGCTCATCCCCCGGAGGCGTCTCCACACGTCAGCTCCTTCCCCGCCAGGAGCTATTCCAAGCCAAATTAACTCATCTCGCACGGCTCGCACAAACCCCCGGCGCCTCCCCGGCAGCGGCAGCGGCCGCGCCTTCCCACCTGCGCGCCCTCACCTGCGCCTTCCACCCGCGGGGCCCGGCAGGGCAGCGACAAACCCGCCGGGGCTCCTGCTCCCGGGGGACGCTGCCGGGCTCCCCGGGCTCCCCGCAGCCCCATCGGCACCGCTCGCTGCCGGGCGGGGAGGGGAGAAGCGCCCGCCGCCGCCGCCTCTCCCGGGGATGCTGCGGGACCGGCACCGCCGCTCGCCCCACGGCCCCGCACGGGAACCCCGCACGGGAACCAACCCTGCACCGCGATCCCACGCGGGATCCCCGCATCCCCGGCCCCGCTCGGGATCCCCGCATCCCCCGGCCCCGCTCGGGATCCCCGCATCCCCGGCCCCGCACGGGATCCCCGCATCCCCCGGCCCCGCTCGGGAGCCCCGCATCCCCCGCGCCGCCCCGCCGGGGCTCGGCTGCCCTGGCAGACCAGGAGCGTTTGCTGTCTGGGGGCAGTCCGTGCATGACCCCTCCCAAATCCGGCCGCTGGCACCTTCAGGTGGGTTTTGGAGGGACAAGGTTCCTGTCGTGGAGGCGCCGGTCAGTGCTTCAGGTCCTTCCTTTTGGCTCGGGGGTGTCGGGGACAGCCACAAACTCGACTGTCAGCACCTCTCTGCTCACAGCGTCATTCCAGGGCAAACCTCCTTCTAGCAGGGCTTCGACTGGAGATGTGAAGGCGACACAAAACTTTAAAGATAAGATAAAGCCTCAAATACATTTTTAAAGGTTCTGAAGTTGTTCAGACGAGTCCAAAATCAAATGTGAGCAGTGGCAGTTCAGGGGGCTGGCAGGGATGGGGTGTTCTGTGTAATCAGAGCTTCACCGGCGGAGTTGGCTGCCTGGTGTTTGTTCTCATCTCAGGGGCTGCCCCAGGGATGGTCTCACCTTGATCCAGCACGGGAGCCGGGCCAGGAAACACCGACCCCCTCGTGTGGCTGCCACTTGGGGTCTCTGAGAAAAGAGCAATGCCTCAGCTGAGCCCTGCACTAAATCCTGAGGTGGCATTTGCAGGTGCTACCCTGAGAACAGGAAAAATCTCAACAGCTCACCTGAATTCTGTTCCCCTGGGTGCTGGGGAAGGTGGGAAGGCTGTTGTTAGGTGTGTTTTCCCCATCTTAATTACTGTCTGAAAAGCAAAGCATCAGTTGCTTGCTTTCAGTTAATTCAGTTTTTTCTTCTGGATGACTGAGGTCAAGGCTTCTGGAGTGACCCATCCCAATGCTGTGCTGCTGTGAGTTTAAACATGAGGTAAAAGACATTTTTAAATTATTTGTACCAGTTTCCATAATTAATAGACACAGTAGACAAGGAACTGAAGTCACTTTTAAGGTTTTCCAAAATCCCATATCTGAAAATCTACATTAAAATAAAAACAAGTGTTTGAAATGCACATGGACCTTGTCAATATTTTGAGAGCAGGGTTTTCATCTCGGGATCTGCTGTCTGCTGTCCTTAAGCTGCAGCTCTCACTTCTGAGAGGCAGAGCATTAAATTACAAGAGACACAGAGTTCTCCCTGCGGAGGGTGGCTGAGGAACATGTGGAATGTTTTATTCTGATGTGGCTGGGATTTCCCGGGGCGGTCTGATGGGGAACACAATGGTTGTACAAACCCGTGCTGAGCTCGCTGCTTTGCTGGCAATTCTGGCCCCTGCCTGACTTGAAGACATTGCTTTAGCTGGAATTCATTACTAGGGAGAATGAAGGGAGCTTTTTGTTCACTGAAACTATATTTTGGCAAGAAAGTGTGACTGAGTGTGAGCCCAGGAGCGCTGGGAAGGGGAAAGCTGAGCGCAGGAAGGTTTTGTGACCTGGATCTGCACAGCAAACCGTGGGTATGGAAACTGGAGCACCATTTCAGCTCCTTGCTCAGCAGTGCAGCTCCTGGCCTCCCTTTCTGGGGGATAACCTGCCTTTGGGCAAGCCAGGAGGGGAGGCAGAGCTGCACCTCGGCTCGTCCCTGTGGGGTTTGTGCTCCTGGGGCCACGGGCAGGTGACCACGGGCAGGTATCAGTGGGCAGGTCACAGTGGGCAGATGTTAGAGAGCAGGTGACCAGGGGCAGGTGCCAGTGCGCAGGTCACTGTGAGCAGGTGTCAGAGAGCAGGTGACCAGGGGCAGGTGACTGTGGGCAGGTGACCAGGGGCAGGTGTCAGAGGGCAGGTGTCAGTGGGCAGGTGTCAATGGGCAGGTGACCAGGGGCAGGTCTCAGGGGGCAGATGTCAGAGGGCAGGTGTGAATAGGCAGGTCACCGTGGGCCTGTCACCGTGGGCAGGTGGGCAGGAGACCTGCCCAGGTGTGCACAAACACCTGAGGTGGCACGAGGGCACAGCCCGGCTCCCCCGAGCCCTGGGCCAGGCTGTCAGGGTAACAGTGGTGCTCCAAAGCTCAGCACTGAGATCTTCACCCAGGCCAGGCCAGCCCAGCCCTGAGCAGCCCGTGCTCTGTCCCAGCCCAGCCTGGCTGCCAGCTGGGAGCACGGCCCAGAGCCGGGCACAGCCTGGCCTCCCCAGCACACACCCTCACCCAGCCCTGCCACAGCCTCCAGGGGCTCCAGCTCTGCTTTCCTGCTCCTCTGTTTACTCTCTAAATGAGTGTTTGCTTTCTCTCCTTCCTCAGTGTGAAGGAGTCAGTGGAAAAAGGCTCCAGCTTCAGGGAATGTAGTCACAGAAAGCAAATGATGTATGGGAGGCATGATCCTTTCCTTCCCTAGAGATGGAAACAGCCTCACTTTCCAGGCAGGGACTCTGCATCTCTAGCAGGCAGC
Source organism: Phylloscopus collybita (assembly GCA_027886175.1). NCBI lineage: Eukaryota > Metazoa > Chordata > Aves > Passeriformes > Phylloscopidae > Phylloscopus > Phylloscopus collybita. The sequence continues at coordinate 516,336 of JAJNNQ010000003.1, forward strand.
CTGCTCGTTAGCCTGCTGTTAATGATGATGCTGGTAGCCCTGGGGCAGCAGCAGGGCCCAGCACGGGCAATCTGGATGCAGTTCATGCCTGTCAGGGGCTGCTGTGTGAATCAGGGGCTGCTGTGCCAGGCTCTGGATCTTCAGGGGATCTTCAGCTTCCTTCAAGAAAATTGTGGTGGGGCTGATCCACAGCCCTGGGACCTTGACAGAAATAATGGGTGATCTCTTCATTTGCAGGAGTCAATAGAAATTATCTTAAGGAGTCAGAACTCAGCTTTGGAGAACATCACCCTGATGTGTTCCATGCATCAGTGTCAGCAAAAGGGGGGTTTTATGAAATTCTCACCTTAATTAGGTACCTGAATTGTGTAATTGGGTTTTGTTTGATGATGTTTGGTTTTTAATTTGCTCTTCCACTGCAGACATTGCCTGGTCTCTCCCTCACCCCACATGTCCCTTGTGCTGCACTCCCGGCTGTCTCCCAGGCCAGCACTGCAGGTGCCTCTGTCCCTGCAGCACAGCATTCCCACTCTGCCTGTTTATCCCTCCTCAGGCTCTCTCTCCTCTCTGTGTTGTGCCAGTTCTCCTGAAAGGCCCTTTGCAAGATGTTTTCATGTTGTTCTTTTCCCTCGCAGCTCCTCGCTGGCCAAATGCTTCCAGTGCCTCGGTGGGGGGCTGGATGCCTTGCGAAGGATGGCCTGACCCTCCAAGGGCCTTGTTGGGAGTTTGCACAATAACACACCGAGGTACAGCTCTCCTGTGGCTCAAGGCCACAGCCAGACATTTCAGTGCCGTTGTAATGAGCTGGACAAGCTCCCAGCAAAGCAGGGCTGTGGGGCAGGGTCAGTGTGGGGCAGGGTCAGTGTGGGGAGCAGGGTCAGGGTGTGGGGCAGGGTCAGTGTGGGGAGCAGGGTCAGTGTGGGGAGCAGGGTCAGTGTGGGGCAGGGTCAGTGTGGGGCAGGGTCAGGGTGTGGGGCAGGGTCAGTGTGTGGGGCAGGGTCAGTGTGGGGCAGGGTCAGTGTGTGGGACAGGGTCAGTGTGGGGCAGGGTCAGTGTGGGGAGCAGGGTCAGTGTGGGGAGCAGGGTCAGGGTGGGGCAGGGTCAGGGTGTGGGGCAGGGTCAGTGTGGGGCAGGGTCAGTGTGGGGAGCAGGGTCAGTGTGGGGAGCAGGGTCAGGGTGTGGAGCAGGGTCAGTGTGGGGCAGGGTCAGTGTGTGGGGCAGGGTCAGTGTGTGGAGCAGGGTCAGTGTGGGGAGCAGGGTCAGTGTGGGGCAGGGTCAGTGTGTGGAGCAGGGTCAGTGTGGGGCAGGGTCAGTGTGGGGAGCAGGGTCAGTGTGTGGAGCAGGGTCAGTGTGGGGAGCAGGGTCAGTGTGGGGAGCAGGGTCAGTGTGTGGGGCAGGGTCAGTGTGGGGAGCAGGGTCAGTGTGTGGAGCAGGGTCAGTGTGGGGCAGGGTCAGTGTGGGGCAGGGTCAGGGTGGGGAGCAGGGTCAGTGTGGGGCAGGGTCAGGGTGGGGCAGGGTCAGTGTGGGGAGCAGGGTCAGTGTGGGGCAGGGTCAGTGTGTGGGGCAGGGTCAGTGTGGGGAGCAGGGTCAGTGTGGAGCAGGGTCAGTGTGGGGCAGGGTCAGGGTGGGGAGCAGGGTCAGTGTGGGGAGCAGGGTCAGTGTGGGGCAGGGTCAGTGTGGGGCAGGGTCAGGGTGGGGAGCAGGGTCAGTGTGTGGGGCAGGGTCAGTGTGGGGAGCAGGGTCAGTGTGGGGCAGGGTCAGTGTGGGGAGCAGGGTCAGTGTGGGGCAGGGTCAGTGTGGGGCAGGGTCAGTGTGGGGAGCAGGGTCAGTGTGGGGCAGGGTCAGTGTGGGGCAGGGTCAGGGTGGGGAGCAGGGTCAGGGTGGGGAGCAGGGTCAGTGTGGGGAGCAGGGTCAGTGTGGGGAGCAGGGTCAGGGTGGGGAGCAGGGTCAGGGTGGGGAGCAGGGTCAGTGTGTGGGGCAGGGTCAGTGTGGGGAGCAGGGTCAGTGTGGGGAGCAGGGTCAGGGTGGGGAGCAGGGTCAGGGTGGGGAGCAGGGTCAGGGTGGGGCAGGGTCAGTGTGGGGAGCAGGGTCAGTGTGGGGCAGGGTCAGGGTGGGGAGCAGGGTCAGTGTGGGGCAGGGTCAGTGTGGGGCAGGGTCAGTGTGGGGCAGGGTCAGTGTGTGGGGCAGGGTCAGGGTGTGGGGCAGGGTCAGTGTGGGGAGCAGGGTCAGTGTGGGGAGCAGGGTCAGTGTGGGGCAGGGTCAGTGTGGGGCAGGGTCAGGGTGGGGAGCAGGGTCAGTGTTTCATGTTTCTCTCCTAAGGAGGGGCTTTGCTCGTTGACCCTTGGTGTGACCAATGGTTCAAAGGATCCCACCTCTTAGGTGGGCACATTGTAAAAAGGGATAAAAATAGGTGCTGAGAATAAACCAGCCCCTTTTTGGAGCATCAGCCATCTGAATCATGAGTCCGTGTCTTTCCTTCGTGTCCAACAGCGACAGGGGGCTGGCTGCCCTCCTGTCCCCTGCTGTCCCCAGGCAATCCATCCTCTCCTGGCTGGGAGGGGCTGCTCTGGATGCCCACAGCAGCTGTGAAGGGGCAGGGAGCCCCAGGGTGCTGCTTTTGAACTCCATGCACACAGGTGACCTGGGGCAGCCAGGGCAGGAGCTCCTGCTGGGACCTCTCATCCCAACACACCAGGACCTGCTGAGCTCAGGAGGGTCTGTATTCTGCCGAGCTCAGGAGGGTCTGTATTCTGCTGAGCTCAGGAGGGTCTGTATTCTGCTGAGCTCAGGAGGGTCTGTATTCTGCTGAGCTCAGGAGGGTCTGTATTCTGCTGTCGGGGCAGCTGTGACACCTTTCCCTTGCAGATGGGCAGCTGTCAGAGGTGGCTGTGAAGGGAGGGGCTGTCTGGCACCCCAGCTCAGAGGAAAAGCCTGTTGAGCACTGGCTGTGCTGAGGAGGATCTGCTCTCCTCATTACTGGAGCAGGTCCTCAGCCAGGGCAGTTCCCTGTCTGATCAGCAGTGACAGCTCCAGCGGTGGTTCCTGTGCTCTCAGGGAGATCTGTAATCTCCTGTCAGCCACCTCACAGGTGGCACCTGCAAACCCACTCCAGCACTCCTGCTAAAGCACTTCTGCAGGTGCAGGCTGGCTGCTTTCAGCACACAAACATTAGCTGGAGTGGGTTTTTCATGGTTTGAATTGCAAAAGCAGCACTGAACCAGATTTTGGAGGTCTCTGTCTTGCTCTCTGGGGTTATTTGGTGAGGGTGGTTAATCAGGCACGTTCCTGTCTCCTGATGGCCACCACACATCGTGGATTCACACCCACAGGATGAGGCACCAGGCTTACAAACCTACGGCCCCATAACCTATGGGTCCAAGGCAGTACTGGAAGGAAAATGTTCTGCAGTTCATTAAGAGGAACCCAAACACCTCCCAGCCAACTGCAAGCAAACCAAAAGCTGATCTTTGCTGCACAATTTCTGCTTGTCCTGCAACAACAATTTGTCATCTGCTGAAGGTGGCCCTGCACACTGGTCTTGAATGCAGGTTTTAAATTTTTGGAAAAACGAACAGAAACCTCCAGCAAAGACCCCAACCAACCAACCCCCACCCTCCCCAAAGAAGGCAGCAGGCACCCCTGGGTGAGGGGGATGAGGCAGGCTGATTATTCCCAAGTTACAGGTCAGAGTGTGTCTCTGAATTCTGTTTTATTTCCCAGTGACAATTAAATAAACAATTTCAAAGCCGAGTCCAGGTGTCAGCCTTTCCCCTGCCCATCTGATTTGTCAGCAGCTCTGCTCAGCCAGGGAGCTGCATCCTTGGCAGGTGCCAGGGGGGTGAGGCTCAGGTGCCCACTGCCAGGCACAGAAACCCCTGGGACTACTCAGGGCAGGCCCAGCTCAGACAGGCTCAGTGCTCTGTGCTGGGACTCAGTCCCTGTTTTAACCTTGTGCCTGAGAACCAGCAGCAGCAGCGTGTGAGAAGCCTCATGAATGTAGGAATTACTGCCTGAGCCTTTAAAAGTCAAGACTAGAAACTGTGAGTTCCTCTGGGCTGAACTGTGGGGAGAAGGGAAGCAAAGATGCCTGTCCTGCAGGTAAGGAAGGCTGAGTGCCACCCTGGGGTCTCCACCTGGCAACACGGGCAGCAGGAGTGCTTTTCACCCAGGAAATGTGGTTTATTTGCTGGACTTGCATGATGGATCACAGGGAATGGGACTGCACTCTCCTGAGTAAGTTTAACTTGCATCAGAAGACTTTCCTGCTAAAGCTATGCCAGCCAAAAGTAAATGTGTGGCTTCTGGGGCTGTGTGTGCTGAATGGAGCAGTGCTGGAGAGCTGGTGCTGAAAGCTGGTGGAGGCAGAGGGGATGGGCACTTGCTGGACCATTTAAAAACCTTTGGCTCGAAGTGATGGAATCATTTCTCTCTGGAACAGCATCTGAGGAATTGTTGGGGGAGAAAAAGCATGTGAAAGTGTGATATGAATTAAAAGGTAAAAAGTGGAGAGGTCAAACTTGTCATTTTCTCCTTTTTCTCCATTTGTATGTTCATCACAGTAATTCTCCACCATTTCAAGTAGCTGTGACTATTTAATTAAAATCCTTTAAAAATTGTGATTCTCCTAGTTGAAGCCATGAGGTCATAGCTGGATAATGACCTCCCACTCTCTCTTCTGCTGCTTTTCTCTTAACAATATTTTCCTATGGCTTCTCTAATGGCTCCCAGGGACTGCAGTGTGGCTGCTGGCTCTCCAAAGCTCTGCTGGTGGCTGTGTCCTGTGGCAGATTAAACACTCAGGAAATGCTCTGCTTTGAGCTGTGGGTGTGGGGTGCCTCAACATCTAAACCACACGAAAGCCGTGGTGTCACTGATTAGGCTTAATGAGTTTATTTGTGTTATGGTTTAAAGTGGATCACCGCAGGCAAAACCAAGGTCTAGTCAAACCCCACCTCACAAACAGCTCCAGATGAGGTTTCTGAGCTCTGTGTTGGCCAGTTGTGCTCCAGCACTGAGTGATGTTGTGCAGTTTCATTCCCTGTGCTCTGCAGACTGCCTGTCCAGGTTCAGCTTAACCTCATCCTGGGGCAGAGAAGGCTCTGAGCTGCTGCACAAAGAGCATTTCTTAGAAATGGATGTTTTTAGGTGTAGTGCTAAAAAGTGTCTGAGGCTGCTGGAGCAGATGAAGAAGTTCCCTGTGACAGGTGACACCATTTGAGGGCCTCGTGTCCCCAGCAGGAGTGACCTGGGTGGGGTGAGGGGGGTGAGCAGGAGCAGCCCTGCTGACCTGGAGTGACCACTCCCAGTGCCCCAGGGAAGGTGCTGCCTGAAGGCCTGTGCTGCTGCCTCTCTGATGCAAGGAAAGGGGTGATTTTCAATCAATTATATCACTGAAGGTATTTCTAGGGCATTTGGAGCCTTACCTTGGTGTTGTGAAAAACACCATTCACATATTATGTAAAATTTGTAAGTTTAATAAAAGAATAATATTGTCTATTTTATTTAACTTACAAATAAAAATTTGTAAGTTAAATAAAATAGACAATAAGGAGAAAAAAAACCAAAGCTCTTTTTGGCCGAGGTGCTGACACCAACAAAATCAGCACCTCGTCTCTTTTCAGATCCTTTGTTTTAAGGACTTCTGTGTTACATATTTAAATGAGCTAATGCATGATTCAAATATTCATTTTTGGTTTCAAGACTTCCCTTAATTATACAGTTTTTCTATGTGGCCTTGCTAAGTCTAGATAGAGGATGTAAATCTCTCTTTTCAACAAGGCTCAATTGTTCCTTATCTCCAGGAATTCTAGATGGCCCTCCTGTCTTCTATCTCTTTGAGGACAACAATTTCATCTCTACTTTGTTACAATCTAAGAATATTTATCTATCACATTTTTTAAAATTCTATTAATAAAAAAAACATGCAATATAACCTTCCCATATTATACATAAAGCAATCTGCTTGTTATCTGCGAAAAGCCAACTCCAAAATGTGCATTCATAACAGTGTGGCAGCTCGAGGCTCTGGATGTACTGGGAATGGTGTGGATCCGGGTCCCCTGGGCCCAGAGGTTCCTACAAACTTCTTTTTGTCAGTGATCTCCCCTCCAGTTCCAGGAAACCAGAGTCCAGTCTGACACAGCAGAGAAGTTTCTGGGCTGGGATTTGTGGCAGCATGGCTTTACCTGGGGAGTGCCTTTGGTGCTTGCCAGTGCCCTGCCAGGGGGGGAACGGGGCCCTGCCTGCACTGGGCTGCCAGCTGTGACCCTCCTGGGCTCTGGCTCCGTGTCTGTGATTTCTGGGATGGGGGGAATGGGGGGAATGGGGGGGATGAGGGGAATGGGGGGGATGAGGGGAATGAGGGGAATGGGGGGAATGAGGGGAATGGGGGGAATGGGGGGAATGAGGGGAATGGGGGGGATGAGGGGAATGGGGGGAATGGGGGGAATGGGGGGAATGGGGGGAATGAGGGGAATGGGGGGAATGAGGGGAATGGGGGGAATAGGGGGAATGGGGGGAATGGGGGGGATGAGGGGAATGGGGGGAATGGGGGGAATGGGGGGAATGGGGGGAATGGGGGGAATGGGGGCCATGCCAGCCCCTGCCCAGCCCTGCTGGCACATCCTGCCCACCCTGGGCACCCGCAGCAGCACTGGATCGAACAAAAGCTTTCTCTCAGGGGCAGTGTGGAGCAGGAAGGGGCTGGCGAGGGGCAGAGCATTTCCTCCCTGGCTCCTGGGGCTCTGCTCTCAGGTTCCATTTGTCTGGGGAGTGTCTCAGACTCTGCTGTGTGTTGGTTTGTGTCGGGGCTGCCGGATGGATCGAGTGTCCTTTCCATTACTGAACATAACAAACTCTCCAGGGATGAGTGCTGCAAACTGGGTTCTGCATTCCAGAACACCCTTTTCTTCCATGGCAGCCCCCTGTGGAACATCCAGCTGCTGTGCTGAGAGGCAGAAATCTGATGCTTTGGTGCATATCAAAATACAATAAACCTCCATTTATTCACCCCACATCTCACTCTGGTTTCTTGTCTCCCTGTTGCTGTTGGCACAACTCCTGCTGCAAATTCCATCACTTTGGGGAGCAGGGGGCAGGGCCTGGTGCCAGGCTGGGGGAGCACTCTGCTCCTCACCTGCAGCCCTGCCTGGCATTCCCAGGGCCAGGAGAGGCTGCAGGGTCCCCTGGGACACCTGGGCAAGCAGGGATCCTCCCAGGAGCCAGGCCCTGGGGCTTGGGATCCCTTGCACTCAGCCCAGCACGGTCTGGTTTTATTTATCCTGTGAGGGATGTGGGATAGAGAGCACTTGGAAGCAACTCGACAGCCACTAAAATAAATGTTCTTTTCTGTTTATTCCTTGGCTTGCATCTGGAAATTAAATGTGTTGAATTAGGAATCTCAGATTTTAACTGGGTCTTTAATTGAATACAGGTCAAACCCCAAAGCATGACTGGCTCCTGTTGCTGCACTAGGAAAAATCCCTGATTTTAGGGAGGGTATAACACATTGCTGCTGTAGGTACAAGACATCACTGCTGTACAAAACCCCTTTGCTTTCATCAGGACAGGGCAATGACTCTGGGTTTGAGTGGTTCAATCTGGCAAACAGGAAATAATCAGATCAATAAAGACTTTAATGCTGGTCTTGGGTAAACCTACAGCGAGTTGTGAATGCAGGCTGAGAGCTCTCTGTTTAAAGCTGCTAAGTCTCTGCTGAGCACTGGTTAATTTTCCACAAGTCAGCTGAATGCTGCACTTTTTACATAAAGAAAGTTGTTGAATCAAGCTGAAAGGAATGTGCCCTTAATTCTTTCAGCAGTTCTTGAGCCACACGTCCAGCAGCCCGTTCCCAAACCCCAGCAGTGTTGTTCCTATTCCTACAACATTTGACTCCATTTCCTGTTTTCCAGCATCTTTTGTTTCGAAGGGAAAATGCCGTTTTTGCCGAGTGCAGTCCGGGGGTGCCTGTCCCCGTGTGCAGCAGCGGCTCCGGGGAGCTCAGCCCGGCCAGGTGCTCTCACCTGAGCAGAGCCCCGTGGCCAGAGGCTGCTGCCGATCCAAGGCCAGCTGCTTTGTCCCGCTCAATTGTCCCTGCCAGCCCCGAGCCAGCGCCGACTTGTGCAATTCAACAGCTTTTAGACTTTTGCCAGCGTGCTGATGCAGCCTTGTTTATGAGCAAAGCACTCGGGACACAGCTCTGAACCCCGGGTTTATCTGCAGGAAACCCTGGAGCTCCCCACGGAAGGTTTTCCTCTGAGTTTGCAGAGCTGCTGCACGGGTTTTCCTCTGAGTTTGCAGAGCTGCTGCACGGTTTGTGCTTTGTTCCCTGGCAGAGGACTGTCGCTGTTGGACACGACAGAAAGACACAGACTCGTGATTCAGAAGGCTGATGCTCCAAAAAGGGGCTGGTTTATTCTCAGCACCTATTTTTATCCCTTTTTACAACGTGCCCACCTAAGAGGTGGGATCCTTGGACTCATTGGCCACACCAAGGGTCAACAAGCAAAGCCCCTCCTTAGGAGAGAAACGTGAAAAACAAGCGAGTTTAGAAAGTGTGACCTTGTTTAGCAGTTTAGATCCCTGGGAAAGAACTTCAGCAAACCCAAACCTGACAGGCAGTGCCTGCAGAGGACGGGCAGGGCTCCCTGTGGGGAGCAGTGGGTGGGTGGCTCTGGGGCAGCTGCTGCCCCCCCTGCTCTGCCCTCCCCGGTGGCTGGAGCAGCCCCGAGCAGCCCGGGCAGCATCCCCTGGCAGAGCAGCCCCGAGCAGCCCGGGCAGCATCCCCTGGCAGCAGCAGCTCCGAGCAGGGCTGACCCTGCCTCCCCTCCGAGCAGGGCTGAGCCCTCAGAGCAGCTGGGGAAGGGACGGCTCCCAGTCACTGACAACAGGTTAAAGCACCCAAAGCGGTACCTGGGCAAAATTCTTGGTTTTCCAACATTTGAACGCAAAGTTGCCTTTCCTTTTCTGGAAAAGGACTCTCAGGATTCCTTTTTTGACTGTAAGAATGGAACAGGACAGCTTGGCTTCTTTCCTTTTCTGAAAGACTCAGCTCGTTTCTGAGTCCTTCCTGGAAAAACATTTTGTGATGTTGAAATTAGCCAAGAGCAGAGTGGCTGCCTGGGAGTACTTAGCTGTAAATTCACATGCTCTTGGCCTCTGCTTTGTTCTATCTCCTGTGTGTTTAGCAGAAAGCCTCTGGCTTTGTTCTGGTTTTCCTGACAACCAGTGTCTTCCTGAGAAGGATGTTCCAGCCCTGAGATGAACAGTGTGTGTGCTGGGCAGAGCTGGCAGCAGCTGTGCCACGCTGACCGTGGGATGGCACCATGTGGGAGTGAAAATAACATTTTATTGCAGCTTGGCCCTTGTGTCTGTCCAGAGCAGTACCAGGTGTCTGTAGGATTCCCACTGGGAGCTGCAGTTCCTGGGGTGGGGGGGACCAGGGACAAGGTGGGGAGCTCAGGGACAAGGTGGGGGGCTCAGGGACAGGGTGGGGGTCTCGGGGACAAGGTGAGGGGCTCGGGGACAAGGTGGGGGGCTCAGGGACAAGGTGGGGAGCTCAGGGACAGGGTGGGGGGCTCAGGAACAAGGTGGGGGGCTCGGGGGCAAAGTGGGGGGCTGCTGCAGAGCCCATCCCTTGGCAGGGCTCAGGCGGCCCTGGGGGGACAGGGGGTCCCTCTGCCCAGGGCTGCCGCTGCCCTCCTGCCCGGGCAGGCAGGTCCCAAGGGCTGACCCGACCCAGGAGCACTCTGCTCCCTCCGTCCATCTCTGATGTTAGAAGGGTAAGAAACATCTGGCAGAGAGGCCACGTAGCTCAACTCTTGTGAGTGCAGATGCTTTGCAGAGTTGTGTACGAATGTGGAGCTGGAGTTCTCTTTGTTGCTGGAACATCTGACACTTTCCCCCGTGCTGAGCCTCTGCTCTACCTGGTGTTCCTCTGTGCAGGTCTCCTGCTGGCTTCTCCCCTTCCCCTGGTGGCACTGCTTCAAGTACCAGCCAGGCTGGGAGTGCCACAGGGCTTCCTCTGCTCCTGCTGGCAAGTGTTCCCTTGTGACCACGTGGAGAAAATACCTGGCTGGTTGTGTATGAGCTGGATTCAATCTCTAGGTCGTGGTGAGCAGCCAGGAGAGCCAAATTCTGATCCAGTGATGACATGGGTAAACTCCCACTGATTTCCAAAGACTGAATTGGCTGTAGAGGGCTGGCTTTTGCAAATCCAAGTGCCTCTGACAAACACATCTGGCTCACTCCCAGCCAGCACTCCATTATTTTTTCCCCAGTTCAGATGTTTATGTGAGTGCCTGCTGGCTTGAGAGGCTGAATGTGTCTGGATGTATTTGAGGGTATAAATGAAACTAAACATGTCTAGCAAATGCCACCAGCACTGCTCAGCCAGAGGAGCCCCACAGAGCTGCTGTACCATGTCTCACAGCTCTGCTCCTCTGCTTTCTCCTGGCTGGGGGGAGGCAGGTTTCGTGTAGCAGTTCCCACAGAGCCACCTCCCAGAGCTGCACAAGGGGCCCCAGGTGAGCCTGAAATGGCAGCCAGGTTGTCACAATGGCACTGAAATTTATGGTGGGCAGAAATGCCCAGAGACAAAACCCTCTCGTGTCGTGTGCATTAATGATTTTTGAGGCATGAGAAGCACTGGTATCAGTGGCACCTGCCTGTAATGAGCACTGCAAAACAACTCTGGGGCCAGAACCCTTCCTGCAGGTCCTGCAGTGCAGGACTGAGCCACTGGGATTTGTTTATCCTGATCCTGAGATAAGCAACTGTTGTGGTTTAAGGCCCAGCCAAAACCAGCACAGCAGTGTGTGTACAACAGTTTTACAACTGAATACCATATTAAATGGAATTTACAGCTAAATTCCACGTATTAAAAAGACAACAGAATGCATCAAGATGGCTGTGAGAGGAGCAGTCAGCTCAGAGAGATGTGCTCCCAGCAGCAGGAGCAGCACAAACCTGTGTTATGTGGGAGAGCACAAACCCAGGAACCCCTTCCCCAGGGCAGGGTGCTCAGGGAGCTCTGAGGTGTGACTGCCAGAGCAGCCCCTGACAGGGGTGCACACCTGGAGGGCTCTGCACCAACACCTTCACAGGTCTCCTCCTTCAGCCGTGGCCAGCAGCTCTGGAGCTGCACAGGGGGAGTGTTTTACCTCCCTGCCAGAGGGGATGCTCAGCCTGCATTTCCTGCCTGGCCTGGCCTGGCTGGGGCTGTGGGGGTTGTCCTGCTGGATGTACAGACTGTCCTCTGCTGCCTGCCACTCACCAGTGGGATGAGCTGTCACTCTGAGCTAACACCAAGAGCCTGCCTGGGAGCAGCAGGGAGCCCAGGAGGGCTGGATGGGACACACTTTCACAGGGGTTCAGCCACCCCACCGAGCAGTTTGACTCGGTGGTGCCTCCTCCTCTCCACGTCCTTGGATACCAGATGCTGTCCTGGTTTTCCTTTGTGGCTCCCTGGGAGGTTTTTGCTGCAGTTCCTTCCTGTGCTCACTGCCCTGTGCAGCACTCTGGGAGTGCCAGTGAGCATCAGGTGCCTCTGCAGGGGCATCCCCTGGGCCTCTGATCCTGCAGATCCACGCCCCACTGCCCTCTCCTCACACCCTGCAGGTAAAGCCCAGAACAGCCCAGGGAGCTTTTCCTTCCTGGGCTGCAGGGAGGGGATGGAGGGAGGGAGCCTTTTCCACCTGCAGCAGCAGGTTGTGTTTAATTGCTCACAGGTGCCATTAGGAGGCTGTGACACATTTCCAGGTGTGGTTTTTTGAAACACTTTTATTTCAAGACCAAGACAAGCCAGAGATCCTGAATAACATGTCTGACTCGTGGGCCCATTCCCAGAGACAGTGATTTCCTTGGCTTGGGCAGCTGCCTGGGATCCTGCTCTCATTTCTGACCCCTGAGGCTCTGACCAGGGGAGTGCTGGCCTTGCTGAGGTCCCCCAGGGGACCAGGAAGGGTCAGACACCAGGGCTGGGTCTCTTGCTCTGTGGAAGGAGCTGAGACCCTCCTCCCCTCCCTGCAGGAGCCAGGCTGGGGCAGCTGGGCTGGGTCCCTGCCAGGCAGGTCCCTCCAGGGCACTGGGCAGGGATGGGGAGCTCAGCCACGTTTTCTCTGAGGGGCTCCTGGAGTGCCAGTGCTGCCTTGTGAACACCTCTGGGATAAACTGCCTCTGGCAGCTAAAGCCAGAGTCTGTTTCTAGCCAGAAAGAATGCAGTCCATGGAAAAACTATAAAAGTTTCTGGTTGTGGCAGGCTGACAGTGAAAGTTCCTTCTTGGAGCAGGATTACAGCAGGAATGAAATTTCTCAGGAACTCAGCGTTTCCCCTCAAATGCAGACATTGATAATTTTGTATTTGCCTCTTGGTGGCTCGAAGTCAACCTCCTCCTGAAGTTGATTTTTCTGTTTTGTAGAAGCTCAATCTTCTGTAACGCATTTTGTAATTTTAAAAGTATCCTTTTTGTTCTCAAATCCTCTCCCCTCCGTGTGTCCCAGTGCCTGGTGGGCGTGCAGCTCCTGCAGCAGCCAGGGAAGCCAGGGCTGCAGGCTGGGGATGTCTGGGTGCTGGGGCTCAGTCCAGCCCCACAGGGAGCAGGAGCCACTGGCTGGTGCCTGTTTAAAGAGCAGGGGCTGTGGGTTTTTGCTCTGGCACCACTCCCATCCTGAGGCTGTTTCTAGGAAGTTTTGATCAACCCTTTTGGCCAGCCCTTGGACAGACCCCAGCAGAAATCCCAGTCCTGTTGATATTCTAATTGTTTTCCTCGGCTCCATTGGTTATTGGCAAAGGCTGTGGATCCTCTTGCAGCTTTTTAATGACTTTACACATGAGGAAATGATGGGATGCACTTCCCAAAGTGCTTTTGTAAGTGCTGGGGCCACAGAGGGAGGCTTGCCAGGGAGCCTGCAGGCACCAGCAGCCAGGTTTGCCTTTGTCCCTTGGACTGTGCAAAGCCATGAGTCACTTTCCATCCCTGCCTTCACCTTCCCACAGGCAGAGCACGGCCTTGGAGCTGATCTCATATTTACAGAAGTGGTTGGGGAGCTATTTGCTTAGCTTGCACTATTATTATTAAAGACAGAAATGGGTTTCTAAAGATTTTAGTGAGTAATAATTGTAGGTGGTTTTCACTTCAAATCACCCACTGGGAGCAGTGGGGCTTGCTCTGCACAATGGGGAACCCTGAGCAGCAGCAGTGATGAGCCTCAGGGACTTGGTTGTTCCACTGCAAATCCACTGCAGTTGCTTCAGAATCACAGAGGCTGGAAAATAACTCTGAGATGATGAAGTGCAGCCTTTGCCCAATCCCCACCCTGTTCCCAGCCCAGAGCACTGAGTGCCACATCCAATCTTTCCTTGGACACCTCCAGGGATGGGGATCCAAACCTCCCTGGGCAGCCCCTGCCAAGGCTGAACAATCCATACAGTGAAAAAATTCTCCTGATTCTCCTGTCCAGCCTGAGCCTCTGCAGCACAGCTTGAGGCCACTTGCCCTTGTCCTGTCCCTTGTGGCCTGGGAGAAGGGGCTGACCCCCACCTGGCACAGCCTCCTGGGCTAGAAATGTCAGCTGCAACTTGAGAACCTCGAGCCCTTTGCTGGAGCTGAGCAGGATCCTGCAGCAGCTCTGCAACCTGCTGGGCACTGCAGCTGCTCTGCAGCCTAATCACTCTGGGTAATGAGCCCTCAGTTAACAAATGCTAACAGTCACTCCTTGCAAAATCGTGTCCTTGATGCTTATTAGAAGTGTTTGACATTGCAACACTTCTCAGAACTCTTGGGAGGCCCAGCCCTGTGTGTCCATTCTCAGAACCCCTGAGGGTGAGGAGCAAACTGCAGTGAGCACAGATGCTGCTCCCCTGGCCCTGGGGAGGAGGGAGTGCAGGGACAGGACTCTGCTCCCACAGAGGGGTCTCCCCCTCCCTGGGCACCTTCTGGAGTCGTGGATCTCCTGCTTTGCTTTGAAGCAGTTTCCATTTCCACATCAACCAAATACTTCCTGCAATATTTCCTTCTCGATCTGTACAGCTCTGTGAATTGAGAGATGGAGGTGCATGGTCCTGGCTTGAATCCTCCTTCTCAGCCCTTGCCTGGTGAGGCTGTTCCAGCAGGGATCTCTGTTGGCTCAGCTCTGGGCAGGCAGAGGTGCCCATCCCACCATCCCAGAGGCTCTGCAGGGTGATCTGAGCAGGCACTTTGGTGGTGTGACCACAGACATCCAGCTCTTCTGAGGAGCTGCTCAGCACCCCCCCGTGTCCCCTGCGTGGCCCATCCTGCTGGGACAGGGGCAGCTGCTGGTTTGAGCAGCCAGCATTCCCTCAAAGCTCTGTGGCCTGGACCTCCCTGAGATCTCCAGAGCTCCTCAGCTCCAGCCTGGCCACAGATGCTGGGAGAACACTGCTTCAGGGTGTCTGGGTCTGCATGAGAATGGGGGTGAGAAGCAGGGGGAGAAAATGTGTCCCCAAATGAGGAGGATATTGGGAGTTCAAGGCTTCACTTTTGAGTTTGATTTTAGCCTGATTGTGTTACACATTGAGAGAATGAAACCTAGAATGAGTCTGAGGCTGCCTTTAAAATGCAGTTACTGAGAACTGGCCTTTCCCTCTGATCTTTGTAGAAACAAGGTGAAAGCTGCAGGTTTGCCAGTTCTCCCTGCACTGCAGGTATCAGGTGCACTGGACAGGTGGCTGCTGCTCCAGTTCTGGTGCTTCTGAGTGCAATTCTTGCTGCAGGGGAGCAGCAAGGGACAGCTCCAGGCACAGAGCTGCTGCTGCACCAGCCCCGCAGGCAGGGAAGCAGCCCAGCACCCCTGAGAGCCCCTCCGTGGCTCCACAGTGGCACAGCTGGGGTGGGCCCTGTGTTCCCCCAGAGCACTCAGACCTTCCAAAGGTCAGAGAGGTGATTTTGTACCCACCTGGGCTGAGTGACTCACCCTGCTGAGCCCCCTTTTCCAGGGGGAATAGGAAGGGTTTGAATCCATCCTCCTGGCACTGCTGCAGGGGCTGGGTGCCTGGTGGCACAAGGGTTTCAGATTAACCTTTCCCTGCAAATACACAGGCCAAGCCCTTTGGCCAAACCTCCTCTTGCATAAAGGAACGTCCCTGGGGTCTTTTGTGCTGCTGTTCCCAGCAGCTGGTGAGAATTACCCCTGGTTGTTTCCCTTGCCTCTCCTATTCACAAAAGGAGCAAATTAGGAAAGTCAAGGTTTTCTGCTTACAAAATGAAAGAAAGAGCTTTGTAGAAATGAGGTCTGGGCAGCAGTGGGGTCTTTGTTTTGGGCAGCAGGACCTGCTTATGCAAGGGAGAGCCTTTGGCAGGGCCCTGCAGGGAGGGGGGCGTGGGACACCCCTCCTGTGGTGCTGGAGAAACAGCTCTGGGGAGAAACAGAGAGAGAGGAGAGACCTGTGCAGGGGGAAACAGGAGATCCACCTGAGGGGACAGGTGTGTCCCAGGAGCCCACCCTTTCCCAGGACACTGTACTCACTCAGCACAAGCCTGGCATTATCTCCTTGCCAGTGAAACTCCCAGCACCACTGCAGATTTGGTTTATTAAAGATCAGATCCAGTGCCAATGGTTACTCCTGTTCACCAGGGCTTCATTCCCAGCACATGGCAATCCCCATCCTTGCTTTCCTTTTTTCCTGATCTTGGAGAAAGGAGAGTGGGAGCAACATGGAGCTGTGCAGCTGGGGCTGCCTGACCCTGGGGGACCCTGGCAGCACAGGCTGTGTCTCTGAGCAGTCCCACACCCCACACCCCATCCAGAGCCTCAGGCTGGACAGCCCTCCTGGCCCCTGGGGTCTGTGTGGGTCAGGAGCTGCCCTCCCTCAGGCTGGAGCCCACACTCTCAGGAACAACCCTGCAGTCCCTTCCCTGAGCTGGGTGTAGCCAGGATTCATGGGGCTGCCCTGCAGCAGTGGGGCAGGGCTGCTCCCCCGCACCCCAGGGCAGATGGAGCTCTGGAGAATGTCATATGTGTTCCTCAAAAACATCTCCAAGTGCTCGTTTGGCAAGGTAAACAGCAAAAGGAACTCAATCCTGGCCTGAATCATGCCTTTTCTCATTTGCTATTGCAATCCCATCTCAGAGCTCTGTTGCTTTAGCAGCAGTTTAATCCCCCCAGTGCCATTGCAGCTCAGCTGGAGAAGCTGTCCCTGTCCCTGTCCCTGTCCCTGTCCCTGCCCCTGTCCCTGTCCCTGCCCTTGTCCCTGTCCCTGTCCCTGTCCCTGTCCCTGTCCCTGTCCCTTCTGTTCCTCATCCTTGCCATGCCTGGTGACTCTGCAATTCCAAAGTGTCACTGGTTTCAGAATTCAGCCTTCAGCACGTGCTCCTGCTTGTGTGCATATGTGCATTCACAAAGCCAGAGACGTGTTTGAGTAAACAAACCCAGCCCCCCCTGCTGCAGACATTTCCCAAATGCTCTCTTTCCTCTTTGTGCTCTTTCAGGTGGTCATTCCCCTTCCCCAGTGACTGCCTTGAGCTTCAGTTTTAGCAGTTCTTTTTTTTTTTAATTTACTGCTTTAACTGTGTGTAAGGTTCCTGCTGATTGTCCCTCAGGTTCCTTCTGTTCCCCCAGGATGGCAAATCCAGCTCCAGTGAGCTGCTGCTGCATCCAGAATTCAGGAATTGTGCTTATTTTTGTAAAACTGGGAGCTGTATGAGAACTGGATGGACATTGAGAAGCTGGCAGGGGGAGGTGTGAGCCAGATGAAATCCTTATTATGAGCTCGGGTTTTTTAAATTACTTTGAGCCACAAACTTCAGCGTGGAAGAGAAACTCAGTGGAGGTGGTTGGGAGCTTGTGTGGATCCTGGTTCTGGGTTCCTGTCCTGATCTGCCTCCAAGCAGGAGCAGTGTTGGCTCAGAGAGATGCTCTCGTGCACCCAGGGAGCAGCTCTGAGCCTCTTGCTTCACGTGGAATAGAAAGAGAAAAAGCCAAAGTGCTGCTGCCTTCCTGCCAAGCAGTGACAAGTTGCATGTTTGAAAAGGAGATTTCAGTTTGAAAGCATCAAAGCAAAACACTGACTTATTTGAAAACCCCTGCTATCTTACCCTGATAATAATGTTCTTTTTAGACAGAGCTGGAAGATGTTTTGCTGGGTACTTTAATGCCTTCATGACCACAGGATGTTTCTGAAGCTGCTGCTTTGTCTCGTGCTCAGAAATGCTGCATGTGCTGAACCCCTGCTTGCTAAAGTTTCAGAGAATTGCTTTTCTCAGTTCAGGGAATGGACAGATTGTCAAATAAGACATTTGTTTCCATTTATACAACTTGCAATTTGCTAATAAGCAACAGATGAAGAAGCAGGACCCAAATTCTCCTGTATAAAATTTCCTGTGATTGCCACCCCTTCATTTCATAGAAACAGGCCAGTTCTCAGTCCTGAGAGCAGCATTAGAAAGTGCAGACACTGATAGGGAAGGAGGGAAGCAGAACGACTGAAGCTTGGTGAAGTGGCATGAAATCCAGCAGTGAGCATCACCCCAGAGCTGTGCCCAGGCTCGGGGGTCAGTGCTGCTCTGGCTGCTCAGTGGGTGCCCAGCAGGGCCCTCCAAGGGCAGAACAAGCCTTGGTGCTTTTTACTGCAAGCTTGCAACTTAATGGTCTGAAGGGAGAAGTGAGCAGAGCCCGGTGGCTGCGGGGCTGTGCTGAGCACCTCTCCCCGCTCTGGAGCCCCCAGGTTCCTGGCCCTGTCCCCCTGTCCCTGTCCCTGTCCCTGTCCCTGTCCCTGTTCCCCTGTCCCTGTCCCTGTCCCTGTCCCTGTTCCTGTTCCTGTCCCTGTTCCCCTGCCCCTGTCCCTGTCCCTGTCCCTGTTCCCCTGCCCCTGTCCCTGTCCCTGTCCCTGTTCCCCTGTCCCTGTTCCCCTGTCCCTGTTCCCCTGTCCCTGTCCCTGTCCCTGTCCCGCCAGCAGCGAAGGACCCCAGCCCTGCTGCTCCTGTTCCTGGCGGGCTGGAGGTCCCTCGGGTGGAAGGGAGACCGTCTGCAGGGCTGCACTGCCTCCCGGTGGCTTCTCCCTTCCTTTCCTATAACCCTTCGGGTGCAAGCCCGTCACTTTGGTGGCGGCTGCAGCGGTGACACCCGCAGCGCCCCTGCCACCCCCTCACCCCGTGCGGTGGCTGCAGCCGCCAGCCCCGGGCTCTCGGGACATCTGTCCCCGCTCTGAAGTTTCTGCACGGTCCCTGCGGCTGTGCTGTTATTTCCCCACACCCTTTCAACACCCGCGTCCATCCCTCACCCCACAGCCCTGCGGGGGGACTGGGCACGAAGGCTGGGGACAGCCAGCCCAACACCTCTGTCCCCAGCCCGGCACCTCTGTCCCCAGCAGGGACACCTCTGTCCCCAGCCTGGCACCTCTGTCCCCAGCCTGACACCTCTGTCCCCAGCAGGGTGTGGCTGTGGCTGCCCTGACCCCATCGCCCATCCGGTCCCCCGAGCAGACCCCGGGCAGACCCCGGGCAGTGCTGGGGGATGGTTGGACTCCATGGCTTGGAGGGCTTTTCCAAGCTGGACGGTTCTGCAGCTGGCAGAGCAGGGGCTCGTGCTGCCGGGAGGGTGCAGGGGTGGCAATGCCGTGGGCTGTGAGGGCACTGAGGAGGGGCTGCTGTCACAGACAGGGGGAAAGCTCTAAGCCTGGATTGCTGCTACAAACACGAGGTAAGGTTATTAACTCGCTCATTTCTCCTTTCCATTATTAACTCGCTCATTTCTCCTTTCCAAAACACGCTGTGAAAACTCAGTTGATGGTGCAAGGTTTATTTTTGCTGGGCTGACTTGCTGAGCTGGCAGGTCAGTGCCTGACTGAGTCCCTGCCACAGCATCCCCACAATATGGGCAATGTGCAGTGACAGGCAGTGCTAGCTCTGACTGTCCATGCCATGGGGCACAGGGATGCAGGGGTGCTGGCTCTGGGCAGGGTGACATGCCAGCTGCTCTTCTTCCCATTGCAGTTTTAACCCTGGCCTTAGTCTGCTGAACTTGGCATTCATTTTTTCCTGCAGCATCAGTAGCTTGGGCTCCACAGAAATGCAGAGGGTGGGAAGTAGGGCATGCTGCAGGGCTCCTGGGACACTGTGTGCAGGGAAAGCAGCACGGTGAGGTTTCACCCTCATGTAACTACAGAGTGGTTTGGGTTGGGGGGTGCCTGAACATCTCATTCCACCCACATGCCATGGGCAGGGCCACCCTCCACTTGGCCAGCTGCTCCAGGCTCCATCCAGCCTCACCTAAAGAAATAAATAAGGAGGGAAAAGACCAAAGCAGATGTTTGTTTGCTTTAGCAGGCTGTGAGTGGTGGGGAGCAGGTGATGCACAGCAGTGGTGGGTGCTGCTGCAGGGCCTGGTGTTGGGGTGATCAGCATGAAGGGTGATCACTGGATGGGATTGATCTGGATTTTAACACCCACGTGTTTCACCTCACCCCTGTCTGGGGGAGGCCTTGTGTTGTCCCAGCTGGTCCCTGAGGCTGAAAGGGCTCCAATGAAATCGGCATGTGGGCATTTCCACATTGCAGCTGATGCTGTGCGGCTCCTTCGGGTAAATCAGTTTACAGTTTCCTTTATCTGGGAGTGCTGTGGGCTCAGGGAGGTTGCTGGGTGGTTCACTGGAGGGCAGGGGAGTGGCTCTGCCACGAGATGAGACATCGGTCTTTCCAGGTTAAGCACTGTGAGCTCTCTCCCTAAGCCACGGGTGACCTCAGGGCAGGAAGGGAGCAGAGCCCAGGCTGTGGCTGCACAGCCACGCTTCCATCCAGAGGCCAGCATGGAAGGAGGCTGGAAAACCTCCCTTCAGTGCAGCAAAACGAAACACCAGTTCTGTGGTGGTTCCAGGTCGGGCCTCCTCTTCCTGCGTGCTGTTTGCCCATGCCAGAGCTGTCCTGGGAGCTCCCATTGCTCCTGGAGAGGGACAGGGCAGGAGAGGGCTTTGTCCTGCACTCCCCATCACTCAGCTGGGCCTTGTCTTCCCATGCCACCTGAAACCTGGCTTCTCTGCCTATGAAACCTGGCTTCTCTACCTATGAAACCTGGCTTCTCTACCTATGAAACCTGGCTTCTCTACCTATGTTTTACCTCTCAGCCCCTGGTAAAAGACGTGAGCTGTGCAAGCAGGGGATGGGTTTGCAGGTCTGTGCCAGCCCTGCGTGTATCCGTGTCACTGTGCTGGGAGCCAGGGCCAGGCCACCCTCACCTGTGTCAGAATGGGCTCCCTGTCCCCTGCCCAGCACCTGGCACTGCCTCCAGGGCAGGTGGGGTGCCCTCATAGCCGTGTTCTCTCTTGGCTGTGATGGAGCAGGGTCAAGAACATGGGGCTTTCACTGGCTGTTGTGCTGCAGAAGGACTGAGGAGAGAGAGCACAGATGGATTTTTAAAATACTTGAATAGTTTGGAGACGCCCAGAACTTAAAGAAACGTCTGAAAGTTTGACTAAGGGTCGGTCTTCATCTGTGTTTGGGCTGGTGGCACACGGTCCAGCTTTCAGCCTCCTCTGGTGTTTCCTGCCCCGCTCCTCCCACGGCTGCTCGGCCGGAGGGAGCACGGGGCCGTGCCGGTTTGCTGCCGGTAGGACTTTAGCCAGAGAGATCACCCGAATTTTAAACTGAAGAGAGAAACCCGCTGCGCCTCAGGCTCTGCTTGAGCTTCTGCCTCGCAGAGCGGCAGCTGACCGCCCCGGGATACGCGACCCGGGATACGCGACCCGGCTGCCTGCGCCCGGGTGTCACCGTGCGGCACCGCCCGCTCCCTGGGGACGCGGGGCCGGGGCTCGCTGCGGGGCTGGCAGCGGGGTTTGGTGCGGGGCTCGGTGCGGGGCTCGCTGCGGGGCTGGCAGCGGGGTTTGGTGCGGGGCTCGGTGCGGGGCCGGCCGGCTGTGCTGCTCCCGGCGGCTGCACGCCCTGCAGGGGAAACGTGTTGTTTTGGAAGCTGCAGAGTGGAGCAACCTCTGCCCCGCGTGATAGGAGAAGAAATCACCTCCTGGCCGGGACCCAAGCAAAACACGGGATTAACTTTGCCCTGTGCTGGCAGGCGCTGCCAGCGGCTTCCAGCAGCGCCGGAGCGCAGCCCGCCAGGATGGGGGCCCGGCTGCTGCTGTGCCTGGGCCTCCTCACCGCCCTCCTCGGCTACTACATCTACAGCCCGATCCCCGAGGAGCTGGCCGAGCCCTGGACCGTGATGCTGGTCTCGGCTGCCCTGAGGGCCCTGGGGCACCTGGTGAGGCGGTGCGGGCTGGGGGGCAGGGCTGGGGCCGGGGGCTCTGGGACAGGCAGTGCGTGTGTGCCGAGCCCGGGCTGCGCGGGGACGGTGCGGCACCCACGGCGGGCAGGAGCGGCTGAAATCAGGCACCGGGCTGGCCGTGGCTGCCATCCGAGGCAACGAGGGAAAGGTTTGATCCGGCAGCCTTGAGCAAGGGCCGCTCAGAGTCAGGAGTGAGGTGTGGGATGTGCCTGTGCACGGCAAGCACAGGCAGGCTGCTCTCGCCCTGCAGAGCTGTGCAGATCAAGCCCTGCTGCTCCAGCCGCTCCTGAGTCCTGTGCACCCGCGGCAGCGCCGGGTGTCGGGGAGGGAAGACTGGAGCAGCTCTCCCATTCTATTGATCTTTGTGGTTTCATGGAAATCCACTGACAAAAGAGGCCTGGAAACACCACCTCTGTGTGGGACAGCCCTTGCTGGCAGCGAGCACCTTTTTAGGGCTGTCCGGCCTGCAGGGGGAGGGAGGATGAGGAGCTCTTTGGTGTCTCTCAGGGACCCCTGCTTTGATTCCGGGGGTTGAGCTGGTGCAAGATGAGAGTGGTGAGAAAGAAAGAAACTGCAATCTGCAGTGGGTGTGCTGCCTTGCTGCTTCCCCCGCTCGATCCCCTGCTGGAGGGAGCCTGCCAGGAGCGGGCAGGGGCAGCTCACGCCCGGTGCCTGCCCGGCCACACTGTCACCTCCGTCACCTCCGCACTGCCGGCAGCAGCAGCAGCGTCCTCTCTGTGCGAGGATGGTGTGTTTTCCCTGGAGGATGGGGCTGTGCCCGTGGCGCTGGGAGCAGCGGGGCTGTGGGCAGGCATGCTGCCGCTGGGCTCTCATCTCCTGTGACACCATCATCCCCGGGGAAGGGCCCAGCCGCGGCTCCCTGGAGCTGCACTCGTGCAGATCAGATTTGGGATTTAGGTGGCTCTACATCGTCCCAAGTATATCCAGAAGGCCGGGAAGTCACGGCGCAGTGACTCAGGGCAGGGCTGCCTTTGCAGAGGGGACCCTGTTTCAGCCCGTCGGGCTCCCTGGTGTTGGTCTGAACAAAGGGAACGAAGCGCCACCCTCGAGCACTCCTGAGCAGTAGAATCCTCCCCGAGCTGCCCAAAGGGTGTGCCAAGAGCACGGTGACACGGTGACCCGCATCCCCTTGGGGAGCCCCAGCCTGGCAGCCCTGCTGGGTGTGCTCGGAGCCCCTCGGTGCCCCCTCTCTGCAGCTGGGAACGCCTCCCTTGCCTGCTGATGCTCACGTCCTGTGTCCCTGTGCTGGGGAACAGCCCCTGAGAACAAACCTGCCACTTGCTGTGGGGTTTGAGCCCAAAATCCCTCAGGTATTTCGGGAAGTGCCCCACACCCTTGATCCGAAACACCTGAAGAAAGCACAAAACACAACACGATGTTTTTGCTGTCCTTGTGTCCAAAGCACAAGGATCCCAACCCCCAAAGTGGCTGGCTTTCCTGTTACTCCAGAACACCCAAAACACTGGGACAATGAGGGGTTTTCCGATGAGGGAACACTTCCTTTTATTGATAATGGCCTGGAAACCACAGGCAGCAGCCCAGTAGTTTTCCACAATGTAAATTGTCCACTTGTGGAAACACACAGCTCTGAGAGCCCTGGGAATCCTCAGTGCTGGGGCTCAGGGAATTCCTCCCACCACGGGGCTTTCACAGGCTCGTTGGAGTCACAGCAGGACTCACTTTGACTGAGACATTTGTTTTTTCAAGATGTTAATCCTTGGGGGAAAGCAACAACTGAGGGATGTTTATGTGAACTGTGTCACTGTTGTGGCTAACACGGCACTTCTGGCACGTGGATATGTGTGTGTGTGTGTGTGTGTTTGTTTGTTTTCATGGAGCTGATGGCAGGGACCTGTGATTCCCCTTGCAGTGTGCCAGGGCCTGCCCACTCATCTCCATCCCAATTCCAGCACTCTGGGGCTGGCAGGGCTCCTCCTGGCACCACCCGCTCCGCTCCGAGCCTTCAGCGAGAGGTGACTCAGAAATGTGGTGACAATCACTGCCAAAGGCTGCCAGCACACAGGGCTGGGCTGTGTGCTGCTCCAGCTCCTGAAAGAGGAGGTTATGTCATGGAATCTCAGAATCACAGACTGGTTTGGGTTGGAAAAGGTCTTAAATTTCATCTCATGCCACCTTCCTGCCAAGGTCAGGCACACCTTCCACAAGAACAGGCTGCTCAAAACCCGGTTATATGTAGATGATGATTAAAGAGTTGATTTAAACACAATTTTAAGAAAAATAAATACACCAAGCAGGGTCAGACTGTATGGCTGAACACTGTCACAGTCTGGGGCAGAGGTTACACCTGTCAGCAGGTGATCATTTACACTGGGGGGGTTTCACATTCTTCCTGGGGACAATAAAGCATCTCTTGGAAGCCAAACTTCAAACAGGTTCTGCACCAGGCTTGGCTATTTTCTTGTTTTTAAAACTCAGACCTGCTCTGATTTTCACCTGTTTTCACATGTAACAGATGTAAGAACTTGGCTTCATTTCTTATTGTTTCAATTGTGATGTGATGAGGCCGGGGTGGGAAGAGGGTCATGTCCCATTGCTGGGGATGGTGATGGAGGAGCCATGGTGCTGGTGCCAGCAGCAGTGCAGGAGCCGTGGGTGGCTCTGCAGTGTCCCCTGGGCTGTCCCTGTGCCACAGCAGTGCCACAGCAGTGCAGGAGCCGTGGGTGGCTCTGCAGTGTCCCCTGGGCTGTCCCTGTGCCACAGCAGTGCCACAGCAGTGCAGGAGCCGTGGGTGGCTGTTGGTGGCTCTCTGTGGCACGCTGCCTGTGCTGATGCTGTGGGTCACTGAGCTGGACACGGGGCTGTGGAGGTGACCACAGCACTGAGCAGGGTCTGGCTGTGGGCTCAGAGCAGCAGCCCTGGGCTGGGCTGGGCAGCTGGTGGCAGTGTCAGCGTGTCACAGCGTGTCACACAGAGCACTCCCTGCCCTGCCGCCTTCCGAGGGAGGCACTCTGCCCCTTGTGCCGACTGCTACAGCAGCTCCAGGATTGTACCGAGCCCCAGGTGTGTGTCTCCATGGGAATTGGCTCTGAGGGTGAGCAGGGCTGCGCTTGACAGAGTCTCCCTTGCCTTGTGCTCTAGTCGGAGGCGGCCGAGCTGCTGGGGCTGCTGCACTACATGGAGGGCCTGAGGCTGATCACGGTGGTGGAGCTCGTCCCTCCCACGTCCGATGAAAACGTCACCGTGACAGACACGGAGCTCAGCCAGGTCCCCGTCCGCCTGTACCTGCCCAGGAGGGCGCCTGGCGGGCTCAGGAGGGCCGTGCTCTACTTCCACGGCGGGGGCTGGTGCCTGGGAGATGCAGGTGAGCTCTGCTGCACGGCTGCCTGCTGCATCGCTGCCTCCTGCATTGCTGCCTGCTGCGCGGCTGCCTGCTGCACGGCTGCCTGCTGCATGGCTGCCTGCTGCATCGCTGCCTCCTGCACCACTGCCTGCTGCACCACTGCCCGCTGCATCGCTGCCAGCTACATTGCTGCCTGCTGCACCACTGCCCGCTGCATAGCTGTCTGCTGCACTGCTGCCTGCTGCACGGCTGCCTGCTGCACTGCTGCCTGCTGCCCCGCTTCCTGCTGCATGACTGCCCGCTGCACGGCTGCCGTGGGTCTGTGGCAAAGATCTCGACAGCCCCGTCAAGTGCTGCCTTTTGTTTCGTGGGAGTTGCCACAGGGAGGGGCAGGGGACTGGTGTGTCACCGGTTGCAAGCAGGGGGAGCTTTGGGAAAGTCAGATGAAAGCTGCTGCCAGCAGGAACAGGCTGTCTGTGTGTCCATGCCCAGCAGGAACAGGCAGCTCTGGGTGTCTGTGTGTCCGTTCCCAAGGGGAACAGGCAGCTCTGGGTGTCTGTGTGTCCATGCCCATCAGGAACAGGCAGCTCTGGGTGTCTGTGTGTCCGTTCCCAAGGGGAACAGGCAGCTCTGGGTGTCTGTGTGTTCATTCTCAGCAGGAACAGGCAGCTCTGGGTGTCTGTGTGTCCATGCCCATCAGGAACAGGCAGCTCTGAGTGTGTCTGTGTGTCCATTCCCCCACACACTGGCTTTCCTTTCAGGCATGCAT
The DNA here is from genome assembly GCA_027886175.1 of Phylloscopus collybita. Classification (NCBI taxonomy): domain Eukaryota; kingdom Metazoa; phylum Chordata; class Aves; order Passeriformes; family Phylloscopidae; genus Phylloscopus; species Phylloscopus collybita. Next base: position 541,654 of record JAJNNQ010000003.1, read on the forward strand.
GGCTACGACCTCATGGCACGGCGGTTTTCAAACGAGCTCAATGCTGTCGTGGTGTCAGTCAAGTAAGAGATATTCTCCTTTCTGTTGGGATGAGGGTTTAGAGTAAATCAATCTGCTTCAATTAATCTGATTTTTCAATGTTTCTGTATTTGGTCACGTGCTTTCCTGCTGACCTATAAACATCTGTGAACAGAGGCTGCCCGGGTGGCAGTGGAGAGTTGTGGTTGGTGGCTATTTTGGCTTTATGAAGAAGGGTGGGTAATGAAGGGGATCCTCTGGAACAGAAATAAGTTCTGTCTTCTTCCCACTTCTCTGGGCACAGAAATAAACACCCCTCAGCGGGGAGACACGAGCGAGCCCTGCTCTTTATTAGCAGCAGGTACTAACACGCCTCTCTTGCCTCCCCCAGCTACAGGTTGGCCCCTCCTCACCGTTTCCCTGCCCAGTTTGAGGACGTGTACTCGGTGACCAAGTTCTTCCTGCAGGGCGAGGTGCTGTCCCGCTACGGGGTGGACCCCGCGCGGGTCTGCGTGGCCGGGGACAGCGCCGGGGGCAACCTGGCCGCGGCCGTGGCACAACAGGTACAGCCAGGCTGGCCTGCCAGCTCCAAATCTGCACTTGGGCAGCCTCACCAGCACTGAGAAAGGCTCGGCTGGCAGCTGCTCCCATGGCCTGTGCACGCAGGGTGGCACAGGGACTGTCACAGGGCTGTGCCTGAGTGGCACCCAGCGCCTCGGAGTGGCACCCAGACACCTGTCCCTAGAAATGCTCCCTGCCCTCCCTGGGGCACACTCTGACCTTGGGCTCAGGTTCACTGCTTTAGCTATGACCTTTGGAAAGGGAATCCTGACAGGGTGATTCACCAAGGTGTAAACAGCAGGGAAAACAAGAAAACAAAAAAATCCTCACTACATGTCGCAGTGTCTGATCATAGAGTTTGGTGCCTTTTGCACTTCTCCTTCAGGTGCATTAAATAAAGGCAGCACGATGTTGTTGCTCTCTGGAGAAGTTGTTTGGGCTGTAATGAAACACTGGGAAAGGTGGTCAATTTGCTGTGGATGCTGGAGGCAGAAGATGAAGGAAAAAATGGAAAATTTATTAGTGAAGTGGGGAAAAGTTTGACATATAAGAAATGTCAGTGTTCAATTCATCACATTTTATTTGTTACATCTCTAAAATGCACAGAATTGCAACTGCTTGAGTTGTAACATCTCAGGGGTAAAAGCCAAACAGATGAACATGCTCTAAATTGCGTGAAATGATACAGAGACCCAGAAACCTGAAAGTTCCATGACGTAAGAATAGAAATTTCCTGTAGCCACAGAAAATCTTTTGTCAATATTTCAGGAGGCCTCAAAATTTCAAAAAGACTATTACCCAGAAATCATTATCCTTCAATATAAGAGATAAAATGAAATTATATTTGATGTTTGAGAATTTTTATTACAGCATGCTGTTTCAGACGACCTGCCTATAGATTCAGAATTTCTTTATCCCACTTTTATTGATAATCCTATTTTGCTCATGTTGCAAAATGCGTGTCTTAACTCTTTACCTCAGCTGACCTGTCAGCGTGGGAGTACCGACACCTTTACCAATCCTTTGCTTCGGTTTCTGGTTTTTTTCTACAGCTGTTGCAGGACCCTGAAGTCAAAACCAAGCTGAAAGCTCAGGTTCTGATCTACCCCGCTCTGCAGGCGCTGGACCTGGACCTGCCGTCCTACCGGGACAACGCCGACAAGCCGCTGCTGAGCCGCTCGCTGATGGTCAGGTTCTGGAGCGAGTACCTCAGCCCAGACCCGGCGCTCCGGGAGGCCATGGCCTCCAACAGGCACCTCCCGGCCGGCTCGGGCCAGCTGCTGCCCTTTGTCAACTGGAGCCGCTGGCTGCCGCCGGAGATGCGGGGGGCTCACACCTACCGCAGCCCGGCGGCGGGGGGCACGGAGCTGGAGCCTGGGCCGGCCCGGAGCTGGCCCGGCCTGCTGGACCCGCGTGCGGCGCCGCTGCTGGGCGGCGAGGCCCGGCTGCGCGGCCTGCCCGCGGCCTACATCCTGACCTGCCAGCACGACGTGCTGCGCGACGACGGGGCCATGTACGCGGGCCGGCTGCGGGCTGCGGGTGTGCCCGTCACACACCAGCACGCCAAGGACGCCTTCCACGGCGCCATGACCTTCCTGGCCGGGCCGCTGGAGCTGGCGCTGGGCCACCGGCTCTTCAACGCCTGCCTGCAGTGGCTGAGGGAGAACCTGTGAGCGGGAGGGTGCTCCGGGGCTGTCCGCGGGCCCGGGGGGCTGCGCTGGCTCCGGCCGTGTTTGCTGTCCCCTTGCAAAACCCTCGGTGCTGGGGCTGGAGCGCTTCCCACCTCCTGCGGCAGGAAATCGGTCTGATCCCAACCCGCACCTTCCTCCAGTGCTGTCACCTGAACCCCGAACCCCCAGACTGCCAGGGCTGCCCTGGCCTTCCTCTTCTGACACCCCCGGATTTGGCGTCTTGTCCCTGTTGCTGCTCCTCTCTCCCCATCACAGCTCCAGACCGGGCAGTGCCCAAGGGCCCGGCGGCTGTGGGCACACGGGACGTGCTGGGTGGCTGCTTTCTTCCTGCCCCCTTTGGTTCCCTGGCGCTTTCTTCCTGCCCCCTTTGGCTGCCTGGCGCTTTCTTCCTGCCCCCTTTGGCTGCCTGGCGCTTTCTTCCTGCCCCCTTTGGCTCCCTGGCGCTTTCTTCCTGCCCCCTTTGGCTGCCTGGCTGCTTTCTTCCTGCCCTCTTTGGTTCCCTGGCTGCTTTCTTCCTGCCCCCTTTGGCTCCCTGGCGCTTTCTTCCTGCCCCCTTTGGCTCCCTGGCGCTTTCTTCCTGCCCCCTTTGGCTCCCTGGCTGCTTTCTTCCTGCCCCCTTTGGTTCTCTGGCTGCTTTCTTCCTGCCCCCTTTGGCTGCCTGGCGCTTTCTTCCTGCCCCCTTTGGTTCCCTGGCACTTTCTTCCTGCCCCCTTTGGCTCCCTGGCGCTTTCTTCCTGCCCCCTTTGGCTCCGTGGGCTGCCGGGGGTGATGGGGTGAACGGGAGCACCGGGGGCTGCAGGGACCTGCCCTGTGCAGGCGGGGCTGGGGCTGCTGTTCCTGCCCTGCACGGCTTGAGGGGAGCACTTGGAAAGCCAGTGGGGTGGCTGAAAAATCGTGCAAGTGTTTTGGGCTTTGTCTGTCTGTCTGTCTGTTTGTTTGTTTGTTTGGGGTTTGTTTATTTGGAGTTTTTCATTGTGTTCTGGGTTGTTTGTTTTTTTTAAAGCAGGTATCTTACTCCTACTTCCCTTCTTTAATCCTTGAACTGGAAGGAAATAATGAAACAAACCAGCACTGGATAGTCACTGGAACAAGGAAGCTGTGAAGGTCCCAGCCTTACAATAACACTGCTGCATGGTCTGTGCTCTACTTATCTCTTAAGTCATGCCCTAGGTGTTCTAATTGTCCTTAAAATGGTTTATCAGATTTTACATGTGATTTCTTAAAAGTAGAATTAGCTAGTAGAATAGTAGCTTTATAGGCTTGAAAAAGAAATGTGGTTCAGCTTGGGTGTGTGGAACAAATAACCTCTGAGTAAATGTCTCATGTGTTAAATATAAACCCTAAAAGTTTTGACTGAAGCATGAATGCAGGGGTTGGCTGTTGGTTTAGGCAAATCAAACACTGAGCAGGTACTTCATGTCTCCTGCTTTTCTTTTGCATAAAAGGCACTGAACCTTCAATACTTCTGGGTTATTTTTCCTGAGCCTGTGTGGCCCCTCCAGATGCAATGTGTACGGGGTGATGGCCATTGTCCATCTTTATTAAGCTGAATATGAACATTAAAATTGTTTTTGATTCCAGTGCAGTGTGTTTGGTCCCTCGTGCCCCGTTCATGGGGAAGCAGTGGCAGTGGAGCTGCAGCCAGCCCCAGCTCTGCTCTCACTCTGCCTGGGGATGGGGCAGTGCTGGCCCGGGGCTGCCCAGGAGGGAAGGGGCAGTGGCTGAGCAGGGCTCTCTCTGCACCTTTGCACACCCTCTGGGTGCACAGCTGTGCTCACCTGCTCCATCCCAGAGCATCTGGGGGTTAGTCCTGGGGCCTCCCTGCAGCACTGCCAGCACATCCCAGTGCTCACCCACGGACTGGGCTCCTGTCTGCTGCCAGAGGCACTTCCACTGCAGTTTTATTCCTCCCACACTTGGAATTCATTAACAGTGTTCCTGAGGAACTGTTCCTTAGTGTTCCTGAGGAAGTTGGGCTTTGGGGTTTTGCTCAGTAACAGCTTTGGTCTGATTTTCTGTACAGTTTTATGGTCATGTTCCCAAGAATGCTCCCTGGGATGGGCATTTCTGGGCAGTGAATGCAATGCAATGAGCCCCTTTGGGGTTTCCAGGAAGCCAGCCTGGCTTTAGAGACTGCTTGGGGAGGGTGGCTGTGTTTTTGGCTGGGAGGGGACATGCCCACCTGACAGCCCTCAGCAGGGGTGCTGTGCCCCAGCCTGCTGGGCTCCTTCCCCTGGCCTGCAGCACCAGGGAAGGGTTGGGGTCAGTTGGTTTTGCCTCCTTCAGGGTGCTGGAGGTGCCTGTGCCAGCCCAGCTGGAGCCACCCTGGGCCATCCTCCCTGCCCACGTGCCACCAGTGCTGTGTTCCCTCCACGGTGGCTCTGCCATCAGCTGTCTCAGGGACACTGGGTGCCTGCCTGTAAGGCAGAAGGAAAATTTATGTCCTAAGAAACAATGCCAGCCAAAAACTGCCAACCTTCCCTTGTGTGTTTTTATAGGACTCTCTTGGAACCAGAAGTAAATGGCTTTTAAGCACCAGCACCTAAATATGGAGTCATGATGGATTGGGCTGTATGTTTTTGTTTAAGTTCCTAAAATAGACTTTTGAGATTGGAAATGCCTGGTGAGGCACAAAAGGAGACAGTGAAAGCTGCACTAGTGGTGTTGCTGGCAGGAGAGGCTGGAGCTGCAGTGAGCAACCCATTTATCCACACCAGAAAACAAGAGAAACCACCACAAAAGCAGGCTTTGGTACATCTCCAAAAGCCTTCCCTTGAAGGGAGGATGGGATTTGGTGGTTGACAGCCAAGGACAAAGCTCAGGCTCACAACCCTGTTTGGAGCCAGCTCTGGGTGCAGAGATCAAACCCTACAAGGATGCCCAAGCACAGGGAGGCTGCTCAGAGACTCTCCTCCCACAGGGCAGTGGTGGGTATGTGGGGAGAATGGGTTCAGCCTGGCAAGTGAGTCAAGGAGGAAGGGAAGCATCCTCAAAGTATCCCCACCAAGCCGGGCTTCCCCATCACCCAGCTCTTAAGGACCCTTAACTTTTTGTTGAAGTACTACACCAGCTAAAAAAAAAAACAAAACCAAGAATCCCCAACAAACCACCCAGCCCCCAGAACCTGGCAGCACTGGTGGGTTCCTGGTGCCTTTGGAGGTGCTGGCTGAGTTGTTCCCGGGGTGCTCAGCAGGGACCTCGTTCCCATGGAGGGCTCGGGGAGGGCCCCGGCTCTGCCATCAGCCCCCCCAGCTCTCGGGTTTCCTTCTGCTTCCTCACCCGACCCGGGCTGAGCTTCCCCAGCAGGGGCCAGCAGGGCTCCAGCCTGCCGTGCCAGGAGCTGCTGGGCACCGCGTGCTGCAGCAGCCACAGAGCCTGCTGCCCAGAGCCCCAGCTCAGGTGTTCCCTCTGGATGGGGCTGCTGGAAGGCCGTGGAATCACAGGTGCCAGCATCTGTGACTGGGACAGCCTCAAAATAACTAAGGGTTAGAAAACTGCTTGGAAGTACAATCAACTGATGCAATAGCCACAGAGCTGTAAAGCAGGGACCAATCTAAACCTCCTGAAATGACATTGAGGAGCAGTTCTTGCTCCCTCACCAGTTTTCTGAGGACTTACTGCAGCAGGAAGGAAGAAATGCTCCATTTGTTCAGCCCTATTTTATCCTTCAGTGCGGCAGCAGTTGCCTGAACGAACAAAATAAAAGCTGGTAAATGAGAAGCCAGTGTTGGTTATTAGCCATGGGGGAAATTTTAAATCAGCTTCTGTAATGCCTAAATATGAGCTGATTTATTGGCCTTGTCCATGGGGAAAAGCCAGAATAGCTGTTTATATATGCTGATAGGATCAGTGTTTGCTAACTGTGAAGTACATCACAGCAAAGGGGAGGTGGAGGAAAAGGCAGAGGAGCTGTGGCTGCCCCACGGCTGAGGATGCTCAGGGCTGCTTGGATGGGGCCTGGAGCAGCCTGGTCTGGTGTAAATATCCCTGCCCACGGCAGAGGGGTGAATTATCACCGTGGGTTTGTCCATTCTGCATTAGCAGCATTCATTATATTGTAATCTTTGCCAGTAATTGGTAGAGCCATGCTGAGCAGAGCCTCGGGCCGGTGATGTGCTGCCCTCTGCAAACCAAGAGCTCCCGTCTCCCCGGCTCCCTCAGGGTGGGATGGGAGCAGTGGGTGCCCTCTCGCTCCGTGGGGCCCGGCGGGCTTCCCAGCGGGTTCCCGTAAAGGGGAAGTGTTGTTTGCATCTCGGCAGCTCAGCCCGGCAGATCCCGCCTTCGCCTCCTCTCGTTAATGATTGAATCCTGAGCAACCGCGGCGGCGGCGGCGGGGCTGCACCCCGGGACCCCACAGCTCTGCCGGGACCCCACAGCTCTGCCGGGACCCCACAGCTCTGCCGGGATCCCACAGCTCTGCCGGGACCCCACAGCTCTGCCGGGATCCCACAGCTCTGCCTGGATCTCACAGCTCTGCCGGGACCCCACAGCTCTGCCGGGATCCCACAGCTCTGCCTGGATCTCACAGCTCTTCCGGGATCCCACAGCTCTGCCAGGATCCCACAGCTCTGCCAGGACCCCACGGGTCTGCCGGGACCCCACAGCTCTGCCGGGACCCCACAGCTCTACCAGGACCCCACAGCTCTGCCAGGACCCCACAGCTCTGCTGGGATCCCACAGCTCTGCCAGGACCCCACAGCTCTGCCAGGACCTGCAGCACCACAGCCCTGGGCATGGTAAGGGTTCCAGTGCTGGGCAGCCTCTCCTGTTCCTGGCCCATTTCTGAGTGGGCTTCTAACTGCTTTACCTTCTTACCTTAAAAGTGATCCATCAGGGTTTTCTAACCCTTTTCCTAACAACTTGCTAAATGAATGTATCTGTCCATGTCAATTATTATTGCCATTTGAAGTGCCAATGTCTGTGATGTGCTGTCTGGATTTAGAATCTCACTAAGGTGTGGAGTTTCTCCTCAGGAGAAACAGGTGCAGCAGGTGAGGTCTGAGCAGAGCAAGCACTCTGTAGCATCTCTGTCTCCTGGGGGGCACAGAGTGAGTAACTCTGGAGAGACTTGATGGAAACAGCTTTGAATTCAGTTTTCTGAACTCAAAGCTGAACTTTGAGTTCAGTTTTCATCTATATCCCAGTTTCTGGCATTTGATTTTCCCTGCCTTCCAATTGTTTGCTGACACTTTATCCAAGGCTCTCACCAAAAGCTGTCTGTGTCCTGCAGGGGCAGGTGGCTTTGCTGAGGAGAGGAGTAAACACTTGAGATCCTGCTCTCTTTCCTTCCCTGGACCTGAAAGCATTTTTTTTTAACCAGCCTTCAGAAAGCAAGCAGGCTCATGTGTGGTGCAGCTTCAAAGAAAGCTTTGGCAGGATGCCCAGGAGATGTGCTCCATCCTCCGTGCAGTCCTGGTACCCAGTGACCAGCCCAGTGCACTGAGTGCTGGATGAAGGGCTGGGTTAATTTAACAAGCACATCTCTCCTGCCTCCCTAACGAGTTCCCAGCAGCGCTGGTGCCTTCCTCCCTCACCAGCCTTGTCAGCAGAGCTCTGCCTCAGTGATGAGGGAGCACCCACGGGACTGGCGTTGGGTAACAGGGGCAGATGACTCCACGAGGCGCTGACAGGGCACCCAGGGGCTGGTTTCACTTTCCTGGCCCCTGGCTCTGCCCTGGGTTTGGCCGAGCAGCAGCTGGCTCCTTGTGACTGATGCCTTCACTCAGGTGATGCTCCCGCTTCAGTTCCTCACACAGGTCTTTGCTGGGGTGAGTTTTCACCTCGTTTTGCAGCTCTGATCAGTGTCTGCAAGTACCAACCCCACGTGTGAGAGACATTGTTTGAGGTCACTTACCCACTTGCCCTGTAGCCTGGAAGGAAATTGCAGGCTGCAGTCACCGATTCCAGCAATGATACAACAATAACTGTGCAATGATCTTTCACTTGGCTTTGGTGTTTACTTTTTCCTTTTGATTTTCTAGGCTGTGAACGAGACCAGTGACCATTTTCTGATGAACCGAGTACTAGAAAAGTATTATCTCTCCACCATGTACAGCCTTGAGTTCATTTCAGGTGCCATTGGAAACACCATTGTGATGTTTGGCTATATCTTCTGCCTGAAGAAATGGAAAAGCGGCAACATCTACCTGTTCAATTTATCCATCTCAGATTTGTTATTTCTGTGCACTCTGCCCATCCTGGCCAACAGCTACTCCCAAGATCAGTGGGCAAAGGAGAGCATCCTGTGCCACAGCAACAGGTTCCTGCTGCACGCCAACCTGTACAGCAGCATCCTGTTCCTGACGGCTGTCAGCGCTGACCGGTACCTGCTGGTGAGGCACCCCCTCCGGGACCACGTCCTGCAGAGCAGGAGAGCAGCTCTCCTGGTGTCCCTTGCCATATGGATCGGGGTGATGCTGGAGCTGCTGCCACTGGTGCGTTTCCTGGAGCCTCTAAAACCCACCAACAATTACAAGTGTCTTGACTACGCCAGCTCTGGAGACCCCACCGAGAACCTCATCTACAGCATGTTCCTGACTGTCTTTGGCTTCCTCATTCCTCTCCTGACCATGTGCTGCTTCTACGTGAAGATGGTTCGTTTCCTTAAAACCAGGAGCCAGCTGATCAGCTCTGCCCTGACCCTGGAGAAGCCCCTTGCCCTGGTGATCCTCACCATGGTTATCTTCTCCCTGCTCTTCACTCCCTACCACGTCATGCGCAACGTCCGCCTGGCGTCCCGGATCCCGGCCTTGAACGTCTCTGAGCGCACGCAGGGAATCATCAGCACCATTTACCTCATCACCAGACCCTTTGCCTTTCTGAACAGTGCCATTAATCCCGTTTTTTATTTCCTGATGGGTGACCACTTCAGGGACATGCTGGTGGCCAAAACAAGGCAGCTCTTGGGCAGGCTGACCAGCACTGGGAAGGGAATGAGTTAAGGAGAGCCCTTGTAGTGGGAGAGGTCTGGCAGGGAACTCTCTCAGGGGCAGCATTCAACAATGTGCCATTTTTTCTAGATAATCTTATTTATGCAATAGAATAGGTATGAACTGATTGTGTTCCTCTAAATGCACCTGTTACCTTATTGTGCAGGAGACTTCTGCTGAGCTGCCTCCAGCAAAGCAGGAGGGATGCTCTGCTCGCTGCCAGCAGGACAGCAGGGCCCTGCTCTGGGGCTGGGATACCCCACAGCCCGTTCATACTGCAGTCAAAAGCCCATCAGGTCAGCTCTTGGAGGGAAAACACACTGCTCTCAGCCAGCTGCTGTGTGAGCAGCAACGGGGCCTGGCCTGGGACAAAACGTGCTCCACACATCAGCAGGACAGCCAGGCAGGCTCACCTGGGCACTCACACTGCCCCTGCTCAGGTGTGCAGTTAACTGCCTGCAATTACTGCCTGGAAGTGCCCGGGGAATCTACAGCCTCGGAGTTCAAACTCCATTAACAGTTCTACTAATGAACCAGGAGCTAATGAGGAGCCAGTCCCTGCCTGATCCCTGCAGGATTGATCAGCAGCACAAGTTCCTCTGCAGTGGACTGAGCTCACTTCAGACAGACAGGGGAAGGATGGATGGAGTAAGGAGCTGCTGTGAGCTTGGGCTGGCCCAGGGTTGCTGGGAGGGTGGGCAGGGGGTGGGCAGGGCGTGGGCAGCCCCCTCCCCTGCTGCACTCCTGCAGGCCCTGCCCAGGGACTCGGTGCTGGCACAGCCATCAGGTGCCCCCCAGCTCATCCTGGGCTCTGCTCTCAGGTGTGCCAGTCACCTGCAACATGCTTCACTGTGCTGGTGGCACCAGCCCCTGGATAATAAACTGCTTTAAAAACCAGAAAAGGACTCCTCTGTGTTGTTTTACTTTATTTGCTGATCCATAACAGCTCAGCACCTGCCCTGGTCCGTGTCACACGGTCCTGTGCCTTGACACAGCCCTGTGGCAGTGTTATCAAAGCAGGGTCTGGTTCCCAGCCCCACACAGCAGCAGCGCTTCTGGGCCTGCCAGGGAGGTGACCCTGTGCTCTCCACAGAAATGCAGAGGAGACTTACTTGCTTTGGGGGTTTTTAGCACCCAAACAGCCATGCAGAGGCTCAAGGTGCTTTGTCAGTTTAGATTTCCTCCTCGAGGCTGGATTCCCTGGAAGAGGAGGCACTGCCAGCCCAGCAGCATCCAGGAGTCACTGCCCTGGTCTTGCCTGGGTCCTGCCCCACTGTGCTGCCCAAGGAGCCCAGGCCAAGCCCCGAGGCAGGGCTGGAGCCACGGGCACACTGGGTGCCACTGCCCTCTCCAGAGAGGTGTCTGCACACACGGGGCGTCCCACGCCCGTGTCGATGGCCAGGAGTGGTTTCTCCTTGTGAACCATGTGTGGGGACAGTTCTTATGGATTAATATGCTCAATCATTTGTTTTGCTGTGTCCACTGAGGGGAGCAGGGTCATCTGCTCCTTCTGAGTGACTGAGTCAGTGCCTGGGCACACCCTGGCACGGCATTCACCCACGGGCAGCCACCAATGCAGGCTCTTCCTGTCCATCTGCACCACAGATCCAGCACCAGGAAGCTGCACAGGCAGCCCTTGTGCCTGTGTCCTGGGACCCCAGTGCTGAGCAGAGCTCCCAGCATTGTGTCTCCTGGCTCCATCACAGGGATGCTGGGTTTGCCCCAGCACCAGCCTGGTCACCTGGGACCTGCACTGCTCACAGCAGCCTCTCCTCAGCTGGGGAGCTCCAGGCACCTCAAAGGGACTCAAAGACCTGCTGGGCTCTGTCCTTCCCCCTTCTGGGACAGCCCTGTTTGTACCTTTGGTTAGTGGCAATCTCTAAGGTCTCCATGTCTTCCATTTCCCTAAATTAACGAGAGAAACTTCTGATCATTACACAGCTCACTGTGGTGCTGCTGGTCCTGCAATTAAAAACGTGATAAAAAAGAGAATAAAAAACACTGCATTCAAGCTTCACATACATGTTCCTCTCTGCTTAATTCTCCTACTCCTGAGCAGTACACAGAAAAAATTAAATTAATAAAGCTCCAGAGCACTACCTGGCTCACCTGACTGGGCTGGGCAGGGCTGAGGCAGGGGCAGGTGTGGGTGCAGGTGATGGGCAGTGGGTTGTGGGTTCCCCCAGGCAGAGCCACACTCGGGCTGCAGGCACGGGCATCAGCACAGCTGGACACGGGCTCTGCTCCTGATTCAGACCGGGGTTTTTTAGTTTCATTTTGTTTTGTCTTCCCTTATTTTGGGTGTGGGCTGAAAATGCCTCCAGAACAGGAATTCGGCTGTGAGTCAGCCTGAAAACAGTCCAAGCATGTTTTAGTGGCGGTAAGTGACCTAAAAATAACTGCTCCTGGGAAGAGTGCTGAGGGCAGGGCTGGGGCTGGGGGCTGCCCGGCCCTGCCAGCCCAGCTTTCCCAGGCAGGCACAGGGCACGGCCCTGGGCTGCTTTCAGCCTCCCCTGCAGCTGCAGGAACCTCTCTGGAGGGAATTCACAGCCAGCTCCACACCCATGAGGAAACACATGGATTTATTTCTTATTCGTTCCAAACCCAACCAAACCTCAGGTCCTCTGCAGCTTGGAGTGTGTAAAAAGTCCTGCAATGTTTTCCCTGGCATTTAGAGGGAATTTCCTGGGTTTGCCCTTGTTCCCATCACCTTTTGCCCCCCCACTGCCCAGGCAGTGCTGCTGCGGGGTCAGGTGCCCCTGCTGCTTGCCCCAGCTCTCTGTGCCACAGCAGCTCCTGCTCTGCATTATTTTAATAATGATTTATGAGGGATAATGATTTATGAGTGCCCACACAGGCTGCCCAGGGGCCGGGGGCTCAGTGCTGAGCTGTGGGAGGGTGGCTGCCTGGCCAGCCCTGGACACCTGCAATGAGCTGACACCCTCTGTGGGGGTTCCAGCAGTGTGTCCTCACCCTGCCACAGCCACACCGGCAGCTCAGAGTTTAACTGCTCGTGTTGGCAGGAGTGAAGATACGAATTCAGCTGACTTCTGCTTGGTTTCAATTTGGTTTTCACTTTCTAAATATATTTAAGCTAAAAATAGTCCTCCTGGAGCCCTTTGTGCAGGGTGCACACCAGCCCAGCACTCTCCTCTGGCTGCTGAGGTGTGGTCACCCCTCTGGGCAGCATCCCAGGTGTGCAGCAGCACCCATGGAAACACCCACAGCTTCACCTGCTTGCTCAAAGCAGCTTCTGGAGCAGCAGCATCAGGGCCTGCCCTGAGCACAGCAACACCTGGGGGCTGAGCACTGCAGGGATCTGATCTCAGAGCAAGGTGCCTGCAAGACTCATCTTCCTTTCAGTTTTCTGTGTCTTATCGAGGCTTTGACCCACATAAGTGAAGTGGAACATTTAACTGCTGCTTTGTTCATTCTTGCACTCTTGCCTCACTTCCTGACACAGCCACATAAGAGTCACAGGATGGAAGGCCTCACAAATAACTGTCCAGATGAAATTGTTAAATTATTTGATGAATAAAGCAATCCAGCAGCTTGCCTGCTGCCTTTTGAAATAAATCCTGTGCTCTCGGCTGCTCCAAGGCTCGGTCTGAGGAGTTCTTGCTCCTTCCCAGAGCCCTGCTCTGTTTGGTGAGTGCTGCTCAGGGCAGACACAGCCCACTTGCTGTTGGCCCAGTTCCTTCTTTCTGATGGGAAAGGTGGGGACTGAGCCTGGCACAGCCCAGCTTTCCAAACACCCTGGGGGAAATAGTGAGGGAGCTGTGAGCCCACCCAGGCAGGGGCTGGGCAGGGGCTGGGGAGGGCCCACTGCCCAGGTGAGGGGCAGGAGCAGTGGGCAGTGCTGCTGAGGAGGAGGGAATGGATCCCACATACCCCAGGAGCTCCATCAGACGGGGTATGGGACCCAAAGGGGTTAAAGAGGAGCCTGGTGCTGCCTGCACAAGGACCCTGTGCTGTGTCTGGGCTGGTGGGGGCACAGGTGCACAGGGAAGGAGCAAGCTGAACAGGTAAGAGTGAGGTGGCAGTTCTCAAAGGTCCCTTTTGTAGCTAACCAAGTTACAGCAGCAGAAATTGCTGCTGCATGTGGCACCTCTGGGGGAGGCCTGGCTAAGCTGCAGAGAGAGCTTGTGTGTGCACTGTGGGGCTGGGCTCTGGTGGGACAGCCAGATGGAACCAGGAGCTACTGCAGAGAAATGAAATGACCCAGTTTGGCTTATCTGGCAACGGAAATGTGTGCTCAGAGTTTGTGCTGCAGCCTGAGGGGGAGCTGCCCTGTGCTGAGGCAGGGGCTGGTGAAGGGTGGCATGCAGCAGCAGGGCTGTGCCTGCTGCAGGTGCAGTAACTGAGAGGCAGAGTGCACAGACCCAGTCCTTGGAGCTGGGTTACAAGTGCAACCACCCAGAAATACCCCTGTGAGTGCAAGTGCCAGGAGCAGCTGTAAGCCAAGGCACAGCCCGGAGCTGCCCTGGCTCTGCAGGGACACAGGGCACTGCTGCCTCAGCTGGCCTGGGAAAGGGCTCTGGGTGTGGGAGCCATTCCAGTGGGCTCCCTCCACCCTTGGAATGCTCCTTTTAAAAGGAATTTGTAGTTTCTCTCTTTTTCTTCAAACAGTGCCAGCATCTCCTTTCCCCTGATCAGCCCCTGGAGAGTCTCAGGACAAACACGACATTACCTGCTGGACCTTGGGCCACCACATCTGCTTTGTTACTGAGCAGCTCCTGGCACTCCAGGGGTTTTCCATTCTCCTGAAGAAATACAGCTCCTGGGATGCCTGGTTGTGTTCCCCTGGCAGGTTTACTAGAGGAAATCCTCCTCCTGCAGGAGCACAATGGCTGGGGGCTCTCCAGGGTGAGCAGCAGCCAGGGAAAACAAACATCATCCTGTTGGAGCACATTTCTACAGAGGCCTGAATTTAAAAACCTCATGTATGAGGTTCAGTTGCCATGATTTTATACCTAGCCATATATTTTTGACAGGAGAGGAAGTACTTTATCACCCTGATGTTTATTTTTCTTTATGGTGAATGGGGATATTCTAGTTTCTCTGCGTTTCAACCCAGTATTTTTGCAGGGAATGCTTTAGCTATCGACTGCCCTAAGAAATGCTGGCTTCTCTGAGGTCTGTGTCTATAGCTCTGTCACAGAGAAATAAGCTCTCCCTGATCTGGAAGCAAATTATTTTCAGTGCCCATTTGTCTTTCAGGGTGGTTTTTTTTTTTTTTTTTACTTTCCTTTTAATCAGTTGTTGTGCATTTCAGGGCAATCATTACAAAATGGTGATGCCTCACAAAATGCTGCTCATTCTGCTTTATGCAGAGAAGTGTCACAGGAGACTCTAGATGGCTCAATTTCCATAAAATCCCCTTGAATTTGGGGTTTGGTTGTGTTTCAGGAGGAGTGCTGTGACCCCAGGTGCCTGTCCCAGCCTCATCCTGCCTCCCCTCAGGAGCAGTGCACGTCCTTCATCCTCATCCTGTGCACGGAGCTGGAGCTGATGAGCAGATGCTCTCTCCTCTGCTTTGATTTCTGTTATTTCCTAGAAGGATTTCAGTAGTAACCTCAAAGGATCCCCAAATGACTTTTCCTGTTCCCATCAGGGATTAATTCAGTCTTTGTTTTCTCCTGCCTGCAACACCTTTGGGCAGAGTGTTTGGTATAACTTGGCAAGGGAAGAAATAACATCAGGACTGACCTTGTACCAAAATAAATAGAGAGGAATTAATGTTTAGTTACAATTATCCTGTTCTCATTAACAGTTCCTCTGCTCACTGTGACATACAAAGTGCCAAAGGGTTTGGTGTGACTTCTGCTGTATTTATGAAAGCAGCTTTTCCAGGCCTGCTGCCTGTGAGAGGGGGAATAAGCCTGCTTACCTCCTGAAATGCTTTTCAGACCACTCTGTGTAGAACCCAGTATTGCTTTGCACAGATAAAAATAAAAATAAGGAGAGTTAAATGGTTCCTCTTAGCTGCTTTATTCCTATATTGAATTATATCCGAGAAATCCGTTTTTCTTAAAGCTGCTGCCTGTGGTTACAGTGATCCAGCCCATGTGCTGGTAGCATTGAATGTGAGTTTCCTCAACAGTATTTCTTAGCCTGACAGGCTTGATTTTGATTCCTTAGGCTCCTTAAATCTTATTTTAAAGCAGGTTTCTGCCTCATGCCTGTAACATGCAGACTGTAAATCTGCTGAATGGACCCACTGTCTGGATGTGCCACTTCTTATTTATTTTTCTCTCCTTCTGTAATAGTATCTTTCCTATTTCTTTATATCCCCTTCAAAAGCACAAGAGACAAAGGATGCCTTTTTCACTGAAACAACCCAATTAAAACATGCCCTAATGATTAGTTACTTGCAATCTGATTTTTTTTATGGCATGTAGCTGTAGTCACTACATACAAATTGGGAAGAGTACAACTTTAAATTCCAAGTTAGAGAGTCCAGCTGGTGTTTACTGAATGAGCTGAACATTAACCCCAGCTCTGGGGATGTCACCCTCCATCCCAGTATGGCCATGGCACCCACTGGTCTGTACTGGGCAAGCCCTGCTCTGCTTTTCTGTCCGGGGCAGGGCTGTGCCCCACTGGATAGGGCTGGGAGCCTGGGCACTGACAGACGGGGTGGATGCTCTAGGAACAGTTGTGTCAGAGAAGAGCAGATCATCTTGGTTTGTGTCAGAGTGAAGTGGGTGGTGTGTTCTGTCTGTCCTCTGTCTGTCTGTCTGTCTGTCTGTGGGGTCTGTGCCTGTCACCACGCTTTGGTTACCTGGGGGTCCATCATGCTCTTTGCAGTTCTTGAGCCATGTGTGATTACAGAAGAAAACCCTGAAATTGTCTTTTTTTTTGACATGGCCTTGGTGAGAGCGAGACAGAAACAGCACTCTTGTCATCTTCCTACATTTTCATTCTGATTATTTTGCTTTGGGCATGGCAGGATGGGGCTGGTGCCTCCCAACGAGGGCTGTCAGCCACTGAAGCTGTTCCAGTGAAGTAATGTGGCCTCTCCTATGCTGTGAACCCAAGTACCCCCTGAAATACTTTCTCTGTGTTGGTTAATTGCTCAGGCTGGGAAAAGATGTGCTAGAAAGTGCTGTGTGGAGGGTGTCTCCAAGCAGATGATGTGTCTGAAAGTAGGTCTCAGCCAGACCCGTGTGAATTAGCAGTGTCTTCTGAAGAAACTGAGGACTGTGGTTTCCTGCATAGACAGAAAGATAGACTGGACTGTTTGCAAGGCCGCAGGAGACCTTTAGGCATCTCAGGCAGGGACATGAAGATCTCGGCTGTCCCACACCACCCGAGCACCCTCCTTGTCCCCAGCATCCCCTGAGCTGGGGACAGCAGCCCTGTCCCCTCTCAGCCCTGTCCCCTCAGCCCTGTCCCCTCAGCCCTGTCCCCTCACAGCCCTGTCCCCTCAGCCCTGTCCCGGCGCCCGGCAGGCGCGGCTGGGCCGGGCGCTGCCCGGCACTCGGCTGTCTGTCTGCGGGCAGGTTTATGACCCGATGTCCCTGCTAGGTGCCGGGAAGGCTCCGCGGCCTTCCCGCAGAGCCGCCGGCTGCTTTGCCTTCCAGCCGTGCTCCTGGCAGTGCCCCGGCCAGCCGGGCCCCTCTGGCACAGCAGCCTGGCGCTCCGCGAGGGGAGCGGCACGGGCTGGGCTGCTGCCGGAGCTGCTGGCAGCGTGTCACACTTACACCGGTGTGCAGGCACACACGGGCTGGGCTCTGCCGGAGCTGCTGGCAGCGTGTCACACTTACACCGGTGTGCAGGCACGCACGGGCTGGGCTCTGCCGGAGCTGCTGGCAGTGTGTCACACTTACAACGGTGTGCAGGCACGCACGGGGTGCTGCCGGGCTGCAGCCGGGCCCGGCTGGGCCGGTGCTGGCTGAAACACGGGCAAACAGAGCATCCTTGTTACCTGGCTGAGGGTGTGGGGGTCACTAAGTCACGTCTGCCTCGCTCCTTACACCCTAATGTTCCAGTGCACGCGTAGGCCAAGCAGCAGCAAAGCTCCACCATCACATAGGAGTGAAACCAGAGTGTGAGGTGTAATGTTAATGTCCTTGCTTGGCAGGAGGGGACTGCTGCTCCCTGTCACTGCCTGCTGGAGCATGGCTGGGTTGTACAGTGAGGCTGTGTGTGCATTCTTGTGTCCTTTAGAAACACCTCTCTGTCTGGAATTGCTGTGTTCTGTGTGAAGGCAGATTCACCTTGTGCTTCCACTTGTGTCCCTTGGCAGTTTCACAGCAGAACACTTTCAAACGTGGCTCTTTTGGGTCACAGATTCACAAATCCTCTGGAAACAAAAGGGGCACTTTGGTAAAACTCCACAGCTTTCACCACAGCAGCGTTGCCTGCTCAGCAGCAGCCTTGCTTTCTGTTAAATATTGAGAGTAACAAATAAGTAGGTGGCTGTGGTTTTTCCCTGAAGAATTTCTTTGTTTCCAAATGTGGCTGTGAGCTATTGATGCCTCTGTCACCCAGGGGACAGGCAATGCCCCCCCAGCTGGGCAGCTCAGATTTGAAATGGTGGATTTGGAGATGGGACCGAAGTGCCTGAAGTGCTGGGTTGTGCAGGGGGCTGGGGATGCTGCTGTGTGCTGGGGGCAGCAGGAGGAGCGGGTCCAGCACCCAGCTGCAGCCCGCCGCGGGGTGGGACCGCTCTCCTCTGGAATGTGCCCCAGCATCACAGGCACCGCGGCCCAGGCAGCCTCCGAGCAGGGGAGCCTCACCCAGATGACGTGAGGGAAGTGAGGAGCACTTCCAGGAGTTAATATTTAATTTGGCTGCACCGGTGCGGGCAGGAATGTGCCATCGCTCTGGGAGCCCAGGGAGGCTCTGAAAGGCAGGGAAGGAGGGGAGTTCCACTGGCTCTTTGCCAGGCACGGGGATGATAGCATGTGGGATTGAAAAAGAAAATTAAATGAAGTCCTAGGCCTGAAAATCTGCAAACTTCTTAAAACTGGCTTTTCTTTTACACCTGGATACCTTCAGTAAAGAAGAAAAAGTAACTAATACAGCAGGAATGCTTTTAGTAGCATCACTTGTTTGGGATCTACCTTTTGAAAGGGAAAAAATGCCAAACAAAGCAAATAAGTGCCTGTTGTTTTACCTGGTGCACTTTGCATTTACATATGAATTTCATTTTTGGGAATTACATGTTTCACTTTTTGAGCCAACCCCCTCTTCCTTTGTGGCTTTGTGGCTGGACTCAAACAATGCTGTGTGGGACAGAGCCCAGGGATGTTGAGATGCTCCCACCCCTGCCCAGTGCCAGCCAGGCCAGTGTGCCCCTGGCACAGGTCTGCCTTGCTTGCACAGTTCCTCACAGAAAATACAAAAGCTGCCTAACAACACAAGAAGGCACAACAGGGTCAGTTGGTTATTATTTCACACTGGGGTTTAATATAAAAACATGAGGATCCTGCTCCTGGTTCCCATATCAGGGAAGAGACCTTTGTTTCCAATCTGGATCTGTTTGACACAATATCCAGCAGGAAGGCAAAGCTGTTATCTCCAACACGGGGATGAAAATGAGGAGCGAGGACTCTTTATCTCCTAATGAGGGAGAGACGAGATTGTCCATATGTTTCCCACACTTCCTCTGATTCAGATAATCTCCTAGAGATTAACCAGAGCCTTCTTGTTCTTTGCAAACAAAACAAAATGCTCCTGCCCCTGAAAACTTTTGCAGCCATTATTTTTCAAAACAAAGATGTGACCAAAATTTGGAAAGAAAATAAGAAGGATGGAGTTGGGTGATTGGTCAGACACTGCCAGCCTTAATGGGAAAGAATTAAAGCTACTGCAAAGTTGGGAACAGAAACCCCTTCAGCAGCACCATGACATGGGCTGGCCTTGCTGCCTTTCTGAAGGAACTCATTATTTTAATAATTGCAGCCTAAGAAATACCTCAGGCTTTCGACTCTTCAGGAATAATAACAAAGAAAAGGAAAAGAAGCTGGACAGTGCTGTCATCTGTGCCAGCACCACTGCTCACCCTGTGCAGTCTGGGGTGACAACACATTTCAGCTCAGTTCAGAAGCAGTGTCCCAAAGCAAACCATGGGTAATGACGTGCCACCGAGTGTGTCTGTGAGCAGTTTCAGCCCCTCATCAGAGCCTGAAGATCCCCCTGCTGCACGTCTGACAGCCCAGGGCAGGCAGATGGGCCCTGCTCTCTGTTTGCAGCCCGGGTGCTCATGTCAGATTCCATGGGGGTGTTTGCTAGCACACTGTGCCCGGCACTTCCAGGGCCGGATCAAGAGAGGAGAAAATCTGATATTTCAGCCACCATTTTCAGACTAGGCTGGGCCCCTCTCCATGGAGGCCTCTTGTCTGATGGAGGCCTTGAGGATGTTGGGTTTCTGCTGACAACCAAGGGGATTTTTATCTGCTGTATCTCTCTGGGTGAAATTTTACTCTGAGCAGGCTGCTGAGGATTTTACTCTGAGCAGGCTGCTGAGCCTCTGGAAAGCCCAGAGAAGTAACCAGGGTGCCTGTGCTCTGCTTCAAAAAAGGTTTCAGGGTGGGAAGGGATCCCCAGTCCCGAGTATCCCTTTGCCTGCCAAAACACACAAAACTCTGTAAGAGGAATGGGTATTTCTCAGGTGACTATTCCAAATCCTAGTAAAATCAAAGCAGTGTATCATTTACTTTCTGTAACTGATTTTACTGTTTATGAGTGATTGAAATCAGGACTCAGGATTTATCTTTCTCACCACGGGGCAGTTCTGGTGGCAGCCTCAGCGAGGAAGCTGTGCAGACACAGAGCTGTGCTCCCCCCGCTGCTGCCCGTGCCGCGGCCGAGCTGAGGCCGTGCCACCCCTGGCTGCTCCACGCCCCGAGCCAGGCTCAGGGACTCAGGGAGAGCTGTTCCCAAGCCCCTGCGACAGCCCGTGGGGTGGGGCGGTGGATCCAGCAGCGCTCCAGTGCAGGGCAGCAGCAGAGGGGGACACCGGTGGAGGAGCGGAAAGGAATGCCAGGAAATCCTATGCAGGGCCGGGCTGGCTGCAGCGTCCCTCGGCAGCGCTTCCAGGCTGCTCAGCCGCCTGCGCAGCTCCAGCTGCACCTGGGCACGGCCCCGGCTCTGCCGGGCACTGCGGGGCCCGCAGCGGCGGCTCCGCTCCCGGCTCGGGGCCCGGGCCCGAGCGCTCCTGCTCCGGCTGCTGGCACAGGTGGCACAGTTGGCACAGCCGGCACAGCTGGCACAGCTGGCACAGTTGGCACAGCCGGCACAGCTGGCACAGCCAGCACAGCTGGCACAGCCGGCACAACTGGCACAGCTGGCACAGTTGGCACAGCCGGCACAGCTGGCACAGCTGGCACAGCCGAGCGGGCCCACATGGCCTTTGCACGGCAGCCCTGCCCACGCCGGGCTCTCGGCTGCTGCCTGTGCACCCCCTGCCCAGGGCCGTGCCCACCACGGACACTGCCGGGCCGGAGCCTTTGGCTTTTGGCTTCGGCTTCAGCAAAGCTGGCACGGCCAGTGGGGATGGGGCACAGCAGCTTTTGCCCCCGGGGCTGAGCGAGGGACGGTTCCAGCTGGCTCTGAGTGCAGCAGAGCTTTGGGCGGAAGGGCTGCTGGCTCTGGGAGCCTGGAGATGGCGGTCACCCCAGCAGAAAGAGCAAAAGCGGGCCTGCAAGGGCCTGGCTGGCTGTGGGTGCCGGCCAGGCAGCCGTTATCTGCGGCTTGCAGCAGGAAGGAGTCCTGGGCACCGCCCCAGCCATTGCCCCATTTCCAGGGCCCGTGTCAGCCCCCAGCCCGTTTCCCCCGGCAGCTGCCCCCGGGCAGATTAATGGGTCACAGGGAGAGTCCGAACCGGCGTGTCCGCGTCCCTGGGGCGAGCTCCTCGGCACCGAGCGGGGCTGCGGCCGCCATGCAAAGCACTTCCTCTGCCGTGCCCTTTTTTACTAGCAGAAAGTAAGTTTTGCTTCCTTAAGAAAATAGAGATGCAAAGCGCAGCCCGTGGCCGTGGTTACCGCCGCACGTAGGGCTCGCTCAGTCCCTCGGCCCCACAGGTTTGGTGTCGTTCTCGGGCCTGTCACCGCTTCCCGTCGCAGGCCGCGGGCCCGGGGAGCAGCAGCACGCTGCAATTGGCCCCGTGGCAGCGGGAGGCGGTGGCTGTGCCAGCAGCGCCCCGAGCACCCGCGGGAGCCCCAGGTGGGACTGAGCCCAGCGCGGGGCCCGGCAGCCCGCGGAGCCCCCCGGGACAGCGGCCGGCCCTGACGGACGGTGAGTTGTTGGCAAAGCCGGGTGGTCTGTTGTCGTCTTTCCTTGTGCTGCTCTCCCATGTGCGTCTCGCTGTCTTGAGTTGGTGAAGGCTTGAATGATTTATTAGAAAAATGAACACTAAATGCAAGATGTTTTTTATGCAAGGCGTGAGTAACAAAACTCTGTGGTTCTGAAGAGCGTTAAAAGCCGCAGTCAGACCCACCACAGACCCTCCGTGGTGCGTGCTGGAGGTGCACTGGGACCCCCGTGGTGTGGAGCTGCAGCCTGAGTGAGCAGCAGCCTGCTCCCAGGGACAACAGGGCCAAACAGGGCCAAACAGGGAGCAGCTTGCTCCCAGGGCCATGCGGGACAAACAGGGCCAAACAGGGCCAAACAGGGAGCAGCCCGCTCCCAGGGCCATGCGGGACAAACAGGGCCAAACAGGGAGCAGCCTGCTCCCAGGGCCATGTGGGACAAACAGGGACAAACAGGGCCAAACAGGGAGCAGCCTGCTCCCAGGGCCATGTGGGACAAACAGGGACAAACAGGGACAAACAGGGACAAACAGGGAGCAGCCTGCTCCCAGGGCCATGTGGGACAAGCAGGGCGCGGGAGCCACCGCCATGGTGCCGGCGTGTGCATCTTCTCTTCTGCTTTCACTGCTTTTATCCGTTCATCACCTGTGGTGCTTACTGTGCTGGAGAGGTTGGCAGAGAGGTTTTCAGGTGCTTGCAGGAGCCCTGTGAGCTGGTTTAACATCTGCTGGGTGGTGGCGGGGGAGCAGAGCCAGGCCCGGGAGGCGCTCCCGCCATGGCTGTGCTCCGCTTTGGGTGGGGTGCACTTCCCAGCGGGGCCGGGTGCTGCTCCTCCGCAGGGTCCTGCCAGCCCTGGGTGTCCATCCCCGGAGCATCGCTCCTCAGCCCCGCTCTGGCACTCTGGGGACTGTTGGTTAAGCCCATGGGAGATTAAAATGACATTAATCCTCTGAGAGCCACCCTCCGCTCCCTACCGTGAAATCCGCTGCTGCTGGCGAGCGTGCCGCCGGTTTGCCGTGGCTGAGCACCCCGTTGGATGGTGCAGCAGCCACCGGGCTGAGCACCCACGCTGCTCCCGTGGGCTGGGGGAGCGGCCAGGCGCTGCTGCAGGGCTCCAGCACGAGCCGCAGGGAAGGACAGAAATGGCCTTTGCAGAAAGTGCAAAAGCTGTAATGTATATCACAGCTATTTGCTGGGAATTGCACTGTGGGTTTTGCTCATTTATGTGCTTGTAGACGAGGAGAAATTATAAGCATTTTCTTGCTTTCAGCAAAAATACTATCACGTAGTAGTTGCAGGAGGCTTTAAAATACAAGGACAAAATGGTGTGAGGGCCAGGTGATAAACTTGTGTGTTATATTTACAGAAATGCACATGCAGATGAGCTCACTACAGCAGAAACGTTTCAATGTGCCTGGCCTGGGGGGTGGCTGCCTGTGCCCTGCAGCAGCCACGGGAGCGGGCTCCGGAAGAGCAGGGAGGCAGCAGGGCCTTCTGTGGCAGCAGCCCTGGGGCTGGTGTCAGACCTTTTTGGGGAACTTGAGCTTCACCAGTGTTGCACAAATAAGGGCATCAGGAAGCAAACGGCTTCTCCAGCGTTGCAGTCGTGTTCAGTCCGGGTTTGAAGCAACTCGTGTTTCTGCCTTTAGTAAAGGCTCAAGGAGGGAAGGAAAATCAGAGTAGGGGTTGATTCAGGGGCTGCTGTATTGCAGCTATTTGGGGAGGTAAAATGAAGACATGGGACATACTTGGTGCTCTGGGGAGTTGCACTGTGGTTTCTGCCTCTGTGTGAGGCCAGGTACGGAGCCCCCCGTGGCCCTCATGGGTGGGAGCCCTGCAGTGAGGAAGTGTTTCTGTTCTGCTCGAGGTGCAACTGTGAAGAGGATGCCCACGGGCACCTCTGGGACACACTGGTCCCAGTGCCATGCCCCGGGTGACCAGTGGCCCTGCTGCCTGCCGGGCTCAGAGGGAAGGGCAGCGCCCTGGCACCATTTTCATAGCTCAGCCTCTCACCTCAGCAGCACCAGGGCTGCACTGACTCAGCCAGGAGAGCTCCTCTTTCTTGCTCCAGTTGCAACAGCACATGGGGACTCTAAAACACAAAATATCTCTCACACACAATGTTTCTCTTTGTCCTGAGTACTGATTTAAGTCTCCCGGGCTGAGTGGCGCACCATGCTGAGTGTGCAATGACATATTTCTTCATCTTTGCTGTTAGTCTGTTAGAATGGTGGGGATGAGGTGGTGATTGTTGGTGGTGTTGGGTGATGACCTGGGAGGCCCCTGGCTCTGAGATTCCTTCACGGTTTCCCCTTTACCCTGCCCTGCCTGGGCAATTTGTGATGACAGAGCTTGTGCCTGACATCTCTGCCCTAGGGTTTGATCCCCTGTAACCGGCAGGGACTGACGTGAATGGAACGCATTCCCTTCAGGGGATACAGTGAGAAATGCCATCACTGTGCCCAGGACACTGCTCCCGTCTCCAAGACACTGTCCTACGCCATTATTTAAGACGAATTTGGGCAGGGAGGAGTTTGTACAGCAACTTTGTGACCAGAACAAGTGCTTTGGTGATGTCGGTTCTCGGGGAGGAAATGGCCCAGGGAGCTCTTTGTGCTTGAACGGGAACAGGAAGAGCACGAAGGGCCCGGTACAATGGGCACTCCCAGGGCCCATCAGGGCTGTGCAGCCAGGGCTGCTGTGTCAGGGGACACCTGCACTGCACCGCAGCGAGGCAGACAGATGTAAAACATAGGATACCAGATGTCATGGATGTTGTTCTGGTATGGATTAAACGTCATTGAAACACAAGTGTAAGAACACGACGTTTTTCTGAAAGAAAATGGAATGCTTCTTTGTCCTTCTTTGTCCTTTCCGTCTCCAGTTTGTAGGATAAAGCCATCAGAGCTAACCAGCCGGTATCAGAAAGCTCCCCCAGCCTGTGGGCTGCCTGCACTCCCTCGGGCATGTGGCTCCCCTGCGGCTCCTGAGGCTGGGCAGCTCTGGGGAGGGATGCTCACTAAACCCATTCTGTTCCCAAAGTGCTGCCTGCTCTGTTGCAGGGGTGATTAAAGCACAAGAAAAGCCAAGTTAATTATATCCCCTCCAGGCCGTGTCATAGAACAAAAAGCCTCATGAAGGAAGGGGCGGGAGTTAGAGCTCAAGACCAGGTAACAAAATCTGTCTCCCAAAGTCAAGTAAGGGATTATTTGTTATTACTTCATCTCACAAAACATAACCCTCTGCTTAGGTGTTGGTGTTAAAATATGTTTAACACTACCAGACCCTGGAGATAAACTCTGGCTCTTTCCTTGTCTCTTTCCTCATCTCTTTCCTTGTCTCTTTCCAGTTTGTTTATGCCTTTCCTAAACTGTGCTTAGCAGCCCAGCGGTTTGAGGAGCCCTTTGCACATGGCCTTGGGTGCGTATCCTGGGACACATTGACACACCTCTGGCTAACCTAGACTATTGTGTTTCCTTTCCTGCACTCAGCTGTCAGTGTCAGCCCCGCGGCAGGACCGACACCTGCCCTGTGACACGGGGCAGAGCCGCTGCGCTGCTCTGCGGTGGGGCTGCGCTCGGGAGGGAGCGGCAGCGGAGCGGCTGCTCACGGGGGGCCGGGGAGCCCCCGCCAGCCCCCGCGGGCCCGCAAACCAGCCCCTCTGCAAAGGCTTCTCTCGCTAAGACCAAGGAAGAGCGGGAACCGGGAGGGAAGCAGGGTCCTTCCACCTGCTTTGGGCAGCAAATCTTTAGAGGAGCGCGTCCTCGGCAAGGGCGTTCGGGGGTCCGGAGCGATGGCGCGGGGTGCCGTGCGGGCACGGCCGGGCCGCGGAGCGCTGCCCGCCCCCGGGCCGCCGCTGCCGTCCCTCCCCCGGCCGGAGGCGGCGGGGCCGGGCACGTGTGCGGGCCCGGGCTGGGTGACTCATGAGGCGCCGGCCGCTCCGCCGCGGGGAGGATGAGGGAGGGCGGCCCCGGGGGAGGGCAGCCCGCCGCGCCGCCGCCCCGCGCCTTCCCCTCGCTCCCGCCGTGCCCGGAGCGCCGAGGCCGCGCCGGGATTAGGTGAGCGCGGCCGGGCCGGGGCCGGGGCCGGGCAGGGCTCCCCGCGGGCCCGGGGCTGCCGGCGGGGCGGGGGCCGGGTGGCGCTTCCGGGCGGGGCGGGGGCGGCGGCGGAAGCGGGGCCGGGGCTGGCGCGGGGAGCCCGGGCCGCCGCTGCCTCCGCCCGCCGCGCCGCGCCGCGCCGGCGGCACCGTCAGCATGAGGCGCTGAGCCGGGCGGGCCGCGCCGGCAGGGCCCCGCCGGCAGGCCCGGGGTGAGTGCGGCGGCCAGGCCCGGGCCCGGCGGCGGGGGGAGGCGGGCGGCGGCCCTGCCGGGGCGGCTCCGCGGGCAAGGCTGGGAGCTCGGCGGGCCGGGGACGGGCGGCGTTCTCCGCCAGGGACCGGGGCGCGGCCCCGCTGCCCGCGCGTCCCCTCGGTGTCCCCACGCGTGTCCCCGCCGGCAGCCCCGACCCCCCCTGGGCCGCGGGGCGAGCGGCGGGGCCGCCGGGCCGGGGCCGGGCCGGGGCTCGGGGCTGCCCCGGGAGGGCGGTGGGTGGGTGGGTGTCCTGCGGGCCGGTGTCGCGGTGCGGGCCGGGGCCGGGGCCGGGCGCGGTGCGGGCGCAGCGCAGCGCGGGGCGGGCGGCAGCGCCCTGTGCGCACTCCCCGCACGGCCGGGCCCCGCCGCTGCCGCCGGGCCGTGACGGACACACAGCTCGCTGTTGGCTTTGCAGAGAAAGTTCTTGAATTCAGAACTTTGCTTTGCAGGTGCGAACAAGTCCGTTTGTTAAGACGTTGGTATAGTGGAAGAGAAAAATGCAGGAACGTTGGTGTAAAGCGATTGTCTTGGAAAAATATGTGATTGCTTCTTTTAGAAAGAAATAATTTTTTTTTGGTGATTTTCTTGAGGTGGGGAATATATGTCCCAGAGCAAGGGAGAAGCAGGACACGGGTGACAGAGATAATGAAGTGCAGGAAAGCAGGGAAGGGATGTAACGGGAAAGAGGGATGGGAGTAATGAATAGCAATGGCAAATAACTGGGTTATGTCTTTTTTTGGCACTACGGAGAAAGGGCTCTAATGAAATGACAACACATTCCGAAGTGACAAGGAAACGATTTGCATAATGAATAATTAACCTGTGGCACTTGTTGCTTCAGGGGAAGTTTGGGCTAGAGCTGAGGAGAGCTTGGAGACTCCCCTCGGGCTGGCTGCGTGTGACACCGACCCTGAGCAGGCCCAGTGGCACAGAACAGTGTTATGATAATTTGAAGTAGATAAAAGAGGAAGAAATGAAAGGCTTGGCAGCGCCGTGCTCACTGCAATGGTGACAGGGCTGCTGCACGGGGAAGGTTGGGATGTGCCACTGCAGGAACCAGAGCTGTTGGAGCCTCTCTGCTCTGGGCTGAAAGCCGGCGTGGGTGATGGCCAGTTTGGGTGGTGATGGCCAGTTTGGGTGGTGATGGCCAGTTTGGGTGGTGATGGCCAGTCCGGGTGGTGATGGCCAGTTGGGGTGTATCCCACAGCTGCCTCCAGCCTGGTCCCCCCGGGGAGGTGTCTGACAGCCCTGGGGAGAATCTGTAAAGCGCTCCTGCAGCCTGCCCTCCGCGGGCTCTGTGCAGGGCAGGTGAGTGCCCCATGCCTTGGTGCCGTGTCCCAGCCCTGTCCCGTTGTGTCCCTGTGTCAGAGGCTGCTCTGGCTCCCCTGTCCTTGGAGCCACCCGTGCTGGAGGCCTGGAGTATAACAGTGCAGTCCAGGAGATGGTGATGGGTGCCAGCAAAGAGCTGGAGCCCACACTGGCCTTGGGAAGGGTGCTGCCCCACAGGGCTGGGGTTTGGCTGCCCAGAGCACACAGGCTGTCAAGGCCAGGTGGTTTCAGCCTCCCTGTCCAGGAGGGTTTCTGTGGTCACAGGAACATTCTTACACGTGTGGTGTAGATGAAGATCTGATGGCCGGCTCAGATTAAATCATAGGCTTCCCTCTCTGTTTTTATTTCCTTGCAAGTACTTGTTTTATTCTGCTGCTCCAGCGTCAGTGGGGAGGTGGTAGTGGCACAGGGATGCCTGTAATTAGGGGGATGAGCCTCAGCACCTCTTGATTCCTAAACAGTGGATGATTTCTGCTCAGGATGATTGCTGCTCAGGAGCTGGTGGATAATCTGCAGACATCATTTTCTGACACTGAGAAAGTCAGGCATGTTGGGTTATAAAAGGCCCTGTGGTAACTCCGTTACTTTCAGAGGCTTAATGGGTGTTTTCCTTAGGCATATTTTGGATGGGAATGCTGTAAACAGCATGTTAGCTAAGGCCAGCTCGTTAAGGTGAAACTGCAGGAAAAGTTCAGATCCCATTCGTTACGATTTATGTTCATGCCAAGGATGATTTTTGCAACTATGAGTTTATCAGCAGATTCCTGCTACTACTCCTGTCTGGAGGGAAGGGAGAGGGAGGATCTGGCAGAGTTCAATTGCTTCCCTGGGAATTCCTACCCTTGAGTGTGTCCTGCTGTACCCAGTCCTACACAGGGGCTCTCCTTTCCCTTGCAGGACTGGTGGTCTCCACTGTTTGTGTGCCTTAAGGATTAGAGCAGTTGCCTATGATTATTATTTTTAATTTAATTTTATTAACAATTATATACTGTAAACTTAGTTTCCCAAGTTATGCAGCAAAGTAAATGACATTTCTTTCCTCCTAGCCCACAGTTATTTACCAAAAGGATAAACATGTAAATATGTTTGAATGCTGTCCTCAGTGACATTTGGAGCCTGCTCTGCCGAGAATATGTGCAATTGCAATTCCATTAGTGTCAAAGAGCGTTCCCAGCAATTAACAAGGAAAGAGAAGGGACCATTAAAACCGTGTTGTAGTTGTGATGAAACTTCAATGCATCCTAAGATAAAGAAATACAATAACAAGAAAATAGAGCAAAGTGAAGGCTTTGTGTGGTTCCTGTGAGGAAACCACTCTCCCTTCAGCAGCAGGAGACATCTCCTCGTCAGTATTTGCTCAGAGAAAAAAGCCAGTGACAAGTGTTGGTTTACCCTGATCTGTGCATTCAAAACCAGCAGTAAGTTCTGCTGTTCTGAAGATGCTCTGAGTTCTCTTCAGCAGCTTCAGAGGCAGCGACAGGAGAGCCAGCAGCACCCTGAGCTGGGGCAGGCTGGCAGACATGAGGCTTCCTGTGCCCACTGGCAGCTTGGGGCTGGGTTTGACGTGTGCTGACCTCAGAGTGAAATCCCACTATCTGTCAGAAGAATTGCTTTTCCTGAAGGGTCAATTAATTTTTTTAAATGTCTACTTTCTGTCAACTCCTACCCTGTGAAATAGTCCATGTTTCAGATTATGTGAATTTAATTGTTACAGAGGAATACTTTTATCCAAAATATCTTTATTTTAAATAGCTGGGAAGAAAAAAAAAATGCAAGAGGTATAATTTATCCTCAGTAAAATCTGCCTGGAGTTCTCATCATTCAGCTTGATTAATCTTGAGTTTTTGAAGGTAAAATTGCTGTTGGTACAAATTAGTAAGAGCAGCAGCGGTGTGTAAGGTGACAGCACTTCTGTCACAGGGGGGCACAATCCTGCAGGTTGAGTTCATTTTGAGTTCATTCAGGAAAGCTGAGGCAGCTGGGCCTGAGTTTTGTTTAGCCAGATTATAACTCCCATAGGGCAAGTGCATGACCAGCATTAGCCCAGCCTGGGCCGGCTCAGCTTGGGTCTGTCTGTCCTTCCACAGCCCCACTGCCTCCTGGAGCTGCCCTGATCTGAGCACCGGGATAAAGTGAATCCTGTGTGCTCCTGGGACCTCTGCCTTGGGCAAATAGGCCAAATACTTGTTTTCTCAGAAAAATATTTTGGTACATAAATATGCAGGGTGTATATGAGTAGCTGAACGGAGTGAACTTCTGCAGAATGAAAAGCAAGAAGTGCTGGATAGGTTGACATCTGTCCAGTGCTTGGGTGTTTGGAGCAGAGCTGCACAGCCCGCCGTGGCTGGCCTGGCTGGGCTGGCTCCTTTTGTCAGTCCTTGTGAACGCGCAGGTGGCAGCTCCAGGCTGCAGTGTCCAGGTTTTCCTGTGGGAAGTGTACCTCGCTGTCCGCCCTGGGGCTGGCTGCTCTTGGAAAAGGAATTTCTTTTCCCTTATGTAACTTGTTGGTGTTACATCCAGAGTCGGCTCTTGCAAAAGCGCGTCAGTCTTGCTCGCAGTGGCACAGAAAAAACTTAGCAGAGCGTGCACTGAATTCCCCCCCTTATCTCTCTATAGCACATTTTATGTATCTTGTAGTGAGATGTTTTGTTTCTACAGTTTCAGACTTTGTGTTTCAGAAGATTAATAGACTTAGCAGCCCTGTTTGCTCAGCTTAGCAGCGATAACAATGTAATAAGTCATGAGACGGTCGCAGATCATCTGGCAAGGCGAAATGTGCCTTGGACTTGAACTTGGAGCAGGTATTATTTGCAGAGAAAAGTGAAATGTTGAAAGCATTATAAATAGCATGTCCTGACTTGGGTGGCTGTGGGTTCAGGTCCGCCTGCCGAGCCTGCACAGGAGGCAGCTGATGGCATCTGCGTTCCCCCTCGGACGGCGTTTGTACCGTACATGGCTGGCATTTACTGCAGCACGTCCCGAGGCGGGCCGGGGCAGCAGGGCCGGGGCAGCAGGGCTGGGCCCCGCGCTCCCCAGCCCTCCCGCAGCAGCTCGGTGCATTCCTGCTGCGCTGCTGTCCCCCGCGCCAGCCAGCCAGCCCAACTGCAGCCGGTGAGTAAGGACTTGGGAACCCAGAGCATTTTTGGGCTCTGGGCCCAATCCTGCTTCCAGAGAAGTTAATTGGAATTTTTTTTCCCTTCTAAAAAAGGGAGAGCAGTCCGAGGTGCCCAGCGCCGTGCTGCGAGGCCCGAGGTGCGGTGTGTGAGCCCGGGGCAGGGCTGGGCTGGGCTGCGGGCAGGCAGAGCCCCCGCGGGATGCGCTCCCGAGGCTGCCGGAGCCGCGGCGCTGCAGCGGCGCTATCTGCACTGCAGTGACGGTCCCCAGCGCTCCAGGAGAGCGGCCTTTCCCCTGGCCCTAAGGGAATGGCCGTGGGAGCACGTGGAGTTTGCCGTGCCCTTGGCTCTCGGTGCAGCCGCAGCCCGGAGCCTTTGAAGGCGGCGCTGGGCGGGCAGCGCGGAGCGGGGCGGGCTGCGGCGGGCAGGTGTGTCAGCTTTTCCGAGCGCCTTGCCAAGCCCAAGGCACAGCAGCAGCCCCGGCTTGGCCATATAAAGGAGGTGTCGGGGTGCGCGCAGGCGCCGGGAGCCGCTGGCAGGGCTGCTGTGCGGGGCCAGCCGCCCTTCCTCTTCCTCTTCCTCTTCCTCTTCCTCGCCGCTGCCCCGGGGCTGCCGGTGCCTCCGGCGGCCGGGGAGGGACGGTCCCGTCCGCTGCAGGCGCTGATAGACACGGCAGGCCTTTCTGGGGAGAAACAAGCTCTCCGTGTTTTCTTCTGTGGCTCTCCCAAGCTTGGAATAAAATCCGAACAAACGCGTTGATTCCGGTGTGTGGAAGAGTCTTTTATTAGTGCCTGGGCGGCGTTCTTGACTTTGTGTGGTCACCTCTGGTTTGCAGTGAGGTCTGGT
The DNA here is from genome assembly GCA_027886175.1 of Phylloscopus collybita. NCBI lineage: Eukaryota > Metazoa > Chordata > Aves > Passeriformes > Phylloscopidae > Phylloscopus > Phylloscopus collybita. Next base: position 572,750 of record JAJNNQ010000003.1, read on the forward strand.
GCTCTGCCTGTAGTTTTATATGGCAATCCTTCCGTGCTCCAAACATAGGCACAACTGCAGTGGGCTTTGAGTCTTCTTTCAAGCAGTGAAAAATCAAAGGTAGCGAGTCTGTGATCCTGATAATGTAATTATGTATTTTTCAGCTTTTTGATGTGTAGCAGTTAAAAATGTTGTTTTGGGAGTGCAGGCGCTTGCTGTGGTGCTGGAGCTTTGCAGGCTGCTGGGAAGTCAGTCCCTGGGCAGATATCTTGTTTGCTGCTTATCAACGTTTTATTGAGCTCCTGTATTTATGTGCAAATATATTCAATAAATAAATCTTTAATGATGTGCTGTTTGTTGTGAAAAGTAGACACAGCTCTGTTCAGTTCTTCAAATTAAATACAGCTAATGGCAGAACAGAAATACAAGCACTTGAACTTCATTCACTCATTTTTCTGCATGAGTGACAAAATTATTGCTTTGGCTTTGGTTTGTTTTCTACAACTTTTGAGCATTCCATCTTTAATCACCATTTTTATAAAAGCTACGTTTTCTTGAGCCATTTCAGAAGCTGTTTTCCATATATCCCATGATTTTTGTGTAAGCGTAGAAATTTAAACTTTCATTACTGGTATTTTAAAATGGCTTTTAGAGGTAGGAGGGCAAATACAAGGAAAACAGTCATCTTGTGAGGTTTTTCCAGAATCCCTTCCTTGCGTTTAATTTGGGTAGCTTGCTCTGTTAATGAAAGAGGGGACACACTGAGGGGAACCCAAGCAGAGGATGGAGTATTCCCGTGAGAAGTGCTGTGGGACAGTGTCAGTGGCAGCACTGCTGGCACATGCACGGGACCAGCCCAGCTCAGGAGCCCGGTGTGACCTGTCCCCGGGGTGGGGGAGCTCTGCTGGCTGGGGTGCTGTGCAGCACAGGCTGCTCTGAACAGGGGCTGACTGTTAGAGGCTTGTTTCTCATGGTCATGGTTAGCTGCAGACATATCATCGTTCAAAATGAACAAGTGTAACAATATACTAAAGCAAATACTGATTAAAAACTTGTCTCCGAGATATATTCCACTTCTTTCCTAAAATAAAAGTCATGCAGTTTTTATTACTTCTTTTTAATATCAGTGACTAATTTGGAGCTTTTGCTTGGTGTCTGAAGACACATGTGTTTGTTTAGTTTGCGTGAGATTGGTCACGATCCAAAATTAATCACATCAGTAAGGGTTTCTGTGCTGCTGAGCACTGTATATTGGGGGTCTCTGTTAAGTCAAGGAAAGCGTCTCCTAAACTGGTTTAGTTTTGCTGTGTATGGAGAAATCATTTTGTATTTAAGGTATAAGTCATCTCTGATACCTCAGATGGTGACAGAGCAGAGAGAATGAAAAATCCCACTCTCTGTGGTTTAGATTCTTATGTAACTAATGAAGTAGATTACATAGATTCGTTGTATTTTCTGAGAAGTTGTACAAGTTTTTATTATCCTGGAAGGATGTGATTACAAATAAATTAGATGTAAGGCCAGAATGAATCAAAGCATCGAAAGTGCTCTATTTTGGATCTGAGATTCCCCGAGAAGCAGACAGCTGTGAATGCAAATGCAGTCGGCTGTGTCTCCTGTCTCACAGCAGATGCTGGAGTGTTTTCCAGGACTGTCCTTGCTGTGTGATTCATCCTGGAGCCCGGAGTCGGGCAGTGTTGTCATGGCACTGAGCTGGCAGTGCCTCCCTGCTCCAGGTGTCCCCAGCAGGGCAGCTCGCTGATGCTGGTGGCTGCAGAGGGTGGGAGCCCGCTCCTTCCTCGGGGGGGCTGTGCTGCAGAGCCAGGGCGCTGCTTTGCCACTTCAGCAGCACTCCTGCAGTCCAGACTGACCTGCACTGATGGCTCTGCTGTCCCTCACTCCCGTGTCGTTTTCCTGGGGAGAAGCATGAGGTTGTCCCTGCATTGCCATAGCTGAGCTGAGGTGGCCAGTTCTGAGAGCTGCTGCAAGCAGAGCTCGGTGTGAGGAGTTCCTCATGAGCTGGGCTCACGTCCCTTTTTGGTTGCCCTCAAGTCAGATGCAAGATGAAGCAATCCATAATTAGCATGACTGCGCTGGGCCTGGCTGGCTCTGTGCCTGTTACACAGCAGGCAGAGAGCAGCAAGGTGTCTGTCCCCCGTGGAACCGTGCCCCACTGTGGACAGGGTGTCCTCAGGGCCAGGAGAGCTGCTGGCATTGTCACCGGCAGCGGGACGACGCACCAGCCTGGAGCAGGTGACACGAATGGCCTGTGCTGTTCCTGGTAATTAGGTTCAGATTTAATCTTGCTAGTTAATTTGATGTGTGCAGGGATGTGGTGGCTGCATCCAGATTCCTGGCTTGGAATTATTGTCCTGACAAAATGTTTGTCACGTGAATGGCAAGAACTTTGGAATCTGGAGTTTTTGCTGTGGGTGGAGGTGGGAGGGGTGGCCCAGCCAGGGATGAGTTAGTGAGGCCGAGGGGAGGAGCTTCTTGTCTGGAGGAAGTGCTACTATTAATAAATTAATAATGTCAGTAGTGACTGTGTGTGGGTCCTGATCCATCAGGTGCTGACTGCAGTGGTCTCTCAGGACTCCTTTTTCCCACTGCTTTACCCAGCTGTCTCTGGGGAAGGAAAAGCCACCCTTTGCACCAGGGCCACACGGCAGCTGCATTGGGAAGTGGAAAGCTGAGCAGTACTCAGGTGCTGCTCTGTTTTCCCTTGCAGCATGGGAGCTGCTCAGCCATCAGAGCCACAGGAAGCTGGGGCTGGTGTCTGCTGCACCTCTCACCAGTGAGAGCTCCTCTGGGTCACTTCTCCGTGAAACCACCAGCATCAGCTGAATCTGGTGTCACAGGGAAGCGGTTCCTTCCCTTGCTGAGTCATGGACATGGCTTTTTTTCTGTAGGGATTCTTATTATGGATGCTGCTAATCATTGTGTTTTATATGAATTCACACACTCACGTGCAGTTAGAAATCACCTGTGGGACAGTTTCTGCCTCTTTGCTACTGCTGCAGGTGCCTCCCAGCTTTGAGTCTGGGCTGGGGGTCTCATCCTGGGCTTTTCCATATGGCTGTTCTTGGGGACAACAGCCAGCACCCGCTCCCACTGAGAGAGGTGTGATGGTGAGCACGAGAGTCACCCCGTGGTGCAGAGGAGGGGAGGTTTTACAGGGGCAGTGGTCTCTTCACGCACCCTGTGCTGCCCTGGGGTCCTGGGCTGACCCTGCTGCTCTCCTGCCTTGCCTGGCTTGTGTACCTTTGCAGTTAATCAAACAAAATGTGCAAGAGTTGGATTAATAAATAGCTTGTAGTTTTTGGAAGAGTGCATAGCTGATTTTTTTGTGGTCTCTCAAATATCTTTGTGTAGAAACAACATGTTTAAAATAACTATTAGAACAAAAAAATAAAACTGATTTTAATAAAGCAGGTTTTATTTTTCAATTCAGTTTGTTACTTCTTGGAATTTTAACTTAAATTAGTAGATAGATTACTGTTATTTTTAAAGAGAAACAACTTCTTTTTAGACTTGCTTTTGCAATATTACTTCTTTTTTGGTGGAATCCCCTATGCCAGGATAATAGAGAACTTCCCATTCCTAAAATACGTTATGTGAATGTTATGGCAAAGGAATTACAATGTGAATATGTTTTTATTACCAGAAACAGTATTCGTAGCTTCAGTGGTGGGTGGGGATGGATAAGTAAATGCTTTATAATATATAAATTGATGAAAAGTGGATTAAAGGCAGAGCAGTCCTTCCCCATTTCGTTTCTCTGGTGTAAAGTTGCAAGAACAGAATAACAGCTTGTGTGCTACGTCCTCCTCCAGAGACAGGGACTGGCCTGTTCCTCCTCTTGCTCTTAAATACACATCCAGCTAATGCTGTCAGACTCTGAATGCCGTGTGTCCCTGAAGCCTCAAATTTTCTAACAGAGATTGATGTATACCCCAGGCTATTAAAAAAAACCCCAAACCAACAGGCACATTTCTTGACTTTAATATTTTTTCAAATTACAGCAAGAGCAGTTAATCCGTAACCGTCTGCTCCTTAAAGGAAAGAGGGTTTATGGAATTTGCAGTGTAACTTTCTGACTTGAAAATAGCATTACTGTAATCTGAAGTACGAGAGGATTGGGCTGTGGGATTTGTGTCAGTGCCCATGCGCTGCTGGGGGGAATTGGTTCAGGGTTTGATGGGGGAGATCTTGGAGCAATACCTGGTATCTGCATGTGCCTGGGGCACACCGTGTGCATCATGTTGCCTCTCCTTTCATTGTTTATCAAGTTCTCATGAACCAAGTACACTTGGGTGTCTTAAATTCAGATGGAATGTCACAGTTAGGTGGTTCTGCTAAAACAGTTTCAGAAACTGTGAAATAGTCTCAAGATAAAACCACGTCTGATGGGGATGTGCTGGAGGAGCCACTGAAGTCAGTGGGAGGTTGCACCAGGCAAGTCTGTCAGAGCTAAAACAGTACAGAAAAAAACCTTTTAAATACTAGTAGTAGTAGTAGCAGTAGTACCAAAAACTATGTATATCATGCAAAATATCTGGGTCACAGAAGGAGTGTTGGCAGTTTTTTTAGGAATCTGGTGTGGCACTTTGTAGCTCAAAGCTAACATGTGCTTGTAGTTTTACCAGGCTCCAAGTCCCAGGTTGCTGGGCTGGGGAGCTGTGAAATCCAGCCCAGGGTACAGTACCCTGGCAGTCCTGCTCTAGAGCTGGCTGCTCTCTGCTCCTGCCTTTGCACTCCCGTTTTTTCCTGAAATACACAAAAGTACAAAATTCAAAGAGGAGTCATCTTGCTTTTCCGTGCTGTCCTACAGGAGCAGCGGGTGCAGCCCGGAGTGTGAGACAATTGGGTTCTTCAGCTGTAGTTTACTAAAGAATATTTTCCTTTATCCAATCCTATACTGTTATGTGACAAGATGTTAATTAGCTCATTGTTTCAGCCTAATTTTGTGACAGTGCTATAATTATATCCCTCAGCTGTGCCATGGAGTAATTGCTGTATCTCTTCCAAATTTTCTATTGAGATATGTTATTAGTAAACTTTAAGTTTGGCAGAGGTGTTTTGAAAATACTGTAAGGAGTCAGTAATTTTGTGTTCCTTGATTTAAAAGACAAGACATTTGGCAATTTCAAGCTTTGAGACTGCCCTGTCAGTGTAAATAGAATATTGATTTTATTCCATTTCCTATCTCATTAGAGTCATTGTCATGAGGATGAATTCACGTTGTGTAATTATCTGTTCTTGCTGACAGTTCTCATGTCATTGAGACTGGTGTTTTCAGCTTCCACTTTCTCTAAGCATAAAAATAGCATTCTTCCCTGCCATCTTCTCCTTTAGTGTTGGGCTTTTTGCCTGCCCAGCCTTCGACATCTTTATTTGAGAGATGTGTGTGAACTGAGATAGAGAAAACAGAGATGTCCAGCAAACCCAGTTACAGAACAGTGAAAACAGTGCCTCTCTGGGAGTGATTCTCAGTGCAGGGAGAGACCTTATTTTTGTGTCAAAGACTGTAATTGGAGGGAAAATGCATCGTTAATCTGTCTGTACATTTCTTTATAGCAGTAAGGGGAAGTCACAGGAGTCTCTTCTGTGTCAGATTCACTTTCTTGGACATTTCCAGATAACCTTTCCATTGATTTGTGAGGCTGTTTCTTAATCATTTTCATTGACCCAGTTCAGGAGACAACTAACCCTCCTAAGAAATGACTTCTCAGTGTTATTCCTCTCTTCTGTCTCTTCTGAGAATCACTTCTTAATTTGCTTTCAATCCTTGTATCCTGATACTCAGTGAAGGCAAGGCTCTGCTTTGACCAAACCAATTCTGCAATATTCCCAAGACAAGGAGCAAATGCTTCCAAATTTCCGAAGGTGAACTTCAAAGCCCACCTGTGGATCACAAGAGTCTTTAGTACTGACCGCTCTGCTAGGTGGGGTCTAGAAACCATCAACCCCTAAATCAGTTTTAATTAAATGAAAAAGTTCAATCCTTTTCCTGTCCTGTCCCTATGGTTCTCCCTCTGGATGTGTTGCAGTCGTTCCCATCTTGTCAGGGCCAGCCCGAAGGAGACATGACCTGTATCAGCTGGGTTTTACAGACAGTGTATCTGCCAGCAGGAGAAGCTTACTGAGGGCTCCTTAGTGACTGAGTGAGTATCACCAGAGAATTCCAAAGTGATGGGAAAACAGTTTATTCAGATAAAAAAGGGATCATTCTATGCTAACATCTTCCTTTATTTAGTGGAGATATTGAAGATAAACCTCTGATCTGAGGCTTTATTTCTGCTCAAAGGCTATTTTTAAAGCTGACATTTCTGGCTGTTTTCAGGTAGACAACAAACTATGACAAAACATTTTTTCTTCAAGTAACTGTTCATACAAACTACACATCTAGTGTTTCTTTGTGTTCTGAAGATTTACCTTTGAGGCATCAGCTCCTCAGAGTAATACTTTTCTTTTTGTGGCTGGCAGCCTGAAGAAGGAAGGATGGAATTCAGGCTCAGTTAGTGCAGTCACAAGTGTGTCACTGACCTCAGCAGGAGCAGGATTTCCCTCTGAGTGGGTGATTGTCCAAATCCTAACAGAAAACTTATTACAAATCTGGGAATAAAACATAGTTCAGGGAGTCTTACCAGGAACATTTCTCCTGTCAGTACATGTGAGCACAAAAGCTAGTTTTCATCTCATTTTGGGTGCTGCCTTCATGCTCTCTTTCATTTCTTGTTAGGGGTAACTACTTGTAATGAGAGTGAAGTATCTTGTTTGGAAATGGTGGCCTTTAACTTGCATTGGCTTTAGTGTATGAAATGCATCAATTCGCTGCTCTAACTCTTCTTGGTGTTCGGAAAAATCAATGCTTGGTATGGATTGGTTACCAAGCTGATGAACAGGAGAAAACCCTGCTTAGAGCTGTTCCACAGCTTTGTGATAGAGCCCTTCTTGCTGGCGTTGTCCTGAGGGTCTCCCAGGAACAAACGTTCCTAAGAGAGGAACACAAGTCACTTTGTGCAGTGCAGGAGCCATGGTGGGAGGATGCAGATCCAGCTCTTGCCTGTGGAGGACAAGTTGCAGCGCACCCTGACTGAAGGCTGGGAGGTGTGTTTGGCTTCCAGAAGCGCTGTGCTGTGCTGGTGTTGCTGCTGGGGGCTGCAGGGATGGATGCCTGCTGGGGCTGGTGGGCCTGTTGGCACGCAGCCCCAGCAGCAGCTCCCTGCTTTCAGATCTCTCCGTGCTGGGAACCACGGCTCCAGTGCAAGAACCCAGTTGCTTTGCCTGGACACTTGTTACACAGCAGTTTTCAAGACCCAAGATTTCAATATCCCAAGCACTGAGGAGCACTGACTGCTAGTGCAGGATGACCCCAAACCTCAGAGTTTTAGGCAGTTGAAGCAAATGAGCATCTGGGTTTACCACACAGACTTAGTTGTTAACTTAGTTAACTTGTGCTTGCAAGTAATTATGTAGTTGTTTGTCTCTTGCTAGCAGGGATTAAAAATGTGGCATGTTTTCAAGTGTCCTGGCAAAGAACCCACGGTGCCTGTTGTAATCTCATTAGCTCTGTTAGGTGTGTTTTCCTTCCCCTGGAGTTGCTTGTTCTGATCACTGTGTCCCTAGAAAAAGACTGTAGCTTTTTCTCATCTGTTGGTTTGCATCCACGCTGACAGCATCACTTCCCAGGGTGTGATTCTGGAGGCTGTGTCAGTGACCTGCACTGGAGGGGGGTGGGAAATAGGAAGATGATGAAGCAGCATCTTGAGAAAGACGGGGATGGGAATAGCCTTCCCTGAGCGCAGGCAGAGGATGCTGTTGGGGTGGCAGTGCTGGCAGAATCCCGTCCTTGGTGTTGTCAGGGTGTCCCAGGCAGTGCCACCAGGGTCCCTCTGCTCCGCCCTCTGGGCTGAGCGCCTCAGGTGGGACAGGAGCCGTAGTTCGTGATACCGGATTTGTGCTGGCAGGTGCCACCCGGCTTCTGTGGCAGAGCTGGGCACCTGAGTCGCGGCGTGAAGGGAAGCCCCTGCACCGCAGCTCGGCCCCGAGGGGAAGGTTCGCCCTCGTTCCCGGGTGGGTTTGCGGTGGCCGGGGGCGCTCCGCAGCTCGGCAGGGCCGGCGCGGCCGGGCCGCTGTCCCCCGAGCTCTCGGCGTGGCCCCGGGGCCGGTGGCAGTGTCCGAGCGGGTGTTCGGGCGCCGCCGGGGCCCAGCCGCTCCGGGCTCAGCGTGTCTCGGCTGTGTCCTCACGCCGGGCGGGCCGACGGGGCGGTGCCGGTCCCGTTCAGCCCCCGCGTTCCGCACGCCGCTACAGCCGGGCCGCACCCGGGGAGCCGCGGCGGGCGGTCAGGCGGCTCCGGGTCCGAGCCGCTGGGAGGGCCGGCGGGCGCTGGCGGTGCCGGTGCCGTTCCCGGTGCCGTTCCCGGCCGGGTTCGCACGCCGGTACCGCCGGGCCGCACGCGCGTCCCCCGGCGGGCGCGCTCGGGGCAGCGCGGCGCGGCCGGCGTCTGACAGGCGCGACCTTTCATAAGACGGCCCCCGCCATTGGCTCCCTGCCCGGAGTGTCGCTGCAACGCTCGCCGCGATTGGCCCGCGGCGGTGCTGCCGCCCGGCCCCGCGCGGGGACGCGGCCCCGCCGCCCGCAGCCGTGAGTGCCCTGCGCGGGGCGGCGGCTCGCGGGGCGCCCGCGCCGCCCGCTCGTAACGTGTCTCTTCTCTCCACAGGTTGGTACTAAGAAGTGCCTTTCCTGACGTCGCTGCTGCTTGGGACCGCTTCTAGAGCAGCCGCTGCTTTTGCCTTGCTTGCTGCCAGCTAGACTGCGACGACAGCGCTCCGCCGCTGCCAGCCCCGCGCCCGCCGGGAGGAGGGTCCGGCGCTGCTCCCCCGCCGCCGCTGCACTGTGCACTAAAGTGTGCCCCGAAGGTCAGAGCTCTGCTGCCCGAAAAGCCGAGGAGAGGAGGAGAAAAACCCCAGCCCAAAGCCAGTGTCGGTCGTTGCTCTAAACTGCTGCATCTGTCTATGCCAAACTAATCGATCCCGATTGCACCGCAGAGCCCGCTGCGAGCCCGCTGCCTGGAGGCGCCCGCCCGCCGCCGTCCCCGGGAGCAGCTGGGGATCCGCTCCGGAGCCCGCCACCTGCCCATGCTTGCGGCGGCCGCACTCAGGACGGGATGCTGAGCGCGCGGGGCTGATCCCGGCCACGCTCCCTCCCTCCCGCAGCGCACCCGGTGCCGCTCCCGGCCTGCCCCGAGCCCGCTACCGGCGCCGCGCTCCCTACTCCGGTGACACAGCTCTTCCTCGGGATTGCAGCCCCCCGCTTGTACACGTACTTATTTTAAAATAGGGAGCGGGGAAAAAAAAAAAAAAAAAAAAAAGTGTTCTGGAGGTGGCACTTTCATTATTTCCAGTTTTATCAGTTCGGCTACTCGTTTGCCCGTTTTTATTGGAAATTTTAACTACCTGTAAAATCTAAAGATGGCTGTTAGCGTCACACCGATCCGGGACACAAAATGGCTAACGCTGGAAGTGTGTAGGGAGTTCCAAAGGGGGACTTGCTCGCGACCAGACACGGAATGTAAATTTGCACACCCATCGAAAAGCTGCCAAGTTGAAAACGGACGCGTAATCGCCTGCTTTGACTCATTGAAAGTGAGTAAATATTACGTTATTTTCAAGGATACGTGGTTAATGAAAGAAGCAGTTGTAGCCAGAGAAATCCTGCAGCCGAACAGGAGCAAGTGCTGGCTGCCAGAAGTGGAGTGTTTTGCTGCTTTTATTTTATTGATGCTTGTCAATTTGTGCCGCTGCTTTCCTCAGGGGAAGGGGAAAGATATAGGGAACGAAGGGAAAATACGTCTGGCAGGGCTCAAATCCTCCAGTATGGCTACAGGGGCTCATTCTTCGCCTCCAAATTATTCCCTGCCTGTAGCTGGAATAAAGGGCACTTCACGTAGAAACAGCAAAGTCACTGTGAGGATTCTTTGTTTTTAATAGCACAAACCACGTAAGCAATATGAGGATTTGTTTCCATCTCGTAACTACCAGCGGGTTGTTGGTGTCCCTGGACAGCTGATGGTGAACCTTAGAAGAGTGTTTTCCTCCCTGGGTTACTCAGGTGTCTGTGAGCACTCTGCTTGCTTTCTGTGCTTGGCACTGGTGTGTTATCCCATCTTTTTCCCAAGTGCACTTGCTGAAGGGAAGGACAGCACTTAGCAGAAGGCAAGGCCTCTGTGCGTGCAAGCATGGCAGGAGCAGAGAGGGTTTTCACCAGGCACAGCCCAGCTGGGCACCATAAACATAGGGCTGTTGTTTCTCTGTAGCTGTCTGTCAGTGATAGGTGTTAAATGTGCAGATCCCAGCTCCTTCCCTTGGCTTTTTGTGATTTAAAGAACGTAACGCGTGAAATACTCATGCCACAAACAGTACGGAACTAAGCCAGTGGAGTCATGAAAAAAATCAAAACTTGGGAAGCAGAAATTAGTCTGTCAGTTTTTTCCAGAGGGTGATTTTCTCTTCCTGGGCCCGGCTCCCGGGCAGCGGAGCTGGCTGCTGGCACAGCCCTGCTGGGGAGGGAGCTGGAGCAACTCCTGCTGTTCGTGGCCCAGCCGGGCCCAGGCAGTGCCGTACAGCGGGTCTGTCAATCCTCAGCAGCCTGAGCTTCAAAATGTGCCTGCCCTGCGCGCAGGGGTAGAGCTTCACCGTGCTCTCAGGCCTGAAATGCCCGCTCCATCACGCCCAGCCCTGGCTGAACTTGCTGAACCGAAAGGATTTGTTTCTGTGTTGTTCAGTTTATTTTTAAATACAGCAGTTACGATACATGCAGGGTATTAATTTTAAAACGTGGAAATAGGATGTATTTATGCATTAACGATGTGCTGGAGGTAGGAGCAGAGCCAGGGCTGCCGGTGCCATCACGAGGACATGGTGGCACTGCGTGTCGCCGTGGCCATCGCTGGCTGCACGGTGTCACTGTGGGGATGGCAGGGCACACACAGGCCTGGCCTCGGAGCCTCTGAGCTGTTCCTGAGCGAGGGGCTGTGCCAGCCACGATGGGATTGCTGGTGCAGCAGCACCCGCAGTGGCCCCGGCTTGGTTTCCCAGCAACGTGTGTCTGGCCACCGCGGCCTGACCCCGCTGGCCTTGCGCTTCCCAGCGCCAGGATCCGGCCGAAGGAAGGGCTGGCAGCCGGCCACCAGAGTGACCCGGACATGATGTCAGCGCTGCTGGAAGTGCCCAAAAATCCCAGTGCTGCTCGGGGATGCTGGTGGAGCTGGAGCCAGGCGGCAGCGTGAGCCGGTGTCTGTGTAAGAGGGGATGGCCCAGGACCCGGCCTGGTTTCCCCAGCCCCGGCAGTGTGACTGGCCCTTCTGCTGCCAGCAGCAGGGCTCTGCGCTTCCTTTTTCAAGGCAGGAGCGAAGGCTGACCTTTGCCAGGCACTGCAAGGTCCGTGGGTGATAGCCGTGGGTAACGTTACAGCGTCGCTGCGGATGCTCGGAGGAGAGGAGCGTGCTGTGCCCTGTGGAGTCAGCGCAGGGGCCGAGCTGGGAGCTGGGAAAGAATCTGCTGTTTAAAAATACACTGCTGACCAGAGCTGTTTACTTGTGCTCATGCTGAAAGGTTTGCCTGAGCTGCTGTGTGCTGGAGAGGCTCTCGGGCATGGGGCCGTCCCCCTGCTGCAGCCCGGGGCAGGATCCCGCCATGTCCCGGCCTGGCCCGGCCCCTCTGGCTGCCAGCGGCTCCCCAGCCCCTGGGCAGGGCTGCTCAGTTCAGCAGTTGTACCATCTACAGAATACCTTGGGTTAGCAGGAAATGGAGTGTGCCCCTCTGGGGAATTCCCAGTGCCTGCCCCATTGCCGAAGCCGTTGCTCAGTTTTGGTTTTGTTTCAGCTCTGTGTCAGTTTTGGTGTGTGCTGAGCTCAAGCAGCGCTAGTCATTGAGTTACCTTGTCTGCAATATCCCAAACTTTGGATGTTCTGCAAAAGCAATTTATGGAAATGCTGCACCAGCTCTCTCTGGACCTTATAAGGTCAGTCAATACTTTAGTACAGATTAAAAAAGATTTTTGGTTAGGACATTCAAAAGTAATTTTTAATTTTTCAGTAATTCAATATGGATGTAATGTCCTTGTTCTTTACTAAAATAGCAGTACGCAGAAAATTTGACCTTAATGTTAAAATATTTGATTTCTTATTAATGTATATAATACTAGTATTAATTAGACAGCTATTCTTGCATCATCTCTTGAACATAAGACAGATACTTAGTCACTGAATTTTCCTCTACAAACTCCTGCATCTTGGCAGGAGTTGAGCTGAGGTGACCTTTCAGGTCCCCTGCAGCCAGCCTGCCGTGTGCTGCTGTGATCTGTCCCTCCCAGAGTTGGTGTGCCTGTGCCTTCCCAGTGACTGCTGTGTGGAGCTGACGTCAGGCAGGTGTGAGTGCTGCAGAGCTGCAGCCCCTGGGCAGCACTCCTCGGAGCTGGAGATGGCCTGTGTGCTCTGCTATATTTAGAAGATAAACAGGCAGAGCAGATCCTTGGAGGGGACCCTGTGCAGTGGCAGTGCCCTTCGCCTCTGGCCCTGGCCCAGGTGTCCTCTGCGGGCGCAGGAGGAGCACAGCGAGTGCGCAGCCGCCGCGGCCAAGCTGCCCTGCCCTGCCCTGCCCTGCCCTGCAAAAATAGAGGAGGCAAAAATAGATGCCAGAAGTGAAACTTGCAGCTTGGGTAAAGCACTTTTTCTTAAAAAAAAAAAAAAAAAAAAAAATTATTATTTCCCTTTCCTGTGACATGAAGGCACAAACTCGGTGTAGGGCTAGAGCAAGGAAGGCAGTGTTGCCTCCCGAGGTGCTCTCCTGTGCTGGGTGGGAGCAGTGGCCCTGGGCTCTGGGCACTGTCCCTGGCTGGGAAACACGTCCTGTGGGTGCACCTGGCAGCTCCTCCTTACCTGTGAGCAGAACCAGCAGCTGCTGGCCCGTGTTCATTGGGGCGTGGGGAGCAGAAGGCAGCCGGCCCGTGGCTGTGACCTCGGAGGTGCTGCAGGAGGTCAGGGCCGGGACAGCCCCAGCCAGATGTTATCGTCCTGCAGCCTAATTAGCACTAATGAAACCTGCAAGGCTGGCCTAGGGGAGCACATGAATCAAGATGAACGTGTGTGGGATAATCTGGCCCTTAGATATTAGGAGGATAATTTTAAACCAAGAATGATTATGTAGTGTATTCAAATTATGCGCTGGAGCGGCTGAGTCAGCTCCAGCTCTGGCTCTGCCTTGTTTAAATGCCGTAGGATTTTTTTCCTAAATTTGGATGCCTAAAAGCCTGTTAGACTGTCTACAGCAAAAATAAGCTTGAGTTCCTAAATCAGGAAACTGGTTTGCAACAGAAATTTGATTTTTACCATAATTTTGAAACATTTTTATTCTTCTTTTTTTTTTCTTGGAAAAACAAGCCAAAGTAGAACTCGTTTTTGAAATTACGTTAGCTTCGTCAGATGTTCCGATAGATGAGTCATCCGCGTTTCCTGAAAGCTGAGATAAAGATGTCTGAACAACGGGGAGATGGATGTCAAATGCAAATCTTGTGGGAGCTGCAGATGCGCCGAGGACACCCCGCGGCCAGGCGGGCCCAGCAGCGCTGTCCCTGCGCTGGGGACAGTGTCACACGGCGGGAGGGGCAGCGCCTGGCCACAGCCCCGCACCGGCTCCCTGCCGTGTTCCCGAACCTGCCGTGTTCCCGAACCTGCCGTGTTCCCGAACCTGCCGCCTTCCCAAACTGTGTTCCCAAACTGTGTTCCCAGCCCTGCCGTGTTCCCAAACTGTGTTCCCGACCCTGCTGTGTTCCCAAACTGTGTTCCCAAACTGTGTTCCCAAACTGTGTTCCCGACCCTGCCGCATTCCCAACCCTGCCGCGTTCCCAAACCCTGCTGCGTTCCCAAACTGTGTTCCCAACCCTGCTGCGATCCCAACCCTGCCATGTTCCCAACCCTGCCGTGTTCCCAAACTGTGTTCCCAGCCCTGCCGTGTTCCCAAACTGTGTTCCCAAACTGTGTTCCCAACCCTGCCGCGTTCCCAACCCTGCCATGTTCCCAACCCTGCCGCATTCCCAAACTGTGTTCCCAAACTGTGTTCCCAACCCTGCCGCGTTCCCAGCCCTGCTGCTTCCAGCTGAGCTGAGCGTCCCGTGGCTCGGGTGCCGTGGGGAGCAGGGATCCCATCCCTTTGGGCACTGCAGCTCCCCGCTCGGCTTTTGGCCTCTGAAGTTACGCTCCCGCTAGGGCGGCTCCTTCGTCTTCCAGCTGGGTGTCCCAATGAAGTGTAAAAGCTTTTTCTACTCTTTATTCAGCAGCTGGAAAGTCTTAAATTTCCACATTTATCTGCTTTTTTTGAAATTCTAAGAAAAAGCTGGAAACCAGAAGTGTCAGTCACTTCAGTGAGGATGTTGGAGGTTGAAGCTCTAGTGCCTTGTGTCTGAGAGCCACCAGCGCTTCTTATGATAATATTTGATCTTCTGATGTAGAAGTGTTCATTTTTTTTAATAGAACACCTGAACTCTGTAAAAGTGACTGCCATTTTTTACCAAAAAGGTTTAAAAATATATTAATGTAGCAGTATTGTTTTTATTGCTGAAATTGGTGAGCATCTTATTTCTTTTACCTCAGAGATGTAATGGTTAGTTGTCTCTCTACTTTGTCACTGCTTAAAAAAATACTGATTTTTTGACTTGTTGATCCCCTTTGTGTGACACTTATCTAAGGATGTAGAGTAAGAACCTAATTTCATTTAATACAAGGAAAGAAAATCCTGTAAGCCTATTGCACTAATCATGTCGAGAATGGCAGATCCGGGGTCTGAGTCTTCTTCACTGAAGGCGAGAGAAGGAGCCCAGAACGCTTGAGCAGGTGATTCTTGGGTGGTGTTACCTGTGTGGTGTCTGGCATCCCCGGAGTGCGGGGCAGTGCCAGGACGCTGGGTGCGGAGCTGGGGTGAGCCTCAGGGCTGGGAGGCTGACGGACACAGAATCACAGAATGTGTAGGATGGAAGAGACCTTCGGGATCATCAGACACATGGCTGATTCCAAGGAAGCTCGTAAAGCAGTAACCCTTGGCAAAAAATGAAAACATAAACAATGTTCAAATTCCTAAGGTCTGATTTGCCATTTTTCTCCTCTCCAGCCTGCGTGTCTGCCAGCAGGCTGAGCTCCAGAGGAGGAAGCAAAGGGAAAAGTGGCAAACACATCGGGAAAATGGGGCGATTGTTAGGCGGAGTGGCAAATAGTCCATTAGCAAACCAAACAATTGAAAGCACGTGTGTTCCTTTGTGGGAAGATAGATGGTGTTTTGAAATCTTATCGGGTCTTTGGACAGAAGAGTTGCAACTAACTACAGCCTTCACAGCTCGTTTTACAGCTTCAGCTCTGCCTCGGCAGAAAGAAATTAAGTCGAAATTAAAACATTGCACTGCAGCATTTGCGCTATCATTCTTTAAAGGCTGTGCGTAATAGAAACCAGCGTGGGCTTCTGTACAGTCAGGAACTCTGCTGGGCATACTCAAAATCAGTAAAATTCTGAACTGGTTGGCAGGGAAGATGTAAAGAGACATAAAATAAGAAAACCTCATGTCAAGAACATTCAGACATTTGTCTCAAGTCTTAACTGAGTGATCAGGAGCAGCCTGTGAGGCCTGTCTCCTTCCCAGGATGACCCCAAGTGTCTGTTTTTCCAAATACAGATGCCTTGTTGCCAAGGCTCACTGAAATTTGTTGGAAGCAACAAATCACATTCAAGACCGAATGATCACATCTGTTTTTTGACTTTGGAGAAATGCTGGTGTTTCTTTGTTGGGACTGCAGAGCCGTGTTAGCCCAGCTGGATGTTATTTAGGAACTACTGCCCCGGGTGCTGCTTAGGAGCCTGCGCTTCCTCTCAGGAGCTGCTCCCGTGTGCCATGCCTGAGAACAGCCTCTTCTCCAGGTGAGCAGCCAAGGCCAGGCCACAGCCCGCCCTGCAGAGTGCTCTCAGGTCCAGACAGCCCCACAGAGGGAGAGCCAGCAGGGTTTGTGCTTTGTCCATCTGGGGCACCTTGCTGATGTGCTGGGCTGTGCCCCGGCGGGGCTGCACAGCAGCGCTCAAACCAGCCCCTGCAGGAGAGACCAGCAGCTGCTTTCACCCTGATCCACAGCTCTGTCTTGTCCCCCATTTCACGGTGCCGCCAGGAGGATTACTGCTGTTGAAATGAGATTTAAGTTGACACTGAATTGTCAGGTCTTGAACACAGGATTATGCAAGTAAGAAAACCTTCAGGTTCATGGTTGAATTTATTGAAATACTTACGACTTATCCTCTTCATTAGGAAGCATCTCAGGATTTAAGTGATGTAGAACACACATTGAGGTAGTTGAATGCAACTGCAACGTTTTCTCAAATTAAGGAAAATATATCTGATGAAGTGGATTTTTAAAGAAGAAGAAGAAATCCAGTGCGGTGCTGCTGGAGGCCTTCACCCTGGCACTAGCAAGCTGCTTCCTCAGACTGCCTTTTTGTTATACTCCACTCACTGGGTAAACTTCTCAGCTGTCAGGCCTGGAGATCCCCAGAAGTTGTCTGTGTTTGCAGAGGGGGTGGTGGGCACGGTAGGTGGCTCTGATGGAGAATGCCGATGGTTCTGGGGTTTGCTGTCAGGAGCGGCGGGGCTGGAGCAGCAGCGGGGAAGGGGCCGGCTGGGGGAGCAGCTTTGGATCCAGCTTCATCTCAGAGCACTTCAAGTCCCGTCAAGTTCCTGGAAAGACTCTCTTCAGCTCCAGATTTCTCTGGACTATTCCTAACTTGGCAAAATAGTACAGAGAGTTAGCAAAAAGAGAGAGAGTGCTGTTTGAAAAGAGGAGTTCTGGGAGGAAGCAAAGCTGGCTACTCTCTGTTGGTGTGATTTCACTGAAGTTGCATGGGTTAATTCCAGGCTTACATAGAGAATGGTTGTGTGATTGACATTTAAATTTGAAGGAGAGGAACTGCAACGTTTGGGAATTGTCCTTCATGTGTGTGCACACAGCCCACCCTGCTGTGCAGGCTGCAAGGGAGGGCTGTCTCCAGTGTGCCCAGGGGACCAGGAGGCAGCTGACACAGAGGGGGAGCTGTGAGGGTGTGGAAGGTGGCTGGCTCCGAGGCCGCCTCTGTTGGGGAGACAGAGCTGTGGGACCAGGAGGAGCAAACATTCCCGTGACTGAGATGGAACCGGGCAGTTTGTGGTTGGGGCGGCTCAGGCCCGAGGGGTCTCTGGTGTCCCTGGGGACAGGGTCATTTGTGTGTGGACATGCTGGAAAACCCTGCAGTCCAGGAGCAGCCAGCAAAGCCAAGGTAGCTGCAAGTGTAGTAGGGAACTACCACTCTGCAGGAGTAAAACTCCTTGTTTTCTGCCCTTTCTTTATCCTGGTGGGATTCAGTCTAAATACCAGTGCTGGTATTCAGTACTGGGTGAGGAGGATGTTGTGTTTTTTTTTTTTAATTTGAGAGCATCTTTCCAGCCTTGTCTGGTGCAGGAAGAGGTTCTCACTCCCCAGGAGCCTGGCAGGTTTTTAGGTGTGCAGTAGCCACCACAGCAATGTTAGGAACAGCACCGTTTTTCTTACTTGGTTCTTTTATATAGGAGCAAGGGTGTGCACATTTAACTGAAGTCTTCTGAAAAGAATAGGCAGAATGAAATGTTTTCTGGGTCCTTGGGGTTCACTGTAAACTGGCATTGGTGAAGCAGATACTCATGGAAAAGAAAGAGTCCATTGGTTGGGCTCTCTGTGCAGAATTGGCCATCAGCGGGCAGCAGCTGGGAGCACATTGTGCCACTGGACACAGGCTGCTGGTTCTGCTGTCCTTTCCCATTTTTTACAGTGCAGTCAGTGTTTACAGCCAGCTGTAGATGGGAAATTGTGCCTGGAGTTCAGCTTTCTGGTTGTAGGGTGTGTTCAGAAAGTCATCTGCATTGAGATACCGTTGCTTCTCTGGTGCCCTGGTAAAATCTTCCCTGCAGTGAGCTGAGTCAGGAGGCAGCCTGGATGTCTGCAGTGACTGTAACCAAATAAAAATGCAGGTGAGCTGGGACAGCCCCTGACTGGGCAAACTGAAGGGTTAGAGAGTTCACCTCACTAACCATTCCTTAGGGGAAACAGAAGAGCCAGTTCTTTGTATCTACGTTGTTATTTACTCCTCTTGTTGGTTGAGCAGTGGCTGCACCTCGTGTCTGTGGAGCAGAGTGAGGTGCTTCCCTTGCACAAGGGATGGATGGATGGATGGATGGATGGATGGATGGATGGATGGGTGGATGGATATGTATGGCAGCTTTAATTCCAAGTAAAGTACCTTACAATGCAAAGCTCTCGTTGGCAGTGGAGCACAAGGAATTGTTTCATAGAAAAAAAATTAACTTGTGATTTAAATATTTCCGGGTGATAGCGGAGGGGTGTGGTGGGGTTGGTCAGTCCAGGGAGCACCCAGCCAGGCTGGGCATTTGTTGCAAAGAAGTGATGGTGTGTGGAGCTGCAGCTGGCAGAACTGACGTGCAGCACAGACTGAGCTCACTGCAGCCAGGACCAGGGGTTGGGGTTTTTTTCCTGTGGCTGCACTGAACAGGAGCAAACAGGGGATTTTTTGTGACAGTGATAAAGGTGATTAAGTCTCTAGCTAGAGGGGAAGACAAGGCAGAAGAGAGGAAGAAGTTAAAGGGAGGGACAGAAGAGAGACAAAAGGCTGAAGAGGTCAGATGCTGTTACACCACCTGGCAGATAACACAGGAGAGGGGGCTCTGTCTGAACTGTGTGAGCGGGTGGGAGGGGAAGGAGAAGCAAGAGTAAAGCACAAGACAGGGAGATCAGGAGATATTGGAGGATGTAGTGTGCAGACAGCCCCAAGATTCCTTGACAAAAAGGTGTTTGTTCCCAGGTTCTTCCAGCTTTTTGCAACTGATCTTTTGCATCTACTTCCAAACATGGTTACTGGTGTGACTAAATATATCTGAAGAGAAAAATTACACTTGCTGATGGATATATTTTTTTTTTACCATGGAGGAAAGCACACCTGGTTTTGCCTTGTTGGAATCCTTTAGCATTTGGCTTCTTTAAGTATGGCATTGAAAATCAGAAGGGAAGTGAGGTGTCCTGTTCATGTTTAGAACGTTGGCTGAAGACACTGCTAATGTCTGTAACAATGTAAAATAATTCTACACAGCATTTGTCACATGTTTGTGATTTAGATGTTTCTGGTGCTTTTAGATACCTGAGGAACTAGACACTGAAAAAGTAGCAACAGTGGAGGGTTGAAGTTACTTGTTATACTTGTCATCAGCTGTTCTGCTCTGGGATATGCACACACTGTAGACTGTGTATGTATATGTGCTCATTGTATCTTATATATACTGTATGTCTGTGTGTATGCAACTCTAGGTTTTTTTCAGGCTGTGTGTTTTGTGTGTTGACTTTGGGTTTGTACCCAAAAAGGAGCCTCCAGGAGCTGCAATACCTTTTGTGAATTAAGAAGCTACTTTATTCTTAAAAAAATTAAAATAGTAGTTGCTAAAAATACGCCCGTATTTAATATTTAAAATTTGGAAAGCATTGCTGGATTTTATCATTGTCTGGAGTGCAGCCATGGGTCAGTTGTCCAGCACCATCTGTAGTTGTTCCATCCTTTCCTCTCTGTTCTGTTTAAATGACAAATAATTAAGTGTTACTGAGTGACTGCTCAAGTTCTGTTTTGATCACTTGACAAATTACTTGGTTCAGCTTCTGCTCCATAACGTTGTGTAGCAGCTGTCTGAGCCCTGGGAGCTGCAGAAGGCAGGGATTCCCAGTGGGGCTGCTGCTGCAGCAGAAGGCTCTGGGGCTGTGGCAGGCAGGGATTCCCAGTGGCAGTGGTGCCAGGGAAGAGCAGGATCAGCTGTTGGGAACAGCACATCTCCAGGTCCCCTGCAATGCTGGGGCTCTGAGCCCTTGGGCGTAATGGTGAGCAAAGCTGGCACTGCGAACTTGCTTCTTTATAGGGAGGTTGTGGGGTAGAAAGTTCTCATTTTCTATTCCACCACTTTGCTGGTTTACTACTTTTAGAGTGAATCAGGTCTTGCATGAAAAAATATCATGGAAAAGAGAGGAATTCAATATTTGTTTTATTTCCTTTTAATACAGAAATAAGTTGTTTCTTCTCATAGATCTAAGTGAAATATATTAAAAGAGAATTTAGGTTTTTGAAGAGTGAGCACCTGTAAGGCAGCCTTGCAACCTAGCCCCGAGGCTGTTACTCTCATCTCTGGAGCTTTGATTCTGCCTCACACATGCTGAACTTGGGGAAAAAGTGCTTCTGCAATGAGATCATGATAGGCCAGTCCTCCCTCTGAATGTTCCTGTTTGTTTCATCAGCTCAGTTGGCTCCCACACATGGAAAGTTTTTCATTTCCCACCAGCTATGTGGCTGAACACTTGAAGTGAGAGCATTTGAGTCTTCAGGTCGTGGACATGTGTTGGAGCTCACACACACACACAGACAGGATCTGCAGAGGTGGCATTTCCTGCAGCTCAGCCTGTGTGCCAAGGGGAGTGACACTGCTGAAATGTCCTACAACGACATCGAACTGCCACAAGCAGAAGCCACTGAATCAGTTAGCTTGGAAAACACCTCCAAGATCAGTGAGTCCAGGCTGTGCCCCAGCCCCACCGTGCCACCCAGCCCAGAGCACTGAGTGCCACATGCAGTCATTCCATGGACACCTGCGGGGCTGGGGGCTCCGTCACCTCCCAGTGCCTGACCACCCTTCCTGGAAAGAAATTCTTCCTGAAAGAAAGTCTGCCTCTGTAAAACAAATACTCCTCTTTGCTTTTCACCATTGGGTTGGGGTTTTGTATCTTCCTCCTGGGTAAGCTGGTGCTGGGATGGGCCCTGGAGCCGAGCTTCCCTCCGGAGGAGCAGAGCGCTGGCTGCACAGCTCTGCTTTGGGACAGGCCGTGGCAGTTGTCAGTGCCCATGTGAAAACAAACAATCCAAGGGAATTCTGACCGCAGAACGGTGTTTGGCATGTTTTGTGATTATTTAACTGAAGAAAAATAAATCCTGGCACCTGTGATTCCCGCTGGTCTGTGCGCACGGAGCTGCTCTGCTCCCAGCGAGGCAGCGGGCAGGGCAGATGGAGCTGCACCTCTGTGTCCCCGCATGCCCACGTGCTCTGCGGGGCCTTGCCGACACTGAACAACACCTTCTGCTGCTCACGTGTTCTTTGTGCTCCTCTGGTCTCATTGTCACGTATTTCACAAGCTTTTCTGAGCGTTTTTCCTCTCAGCGGGTGACTGACAGAGCTGAGCTTTTCGAGACTTTTGCATTGAATATTCACCCTGCAGCCGCATTCCTGAGCACCAGAGGCTCTCACCTGGTCCCACTGTGCGAGTATTTGTTCTAACAAGGAGTTGCATTTTTAAAACTAAAGCCTATGCAGAGGCCTTAACAGAGAGAGGCTGGAGAGCTCCTGAGAGCAAGCAGTGTTTCCTGGTAGCTGTAATTATATTTGCACTGCACTGGTGCGGACAGAGCAGATAGATGCTGTCTTTATTTGCACACTGCCTTACAGTGGGTCTTTTGTTCTCTTATTTTACTGTCATTTTGTTTCATGTGGAAAGTGAGCAAGGCCAAACCTCTGGGGTGGAAGGTAGCAGGGGTGCAGAGTGTGTGATTACAGCAGCGCTGCCTGTTAGGGATGCTTAAATGAGTGCACACATCCATCAGGCAGCTTTGTCTTTGGGAAATATTGATCTGCAATATCAATGTTAAGAGGCCTGGAAAGCACTTAGTGCAGGAAATTATTCCTGACCTGTATGAGAAAAAAACCCTGAGACTGATACAGGGCCTGTTGAGCCGTCTGTCCTGCCTTGCCCCCCCTTAGCAGTGCAACACAGAGCTGAGCAAGGAATTCAGCATTCAGGGCTGAAACTTCCAGTTGTGCTTGGTGCTTCCATGTCCAGTGTTAATGATTATTGGATCATGGGTGTGTCCGTGGTGGGGCACGGAGGCTGGACCCTGCACTGCCTGGTTGCTGCTGGGGATGGTGAGGCCCAGCTGCCCCCCCCAAAATGAGAAATTCAGCAGTGAGTGCTCTGCCTGCTCCCTCCGTGCCTGTGCTGTGCTGGCTTCCACAGGACACCGGGCTTCCCTGCCTCCAGCTGGGGTGTCCTCGGCTGGGTTTGCTTTGGTTTTCTTTAAAGACACAATGACAAGCGTGTCCCGGAGGCACAGTGGAAGTGGTGCTGCATGTGCGGTCCCAGTGCTGCTCCAGGGCCCCCAGCCCTGCCCTCCTTCCCGGGGTGGTTCCCCCAGGGACTGCCGGGGTGTTTATTTGATTAGGAAGCTTTTACTGTGCCTCATCAACACTTGCAAGGTAGAACAAACCTGGTGTGTCAGCCTTTGTTTGCCCACGACACTTTCCCTTTCCTACCCTTGCTTGCTTCAATTCGTTCTTTGTTAAAGACTTTTAACTCTCTCTTTGCCTTCTGATGTTGAATACATGAACATTTTATGGTATCATTATTTTTTTATCCCGAAGTCTGAATTACTTCGATTGATCCTCCCTGTAAGAATTTTTGAGCTATAAACTTCGTTTAAGTTTCTTAATTTCTCTGCTGCTGTCACCTTGGTTATTTATATCCTTTTCTTCCCTCATTTGCCTAAGCAGTAAAAAACTGTTACTCCAGCTTGTCATCAGTTGGCCATGGTTTGGTGGCTTTCTTTATCTAGCTTCTAATTACTTCAGATTTGTCTTTTCTCTTGCCTGTCTGGATGATGTAAAATCTTGAGTTTGTGTTTTTTTAGTCCCTTTACTAACACTCAGTGCTGTTATCCCCTCATCAGTGCTGGGGCAGACCATATTTCAGCAGTAATGGGTACTTTGGTTGCCATCAGTGAAATCTGATCTTCCTTTCAGCTTCCCTCCCAGACTCCCGAGGCTTCTGCAAAGTGCCTCTAGGATCTGAGTACCGACTGGCTTGAGAGCCACCGGAGCCGTGCTAATTCCGCCCCAGCACAGCCTTCTCCGGGGGGCTGCTGCCGCTGTTGCCTTGCCCACCCCAAGCTGAGCGGCCGAGGGGGAGCTGGGTGTGCGGGTCACCGGGGGAGGCCGAGGAGGAGCTGGGTGTGCGGGTCACCGGGGGAGGAGCTGGGTGTGCGGGTTAGCGGGGGAGCCGAGGGGGAGCTGGGTGTGCGGGTTAGCGGGGGAGCCGAGGGGGAGCTGGGTGTGCGGGTCACCGGGGGAGGCCGAGGGGGAGCTGGGTGTGCGGGTCACCGGGGGAGGCCGAGGAGGAGCTGGGTGTGCGGGTTAGCGGGGGAGGCCGAGGGGGAGCTGGGTGTGCGGGTTAGCGGGGGAGGCCGAGGGGGAGCTGGGTGTGCGGGTCACCGGGGGAGGCCGAGGGGGAGCTGGGTGTGCGGGTCAGCGGGGGAGGCCGAGGGGGAGCTGGGTGTGCGGGTTAGCGGGGGAGCCGAGGAGGAGCTGGGTGTGCGGGTCACCGGGGGAGGCCGAGGAGGAGCTGGGTGTGCGGGTTAGCGGGGGAGCCGAGGGGGAGCTGGGTGTGCGGGTTAGCGGGGGAGCCGAGGGGGAGCTGGGTGTGCGGGTCACCGGGGGAGGCCATGGGGGAGCTGGGTGTGCGGGTCACCGGGGGAGCCGAGGGGGAGCTGGGTGTGCGGGTTAGCGGGGGAGCCGAGGAGGAGCTGGGTGTGCGGGTTAGCGGGGGAGCCGAGGGGGAGCTGGGTGTGCGGGTCACCGGGGGAGCCGAGGAGGAGCTGGGTGTGCGGGTTAGCGGGGGAGCCGAGGGGGAGCTGGGTGTGCGGGTTAGCGGGGGAGGCCATGGGGGAGCTGGGTGTGCGGGTTAGCGGGGGAGGAGCTGGGTGTGCGGGTCACCGGGGGAGCCGAGGGGGAGCTGGGTGTGCGGGTTAGCGGGGGAGCCGAGGGGGAGCTGGGTGTGCGGGATAGCGGGGGAGCCGAGGAGGAGCTGGGTGTGCGGGTCACCGGGGGAGCCGAGGGGGAGCTGGGTGTGCGGGTCAGCGGGGGAGCCGAGGGGGAGCTGGGTGTGCGGGTCAGCGGGGGAGCCGAGGGGGAGCTGGGTGTGCGGGTCACCGGGGGAGCCGAGGGGGAGCTGGGTGTGCGGGTCACCGGGCCGCAGCTGCCCGGGGGAGCCCCTGCAGGGCCCTGCCGTGTCCGTGCAGGGTTCGGTGCAGGGGGCACCCGGGACAGCCCTCTCGGTGCGGTGCCGTGGCTCTGCCTGCCCCGTGGCTCTGCCTGCCCCGTGGCTCTGCCTGCCCCGTGGCTCTGCCTGCCCCGTGGCCGTGCCTGCCCTGTGCCTGTGCCTGCCCCGTGGCCGTGCCTGCCCTGCCCTCCCACCCGTGCCGCTGCTCCCTCCGCCCCGCTTTGTCCAGAAGTGACTAAGCTTCCTGTTATTCCACTCTGTCAGTTTTTCCCCAATCCTGCGGCCGTGTTGGGCAATATTTCCTTGCCAGCAGCTTCCTCTGCGCTGTCCCGCTCCGCTCTGGCTCTGTGAGGTTCCCCCACACCTCTCGGTTTGTTACTTGCGGCCCTCAGGGATGTTCACATTCCCTCCCTTGGATTTATTTCCACTAAGGCCAGGATTTATAAGGAGCTGTGAAGCCCAGGAGGATGCTAACTGGATGCTGCAGGAATAATGCCCTGTGGACTGTGTTTGGACTGTGGAAGGGCAGCTGTGCTCGGGTTGGTGATGTGAACCCCCCTGGCGTGGGCACTGTCCTGAGCTCTCCCTGCTGATGGCTGTGTTCCTGTGTACAGAGCAATTGTTCCGCCTCGCTGAAACCACAGGCACACCTTGATTTAGCAGGGCTTTCCTTCAGATGATGGGAAATCGAAGGAGCTGCTCAGGAGAGGGTTTTCCCTCTGGAGCTCCAGGACAGCCTGGAGGCGTTGGCAAATGCTGTGGGCAGGTGGAGGGTGGCTCTCCCTGGGTGCTGGGCACGGCTGGCAGGGTGGGCAGTGGCTGAAGGTGCCTCTCATGGACCCCCTGAGCCCAAGGACCTCTCCCAGCCCCACACTGGGGCAGGGTGGGCAGGTGGGGTGGGGACGTCCCCGATGCAGCAGCCTGCAGGCTGATGCACCTGGCCCCCACCACCTGCCTTCCCTGGGACCAGCAGCAGCAGCAAACAGCCACGGCGACCCAGTGCTGCTGGTGTAAAAATAATACCTCAGGAGGAATAAACAAGCTATTTTTGTGTGTTAGGGCTGGCCGGGCAGAGCTGACTCAGGGCCTCGCCTTGCACCGCCACCGAGGGCTTATTCAGACATGCGGAGCATTTCCAGCAGCTTGAGGCACTTCCCGTGCTGCTGGGAGGGTGGGATGGTGCCAGGGGGGCCTGCCAGGGGTCCCTGCCCGAGGGGGGCTGCTGCCTGTGTCACCGAGCAGGGGACACCCAAGTGCCAGGTCCTCAGCTCCCCAGCAGCGAGGGCAGGTCCTGCTGGAGCTGGAGCTGCTGCTGGCTCGGGTGCTGCTTGTGCCCAGGTACAATTAATTACACAGAATTTCAACAAGCGGGGAGGGAAACTTGATCTGGAGGCAAATAGGGACAGAGCTCGTAGGAAATTAATAGTGCCTGGCAGAGATTGAGTGTGAAAACTGACACATAAATGTCACAGCATGAAAAATACGTAGAATTAAACCACTTGTGATCCCCAGGCTACAGCAGGGCAGGGTATGCTGGGGAAAGAGCACCTCTCTTTTGTTTTACTTTTTTAGGGCTCTTTATCACTACAGCAAGTTTTAATTTTAGTTGTTTTACTTTGAACGTGCTGAATTCTGTCAATTACCAAATTCCAGGGCGCTGTACGCATTAGGCTCCAGTTTTAGGTTTTATGGTGGTGACACGTGCAGAAACAAAGGCCAAGGCTAATAATTCTCTTCTGTGATAATTATGATATGGTAGAGAGGAAAAGGAGAAGAGTTGTGTCTGGTCTGTCTTGCACATTTAAGGAAAGATGCAAGGCTAATTTTCTGTCAACCTAATCTTTATCTTTTAATGGTTGTTCTTTGATTTTCACTTCAAACCAGACAGTATGAGCTTTAAAAAAGAAATTCAAAGTGACTAGGGCTACTTAATTGCTAGCCAACAGAAGGAAGGAGGAAAGGTGTGGGATAGGAGGGTGCCTTGGGGTGGTCCCTGGCAGGGCACACAGCAGTGCCCTTTGAGGGGGGAGCTTGGCAGTGTCTCAGGGCTGTGGTGGTGCCCTGGGGAGGGACATGGCAGTGCCCTGGGATGGGCACACAGTGCCAGGGCATTTGCTGATCTGGGGGTGCCTCTGGGCACGAGGCTCGTGTGCTGCCTCATAGGTGAGTGTGGCTGGGTTCATTAACTCCCTCTGAAGTGCTGATTAAGGGGCTCCCTTCTGCCCCTGCTCCTGGGAAGCTGCACTGACTGATTTTAAAGGGATGTTTTGTAGGAAATCACTGTCTTGTCAAAAGTTCCCTCTTGTGGAAAACAGGTGGAATTTTTTCTTAGAAATTGTTAAAGATTCCCTGGGTTTGGTTTGTTTGGTATTTTTTTTTTAAGAGAAATTCTTCAACTTTATTTAGTTCCTAAAATTCTTGTTGGACAGTGGCAGTGCTTTCTGCCTTACTCAAGTGCATTTGTGGGTTTGTCCTTTCAGTCACAGTGGGATTCTGGCTGGAAGAGGTGTCCACTGGCATGATGTGTCCTGTTACTGGAAGCTCTGGGTGGTTTTTCTTCCATTCCTGTGTGAACTTCTCTTGTTCTTTGGGCTTGCAAGGCAGGGCAGCACTGGCTGGTTCCCCACACACCTCCAGTCAGTGGCACTGTGGTGGTGACAGCCATGGGCTTTCACTGGCAAACCATGCTGCTCTAAGGGGCTCCATGTCCACCTTTCCCTGCTGGGGCAGACCTTAGTGGTCCATCAGCCCCCTGTGCAGATTCATCTCCAGGCTTAGGTGTTGTGTGGTGCAGTGACATCAGACTAAACTGCTTTGGAACTCCAGTGCCATGCGGGTGGCGTGCACCCTGCCTCCTGCAGCAGCCTGTCCTGGCTGCCAAGTCTGCTTTATTGGCCTCTTTTTTATTACAGAGTGAACTGAAGGCCTTAATTTGTTTATCATGTAAGCAAACTGCACAGAAATGCCAGCAGTGTCAAATGTTTTGTTGCCAGAGGCAGTTGTTGTCAGCTGCCAAAGGCAGCCTGTCTGTGGCTATGGCACCCACTCCCTGCTGCTCTGAAAGGCTGTGGGTTCTGTAATGCCCAGGAACCTGTGTCCCCGTCTGACAGCTCTCCCATCACCCCCACAGCCACTGCTCTGGGTTATTTTGGCAGTACTGGAGCTGTGCAGTGATTAAGTAGGAGGTTTGGATGTGATCAAGCACTATGTTTCCATCTTAGGTGGTTTATTGTGCTGTAAAACATCTCTCGCACGTGTGCCGTCAGGGACCTGGAGCTGTTTGCATTCCTGAAAATCAGGTCCCTTGTGCGTGCTCCTTTCAGGGATTGCAGAGGATGCCCTGCAGCCCCTGGGTTTCCCAGCAGTGGGATGTGCCAGGTTTGTGTTGCCAGGTGCCAGGCAGCCCTTACAGAGCCCCTCGTGGCAGCAGAGCACAGAGATTTCGCTGTGGCACTGCTGAAAGAGAGTCAAGATCAGGTCTCAGGCTGCTGATTCAAACCTGTGATCCTTTGTGCACCCTGGGGGAAAGTTCCTCACGCTGAGAAAGCAGCTGTTGGCTTTTCCAGGTGCAAGCAGGCACTGCCTCCCTCAGTGCCATGAACCCTCTCTGTACCTGTGCACAGGTGCCTGTGCTGTTGCTGTCCACCTGGGAGGGTTCACTGTCTGCTTCCCACAGGCTGAGAAGAGTGGCATCTTGGAGCAGAGCGCAGGGGATTCATTTGAAATCATACCTCCAGGCTTTGGTGTTGATCCCCAGAACAGTTCCCATTTGAGTGGCTGACCTTGGTCTCAGGGAAATGTTTCATTTATCTATAAAGAAAAGTCTGGGCAAATTTCTTCTTTCAGCAGAAATTCTTCTCTCTGAGGGTGGTGAGTCTGGTGAGGCTCTGGCACAGGCTGACAGAGAAGCTGTGGCTGCCCCTGAATCCCTGGAAGTGCCCAAGGCTGGGTAGGACAGGGCTTAGAGCAACCTGGGGTAGTGGAAGGTGTCCCTGCCCATGGCAGGAGGATTGGAGCTGGGTGATCTTTAAGGTCACTTTCAACCCTAAGGAGTCTGTGATTCTGTAATGCTGTGAAATTTCCCATTTAGAGCTTTTCCTCTCTGACTGCTTTGTTTGCCTGTGCTCAATTGTAAACTCAAATCCCATTTTGAAATTAAGTTTAATAAACTTCCCAGATTTCAGTCAGAATTTATTGTTTGACTCTGCTTGAATAAAACAATATTTTAATAACTACTTTCCCCACTGATGTTAGGGAATTAATTATTTTTCGGTCAATAATATATTTGCCTGACAAATGTATTCTAATCGTATTTAAATTGTATTTAAAACAGCACGTCAAGATGCTGTACTTGCTTAAAACAAGGGAAAAATACAACTAAAAGGATAACAAGAAAACAGGGAAAGCTATAATTCTTGTATAAACTCTGCCAACCAAAGCCCCAAACATGTGGCTGTGTTGGTATTTCAGGAGACGACTCCAGCAGTGATTTCCAGCGTCTGGGGTGTGGGGCTGCAGTTCTCAGCAGCGCTTTTAGAGCAGCCTCTGTCCCATAAAAGCCCAGCCATAAAGCCAGAGGCACTGACCTTCAGGCTGCCGGCGAGGCTGCTGCTGTGCTCCGGGCAGCAGGGACGGGGGTTTGTGCTGCTCAGCACTGCCCCGGCTGCCGTCTGCCCGGGAGCACTGCGCTCCTGTCCTCACCTCACCTCAGCTCACCTGCAGGCCAGGTGTGCGTGGGGCAGAGCCTCCCCGGGCGCTCTGTGCCCTGAGCTCACAGCCCTGCCGGGCAGCCAGCGGGAGCTGCGGGCACAGCTCACCCACCAGCGCCGGGCAAACACACCGGGGCAGTCCTGGCTGCTGCCAGGGGGAGAGTGCAGCAGGGCTAGGGGGTTGCTGCTCTTTCCCCCTCTTCCCCCCAGGTCCTTGTTTTGGGGCTCCTTGTACACATGTGGAAGGGTCGCCCTGTCCCTGGTGACACCCAGCTGCAGGAGGGGGATGCGGGTGCTCTCAGAAGGGTGTCTTGTCTGCTGGGGCAGGGGCATGCCAGGCTGGGGGCACCTCGGGGAGCCAAAGGCAGCCACCAGGGCTGCCCAGGCTGTGGGTGCCTGTGATGGGCTCTGTCCTGAGCTCTGTGCAGAAGGATCATCAGCACAGTGCTGCTGCCTCACCCCTCTCCTGCTGCTTACTCGCTTTGTCTGTTCCAGGGCAGATTTCTTGTGAGGGTTCTGTGTAGTGCCGTGTGTTGTGGCTGTTGAGTCACTGGCAGGGGATTACAGCTGTGAGCAGGAGTGTCAGGGGAGCACAGGAATCCTGGTGCCTGCTCAGCATCCCGCTGTCCTGGCCGCTCGGTGCTGGGCACCACGGGAATCTGCACCAATAAACAGATTAAATCTCCTGTGTGTTTTACCTGATCTGGACATAAAGTCATTCATTCTCCTCTCAAATTGTGAGTTATTACACGCCTGAGTGAGGATCATATGGATTACCAGAGATTGCTCTAACAGGATTTGGCAGCACTGGAAGTTCAAGGAGCAGCTGGAGCTCTCGCCGGGAGGAGCTCGTGGTTCCCAGTGGTGCTGTGACCCACAAATCCCCCCCTTGGGGGGACACAGCCCCCGGGGCTCGGGGAGGCTGCTCCTTCTGTACCCCCCTGGAAAAACGTCATTCCCTCGTGTCCCAGGGTACAGCAGTGGCTGGGGGCAGGTGGAGGGCTGCTTGGGAGGAAATGAAGTGTTGCTCAATGTCAGGCTGCAGAGTTTGTGTGTCCTGGGAGTGTCAGTGTAAATACTGATGGATTGATACATATGTTGTGTCAATCCATCAATAGGGATATACTAACGTTTGTATTAATACCAAGATCAACCAGAAATTGTATTGAACATTTATATAAATTTTAAAAACATGTGAATTTTTAAAAACATAAATATAAATAAAATTTATAAAAATTAAAGTACTTGTACATCCATATGTGGTTGATGCATTTGGTAATGCATTAGGAAATGAGAATTGGGGTCATTTGGGGGTATCCCAGCAGCCAGGTCAGAGTAGCTAGGACTGGACAGGTGCTCAGTTGGCATCATTGTGGGTGCAAAGAAAAGTGGCACAGCTGTGAATGTCCCCATCTGCATCCCTGACTCCATCCCCAACCTCATGGCACTGTTGTGGCACTGGGGATTGTTCTGTGCTTCCTCGGGGCTGAGGAGCAGAGGGACCCACAGACAGCAGGAGTGGCAGGGAGGGTTTTGCTGCTGAGCTGGTGTCTTTCCTTCTGTTTTGTGCTGGCAGTCTGCTTGCTCTGTTTGCTTTTTCTTTCTTTTTTTAAATCCTGTTGTATTTCATGGCAGTAGGACAGCTCCCGTAGGAGTGCTATTAGCTGTGCAAGCCAAATGATCCATTAGAGGGGTTGAGGCTTTTATGTACAAGAATCACACACAAAGACGTCATTAAGTGGTCACTTTGGTGTGTTCTCACATGAAAGGATTCACTTTAAAAAGTGTCTACAGAGTGCTGCCATCAGTCTCCCTGTGCCACAGCAGCAGCCCTGGAGGGAGCTGAGGGGGCTTCACAGGGGGAATGCCCTCACTTCCTTGCCCTGGGGATGTGTGCTTTCCTCCAGCTGGCATTCTGCTTGTGCCGAGAGTTGTTTGGGATGTCCAGACCCACAGCCCCTCCCTGGCAGGCTGTCAGGGGCACAGACCCACCCACAGCCCCTCCCTGGCAGGCTGTCAGGTGTGAGCTGGGGAAGCTGCAGGGTTGCAGGGTGGGTGCTGCCCCCAGCTCTGGCTTTGTCCCTGAGCCAGCATCTGCTTACAGTGGGACTGGCTCTGGGAGAGGCACCCGTGGTCCCACAGCATCGGGCAGTGGCAGGACTGGGGTGCAGGGACCCCTCCACAGGCTGTCCCCCGACAGGCTGTGCATCAGCCTGGTGAGCACCATCCTGGTGTGCATCAGCCTGGTGTGCATCAGCCTGGTGTGCACCAGCCTGGTGTGCATCAGCCTGGTGTGCATCAGCCTGGTGTGCATCAGCCTGGTGTGCACCAGCCTGGTGTGCATCAGCCTGGTGTGCATCAGCCTGGTGTGCATCAGCCTGGTGTGCACCAGCCTGGTGTGCATCAGCCTGGTGTGCACCGGCCTGGTGTGCATCAGCCTGGTGTGCATCAGCCTGGTGTGCACCAGCCTGGTGTGCATCAGCCTGGTGTGCAGCGGCCTGGTGTGCACCAGCCTGGTGTGCATCAGCCTGGTGTGCATCAGCCTGGTGTGCATCAGCCTGGTGTGCACCATCCTGGTGTGCATCAGCCTGGTGTGCACCATCCTGGTGTGCACCATCCTGGTGTGCACCATCCTGGTGTGCACCAGCCTGGTGTGCACCATCCTGGTGTGCATCAGCCTGGTGTGCACCATCCTGGTGTGCACCGGCCTGGTGTGCATCAGCCTGGTGTGCACCGGCCTGGTGTGCATCAGCCTGGTGTGCACCATCCTGGTGTGCATCAGCCTGGTGTGCATTAGCCTGGTGTGCACCGGCCTGGTGTGCATCAGCCTGGTGTGCATCAGCCTGGTGTGCATCAGCCTGGTGTGCATCAGCCTAGTGTGCATCAGCCTGGTGTGCACCAGCCTGGTGTGCATCAGCCTGGTGTGCACCATCCTGGTGTGCACCAGCCTGGTGTGCATCAGCCTGGTGTGCACCAGCCTGGTGTGCACCGGCCTGGTGTGCAGCAGCCTGGTGTGCATTAGCCTGGTGTGCATCAGCCTGGTGTGCAGCAGCCTGGTGTGCATCAGCCTGGTGTGCACCATCCTGGTGTGCATTAGCCTGGTGTGCAGCAGCCTGGTGTGCATCACCCTGGTGTGCAGCAGCCTGGTGTGCATTAGCCTGGTGTGCATTAGCCTGGTGTGCATTAGCCTGGTGTGCATCAGCCTGGTGTGCATTAGCCTGGTGTGCATTAGCCTGGTGTGCACCATCCTGGTGTGCATCAGCCTGGTGTGCATTAGCCTGGT
Organism: Phylloscopus collybita; assembly: GCA_027886175.1. Classification (NCBI taxonomy): domain Eukaryota; kingdom Metazoa; phylum Chordata; class Aves; order Passeriformes; family Phylloscopidae; genus Phylloscopus; species Phylloscopus collybita. The sequence continues at coordinate 604,909 of JAJNNQ010000003.1, forward strand.
GTGCAGCAGCCTGGTGTGCATCAGCCTGGTGTGCATCAGCCTGGTGTGCACCATCCTGGTGTGCATCAGCCTGGTGTGCATCAGCCTGGTGTGCATCAGCCTGGTGTGCATTAGCCTGGTGTGCATCAGCCTGGTGAGCACCAGCCTGGTGTGCAGCAGCCTGGTGTGCATCAGCCTGGTGTGCAGCAGCCTGGTGAGCACCAGCCTGGTGTGCAGCAGCCTGGTGTGCATCAGCCTGGTGTGCAGCAGCCTGGTGTGCATCAGCCTGGGGTGCAGCAGCCTGGTGTGCAGGCTCAGAGCTGCAGCCTGCCCTCAGAGGTGGGAGGCACTGACTGCAGGCTGCGTGCTCCACGGCACTCAGGCAGGCCCTGAAATTGGTTAAGGAGGTTTCTCTGAACGTGGCAGGCAGCCTCAACACAAAGGGCCTGCAAACAGGCTATTTTTAAAAAGGAAACCGTAGCCTACACGGAGTTAAATGTTTTCCTGTAAAACACATGGGCATCAGGATAAATAGTTTTACCATTTACAGGCAATAGCTGATGGTATGCAGCAGCCATCCTCCTGCTCGGTTCAAACGCGCCGGGTCAGGAGGAATTTGTACTCCCTGACAGAGGGAGGTGTTTGTGTGTTTGTTTTGGATCAGAGGCACTCCGTGTGTTCCAGCTGCACTGTTGAGCCGTGGCTGCTGGTTCTGCAGCTTTGGCATCCTCAGCAGGGAGAAGCAGCCCCAGGCAGAACCATCAGAACATCCAGAAGGGCCCAAGTGACTGAGAATTATGTGTGTCAGTAGTAAGTGTGCAATAGGGATGGGGTGGTGCGTGTTCATGCAGGGCACGGGGGTGTGCAGCACTCACTGGAGTCTCTGTTGGCCACAAGGAGATTTTTCTTCTGTCTTTAGGAGGTAGCCTGTTAAATGTTAGAGCGTTGTAGGTCTGGCCATGAATAGCTACTTAAAATTACATAGTCACAGACTCGGCGAGTAAAGGAGCTTGCAGTCTCAGAAGGGAATCCCAAGAAAGCTTTTCTGTTATTAAATATGCAGTCAGGGTGTTTTCTGGAAGGAGATTATTATAAGAGAGCAAAAATTGCAGTTGTATTCCTGACATTTAGTGGGATGTTAAAAGCAGGGTGTGCTGTGCTTCCCAGAAAACTGGTGCTGTGGGGAAGAGCCTGGTGGTGACCACACAGAAATGGGCACACTCCTGTTCACCTGTGTGCAGGTCTGAGAAACCCAGGTGTACTGTCATGATCCAACACGCCTGTCAGAGAGGATCCAAGTCTTCTAGAAATACCCTGTATTTTCAGAATGTAGAATTTTGGGAGTGATTTGTTCCAAGACACGACTGGTCACTCTCTTTTGTCTGAGTTTGCCATGTTTTCCACAATTCTGTAAGTGTTCACACAAAGTGCTTTGTGGGGAGTAAAGCCATGGTGCGTAGCTGGGGATGCTTCTGCCCTGTGGGAAGGTGCCTGGGGGCAGGTACATGTTCCTGCTCCCCTGAAGGCAAGGTGAAAAATCCTCCCAATCCAACTCCTGATCAGCAGCCCGTGCTGAGCCTGTGCTGCACCTGATGAGGTGTTGCAGGAGGCTGAACACAGCAAGGTCAGGCACATCCTGCTCCCATCCAGAGCTCCTCATTTGTGACAATGGAAGTGAACTATACAGAGTAGGAAATAAATCTGTGTATTAAACACCAAAAAAAGAAATGGAGAGGCAGCATGAGATTAAAAGATTTACTGCTGCAAGGAGAGCAAAGCAAATGTGTGCTTGCTGCCAGGCTTGAAACAGGAGTGAAGGGTTTGTGTGGCAGCTGCTGCAGACAGTGTGCTGTCCGAGTGGTCAGAGGGGCTAGCACTGAGCTCAGCTGGGCACTGCCTGTCACTGCTGAGCCCAGAGCTGGGGCACAGCACCGCCTGAGAGTGCCTGGGACACTGAGGGGCGTGCTGGGGAGCCTTGGGAGCGTTTGTCCTGAGCTGTAGTCCAGCAGGGTTGGGTTAATCCCCCGGTGTGCTGGAGTGGCCCATCAGGACACTGCAGCATCCACTGCCACCTCTGAATTTACTCACCTACAGTATTCCTTTTGTAATGATTGGAAGAGAGTTCAGAAGAGGTTCAGAGAGATGAAAATCTGCCTGGAGCTCTGCTGACTGCAGGATCCAGTGTCAGGGTACCTGGGAGCTGCTCACTGCAGAACACTGCCCGTGTTCTGGGGAGATCTGTGGCACTGCCTTCCAGCCTGTGGTTTCCAGCTCCTGGGTGCTCTGTGGACCATTTGTAAAGGTCCATGGAATAAAAGTGAGACAAGAAATGCTGCTCCCAGACAGACAAGTCTGCATTTCTTTTGGGAAATTCACTAAGATGTGTAAATTAAAAAAGATTGAAGGTTAAAGGTGCCCTGGGCTCCAGAGCTCCGTGCAAACAAGGAGCATGTAAGTGTTTTGATAGTAGCTGGTGATAGCTAAGCATAAGCACAATTTACCTGGGGCTAACTATTCTGGTAGTCTTTAACTCTGAGTAAATAGCTTTCCTTAAAGACCATCTCCTAGGTGGATAGAAATGCTGGTCTCAGTGGGGAAGCAGTGAGGCTTCTTGTTTCTTGGGAGCCAGAGGACATTGCATTAGATCACAGGAATGATTTTTTATGGCTTTAAAGTATTTGAGTGTATGAAGTACATTAAGTGGTTGGGGTGTACAACACGTACTGCCAGGCTTTGGATCTCATCCAGAGAGTTGTGGAACAGCCTTAAACCTCAGCACTGAAATGAGAACATTGAGTTTAATCTGGATTTCAGAATCAGGTTGGTTAACTGCTCCTCTGATTCCAGCAGCACATGTTGTAGTTCCATGTTACCCATTCAGCAGTGGTTGGCTCTGACTGTTACACTGTACTCATGTAAGGTCTCCTTTCCCAGGTATCTGGTAAATGTGTCTGCAGTCTGCTTGTGTTTGCTTTAGCCCATGGCATAGAGAACAAAACTGCAGCCTCTAATCCTGTGTCCATTCTCTTCTTCAGGGTCGATGTTCAAGGGAAAACTGCAAATACCTTCACCCACCACCACACTTGAAAACGCAGCTGGAGATCAATGGGCGCAATAACCTGATCCAGCAGAAGAACATGGCCATGCTGGCCCAGCAGATGCAGCTGGCCAATGCCATGATGCCTGGAGCCCCGCTGCAGCCCGTGGTACGTGCACCCAGCCCTCCCTCAGCAGTGCAGGCACCGCTGGCCTCCACAGCAGGGAAATCCCGCTGAGCTCGGGAACGGGAGAGGAGTCAGCTGTGCTGAAATGGCCCTCTCTGTGTCCTTGCGTTGCTTAAGTGTCCTGCCTTAAACTGGATTTCAGATTACTCCTGTCCTGGAGTAATATTTTTAATTCATTTCGGTAATCTTGGGTTCATTTGATTTCTTAAATTAATAAATTAATTTAATTTGCAACTTAATTCTCCAAGTGTGGAAAGCGAGCAATCTGCACGAGCTTTTCGTTTCCTTTGCAATATCACGTGCTCTAGGAAACTCTTGGCTTTGAGAAGATGCCCACTGGGTGTTCTTCCTTCACTCGAGGGAGCTTTCCCAGAGAATTGCTTGCTGGAATTGAGCTTTGGTTTAGGGGGAGTTAGGCTCAGCTTGCCCATGGCTGGTGCATCAGTCAGTATGTGCCCTGCTGGGGCTGTGGGACCTGTGCAGCCCATCACGATGTCCCTGTGAGCTTCAGAGCAGGTGGCCCTGATAACATGCTGTTACTCTGCTCTGGTCAAAAGGCTGCAGGATATTTATATTGCTATGAAATAAGCGCAGTAGAAAATAAACGGGGTAATCTTATTTGCTGTACAGTTGACACACAGGTGTCTGTTTGAGTGTATTGGGCTGAAATCAAACGTGGAAATCTCTTAAGTTACACACTAACAGCCTGGTTCTGTTTTAAAGTTCATTATTACGTAGCTGATAACCCAGTAATGACAAGTGCAGTTAATTAATCGTGTATTTAAGAGTAATATTTAATTTCCTGTAATATTTGCCAGGTTGTTTTTTTCATTCACGTGGGTGAAGAATAATTCATTACAGAAATTATACCCATTTATACAACTCTCATTCTGTTTTCACCAGTAATCCCTGCATGTTTTTGTTCATTATTTCCAATATCTCTTGCTTCCAAACAATTCAGTCATTTCCTCAGGAATACAGAAACGTGTGCTGTTCTCCACTGTCTGCCTTAAATTGATATGAAACAGAGAAAGAGTTGTATTAAGTCTGTAGTTGTTTTCCCTCTGAAAATTAGTTGGGGAAAAAGCCTAAATGCCTTGAGTAACTGCTTTATTTAGATAGTGAAAGACAAACACTCCTGGCTGAATTTTATTTGGCAGTTACACTGCCTTTGGGGGCAGGAGAGTTATTTAATCCTTGCTGCAGTGTAGCAGCTCTGTGTTGGGTTTTCACAGCATTGTTTGGGCTCTACACCCAATTATCTCCACACCCACAAGGGCACTTGACTCTTTTGTGATAACATGCAAACAAAAAAAGAAAATCATACTTGCATGTGCTCTTTCTTCCACTGGTTTAATGTTCTAGCCTAACTAAAGCATCTCCTGATGCAGTGAGTGTCTGAGTGTCTGCAAGGACAGCCTGTTGAGTTCTGTAAAACAGAAAGGTTGTGGCTGTGTGAAACCCCAGGAGTTCCTGAGCCAGCTCTAGCTGCACCAGGGCCAGAAAAGCTTTGCCTGTGCCTGAAGTCGAGTGTGGTTGATGCTTTGTCAGGGCTCTCAGGTGCCTTTTCCCCAAGAGCCAGCATTGTACCTGCTGTGGCCGTGTCCCCCTGGTAGCCCCAGACTCTCTGTGACCCCACGGAGGGTCTGTCATTCCTTAGGGCAGTGCTGGAGTGTGGATCCAGGTGGGCTTACCTGTCCCGTGCTCCTGCTCACGTGCAACAGCTGCACAGGTGTTCCCCGTGACCCACTAACAGGAGTGCTCCTTTCCAGCTAGCAGCTCCCCCTCCCCTCCTGCAGCCCCCCTTTGGGGGGTGGCCAAAGGGGATGTTTTGGTGATGGCAGGGCAAGCACAAACGCTCAGTGTCTCTTTCCCTGTCTCCAATTGCAGCCAATGTTTTCTGTTGCACCGAGCTTAGCCACCAACGCGTCAGCCGCCTTCAACCCCTACCTGGGCCCGGTGTCCCCAGGCCTGGTCCCCGCCGAGATCCTGCCCACGGCGCCCATGCTGGTGACAGGGAACCCCGGGGTGCCCGTCCCTGCCGCCGCCGCCGCCGCCGCCCAGAAGCTGATGAGGACAGACAGGCTGGAGGTAGGAGCTGGGGGTGGACCTTACTCTCACAAGTGCTATCATTTGTTGTGTCTTCTAGGTATGAAGCGCTTTTCTTGTGAAAGCAAATAATGCATGTTTGGCTTGGGCTGGTAACGGGCTATCTTTGTGACGGTAAGGACGAGGAGTGACGAGGAGTACTGATGGTACAGTAAGTTCAGGCTGCCACTCTGCTCCTGACCCTCCCTTGCAGAAGGAAATGGGAATATTTAGGAGTGGTCGTGGCAGCAGCAAGAGTGCCAGGAAGCTGTTAGTGTGTGCCCAGCATGTGTTAGCACGGTGGGGGCACAGCCCCTGAGCGCTGGGCAGAGGTGCAGAGCTGCAGCTGCTGGGGTGCAGGTGACTGGGCCTCCTGGCTCTGGGCAGATGGTGCCACGCTCCCCTGCTGGCCTCCTGCACCCGGCTTATCACCCTGGCCACAGCCCTGACAAGTGCTGCTGCTCTCGGCCTGCTGCTCTCCCTTGCTCCCAATCTTTCTTATCTGAAAGGCCTGACAGCGTTTTCGGCACCTTATCGGTGCTGCTGCAGCTTGGGCAGGGAGCCAGGGACGTGCTGCCAGCTGCTGTGAGCTTGGGGCACAGCCCATGGGCACAGCCCGTGGGCACAGCCTGGGAGCACAGCCTGGGAGCATGGAGAACAGCCTGGGAGCACAGGCTGAGAGCATGGAGAACAGCCTGAGAGCATGGAGCACAGCCTGGGAGCATGGAGAACAGCCTGAGAGCATGGAGCACAGCCTGGGAGCATGGAGAACAGCCTGAGAGCATGGAGCACAGCCTGGGAGCATGGAGCACAGCCTGAGAGCATGGAGCACAGCCTGAGAGCAGGGAGAACAGCCTGAGAGCATGGAGAACAGCCTGAGAGCATGGAGCACAGCCTGGGAGCATGGAGAACAGCCTGAGAGCACAGCCTGAGAGCACAGCCTGAAAGCAAAACCTGAGAGCACAGCCTGAGAGCATGGAGAACAGCCTGAGAGCATGGAGCACAGCCTGGGAGCATGGAGACCAGCCTGGGAGCATGGAGAACAGCCTGAGAGCATGGAGCACAGCCTGGGAGCATGGAGCACAGCCTGGGAGCATGGAGAACAGCCTGAGAGCACAGCCTGAAAGCACAACCTGAGAGCACAGCCTGAGAGCATGGAGCAGAGCCTGAGAGCATAGATCTCAGCCCATGGGCACAGCCTGAGAGCAGGTGTTTGGCAGCCCTGGTTGGGGCTGGTGGTTAAAAGGCAGCCAAGGGGAGGCTGAGCAGCCAGGCTGCCCTGCTGTCACCCTGGTGTGTGGCAGGGTGTGAGGGCACAAGCCAGTGTCTCCTGCACGGCTGCTGCTGGTCTCCCTCGTGGCAGCGGATCTGGTCACTGAGCTCAGGGAGCACGCTGGGAGGAACGAGAAGGATCTCTGTTTTATGCAGCCTACTGTATTTGTAACTCAGTTCTTTCTGCCTCTGCATCTGCACTGGCAGGGATTAACTCTCCTTCCAAGGGAAGTTAATTCCTTTTCCTTAGCTGCATCCCTGAGTGATGAGCTGCTGCTCGGAAGGGGGGAGCTGGGAGGACTGTGGAGGGTCATCTGGCAGCCAGCGTTTCCCGCTGCTGCTGTCACTATTCTCAGAGCTCACATCACCACAGGTCACCCTCCTGAGGGATCACATCATTTCCCTTTTTAGAGATGTTTTCCCCGAGGGAAGCGTTCCCCAAAGCACGCTCAGGTTGCAGAGGAGGCAGCCGTGCCGAGCTCTGAGCTGGCACACAGGTGCTTGGAATCACCCAGGGATGTTTTTCCCTTGAGGACTCTGTTTCATGATGGACACCTGCCAGAGGTGGATTAAAACCAAAATGCAATTAGGTAAATTCATAAATAAATCATAATGGATTTGGAAATGAGTATGGAGAGCAGGATGCCTATGGAGGAGCCCCGTGGGTTGTGCTGCCAAGATCAGCTGCTGTGTTTGATTGTGCTTCCAGCCCTGCAGTGCCCATGGGCTGCTCAGGGTGGGACATGAGGGCTCAAAAGCATCCTGGTGGTAAGCAGGATGTACCTGTTGTCCCCAGGGAAGCAGGGACACCCCTTTGTGTGCCCCTCCAGGGCAGCCCTGGTGCTGGCTGCAGGCTGTGACCGCTGTGCACAGGGAGCTGATGGTGGCTGGGACCTCAGCGTGCAGGATTTGGCCATCCAGCCACTGCATTCTCTTGATACTGCTCCTCAGAGAAGTGATGCACTGCTGAGCCAAGCTCCTCTGCATGAGAGGGAGATGCTAGAGTAGCACTCTCAGGGTCACAATACTGTTCTTCCCTTCTGCAAATCCAGTTTAAACAGTGAAACGTGTAGGTGAGAACATAATTTACAAATGCTTTCCAGCACAGTCATCATCTGATCTGGAGTATCCAAATTTAGTATCCAAACACTAAACAAGCATGTCATTTTTATGAACACCAAGATTTATTTGAATGTACTTTATAGGCTACAGAAATACAGAATGGGTTTTGGAGATTCTGCATGATCTGGTTATTACCTCCCAGAGGAGCCAGCAGTGTCTACCTGCTTTTCCAGGGAGCTGCAGTTGTGGCATTGCCATTTGTTATGGCATGATCAGAGCTTTATAAGGCTCCAGTCACTCTCCCTTGGAATGAACTGTCCTGGAGAAAAATAACCACAATGATGTTAGCATCTAATCTTGGAGTATGATTGGTTTCTGCTTAGAATTTTAAATATTTATTTTCAAGAGTGATGTAGACTGACAGGAATTAAGTCAGCACACGTTCTGGCATACAGACCCAGGCTGTTCCCAAGCTGAAAGCTCTCAGTAGGCACACCTGGGGTGTTCAGGGATGCAGGCAGGCTGTCGGGCAGCGCTGTGTCTGCTGAATTCATGTCAGCCTTGCTAAAGGAAGGTTGGTGACTGCTGCTAGCAGTGGGATTGCTTTCATCTGCATTTCATACCCACAGCATGCAGCTGTTGGATGTCCAGTGCTTTCACCTCCTCCCATAAGGAATCTGTATCTGAGGATGGGAATGTCATGGCTTGAGGCTTTTCCACAGCTTTCCTCACACTCCTCCCCTGCAGGAAATATCTTGAACAAAGTGTGGTTCTTCAGTGAACTAGAGAAGATTCAAGAAGGACAAGGAAATGAGAGAGAAAGGAATTGCCTAACACTTTATCAAAACCAGCTGTTTCTGTTGGAATGCAATCATTTCATTTTCTATTAGAAGTGTTCCAAAGTCAGGAATGAGCACAGCCAAGCTGCTGTTTCCTGCTTGGTTCTTATATGCCATATTTTGCCAGAAAGAAGCAACTTAGAGGTTCTTGGAGGTGGTCAGCTCAGGGCTGTTGTGCTGGCTGGCATGTGCCACTGCAGGGGACTGGACCAGGGAAGGGATCTGGCTGCAGGATGGCCTGGCAGGCCCAAGGTTCTTTTCCAGCCCAGGAATTTGCCTGAGCTGTTTCCAGCGTGCTGCAGAATCCGTTCTGCTCTGAGCTCTGAGCAAGGGGGCACGGGATGAGCACATGAGGGGCTGGGCCTGCCTCATGGGGCTGCGCTGCAAACACACCCCCAGACAAAATCTGTCAGCACGTGACAAAAGCCTGTAAACAGGGCCATGCAGGAATGACCCTGGATAGATGTTTGCACACCCAACCTGGTCCTGGTCCTGCAGGGGCATCACTTCAGAACCACAGAGGATGGGCAGCTGGCACTGGCAGTGGAATGAGGCTTAAACAGCAGCCAGAGGACTGGTGTGAAGGGAAATCAAACCACCACCAAACCTGGGTTGTTGCAAGGATCAGAGCCAAGGTCCCTGAGGAAATACTGATGATCCAAGCTCACAGGCACACACCTTGAACAGGAAATTCCATCCACTAAAGGGTTTTATTTTTATGCAGCCCCGTTTGCCTTTGTCCCTTTGTTTCCTATGGCCTTTGGAAAGCTGGAATGCAAAGTGTATTTTGTTGGCAGTTTGGGGAGGAGAACTGACCATGACAGGAGCCCACATCAGTGTCAGACACAGGGTTTGCACGTGTTGGGGAGGCTGGTGTTTGTCACACTGGTGACACAGCACAGTCGTGTCTGCCGTGCTGGGGTGGCCAGGACCGGGGGTCTCTGTGGGCTCAGGCCGGCTGGAGCCCTCGGGGACCCTGCAGGGACTGTCACCCAAGCAGCTGCAGTGTCTGAGCTCTCCAGCTCCATCTGGCTGCCGGCGTCTGCCAGCGGGAGCAGGGGCTGCTCGGCTGCTGCTCCCCACCTGCCCTGCCTGCTCAGGGGATGCTGGGCAGCACACGGGCTGTGCCACCACCCTGGGCTGGGGGTTGCTGTCTCCTGGCAGACTCCTGCGTCATGGGGGCACATGGACACAGAGTGCCCACCCGGTGGGGCTCCCTGGGGTGACCACACACCATCCACTCACCTTAGTGAGCAGATTGAGCACAGCCAGGTCACAGCAGGGCATGGCTGAGCACCTTGGGGTGCTTGGGTGGTGCCCAAGAGCAGCCACGGCACATTTCAGGAGACAGAAACAGCCCCATGGGCTGCTAGGTGGGAGCCAGAATGACACCTGCTGTGTGCTTGGCTCTGACCAAGGTGGGGTTTCATGCTCCTCAGCATCAGAAGTGGCTCTGGAGAAGCCAGTCTCTGCTGCCAGCTCCCTGAGCCCTCCATCCCGCTGTAGTGCACTGCCCCCTTCCTCACGGTGCTCTCACAGGCTTTCCGAAAGCTTGTCTCTGCTCCCAGCCGTGCCTGCAGCACCCCTCAGCAAATCTAAGTGTCTTTCTTCTGCTGCTGTCCCAGGTATGTCGAGAGTACCAGCGTGGGAACTGCAACAGGGGGGAGAACGACTGCCGGTTCGCTCACCCCGCCGACAGCGCCATGATCGACACCAACGACAACACCGTCACCGTCTGCATGGATTACATCAAAGGGAGGTGCTCCCGGGAAAAGTGCAAATATTTCCACCCTCCTGCACACCTGCAAGCCAAGATCAAGGCTGCCCAGTACCAGGTTAACCAAGCTGCAGCTGCCCAAGCAGCAGCGACTGCAGCTGCCATGGTGAGTGTGGGAGCACTTCTGGATGTAGGTGCCCATGGAGGAGAGGCAGTGTTGGGTGTGTGTTTGTCCTTGCTGAGGAGGGTGCGTGTGCCTGGGGACCCTGGTACTACGTGGTGCGGTGAGCTTTCTCAGCATGTGGTTCCAGATCTGCTCTGAAGTAGTGCCAGACCATTGAGGTGTTTAATTTTGCCTGCTGGTGTACGGAGTTACCTGTGTGTGCCTCTGTGCGTGCCTACGTGTGTGTGTGTGTGTGTGTCTGTACGCGTGGGCTGCTCGTGTCTCTGGTTGGCTGCGTGTCTGTGTGTGGGCAGATGTGTGTCTGTCCAGCTGCACAGCCAGATCGATCCGTGTTCGGTTTCTCTAAGTCTGTGTTTGTAGAGGTGTAGTTGGAAGCGGATCTGCCCGTGTTTCTGCTGTCCCCGTGCCGTGTCCCCGGGGGCTGGCGGTGGCTGTCCCGGGCGCTGGCGGGGCCCGTAGCTGTAGCAGCCAGGTCCGAGGAGCTGGTTTGGTGGCGAGGCGAGGGCAGCACTGGGGGGCTGTGGTGACAGAGGGTCCCGCCTGCGCTGAGCCCGTGGGTGTGGGAAGCGGAGCGCAGCGGGGGCGGCGGGGCCAGGCGGTGGCCGCGGGCCCCCGGCGGGGTCCGGCACACGGGCGGGGAGCCCGGTTCTGCGTGGCCGTGAGCCCCACTGCCCGCCGGCTGCCGGGGCTGGCAGCCCCTGCTGCCCCGCTGCCCTGCCCCTCGGGCCCGTGCATGCCTAGTCTTGTTACCGTTGTACACGGCATCCGGTGATTTGTTTTTATTTGTTTTTTCTCACCTCCCCAAATGCACTGCTGCCCCCATGACGCACCTCTGCTTGCTGTTTATGTTAATGCGCTTGACCCCACTGGCCATTGCCATCATGTGCTCGCTGCCTGCTAATTAAGACTCAGTCGGCTGTCAAATCACTGAAGCGACCCCTCGAGGCAACCTTTGACCTGGTACTATGACCTTTCACCTTTTAGCTTGGCATGTAGCTGTATCTTAGAGTCGAGTTTGGGGTTAATGTGTAGAAACGGAACGTCCCGGTTTCCCTCCCCGTGTCCCCGGCACAGGGCGGGCGGGCGGGCGGCCGGGCCAGGCAGGCAGGGTGCCGTCCCTGCAGCCCCCGCCGCCCCCGCAGCCCGCCGGCCCCTTCCCGTGCCCTCCCCTGCCCTGGTGTCCCGTGTCCCCCCCCGTCCCTCCCGGGGCCGGCGCAGGGGCGTTGGCATGGCTTGGCGGCGCGGAGGCGGCCGGGCCGGCATGCGGCGCGCTCTGCATGCCCGGGCAGCGCTGGGGGACTGGGGTGTCACCGACCGGCCGCCCGCTCCGGACGGTGACAGTGATTAACATGGCTGCTACGTGTGGTCCTCATGGAGCTAGCAGTGCTGCTTGCCCCAGAGCCTGGCTCCCGGCCCAGCCCGAAGCTTTCCCGCGGTGTGGTGGCGATGCCGGGCCCCGAGCGGCTGTCCCGCCGGTCCCTGTGCCGCTCTCGTGGTAGGCAAGTGGTGCTCCCTGGAAAGCTCTTCCCTCGCCTTTTATTTGGTAGTTCAGTCTGCTATGCCGCTTGCTTGCTCATGGAGAAACATGGTGCTGCCTGGTTGTTTTGCCTTCTACTGATTTTTCTTTTTCCCTTTTTCTCTCTCCTTTTCTCCTCCCCTCTTCCCTCCCTCCCATCCTCCTCCACACCCCACTCCCGTCCCCTCCCCTTTTTTATTTTTCTTTTTTTGTTACTGGACTTTATTTTTATACCCATCCACCATTCAGGGAATTCCTCAAGCTGTACTTCCCCCCTTACCAAAGAGGCCTGCGCTTGAAAAAACCAATGGTGCCACCGCAGTCTTTAACACTGGTATCTTCCAATACCAGCAAGCTCTTGCCAACATGCAGTTACAGCAGCATACAGCCTTTCTCCCACCAGGTAAGTGCTTCACTGGACCTTTCCAGGGGAGGGAGAGGGGGGACTCCTGAGCAAAGCACAGCAGGAGGCAGCTGGTGGTTGCTGGTGGCGGAGGCGGTGGCAGGTGCCAGGCACAGGCAGCCCCTCCAGCCGTGGCACAGCAGTGCCCCGTGCCCGTGGGCACAGCAGGGGCTGCCTGGGGGAGCACTGGCTTCTCTCTGCTCCTTGCAGAAGCTGGGTGGGTGTTTTCCAGTCTAACACAAAATCAGCATCGCGCTCTGTCACCCCAAATCAGAATTGGAAATCTCCTCTCTCGTTCCTCTTTCCCTGGATTAACTGCTCTTCCTTCCACGTCCCTCAGCTGTTGTGCTTGTTTCCCTGTCAGACCCCTTGGCCTTGGCAGTGGTGGCTCAGAGGCACATGGCACAAAGGGGTTTTTTAATGAGGTTTTAATGAGGTGCAGTGATCCCGGGCAGCACAGGCAGTCTCACAGGTGGACAATCACAAACCTACACAAGAAGTCACAGTTTGGGCCTCCACCACTGATGTCTCAGGGCTGCTCTTGGACTGAGTAGAGCCAAGTGCTTGTTCTCAGCCAAGAGCTCTACACTGCTCCTGGTGTAATTGCTGAAGAGTTCATGCCTGTGCTATGTACCAAGCAGAAATCCCTTCACTGGAGTAGCAATGGGACATTTGCTTTGGTTCTGCTGATGGCACTGCACAAGAAATGATCTCTGGCATGTCCCGGCAGCTTCTGCCCTTAGTTACACAGCTGAGGTAGTTCATTACACCTGAACCCACACTAAAGCAGCACCATCATTCCAGGAGGTGTGCAGAGCCCACCTGGTAGATCTGTACTCAGAAATGGGAAAGAATCTGTGAGGACAGCCCTTCATAATGCAGACTGGGAAGGGGAAGAAGTACAGCTAGTCAGTCTTTACCCAAAACTTGAAAGGATTTTATCCTAAACATCTTCAGCAAGTATGTTCCAGGAGATCAGTGTAATGCCCTTTACTGTTCTGTCTTGATCTGGCATACAACCAACACGTGTACTTTAAATGGCACAAAAATCAGTTTCTTGATCTAGTGCATTTTAATAATACAAAAGTGCATTGCAGCCACTGAAATGTATCAGTAAATGTTGCAAAGCTTACTGGAGTCAATAGCAGGATGGGTTGAGTAAGCTGCAGGTCAGATCCCTAGCCCACCTACTAAAATCCCTATAAAAATGCATATGCAATGATAAACTCATGGAACCACAGAAGGGTTTGTGTTGGGAAGAACCTTAAAGATCCCCTCATTGCAAACCCCCTGCCATGGGAGAACACCTTCCAACAGACCAGGTTGCTCAGAGCCCCATCCAGACAGACTCAGTGTCCTTCCTATGAATGTTAAACAATCCACAGATCTCTTTTGGCACAGAATAACCAGGGGAGTCTGTAAACTGCAATTTTCTGGCTTCCATGAAAGCAGCGAGAGGCTGGATGGTTTCTGGAAGTGCTGGAGCTGCCTCTGTATTCCCCCTTTGAACTCATGAGCTGGGCTTGTGGTCTGTGTGTGCCAGGCCCCATTTGCACCTCATCTTGGACTGAGGTCTTTCCCACTGGCTCTTGACACACCTTACCTCAGCTCTTCCTCCAGCAGATCCACACTGAAACCTCCAGGAGCTTGGCAGTGGTTCTTGAGCTTCATTAGACCTTTCCTGACCACTGAAGTTTAGTATATGTTACACAAGAAAAGTAAGGGAGTTTTTAGCCTGAGCTATTATAAATTCTCTCTTTATATTTTTCAGATAGCGGCAGTTTGAGCTTTCCAGTAATCCAGTACTTTCCAAAAAGTTTGAAAAATGTCTCTGGCACCTTGCCTTTTTTAGTTTTTCCCACTTCAAATGAACTGGGATCAGTTCCTGTTTGGCACAGTCACCTGGAAACAGAGTTTCTCCATCTGTCCCTACGAAGCCACGAAGAGCACAGAGCGTGGGTGCCCCCAGCTCCACAGCCGTGGAGCAGGGCCAGGGCAGCTCAGTTGGATCTGAATTAAAGTGACATTTTTCAGGTTCAGACAGCGAGGTGTAAGTGCTCATTTGTGTTCCTAGTTGCTCCAGGCAGAGTATGCAGGAGGGCTGGAGGGCAGGACACCTGCAGAGCCTACACAGGGTGGCTGTGCCCAGGGTTGGTCCCCTGTGGGCAATCTGGGCAGGACCCTCCTCTCTGCAGGGCACTTCACTCCTGATGTTACACTGAGACTCACTGGTGTTCCAGAGAACCTCAGATATCTCTTCTGACCTCTGAGGCATTGTTCTGGCTGGCTGTGTGCCAGGGATGTGCAGCACATCCAGGGAACATCCGTGCCTGGGAGTGGACACTGCACTCCAGCATGCCTGAAGGGATCAAATGTTCTTCAGACATTCATATCACCTCTCTCAACTGGAGCTCCCTCTGTGCACAGCTCCCCTCTTGAGGTGTCCCCAAAACCTTGGCTGCTGGAAGCTGTCCCCAGACTGAGAGGGGAGTTTAGGGGTGTTGGAAGAAAGAACCAGAAACATTGATGCTGTGGAAATAAGGGGAGTTAGTCTGCTGACTCAGGAGGCTCTGCATGCCTTGGTGGTGTTCACAGCCTGGTTTGGTCCCTGGTCCTGGCTGCCAGCTTGGGACACCTCAGCAGACGTGGGTGACCTGCCTGCTGGGAATGGGCAGAGCTCCAGGTCCTCAGAGCTTCACCTGCTCCGTGTGCTGCAGGCCCTGGGAGCTGGCTGGGGAGTGCTCCTGTGGGCAGCTGAGGGCCATCCTGACCCCCTGCCTGCTCCCACCCTGTGCCTCAGCTCCTCAGGAGGGCAGGGGCAGCTGTTCTGCCCCAGGTGTGTCCCCCAGGTGACCAGAGTGTCCTGGAGAAGCGAGATCCTCCAGAGGAAGGGCTCAGGTTGGCAGGAGGCTCCCAGGAGCTGCTGTCGTGGTGCAGCTGCAAGGGGCAGGATTGCAGCTGGCAGCAGAACCCCAGAGCCAGCGAGGAAAGGCTGCAGCTCCCTCTGCCTCGTGTTAACCCTGTGTGTGTTTGTTCAATTGCTGCAGCTTCAGCAGCAGAGATCCCTTGTTCCTGGCAGGGACTCAGTGCCCAGAGGTTCTCCTAAAGCACGTTCCCCCCTGGGGCTGCTGGGCCTGTGCAAAAGCACTGCTGTCCCCAAAACCTTGGGGAGGGAAAGGTCACACACCACTGCTCACCTCCACGGGAGTGCTCGTGCTGCCTGGGGTGTTGGTTTTTAATTAGGCTTTAGTAGATTGGGCAGAAAACATATACTGAGGGGAATAATCTAAGGGAGAAAAGAGAGAAAAATAATTAAAACAACAGTAAACCTAGAATATTCATAGAAGTAGCTTTATTCTGCAGAAATAATCTGGTTGTGAAGTTACGGTCAGTTACGTCAGAACATCCTCAAGTTAAGATTCTGCCTTGTGCCAAACAGCCAGGGAACATTGAAAGTGCACATTCATTATTCATGTGTTCTCATTAGTCAGTCAAAGCTTCTGAAGTCAAGCTGAATATTAAGATCATAGCAAAAAATATTTTTGTTACTGATAAGAGGGTCACATAGCATAATTTCTGTGTTTGGGCATTGTGCCACCCCAGCAAGTGTTCTACTTTCTGCCTCATGTTCATTTGCCTAAATTCCCTTCCAAAAACTGCGTGCACTGGTCGTAATGTTAATGATGATCACTCAGGCTGAAATTTGGAGCTCTGAACTGGAAAGCTTGACAGGGATATTTCCGAGTGGTTGTAGAGGCCCAGCTCCCGTGTAGCCTGCAGCTGCACTGGTGCAGGGGGTGGTGCAGCCCTGCAGCTCTGCTGGGGGCTGCTCAGCCCTGTGAACGGGGCACTGCTGCAGAGCCACAGCTCAGAGCTTCTTGCTGGAGCCCAGTAACCCCACTGAGAGCCCAGGAGAGGCACCAAGAAAGCAGTTTTGCTTTACTGTTTGTACTTTTTAGCCCAATGCTGCTCCAGGTTTTAATCTTGCAGGTGCTCCCATTGGCTCCAGCCGTGGTTTGTGCCTGGGAGGTCAGGAGAGGCACAAACTTTACCCAACCTTCCCAGAGGAGTGATTAGGAAACGTGAGAATGCCCTTGCCTTTGTTGCCTCGCTGATGCAGCAGTGACAGAGAAGAACCTCGGCCCCAGCAGTAATTAAACTGGTCACTCCTTCCCTGGCCAGAGAAATGCTCCTGAGGCTGTGCATCCCCTCCAGCTCTTGGCAGGGCTGGAGCCATTCCCTGTCCCCAGAACAGTCACGGGGTGTCACAGGGCCAGCATCTCCTGGCTGCCCCTGGCAGCCTGCTAGGATATGGTTCTGTTTCAACTGCAATCTCATTCCCAGATTTCAGGGTTTATTTCAGTTTCTGCTGTGTCAGTCATCAGTAACAGTGTTAATAAATGCTATTTGTTAAATTAAAAAGTAATTTATTAAAAATGGATATTCGGGAAGATCAGTATATGTTTAGAACCTTGGAAGCAGAAATAGAAGATTGTGAGATCAGTCTGGTGGAAGGCATTTTGCTGTGTAACGTAAATGAATTGCCAACTTGATGATAGTTAAAAATTATGCCAGAATGATCCTGAAATCTTCCTGCTCCTGGCTCTGCTTGCAGGGCAGCACTCTCCAGGTGCTTTGTTGTTGTGTGGTCTGAAGGGAGCTGGGGCTGTGAGCCCAGGCACCAGCAGCTTAAAATACATCCTGCAGTGTGGGACAGGAGGAGAGGAGAGGAGAGGAGAGGAGAGGAGAGGAGAGGAGAGGAGAGGAGAGGAGAGGAGAGGAGAGGAGAGGAGAGGAGAGGAGAGGAGAGGAGAGGAGAGGAGAGGAGAGGAGAGGAGAGGAGAGGAGAGGAGAGGAGAGGAGAGGAGAGGAGAGGGAGAGGAGAGGGAGAGGGAGTTTGAAGTGTCTCTTTTGATCTGAGAAGAGCAGGGAAAGGACTGTGACAAGGTTTGTGTCAAAGGCAGAAGGGTTTCAGGAGCTGTGAGTTAGAGCTGAGGAAGGAGTTCCTGCCATGCCCTGGGGCCAGCAGGGCCCCAGCACAGCTCCGTCCTGCCCTGTCCCTGAGGCCTCCTTCTAACGGATCACTGTGCTATTGTATGGTTTGATTGTGCTGACAGTTACATGCCACTGTGCCCATAATAACAATTTTTCTTCTTTGTTCAAATGAAATTTCTAATTACACGTGTGATGGGTTGTTTTAATTCTTTTCCCTTTCCAAATCCACCTTCCTGTTGCAATGCATGATGAGCAGGCTCAATATTGTGCATGACACCCGCTACAAGTGTTGGTAGGTGCCAGCTTTGTTTCTTGATTATCTTAAACCTGTGGTGCAGCTCACAGACCCTCAAAATCCACTGCTAGATTTAATGTACAAGCCTCGTGCCAGTCCATCTCCCCGAGCCTCCTGCACTAACACCTGTCAATTAAATGGGATTGTTTTATTTAATTGACACGTAGATGTTAATTTTGTACGGCAGTTTTTAATTGCACATTGTTCCTTGGTGGATTTTGACTGGACTATGAGTTCCAGTGTTTAGAAACTATCTTGTGTTAACTAAAGACTGTATCTTACCTTAGCCACGTAGCTGCATTCTGTCCTTCCTACAAGATTAATTTCTGTTAGCAGTAAATATTTGGGTTGAATTTTTAAAAGGCAAAAAAGTCTGTAAATATAAAGGGCATCGAAAAAAAAACCTCTCCTGTTGTTTTTCATATTGAAATGGTTAAGCTTGTTTGTGTCGATTTTCTTGATTTGATGGTAACAAGCATTTTCCCCTTTTTTTTTTCTCTCTCATCTGCCTCCCCTCCCTCCCGGAATGTTGTCCTGCTTGGCACTGTGGTTGCATGTCACGCTGGCAATGATGTCTGGGGCTTTCTGCTGTGGTGACCCATGCTCAATGACCCTCCCACGTCTCGCTCTGGTCCCATCCTGCTACACTCTTCTGTGTGTTTGCTTATTTGATTTTCCTTCCGAAAGTTCCCATGGTGCACGGTGCTACGCCAGCCACTGTGTCTGCAGCAACAACATCTGCCACAAGTGTTCCCTTCGCTGCAACAGCCACAGCCAACCAGGTTTGCTAATTTACAGCTTTGTTCCTTACAGACAACTCGAGATCGGTGCCTTAATGAGCATGGGGGTTTGGATCTGACCTCTTGTTGGCCTACACATTCTCTGAGAGGGCTGCAGCACAGCTTAATCAGCCCTCAGCCGTGCTCCAAAGGTGCTGCAGTTCCATTGCTGGTGCTAAAAATAATTGACAGTAGAGTTTCTGATTCAGTCCTGACATTTATGGGCCATGCTGCTTATTTCTGCTCTCAGGGATGCAAAGAGCAAGGGATAATACACAAACCCATGATTTATTTCTGTTTCTGTGGAGCCAACAGCTCCTTTCAGCGCAGAGCTCAGGGAAAGCCAGGGGAGCCTTTGTGCAGAGGGGTTGCAGGTTCTTACAGTCTGAGTTTAGCAGTCCAAACATGTTCTGACTCTCCTCTTCCAAGTGTAAAACAAAACCCTGTGAGCATGGGCCACACAGAAACTTCCTTGAAACCTTTGTTCCAGCCTGGTGATTCTCTTTGGAATGGCCCATGGCTTTGAACAGAGCTCAGTTAAGAAAATGCCCATTGGAGTCTGGGTTTGTTTCTCAACAGCCACCCCAGTCATTGCTGTGTTGGGATGTATTTCAGGAATATGAGAGTAATGCTTTACCATCTAAGTGATCAGAAGTTCTCCCAGGAAAGCCAGAACCAGTGCTCTAAAGATGAGTCCCTGGGCCAGAGGAGGGGCTGGAGCTGCACCTGAGCACAGGACGCTGTCAGAAGGGCAGATTTCTGTACAACACCTGGCTGAGAAGTGCAACAATAAAAACGTTTTAAAGAGCCTCCTGTTCCTCTTCCAAAACCAAGTTATTTTTTGAGATTGACTGGGCAGTTAGTTGTCCCTGCCATGGAGGCATCAGTTCTGGTCTGAAATGCAGGTTTTGCTTCCAGCTCAGTGGGATCACGTGTGCCCCTTAGAAAAGGGAGCTGCAGGTTCTCCTCAGCGTTGTGCAGGTGTGGTCCTGTGTGTGAGACGAGCTGTGCAGGTCAATGGCAATGTTAAGGCAGGCTTACTGACACACTCGGCTCCTGGCTCAGCACAGGTGACCCTCAGGACACCCAGAGCTGCAGAGGGAGCCCCAGGGCCTTTGGCTACGAGCCTTTGCACCTTTACCTGTTGAGCACTACCATTGTGTGCTGCCCCAGCTGTACGTCCCTCGTTAACCTGTCTGCTTCCTCATCTCTCAAAAACACAATTCCCAAATGGCATCACTGCAGTGACACCTAGGCGTGCACATCCCGAGCCTCCCAAGGGACCTGGATAATGTAGAATCCCAAAAGCAACCCAGGTTAGTCTGCTCAGCAGCCAGCACATTCTTCTCTTGAGAAACGTTTGCTGAATGAACAGCTCGCTCAGGGCTTTAAACTTGGCCTAAGAATTTGTGCTTTGAAAAGCTGGTTCATCGGCAGGGCTACCTCTGCATATCTGCCACCTCAGCAAGCAACCCCTGTATGCCCAAAGTCTCTTAACACTGCAGCTTGTTGCACCAGACAGTTAATTCCAGTGTGTCTCTGTATCCTGTGCGTGTCCTGAGGGTTGTGAGAACAAGACAAGCCGCAGGAAAAGTCATTCTTTCTCAATCATCTGTTAGTAAGCACGCCCTTCCCAGGTGGATCACAGGGAAAAGCTGCTGCTGTAGAGTCTGGTCATTTCATGCCTTTCCTCCCCAGAGCCTCATAACACACTTAGTGCAGTTCTGCAGCCAAACCTCCACATATACATATATAGCCATATATGTATATGCCACGTGAGCAATGCTGAAGGTATTTAATGCCACCCAATGCCCTGTGCCTGCATGCCAAAGGCTAAAGATCCGGCCCTTCACCTCCCCGGGCCGCTGGTGGAGGTCCTGGCTCTGTTCTCCAGCACTGCCCCTGATGCTGCTCCAGTCGGGTGCCACAGCCTGTCCTGCAGCAGTAAGAAAACATGGTATGAGAAGCTTCTTTCTGCTCCAAGCCCGTTTCTGTGGAGTTGGCAGTGCTGAGGTGTCTGAGGTGCCAGGGGAGGAGAGGGCACACGGGTGGAAAAACAACAGCAGGACCTGCCAATGAGTCAGTCGAGAAGAACCCCCCTCCCCTGTTCTCTTTACTGGGCAGATTCACAGGCCAGCCTTGGTGCCCAGCAGGTAAAAGGGTCTTTCCAAGTGCCACAGCCCTTGGGGATTGTGCCAGCCCCTGTTGTGTCCTCGGCCCCAGCACAGTTCCTGCTCCCCTGGGCGCTGCGGGGCTGCTGTGAGCCACGCCAGGCTGCAGTGGCAGCTGTTGGTGGCACTGCTGGCAGCTGGCTCCAGGGTAACCCTGCCCTCTTAGACAGAAACTGAGCTGATGGGCACTGGAGGGAGCCCCGTGCTCAGCCCTGTCTGTGCAGCCCAGCTGGGGGAGGTGTGTCCTGCCTGGGGAGGCTTTGCTGGCAGCGGCTGCGGGAAGGGCAGGGCTCTCCTCGGCCGGGGGATCTCACCAGCCATCCAAGTCAAGCTCAGGGCATCCCAGCTTTGGCATTCAAAACCCAGGGCAGTGACAGCAGTGAGCACTTCACAAAACCACACTGAAACGAGGCCACTGTAGAATTCATCAGCTGAGGCTCTGAAAGCACAGAATTTTGTGTAGGCCAACAAAAAGGCTATTTTCAATTACTGCACTGCATGACTTGTAGATGTTAACTTCTCCTATTTCCTGAACAACCAATGATACTTATTTATATTTGTCCAGTAGAACTTAACCCAGTGTTTTCCAGTTGTAAGTTGCTGTTGTAGCACTTCAGTTGACTTTAACTTATAGTTATGATATAAAATCCACCAACTCACAGCTGATCCTCCCTTTCCCAAAGTGAAGTTCTGTAGCAAATGCTGTGCCTGTGGGTGGGCTCACTGCAGGTGTCACTCACTGTTGACATTTCTTACCTGCAGATACCCATAATATCTGCCGAACATCTGACTAGCCACAAGTATGTTACACAGATGTAGACATTTGGTCACCAAACAGTAAGTTCCCAACCTGTTGTTGCTGTATTTTTCTCTTACTTTTATGTGTGCAATTTGTTGTTTTAAGGGAAGGAATGTTTTTATTTTGTTCCTAAGAAAACCAGTAAGCTCTGGGGGCGGAGGCTCTGACCCCCCTGAGGGGCCATTCCTCTCCAGGGGGGGCTCCCATGGGTGCCAGTGGCCACATCATGTGTTAGTTTGTACATGCCCACCCAGCAAAAGCAGGGGTCACAGAGGTTTATGTTCTCTCTGTGGTGGCCTCAGCACTGGCCTGAGCTGAGGGCCAGACCGGGGGAAAGATGATTCCATCGGGTTCTCTTCAGAAAGAACAGCTTTTAAATCTTAAAGTTTGGAACCCCAGCATTTCCTGGGCTTGGAAACTCCTAATTCTCCTGTTGTTGTGAGATTCTACCCCCACATCACCACATCTCCTGGGTGAGAGGAGCTCTGGCACATCCCATCCCAGGATAGCTCCTCTGTGTTACCTTCCTCTCTCCTGTGCACCATTTTTGCCATGTTTTTATTGAATTCCTTGGCCAGCATGGAATTATTTCTGAGGGTGAGGATTGACCCTGTGGCCACAGTGGGTTTGTGATCACAGCTGCTCCTTCCAGCTGAGCATAAACACTGTGAAGCTGCTGGGGTGATGCAGGGTGATTACCGAGGGTGGGATGGGATGGGATGGGATGGGATGGGATGGGATGGGATGGGATGGGATGGGATGGGATGGGATGGGATGGGATGGCTCAGGTGGGGTGGAATGGCTCAGGTGGGATGGGATGGGAGGGGTGGAATGGCTCAGGTGGGATGGGATGGGATGGGTGGAATGGCTCAGGTGGGATGGGACGCTTCTGCTGCTGGAGGGTTCCTGCAGGGACACAGTCCCCTGTGCCATGTGAAGCTGGGGCTGGTGTGGTCTGACAGCTGTGCCCAGAACCCCCTGTGCTCTTCCCTTGCCTCCCCAGATGGTATCGAGGCGAAGAGGCCGGATTTGGGAGGGAAGAGGCGGAGCTCATTAGCCATAGTGTATGTAAATACTGTCCAGCAGCACGGGGAACCCCTCAGCAGTGACATCACACCTTGCATGTTAACGAGACGAAGCGAGACCGTGGGACTCCACTGCACACTGTTGCCTATCTACTTTGTACATTGAATTGATATTTGTGCTGAGGTGATCTTGTTGTCTAAGCCTGCAGCATCGTCCGCCCTTCCCCTGGCGCTGCCCCGCAGCCGCCGAAGGGCCGACGATGCTGGAACCACAAACTATTATGTATTGGTACGTCTGTAGACCAAGATATAATTTTTTAAAGTAAGTTTATTTCTTTCAAGGTTTACAAATAACAAAGGTGCACCTTGTATTTAAAATTGCCATTATAGACGAGAGCGTGCATGCACAGTAATTTTTGTTTAAGAGTAATATTTTTAATGTAATAGATTGTAAGAAACGAGAAGAGAGGAACCTGACAGAGATGAATGTGCCAAGCAAAACCACAACTGTGTATATTTTAAAGCACATCAATGGCTTTAAGTACCACGTTGTTAAGGATTCTCATGAAGTGCCATAGACTGTACATCCATCGGAGTATTATTTCCGCAGTGTTATTTTCAGAACCGCGTTTTCACTGACTTGATGAGTACTGCTCAGTCAAAGGGCACCGTTCTGTTTCAAACCAAAGCTGTCTCAGAAATGGCCAGCTGCTCCTCACAATCCAGTGGGCAGCAGCAGGGC
Organism: Phylloscopus collybita; assembly: GCA_027886175.1. Classification (NCBI taxonomy): domain Eukaryota; kingdom Metazoa; phylum Chordata; class Aves; order Passeriformes; family Phylloscopidae; genus Phylloscopus; species Phylloscopus collybita. The sequence goes on from JAJNNQ010000003.1 coordinate 627,999, forward strand.
GATGCTCCAGCTGTGCCCAGCCCTGAGCCGGGCAGCGGGAGCTCTGCCGAGGCGCCGCGTGCCGTGTTGGTCGCTGCGGGCTGCCTGGGGAAGGGGAGCTGCCAAAGGGAAAAGCCATTTCTGAGACACACTAACAAATGTTGGAGGAACTTCTTTTGCTCTATTTATAGCCTCTGTCGCCAGTCACAAGGACTATAAATGTTTCGCAGAGATGGGTTTCACTTTAATTCATCAAGTCCCGCCTCGGCGGTGACTCTAAACAAAGACGCAGAAGCACTGACAGCAGATGCATGACAAACCAAAATAGGACAAATGAGACGTTAATTAGTGTAGAAATCGGGTGGGTTAATACTCGGGTGAGTTTTATATGTGATTTTTTTGTTTTTTGTTCAGATTAACTGCTTATAGCCTTAGAAAGCCTTTACAAAATAAAAACAAACAAATAGATGTGCATTCAAGTTTTAAGAATGGATTCATCCAAAGGAATTCCTTTTTGTGGTTTGGATGTTGCAGCCAGTAAAGGATATTTTAGCTCTGTTCAGCCAGGGGCTGCCTGGGGCCAGGCCCCGGGCGGGCAGGGAGGGAGAGGCGCGGGTTCGGTTTAGAACTCGCCATACTCCGAGTTTACTGCGAGTTTTTATGCTTGAGAGAGATGCTTTATAGATAAGAATGATGTGTTGATTTTCCTGATTGTACTGTACATCTATTAAAGCCTTAGATTATTACATTACGGGTTAAAACCCATACCAATGTAATTTCAATCGTGTTAAGAAAGTATAGGTGACTTCACATGTTATTGTAGTGACTTACCATAGAGAATTTACTTATTTTTTTTTTCTTGTTAAAAGCGTAGTTTTTATTTCTTACATTTATTAGCTCGTTTTCATTTTCTATTACCAGTTGATACCATTTCAGTTCATAGAATGTTGTTTTATTAGAGTTTACTGATGACTTTTTCAAAGTACAAAAAAAAAAAAAAAAAAGTAGTTTTCTTCATAACATACTCAGTTTGGAATCTACATGTAGTGTCTTATGAGTATTCGTATTATTGTTAACTAAATGATTTCTATTTTACTGATCTAATATGACAATGTAAGAATGTCAGTCATTGTTAGTTCTTGTCTAGTTTTCATTAAAAGAACAAAGATCTTTTATATGGATATCTTATAATTATATAATCATTGCTAAGTAAGAAGTTAAGTTGTTGCTATGGCAACAATCCTGGCAGACAATTGAGTAATATTTTGATGATTTATTTTGTTTGTAATTAGTTATTATGAGAAAAAAAAAATCTAGTTCCTAGATATTAGAATAAAATTTATTTTCTACTGTATCCATTTCAAATGTTAAAATATTGTTTAAATATTTTTTGAAATCCCTGAATATCAGGCCTTGTTATAAATAAGCTGCATAATCAATAGATCAAGGGACTTTTTGTTGATAATCCAAATACTCAAAGTTTACGTAACAAGAATTTTAGTGTGTGTGTGCAAACTCTTGAGGGTTGATTATGCTGCAGTTGGGACGTCGAGAGCGAAGGTTGACTTTTTGCACTTCTGTATATAGTCAAAAAAGAGAGAAACCTGTATAATAGTAAGATCTTATTTTGAATAAAAATGTCTATAATTACAAGGAGTTTTGTTAAGGCTAAATAAAATGACAGGCTGAACAAAATTGCTTGCAAAAGTGGCACAGAGTTAGCACTCCATCCCCCTTCCAAAAAGTTGCTTTGCTTTATGTGGACAGCTTGTAGTTTGCCAGGATTTTTTCAGCTGGAAAGATCTGCCATCCTTCCGAGATCTCATGACTGACAGAAGCTCCACTGGGTCAAATCTGCCTGAAAATCATTAAGAAAAAAAAATGGAAAAAAAAGGAAAAAAAAAAAGAAAAAAAAAAAAGAAAAAAAAGCAGGTACTTCAGCCCATCCAGGGAATCATGGCTCAGATATTCCGTACATTATTCAAAATCTACTGCATGTTTAAAGTATCAAAATATATTAAAGATATATGCTATTCAAACCAGTTTCTGACAATTTCAGTGGTTTCTTGTTCACAAAAAAAAAAAAAAAAAAAAAAAAAAAAAAAGAGATTCTTCAAAACCAATAGTGACGTTCACAGAGTTCAACCATGGACAGGCAAACGGAACAGCAGCCGTAGCTGTAGGGCAGGGGATCCTTTCCTCGCTGGAGTGCTCCTGTGCTTTCAGCAGCTGAGAAACAACCCGGGAGATCTTCCCTTTCCTCGGAGAGCGCTGCAGGAGCCTGCTCTGCTCCTCCTGTGCGTGCCAGAGCGGGAGCAGGCGCGGGGCCTCTGGGCAATCAGTGATTAATTAATTAACTAACGAACGAGCTGCGGCCCCGCTGCATCGCTGGAAGGACGGGCGCGCTCGGGTTTGCTCCTCCGTAACCACAGACTTACTTTGGCTTGTAGTTGCTCCAGTTATGTACTCTGTCCTGGGCTGCAATTTGGGTTTATGCTTATTTTATTATTACTGCTATAGTTGACCTTGCTGTATGGAAAAAAAAATAAAGTGAAATTGCCCTAATGGTGGTTCTCTTTCTTAATGATCTTCTCCTCTACCAGGTTAAGTGTGGCTCCACTGGGTTGTGCAGGTTTGAAGGAGTCTGAGCACTGGTGGGACTGCCCACAGTTTATTTGGGGCTTTATTTTATTTATGTATTTATACCGGGGCTTTTCTGCACTGTGTTCCATGCACAGGATGTGTGTTAAAATGCCAGCTGCTCAGGATACTCCTGTTAGATCAGGAGGTAAATACAAAGCACCAGGATGCTCTGGATCAGCTCAGCTGTCCTTACCCTCCTGTGGCAACACCTCTGAGATTCAGGGACCCCCTGGGACCCCCAGCCCCTCCCTCTGCAGGGAATGGGGGGAGTGGGGAATGGGGCAGCAGGGAGGGGGGGCCAGGGCGCAGGATGCTCAGGGCATTGGAGAGCTGGGGGTGCAGGGAATTCAGAGTGAAGGGAATGAGGGGAGAGTGGAACTGGGGGGGCAAGGAATGGGGAGCAGAAAGCTGCAGGTGCAGGGAATGGGGGCACAGGGAATGGATGAGGGGAGCTGGGAGGGGAGCAGGCAGTGGGGCGCAGCCGGGCACTGGCTGACATTAGAGGGAGCCCTGTTGCCACGTGTTGCAGTTCCTCCGTCGCTTTCCCACAAATCACTGGTAATCAGAATTTTCGATCAACATCACAGCTTTAATTGATAAAAGGAGACACCGCAGGGCAGGTTTTATTTTTTGCAGGGGGATTCCGGGTGTCTCCTGTGACCCCCAGCACGATCTGGCCCTTCCCAGACAGGTCTGTGGACCCCATTTCCCAGCCCAGCACACCTGGACACCCCATTCCCGCTGGCCCAGCAGCCGCTGCCCTGCACTCCCCTTGCCCCATGCTCAGGGTGACACCAGCATTTCATTTATCCCCGCACGGAGCTGCCAGGGACAGACACCGTGCCGAGCGCTGCCGGGGTTCAGCGCGGCCAAAACCACCGCGCTCGATCTCCCTCTGCAGCTGGGACAGGGCTGCGGGGGCTCCGGGCTCCCCCCAGGGCTGCCCATGGCAAAACCACCGCGCTCGATCTCCCTCTGCAGCTGGGACGGGGCTGGGGCGGCTCCGTGTTCCACCCAGGGCTGCCCATGGCAAAACCACCGGGCTCGATCCCCCTCTGCAGCTGGGACAGGGCTGGGGGGGCTCCGGGCTCCCCCCAGGGCCCCCCAGCCCCGCGGTGCCCCCGGGCGGCTCTGTCCGGAGGATGCGGAGCGGCAGCTCTGCCCCGGGGCTGGCGAGAGGAAGCAGCGCCCGCTCGGGTGCCGGGCAGAGCCAGGGGAAGGTGCTGCTGCTGCCAAAGCTGCTCGGGGAGCGCGGCTGGGACACCCCAGGGGATGTGGCACCTGGCTGGCCAGGGCCAGGACAATGGCACCCACGGGAGCAGCCGTGAGCGCTGGGGCAGCTGCGAAAAGCAAAATAACAGTTTTGTTCCAAGGACCGCCTGTGTCTGCAGCTGAGAGGCTTTTCTGAACCGGGGAAGGATTCTGGGTCCTCGAGGAGGGAGGAACAGGGACCTGGGAAAGAGTTGGGATCGCCTCTGCTCCCTGGGCAGGAAATGGTTCCAGGCGGGTCAGCGGCTGCGGGCACCGTGCCCCTGGCATCGGCAGCCGTGGGCAAAGGGGGAAATGCACCCAGAGTGTCACTCACCAGCTCTGCCAGCTGCTGCTGGCTCCGGCCCCTCAGCTCGTGGTTTCTGGTGCAAAAAGGAAAATGATGTGAGCAGATCGTTGCTGCGTGAAACCCAGCTCTGAACATCTGTGCTGAAGTGAAAACTTCATCCTAAAATAGATGCACAGAGAGAGAGGGAAGAGGAGCAGCTCACAGGAGAGAGCTGGAGGGAATTCACAAAATCCAGGTTGCCCTGTACAATTTTTGGGGAGGTCCCTGAGCCTGTATCAACATTCCCTCTCGAGGGTCACTGCTGCCCACCTGCACTGACCTCTCCCCACAGCCAGCATCAGTCACTCGTGTCTGCTCTCCACTCTTTGGAGGGTGTGTCTCCGGTGAGATGAGCGTGCTGGCCCTGGCTTGCCCTTTCCTGTGCTTCATCCACCTTGTTTTCCTTTGCAGGAACCTCCTGTGGCCGGTGTTGGCAAACACAGAGAGCAGTGCTGGACCCCTTCAGCAGTGACCCTGCTGAGCTGCTCGGGCTCCTGTGAGCCCCCAGGCCCTGGCAGGCCCTTCCTGGCCCGGCTGTGTCACCAGTGCAGGCTGGGGCTGGGGCTGGGGCTGGGGCTGGGCTGGGGGATGCTGCTGCTCGGGCAGCTCTGGCCCCAGGTACCTGGCCAAGATTTGGGTGCCCAGCCCAGCCTGGCACCCTCGGAATTCCCTGCCCTGGGCAGAGGCTGGGGCCAGAGCCGAGCCTGCTGCGCCAATTCCCTGCCACAGTGAGGGGTTGGTCCCCCCGGGTGGTTCCTGGCTGCCCCGCGGGGGGAGCCTGCCGGCTCCGTGCCTCCTGACTCACCAGCAGGTGCATTGAGCAACCTCCTGTTTCCCAATCTGTTTTCTTACCCGGGAATTCAGACACCGCGGTGCTTTCAGGGCAGCAGGAACGTGATCCAGCTGCGAGTTCACACAGGCGGCTCCGCTGCTGGGCGGTGCCGGCAGAGCCCCCTCATGGGAAGGGAGGCAGGGCTGAGCCCGGGGCCCACGGCTGAGCCCCCCGGGGCTGCACCCCCTGCCCCGGGCCCCTCCTGCAGCCCTGAGTGACCCGCAGCGTGAACGGGGCAGCCGGGGGCTGCTGGGGCCGAGCACTGCCTCCCTCCTGTGGGGTGGGATGGGATGGGATGGGATGGGATGGGATGGGATGGGATGGGATGGGATGGGATGGGATGGGATGGGATGGGATGGGATGGGGCCAGCCCCATGCCCCGAGATGCCCGAACACGCAGGTGCAAGGCAGTGATACCCGGGCAGCACCCGGTGTTGGAAACTGCCAGCAGCCTGCTCTGTGTTCCACGGACGTGCCTCTCCCGTGAATGGCCCTTTTCTGTCTCCTGGGTATCTCCTGCCATTTTGCATTTCCCCTGCTGCAGCAGTGCTCCCCTCCCTGGCAGCTGCCAGCCCCCCCGGGGCAGTGCCCACACCCCGCTCTGCCCCAGGGGTCAGTGCCCCCCGGCCTGCAGCCAGCGGGACACACAGCAGGGAAGGGACACACAGCAGGGGAGGGACACACAGCAGGGAAGGGACACACTTCCAAACCCCTTCCTCCTCTGTCTTGTCTTCCCTCCTTTCTCTCCCCCCACAGGCCTGGGCTGCAGTTTGTGCTGCTGCAGTTTGAAGGTTCCCACTCATAACAGATGGGCAGCGTTTTCCTGTGCTGCCTTTGTCAATCCTTTCCCGGTGCAGTGGGTGCTGCTGCTCCCACAAAGCAAACTGCTGCTCCCCAGGCGGCACCGCCTCAGCCGCCCGCAGGGCAGGAGGAGCCGGGCAGGGACCCGGGGCCTGTCCCAGCGAGCTGTGACCGCACTCCCGGGCAAACAGAATTCCCTATTCACCTTTTAAACCCTCCCACCCTCCCCTCCTGAGCCGGAGCTTCGTTCTGGGGAGAAATCTGTTAAACCCGGTGCAGGGTTTCTCGCAGCCTTGCTCCGAATCGGTTTTCGATGGGAACGGGAAGAAACGTGTCAGCGGCTTCGTGTCTCTTCTTGCCTGGGGAGCGGCTCCCGTGCCAGGCCGGGAATGCTTTGGCGGAGCTGCTGCCAGCCGAGCGCACCCCGGCGCTGCTCCCGGCCCCTCGGCATGCTGCGGGAGCGCCGGCATCCTCCCCCGGGCCCGGGATCCTCCCCGGGGCCCGCGATCCTCCCCGGGGCCCGAGATCCTCCCCGGGGCCCGCGATCCTCCCCGGGGCCCGCGATCCTCCCCGGGGCCCGCGATCCTCCCCGGGGCCCTTGGCGGGCCCAGCCCCGCGGGCTGCGGGCACGTGGAGCCCGAGGCGCGGCCGTGCCGCTCCGGGAGCTGAGTCACGCTCGTTCTGCTGCTCCGGAGGAGGCCCAGCTGTCTCCTCGCCAGGCGTGGAGCGGCTCCAGCCTCCGTGCGCCGTGCCTGCCCACCGCATGCTGCTGTCCTGGGCGGAACAGCTGCCTGTGCCGGGGCTGCCCGGGCACCGGGGGATGCTGCCTGTGCCGGGGGCTCGGGGAGCCGGCCCAGCGCTGCCCCACCCTTCCCCAAAAGGGAGAGGAGCAGTAGAACCAGAGCCGAGCCCGTGTTTTGTCCCGTGTCCGTGCGAGCTGGGGCTCCCCGTGCCTCTCCTCCCGCCGGCCTCGCCCCCAGGTGGGCCCGGGGCGGTTCCGGTACCGGGCGGGGCTCGGGCTGCTCAGGACGTGCTGGGAGAGGAGCTGGGGACTGCCCCGGTGAGGGACAGCGGGGACAGCCCCGGCCTGGCAGCGCCGGCTCCGGCTCCACGCTGCTTTCCCCAGCCAGGCTGAACCCCAGGTTTGCCATTGTTCGTCAGGAGCAGGGGAGCAAATGCAATGAGAGAGGGGAAATTCTGTCACTCACGCTGCAAAGCTGCACGGAACTGGAGCTATTTTAAGAGAGGGGAAAAAAAAAAAAAAAAAGAAAGAAAAAAGGTAAACTTTCAAAGGTCTTTTAAAACCAGGGTTAAACAAGGAAAGACTTGGAGATGAGAATTAAAGGGCTCAGATAAGCTTTGCTGAGGAGAGGTTTTCTCCCCTGTTAGTTTTGCTTATGGGTTTATGTCAGTTTTACAGAGCTGTACAGTATAATTTATCCAGTCTTTCCTATTTCTGGGTACATTTCAGAGTAGAATGCTGTTAGCAGCTTGAAGCACTGCCATGCTCCAGCACTTCGGGTTTAACACTACTCAATGTGAAAAAAAAAAATTAATATTTCGACTCAAAATACTGAATAGCAACCACGAATGTAAAAACTTCGCAGCTCCCTTCAAAACATGTCAAAATTGCCCAGGGAAGAGGAATACTGATGGGTTCGGCTTGCAGCAGCAGCAGCAGCAGCTCTGCCGGGCAGGGCTGCTGGGTTTGCAGGGAGGGCAGAGCCCCGGGCACTCCCGGGGACACTCCCGGCCCTGTGGGGACAGCAAATCACCCTCGGGGCTCTGCTGGGGCGGCAGCTCCTTCAGCTGTGCCTGTGCCTGTGCCTGGCATTTCCAGCAGGGCCTGCAGGGAGCTGCTGGAAAACCCCAGCCTTTGGTGCCTCAGGGGCTGGCTGTCTTTTTTAAACATCCGCTGGCTCTCCGTGGCTGAGAACTGCTCCCCAGAGCTGCAGGAAGTGGCAACCTTTAAAAAAAATGTGTGACCTTCCAGCAGGAAGGAGAGTTTCCCGGGAGCTGGCTCTGCCCCACAGCCAGGAGGGAGCACTCATCCCCCAGCTGCTGCCCAGGGCTGGGCACGGGGCTGCCTCCCTGCAGTGCACCAGAGGAATCCACAGAACAGTCCGGGAAATGTAAAAAGTCGTTAATTATTAAGCAGGCCTGTATCTGGGGGAAGGATGGTAACTCAGCCCGGGAGGCAGAGCAAAGCTGTTTGTGTGGAGCAGCTGTGGGTGGAGGGAAGGAAATTTATAAATAAAAGAAGTCACAAAATGTCAACGAAGGCTTTGGCACGAAAGGCCAGAGTTCAGATCAAAGGGGAGCTATTAAAGATCACTTTTATCAGGCCTTGAAAGCCACTGGGGAATTTCCAGGAATGGAGATGGTTTGAGGGGCCCGTGAGCCCCAGAGAGACCCCAGCCCCGTGTCAGGGGGGCTGTGAACCCCTGGGGCATTCCCAGACACCCATCCCCTGCCCACAGCCACCCCAACACCTCCCACCTGCGGGGCAGGGCAGGGGCAGAGCTGGGAATTTGTTCTGGCTCCATGTGGAAATCCCCCACTGAGTTTTCGGGGGGATGGGGGGTGTGGGGGTCCCGAGGGGTTTTTTTGGTGCCAGCTGGAATAGGAAGGAGATGCTGCAGGGCCCGGGGCTCCCTCCTGCCCGCCGTGCTCCTGCAGGAGCAGCCGCCCGGCGTTTGTGGTCGGCGGCAGCAGCGCAGGAGGCGCAGATAGAGGCAGCTCCCTTTCCTGCCCGCTGCCAGCCGCGGCTCTCCGGATGCTCTGGAGGGCAGGGAGCAGGGGGAGGCTCTGCCGGTCTGAAAATATCTCAGCAGAGTTGGCTTCTGTCATCTCACCCTGCCACTCATCCCCACCGGCAGCAAGGGCTCTGACAGCCCGCAGGAATCCCGAAGGATTTGGCTGCACACCCCCCGAGGCAGCCCGGGAGGGTTCCGATGAGCTGCCAATGCTCTTTCCTTATTCTCAAACCGGACTTGCGGGGATTTCTCCTCCTCTGCTTCCTCGTGACTCCTCCTGCTGTTCCTGCCCGAGGAGGGACGAGCATCGCCCTGTGCCCGGGGCTGGGCAGTGCCCGGCACGGCCCGGTCTGTGTGGGCAGCTCTGGGCTCACCAGCAGCCACGGTTCTGCAGCTCCCTGCTCCTGCCCGCTCCCTGGCCCTCCCCGGCTTGGATGTCCAAGGGCTCCAGCAGGGAGGCTGGTTTGGAGCATCCCCGTTTGCCCAGCAGGAGCTGAGGCAGGGGCAGGCGAAGGGATTTGCTCCCTGCAAAGGGCCGGGCTCCTGCCCTCCCACCAGCCTTCCCACCCCCGCTTCGGATTGCAGCAGCCTCCGTCCCAGCCCCGCTGGAGCGAGCTCTGCCTCCCAATGAATCATGCTGAGAAATCCACGGTGTGGGAGCGAAAGGATTATTTTTGCTTCTGTCACGGATGCTGGCAAAGTGACCCCTGCTCCTCCCACTGCTCAGCACCGCCCGAGGCACTGAAACCCCGGCTGTGGGTGAGGGTGAGCACCCTGCAGGGCCCTGGGGAGGCTCTCGGGCCCCTGTCCCAGGGGAGCTCCCTTGGCTCGGCCCCTGCCCAGGGGAGCTCCCTTTGCTCGGTCCCTGATCCCAGGGGAGCTCCCTTTGCTCAGCCCCTGATCCCAGGGGAGCTCCCTTTGCTCTGCCCCTGCCCAGGGGAGCTCCCTTTGCTCTGCCCCTGCCCAGGGGAGCTCCCTTGGCTCTGCCCCTGATCCCAGGGGAGCTCCCTTTGCTCGGACCCTGATCCCAGGGGAGCTCCCTTGGCTCTGCCCCTGATCCCAGGGGAGCTCCCTTTGCTCGGACCCTGATCCCAGGGGAGCTCCCTTGGCTCTGCCCCTGATCCCAGGGGAGCTCCCTTTGCTCGGACCCTGATCCCAGGGGAGCTCCCTTGGCTCTGCCCCTGATCCCAGGGGAGCTCCCTTGGCTCGGCCCCCGATCCCAGGGGAGCTCCCTTGGCTCTGCCCCCGATCCCAGGGGAGCTCCCTTTGCTCGGCCTCTGCCCCAGGGGAGCTCCCTTTGCTCTGCCCCTGCCCAAGAGAGCTCCCTTGGCTCGGCTCCCCCACTCCGTTTGCCCCCTGAGCCCCTCGCAGCAGCCGCAGGGGCAGCAGCAGCCTCCTGCCCCGGGTGCTGCAGTTCTGCCCCGGAGGTTTGGGCAGGGAAGGGGCAGAGCTCCAGGGGCTGGCAGGAGCCTGTGCTGGGCCCTCCTGCGACAAACACCCTGCCAGGGCAGGATGGGAATGACCTGGAGTAAAATCCAACTTCGTCTTCATTTGCCCCGGCAAAGAGAACTGGCTCCGAATGGATCTTTGTTTTGATTCAACGGCTTTGGATTTAAATGGTTTCTCCAAGCAAAACAGACAAACAGACAAACACACAAACAGAAGCAAAGCCACCTCCAGAGCTCCTCCTGCTCGGGGTGGAGAGGCGTGCAGGGCTTTGTTTTCCCGGGAAGATCAGGAGCACGGTCCCAGCGTGCAGGGCCCGGGGCTGGGCTGGCTTGCCAGAGTTGAGCAATCCTTTTGAACACGCGTGTGATTCCTGCCCAGCTCTGTGCCGGGCTGCAGGGGCCGGGGAAGGGCTGAGCCGGGCTTGCCGAGGTGCTGCCCCTCACCAGAGCTCCTCAGAGCTCCCCGGGGCTGGGACAGGCACACGGGGGGTGAATAACATCAGTGCTTGGCCGGAGCAGCCCGCAGCCACCTCGGGAGACACTCCCATCGGCACTGAACGGGAAATCTCCTCATGGATGCTGTGATCCCCGAGGAGCTGCCCCGGGATTTGGGGGGTGTTCTGTGGGCTGGGTGCCAGGGCAGCCTGGGGTGCCAGCACTGTCCCTGTCACTGCATGTGAAAAATGGCGTTTCACCTTTTTATATTAATTGATAAGTTTAATAAAAATACGATAAAATAGAATAAAAGTAGACAATTAAAGAGACAAAAAGGGTAGCTTGCTCAGCTGAGGGTGTAAAGCAACACACCCCGCCCATTCTAAATTTCTTGGTATTTGAAAGTCTTGGTGTTACATATTTCAATAAGCTAATGCAGGATTCAAATATTCATTTTGGTTTCAAGTCCTCCCTAAGCATACAAGTTATCTGTGAGGCTCCACAAAGTCCAGATGTATGTTGTAAATCTGGAGATTTAGACCCTCAAAGGCTCAATAGTTTCTTATCAGAAATCTTTAGTTCAGGAATTTCATACGTCTCTTCTGTCTTCTATCTGAAAACATACCTCCATTACATTTTAAATTCTACAAAAAAAGAAAATACAGTACAACCTTCTTACATTATAGGCGTAACACTCATTTCGATATTTGCAAAAAGCCAACTCTAAAATGTGCGTTTACAGCACTGCAGCAGGGCTGTCGCTGTGGGACACAATGAACGAGGCAGGGAGTGATTCAGAAAGGCTGCGTGGACCTTTGCAGGGAAGGGACCCACGGTTTATTTTCTCCAGCTACTTTTATGCTTTTTTAGATGTGCCCACCTTAGAGGTGGGACCTTTGGGAACCGTTGGTCAGTTCCAGAGACCACCACACAAAATCCCTCCTCTGGGAACAGATGTGGAAGCACAAGGTAGTTTACATTGTGTGACCTTATGTACGAAAGAAGTGCCTGGGAACAGAATTTCCCAAAACCAAAACATGGCAGGCACCAAGCGTGGCAACACTGGGCCTCCTGGTGCCCGGCTGGGCCAGCACAGCCTGTGCCAGGGCTCTGCAGGCTCCCTGGGCAGGCTCTGTCTCTGCTGCCCATCCCCTGGCTCCTGGCTGCTGCCGTGGCCTTTGGAAGGTGTCCTGCCCCCAGGGCTCTGTGTGCACCCACCCTCCGTGCCCACCCGGCCCCGGGGTGCTCTGCTGCCGGCCCCAGGGATGCTGCCAGCCCCAGGGATGCTGCTCCTGTCCCTCCCTGCCCTGGGGAGGCCCCTGGGAGAGCCACCCTTGGAGCTGGTGGTGTTGGAGAGGAGGAAGCAGGAGGACCCTGCAGAGATGATTTATTAATAAAAGATTCTAAGCGTATAAACCTACAAAAGAGATGGAATTGAGAGCAAAATTTGAACTGTAAGATGCTGGGCAGGAAGAGGATGATTAAAGCAGCTGAAAAGACTGGGCTGGGTGATTCAGTGACACCCCTGCCAAGACAAAAGGATGAATAAGGGGTTGGACCTCCTCAGGTATCAGGGATAAGGTGGTTTTTCAGGATTTTGGTATGTAGAGTAGCATTGTAATGTTGTAGTTCCCATAGGCTGTATGTAGATTCTGTAGGTTTTGTATCCTGAGGTGATTGGTTGATGCTCATTAGAATATTCACGATAGAAAGGGTTCAAATGGAATGTAACAGGTAAATCTCTCTCTTGCTTGCTCCTGGATCCCTGTCCCTTAGACTTATGGACTCTTCCCCAGTCAGGCTGCCTTCCCACGTGTCCCAAAGAGCATCCTGGCCTTCAGACCATCTCTCTCATCGGACACCAACAGCGTGTTATCTAATATAGTGGGACAGAAAAAATGGACTTTTCAGCCTTTGCTGGCAGCAGCACTGAAGGAAGGAAGCGAGTGGACTGGTGATGGACTCCCACCTGGAGAACACCTTTTCTGCCCTCCTCCACTGAAAACCACCCTGCTGTGAGCACTAATGCTTGTTCTGCAGCTCTAGGAAATACAATCATAGGTTGCACATTCAAACCAGCTGCTCGTTTATTTTTTCAACTGCCTCTGAAAAATGCCTGTAATTAGGAAAAATCTATAACAAGAAGTACAAACAAATCAATGTCTTTCATTAGCCACAAAGAGTCGGCACTCTGCCTCCACTGCAGCTTTATTAAATTAGAATAATGAAGCAGAAGCCATAGAAAGCAAAACAAGAGCTTTGGAAAGGGCTGAAAATACACAGATGTCAGGTTAGAGACACGTTTCCAATGTAAGCGTGAAGCTGTAAACACATTTGCCTGTGCTGCTCTGATGCCTCCTCTGCAAGGCTGTGGGAACCTAAAAGAATATTTATGTTTATTTTATTTTATTTTATTTTATTTTATTTTATTTGTAGTTTATTTATATTTTATTTGTAGTTTGTTTATATTTTATTTGTAGTTTATTTGTATTTATATATATAATTTTATATATTTTTATTTATATTTATAATTTTATTTATATTTATCCTCCTGTTTCCCCATAAAAGGGATTTAAACGCTTTTTAATTTTAGTTTTAATTTTAATTTTAATTTTAATTTTAATTTTAATTTTAATTTTAATTTTAATTTTTTTTTAAACGCCAAAACGCTTTGCTGGTGCAGGAGGGTGTCAGGATGTGCACCCAGGAGCTGGGACAGGGTGAGGAGGGGAAGGACAGCCTGGGCTGAGGGGAGGGTCCCAGCACTCCTGCCCCGTGTCACACCTGCCCCCTGTCACAGCTGTCCCTGTCACAGCTGCAGTGAGTGCCCAGCCCCCAGGTGTGACCCCTGCAGGGTGGGGTTGCTGGCCCTGCTGCAGATCCTCCCCCTGCCCTGGGCACAGCCAGGGTGCTGAGCTCAGGGGTCCCGGGGCCAGAGCACGCTCAGGCTGCTCAGGGACCTTGCAGGCACCAGAATAACCCGATTTTAACACCTTTTACTCTTTCAAAGGTCGTTTTCTCCCATTTGTTTCCCCACGTGGGAGTTCGTTGCTTTCAAAAACAATCCAAAGCCAACCTTTTCATTACCAGCAGAAGACACTTGCAGAAGTCTCCACCTGTGTCTTTGCTGAGGTAGAGCTGCGAGCTGGAAAAATGAATCTTGCCCTCAATGCTCCTCCAACGGAGGAGCTGCAGGGTGGGCAGGGCTGGCTGTTAATTGCTTTTCCTGGCTTATTTCCAGCGGGGTTTCTGTGCTGTGTGCTGTGGCTGGGGTGGGTTTGCAGGACCCACATCACCTGGCAGGTGTGTGTGTGCTGTGTCCCTGTGCAGGGGCTGGGCTCTGCTCAGGGCTCTGCCTGTGGGGAGGGGGCAGAAAATGACCTGGGTTTGGAGTCTGAGCCCACAGCCAGCAGGAGAGGCCGTGCCCTGGGTGCCACAACCAAATCCACCCTCTAGAAAGCCTCCCCTGCCCTGCTCCTGCAGGCGGGGAGGTGCAGGGGTGGGCCCCGGGCAGCCCCCCCTGCCAGCCGGCCCTCCCAGGAATGTCTGTTTGATTGCTGACAGCACCGCAAACCCCTAACCCGGGATAATTGAATATTCATCTCCTGCCGGTTCTATTAATTCTGCCTTTCTACGAGCAAAATCATTGCAGTGATTTCATTTCAAAACCCGAAGTCAATAACCACGAGCCTGTCGTTTCTCTGTGCTTTCACTGAGAGGATGCACTGCCTGCTCCCAGATCACTGCTGGAGCAGCACACTTACTTATTTGTGCATTTCTCTGCTAAAGCCCATTGCTCTGAGTGGCCTGGTTAACACCACCAGAGAATCCTTTGCCCTGGTTTTAAACAGCTTTTTTAAACCCTGGAAAAATTTAAACAGGAAAATATAAAATTAAATTACGTGTTTTGGTGCAGGTTAGCGTTCCCCCTGCCCCAACAAAGACTCTGCATTTTTCTTGAGCAGCCCCTAAGGAGATGTACTTTAATATTAATCAGTGCGAAAAAATAATTGTAAACCATCAGGTTTTACCCACTAGAGAGGAGCACGGAAAAGGGCTGAAGTTTAAACACAGTGGCATGGGGACCTGGCAGGCAGGGCAGGCACGGGGAAGCTGCTTGGCAGGGAGCTGTAAAAAGCAGATTTTCTGTTTTCTACACAAGCTCCGATGTGAGAGCAGGCTCCGTGTCTGACCTTCCTTCTCGCCCCCTTATCCTCTCATCAGTGTTTACCAGACACGCTGGTTTCTCATGAGAGAGCAGCTGCTGTTCCGGAGCCCGGGGTCACCGGGTGCCCCTGCCCCGCAGGAATTCCTTGGCCGGGGGCCTCTGCTGGCTCTGCCTGCCGGGGAGGGGGCGAGGGAGCAGGGACAGCCTTTGTGACCCTGCGGTGACACTGCCTGCCCCGCTGCCCAGCCCCACGGCTGGCCCTCCCCATCACTGCTGGCCTTGGAGGGGACCCGGGCAAGGCTGGGCTCCCTGTGGGGCTGTGGGGCTGTGCTCCCTGCAGGGCTGTGGGGCTGTGGGGCTGTGCTCCCTGCAGGGCTGTGCTCCCCGTGGGGCTGTGGGGCTGTGGGGCTGTGCTCCCTGTGGGGCTGTGGGGCTGTGGGGCTGTGGGGCTGTGCTCCCTGTGGGGCTGTGGGGCTGTGGGGCTGTGCTCCCCGTGGGGCTGTGCTCCCCGTGGGGCTGTGGGGCTGTGGGGCTGTGGGGCTGTAGGGCTGTGCTCCCCGTGGGGCTGTGGGGCTGTGGGGCTGTGGGGCTGTGCTCCCTGTGGGGCTGTGGGGCTGTGGGGCTGTGCTCCCTGCAGGGCTGTGCTCCCCGTGGGGCTGTGGGGCTGTGGGGCTGTGCTCCCCGTGGGGCTGTGCTCCCTGTGGGGCTGTGGGGCTGTGGGGCTGTGCTCCCCGTGGGGCTGCTCCTGCAGGCTGCAGTGCCAGGCAGGAGAGCTGCTGCCCTCCTCCTGTGGTGCCCAGCAGCCCCAGGGCAGCACGGCCATCCCACAGCCAGGGGCTCTGCCCCCAGACCCCAGGGTCCTGCACAGTGCCCACGATGCTCCTGGGGCAGCAGACACCAGCAGAGGTGTCCTCAGGGGCACCTTGTCACCCTCACCTGCAGTCAGTGTCACCCTCACCTGCACCATCACCTGCTGCCCGGGCAGCCTCGGGGGTGTTGGGGCAGGAGGAGCCTGAACAGCCACAGCTCTGGAGGGCAGAGCAGGATGTGTCCCCTCCCCTCTGTGTCTAGAAATGGCTCTGATAATTGGACCTGTCAGTTTACACAGAATTATGGCTCACTGAGCCACCAGATTTTGACTTCGGAGATGTGATCTCATTATTTGGTCAGTCAGCTGGGCAGGATGATCCCACTCCTGTTGCTTTCCAGCCGTTCTGAGGCCCAGCTGTGGCTGCTGCTTCCTTGGCTGCAGCCAGGGGAGGGGATTTGGCAGGCTCCTGAGGCAGCTCCCCTGGCCAGACAGATGAAGCCTCATTAGCACCTGGACAGGGAGGTGTTTGTTTCCATTAGGGCGGCGTGGAGTGTGTGCCCTGCCAGGCACAGCACAAACACAGCCAGCCCGGCTCGCCTCCCCTCAGCTCCCTCACCACTCACATGGGGTGAAACCGGCTGAGCAAACCCCACCGGGCAGAAAACCACCGGCTTGTGGCTCTGCCCTCCCGCCTTGGGGCTACTGCTGGCACCCGGGGAAGCCCCAGGGACGGGGCTGGGACAGCTGGGACAGCCAGCACGCCCTGCCCCTGGAAATCACAGAATCCCAGGTGCTGGGAGGGGTCTCAGAGCCCACCCAGCCCCACCCCTGCCCTGGCAGGGACACCTCCCACTGCCCCAGGTGCTCCAAACCCCATCCAGCCTGGCCTTGGGCACTGCCAGGGATCCAGGGGCAGCCACAGCTGCTCTGGCAATTCCAGCTCAGAAATTCCCAATTCCCAATCTCCCTCTGGCACTGGGAGCCATTCCCTGTGTCCTGTCCCTCCAGCCCTTGTCCCCAGTCCCTCTCCAGCTCTCCTGCAGCCCCTTCAGGCCCTGGAGGGGCTCTGAGCTCTCCCTGGAGCTTCTCCTCTCCAGGTGAGCAGCCCCAGCTCTCCCAGCCTGGCTCCAGAGGGGCTCCAGCCCTGCAGCAGCTCCATGGTCTCCTCTGGATTTGCTCCAGCAGCTCCAGGTCCTCTCTGTGTTGGAGGCCCCAGGGCTGGGGGCAGCACTCCAGGTGGGGTTGCTGCTGCAGAGGTGCCATGTCCTGCTCCTCCTGCCTGTGCTCATTTTTGGGCTAAATTAGAACTTAACTCCTGCCCAGCCTGCTCTCACCAGGGCAGGGTGAAACATCTCAATCTACAGATTGCAATGGAAGGGTCAGGCACGGGGCAATCACACTGCCAGGGGAAGCCCAGTGAGCTCTGTGCCAGGGTGCTGCTTCTGGCCATGAGGGATGAGTTTCTCCTAAGAAAACCCCCATGACAGAGTGGTTTGGTGTTGATCCTTATCAGAACCATCCCTGCACCTCTGGGAGTGCAGCTCGTTTACCTGCCCCGTTTATAATTGATTTTACTTCATTTAGAAATCAAAGCAGCCAAGAGAAACTCAGAGAGGAGGCTTTGCCTTCCCACCCCCAGTTTGCTGTGGCTCTGAGTCAGTGCTGATCTTGCCCCCCCACCGAATTGGAGACATTGCAATCAATCATTAATAGCTTTAAAAGCTTTGTACAACAACAACCAGACTCACTCGTGTTTGAACATTAACAGATGTATTTTTCCTTAGCAGTAGGTTCTTTTAGTCAAATTCTAGAGGTTATAAAAAGGATTATCTATGCCATGATTTTTTTTTCCAGATCATTTTTAGACTGGGCTCATGGAATAAGCTCCTGAAGCTCCAAATTGAGAAGACAAAGGTTAATCCCTTAAGAGCTGGATAAACAACCACTCATTAAGAGATGGAAAGCATTAGCACAGGGCAAGCAGGGGAAGATGTGCCCGGGGCGGGCACTGGCCCCACCTGGGTGTGGGTGCCAAGTCCTGCTGCCACAGGGCAGTGGGTGGGGGTCCCAGGGCCACAGCAGGGAGCCCAGGGCCCTGACTCAGGCTGCAAAGCCGATGAGTTTATTTGTGTTTGGAATTTCAGTGGGGAGGAGGGAACGCGGGGACAGAGGGGCTCTGCAGCAGGGCCACCCCCAGCACGGCAGAGCGGCAGCTTGTGCAGCTGCAGGTAAAGCTGCAGCTCCAGGGGCTGCCCCTTGCACTGGAAACGGCCTCGGGGAGGATGCCAGGGGGTTTGCTTCCAGTGGGGGCTGAGCTGGCATTCCTTTGTCCCGCAGGACTGCCTTTAGGGGGTTTTATTTCAGGCACTGACGTGTCTCCGTGTTTGCTCCTTGGCATCACCCTCTTCCTCACCGCCTCTGGGAGCTGCTGAGCTTCACCTTCGGCTGCCATCAGCAGAGAGAAGTGTGCCTGAGGTCAGGGAGGAGGCACCCCCAGGTGCTCCGAGGCAGGAAAACATTCATCTGCTGGGCTTCGGCACCCGGAGCCCGCGGGTCGGGAGAGGCAGGGCAGGATCCAGCCCGGAGCATCCCGGCAATGAGGGGCGGCGGTGCCCCAGGCAGAGCTCCGGGAGCAGGGAGGCCAGAGCAGCCGGGAGAGAAAGCTGCAGGATAATGAGCGGCAGAACAATAGCTGGGGAAGGGATAAAGAGATCTGGCTGTGGAGATAGCAGTGCAGAGGTGTTGCTCAAGGTGCTCCTGCCCCCATCCGCTTCAAACCTGTTGGAAGAGAGCTCAGAAAAGGGGGCTTTTAACGCGCAGCTTAAACTGCTGACACTTCTTTGTCGTTACTGCATTTTCAGATATTCCAAAAATAAAATAAAAGCGAGAATTGGCATCAGGCTAAAAATCCAGGATTCATTATGTGGCAGCACTAAACTGAACAATTGGATTTCCATTTCCACGACTGGTACTTCCGAGACCATTCTTTCCCCTAATGAGACCCTTCAGGCAGGGATGGGAGGGAGGGAGGGAGGGCAGGATGCCAAAAGACAAGCTGATGTGAGCACGGACAGGCAGGAAGGGCACGGGGGCACCACCACCCCGGAGCTCTTGGGTTTCCCCCCGGCAGCGAGGGATGGAACTCGGGCAAGGGTGGCACCGTCCCTGTTCTGGTACAACCAGTGCCGTGGCGGGTCTCAGGTCCACGAGACAAAGCCCTGCTGGATCGTTTCTGGGAGCTCTGCGCCCGGCAGTCAGGCACAAAGGGGACAGGGCTGGGATTTTTCCCAGTGAGGGGCAGTGAGGCCGGCAGAGCCGAGCCGCGATCAGCCCCGGCGGCCGCAGTGCGGGCTGTGCGGGGTGTGGGGGGTGTGGGGGGTGTGCGGGGTGTGCAGGGTGTTTGGGGTGTTTGGGGCTGTGCAGGCTGTGTGGGCTGTGCAGGCTGTGCAGGGTGTTTGGGGTGTTTGGGATGTTTGGGGTGTTTGGGGCTGTGCAGGTTGTGTGGGCTGTGCAGGCTGTGCAGGGTGTTTGGGGCTGTGCAGGGTGTTTGGGGTGTTTGGGGTGTTTGGGGTGTTTGGGGCTGTGCAGGCTGTGTGGGGTGTTTGGGGTGTTTGGGGCTGTGCAGGCTGTGCAGGGTGTTTGGGGCTGTGCAGGGTGTTTGGGGTGTTTGGGATGTTTGGGGTGTTTGGGGTATTTGGGGCTGTGCAGGCTGTGCAGGCTGTGCAGGGTGTTTGGGGTATTTGGGGCTGTGCAGGGTGTTTGGGGTGTTTGGGGCTGTGCAGGGTGTTTGGGGTGTTTGGGGTATTTGGGGCTGTGCAGGGTGTTTGGGGTGTTTGGAGCTGTGCAGGGTGTTTGGGGTGTTTGGGGCTGTGCAGGCTGTGCAGGGTGTTTGGGGTGTTTGGGGCTGTGCAGGCTGTGTGGGCTGTGCAGGCTGTGCAGGGTGTTTGGGGTGTTTGGGATGTTTGGGGTGTTTGGGGTGTTTGGGGCTGTGCAGGCTGTGCAGGGTGTTTGGGGTGTTTGGGGCTGTGCAGGCTGTGTGGGGTGTTTGGGGTGTTTGGGGCTGTGCAGGGTGTTTGGGGTGTTTGGGGTGTTTGGGGCTGTGCAGGCTGTGCAGGGTGTTTGGGGTGTTTGGGGCTGTGCAGGCTGTGTGGGCTGTGCAGGCTGTGCAGGGTGTTTGGGGTGTTTGGGATGTTTGGGGTGTTTGGGGTATTTGGGGCTGTGCAGGCTGTGCAGGGTGTTTGGGGTGTTTGGGGCTGTGCAGGCTGTGTGGGGTGTTTGGGGTGTTTGGGGCTGTGCAGGGTGTTTGGGATGTTTGGGGTGTTTGGGGCTGTGCAGGGTGTTTGGGATGTTTGGGGTATTTGGGGCTGTGCAGGGTGTTTGGGGTGTTTGGGGCTGTGCAGGCTGTGCAGGGTTTGGAAACAGCAGCAGGAGCCACCTCTGCAACTCCGGCCTCGTGGCTGCCCGTGGAAAAGCAAAGTTCTGGGCTCTCACCTCTCGTTACATTACTGCCCTCGGATTTCATTGTCTTAGCTTTGAAAAACTCTCTCAGGTCAGTTTGAACACCTTTACCAGTTTGGCACCTGAAGCTGTGCCTGATTTTAGCTGTTTGAGCCTTTGAGGGTGGAGAAGATTTATTTTAACCAGACAGACGACCTGATCAAATCTACAGTAAACATCAATGAGCAGTTTTGCCAACACTTAAACAAATATATAAAGAAACATCAAAAGGGAAATTGAATTGAAAATCCAATCTGACCGTATTGCTAATATTTGCTAAACATCAGGGGGTGATGCTGGCTGTGATGTGAGGGTGATGTGATGTTTTCTGAGCTGCATTTGACCTCTTCTGTCCCAGGCTTGCCTACTGCCCCTGTTGGTGCCAGCATCAGGAGCCTCACAGGGCTGCAAGGGGGCACCTGCAGGGTCCCACTGATGCCTCAGTGCTGGGTCACAGCTCAGGTCACCACATTCATTCCCCCCGTGCATTAGGCAGCACATTCTTAATTGAAATATTTGATTTTTATCCCCCCGGTATGCGATCTTCAGTGCTCCTGACCTGTTTGTCTCCTGGGCCGTTTGGGGAAGCTGTGTAATGTGAGTGTGAATGTGCTAGCAAACCGCCCCAGCAGAATTGTCTTTCCTGGCCAGGAGCTGAACAAAAGAGCTTCTCTACTGAGAATAGCAATTTCAGTTTAAAGTGGCAATGTAGGAAGAAGGTAAGATTGCTCCCTGCTGTAATTAGAACAAGTTTTCCAGGCTCCTGTGTTATCTTTAGACTCTGGAAGTGCAGTTGCTCTACGAGGATTAATAAGTCACCTCCATTAACTCCAATTATTGCCGTGCTGGATTGCTATCACAAACCATTTGCATATTCTGGGATACAGAAGGGACTCCGGAAGGGCTTCCTTATCCTCCTGGTTTATAATATTGACAAGGCAAGCAGGGAGAGGCAAAGGCCCGCAGTGTTCCTCCCTCCCCTGGGACTCTGAGACTCCCTGGGACAGCGGCCCGGAGCCTGCCCCGTGCTGGGCACTCCGCACAGCCCCCGGTGCTGACTGCAGAGCCACCATCCCCCCAGGCTGTGCTCCTCTGCCCCCCCCGAGCTCACCCCCTCCTGGGCTCGGGCTCCCTCCTGGGGCACACACGGAGCTCTGTGAGAGCTCGTTAATTAGCCCAGCAACAGCTTTTGTTTTCAAGACAGCGAAATGTCAGCTCAGACATAAAAACGCAGAGAGGAGCCGGCTCCTCTCGTGCTGGAGGGGAGGGAGCTGCTCCTCAGGCCACAGCAGGTATGGGGAGTCCCCTGGAGGGCTGGAGCACAGCACGATTCTGTCACCCCCCAAGCTGCGGGGTGACAGTCCCCAGGGACAGCAGCTGCCACTCTGCAAGGGCAGCGAGCACAGGACAGAGTCACCGTCAGAGCTGAGAGCCACACAACCACGGAATCATTTAGGCTGGAAAAGCTCTCCAAGACCACGGAGCCCCCCCGCATCACCAGTGCCACCATCTACTCAGCTTCATCCCCAGGGCTTCTAAATCCCTCCAGGATGGGGCTCCACCCCTGCCCCGGGCAGCTGTGCCCGGCTGGAGAGCCCTTTTGGTGAGGAAATGTTCCCACTATTCAGCCTCGGGGCTCCCTGGCACAAGCTGGGTTGGTTTTCCCCTTGTTCCGAGGGGGCCGAGCCCGAGCCCAGCCGCAGGGGAATTGTGCGGAGCCGGCTCCTTCCCCGCTCCCTTCGGGCACATCCCGCTGGCAGCGCGGGGCTCAGAGCTGCCCCCGCCAGCCCTGCCTGTCCTATCTGCCACAGACACGTCCCATTGCTCTTATCAGCTCTTGAGCTGCCGTTTCCCCGCTTTGTTTTCCGAGAAAAGGCGAACTGGCGGGGCGGGCAGCGGGGGGAGGATGGGCGGCGGGGCTGCAGCCTGCCCGGGGACACCGACCCTGCCCGGGGACACCGACCCCTGCCCGGGGACACCGACCCTGCCCGGGGACACCGACCCCTGCCCGGGGACACCGACCCTGCCCGGGGGCACCGACCCTGCCCGGGGACACCGACCCCTGCCCGGGGACACCGACCCTGCCCGGGGGCACCGACCCCTGCCCGGGGACACCGACCCCTGCCCGGGGACACCGACCCTGCCCGGGGGCACCGACCCCTGCCCGGGGACACCGACCCCTGCCCGGGGACACCGACCCTGCCCGGGGACACCGACCCTGCCCGCACCGGGGCAGCTCCTCTGGTGCCACGGGGCTGCTGCAGAGCTGCTCACCAGAAACCTGCCCTTCACAAGGGGAAAAGGAATATTGTCTTGTAAAGGGAATATGGTAAAGTATTTTATACACTGCAGGCGGAAGGATTTTAGAATAAAATAAATTGTGTTTTGGGCTCCCCGTGGAAAGCCTGCAGGGTGTATAAATGGCTTCTGGGAAGAGATGCTGTGTTCTGTGACACGCAAAAAAGGAATAAGAGAAACTTCAGGGGCCAAAGAAAGTAAAGAAGGTGGTAAAATGTTGTTTGACCTAAAGAGTTTCCTAAGGTGCAGGCGAATGAAGCTCCCCAGAAGCCAATAGGTAGGTCACAAGCCAATCGGGGTAAAATGTGGAGCAGGCATTTTTGCAGCAGGTTAGCTGTCCTGTGGTGGGGAGTTGAGAGCAGCTCCATCTCCAAGCCCTGTGCTCACCCTCTGAGCTCTGTGCTCGCTCTGCAACCCTGGGCTCACCTGTCCTCTCCAGCAGCACTCCTGAGTGAGCTGCAGCGTGCCTGAAATCCCCTCTGTGTGCACAGATGTGTGCATTTGCCCTCTCTACAGGCGTTGTGATGACCTTGACAAGGTTTTACAAGGGTTCACAAGGTTTTACAAGGGTTCACAAGGTTTTACAAGGGGTCACAAGGATTTACAGGCGTTCACAAGGGTCCTTTCCCCCAGCTCTCAGCCTGCACCTGGTCTGGGCCCCTTGCTCCCAGCAGCACACCCTGAAACGCTGCCATCTGAGTCTTCCTGATAACCAGCACTGACAGGTAGAAACAGCTGGATTCGGGAGCAGCCTGCTCCCTTCCCACTCCCCCACGCCACCACAGCTCAGCACTAATTGGACTGACTGGGAATTTCCGATTGTGCTCCAGCACACTTTTGTTCCTCGTTAGCGATAGATCATCCGTTCGGGTTAAATCAGCTGTTCACGGAACAAAACATTCAGTTTCATGGAAATCCGCGGTATAAAATCCCAGATTTTGCAGAAAGTGCATTAAGAGGCAGAGCTGGAAGGAATTCAGCTCCAGCTCTACCAGACAGAAACCGAGTCAGCTCCAGGCATATGCTGGAGCGATGGAGGGAAAGGTGCTAATGCAACATGCTTCGTGTTGTGCTCCAAAATAAGAACAGCTCGGCGTGGCAAGCAGGAAGGCACTCGTTTGCTGGCTGTGGAAGAAGGCACGGAACAGTGTGGCTGAGAAAAAAAATCTGCCTCGTTCTTTACTCGTGTGTTTGGACCTTTTGCAGCTGAAGGGCTGCAGCCAGAATGAGCAGGGTGCTGTACCCAGGGTGTGAGATCCCCGCTCCCAGTGCCCGCAGCTCAGCTCGGAAGGGCCAGGCTGAGGTGCAGGCTGCCCCCGAGGGCAGGGCTGAGCTGCCTGGGCAGCACAGGCTGCTGGCTCCAGAGATTTCCCCTCGGACGCAGCCGGGGCAGGGAGGCAGCTGGGTGCCTGCGATCGATGTCAGCCGCCGTCACAACCAGCTCAGCGGCCCACCCCTTCTCATTGAAAAATGAGATGGCACTCAGAAAAGGATTACAGGGATGAGTCAGGTATCTCGGAAAATCCTGCCCAGGCACGGAAAAATAAATAAATCGTAGTCTCAGACCAGGTTATAAATCTGAGCTTGGAGTGTTTAGTAACAGATCAAGAGTACTGCAGCTGAGGGGTGGGAAGGATGGATCCAGTACAGAGCACTGCTGCCTTCAGGTATTTGCACTGTTGTATTCATCCTTCAGCACGCACACTGGTCCCTCAGGAACGTCCTGCCAGTCCAGCTGTCACCTCTCTGTGCAGCCACGGATTCCCCAGGGGGGTTTCGTGTCAGCGTTCCCCCTGAGGTCAGTGTGACCCGCGGTGTGACCCGGGCGAGTGCGGCACACACGGAGCATCCTCCCGGGCGAGCATCATCCACCCTCCTGGCCGAGCATCATCCACCCTCCCGGCCGAGCATCAGTCATCCTCCCGGGCGAGCATTGTCCTCCCGGCAGAGCATCACCCACTCTCCCGGCACAGCCCCCTCCTGCCGCTCGGGCTCCTGCTCCCGGCTGGCTCCGGCAGCGCTGCCAGCCCGGCAGCCCCCCAGGGCCCGCTCCCCGTGCCCGGCCTTGCCTGCACCCTCAGCCTGGCTCGGGCCCCAGCACAAAGCCCAGGAATGCCTCCTTCCCCGGCAGCTATGTGCTCCCGGAATTACTGCTCCAACTCTTTGTCTTTCCAGTTTGGATTTGCAGCGCTGCTTAGGTAACCGAGGGAAACAGGCAGGAGTTCAAAGAGCATATTTACTGATGCTATCGGCACGGCTTCGGCGTGACTCAAAATTTGCTCAAGACAGGAAAGCCAAGGAAGCTGCCGCGAGAAGCTGCAGTGAGGACCGGTGAAACGGCTCCTGCAAAGGGATCGAGAAACTGAAAGGTTTCTCCCCTACTAATAGCATCGGTTTGCATATTTTATTATCTTTTTACACAATAATCCCAGTCCTTCATTAAAATAAATTCTGCTGTGGGTCATGCAGCTGATTCTCAGAGGAGCAATATGGCTTTTCCCCGAGCTGCCGTGGTAGGCTTGATATCATTGTGCTGCATTTGCCATGTGTCTGGCTCGTGGGTTGGGTGTTTGCTTTCCTGGGAATATGAAGACTCAAGATTCATTTTCTCAGTGCTCTCAAATCCTAGAGGGCACCACAGAACAGCTCTGCAATCCGGGCTCGCTGAACAACGTGGATTTTACAGGTGTTACACTTCTTGTCTCCTTTTTCTCTTCCCTTTCTCTTCACATTCATTTTGTGTTAAAATTTAAAAGAATAGTAAAGTACTGAATAAGCAGTTGTTAGTGGATGAACACAGAAGGGAAAAAAATTCCCTAACATACAAGAAGGAAAGGTATTGTATCTACAAAACTGAAGCTTTGCTTTGACATTGTAGTTTAAGTTGCCCCCAAAGCGAAGCCAGGCCGGTGACTCCATCTGCAGCCACTTGCATATTCCCACAGGGGTACAATACGCAGCTGATTTCCCAATTAAGCTTTCCCAGCAAAGAAGTTTTATAATTTAAACAGACTCAAAAGTTTGAGAAATGAATACATATTCATGAAGGACTAATAACACTCTGTCTAGAACACAGCTTTGAGCTGAGAGCAGCTCTGACTGGCTCATGTCTCACCCACCATACTTAGCGAAAATGGGAACGAGGAAGAAATGGCTGAAACCAGCAGATTGTGTTTTGCCAAGACAATAAATAATAACCATATTCTGACTCAAGTGCCAAATGTATAGCGCTTAATTAGAGGTCAGTAGAGCATATTTCTGCTCAGCTGTTCCATTTACAGCAATTAACATGTTCGTGTCACTTAAACTGGGTTGCAGAGCAGATTTTTGGTCGAGTGAAAGCAGAACCAGGGAAGGGCCGCTCCACCTCTGGCAGCAGCTCGGGAGCAGCACCCTTGGCACGCACCCAGCGGGGAAGGCGCGGGACAGAGAGGTCCCAGCCCCGGCGCGGCACCACCCTGCCCCATCCCTCTGAGGGCTGAGGGGGCCCTGCCCCATCTCCGTGAGGGCTCAAGGGACCCTGCCCGGGGCCAGCCTCCCCCGTCCCGCCTGCCCGGGCTGCGCGGTGACACCGTCAGACCCCGGCGGCCGCGCCCGCCGCACCGCCTGGGCTCCACCGCCGCGGGTGCCCTCCGAGCCGGGCGTGCGGTGCCCCGGGGCGGGAGCAGTGCCGCTGCCGGTGCCGGTGGCGGTGCCGTGCCCGTCCCCGCGGCGCGGCCCCGGTGCCGGCGGGCGCGGCAGCACCGCCCGAGCGGGGGCGGCGCGGGGGGCGGGCGCGCCGGGGCCGAGCCGCGCCTCGTCCCGCCCGGTCAGTCCGGCGGGGCCGGCGCTCCGTGCCCGCCGAGGGGCCGCGCTCCGCGGCGCTGCCGCCGCCGCCAGGGGCCCGTCCCGCCGCCCCCGGCCCTGCCCGGCCATGGGCGCCGGGGCAGCCGCGGCCGGGACGCCGCCCCCCGCGGGCGGGCGCTGCCGGCGGCGCGGAGCGGCGAGCGCGGGCTGAGACGACGACGACGACGACGACGAGGAGGAGGAGGAGGCAGGTGGGGCGGCCCCGGAGCTCCTGCGGCCGGGCTGGGGCGCGGCGGGGCCGGGGCGGCGCGGGGAGCGGGGCCGGGGCGGAGCAGGCAGCGGGAGCCGGGCGGGCGGGCGGCCGGACGGGGCGGCAGCCGCGGGGGCGGCGGCGATCGCCGGGGGCGCGGGTGGATCGAGCGCTCCCTGACCCCGTTCGGCCCCGTTCCCGCCGCCCCCGTTTGGCCCCGCCGCCCTGTCGCTGTCGCTGTCCGTGTCGCTGGCGCTGTCCCCGTCCCCACCGGCCAGCCCGCGGCGGCGGCGGCGTGCGCGGCTCCCCGGAGCGGGGCGGGGAGCGGAGCCGGGCCCGGTGCCGCCGCTTGGAAACCTCCGAGGAAAAGCAGGGCAGGGCTCACCTTGCAGCTGGGTTTCCTTTGCTCTCCTGTTTTTCTAGATGCGTTACTGTGCCTGTAGAGACTCCCTTGCTTCGCCTCAGACATATGTGACTCTGGGGGAAGGATCATGACCGAAGTCCTTCTCTCTGCTGCTCTGAACGGAACTGAGCCCAACCTGTTATCCAGCAGCGGCTGGTCTGCGGGGAACGTCACCACCAAGTGCTCCCTGACCAAAACCGGCTTCCAGTTCTATTACCTGCCCACCGTCTACATTCTGGTCTTCATCACTGGGTTTTTGGGCAACAGCGTGGCTATCTGGATGTTTGTCTTCCACATGAGGCCTTGGAGCGGCATCTCGGTTTACATGTTCAACTTGGCACTGGCCGATTTCCTGTACGTCTTGACTCTGCCCGCCCTCATCTTTTACTACTTCAACAAAACGGACTGGATCTTTGGAGACGTCATGTGCAAGCTGCAGAGGTTCATCTTCCACGTCAACCTCTACGGCAGCATCCTGTTCCTGACCTGCATCAGCGTGCACAGGTACACGGGAGTGGTGCACCCCTTGAAGTCGCTGGGGAGGCTGAAGAAGAAGAACGCGGTGTACATCAGCAGCCTGGTCTGGGTCCTCGTGGTGGGCGTCATTTCTCCCATACTCTTCTACTCGGGAACGGGGATCAGGAAAAACAAAACCACGACGTGCTACGACACCACGGCTGACGATTACCTGAGAAGTTACTTCGTTTACAGCATGTGCACCACGGTGCTGATGTTCTGCATCCCCTTCATAGTGATTCTCGGTTGCTATGGGCTCATCGTGAAAGCTTTGATTTACAAAGATTTGGACAATTCTCCTCTCAGGAGAAAATCGATTTACCTGGTCATTATTGTGTTGACGGTCTTTGCAGTGTCTTACCTTCCCTTCCACGTGATGAAGACCTTAAATCTAAGGGCCAGGGTGGATTTTCAAACCCCAGATATGTGTGCCTTCAACGATAAGGTTTATGCCACTTACCAAGTGACGAGGGGCCTGGCCAGCCTCAACAGCTGCGTCGACCCCATCCTTTACTTCCTGGCGGGTGACACCTTCCGAAGGCGGCTCTCCAGGGCCACCAGGAAATCATCCAGGAGGAGCGAACACAACGTGCAGTCCAAGAGTGAGGAGATGACTCTCAATATTTTATCAGAGTATAAACAGAACGGAGATACCAGTTTGTGAACAAATGCAGAGGATTTGGGAACCGTTTGGAAACATCCTCCGCCTTGAGGCAGTAGGAGACTGTAGGGCTTGCAAATGTGTGAGGAAAATCTACCAGTCTCAAATTCTATTTTAGATAAAGCCTCATTTTCTGGTCTTAGGAAAAGCTTAACAAAGTCAGTGGAAGAATTTTAATGGAGAATAATGTGTCAAAATTCAGCTTTCCTTCAGTAGTTTCATTTGTTTCTGACTTGTGTCAGATGAAGTAAAATGAAGTAAATCCCCTAAAGGAGGAGAGCAATCCAAGTGCATCTGGTTTAATGACTTAGTCTCCCACATTTGAAAATGTTCTCAGTCAGCCTGTCTTTAAAAACAGGAAATCAAGATAAGAGCAGTATCTCGTTTTCTGAGGCTCAGTCACAGGCCAGGCTTTCTGCTCCCTCGCCGTCGTGCGCAGGGATTTAAATCGGCGTCACGACGCAGTTGTTATCACTCTCGGTTTCATTATTTCTTTTCATCTACTTCTAGTGCTGATAATTAATTACTTGATAGTTTTGGTGGCATTTATGGTTCAGTCCTCTTTCAGTGCCGGTGTTCTAGTCAAGGTAGGCTTTACTGGTGTGTGCATGGTCGTGCTTTGGGATTGGGGTGATTGTCGGTGGCAAGCCCGGGGGCTCCCCGGGGGCCGCAGGAGCCCGGCCGTGCGGGGTCACGGCTCCGGGGGCAGCCGCAGGGCCGGGCCCGGCGTGGCCCGGCGGGCCGGGGAGCGCCGGAGCCGCTGGCAGCGCGGCCAGGTGTGTGCGTGTGTGCTGGGGCCGGCAGGGCAGGTGGGTGTGCCCCGCATACCTGCGCCTGCCGCCGGAGCGCCTCTGCTCCGCGGGCTGCACCACAGCGGCGTCCCAGGAGCAGTGGCTATTCAAATAGATCATATCAATGGAGTATATAGATAGTATATATATTATATATATATATATATATATATATCAGTAATTGGGGGGAATTAATTTTTTTTTTTTTTTTGTACTTTGACACACGTTAATTGCTGTATTAACGAGATGTTGCAATATACTACAGGCTAAATCCGGCCCTTTACTATAGATCTTCTCCAAGTGTGGAATAGTTCGTCCAAAATTAGCCAAACTGCAACATTGTGTAACACGAGAGCTGGGGATCAGGCGCAGATGGAATTCTACACGGGCAGTCTCACTCGTTTCTCATATTTTTAATAAATGTATTTGAAAACATTTTGTGCTAAAAGCGGTATAAAAGCATGCTCTGAATTATGAATTTAGTGTACAAAATGAAGTTTGATGTAATCCTAAGGGTGATTTTTAACAGATCTTCGTTCCTCTGGTCTGCATCGTAAGAGTAAAATATTTATATTTTACTTACCAATTTCCAGTGACTGGTTACAAATGAGAGTAACTCTAGTTATTTTTTGACAACATTGTTAAGCAGCTTCTGTTCACATGTACGGCTTCCTCTGCAGAGTCCCTATTTATTGAACTTATTTATTAGAATGCTAAATGTAAAGTTTGTAAAGTGTGGTTCTCTGTGGTCATATTCAGAATTGGGCATTAATGGAAAATTGAAGAGCATGTTTCAATCACTGTAATGCTGTGTCTTCTAACAGAACATCTTTATAATAAACTCAATTCCACCCTGACTATCCACTGCTGCTATCTAATCTAGTGATAAATTAAACTACTGATTTATGGCCTAGAGGTAAATGAAACTCCAGCTTAGGAGGCCTCTTAAAGCAATGTGGAGAGCTCATTTAGCCCTATGAAAAATGTAGAGGTAGTGAAGAAATCTCCGGCAAGGGTCAATTGCTAATTAATCCTGACTGACAAAGCCTGTGGAACAGCACAGACTATTTATATACCACAGAAAGAGCCTGATTCACAATAAATGACTTCTCCTATTATGTGATTATTTGAGGCTTCATTCAGCTGAGGCACGTCTTGTTTGGAATGGCAGATGAATTACACGGAGAGGGAGCATAAAAATAGGATATTCTTTGAATCTGCTGCTCTGTGTTGAAGATCCTGCTCTTTTCCAAACATTGTGGGGTCAGTTTCTCGCTTCCAGTTGGGAAATGAAATGTTCCACTAATTCCTGTTTGACAAAGGTGCCCAGCAGCCCCAGCAGAGACCCCAGGCAGGGCTGGGGCTGCGTGCAGCTCCCTGCAGTCTGTCTGCACGATGGCTCTTGGCTCTGCCTTGAGGGTCCAGCCCCTCCTGGGGCGCCGGGGATCCGAGGGGCCCGGAGAGGCAGCGGGACAGCCCCGTGTCCAGCCAGGCCAGGGACAGCCAGGCAGGGAGCTGTGGGTGGCCCCGAGCCCCCCACACCTGCGGGATGGCCGAGCCCCCGGGGCCGGCCTGGGGCTCCGGCCTGGCCGGGGGGAGCAGTGCTGGGGGCCGGGTGATCCAGCAGGTGCTGGCTCTGCCCGGACACTGCACGGCACACAGGTCACTGTCACCTCCCAGCAGGGTCACTGCCCAGCAGGGTCAGTGTCAGTGCCCAGCAGGGTCAGTGTCAGTGCCCAGCAGGGTCACTGCCCAGCCATGTCACTGGCAGTGCCCAGCAGTGTCAGTGCCCGGCAGTGTCATTGTCAGTGCCCTGCAGTGTCACTGCCCAGCAGTGTCAGTGCCCAGCAGTGTCACACCCCAGCGGTGTCAGCGCCCTGCAGTGTCAGTGCCCTGCAGTGTCATTGTCATTGCTCAGCAGTGTCACACCCCAGCGGTGCCAGTGCCCTGCAGTGTCACTCCCCAGCGGTGTCACTGCCCAGCAGTGTCAGTGCCTGGCAGTGTCATTGTCACTGCCCAGCAGTGTCAGTGCCCGGCAGTGTCACTGCTCAGCAGTGTCAATGCCCTGCAGTGTCAGTGCCCGGCAGTGTCATTGTCACTCCCCAGAAGTGTCACACCCCAGCAGTGTCACTGCCCTGCAGTGTCAGTGTCACACCCCAGCGGTGTCACTGCCCTGCAGTGTCATTGTCAGTGCCCAGCAGTGTCAGTGCCCAGCAGTGTCACACCCCAGCGGTGTCAGTGCCCTGCAGTGTCACACCCCAGCAGTGTCAGTGCCCTGCAGCCCGGGCAGTGAGCAGCCCCTGCAGCTCCCCAGGCCCCTGGGCTGTCATTACCCGCGATTTACGCGCGGCTGCTGCTGCACCTGGCGGCTCCTGTGCCCTGCAGAGGTGACTCCTCGCCGCATGCCCTGTGTGGCTCCGGTGCACACTCCGGGCTGTCACAGCCGCGGCTGAACCCCGCCGGGACTGGGGCTGAGCCTCACAGCCCCTGCAGGGCCCCTGCTGGCTCGGGAGCCCCGCTGTACCCGGCACCAGGGGCCTGGAGCCAGCCCAAAATCCCACTGATCCGCCTGCTCCCACAGCTCCTCTTCACCTGGAACACGCCAGCACCATGCAGGGGGTGTCCCAGCCCAGGGAATGTGCTGGGCACCCCAGCAGAGCTGCAGGCAGGGTGAGGGCTGGCCTGGGGAGCTGCAGGGAGTCACGGAGCTGATCCTGCCCGTGAGTACCTGCGGGAGGCAATCAGCCCATCAGCACCGCGGGCCAAAGGTGATCCCTGGGATTCGCCATAAACCTCAGAGGTGGGTGTAGCTGAAGAGGCCTTTCCCTGAGCCGCTCACCTGGAGTTTCTAAAATATGCAATATGCAAAGAGAATGCAGCTGCAGCTCCGGCCTTTGGGCTGCTAATTAATAATCAGTGACAGCGACGGGCTGTGATTACTAGGCACAAGGTTCAGCTCATTATCTCACTTCTGTGACCACCTAGAAGTTCCACCTTCCCTCCTGCTGTGCAATCTTTGACTAGCAAATGAGATTAAAGATGCTCTGATTTTGTGGTTGTGCTTGTAACCTGTTTTCCCCCTGGGCATGTTTGGGAATCTTCTAACTACAAATCATTTTCTTAAGACACCACAAAGTTTGAAGTAAACAGTTATTTAGGGCTTAACGTCTGCCAGATCCATGCCAACACCAATTCCCATTCATGAGCTGTGTTTGCTTCCTGCAGCTCATGGGTTAATGTTGTTTTCCCATTTGTGCCCAGTAACTCTTACACATCTTTAACACAAGGTGAAGTCAGCGTGAAACCCCCACCGAACTGCTGTCACTTTGTACACTTGCACAGCACAGCACCCTGGACTTCTTTGTTTTAATCCACTTCGTGTAACACCAAATTAATGAACTGAGCAGGGTGGGGAGTGAGCAGCACCTGGCCCTGGGTGTGCAGGGTGCCCTGGGTGTGCAGGGTGCCCTGGTGTGCACAGTGCCCTGGGTGTGCACAGTGCCCTGGTGTGCAGGGTGCCCTGGGTGTGCACGGTGCCCTGGGTGTGCACAGTGCACTGCCCCTGCAGCAGGGACAGGCTGGGGTTTGGCCCCAGAGCCAGGCCCCAGAGCCAAGGCCCTGCCCTGGGCTGGGGGAGCCCCAGGAGGCTCACGGGGAGCTCCCCTGGCTCCTCCTTGGGCTCAGGAGGGGCAGGGGGCTCCGGGCACTCCTGGGGGTGTCTGGAGCCCGACTGCATGGGCACAGCAACTTCAAACCCTCTGAAGGCACAGGACTTAGTGCTTGGCATGTAGCTGTGAATTACTGAGTGTTCCAAGGGCAGAGGTGAAAATGCTTATTTTTCTGGTGTGCTGTGATTTTAGTATTGTTAAGTTCAATTTTTGTTGTAAACATGACTGAACTCTGACTGCAACATCTGCAGGGACAGTGCTACCTTTTATTTGCACTCAGGTTAGGTAGCTGCTTTCATTAAAGAGAAAAAAAAATTCCTCTGATTTGTCCATACTTTTAATGAACAAAAATGTATTTGGGTTTGAAGTTGCAACTATTTTTAGTGGCAGCAGAAGTGCGGCCCCAGCGTTGCTGGCACTGCACCACCACACCGAGCAACTCGTGTTGGAGCCGCCCCAGGAGCATTATGAAACACTCCTGCTGCCTTTTGTGTGCTTAATTCGAGCTTCCAGGAGGTTCTTCCGGCAGTGATGTGTCTTTAAAAATAGGCAATAAAAGGCTTGCAAAAGAAATGCAATTTAAAACCTCGAGAGGAACCGGGCAGACCAAATGAGAGCCAAAAAGGTGAATAAATGAGTGATGCTTGGCCTTCAAAGACAAAGACAGATGTGGTGACAGAACAAGGGGGATGGCTTTAGGCTGAGGGAGGGTCACTAGAGGTCAGATAGGAGAAGAAAGTTGTTCCCTGGCAGGGTGGGCAGGGTGGCACAGGGTGCCCAGAGCAGCTGTGGCTGCCCCTGGATCCCTGGCAGTGCCCAAGGCCAGGTTGGACAGGGCTTGGAGCCCCTGGGACAGTGGGAGGTGTTCCTGCCCTGGCAGGGGTGGCACTGGGTGGGCTTTAAGGTCTGTCCCAACCCAAGGCATTCCATGGCTCTGTGGTGTTTGGGGTCAGTGTGTCTGCAGGTGCCACCAGCCAGGTCTCAGCTGTGCAGTTCCAGGGGCAGCAGGCTGGCTTGCTGCCCCATTGCCCACCCACTCCAAGCCCTCTCCCATCCCCAGTAGTCAGCCAGAGAGGAACCTGCTCCCAGCCCCCCTCCCTGTACAGATCAGAGCTGAATCTGCCCTACAGAAAGTGCCTTTCCCCTCTGGCTGCTGTGTTGGTTTCCTTGCAGGATGCTGAGGGGCTGTTCCTTCCCAAACACCAAATCCAATTAAAAGGTGGAACCCCGTGTTAGCCGTGCCTTCCCTGCCCTGCAGGCACCCCAGGGTTTGTGCTGGGCTGGGTTTCTGTGCCATTGTCTGCTCTGGCTGCCTGCAGCTGCACCAGCTTCACACCATGTGCAGTCTCATCCTGTCCCCACTCACACTGAGCAATGGCTGTGGCTGCATATTAGTGCCTCACTGATTTCACCTGATTTATTTTAAGATTTATTTACTTTTCTCTTAATTTTCTTCCTCTTCATTTATTCTTGCCCTTCATTAAATGCCTCAGCTACCTATTAAAATGATTCCATTGAAACTGTATTTTCCTACCAGTAAATGAATTCTGCCTTGGACAAATCCTACTGCTCCATGCCTTTCCAAAATTTCCTTTCCATTCCAAACCCTGCTGAGGCCCAAAGACCTCCCCCAGCACAGAAACCTTTAAATGCTGCAAGCCAGGCAGGTCCAGGGCGCTGCTCTGGCTGGTTGTGTTTGACATGAGCAGGCTCAGGCAGTGTGTGAGCACCAGATTTAATATCTGAGCTGACTGTGCATTTCTCTCTGGTTCCAATAAACCATGGGATCATTTCTGCTGGAAAAGGCTCCAAGATCATCACATGGTTTCCTTTAACCCTGGCCCAAGTGGGAGCAGGCAGCTTGTGACCCTGGCAGAGGTGAGGCAGTGCCTGGACCCGGGGATATTTGTTCCTAAACTTCAATTTACAGCATTTGGAAAGCAAAGAGCAGCCTGTGGCCAAGAGGCAGTGTCTGGAACAGGTAAATGATGAGATCAGTGGGGCTTTTCAGAGCGTGCAGCTCGGGTTTGTGCTGGCAGCACCAGAGGGGCTGGGGCTGAGCTGGGTGCAGCAGGGACACGGCAGGAGATGCTCAGGAGGTGAGCCATTCCTCCTGAACCGCCGGGCGTTCCTGCTCCTCGGGGAGCCCCGAACACAGCCAGGAACGCCCAGACACCGCCGGCACAGCAGACACACCCTGCGGGCTCACCCCGAGCATCCCCTGGAGCAGAGCTCAGCCCGTGCCCGTGCCCGTCCCCGCGGGGCTGCGGGGGCTCGGCCCGGGGCGGCAGAGCCCCGGGGCTGCCCGCTGGGGCTGGGCTGTGCCTGCAGCTCCAGCGGGAGCAGCTCCAGCAGCAGCAGCAGCAGCAGCAGCAGCAGCGCCTGTGTGCGGCCCGAGAGCACAGAGAGGTGCCAGCTCTGTGCCCATCCCCGGGGATGTGACCCACCCAGCCCCAGCGCCGTGCCCTGCAGCCCCAGTGCAGACTGCACACCCCAAAGCAGAGGCTCCCCCCAGCAAAGCCATTGCCAGGCTCCCCGGTGACTGCAGCCTGCCCGCGGGAGCGTCCTGGCATCCCTCAGTGAGCACCAGCTGACTGAAACCTGCTCATTGCAAGTGCTGGGAACACCATTTCCCCTTCCTGGCATTCCCCCCACGGCCAGGGAACAGCAGAGCTGGGGATGTGAATAATTCAGAGCAGACTTCTCCCTCAGTTTATGGCTCCTCCAGGCAGCAGCCCCAGGACCTGCCCAGCACCCTCCCCCCGGGCTGGGCAGTGACCTGGGGTGGATGGAACCCATCAAACCCTGCTGCCCCCAGGGACCCCCCCAGCAGGCTGAGAGCCTCACTCTGCTTCCATTCCCCACCAAAGCCAGCTCCTAGCTCGGGTGGTGAGGGTGCTACAGCCCTGCTTTCTCCAGAGGCTGCCCCTGCCCTGGAAGTGCTCAGGGCCAGGTTGGCACCTGGGGGTGGCAGGGCTGTGCCCCGTGCTGTGCTGGCACTCAGGCATGGACTGACTGAGAGTTCCTGGGGGAGCCAGGCTGCTTGCTCACCACTGCACTTCCTTCCACTGGGAATAATGGCCTTTTGTGGGGAGCTGCTTTTTCTGCAGCACAGTGCTGAGAAGTGACCCAGCCATGGAGCCAGGGCTGCCTCAGCAGCCTGGAGCCAGTGTCAGGTGTGGGGCAGGCAGAGGTGTGGAGGAGCTGTGCAGAGGCACCCAGCCTTGCTGTCACCCAAACAGACCCCAGGGGCTGGCAGAGGAGGGGAAGGGGTGCTCCTGCACGCAGCCAAACACCCCCAATCCCCCTGCCAAGGCTCGGGGCACAGCCCTGGGACCAGCAGATGAGGGTTTGCTCACTCGGTCTCTCTGGGAGCCAGCTGGGAGAAGTTCTTGGGGATTACGACGCAGTTTTTGTACCAAATATTCTGTTATTGCTAATTTCAGAATTAAAGAGTACTTTTAAGAAGCCACAGAAGTTAAATTCTTAGCAGACTATTGAGTTTCAATATCCTGAGTAAAAACACCAGAGCAGTTCAGTCATACATTGAAGATAATAAAGCTTTGCATTGTAGAGAGCAAATTATTTATTTGTTTGGTATTACTGGCCCATCACTGTCCCCACCCCTACTGTGGGCTCTGCACAGGGCCCCAGGACCCAGATGGGAGCAGCAGGATGGGTTTCAGCTCTGGCTGCTCCCCTCAGCTGCAGCTGGGCCAACCCAGCAGGACCAATGTCCTGGCAGGGTCTGCAGCAGCTCCCCAGGCAGGGACAGCAGCCAGGCCAGAGTGGGGCAGGTCCTGGTGCTGCCCGAGCTCCCCTGGCAGTGCAGCTCTCCTCCTCCCCCTCAGCAATGTGTCAGGACACGTTTGGCACAAATCAGGAGTTGTTGTTTAACATTCTTGTGTATTTGTGAGCGGTGGCAGTGATGCTTCCTGTAAAACAGAGCTGCGAGCGTGGCAAAGCTGTTTGATGTTACAGCCTTATTTAAACAGCATTTAGATAGTAAAAGCAGTCATTCCCCTCATCCCCACATACCAGCTACCCATTAAAATTCCTTCTCATGCTCTTGCACAAAGACTAATTTTGGCAGAAGGCTGACTTGCCCTAGATTTTTAAAAGACTACTTGTTTTAAAACAAAGTCCTTTGGGGAAGGGACAGAGCTGGGAGAGGATTGCTTCCTCCCCCTGCCCTCCCCAGTCTCATCACCTCAGCCACCCCCATCCCATCACCCCTGGTCACCCCCACCCCATCACCCCCCCCTCTGTCTCCTCCTGCCCCTGGAAGGTGCAGTATCCTCCTCCTCCTCCTCCTCTGCCATGGAGGGGCTCCTGGCCCCTCAGAGGGTGATGGAGGGGAGCTTTGAGCACAGAGCAAGAGGAGCCAAGGGAGGATTGAAAATCTGTCATTCACCTTGACATTGACACACTAAAAATAAAGTTAAACACTTTTAAAAACAAATTATGCCACTATTGAGATATTACTTGAGGGACTCGACTCAGAATAAAACTCTGGGTTTTCAAGCCAGCTCTCACTACCATCAGAACAGCTTTTCACCAAGATATTCCTTTGTTTCTGAGTTGTGTCCTCTCCTTCAGACTCTGGGCAAAGTGTCACTTGATTGAGACAGCTGAGAACAGAGAAAAAGCAGAAGAAACCTGACCCACAGGTGTCCTGTGGAAGGCAGAGCGAGCAGGTCCAGAGAGCCCCACAGAGGCAAATCAGCAGCCAAACCTCGTGGGGAGCAGATGGAGGAGCTGACTTGTCTCTTTGGCTGTGATTCAAGGAAAATGTTTTCTACCCTTCCCTTTCTGCATGGGGATAAATCTGCAAAGGAAAACATTTCTGGGTGCAGTGTGCTGGCAGGGCTGGTGCCACAGCAGCGGGGCCCAGCACTGCCACAGCCCCTGGGGCACCTTCCCCATGGGGTGCTCTGCGAGCTGCTTTGGGGTCACCAAACCCACCTGGGGGTTAAACTTTGGGGTCACCAAACCCACCTGGGGGTTAAACACCAGCGAGTCCCACTCCCCAGGAAATGGCTGCATGAGCAGCTGCCCTTGTGCACACACACAAGGAAGCAGACCTGAGTTTTTGGCTGAATTTGGCAGCTCTCTGTAGCATGCCAGGCCATGCTGACACCAAGGAGTGGCTCCACAGAGGGATGCTGCCTCTACAGCCCCCCTGGGGACCCCTGGGTGCCCTGCCCACAGCAGGGCTGCAGCTGGGCTGGGCAGCACCCACCCCTCGGCTGCCAGCTGCACTTCACACCCTGGCCCGTGCTGGGCTCATCAGGGACAGGGGACAGGGGAGAGGGGACAGGGGGCAGGAGACAGGGGGCAAGGGACAGGGGACAAGGACAAGGGACAAGGGACAAGGACAAGGGACAAGGGACAGGGGACAGGGGACAGGGGGCAAGGGACAAGGGACAAGGGACAAGGGACAAGGGACAAGGACAAGGGACAAGGGACAAGGGACAGGGCTGGGCTGCTGAGCCACAGAGGCTCCAGCTCGGCGTGGCAGCCCCGATCCTTCCCCAGCAGCTTTGGCCACGGGCTCTGCTCATCTGAGCTCTCCTGTAACTGATCCTGGAGGGGATGACTCAGCCCTAAGTATAGTTCCCTGCCCCCAGAATAGAGCCCAGCCCTGCAGCAGCTCGGGGCTCGGGGTGCAGGTCAGCCGGGGTGTCTCCTACACCCCTGGGGGCTGCTGGTGTGACACAGGGTGGCACCACGGCTGGCCCTGGCTTTTCACCTGCTTTTACCCTCAGGCCAGGAGGGGATTCCAAAGTAAACCCTCAGACATTAATCTCAGACATGAATCCCCTCTGGTGGATGTACAGAAACACAAATTTCAGTTGTTCCTTTCTTGATCAATTCACACTGACCAGAGCTCATGAGCAGGATCAGTTTACACCACATCTAAAAATACACCATCAGCTACACCCAGATGGATCTAAGGGCTGTGTGTAACTATGTGCATGTGCACATGTCCCTAGAACTGTAAGACATGCTTGTAATTTGCACAAATTCCTGATACTTCCCTGTAAAAGATGGGGAGGCAGAAAACACCACGCCTTGGCAGAGCACAAACGGGGCCTTTGTCCCTTGCCCTGAAGACCCCGTACCCATGAGGCTCAGGAGCAGACCCAGAAGCTTGGGTAAGTTCACACTGCTGGGGAAGTTCCAGAAGGAAAAAGGAGTCAGAGCCACCCTGCCCCATCGTCCTCGTCAGCACCCAACACCCAGAGCTGAGGGGCTGCATTCTGGGCTTGGCTTTGCCTCTTTGGCTGAGTTGTTGAAAGCAGCAAACAGAAGAATTTGCCTCTCAGAGGAAGATAAACTCTGGTTAACTCAGGGCAGGATGTGCACAGCAAACCTCTGGAGCAATCTGCAGGTTGTGCAATGCTCCCAGAGCTCACTGGTGTGGGCTGTGTGCCCCAGCAGCCTCAGCCCTGCTCCTGCCTGCTGCAGCCAGGGGCACAGAACCAGGCTGGCACCAGCTGTGATTACACACCAGCCCGAACATCTGCAGCTACACAGGTGACAGGGCAGGAGCAGAGCCTGCCAGAGGAGCCTTGCTGGGCCAGGGGGGTTCCCAGGTGGATTTTGGAGCCAGGGTGCTCCCACAGCAGCCACAGCTCCTCTCTTCCTGCAGCAGGGATGTGAGGCTGGCTGCAGCCCCTGCATCCCCCGGGCTGAGCAGGGCTCTGTGCACATGGAACAGGGACACACCAGGCTTGGCCCCTCCAGAGGCCTCTGCTCCTCTCTCCCAGTGTCATTGTAAGGGTACAAACATCCTCGTGGAGTCACTGGAAATGAGTCACATCGCAGTGCCACCTCACCATTAGCTACTGTACACGGTATTTGTCAGCTGGTGCTGTGAGCAGTTACTTTACACAACACCTGGAGAGCTGTGTCAGGCTCCAGGGGTTTCCAAGGTCTCTGCTTTGAAAGGGATTAAAGTGTGGTGCTCGTTTCCATCAGCTCCAAACCTGCAGAGCTGTTGACATGTTGCATCCAGCTGAACGAGGTGCTTTTCTGGGCAGGTGGCAGTGACACCTCTGAGAGCCCATGAGGCTCTGGCAGTGCCACTTTCCTCTGCAGGATGCCCCGAGCCTGCCTGGGCACTCCCTGCCTCTCCTCAGGGTCCCCAGAGCCACCAGGAGTGTTTCAATCCCTCTGCTCACTGTTGTATCTGAGCCCCAGTGCCAGGATCTGCTTCTCCTGGGCTCAGGGGAGGCTGCCATGGGGCCAGAAGGGTGGCAGGGAATGGTGGGGCTGCCCCACAGCAGGTGGGGGGTGTGGAGCAGCAGAGCACTGAGTCAGGAGCACGGACTCCATCAGCTCTCCGTGAAGGGCACTTCACTGGGGTACAGCCTTTCCCTGCCTAACCTGATACCTTTCTCTTGGGGCCAAGTGACCATGAAACGAGCAGGATCTAAACCCCACACCAGCCCATCCTAAGGTGCCCCAGGGGTGCCAGGGGCCCGGCTCCAGCCCGGTGTGAGCTGCAGCTCAGGCACAGCAGCTCCTGCTGGGCAGGGCAGCCTCGTCCTGCGGGAGCAGGGACTGTCCCCATGGCCAGCAGCCCCAGGGTGATGCCACCAGCCTGGCGTGGGCAGCCCCTGGCTCTCCTGTGCCTGCAGCACCAGCAGGGATGCTCACGATGGCTCCTGCCACTGCAGGAGGTCACAGCAGCTTCGGACAAGGCCAGCACAGCCTCTGGGAAAGGAGCAGAGAGGAGCCGAGCAGGGGAGGTGCCGGCACCCCCGGGGCGGTGGCAGAGAGCTGTCCCTGCCTGCCCCGGGCTGGCACCCGGCCCTTCCCCTGCACGGCTGCGGCTCCCACGCAGCCAGCGCGGCCAGGAGCCCCAGCCCGGCCCAGCCGGAGCCGAGCAGGAGCTGCGCTGCCTTTCCTGGATGCGCTTTCAGCTCCGGCAGCCAAGCGTGAGCTGCCGGCCGCCCCCTCTCAGCACTCCCAGTTCCAGCCTCCCTTCCAAAGCTCTTCCCAAACGCCGCTGCTGTCACTGCTCGGGGCTATATTTATCCCCCGCTCCCTCCGGATGGCCGGGGTTAGGGGATGGGAGGTTCCACGGGCAGCTCACAGAGCTGGGACACCCCTGGCACGGTCACTCGCTCAGAGGGTGCGGAGCGGTGGCAGAGCTGGCACACCTGTGCCCACCTCTGTCCCACCTGTGCCCATCCCTGTCCCACCTGTGCCCATCCCTGTCCCTGTCCCACCTGTGCCCATCCCTGTCCCACCCGTGCCCATCTCTGTCCCACCTGTGCCCATCCCTGTCCCACCTCTGCCCATCCCTGTCCCACCTGTGCCCATCTCTGTCCCACCTGTGCCCATCCCTGTCCCACCTCTGCCCATCCCTGTCCCACCTGTGCCCACCTCTGTCCCACCTCTGCCCATCTCTGTCCCACCTGTGCCCATCCCTGTCCCACCTGTGCCCCTCTCTGTCCCACCTGTGCCCCTCTCTGTCCCACCTGTGCCCATCCCTGCCCCTGTCCCACCGGGATTTCCCTTCCCGGGCTGGCTGCGGGTGCCGGAGCTCTGCGGGGCTGGGCAGCCCCCGAGCAGGGACGAGGCTCTGGGGGGCACGGAGCGTGTGCGGGGCAGGCAGAGCTCCCTCTGCAGCTCCGGGCCGGGCCTTTCCCCGGCGCTCCCGTCCCCAGCCAGAAACTGCCCCGAAAGCACAGAGGTACGGCTGGCTGTGCTCACGGCCACCCACTCTGAGGCTCCTGATGCAAAGGGTGTAAAAACACTGATGGAACTGATCAGCTCACTGATGGGAGCTCCCTTTTCAAAGCCACTTAAAAGATTTTTTTTTTTTAATAAAATGAACAGCAGAACACCAAGCAAGTCCTAAAGGTATTTCTTCAGCAGAAACTGGACAGAAGCAGAGCTGATGAAGTGCAAGCCACTCTTTCCACCTACTTAATTAGAAACAGGACACTGCAGGAAATCATCATGCTGCTTAATTTCGGTAAAAGGCTTTTCAATGAAAAGATTAAACATGTCTCTAATGTGTGAAGATATGAGCAGATTGTAATTATTATTGACCTCACCTCATCAGCAGTATTTAATTGGTGTCAGGGTCTTTGTCTGCCTGTGCAAGTTAATCAGCCTCCCTGGGCCTCCAAAGATCACACTCAGAACCTCCTAAGGAGGCTGCAATCTTGCTGGGTTTATTTCTCTCTTGGATTTTTTTTTCTCCCTTGCCTTCCACATGTCTCTGAGCTGCTGCAGCTCAGCTCAGCTCTGCTGGGGCATTTCCAGCCCGTGGTTTGCAATCCAGCTCTGGAGGAGCTGCTCCTGCACCTCGTGCTTCCCAGACACCTGCAGCAGGATCCCTTCTTTTGGAATGCTGATTTCACACGTCGGGAGGGAGCTGCTCCTGCCCGCAGCTGCACCGGCCCTGGCAGAGCCTCTCCAGTCCCGAGCCCTGCTGCCCCTGGAGCTGCTGCCCCCCGAGCTGTGCTCCCCGGGGCTGTGCTCCATGGGGCTGTGCTCCATGGGGCTGTGCTCCCTGGGGCTGTGCTCCCTGGGGATGTGCTCCATGGGGCTGTGCTCCCTGGGGATGTGCTCCATGGGGCTGTGCTCCCTGGGGATGTGCTCCATGGGGATGTGCTCCCTGGGGCTGTGCTCCATGGGGCTGTGCTCCCTGGGGCTGTGCTCCCTGGGGCTGTGCTCCCCGGGGCTGTGCTCCATGGGGCTGTGCTCCCCGGGGACGCGCATATCCCGGCCTTGGGAACGCTCCGGGAGCCGGGAATGCGAATGGAAGGGCTGGAGCGGCGCGGGAGGGGGCGGCTGCTGCTCCGTTGCAATATCCATATTTATCTGCAGCTTTATTTAAATATCAGGGTGGTTTTTTCCCCCCTGCTGGCCACCGAGGAGCTGCTGCAGTGCACGGGCTGCCCCCAGAGCGATGCTGCAGCTGAAGGATCCAGGCTGTGACCCAGGGCAGGCAGCTGGGAGCACACAGAAACTCCTGTCCAGACCTCGGGAAGGAATAATTGTGGGCAAACTTGCCTTAAATGAAACAGATCACCTGTTTATACCAGAAACCAGCAGTACAGGACGGGGACAGATCCCTTTTTGCACTGGTGTGCCTTTGCCATGGAACCTGCTCTGGAGAAGCCCCAAACACTGCAGTGAGACATTCGCCTTGGCTGCCAGCAGGGAGCTCAGCTCGGATGGAGCCCCCAGGGCTGGGGGGACACCCCAGGACGTTGGATGCTGCCTTGGGGTCCCCATGTCCGTCCCAGGTGCCTTGGGTCCATGGGGACCCCCCCCCCCCCAGGGGATGTCTGGCTGAGATTGGGAAATCGGGAAGGACAATGTGTCCCTGCACATCCCCTTCCCCTCCCACTGCCGACACACAGCTTTGGAGCTGCACCCTGGGGTAATTCCACAGTGAGGTCAGGATTCCAAGGTTTTCTCAAATTACAAAGCTGCTTCTCCATGGTGTCTTTCACGGTGTTAAGCTGATTAGTACCATTAAAAAAAAAAAAAAAAAAAAGTAGCTTAATTTTATATCTTAGCAAAGCTTCTTTGACAAATGCACTGAGGGTAAGAATCCCTCTTTCCACAGGAGCTGAAACCATTAGGGGAGATCTGCTGCTAGAGCCAGTTCCCTGCAACCACTGTGTGTTCTGCACTTGCTGTTTATGAAAACTCAGGGAAAATATGTCAGAGCTGCAAGGAGCTGAGGCAAGGAGATGTCAAAGTAGTTCTGTGTCACCTTCACAGACACAAACCCACTGCTGGTTTAAGCAAGTTCCCACTTAGCACAGCTGAAGGGTTTGTGTCTCTCCTGCTTGGAAACCTCCTGGATTTTGCTGCTCTCCAGCTGGACCTCATGAGAAGCAGCAGCTCTGCCAGGAAAACCCCTGGGCTGGAATCAGCCCTTGGTGCTGGATCTCATGTGCCACCAGCAGCCCCCTGCACTCCCTGGGGTGGGCTGGGCGTGGTGCTGGCTGCTCCCAGCCCTTCCCAGCCACTGCCATTCCTGACCCCTGCTGTCCCCACACTTGAGAGCCCAGCACAGAGGGGCTGCCAGGGGGCTGTGGGCACCAGAAACCCTTGGGAGTGTGGGGATAACCCGATGTGACAGAAGGGGAAGGGACACCAAAGGTGTGTCCGGGCCAGGGGGAGGTGGCACTGGGACTCCTCTGCAGGCACAGAACCTGCACCAGGCACAGCAGCATCAGCACCCCCAAACGAGGTGGGTGGAACGGGGCTGAGGAAGGAGTCGTGATGTTTGGGAAGTGCAAATTAGAGCTGTGGCAGCACACTCAGCAAACAGCAATCTGATGTGGAAGGAAACCCACTGGGATGGAGCAGGGTAAATGTCACATTCTCCAAGAACCTTGGCAGGGTAAAGGAGAGGCTCTGCTGTCATGGGCTGTTCACGTGTGTCAGCAATAAGAAGTCACATTAAAATCATGAGATGGTTTATTTTTGGAAAGATGATGTATTGCTCCTCCTGATCATAACAAGTTCCTAATCCCACTGAAAGAACGATGGTCTCATGATGTGAGCTCCTAAATCACGTCTCACAAACCAATTCCCAAACACACGAGACAGCATCCTTGGCCGTGCAGGGGCTTCATTCCCTGTGGGAACGGTGATGCCTCCCTTGGCTCCCAGTGCCTCAGGTACTGAGTGCCTGCTGCCTCAGCCCACCACTCACAGCTGCCTGGCAACAGCTGGGCTGCTTCTTTCTGATGGGCCCGTGCCTTCCCAAGCTGCTCTGTGCTGTGCAGAGAGGGAGCTGTGGGAACAACAGGTTGTTTTGGGAGTGCCACTTGCACTCTCGTTCCCCTCAGAACCTCAGCAGCAGCCC
The DNA here is from genome assembly GCA_027886175.1 of Phylloscopus collybita. NCBI lineage: Eukaryota > Metazoa > Chordata > Aves > Passeriformes > Phylloscopidae > Phylloscopus > Phylloscopus collybita. Next base: position 672,193 of record JAJNNQ010000003.1, read on the forward strand.
AGGAACTGCGGGGCAGCTCAGGGCAGCGCCATCTCCTTCAGAGTGTGGCCAGGGAATGTCACCTGTCAGTGTTCCACGGAGCTGCTCCCATCCCCACTCACGTTTTCACTGTGTTTAGCCCAGCACAGGGTGCTGTGCTCCCTTTCCACAGCTGCTGCAGCCAAATATCCCACAGGCAGGTATCATGGATGGCACTGGAGACTCAGGTAAATCCCAGGATGGGCTCCCTCACTGAAACACCTCGGGATGGGTGGCTGAGGGAGGGGTGTGAAAGCCCCTGGCAAAACAAGCAGGGGTAATTGCTGTGAAACCTTTTCTGGAGACCCAGCCCCTCACGGGAAGCACAAGCACGTGCAAAGCCCCTGGAGGGGCTCTCTGGAGGGGCTCTCTGGAGGGGCTCTCTGGAGGAGCTCTCTGGAGGAGCTCTCTGGAGGGGCTCTCTGGAGGAGCTCTCTGGAGGGGCTCTCTGGAGCAGCTCTCTGGAGGAGCTCTCTGGAGGGGCTCTCTGGAGGGGCTCTCTGGAGGGGCTCTCTCTCTGCTGGCAGAGCCCGCAGGGCACAGCTGCCCCAGGCACCAGGGGCTCTGCGGGGTGGGCACAGCTGAGGGTTTGTCCCTGGCATGGGCTGTCAGTGTCCTACCCAGGGGACAGCCCCGGCCCGGGGGGACACCCAGGGGCCAGCCCGGCTGGCTCTGAGTGGGGCCGAGCCGGGGCTGCAGCAGGGCCCGGGCAGCCCAGCACTGGGAGGGACATCCACCGTCAGTGCCTGCAAAGAACAAGAAGGGGTTGAACGAAAGCAATCATTTCAATAGAAATGAAAACGATCGCTAATAATTTGGCTGCAGAGCAGCCTTTCTGTTCCTCCGCGTTCCCCCCGCAGGACGGACCCGGAGCTGCCGGCATCTCCATGGTGACCGCGCGGTGATGCTCCCGCGGGGCGCTCGGTGCCCCCGGGACCGGCCGGGCAGGACCCGAAAGCAGCAGCTGGGAAGGCGAGGGTCCCTTCCCGACGGGCACATCCCCAGCCTCAGCAGCCAGCCGGGCTCAGCGCCGCCCCAGACGTGCGAGGGCAGCGGGGGCTGTGGCCTTGGCGGTGGCACTTGGTGGCGGTGGCTGCCACATCAACCCTGCCCTGCCTGGTGACTGACCGCGGCCCCTCCTGTGCCCCCCGGCGCCGCTCATGGGAGCTGCAGCCTCATCTATACCTATTTTTAAGCCGCTGATATTGTCCCTGCACGGCTAAATATAAAGCCTGGTGAGTAAGGCTTGGCCGGGAGCCACGGCCAGGCACAGCGGGGCTGAGCACACCGTGCTGGGGACTGAGCAGTCACCCGGCAGCCAGAGGGGGCTGGTCCTGGACAGCAGGACAACATCCTGCACGGGACAGCAGGGAGAGCAGGGCTGTGCCCGGGAACAGCGGGACAGCCCCCCAGGGATGGCTGTGTCCCCGGGACAGCCCCTCAGGGATGGCTGTGTCCCCGGGGACAGCCCCCCAGGGATGGCTGTGTCCCGGGGACAGCCCCTCAGGGATGGCTGTGTCCCCGGGGACAGCCCCCCAGGGATGGCTGTGTCCCGGGGACAGCCCCCCAGGGATGGCTGTGTCCCGGGGACAGCCCCCCAGGGATGGCTGTGTCCCGGGGACAGCCCCCCAGGGATGGCTGTGTCCCGGGGACAGCCCCCCAGGGATGACTGTGTCCTGGGGGACAGCCCCCCAGGGATGGCTGTGTCCCGGGACAGCCCCCCAGGGATGGCTGTGTCCCGGGACAGCCCCCCAGGGATGACTGTGTCCTGGGGGACAGCCCCCCAGGGATGGCTGTGTCCCGGGGGCAACGCGGGGAGCTGCTGCCGGGGGGCTCTGCAGGGCTCCTGGCATTGCCAGGCTCAGCGCTGTGCCCTGTGCCAGCGGCCCCACGGCCCCGCTGCCCCTCGCCTGGCCTGCTCCCCTTCCTCCCCAATCCCCATCCTCTGCCTTCCCCCCAATCCCATCCTCTGCCTTCCTCCCAATCCCCATCCTCTGCCTTCCTCCCCAGTGCCCATCCTCTGCCTTCCTCCCAATCCCCATCCTCTGCCTTCCTCCCCAATCCCCATCCTCTGCCTTCCTCCCAATCCCCATCCTCTGCCTTCCCCCCAATCCCATCCTCTGCCTTCCTCCCCAATCCCCATCCTCTGCCTTCCCCCCCAGTGCCCATCCTCTGCCTTCCTCCCCAGTGCCCATCCTCTGCCTTCCCCCCCAGTGCCCATCCTCTGCCTTCCTCCCCAATCCCATCCTCTGCCTTCCTCCCAATCCCATCCTCTGCCTTCCTCCCCAATCCCCATCCTCTGCCTTCCCCCCCAGTGCCCATCCTCTGCCTTCCTCCCCAGTGCCCATCCTCTGCCTTCCCCCCCAATCCCCATCCTCTGCCTTCCTCCCAATCCCATCCTCTGCCTTCCTCCCAATCCCCATCCTCTGCCTTCCTCCCCAATCCCCATCCTCTGCCTTCCTCCGCATCTCCCTCCCCGCGGAGCCAGGCCAGCCCCGGGCTGTCACCCATGGGGACAGAGCCCGCGGGGGGCAGGACGGGGGCGCGGTGCCCAGGGCGGTGGGTCCATGGCCGGGGTGGAGCAGAGTGTCCCCGGGGGGCGCTGGGGGTGTCCGGGGGAGGTGGGAGTCGCTTTGCCGAGGGTTTACCCCCGAGGAACCGTGGGCACCGTCCCGGCCCCGCTCCCGCCCGCCCCGGCAGCACCAGGGGGCGCCCGCGGCGTCCGCAGCTCCTTCCCGGCCGGAGGAAGGCGGGGAGCGGTGGAGAGGGAGCGATGGAGAGGGATGGAGAGGGAGCGATGGAGAGGGAGCGATGGAGAGGGATGGAGAGGGAGCGATGGAGAGGGAGCGATGGAGAGGGATGGAGAGGGAGCGATGGAGAGGGAGCGATGGAGAGGGAGCGATGGAGAGGGAGGGATGGAGAGGGATGGAGAGGGATGGAGAGGGAGCGATGGAGAGGGATGGAGAGGGAGGGATGGAGAGAGAGGGATGGAGAGGGAGCGATGGAGAGGGATGGAGAGAGAGGGAAGGATGGAGAGAAAGGGATGGAAAGGGAGAGATGGAGAGGGAGGGATAGAAAGGGAGGGATGGAGAGGGATGGAGAGAGAGGGAGGGATGGAGAGAGAGGGATGAAAAGGGAGGGATGGAGAGGGATGGAGAGGGATGGAGAGGGAGGGATGGAGCGGGCAGGAAAGGAACTCGGAGGGTGCTCGGGGGATGCTCGGGGTGGGGGAGGATGCCCCTGGGGACAGGGACAGCGGGGCTGGGGACAGAGCAGCGGGCCCGGCCAGAGCGTGACTCCGTCCCTGCCATCACCGTCTGTGCTGCCTGAGCCCTCCCCCGGGTGTGGGAGGTACCAGGAGAAAAGCAGGATCCAGGGAGAGCTCAGAGTCTCTTCCAGCGCCTTTAGAGCCCCCTCCAGGAGAGCTGGAGAGGGACTGGGACAAGGGCTGGAGGGACAGGACACAGGGAATGGCTCCCAGTGCCAGAGGGCAGGGCTGGCTGGGATTTCGGGCAGGAATTGCTCCCTGGCAGGGTGGGCAGGGCTGGGGTGGGATTGCCAGAGCAGCTGTGGCTACCCCTGGATCCCTGGCAGTGTCCCAGGGACACTGGGACTGGGAGCAGCCTGGGGCAGTGGGAGGTGTCCCTGCCATGGCCCTGGATGGGCTTTGAGGCCGCTGACGACACCAACCAGTCTGGGATTCAGATATTCTTGGATTTCAGTGTCCTTTCTGCCTCAGTACCTCGAGGCTTTGTTGCTGGTTCAAAGGTGCTTTCTCCCCTGCTGGATCACATCCTGCAGGAGGTGCAGCAGGGCTGAGGAGGGGCTGTGCAGTGCCTTATCTCTGAGATAAAGAGCACGAGACACTGGGCTCTGGGCCTTCCAGCAATCCCTGGGTTCGTCACCTCTGCTGTGCTACCCCAGGTACCCTGGTCTGCACTTCTGCTTTTGCTTTTCTGACAGTTTTACACTCCAGGCATCCAAACCCTGGAGGGAAATCACTGAAGGTTTCCAGTCTGAGCTTCTCCATACCAGAACTGCAGGACTCCTCCAGCACTTCCCTGCCCACCTGCAGCAGCTCCTGCAGGGAAAAACTCTCTGGTCTCACCAGCCCAGGAGGGGCAGGAGGCTCCTGGCAGTTTCCAGGAAGCTGTTCTGGGCTGGGTTCTCTTGGCTGGCTGAATTTGTCCCACTTGGCCCCTCTGGAGCTCCAGCCTGCTGTCACTGTCCCAGCTCACCTGTGTCCAGGTCAGGCAGGCCTGAAGCCTCTCACAGGTGTAAGCTCTAATCTAATTACTGTAATGATCTCCCTGTTAAAGCCAGCTAAGCTCTTTAGCTCAGGGTGTTGAATGCTGTTTAAAACAGGACCCTCATGTTTGATTCCCTGACTGCCAGCTCTGAGTGAGGAGCAGCAGCTTGTTTGTGGGGTCTTGTTCTTTTCATTTTTAAATATAACTGACTCTAAACCCCATTCCAGGCTCGAGTGAAAGGCAGAGATTTTATAACACAAACAAAAATACACTTGTGGTATTGCTGGGCTAAAAATGCTCAGAGGCTGCTCGTGGGCTGTTTGTGCTGCCCTGCACCAGCACCACACCAGCCACCCTCACACTGGGGCTCCAGCCCACAGGAGCTGGGCCCGGGGACCCTTCTGGGTCCCTCCCAGCTCAGGATGCTCCCCGGTGTCACTGGAGCTACCACAGCTTCTTGTGCTCAGCAGCAGCACTGGGGAATTCAATCAGTGCCACCATAGGTGCCTCTAGAACCTTTATGCATTTGGAGGAAATAATCTGCATTTATTCCTTGCTTAGGAAGGTAATGCTGCCTCTGGCTTGCTTTCCCAGATCAATAACCAATGATTATTTTTTCTGTCGGGTTCTGCACTAATGAACAAAGCTCTGGCTCCCCAGTGCAGGCAGAACCTGGCCTGCCCACTTATCTCTCCTGCAGCAGCCAAATGGCATTTGCTGTCTCCAGCAGGAAACGAGCAATTAAAAGGCAACAGGAGGTTATTTTTTTATTTCCCTCTCTCCCCTCCTGAATAATAAATATCTCCAAGTGAATGTGCTGTGTGTGTCGATTACTTGGACAACTTGGTGTGAGGCAAATTGTTCTTAAATAGGATGGCAATAAATGTGTCTGTTACAATTTGAAAAGTCCCATTAGTTTTTCAAAATAATTGGCTTTATATCTCTTGCAGAGCACAGGGTAAGCAAAAACCTTTTAAACTAATCAATAAGAAGCAAAATAAATTAATTTTCCCAGACTGCTTCAACATGAAGGGACACAGCAGTGCAGATGTGTGCAGTGGCATGGTTCAGGCAGGCCAAAGCTAACAGCTCTTATTGCAGTGCTCATCACACTCACTCCAGCCTGGTCAAAATCCCTGTCAAAAGCACTTGGGGGAAAAGAGTGAACGTGTTTGGCCTGGGAAGGGCAGTGGCACAGTGGAGGCCACCTGCAGTAAAATGTCACAGTCTTGGCAGCACCTCTGCAAGGCCAGGGGCTTGATCTAGGGAGCAAACTTCAAGGAGAAAGGCACAGCCCAAACAACAGCTCCCCTGCACCGTGTTATCTGGCCTGGCACATGGTTTGGGGCTGGGGCAGATCCCTGGCTCCAAAGGCTGCTCCTGCTGCTGCCTTCAGTGAGGTCCCTGTGCCTGGCTGAGGGTGCTGGCCCTGGGGTGCCACGGGGCATCCCTGGCAGGGCCATCCCAGGCAGGGCCATCCCTGGCAGGGACATCCCACAGGGCAGGGCCATCCCAGGCAGGGCCATCCCTGGCAGGGCCATCCCTGGCAGGGCCATCCCAGGCAGGGCCATCCCTGGCAGGGACATCCCTGGGCAGGGCCATCCCTGACAGGGCAGGGCCATCCCAGGCAGGGCCATCCCTGGCAGGGCCATCCCAGGCAGGGCCATCCCACAGGGCAGGGACATCCCTCAGGCCATCCCTGCCCTGGCTCAGCCTGACTCAGGGACTCAGGAGTGCCCAGGGCTTGCCCCAGCAGCAGGTTTGGTGTCTGTGTGTGCCAAGCAAGGGCCTCACCACCCTGGTGCCTCTGGTCCCCGGTGTCCCCAGCCCCAGGAACAGCTGTGGCAGCAGCTCTGGGCACTGCAGGGCTGTGTCAGCCCTGTCTGAGGAGCACACAGCCACCTGGGGCAGAGCCAGAGGCCCAGGTCTGAGGAAGAAATGACCCTGGTGCCCTGATGGAGGTGGCTCTGCCCTTGAGAGCCCAGGCTCGCTGTGGATCAGCACTGGCAATGGAACAGCTGCACAAGTGGGAAAGCAGCTTTTACTGAAACAGCTTCCTCCCGTGATGGTACCAAAAACAAAGCCCTGGGCTGATCCCTGCTGGCTGTGGCACCCCAGGGAGCATTCAGCAGAGGTGTCACCCACCGAGCCAGGGTCCCTGCCCAGGATCCCTGCCCAGAGCTCGGCCTGGCCCTGGGGGAGCAGCCAGGGCCCTGCAGGGCTCAGGTGCACACCCTTGGCTGCTGCTGGCTGTGTCCTGCAGCTCAGGGCACACCCTGGGCTGTCCTCCCTGAGCTGGCAAAGATGGACAGGGGAGAATTTCTTCCCTGGGAGGGGCACGGGCTGCCCAGAGAAGCTGAGGCTGCCCCATCCCTGCTTGCTGGAAAGCATTAACATAAGCACTAACAAAAAAGAGATTCATCATATCTAATAGATCATTGTTTAAAACTCTATGAATAAAATTACAACTTTGCGCAGAGCAAGTTACTCAAATACAATGCTGAAATGTCAGTTCAAGCATTAATTAATAGATACTCATGGATCTAACCAATCAGGCTGCTTTTCAGCTGGGTTCCAGACAGCAGTTCTGTTGTTCCTGCTCCGGCTGCAGGAGCTGGAAATCTCCCCCTCTCTCGTTTGTGTCCCCAACCAAAGCAATTCCCCTCTCCTGGCGCTGCAGCCGTGCCTAATGACAGGGAGGGAGGGAGGGCAGCAAAGCCTGTCAAACAGGATTATTCACAAAAACCCCCAGCTAAGTGGATTTCAAATTGCAACCTGTCACTGCCTTCTGCAAGTCATTTAGGAAGAGCTGGAAACCGGAATAACAATTTTATCAGGAACAGAAAACCTAAGAAAGAAAGAAAGAGAGGATTTGTGGGAGGAGGCAGCCAGCCTGGCTGTGGGCTGAACTGTGGGTGGTGGGCTCAGGTCACAGAATCCCTGGGAAATAAGGGGGGGGGGGGGGGGGGGGGGGATGATGCCTGTAATTCCCAGGGCAGAATAGCAAGAACTGCAGAGAATACAGAATTTTAGATGCATTTTTAATGTGAGATAGTTGTATTCTGTTAAAGACAGAAGTACGTTTTAGCACGTATTACATCTAAAAACACAATTTAGATTTATATATTTAAACATACATTCAGAATTGTGTATATAAATATGCAATGCCCCAGTTTGTATTTTTATACACTTACAGATATATGTGACTTCCTCAAACTCAGTTGTTCCTGTGCCAGGAGAAACAGTGACTTCATTCCTTGCTCTCTCCTTCCTTGGCACCCCAAAGACCACTTGCAGGCAGGTACAAGAAACAACTACCTGAAGACAAGCACAATTGAATTCCCCTGTATTCAGCTCCCTCCACAGCCTCTTACAGCCCAAACCACGCCGTGCTGGGCCAGGAGGAGGGGGCAGAGCGTGGCTCAGGAATTTTGTCCCATCCAAGGCAGTGCCTGGGTGAGCGCTGCCCCTCAGGGCTGTGGATGCAATACCCGGCAGAGTGGTTTTGTTAAACCCCAAATCCCCCAAATGCTGCCGGGGCTCCCAGGGCAGGAGCAGGGGAGCTGTGTCCCCGCAGCCCCTGGCAAGGCTCTGTTTGCTCAGGGAGGAGAGGCAGCAGGGAGAGCCGGAGCTGGGAGCGCAGCACACCCGGCGAGCAAAGCCCAGCGCTCCGGGCTGGCTGTGCCACCCAGCCCCGCGGCAGCACCGGCACCACATCCCAGGCTCCCGAACATCCTGACCCATGATCCAGCCCCAATCCCAGCCCCTGAGTCACCCAGCTCCACCTGCGGCATTTGGGGGATGTGGTGTTTAACAACAGCACCAGGGAAGGAGCAGGGCTGGGGTACCCCGGCTGTCTCTGCAGGTGTGCTGATAGCAGGGACACACCTCAGACCTCTCTTGCCTGATTTGAAGATGTAAGAACAGCATTAACAGCTGAGGCCTCCATGGGACCTGGGCTTGGATCAACTCTGGGACAGGATCAGTTCCCAGGACAGGATCAGCTCCCAGGGCAGGATCAGCTCTGGGACAGGATAAATTCCCAGGGCAGGATCAGCTCTGGGACAGGATCAACTCTGGGGCAGGATCAGCTCCCAGGACATGATCAGCTCTGGGGCAGGATCATTTCACAGGGCAGGATCAGCTCTGGGCCAGGATCAGCTCTGGGGCAGGATCATTTCACAGGACAGGATCATTTCACAGGACAGGATCAGCTCTGGGACAGGATCAACTCTGGGGCAGGATCAGCTCCCAGGACAGGATCATTTCACAGGACAGGATCAGCTCTGGGACAGGATCAACTCTGGGACAGGATCAGCTCCCAGGACAGGATCAGCCCTGGGGCAGGATCAGCTCCCAGGACAGCATCTGTTCTCGGGTTTTTCTGCCCAGCTCAAAGTGGTCACTTCCAGTCCCTGCCTGTGCTCTGGGCAGGGTGGACAGTGTCCCCTCTGTCCTCTGAAACATTCCTTTGTCATTAATCGAATTCAGCTGGATGCCTCAGCTGCTCCCTTACATTCTCATCCGTGAACTATGAAGCAGCAGTGGTTATCTGCTGAATTAAGTAGTTCAACTAAAAGAATCCCATATATTGTTTCCAGTCAATGGGCACTATGAATAGATTTTATGTAAAATTACTGGGAATGCATAAGCCATTTTGCCTAATGTTATGGAATTTCTTCTCCCAAACCCTGTGTGAAATGTAATTCATGTTCTGATACTGACAACTGAATCATACTCAGCATTCATATATAGTGCTTTATATATGCAAACTGCCATAAAACATTAATTAAGCAATAGATTTCCTAATGCTGAGAAAGTGTACTCACACCAGGCTCGGTGAGTTAAATGTTTAAATACTGTCAACGCTTAAATACTATTTACAGAGTTTCATTGTGCTGGGAGCTCAGTTATTGGCAGGGCTGTAACAGTCAGTGGCTTCTCCATACGGTAAGTAGGAGTAGGAACGGTGGCTTGGTCTTTATCTACACCAAACTTCACTTGGAAATTGTACTTTTGCTACCAGTATGCTATTTCAGACGTGAGGGAGCTGTAGTAAGAACACAGGCTGTCTGTTTGCAGACTCCTGGTACAGCTACAATACAGAGGCAACGCCTCCATTTACTGGGGTTCTTAATGTTCCCGGTGACTTTTGCTCCTTTTCCCTGATCAGTGCCACCCAAAGCCACAGGGCACCTCTATCAGGGTGCTGGGACACCCTCTGAAATACCAGGGTGCTGGGACACCCTCTGAAGCATCAGGGTGCTGGGGCACCCTGTGAAGCATCAGGGTGCTGGGACACCCTGTGAAGCAGCCGGGTGCTGGGACACCCTCTGAAGCACCAGGGTGCTGGGACACCCTCTGAAATACCAGGGTGCTGGGACACCCTCTGAAGCATCAGGGTGCTGGGACACCCTGTGAAGCACCAGGGTGCTGGGACACCCTCTGAAGCATCAGGGTGCTGGGACACCCTCTGAAGCACCAGGGTGCTGGGACACCCTCTGAAATACCAGGGTGCTGGGACACCCTCTGAAGCATCAGGGTGCTGGGACACCCTCTGAAGCATCAGGGTGCTGGGACACCCTCTGAAGCTGCTGGGTGCTGGGGCACCCTCTGAAGCTGCTGGGTGCTGGGGCACCCTGTGAAGCAGCCGGGTGCTGGACACCCTGTGAAGCAGCCGGGTGCTGGGACACCCTCTGAAGCTGCTGGGTGCTGGCACACCCTCTGAAGCTGCTGGGTGCTGGGACACCCTGTGAAGCAGCCGGGTGCTGGGGCACCCTGTGAAGTACCAGGGTGCTGGGACACCCTGTGAAGCATCAGGGTGCTGGGGCACCCTGTGAAGCAGCAGCTGGCTGCGGGCTCTGGAGCCGGGGGATCTCCCGGGCTGGCAGAGGGACACTCGGGGCGGTCCGAGTCCCGGGGTTGGGTTGGGCTGCTGCCGACTGATGCTGCTCACTGCTCAGGAGATCGGTGAGCTCTGGCAGGAGCTGCCCTGAGTCAGCGCCACACCTTGTGCTGAGTGTCGCAGCCCTGCCACCGCCTCCAGCCCGGCAGGAAAGGCTCCGGGTGCCACCGGGCGTGACCCAGGCTGGGCTATTTATAGCTCCAGGTACCGGCACAGCCGTGAGCCCGGCACAGGGAGCAGATCCCACACTCTGCCCCTGCCCCCGGGTGTGTGCCCAGCCCGCCCCAGGCAGCTGGCAGCTTGGCAGGAGCAGCACACAGCCCCTTCCCCAGAGGACAGGGACCCTCCCTGCTCAGCCCCGAGGCTTTTCACAGGGGAGTCTGTCACCAGCAAGACTAACAGGAACTACAAAATCAATATTTAAACAATGACAGTGCAGACTGAGTTCATGACACAGAGAACTGACACGTTCCTCCCGGACCCCAGCAATCACAAGATCCCAAACCTCTTCCAAACTCTCCTCCAGGCTGTGCAGACCCCAAACTCTTCTTGCTTTAGGTGCCCTGCACTGCAGGGCTGGGTGCTTTGATTTAAATAGTCAACAATAAAACCACTTTTTAATTGTTTAGTCACTGCAGCCACGAGTGTCACAGAGTTTACTTTCTTGGTCCATGAATGTATTTGTTTGTATTTGCAGAAGGATCCAATCTGATGTAAACTATGAAATATGTTGTTTACTGAACAAGGACAGGTTCCAAGGCACTTGTTAACACTGAAATCAAACCCAACTCTTGGCTATCTATTTGCATGAGTCAGTCACCTCAGAGCCCACAAACCTGGCTGAACACTACAGCACATCATCAAACAGCCTGGGAAAACACCCAGAAGATAAACAACCTGTTCAAAAACTTCTGATGTGTCCATAGTTTGCCATGAAACTGGAAGACATACCAGAGCTTTGTCTGGTTTGTATTTATATTGGTGCCTTGAAAACCAGAGTGTAAACCCAAAATTTGCTGATGCTATCAAGTTTGCTGTCAGCACTCTGGGGAACAAAATTGGAATTTTCAGTGATTTTGATAAACTGGTTTTTGACAGACATTAGTGCCTGGATGCCATCTGTGACGGTGCATCGAGTTTTAACTTCAGTTCAGCACCTCCCAGAAAGGATCTGCTGGCAGGGGAAGCAGCCTACAGGATTTGCTGCTTGGGGAAAACCAGGCAAAAACCCTTCAGGGAAGCAAACTGAAACTCTGACCATCCTGACATTTGGTCTTGCTGACAGTGTTAAAATGCCACATCTGTCTCACTGATACTGAGAGAGCCTCAAAGTTCATCTCTGCTTGAGAGCCGCATTAGCAGGATTCATTGGAACAGCTCCTGGGATCAGGGATCCTGCTGGCTGTTTGCAAGTGGGACGAGCAAGTTGAATTCAGCTCTGTCCTGGGAAATATGCTTATTGTAAATAAAGTAACTCGTGCTTTCCTCCCCCTCCACCACGGACCAGCTCCTGACTCCACACTGATCCATTCAGCCACGATTGCCAGCCCAGCCTGCATGCACTGCAGCACTGTCTCTGTCAGCCTGCTGCAGCTCCTTGTGAAGGGATGGCCACAAACAGAATCAATTTGTGTTTAGAGTCATTTCCACCCTGTGTTCTCTGGTACATGACAGGACAAACTCTCTGCCATGGCAGGGCTGCCTTTGCTGGGAGCAGTTCGGGGCCACCAGCGGAGGTCCCCACACTGCTGGGCAGTGGTGTCCTCTAAATGGAACTGTTTCTGACAAAACAGTGTACAGGAAGGGAAATGCACCTCCATTCAGCGAGTGTTAATATTCCACACTCCTTGCTGCAGCTGAGCACTGTGGCATGCAGGGAGGCCCCCAGGAACCCGAGCAGGGGGTGCAGGGACACAGCCCCTGGGGACCCGGCGGTGCCCTGACAGGCTGTGACAATAGCCAGCCCTCTGACAGATCCTGCCAGGGCTCCTGGTCACATCAGCATTCCCTGTTGGAGAGGAGGAAGCAGGAGGACCCTGCAGAGATAATTTATCAGTGAGAGATTCTAAGAGTATGAAACCTACAAAAGAGATGGAATTGAAAGCAAAATTTGAACTGTAAGGTGCTGGGCAGGAAGAGGGTGATTAAACCAGCTGAAAAGACTGGGCTGGGTGATTCAGTGACACCCCTGCCAAGACAAAAGGATGAATAAGGGGTTGGACCTTCTCAGGTAGCAGGGAAAAGGTGGTTTTTCAGGATTTTGGTATGTAGAGTAGTATGGTAATGTTGTAGTTCCCATAGGCTGTATGTAGATTCTGTAGGTTTTGTATCTTGAGGTGATTGGTTGATGCTCATTAGAATATTCACGATAGAAAGGGTTAAAATGGGATGTAACAGGTAAAGCTCCGTCTTGCTTGCTCCTGGATCCCTGTCCCTTAGACTTATGGACTCTTCCCCAGTCAGGCTGCCTTCCCACATGTCCCAAAAAGTATCCTGGTCTGCAGATCACCTCTCTCGTCGGACACCACCAGTGCGTTTTCAGTAATTCCCCACTGCCCTGCCTGAAGCATCAGCCTGGCTCCCAGACCCAGTGGTCTCACCAGCCCTGAGCCTTATCTGCTCACCCGGAGAGCTCCCTCAATCGCTGTGTGTGCCCTGCCCCGCGCTTATCTGCACAGCCACTCTTGCAAAACTCCCTTTGCTCCCACGTTCACCTTGATCTGGCCCGGCAGAGGAAGGCCAGGAAGATGAAACAGCCCTTAGGCTGGTGACACAATCAGAGGCCAGTCACAAGGATGCCTTCAGCCTTGAGCAGGCAGAGACAGCAGCAGGCCTTGTGAACCGATCAGAAAACAGGGCTTTGTGTTAAAGGATTGCAAGAGATTTGGAGGCTACTGAGGCTGCAAACCACTGACAGCAGCCTGAGCCTAACATGGGGCTCCAAAAACCCTTATCTCCTTCGCTGATATGTTTACCCCCAAATCACTTTAAAATGATTTAATACAATCAGTATTTACACCTGAATGCTTCCAAGGACCCAGAACTCTGCTGGGTACTGCAGGAGCTATTCTGTGCACCACATACAGCACAGCCCACGATTCAGAGCTGAAACCATGCCATCCTTCCCAAAATCTGGCCTTGGGTACCCTTCTCAGCTGACTGAAGAGTGGCAAAATCCCCCAGACCTCGGTAGCTACCACTAGGCCCAGGCAGAGCTGTACAGCAGCAGCCCAGAGCAAAGGCAGATTGTCACAGTGATTCCTCACAGGGAGGAAAAGCCATCACCTGGTCACCAGGTGCTGCTTCTTTGGGACCCCTGGAACGCTCCCATCTCACCCCCAGAGATCCCAGCTGCAAGCACTCCTTCCACTCTGCCCTGACAGAAGAGCCCCTCAGTAAAACTCTTTGCTCCTGGTCAGGAGACTGAGGAATAAAACAAATTCAGGAGTGAAAAGTCCAAATGAGAATTATCTGCTGTATCTGAGCACTGCCAGCAGCAGAGCTAAGGCTGTGATGTGACAGTGCCACGGGGCAGTGGAGAAAAGGCATTTTTCTACAGAAGGGCTCTTGCTGCAGACAGGAAGTTTGCTTTTTGAATTAGTCACCAGTTTCACTCCAGGCTGATTACACCAGTTTCATTACCATACAATAGCACTGTTTCCATGCAAGTGCTATCAAGATTACATTTATGGTTCCAAAAGTTGTTTCACCACACCTACACACAACCTGAGTGCCGCACACAGGAGGGCTCTCCCTGCTCCTGTGCTTACCCAAACCCCACAGCCTTTCAGGTAAACTGCTCCTGGGGTCAACAGAAGGGAGCTGGCAGCAAACAGTGAACACAGAAAGGGCCCTGAACTTTGACAATTATGCATATTTTGAATATAAACATCACGCCTGGGAGTGGGATATAAGCATGCCACGTTCTTTATTAGGAAACATCAAGTGGCATTGTGACACCAATTCAAGGGAAACATCTGACAAGTTCTGGCAGCAAGGCAACTTTAGCAAGAGTGATAAGATCTCTGGCAGGACTTTTGATGGAACTAATGAACGCTTTTTTCTGTGTATGTGTGTCATTTTCTTCTTCCTTTCTTTTTTATTTTTTATACTTTATTTACACCCACCCGCAGCTGCGATTATTTCCTGAAAAAAACACAAGTTTGGTATTTGGCATTTGGGGATCTTTTGGCAGAGGAAAGTCCCCGTGGGGCTCCCCTCCCCTGAGGCAGGACAAGGTGAGGGCACAGCCCAGCTTCTGCTCAGCAGGGAGATGCTGCAGGGCTGAGCCAGGGCAGGAACCAGCTCAGGGCAGTGCCACAGGCGGGCACAGCTCTGGCCTGGGTCACTGCAGTGTGTGACACTGCAGTGTGTGACTGCAGCACAGCTCTGGGTCACTGAAATGTGTGACACTGCAGTGTGTGACACCTGCACAGCTCTGGCCTGGGTCACTGCAGTGTGTGACACCAGCACAGCCCTGGGTCACTGAAATGTGTGACACTGCAGTGTGTGACACCAGCACAGCCCTGGGTCACTGAAATGTGTGACACTGCAGTGTGTGACACCTGCACAGCCCTGGGTCACTGAAATGTGTGACACTGCAGTGTGTGACAGCAGCACAGCCCTGTGACACTGAAATGTGTGACACTGCAGTGTGTGACACCAGCACAGCCCTGGGTCACTGCAGTGTGTGACACTGCCTGTGTGACATTCAGTGTGTGACATTCAGTGGTGACACTGCAGTGTGTGACAGCAGCACAGCTCTGTGACACTGAAATGTGTGACACTGCAGTGTGTGACAGCAGCTCTCTCTGCCCGCCTGGGGCTGCCACAGAGGTTTCACTTCCAGTGGAACCTGGCCATGGAATTACCCTGGCTGGCTGGTTTCACTCCCTGGGAGCACACCCTGATTCTGCAATGGGAACTGGCAACACCACTGGATTAAGATAAACACACACTGACCAGCCTTGCTGCAGACATGTATTCACATAGGGAATTATGGAGAATTACTCAAGGTGCAGGCTCCTTGAGTATAAGTTAAAAATTATATTTAAATGCTGTTGGATGCCAGGTTATTTTTGTCATCTCCTCCAGCCTCAACCCCTCCAAAGCAACCTAAACCATCCTGCTGCCAAACCCCAAATAAAGACTTCTCCCTACACCACTGCATTAAAAACTAATTAAGGCCCCAAAATCTTGCTCATTTCCATACATTCAAAATGAGTAAACATTGAAAAAAACTCTCCAGATTTGTTCAATGCCAGAAAACATTTGGTGCAATTCTGTTCTTTGAACTCTGAGATTATTTCACCTTCTTAGTTTCCCTTGGTAATTACTCTCCCTTTAGGTTTACTGTTGATATTCGTGTCACTTACTGACAGCATGGGAGTGACAGAACAGCAAACTCTTCCCCAAATGATTTTGAATCTTCTCAGTTTAACTGTTTTATATTGGGTGGTGAGCCAGCTAAGTCAGTTAATCTGAAGTGAGTGGTAAGGTTTGTCTGTTACATGCAGGGAACCTTGCCATCTCAGGAATGAAATGATGTGCAGTATCCTTAGCCCGTGACTCCCCTCGGGATTTTCCCAGCAGCAGTGCTGAGAAATTAAAACACAACATTTAGAGTGATTTGTAGCTTTAAAATTCAATTATCACCCTGCCTAGCTGGTACCTGGCAGAGCACTACGATCCCAGAAGTCTCTGTCACAGTCAAAGAACTTCCCAGGTGTTAATAAACCTTACTGCAATGTGCAGTCACTAGCAGGGGCAGAGAAACTCAGAGAGGCAAGCAGCTCTTTCTGCCCGGGAGCTGCAGCTCCAGGTTTCAGACAGGCACCTCCCCTCCCCTAACTCTGAGCACGTTTGCAGTGCCTCTCTTACCCAGAGCTCTGCACTTCCCAGCCTGCAGCCCAGCTCCACTTCCAGAGCCTGAGCCCTCTGAGATCCAGCAGCAAACCCTGTGAGGAGACAGCAACGCCTCCAAGCTCAGCCCACCCCTCAGAGCACTCTCTGCTCCTCAGGTGGAGCAGCTTTCCTGTAAAATCCCTTCCTAACTCAGCTCAGTGGGACTCACTCGGGCCTCAGGGGGTGACACATCCCTCTGCTGACACCCCACAGCTCCCAGGGTGGCTGTGCACCTTCAGAGAAGGGCTGGTTAGAAGCAGCACCGGGGAGTTTTTATTTCTTTTTGTAGCATTAAATCTTCTTGTCACCAGGCACTGACAAACTGCCAGGGCACTCAAACTTTAGATATTGCATCTGTTACTGATCTAAACCACCCTTGTTTAACCTTTGCCTACAAAGTGCACTACACTAAAAACCCACCCAGAGCCACTGCTTTACTTGCACAGAGTATCTCACTCACAACTCGCTCTCTCTATGCACAGAGCTACCCTCAGCCTGAATGAGCAGTCATACTGAACAAGCAGGGTTACTCAGCACAGTAAAAGCTGCTTATACACGTAAATATTATATGGTGAACTGCTTAGTAACCAAATGTATGCTTCTCAGCTGATTTTTATTTTGGTATTTTTAAGATAGCACCAAATCATCCTGAAATTGTTTTTAAAATAGGCTTGAGCATTTTGAAAATCAAATGAATGCAGCCAACTCTGATGATTATATTTTGCCTAGACCCTGCTGCATTGTCATGCCTTCATGTGGCCCAACCAGAGCTTATTTCAGGAAAACATTAATTTTTTTTTTTCCTGAGAATCCAAACCGCTGCCATTCATGAAGCACAACCACGCAATGCAATGCACGCTACATAATTCAAATATTATGTACTGCATCCTCTCATGATTTATTTAACTTCTGTCTAAACCCTCAGCCAGGGATTTTTAGGCTTTCCAACCCACAGATCCCTCAGTGGTCTGTAGCCATGCACCAGAATTCATTTCTAAGAAAACCAGACTTGATTCTTTCAGTTACTTCCCACAGACTCCTTGAGCTGCAGACTAACTAATTACCTAGAGCTGGCTGGTAATGAGAGATTAAATTAATACATGTAGTAGGGCAGTGGCACTTGAGAAATCATATTCCATATTTAAACTCAACAGCATAAAGATTGTTTGTTACTTGGAACGCAATACATTTCCTACTTCAGAAACAGCAGCAATTAATAGCCTAGTGCCACTGAAACAAACAGCACACACCACAGTCCAGCAGCGAGCTGGGATTAAATAGACAGGATTTAAACCAGCATTACAGCCTGGTCTTTATAAAATTGGCTACTGGCATGTTGGGAGAAAGTGTAATGTGAATAACTCAGATGTGGGTTTGCTACAGAAGTGATGAAGGTGAGCAAGTCCACACCATACCCAAAACCTGAGCACAGAACGAGAAAATAAAATATATCTGCAGTGACACTGTGGCCTTTCAGCCATTCTTAGAGCTGGTTTTGAAGAGAACTTTGCCAGCCCTTGCCAGCAGGTGCTGGCTTTGGCTGGCTCACACCCAGCTGGGGATGTGGCAGCTCTGCTCCCAGAGTATTCCAGGAGGGGGGAATCAGATGGACAGTGAAAGGAACAAGTGCAGAAATGGCTTAGAAGCTTCCAAGGGAGCTCAGTTTTTCAGTTTCCAAAGGATGGGCTGAGCAGCCATGGACAGACAACTCACAGAACAGGAGGGTGTACGTGCCCAGAGATCTTCTCCAGTGTTCCCAGGAGCTGCAGTAGTGCCCTGGGAAAGCACAGCCCATGAGTCTGTCACAAGGTAAAAGGGTGAGGTGGGCAGCAGGCAGAGTCTAGGACAGAGAGGGGACCAAAGCCCAGCCCTGGGGCTGCGATGGGAGAAAAAATCTTGCTGCACCCCCAGGCTGACCTGCACAGCACCTGCAGCAGCTCAGGAGCAGCCCACAGGTTCTGCAGAAGCGTGAGAAGAATGTACACCTGGGAGGATTCAGTGGGGGCAAACGTGACAAACTTAACAGAGTGCTTCCCAGCACTGCCCGTTCCACAGCAGGGCTGCTGGAACACAGCACTTGTGCTCCTCAGGAGAGGTTTTATTTGCCAAGACTTACACACCAGCAGCAGAGGGGTTCCTTTTGAGCTCCAGGGGATCACCAGGGGTACAGTACTCACCAGAGCATCGGTGACCACAGGAATGAATCCCCACAGCATCTGAATGCTGCAAAAATAATTTCAGTAGAATTTAGCCTCTGTGAAAATTGTTCAGGAATAAGAGAACATTATTTACTAAACTTGTGTCAAATCCTTTAGACTTTGCCTACCCCAGGTGCTGGGTTTAGATCAGGCTTGGAAACAAGAAGGTGTGGTAGAAAGGATCTAAATGTCACCACCATGTGAATAAATACCGAGAATGGTAAAGAACTGAGTAAGATGCAAAGGCAAAGGCTGGAGGGTGCCAAAACAACTAACGATACTTTCTTGAAAGGAGTGTCTAATAGAAAGTCCAAGGGACGACTCCTGCAAACAGCGGCACGCAGCCAGTCCCTGTGACTCAGCCCTGCCCGGCCACTGCTGGTCACGGGCCACCAAGTGCCACCAGCACCGACACCTGGCACCGGCACCTGGCACCGGCCACAGCGCCCGCCCGAGCCACCCGCCGGGCCCGACTCCGCAGCACGGGGCCCGGGCTGTGCGGCGGGCTGGGGCAGCCGCTCCCGGGGGAGCCTGGCCACGGGAGACCGGCTCCGGGCGGGCAGAGGGCCCGCGGAGCCTCCGCAGGCCTGGGCGGGCAGCGGCGGCGGGGCCACCCCGAGCGCGGCTGCCCCGTGTCCCGGGCACGGCCCGGCCCGGCTGCACGCAGCGATAGGGCGGGAGGGCGAGACACCGCGCCGGGCAGCGCCCGTGGCGGCCGGGGCACGGGCAGGGGCACCGGGCTGGGCACCGGCACCGGCCCCAAGGGCACCGGCCCCGGCCCCAGGGGCACCGGGCTGCGGCACCCGGGCTGCCGGCCCCACCGCCTGCGCCCCACTGCCGCGCGGGGAGCGGGACCCCCGGGCCGGGAGGGGACACGCGGTGATCCCGATGCGGAGGGACCCGGGCCGGGAGGGAAGGCGAGGTGATCCCGGTCCCGTTCCCGGGAGGGGACGCGCGGTGATCCCGGTCCCGACCCCGTTCCCGATCCCGTTCCCGATCCCGATCCCGATCCCGATCCCGATCCCGATTCCGTTCCCCTTCCCGGTCCCGGTCCCCGTCCCGGTCCCGGTCCCGGTCCCGATCCCGATCCCGTTCCCGATCCCGATCCCGATCCCGATCCCGTTCCCGATCCCGATCCCGATCCCGATCCCGATCCCGATCCCGTTCCCGATCCCGATCCCGACCCCGATCCCGTTCCCGATCCCGACCCCGATCCCGTTCCCGATCCCGGTCCCGATCCCGTTCCCGTTCCCGATCCCGATCCAGATCCCGGTCCCGATCCCGAGCGCGGCGCGGCCCCGCGGAGGGCGGGGGTCCCACACGAGGGGCGGGGCGCGGGCGTCCGCCGCTCCTCGCCGGCAGCCAATGGGGGCGGGCGGCGCCGCGCCGCAGCCAATGGGCGGGGGCGAGCCGCGCGCCGCAGCCAATGGGACCGGGGCGGGCCGCGCGCCGCAGCCAATGGGGCCGGGGCGGGCCGCCATGGGCCGCGGCAGCGCTGTCCCGCCGCCGCGCCGGGGCCGGTAACGGCAGCGCCGCCGCCCTCTCTCCCTCCCTCTTTCTCTTCCTCGTCCCCTTCCTCCTCTTCCTCCTCGGCGCTGCCCGTCGCCGGGGCTGTCCCGGCGCCGCTCCGCAAGGCGCGGCCGCCGCTTCCCCGCCCCGGCGCGGGGCCGTCCCTCGTCCCCTCCCTCCCTCCGCCCCGTCCCCGCCCGCCGCGGCAGCCCCGAGCGGGAGGCGGCGGAGGGAGGCGGGAGCCATGCGGGAGTACAAGGTGGTGGTGCTGGGCTCGGGCGGCGTGGGCAAGTCCGCCCTTACCGTGCAGTTCGTGACCGGCTCCTTCATCGAGAAGTATGACCCCACCATCGAGGACTTCTACCGCAAGGAGATCGAGGTGGACTCGTCCCCCTCCGTGCTGGAGATCCTGGACACGGCGGGCACCGAGCAGTTCGCCTCCATGCGGGACCTCTACATCAAGAACGGGCAGGGCTTCATCCTGGTGTACAGCCTGGTGAACCAGCAGAGCTTCCAGGACATCAAGCCCATGCGGGACCAGATCATCCGCGTCAAGAGGTACGAGCGGGTGCCCATGATCCTGGTGGGCAACAAGGTGGACCTGGAAGGCGAGCGCGAGGTCTCCTTCGGGGAGGGCAAGGCGCTGGCCGAGGAGTGGAGCTGCCCCTTCATGGAGACCTCGGCCAAAAACAAAGCCTCGGTGGACGAGCTGTTCGCCGAGATCGTCAGGCAGATGAACTACGCGGCGCAGCCCAACGGGGACGAGCCGTGCTGCGCCTCCTGCGCCATCCTCTGAGGGCGGCGGCGGCCCCGCGCCCCGGCGGACCCGCTGGGGGAGAAAACATCGGGAAAGAAGAAAAAAAAAAAAAAAACAAAACCATCATCGTGTTGGAAATGTGGCTTTTCTCGGCATGTACGTTTCGTCCAGTCTTGGTCATGGCATATTTCCTGTCAGTGTCGGCGGCGGGCGCGGGAACAGCCGGTCCCGCCGCCCGGGGAGCGGAGCCACGCGGGGAAGCCGGCCCGGGACAGGCGCGGGGAGCCCGGCGGGCACAGCCCCGGGGCAGCGGGGCCCGCACAGCCCCGGGGCAGCGGGGCCCGCACAGCCCCGGCGGAGCGCTGCCGTCCCTGCGGGGTGCCCGCAGCCCGGCCAGCCCCGGGGCAGCGGTGCCGGTGCCGTCGCGGCCAGCCCCGGGCTGCGGGGCCCCGTGCCGGGAGCCGCTCCCCGCGGTCTCTATGCAAGCGGGCGGCGGAGCGGGGCCGTCCGTCCCGCCCGGAGAGTTGCACATGGAACTGGGACTGTGACCCGATGGGTGCTGCCAGGCACGGGGCGCCGGGCAGCGCCGCCGATATCCCTGGAATAATGCTCTATTTTGTTTACCTGCTGTATCGGATGGGAGTTTGCAGGAGAGTGGTAGCGTGGTGGTTTTTCTCCTGGTTTTATTTGTTTGGGGTTTTTTTTTTCCTTTTTTTTTTTTTTTTTTTTTTTTTTGTTATTTTTTAAATCAGCTGTGAAAATGTTACAAATCTGCACAATTTTTTAGGTGTGCGTGTGTGTGTGATTTCGTTGTGGTTTTGGTTTTTCCTTTGGCGGGGAGAGGGGGGCGGCGGTGCTTTTTGTGCCGAGGGGGTTTGGGTTTGGGTTGGCAATACCTGATTTTGATGTCTAGCTCTCTCAAGTGCAAAGACTTCCCATGAGCGATGCAGGGCCAACAGCAGCCCTGTGTCTGTAGAGTGCCTTCAAAACTCAGCTGTTCCAGCCGGTGCCAACCTGTGAAAGCTCCACAGAATCCCATTATCTACTACTCCAAAAACTACTTAACAGTTTCCTTGCAGTAATCACACCGAGCAAGCCAGGACAAAAGGGCCTGTTGTTAGTGGAATTTATTACTTATTTCCATCTGAGCCTTTTAACTGTTATTTCCATGTCTTGCAAGTTCGGGCTTCATTTACTTCAAATTTACAAGAATTTAGCCTTTTGGGATTTTGGGGAGGAGGGCTTTTTTTTTTTTTTCTTTTTTTATCTTTTTGTTGTTGTTGTTGTTTTGTTCTATTTCCCTTTGATCGTGGGATGTGCCTCCAGCCAGCAAAGAAGGAAACCTTATCGTTGTGATGTACCAAGAAAAGTCTAACAGCTGTCATTTTCATTGCGGACATGCATTGAAGAGATGTCTATCCATTTTAAGAATTTTAATACAAATGCTGTTTTTTAGAAAACAACTTTGTGCATTGTTATGTATCACATGAAACACTGACTTTCACACAGGCTCTTAATCCAGGTTTATATCTCAATAGCAGTGAAAGGTGAAGGGGTCGATTTAGCTAAGAACAGTGGTGGAAGAAAGGCAAACGACAAGATTGCTGTTTTACCTAATATTTAGTCATTTTTGACGCAGATCTTTGCATTTATTCAAGTCCTGGCCCAGTGTGATGCCAAGTTGTGAGAATCTGTGCTCAGAGGCAGTTTTAAGAAGGCAGTGTGGGCTAACTGCAACAGGCCCTGTAAGATTTGGCCCTTTTTTCCCTCCTGGAAGCAACATGGTTTACTGGGGTGAAGTTCTAAAGGTCAATTATTTATGAAATTTAAGCTTTCAGTCTCATTGCATTATCAGTTTAAAGTTATAAACCAGTCTTTTTTGTTTTCTGGTTTGCAGAGGGGCTGGGGTGGGAGGAGACCTGTGCCTCCCATCAGCTGGAAGATCCAAGGAGCTTGTTTACCCATCTCCTTCTGCTCTTTGCCCCTTCTTTAAAGGTCTGCACACAAAACCTGCAAATCTCTTTTTCCTTCTCCCCCCTACCCCAAGAAATGTTGAAATTACTTTACATCTCAAAGGCTGAGCAATGATGTGTAAAGGGTTTTTGAATCAGGCCATATGAAGAGTGACTGCCATGATTCCTCTGTGAGTCTGGTAATTTCTCCTGTTTTCAGCAGGAAAACTTTGTGCCTCAGCACTGGAAGAACGGTGTGTAGTGTCAGTTTGATGCTACATTTTGAAATCCCACTGACTGAAATGAAAATTGCCATGTGTGCTTTAGTCAGAATTGGATGCTTGTTGTAGTAAGGTTGGAAATTTGTGAAAGGTTTTGTGCTGAAAGCGTGTTTCTCCTTCCAGCAAGGACCTGTTTGGTGCAGTCAGTGGGGCTGGGTCAGTCTCAGTGGTAGAAGAAAAACAGAGAGGGCTGGAGAGGGCAACCCCAGTGCTGGCTCCCTTGCTGCTGCCTGGGCCCTCCCTGTAACAGACACATTCATTTACTCCTCTCTTTCAAGTGAAAATTGAAAACCTCATTGCAGCTTCCAGAATATCTTCCAGAAATTCCAAAAAGTTCATTAGAAGCCAGAGGACTCCCATGTTAGGAAGACAGGGGAATAACCCTGACAGAAGGGGTTGCTTTAACCCCAGTGCTGCACTGAAAGCTAAGGAAGCTTGACTGCTGCCACCTCTGCAGCTTACAAACTGCATCCCTGATGTTAAAACCCAGTAAATTTACATCTCAGTTACTGCCATGGTTCAACTTTGCCTTAAATTCAATGGGAATGTAGAGTTTTTAGCTGTACCCACCAGGCCTGGCTCAGATCAGTGCCTGGGCAGCAGCTTGGGCTGGCTGATAGAAGCAGGAGTTCCTTGTGCCCTCCCCGGGGCCAGCAGATCCCTCACGCTCCCCGGTGCCTCTGTCCCCACTGCCTGAGCCCTGCCTGAGGAACAAAGCAAAAGTGGCTGTTTGCAGCACGCAGAGCCCAGCTTTGCTCAGCCTGGGGGCGGCCAGCTGAGCTCTGGGTTGTGCTGGGCCTTGCTGTGCTACATTCCAGTTTGGGCCAAAAAGGTGTCTTGGTTCAACATCTGAGCGGCCCTGGCACTGTCTGATCAGGGCTTTGAATGTATTTAGGCATTCCATGTTCTCTGTGACTGCTAAGGACAGTACAAAGTGTAGAGCTCAGTAGTCTGATCTTCCAAATACTCCGGAGTGTTTTGGTGCTTGTTAAACATAGGCCTTGTCTATAAAAAGTCTGAAAAAAAAAATCATCCTGCTTTAACTTGACTGAGTGATGAAAGCTATATTAGCTTCTACACTTGAGGGAAATGTTGTATCAATATAAAGGTACTCTTTATTCCTTTTCCCTGTGGGAATATGTTACACCCGTCATCACACTTTTCACAGTGAGAATTGCAAATATTTACTTGTTTTGGAAGAAAAATGACATTCCCGGCCAAAATACTTCCTGACATCGCAGAAATTGTGTAAACAAGGCCTTGGTTTAAGGCTGGTCTTGTGACCACATATTTTGCTGTACATAATGATTGTATTTTTAAAAATCTGAGCTTGTTCTATTGCAAGAAAGTGTGTCTGGCATCCCGGTGTCCGTGACTGTAACCGTGCCCTGTGCTCACCCCAGCCCCAAAGCAAGTGTGCTTCTGCTCGACGTGATGCTCAGGATTTGTTGATCTGATGGTGCTGGAGCTGGTGTGGAACTCTGTGGCTGTGGGGTCCTGGTGGTTCTGCTTCTCTCAAAAGAATGTACGGCAAGTTGTTTGCAAAGGGCATTTTCAATAAAGGGCAGCTGGCTCTTTATGACTTCCTCACTTGGGTACTCATTGTGTGCAGGTGTTGTTCGGGGTCAGATTTCCTCCAGGAGTGACAAAATGCAGAAACTTGCATGTTCTTTCAGAGTGTTGTGCTAAAAGGAGTGGCCCACGTGCACGGGTGCATGGATGACTCCCGGAGGTGGATGGAAAGCAGCTGGAGCTCTGCTGCCATCAGAAGCTCTGTCCCTGTCCAGGTTTGTACAGCGACCCAGGCACTGTTCTGAGTGAGCCCTCACTGAACCCTGAGCAGAGCTGCTCGTGTTCTGGGCAGATCTGAGACCTGCTCTGGAAACAAAAGAGTGTTGACAGCCTCGTGCAAAATGTGTGGTAAAGATTCTGTCACATTGCTACAACAGTGTTTGAGAAGCACCTTTTTGCAGGAATCCAGCATCTGCCCAAATTGTAGAACTTTGTGTTTGGGGCTGACAGTCTTTGCTAACTGTGTGTGCAGCAGATGAGAGGGATTTGAGAGCAAAGTTTTAGTGCAAAAAGCAAAAGATATTCAAGTGAGCTGTAGTGATGAGAAATGGAGTGCAAGTGTGTTGTTGGGGCTGCGTGTGTTGGGGTTTTGGGGATTTTTTTTTTTTAATTTGGTGTTTTAATTTGTGTAGAGTTAGTTAGTCTGTAATCAAAAATCTTACTGTGTTTCCCCAGGAGGAGTCAGCATGACTGTGTGTGTGTGATCTGACTTCACTGGGGTTGCAATCAGAATTCCTCCCTTTCCACAGATGATCTCACCTCAGTGATCTCAGTTCTGGAGCATTCCTTATGGGCCAGTCCTTATGGAACAGTCATTATGGTGCTGAAGGAGCCCCCAGCAAAACCTGTCAGTGATGATGAGCAGAGATGTTCCTGCAGAAAGCTCTGGAACAGCCATCACATTTTCTCTGTGGCTGTTTTGAATTTCTGAAGGGTACAACTGCTCCAGCCAACAGCAGGGCTCTGCTTTGCTGCTGTCCATGCCAGAGGTGCAGATTGTGCAAAAAGCAAGAACTCAAAGCCATAATCTGCACTATCCAACAAGTCCCAGATCCTACATAAACCACTGTAAAATTAGAAGTCAGTAAACCAGAACTTGCAAGTCGTTCAAGTAAGTCTTAAAATATTGAAAGCAGCTGTTCTGTATTGAATCTATTTTCAGTTTTGGCAGTCTTGGATCTTTTGGAGGTTTGGGTAAAGAGCAGACTGATCAAGAAGCCATAGCTTTGTTTTGTAGTCCTTGACAAAGAGAGATTTTTAGGAAAATGTTACCTGACATTTAACTTCAGCTTCAGTGACTTAAACCCCATTTATTTCTACCAAGTTCTGTAAGGGGACATTATAAAAAGTGTTTAGTTAATAGATTTGATGTCCAGGTACAGACAGATCCCAGATGTTTCTCCTCTGCTCGACAGACTGATAATGATTGTGCAAGAAATGCCGCAGCAGTAAGACTGGACAAAATGATTAAAAATTTCTACAGTTTTTGCCTTTTGATACCATCATGTTAATTGTTACACCAGGGTGAAGGTGGATGGTTTAGGTTGCCTTGAGGATGGTTGTAAATGAACTTCTGAGTGAAAACTAATCTGAAATCAAAGTTGGCTGTTCTTTCCTCTCAATCAGATACTGCAAAAGGTACAGGTCAGTATTTATAGCAGATGCAGCGTCCCAGTTTCTCATTTGTGGGTATGTTCATCTAATTCCTTGTTTCTACAGTGTTCCTACTGTTATCCCAATTTCAGCAATCCAGGGGACGTGTATTGTATCCACTCTTGTCCAGAGAGGTTGCTTGAAAGAGAAATCTCTGCAGATATTCCAAAAACGCTTTCCGTAGAAGCAGAAAATGGGTACATTTTGGAAATCAAAACTGCACATTTCCTTCAAAACATAAAATGTGCCCTGTGTTGAACCTCCTCTGCTGGCTCATGGTGCCTTCCCCAGCTGTGCTGCCGTGGCCTCCTGGGGTGAGCTGGGGCTGGAGTAGCAAGGTAGGGCTGGGCAGGGTGAGCATCTGCCATGGAGCACTGTGGGGTGGTTTGTGGGGTGGGGCTGGAAGCAGGACACAGTGCCAGGTTCCCAAAGGCCAGACGTGGTTGTGTGGCAGGGCAGGGAGCAGAATGTCTTGTGGGAGCTGGGGAGATGGGCTCCATTCTTCTGCTTTGGGTATAAAACATCCTTTTGTGTGTGTATTATGGATTTACTGGTTTCTTCCCTCCTTACGCTGCTAAGCAGATTCAAAAGTGCAAAGAACATTTGTACAACATGTGTTCTCCACCAGGGATGAGTTTAATGTTTAGACTGAGCTTCCCTACACCACTAATCACCAAAATCTCTTTTAAGCTGTGTGGAACTTTGTAGTGATGATTGCTGCAATGTGACTCAGGGGACCTGGGAGCTGTGTGTGCTGAAGGATGAGATTGGTGATAATTTTATCCCCCAAATGAACTACAGCAGTATCACGTACCCCCATTTCATTGGGGGAGCTGGCTGCCAAGTTTACTGATGATTACCAAAGTTAAGATGAAAGCATGCCAACAAAGTGCTGGAGTAATTGAGTTTCTAATGTTTGCCATCTCGATTTCCCTTCTTTTTGGGATACTCTGCTGCATCCCAGATTGGTTGCCTCTTTTCTACTGGGTTTCTGGTTTCAAATGATATGTTTACTTTAGTGTGGGTTTTGCTTTCCCTTCGGTTGTTGGATCTTTTGGTTTCTCCTTTAATTAAGGGAAAAAAATAGACAGGAGATTCACATCTGAGTTGCTGTGTAGCACAGGCTGCACAGATTCCAGAAATGCATGCCATGTCTCCACATATTTTTGCAATAAAGTTTAAGGAGAACACTGTATGTTTAAGGTATTTCTAAGACCTGGACTCTCAGCAGAGAAACAGCTCGGAAAAGATTATTTCCAAAAGAACTGGGTCAGCCTGGAGTGAATTAGAGTTCACAGATACTGAGGCATTTATTCCCTTACAGTATTACTGTACTTCAGCCTCTGCAGTGACAGTTACAGATTGCTGAGCATAAATATTGATGCATATGTACAAAATTGTATCTGGTATCCACAACTTGGGAAACATCCACATTTTTCTACTTCTGGCATAGAAAATGAGGAACTGTGTGCTTGCACTCACCGAGTATCAGACCAGTAGCACAGAAATTGAGGTGTGTGTTTATTTAGCCAATTATAAGCACCTAAAAAGAGCTTTCTGGATTCTCTTCAAGCACTTTTGACCTGGCACAGATTAGTTCAGCATTGCTAAACCAGAAGGTTCCCATGGTGATTAAAGGTGAGGCCCTGACCTGTCTGACCTGTCTGGTTTGTGGGCAGCTCTGTCTGCCAGGGAAGCCAGCCTTGTGTCACCTCTGTGTCCTTGGGACAGGGAGCCAGAGCTGTCTGCTGAACTGCTGAGAGCCCGGGGACAGAGATTCCTGTGCTCCTTCCAGCCTTTAGGAGCCTGGGGTTGCTCAATGTGCACCTGGTGGCAGCTCCTCCAGGTGTGGTGAGTCAGCACTCAGGTTTTCAGCACTCAGTAGTTAACAGCAATTAACTGATGAGGAACTGGAGTTCATTTGGAAAACATGTTTGTGCATACTCACATGAAGACATAAACTGTGTTATTCCAGGATGTAAACACACCTAAGCAAAGGTGTTAGGTGTCCCCAGTACCAACAAGAGGATTGTTAATATAAATTCATGAAGTTCTGTTTGTGCACTGACTTAACACTGTTTGAATTTGAACTTAACATATTCTCAGATTCTGTGGATGTGTGTCCCTAATTCTCCATTCTTTTGAAACCCCATTGAAATCAGAGCCTTACTGAAGCAAATTTAACCACAGCCTGAATTTAAATATTTCACATGAACCTAATAGTGTGATTTTTTTAAAGCTGTAATTTCATTATAAAAGAAAGAGCTGAATTCTCAGCTATCTATAGTGTAAATTTTAACTTTTTTTTTTCCCTTTCTATGGGTGATTTTACCCTGAGGTGACACTGGGTTTATGGAAATTGTGAATCTATCTTGGAATGCCAACAGGTGTATGATACTTTTTTTTTTTTTTTAATGTGGTTGTTTCAAAAGGCAGAGATCCTGTGGAACACTTGCAGTAGTGGCCAGCCAGGAAGAGAAGGGTTTAGGCTGTGGGATGAGAGCTGGAGCAGCCCTGAGGAACATCCCCAGCACCTCGGAGCAGGGCTGGAGGCTGCATCCCAAACGCTCCCTCTGCAGCTGCTGGGGGCTGAATCAAAGAGCAGAAGTTAGACAGAGCCGTCACTTGATTTTTTTTTTTGATTTTTCAGTGGCTGCCAAGAGCTACATAAGCCCCTGAACTATGTCAGAACTGGAGGGAGAACAAAGGTGCCCTGAGTTTGCCTTTCCCTCCTGCCCTGCTGCCTCCTCTGCACTCAGGAGCTTTGTGAGCCTCGGACTCTGTGGCTCCCTGCAGGGGTGTGTGGTCACACAGATGAAAACATACATGTTCCAAAATTAAAAAAAAAAACAAAAACAAAAACAAAAACAAAAAACCCAAACAAACAAAAAACCACACACACACAAAAAAAAAAAAAAAAAAAAAAAAAAAAAAAAAAAAACCAAAAAAACCCCAAAAAAACCACAGTTTCCAGCTCTATACTTCAGGAAGCAAGACTGCTGCATTGCCTTGGTGTAAGTGTTAGACTGGAAGCATCACAGAAGGAAGGATGAGTTCCTTTGGGTGGCCCCACCCTCCCCTCGGAATAGAACTGGATACATTCTCTGGGATCCAGAGGTTGGATGGAAAACGTATGATGTGAGTAGGCTCAACATTGAATTAATTAGAAACTCTTACAATTTTTAGTCACTTAAAACGGGGTCAATTTCAAATCAATCTCTTTGCAAGATGAAACACACTGACTTCAAAACGGGCTTTTGTGGTGATACATCACAGCTCTTACCAAATTAACAAAGGGCTGAGCCAGCAGGTAACGAGCTACTCAGCTGGGGCTGAGCTTTCTTCCAAGGGCAGGTATTATTTTTAAGTCTAATAACTACCCTTATGGAAAAAGCAAATTTTTTTTTTAAACCCTCAGGAAAGGTTCAATCTGAAAAAGAGTGCTTGCAGGACTCGGGGAGGATTATGGTAATTTATTTCAATTAATTCAATGCAAAACAGATTATAGATCACTGTGCTTCACCATCTTGTGGAAAATCTAGCATTCAAAATGTAGCATAATCAGATTTTGATTTATGCAAACTCTCTCTGGAAGACACTACACCAGTCTCTTGTTTTGCAGCGATGGGAAGTCAGCGTTTCCCTGTGGATGGGTTTTTGGCAAGGCTGGGATCGGCCCTGGCTGGGAGGGCTCTGGGAGGGCAGAGCTGCTCCCTAGGGAACCGGCCAGCTCTGCCGGGCCGCACAGGGTGTCTGTCCCCTGCAGAGCCCGCGGGGCTCCGCTCAGCACGGCTGCTGTGCCGGAGAGCCTGGGGCGGGGGGCAGCTCGCCTGTTCCCGCAGCAGCTCGGGGGCACGGAGCAGCGCGGCCCCGGCGCCCGCAGCACCGCTGGCCTGAGCGGGGTCTCGCTGGGCCCCCTCTGCTGCTCGCTGCTTGTGCCCCATCCCCGGCACCGCGCCCTGCTGTGCTCCTGCCCTCACACCGGTACTGTGCCCTAACACCGGTACTGTGCCCTAACACTGGTACTGTGCCCTCACACCGGTACTGTGCCCTGCTGTGCCCCTGCCCGCACACCGGTACTGTGCCCTGCTGTGCTCCTGCCCTCACACCGGTACTGTGCCCGCACACCGGTACTGTGCCCTCACACCGGTACCATGCCCTGCTGTGCCCTAACACCGGTACTGTGCCCTAACACTGGTACCGTGCCCACACACCGGTACTGTGCCCTGCTGTGCTCCTGCCCTCACACCGGTACCGTGCCCACACACCGGTACTGTGCCCTAACACTGGTACTGTGCCCACACATCGGTACTGTGCCCTAACACTGGTACTGTGCCCTGCTGTGCCCCTGCCCTCACACCGGTACTGTGCCCTGCTGTGCCCCTGCCCTCACACCGGTACCGTGCCCACACACCGGTACCGTGCCCTGCTGTGCCCCTGCCCGCACACCGGTACTGTGCCCTGCTGTGCCCCTGCCCTCACACCGGTACCGTGCCCACACACCGGTACTGTGCCCTAACACTGGTACTGTGCCCACACATCGGTACTGTGCCCTAACACTGGTACTGTGCCCTGCTGTGCCCCTGCCCGCACACCGGTACCGTGCCCTGCTGTGCCCCTGCCCTCACACCGGTACTGTGCCCTGCTGTGCCCCTGCCCTCACACCGGTACCGTGCCCACACACCGGTACCGTGCCCTGCTGTGCCCCTGCCCGCACACCGGTACTGTGCCCTGCTGTGCCCCTGCCCTCACACCGGTACCGTGCCCTCACACCGGTACCGTGCCCTCACACCGGTACCATGCCCTGCTGTGCCCTCACACCGGTACTGTGCCTTGCTGTGTCCCTGCCCTCACACCGGTACCGTGCCCACACACCGGTACTGTGCCCTCACACCAGTACCGTGCCATGCTGTGCCCTCACACCAGTACCGTGCCATGCTGTGCCCGCACACAGCCCCTGCTGCCCTGCTGCCAGAGCAGTGCCTGGCCCGCGGTGACCAAGGGCGCTCCCAGTGACCCGGGACAGCCCGGCCAGGCCGGGTTCTGCGCAGGGCCGGCCCCAGGGCAGAGCCTCCCAGGGCTGGCGGAGCAGCTGCTTTCGGGAGGTTTGCAGCTGCTGCATTCAGCCTGGGGAGCTGCAGGAATTGACTTCAGAAAAGAAAATCATTGTGTGGACTCTGTCCCTTTTCTCAGCCATGCTAGCTCCCTAATATGTTCAGGAGTTATGTTTCTCCATTTATGTTTCACCAAACTGCCTGGCTTTTCTGAGCCCAGTTGGGTAAAGACTGAGAGTAAACATGTATTTTTACTTTTTTTTTCTTTTTAAACTTAGATCAGTGTCTACTCCCAGTTGTAGTTGAGTTGACAAGTTGCAGATTTGATTCCTAACAGGAGTAAGTGCATTAACTCGTGTCATTAGCCCATCACCTTCCCCGACAGCCGCAGGGGAAGGTTTGCAAGGGGAAGGTACTTGATGTTTCTCAGCTGGAAAGTGCCAGCCAGTGGCTTAGTCTGGATCGATTAACGAGGTTTGTCCTGTTGCCAGGGCTCATTTTTATTATCCAGACTTCCCTTCTGGGAATAGCTGAAATAGATGGAATCAGTGCTTCTGCCTTAAGTATGTGGCTGTTGGGATTTGAGTTGTTTCTCCAGCAACTCTCCCTCCCTCACTTTCTGATTTACAGGTTTGTAAGGAGCTAACACTTTTATAGAGACAAGAGTTTGTGCTATAGTTCATGAGGACAGTGAACACGAACTCAGAACCTTCTACATGGGCTATGCAATCAGCAGTTACCAAGTACAGGAATCGAATCCCCTTCTTTTCTTGGCAGATGTGCCTTTGGCAGGGGGCTCAGCCTGGAGAAAAGGAGGCTCAGGGGAGACCTTCTCACTCTCCACAACTCCTTGACAGGAGAGTGCAGCCAGGTGGGGTTCAGGCCCTGCTCTCAGGGAACAGGGACAGGATGAGAGGAAATTGATATTTCAGATATTTAGAAATACTGTGTACTTTGTGTGTATCGGTATTTTTAAATGGTGTTGTGTAATTACTCAGTGATGACTGCTAGTATTTCCTAGGAGTTCTCACCTCTGCACACTGTCCTGCACAGACATCCCCAGGTTGGTGAGCGAGCTCTGGGCCTCTGCAGCACAACCCCACACCCCAGTCCAGAGCAGGGGTTTCTCTCACCATACAATCTGCAGTTTCTGACATGGATGCTTCCCTTCACACACGGCTGGGCAGGCAATTTCTGTGCTGATCACCATAGAAACCTGCAGATCCATCACTTGGTCCGACTGTTCCCATGCTGTAGCAGGGAGCTGGCACCAGAAAATGCAAATAAGGGGCGGGAGAGAAGCCTGGTGAAAGCGGTGCCTTTCTGCTTTATTTTAGCAAAGCTGATCTTTATTCTAAGCTGTCCCTATTCCTGTTTAACCCAAACTCAGGCTTTCTCCTTAATGATATTTTTGTGGAGCTTCCCTGAGCAGCTGTGCTGTCCCTGCTGCCTGTCTGGGATGGGGCTTTTGTCACAGACCTCAACATGGGAGTGATTTGGTCTTTCCTACATCTGATCAGACCCCAGTGAGGTCTTCCTCAGTACCTTGAAGTGTCCTGAACCCACCAGCTCCTCTGCTATGGGCTGGGGAATTTTTATAGCTTGTGTCAACTGGTTGCATAGGATCTCAGGTAATTCTATTACTGATCAATAATTTTTTCAATGCCCTACTATTGACAACTAAAACATGAACAATTCCCAGGAATATTGGAAAAGGAGTTGATTTTCTTAAAAAATGAGAAGATGAGGGAACGCTGATTTATTTACACTTGCACAGACTGGATAAATAGTCACAGTACTTGCCATTACAGCTGGCCTGCACGTGAACACTGAGAGTGTTTTAATTGCAGCTGACCCTGGGTGCTCCGTGCTTCCCATGGCTGTGTTCAGCCCAGGCTGTGAGCGTGGCTCTTGCAGACTGGAGGGGGCTGACAGCAGGAACAGGCTGCTGCTGCAGCAAAACAGCAGGAAGGTACAGGAGGAGGAGAGGGAGGGTTGTTCTAGAGAACAGAAATGCAACAGATGAGGCAGCCCTCACTGAGGATCCCTGGCAGTGTCCAAGGCCAGGCTGGACCAGGCTTGGAGCACCGTGGGACCGTGGAGGGTGTCCCTGCCCATGGCAGGGGGTGGGATGGGGTGAGCTTTAAGGTCCCTTCTGACCCAAAGCATCCTGAGATTCTGTGATTAAGAAGTGTGCCCAGCAGTTTTTAGTCACTCACAAAACCAACAACCAACCATGAGTGGCATGGCTGTTGTTCTGGCTGATGGTGCCTTTGTGTCTGTCAGGTGGTGGGAGTTCAGAGTGCACCTAATTATCTCAGACTTGGTCTTGGACTATGTAGCAGATCAGCCTGGAAAAAGCTGGAATAGGAAGAAAATGTGACTCTTCAGTCTGCCTGTAAGTCCTAACAGCACTAGGGTAAATAGCCAAGAAAAATACACCCTCATAGCTTGTTTACTTTTGCCTGTAATGCTCCTGGCTGAGCTGAAGAGTTTCCAATTGGGCTTTACAGACCTCAGTTGGTCTCACTGGGGATCTGAATAAAAATAGATCCTAAATGACACCATGGTAAAGCAAAGAGAAATCATAAAGAGGGGAATGAGAACGTTGCCAGTCTGCCACAGAAGCAGGACTTGGCATTCCCTGTGATGCCAACAGCCCCACGGGTTGGAGCCTCGAGCTGGATTGAACACTTCTGTTCCGGCTCGTGCCTGGAGCTGTGTGCGAGCCCAGACAGCGCAGCCTGAGGGGTCTGTTCCAGGGCTTGGGTTAGGTGGGATTTTATTACTGGTGGGAAGAACAAACACTTTCCAGGCACTCTGTGCAAGGCTGCTCTGCACAGAGCGGTCTCAAGGAAGGTGGCTGTGACCAAAGGCCCCTGGCAGGTCAGTCCTGTTTGAGCTGGGTCTGGCCATAGGGAATTCCCACACATCACCTCTCACCCCACACGTGGAGAAGTGGCTCCCAGGGATGGGTGGCTTTCTGTAGTTCCAAGAAATGCAACATTCATTATGAAGAAAAACTCCTGGTCACAGCTAACCGTGTTGAAGTTTGCTTGCTAGGGGTGATGTGCAGGGGATTGTGCTGCCTGTTTATCTCTGTAACAGAAAAAATAACTAACAGAGTACAAGTTAAATGTGTAGATCTGGGTTCTCTTCAGGGAAACTCCCCCTGCATCAGGAGACTCAGATGTTGTCCCAAGGTCTCTCGTTTGCTGTGTCAGCTTCACCACGGCAGGCTTTCAGCATGCTGTAACACTCGGACACAGTGCGTGTTTCAGGGTTTCAGGGGTCCAAACAGGGACTGTGTCAGCCTGGGCCTCACTCCTTTACTTTGGGTCAAGGTTAAGTCCAGGATCAGAGAAATGTTACAAAAGAAGCAATCTGCGTGCTTTTCCTCCCATGTGTTGCTCGTGCTTTGACTTACAACCGCGGCAGCTTTTCAGAGATTCTGCGAAGCGGTTGTGTGAGATGAGAAGCTCTAAATTTAGTTGCAGAGTGCTCGGTTCAGCGTTGGCGGTGCTGAGCCGCCCGCCCCGGGGGTGTGGGACTTGGCCGGGGCGGGCAGGAAGGAAGGGCGGCTCCGCCGAGGTTTCCTGTCCTGCCGGGGGTGCCGGGGCTCGCTGCTGCTCCTGCGCTCGGCTGCCGGGGTCACCGGCGGGGCCCAGCAGCCAGGGCTACAACCATGGCTGCACATCACACCTTGCTCAGCACGGAGCGAGGCTTTCCCTTTCCAGGAGAGCTGCTTTCCCAAAGGAGGAGGGATGGAAATGAGGCCACGGGGAACTTGCTTTGGCTTCTCTTCTGATTGCATGCAGATTGTACAACGAATGAATGAAACCTGTCTCGCTGGACTCTCCCAGGTTTCCCTCTCCCCTTGGAGGATTGCTGTGTCCTTTTGCTGTGTCCTCCTGCCTTTGCAGAGGCCAGGTCTCACAGGTCCTTTTCATATCTACACGTCTGTTGTGAGTGGCCGTGTGGGACAAAGCACAGGGGCTGGTGCAGAAGTACCAGCGCAGCAGCGGTGATGTGGGGGTTTGATCTGCTCCAGGGTTAGCTGCTCTGGTGAGCCTGGCACCTGCTCTGCCCAAGTGTCATGCAGGTGAGCACCTCTGGTTCCCTCCAGCTGAGCTGCTCTGTGTCCACTCCCATCCCTCCCATCAGAGCACAGCTCTGCAGGGGCCCTGGGCTGAGCCATGGGGCTCACGGGGGCCAAGGGCAGTGACCCCCTCTCTGGACAGCTGTCTGCAGAGTGCCCGGGTGCACGGCTGTCCTGATGTGGAAACCCAGCTGCAGGGCTTAGTGGTGATGGGTTATTGCTACAGGAAGTAAGAGCTACACTCTGGTGGGATGATGTACCTGTGTACCTCTGTGGCTGCACCGAGTGACAGCTCGGGCGTGGGGAGCTGCTGGGGTTAAACAGACCGATGATGCCACGGGAGCGCTGAGAGGGCTGTTCTGCTGCACTGGCACAGGGAGACTCCGCCGGAGCAGCTGATCCAGGAGCGGCGTCTCTCCGGCAGTCGGCGTTTGTGACTGACACCCCTGCGATGAATGATTGTCATCTGCTATAAATGCTGACTTGTGCTCAGTCCCCACATCAAACCACGGAACTCAGATGAGAATCACATGCCAGAGCACGTCACTGGCGCTCTGTGTGACCTTTCCAGCTGCCCCTGAGCTCCGTCTGCGGACACGCAGCTGCCCCCGCTCCCGAGGCGCCCCCGCTCCTCCTCCCCGCTGGCAGTGCCTCAGCCCGGAACGCTGCCCGGCAGCCTTCAAAGTGCATCTTCTTAACTCAGCCTGACTGAGACTGAAAAGAGCTACTAGCAGGGCACTTCCCACATGGGAGCAGATTAAATCTGACAGCTGGCGCGGGGAGGGGAGCTGTTGAGTGGAAGTGATGGGAAGAGGTGCGATGGCCAGGAATTCTCACCCGGTGAGCCCAGCAGGAGCTTTCTGACTCAAAAGAAATGTTTGCAAGGGCTGTAGGGGGTATCGAATAAAGGAGAGCCGTGAGACAGATCAGCTTTCCATTCACCATTGCTGTCTCCCCGGTGCAAATGGCCCTTTGGCCGCCCTGAGGAGGCTGCTGGGGACTGGGGTTTGGACACCTGGGAGCAGGTGAGTCTTGAGGGTTTGGGGCATCCTGTGGGGCTCTGGCATTCCTTCTCTGCCGGCCTTCAGATGGGCTGTCCCTGCAGTTGCCATGAGCGCCTGACAGTTTCAGTCGATCAAGGTGATGTTTTTGTGGTATTTGTGCTCCTGGTCTACTGACGATATGCAAGAAAACACTCAATGGTCAGTTTCGATTTTGCCGTTCTAAAATCAACAAAATCAACACCACAGGATTCAACCTCTCCTTGTATTTTCCTTTAGATAATTTTTTCATGACCCTACTGCTTTTTTGACTTTTTTTTTTTTTTTTTGTCTACCATTAGAGATCTTTTAGTTAAAATAAATTATTAAAAACATAACTGTCAGAATCAATTCCTAGAAACATGCTTTGATTTAGGGAATCTGAAGAAAGGTCTTTAATCCCAAAGTGTATCTGAATGTTCTCCCTCAGCTCCAGCTTTTCCTGCCTGACTATCACAGACAGGACAATGCCACAAGCCACCCAGTCCATTACTTCCCCCTCCCCCCCAATACTGTTTTTTAATATTTTTTTTATTTGCAGCTGGCCAGTGGAAGATGAAGATGGGCCAGCACCTCTGCTGATGGGCTGTATGGAAAAGGCTTTTGTACAGTAGAGCTAAGGAATTTAAACAGCTCTACAGAGATCCTGCAACGTTGCCTCTTCCCTGGCAGTTGTATCTGGAAAATAAATAAATGGAACGACCTCTGCTCCATTAGGTTGTGTCTGTTCCCTGTCTGGGGGGTGATCCCAAGGAGTGTGGAGGCCCTGCCATCCTCAGGGCAGGGGGTGGCTCCTGATGGTCCTGGGTGGTAGCCCTGGGTTTGCTGGCTCCCCTCCAAGCCTGCTTGGCTAACACTGCTGATCAAAGCAGCATGTGGTGCGACGGGTGTGGACTCGGGCATTTTCAGATCTCATTTAATTTCTGAGGCTTAACAGGATTTGTCAGGCCAAGCCATTTTCACCAGGCTGAGTGACAGTCACGGATGATATAGAGAAGGGCTCATTAGAGCAGCAAATTCAGAATTATGCATAAAGCAGCAATAACTGGTCCCTTAAAATTCCCTTGGCGCTTTGACACCAAACAGTTCTTCTAATTGAATGTCGGAGGGGAGCATTTTTGCTCGTCTTTCCAAGCAGAAAATGATCACATGCCCACCAGCCAAGGCTGGGCAATTATTTTCTAGACCCCACTAATGCAAGAGCTCTCTCCCAGTGCAAGGACAGTGTGGATTGCTCCAAAAGCCTTCACTGCTTTTGTTGGCTGGGGGTGTCAGGGGTTTGTGTTTTCCTCAGCCTGACTGAAGACTTCTGAAGGCTGTTACAGAAAATGAGACACACTGATGATGATGATGATGCTCTTGGCTCTCAGACGTGCCCATGGGCATGCAAACCATGGCAAACTTCATGCCATGGTCTGACAGAGTGGAAAGCACTCCCCTGCTGTTCAATAGGCTGTTGGGCTGCGATTCATCATCACCTGCAGTTGCAGGTGCAGGGGCAGGGTTACGTCTGTGTCAGGATCCTTCTCACTCCTGGTTTTAATAGCAAAAATCTTCAAGGTTAGTGTTTTACACACTGATTTCTGTATACTGTGCTAAGTCCCTGAAATAGGTAGAAGATACATTTTACATTGCCCAAATCTCTTTTCATGACTCACTGTTACAGACCTACAGCTCTCCCCAGAAAATGAAAAAATGTATTTATTAAAGGCCAAGCACTGTCTGCACTCTTTGATGTCAGGGATTGCCAATGCTCCCGGGAACTTTCTGCACCTCCTCGGTCACTAAGTTTTCTGCAGTAATGGAAAAAGGATTTGCCTCTTGATACAGGTGGGAGTTTAATGTCTTTCATCGTTTCTGGTTTCCACTGGGCATGAATGGGAGAAAGAATTTTTGTATTTAAGCCCACGTGGCATTTATAGCCCCGCTGCTTTTGTCACCCCAGGCATTCTGGTTATAAGGATGGGAGCAGGATGCCTAATGTAAACAAAGATTAATGGATGCTGATGAATTTCTTCCCAAGGCAGACTATGAGGCAGCTGGACCGCAAAGTCCTGTTTAGAATTTGGTCAGGTTGACATGATGCCTGATTTGTCTTCACACATTAAACATAGAAATCGTAACAAACTTGCAATTACATTTCTATTTTCTATCAGCTGAGTAATATTTGAATTAATATTGTATTTAATATTTTATGTGTGTGCACCTTTCCATCATGGGCAGGATGACTCAACAGAGGATCAGTGATAAAATTCAGTGCTCTTCAGTTACTAACACTGAGCCCCTATTTCCAGCAATGCAAGCTCCAGACTAATCACAAAAGAAAGGATTCTCTTTATTTCCAGTTTTAAGTCAGACTGCTTGGCTTGTAGCACCTCTTCTAATTTTTCATCATTTTCAACAAATGCAAACTAACATTAGAATGGAAAGAATGCCACCTGTCACCACAAATCTCCTAAAATCCGATCTGTGGTTCATTTTGGTTGAAGAACTCTCCCCCGAGATTTATTTGTCAGTCCCTTTCATAAGCTGGAGATGTGCCTATGAAAGGTGTACTTATGTATAAGACTGTCAGGTCTTTGATGGCAATTTGACTGAAGTTTGTTGATTCAGAGAGCTAATAAATAGATCACAATTATTTTACAAGATCTGCATGACATGTCATTAACCGATCCAAGGAGAAAGGTGGGAACTGGAGCCTCACTTCTATTGTTTGAAAGGCTAAAAGCAAGGAACACCAACAATAATAGCAATTTTGCTGAAGCACAGTTCCTTTTGCTTAAATACTTATTCCTATGATGCTTATTTTCCAAAAAAACTTCATCTTCACCATATAAATATTTGTTGGGCATTGGGTGAGCTGGATCATTTCCCAGTGCATTTGGAAATAGCGAGCAATGCTTGAAACTTCCTGTGATGATTTGAATGTACTCTTGACACCTTTTTCTTTCAAGTAGCTCTTTTGCCATGTTACACTGCTGCTCAAACCCCAGGTTCACAAATAACACGGTCTGTGTGGAGCTTTGCTGTTCTCCATGTGGAGAAAGCTGCTAATTAAGCTGGCGGTGCTTGTCCCAGCCCTAAAGGCACACCCGGCAGAGACACAGTGTCAGTGCCCAGTCATTTGGGTGACATAAATTGGTTCCATGTCACTCCCCACCCTGGGAGGTGGCACCTGAAGTGCTCTGGTGCCAGCTGCTCGCAGAGATAGGAAGAATATGTTTATTTTTAATTTTTGTTTCTTTCTATGTCAGTGTAGAAACCCAGGTGAAATGGCTTTACAATTCAATGCCACTCTCCTCTTTGTTCCAGTGTTGCAGGATTTGGGTTTTATTTTCATCTAAGCAGGTTTGGGAAGCCAATGACTGCACGGTAATTAGAGACCCCATTTGGCTGCATTTAGACAGGTTGGAGGATGTAATTAGCTCTCGAGCCAGAATAAAGATGTACATCTCCAACTGTACTTTATCAAAAATGTGACTTGGTTGCTAGTCAGTTTGGGGGTTTAATCTGAGGTTGTTTGCATATTGCAATTTGAGTATCTGCAGGGTGTGTGTACCATCCTGTCCTCCCACCTCATTCCCTTAAACTTGTTTAAATCTCAGATTTTCCTTTTGACAGTCACACCACAAATGTTCCCTGAGAACTGCAGGTGCCCGGATCAGCTTGGGTGGCATCCCTGGGGACGCCCAGGTGTGGTGCTTTTACACTGGCTGTTGGGTTTCCAAATTCTCCCTGACAAAGACAGTGGGAGCAGAACTGGGGAAAGCTGAGTCCCTCAGAACATCCTTTCTGCCTTTTATTTCCAGTCATGGTTAACTGGGAATCTCATACATTAGACAGCACTTGGAAACAGGCCAGAAGAAAATATAAAAATCCAACAAACTCTTCTCTTATTAGTGATTCTTTTGGCATCTTCTCCAGCTCCGGGACTTCTGCCTGGCTCAGCCCCTCACCAACGCTCTGCAGTGCATGCCCAGCATCACTTTTCCATACCCCAGCAGACTTCAGACACAAACAGGAAAACCTTCCTTCCGGCCACGGTAAATAACATTACCTCATCTCTGATACTATTCTTCTCCATGGTGTTTGATTGTAATGGGGCGTCGGACACATTGCCAAGAGATTAAGAAGCTCAATCCAAGGTCTGTGAGCCCTGGAGAACTGGAGATCCACCCCACCCCAGCACTGCGAGTTAAGAGCCTGGCCAAGGAACCTGGAGGCCGTAAGTGTGGGCAGAGAGGGTTCATCCTTTCTGAAGGAACAACAGCAGGGGATTCACGTTCTCTGTGCTCCCCAGCAAGGTGCCTGTGAGGGACCAGAGTGTGCTACTGCAGATCAACTGCTTCCACTTCCCTGGAAAACACCTGAGACAGCGGGCAGGCCAGGAGGAGCCAGCACAGGCTGCCTCACGTGTGTGAGCTTTACCCAGGGGCTGCTCTCTGCTCACAGCCAAACCGGAGCACAGACCTCGGCAGTCCCACAGCTGAGTGCAGCAAGAAGGATTTCACTCTGAGAAAGACGTGTTTAATTGTTTCTAAAATGTTTGAAAGGCTATAAAAGTCTCTAGACAATATCGCTGTTTCAAAATGCACTGTGAATGCCAAAAAAAAAAAAAAAAAAAAAAAAAAAAAAAGCCCAGTGAGGCTGGTTTATTGTGAGCAAAGCTTTTGTGAAAAATCCTTCACTTTAAACATAGCAAACCCCATTTCTGAATAAAACATACATGGGTATATAGGGTAGAAGGATGTACCAGTTTGCTAATATTCATGCTTACTGTATAACAAAGTATATGGTCCTTTATGCAAATTCCTACCTCAGTGCAAGAGGGATCTGATGGAGAGCAACATAAAAGAAAAACACACAGACAGAAGGTTATTTTTGTTAGAAGTAACAGTTCAGGAAAATTATTATCCCTTTTACAAAATTAAAAATACTTGTAGCACTTCTCAAATTGAAATGTATTTTTTGCTAAAAAGCATTTTAGTAGAAATTTTGTCTGTTTGGAATTTTAAAAAAATAAGCTGTAATATTTCTCACATTTGAAATCAAACATACTTTTTTCATTAGAAAATTTCATTGCTGGTGGTGAAACAGTAATAAATTTATCTAAAGTACCTCACACTTCTTGTGAAACCTTAAAACTGTAGTCACACTTTGAAAATTAATGGGTTCTTAAAAACACTCCAAAACAGAAAATTTCTGTTGCTGATTTTTATTAAGCTGAAAGGTCTATTCCTGTCACAAGAACTTCAAAGCATAACTAGTACAAAAGTGTGGTTTTGTTTTGTTTTGTTTTTTTTTTTTTGTAGTATCATTTAATTTAAATGGTGTTGACTTAAAATCCTGCTGAGAAAGACTCTGATTTCTTCTGGCTCTTTAACTCTGTAACAGAAACAATCCTGGGATTGATGAGGAGGAAGTGCATGTGAGAGAGGGATTTACACACATTGTGGTTGTTTCTGGAAGGTTCATTCATTTACATGTAAAGGAAAATTCTATCAGGTTGATTGTAAATACTGTTGTAAATAATTTTAATGTTATTGGAAATAATCCTTGCTGAACAGCCCTTGGTTTACGGCTGTGCTTTCTTCTTCAGACACAAAGGAAATTAGTATCAACACAAAGCCTTAAATTCCTTTTATGAAGACAGGTGTTGTTGATTTATGTGTAATTCCCTATGAAATACTGGCTTGTGGTTCAAATTGAGTCTAACATTATTTAGGAGTAAGAATAGTTTAGAAATTTCTTGAAACTGAAGAGCCTAATAGGCACAGACAAAACAATATGCAAAGCAGGGAAAATGCATTGGGAAGCAACTGCAAATCAAATTGTTTCAAGAAAACAAACAAATGCTGCTGGGAACATCTTGTGTTGCCAGAGATGACAGGAGAACTGCACAGAGCTTTAAAATGGGCAACTTAACAGGGATGTCCTGTGGCCTGTAGGGATGTGTCAGGGCTGTACAAAGGAAGGAGCGAAACAATGGACAGAGAGCACCTCGGCTGCAGTCACTGCTGGGCCTTGCAGAAACACCTGAAAAGCACCAAATACTGCTCACACCTACGGCTGTGGCTGAAAAAAAGAAGGTATAATGGGAAGAATGGGGGGTGGACCAAAACTGTGTGTAAGTCAAGGACAGAATAAAGAAAGGTGTGTGGGTCACACACAGGGTTATCAGGTGTTGTACTGAACTTGGACAAACGGTCGAGCAAGTCTGAACATCTCCTAATGGACTGAAGATAACATTTGGACTGGGGCAGAGTATTTGGAAGGTTAAATATATTTGAAATAAAGGACAAAATTCCTAACAATGATGTCAGTGTATAAAAGCCTTTTCCAGATAGATTCATTCTACTACAAGTGCTCGGCGACAGTCCCAGATCTGAGCTGTGCACACCCTGCAGCTGTGGGTCTGCACGTTCGGCCTCCCACTAATTCTCAAGCAACCGCTTCAGCCGATCCTTCCCCTTCCACTCCTTGTCCGTGGCTCTGTGGGGTTGATCACGGGCGGCAGAGCTGGGTGGGTGCGAGGCGGGATCAGAGGGTGCAGCAGCCCCTGCCCTCAGCCGGCCCCGCTGAGCAGCTCTGGAGCCAGGCTGAGCTCGGGAAGGCAGCAGGACAGCGGCGTGTGCTGCATGCACGGGAAGGGCACAGGAGCCTCCAGGCAGCCCAGGCCTGACGGCTCCTGGGGAAGTGCCTCGGCAGGATCTGCTGGAGCTGCTTCCCTTGATCACACATGCATGAATGCCTTCGTCTGGCTGACGGAACAACTCCGCGGCAGAGACCCAAACACTGCACCTCCCTTTCCTCAGCCTGTTTCCCATTCCAAATGACACGGGAATACCTCAAGATGAGAATGCACTGCACTCCCACCTGCGCCTGACTCCCACGCCTTTCAGCGTGAGTCTATTCACAGCAACAACCATATGAAACATCCTCGGAGAATCTGACTCTGGATAGGCTTACTCTTGTGCGAACAGTTTGTGCAACCAAAAAATTTGGGGTTGGATTACGTTGAATTAACCAAAGAGTTTGGCTGAGAAGTATTTTTAAGGACTAATATTTAATTTCAATGGTTTTCAATTTTACATGTTGATTTTTTTTTTCCAGAGAATTAACAGGAATTAATAATAAAGTATCATATTTGATAGAAAAAGAAGGTTTTTCTCCTGTTTTCTTGATGAAACTAAGAGGGTTTATTATGGAGTTTTTGCTGCCCCTGGATATTCCCTCTCACACCTGTGCTGGAACACTGCTATGATGGATGGCTGCTGTCCTGCCTAGGAGCAGCCACACTGGCTAAGGACAGGGATTCCAGAGTGTCTGTCCATGGATGTGTTGCTCAATCTCCTCTTTTTCACTTTATTCTGCAGTATTTTGTGAGACAGGAAATAGAAGATAAGGCCTAACCAGCAAACTGAATCTTGCTGGTTCATTGAAGGAAGTCGAGAAGCCACAACAGAGAAGGGCAAAAAACCAAAATAATTTTGCAGCTGCATCTGGGTGCACTGAAAGAGGAGAGATGGTATGGCCAAATTCCCATCGGAAGGGAGGTGCAGGGAGCGAGCCACAAAATTAACACAGCGTGGATCATTTTGGCAACAAAGCCTAGGAGGAAAGATTTTTGAGAGATGATGTTAAAGAGTAAGGGTGGGAATTAACTAATGCCTGGGGGTAAAAAGGACATGGAGAAAGCAGAGTCATGGCTGACTGAGAGGTTACAAACTCAGGTCAGGAAAAGGACAGCGGGTGTGAGCCAGGAGCGGGAGAGGAGCAGGGACAAAGCAGGGGACTGAGGGGGCTGGGGGAGAAGCAGTGGGATTTGGGGACCCAGCTGAATGGAGAACAAGTCACTCAACGAAGGAAGTAGAAAAGATGATTAAGATACAAATCAGGATCCTTTGGGGATCTGAGCAAGAAGTAAAACAAAGAGAAGTCAATTCAAGGAAGTAAAGAAATGTGGGAGGCACAGAACAGAATAGGACAGCCTGCAATTGCTCCAAACAGAGCATGCCACAGAAGCCTCACAGAAACACATTCAAAAATATATTTCAATTATTTTGTTTCATATTAAGATGAGAAAGGATTACCAATATTCCTAAATTTCATCTTACAATCCCCCCCCCCCCCAAATATCCTAAAAGCACAGAGAACAGAACCTGAAGAGCCTTCACTTTGTGCAAGGTACCTGCTTAAGGGTGTGCTGAATGAGGCCATGTGGAGGAAGGTGGATTACTCAGGATGGTTCTGCACAGTTCTCCTGCTCTCCACCCCTGCACAAGTCTGTGTTAATGAGTGAAATACTTGGAT
The DNA here is from genome assembly GCA_027886175.1 of Phylloscopus collybita. NCBI lineage: Eukaryota > Metazoa > Chordata > Aves > Passeriformes > Phylloscopidae > Phylloscopus > Phylloscopus collybita. The sequence goes on from JAJNNQ010000003.1 coordinate 716,698, forward strand.
CGCTGACAGGAACGTCACTGGTAATGGAAAGCGCAGAGAACGATCTTCCCAGAACTCAGCTGTAAGCAGAGGTGGGACGTGGAACTTTGCCTCCAGTTCCTGAGGCAGGTAGGAAGCAAGGTACCCACCAAACACTTAGATTTTGTACCAAGTCGTTTCATCAGAGTTTCAATTCAAGTAATAGATTAAAATGAAAGCACAAACACAGTCATAAAATTTAATGCATCGTACATTTGCTGTAGGCTTTGAAGAGTATGAAATGCTTTCAATTTTGAAAAGCCCATTGTGGTGTCTCAGCATAGGCACTGCAGAAAGCAGATTCTGGAACATGGTTGCGGCAAGGAGGTTAAGGAAACAGACTGGAGGAAGTGTGAGGGTCCCTCATACTCAAAATGTTTGTTTTAGCACGATTAAGACAAGTTCGCAGCAATAAAATCAATGATCCTGTGGCGAACTAATGAGGAAAAGTGTGAGAGGATCTTACTAATAAAAAATGGAAATTGCATGTTGTGTGAAAAGCAGTTATCACTTCCAGATTGTGGAAGCTCTACTTTTCTATTTATTAGTATAAAACATTAGTATACCACCACTACAAAATTGTGCATTTTATTCCTCTGTAACCCTCCTCTGCACGAAAGGAAGGTTAATTCCAGCCTAAGCCTGAGTCCACCCTTGTTTTCCACCCATCCACAATGCTGCAGAAAAGGTGATTTATAAGCAGATTCCCACATAGGAAACAGAAGAAATAGCAATAAAAATCTCCCTTCCCCCTCATTTAGCCGAGATCCATTTGTGACTCTCGTGGTGGGTGTCTGCACTCAGAAACAGGTATGGCTGTGTGATTAATGTGAGTTAGTTACTCAACAGTATAAGTTTATCAAAGCAAAGAGGTGTAAACATTACTATCTCTTTTGTTATTTACTAGTCATTTCCTCAAGGAGGAAAGTCTTAACAACCAGAGATAAATGCACATAGATATTTAGCTGACAATGTACATAAACGCCATTATCTCTGTGATTTTTACACTACAGTATCTAGAGAGCACTGGGAAGCTGAGGCACGTTAATGACCATTATTCAGATGAGTGTTGGTGACGCTGCTGGCATAGGTGCCTGTGGGGCACTGGCCGGAGCCACACAGCTCAGGCACACGAGAACAGCAGATCAGCCCTTAGCAACACTTGCTGCTCTCTGATGACATTTTCACTGTTCTGGTGACAACAGCTCCAGGCTGCACCATGCCAAGCCTGCAGCGTCTCTAGCCCTCAGCGAGAGGGGCGGGCGCATCCTTGAATACTGTGTTCTGATTGGCCCGTCGTTCCCGCGCTGCACGACGATTGGTCTGGAGTTCGCGCGCCACGCGGCGATTGGTCCGACGTTCCCGCGCTGCGCGGTGATTGGTTTGATGTTCCCGCGCTGCGCGGTGATTGGCATTCTCCTCAGGCTCGGAGAAGGTTCTGTGCGGGCGGCAGCGCGGGCTCTGAGGGGAGCAAAGATGGCGGCGGAAGTGTGAGGGGAGAGAGTCTGACAGGGGAAGAGGCCGCAACACTGTGCTCACCCTGAGCTCCCATGAGCTTGACCTGCTCCCACAGCCCTACAGCCCAGTGCAGTTTGCCCTACATAAGCATGGCTGCCCCTTCTGTTTTTCTCTACGAGCACCTTCGTTTTCAGCCTGTGTACTGCTTCAGAGCAATGCATGCCAGCTCCCACAGCAACCGAACTGTCACAAAAAGTGAAAGAGCTGTGAGGGGTGATGCTCCCCTTCAGGTAAATAAAAATTCTATGTGTCCCCTGCAGTCTGACACAAAAAGTAGCAGGCTTGTAATAACACAAGATACCTTGCAGTACTTAAAAGCTAACTAATTAAAATGATTACAGCAGTCATACCGTATTTCCAATATCATACAACATGTTTATTGCTTCTACTTCAGAGTGCAATACTGGATGAATTTTCAAAATGCATTTATTTAAACATAACCATGGACACAGAAAATTTGCACATTCTGCATATCTAATGAGTTCCTCATCTAACTGCACTCTCAACCCACCACGATTTCTGTGTGTCTCCTTCTGTAGCCTGAATTACTGAGTAAAATATTTTAAAAATGAGTAAGTGTAAGGAGTATATGAAAAGAGAAAAGAAAAGAAAAGAAAAGAAAAGAAAAGAAAAGAGAAAAGAAAGAAAAAAAAGTAAAATTTGTATATGGTAAATTGAATAGTGGAGACATGAGCTTGCCCATAAGGCTGTAACTCTCCCCATGTTCTCTTTGAGAGTGTCTGTAAATGAGGTTTTTTCACAGAATCACTGTGGCAGATGAGACTGAGTGTGAGACTCTGAGATCAGGCTCCAGGTTTGCTGTAGCTGGGCTCCCGGGGAGCTGAGTGTGGGGAGCCATCTGTGGTCTCCTGCAGGCAGCTCGCTCAGGAGCCCACAGCTGCAGAATGGAAAGCAGCAGAATTATTTCTGCAGGTGAACTTGCCAGTCACGAGGACAACTGAATTGTTTGGTCATCATTTATGCTATGTGCTCGTCCCATACTCTTCTAGTGCTAGGCACTGAAAAGAAGAGGAACAACTGAGACATATAGTTGAAGAAAAGGGGAGAGAAATTCCTCTTCTGACAAGTCTTTTATTTTCTATTTTATTTTATTTTTTTTTTATAAGTTGTCCTACTAGCACAGTGTTGTAGTGTTTGTGCTGTAAATGCTCCAGAAAACCATCCAAATTCAGAGGAAAACCTACTTAATGATTGCTTGGAAACACAAAACCCCACAACAATGCCATCCATCCTGTGAGGGTAACACCTGTGCGTGTGTCAGCCATCTTCAGTGCTTCATTTTACATGTTTGCTGTAGATCGTGCACAACAAAATGTAAAAGCTGTGCTGGATTATGAGCTGTTGTATTTATAACATTATTTAGTACCATTTAGTTACCAGAAGAAAATTATCCCCCTCTCAAAACCTCACTTGTTAGAAAGGAATACAATTAGTGAATGTTTATGCAGCGGTTCTAAAGCACATGACCAAGATTTTATCCCTTAAGTATGAATGCCTACATGTAATCTGAATACGTTTCTGGGAAGATTTTAATTGCACACTGATAACAGGGAGTCTTTGTGGCGACACTCGTTCATTGGATCATGATCAAAAAGCAAAGGAGTTGAATTATGTAGAGACCGACTTCCTCCTTACTGTATTCCCTCTGCTGCTTTCAGGGCAATTATGATGCATTTCTGCGTTCCAGAATTTAGGGGAAAGAAGATGGGGGAGGGAAACAAAATCCTTTGGTAGTTTTGACTCACAAGAAATGAGTTTTTATTCACAGAGAGGTCTGGCTCCATTACTATTCAGAAACCAAACAATACCCAGCTCAGCAGCTGGAATGAACCGGGGGTACTGGCTCTGTGCAGAGGGATGTGGGGTCATGTGTGTCTGAACTGGCCATGCTGATTATTATTTTCAGCTTTGTGATTGTGGTTCAGGAGCAAAATATGTGCTGAGGTCAAGGTGCACGGCTACCCAAAGACTTGCAAACCCCACTAACAGCCTACAGAGCATTGGTGAATCCGAGTGACTTAAATTTTGTCTTATTTTTGAGGCTTCTGAACTGTGGGAGATAAGCTGATCTGTTATTTCAGATTGATGGTCAGATACTAAAAAAGCCATTGTTTAGGCTGGCAGCTTTATAAATGGCTGTGGGAATTGTTAACCTGATTCTCCTGCCTGTGCTGGTAGGAACTGGTGCTGGCACTGAATGCTACTGGATGTCTTGTGGCCTTGGGAATGCAATTGTGGACAGACTTTTTGACCTATAAATTTACCATGTTCTTAGAGATAAGGTTTTTTCTACATTCATTCCATTCTTAAGCCTGTTTTGCCCATCTTTGGTCTGATCTATTGTTATCCAGGCTCAGAATTTGTTTTAAGCAGCATTACATACCCGAGCATGAGACAGAAGGAGTGGGCAGGGGACCTTTTCCTTAAAGCTGGGGATCCCTCCAGCAGGCTCTGGCCCTGGTCAATGAGGAGTCAGATCTTCTGCTCATTTGTACCAGAGCCCCCAGGCTGTCAGGCACTGAGCACCCTTTCATCCTCCTTGTGACTTCAAAGTGCTGCTCAGAACTGGGCAGAAAGAGGCTTTGAGTTAGATCTGTAATTGAAGTGGATCTATTAGGCTGCCCTGCCTCGTCTTTTCAAAGCGTGTTGTTTGAAACTTTACAGCAAACGGATGTGTTCAGGTAGAGCACGGTCCCGTGGAATTATTGCAGCTCTTTTTAGATATCTATAAATGCACCTTCCTGGAATTTCATTTGAGAGGTGAATCAAACACTACCTCATCTCCTGTTACACATAGTTCAAAAATATTCAAGGTTCTCAAAGCATCAGAAGTGAATTGCATTATTACAAAGTTGGCCTTAGTGTTTTTGACATGGCCTGCAGATTTCATCCTCTTTATCTGGAGGAGCTGAGAAAATTGTGATCAAAAAGCCAAACCTGGAGTTGTGTCCTGGCGGTACAGCTACCTCACCACGGAAGGACTGTTGAAGTTAAAGACATGATCTCCTTTGGTGTCAATTAAAAGTGCTCTTGGTAGAAGTCCTGCTGGGGTAGAAGGGCATTAGAGGTGATTAGAGGTGAAGTGTCAGGGGTTTGGCCATGGAGACCCAGCCCAGCAGCCAGCCCGGTGTGTGCTGCTCCAGGACTAAACCAGCGTCCCCCCCATGCACCCTGACGCTTACGGCAGGCAAGGCACACGGGGGCTCCTCTGCAAACCGTGAGCACTGCACTGAGTATTCCAGGCTGGAATATTCCGGTGGAAATACAGTGTTCCTATATAAGCTGGTAAAAATGTAAGGCAGCCTTGTTGTCTGAGGTGGAAGTGAGGTGTGTGAAGGTCTGAGTTCTGTCTCACAGGGAGCAGCCTTTCTTTGGTTTCATCTGTGAGACTCCTGCATAAAATGTAACAGAGGAAAACTGCAGTTAAAAATTATCTGGATTGATCTTGAAGATGTCAGGAAAGGAAGCACCTTACAATGCCACAGTCTTGGGTTCTTTAAAAACCCTGTAAAATAACATTTTTGGAATTTCAGCTCCCTGACAGAGATACCAGTTTAACTCCAGCCACACACTGGCTGGAGTCAGTGGCTATTGAATAGCAACCATCAGCTGCGGGCAGGCTTGAGGTCTAGCAAAGTATTCAAGAATTCCTGAAGCTGATAGTGAAGAAAAAAAAGGAGAGAAGAGACTCTGGGATTACAGGAAATTGGGAAAAGCATACTTCTCACTGAGAAGCCAGGAAGCATGCATGCACATGTATCTTCTTCCTGCTGAATTTTCTTAGTGTTCCCAATCCATGGGAAGTTCTAGAAAACATTCTAAAAAGCATCTGACTCCAGTTCAGATGCAGTTTCTCTCAAGCAAAAAATGCTACTTTTCTGCCAGATGTGTGGCCAGAGTCACACCAGGAGCTAAGACAGGGCAGTTCTTGCTGGTGATGTTTGCTCAGTGTTGCCATCACTGTCCTGGCTCAGTCTAAAGCCGTGTTGGGCAGGAGCCAATGGCAGCACCACGTCCTGGGCAGAAGGTTTTGCTCTGAAAGGGAATGTTTGCACCTTTGCACTGAACCACTTGCTTCTCAAAACCTCAATCTGTGTCTCTTAAGGATTGCAAGGTTCCATGTAGCAAAACATAATGCTTTTGTTGTTGTTTTTACCAGAGGTGTTGTTTTTTCCTTTGGAGGCTTTGCAGCTCTCTGTGAGACTCCAAGTTCCCTCTGAAAGTTGGAGCTGTTTCACAGGGGTTGCTAAGGTGATTTGGTGAGAAGGAAATGCACTGGTAATTTGCTGTTAAGTTGTTTACAGAAGAATATGAATAAAATTTTACTGCCTGAGCAAGGCAAGTGTTTGTGTCTCAGAGTATTCCAGAAAAGCTTCACTAGAGAAGAAAATAACTGTACAAGTGCCCAATTTGTCGCCCCCAAGGACGATAAAATGCGATATCTGCAGGGTAGAGGCAGAAACATCTCCTGCCACCTTTTCATCATTTCAACCGCAATGTGAAACATTTTCATTTTGCTCCCTTTTCTTTGATTTTTAAATGTATTTCTATATGTGAATGGTTCGTCAAGTGTTTACTGGGGAATATTTAGTGTTCCAAAGTAGATATTACACTGAGTCATCACAAATAGCTTTAAAGCTATGAACAAACCCTGCTGGCCCCATGCAGCATTCCTCCCAGGAAAACAAGAAAGCACGACAAGTCCTTGGTGGGGGAGAAAATCCTTTTTGACTCCAAATATCAGGGCTGCCTTATTCCTAGGATATGGTAATTCCCCATGGGGTACCAGCATGCACTCAGCATCCTGCCTTTTCCAGTGTTCAGTCTGTCATGTTTTAGAAGGAAGTAAAGTTATGGCTCATGGGGAAGAAGGTTTGAAGAAGAAATAGTCTTACAGCCTAGAGCCCAAGCAAGGGATGTCTCAGGTGTGTAAATTCTGGAGGGGAGGTGTGGCAGGGAGAGACTGTTTGCCACTGTGCTATTTCAATTTCACCTGGACTCTTCATTTCCTTCTGTAGAACTATTATTTCAGGATACTAACAGTGGATGATGAGGTGTGGTTCTTCAGCTGGCCTTTCTGACCTGGCAGAAGATACAGGTGATTTACCCACGCAGATCTGTTGACTGAACCTGTAAAGAAACTGCTGGAGAATTGTGGATGAATTTTACCACGTGTTTAAGGACAAATTTGACAGGTGGCTGGAGCTGTGGGGTTTGCAGCCCTGCACTCTGACCGACAGCTTGTTAAAGCCAATGGGACTGGTCATTGAATGGACTCAGTCTGGGCTCCCATCGAGGTGTGTGACCACAGGGGTTTGGTTTGTAACACAGTGATGGGTTTTACTAACCCAGAAGACCTGACTCCAAGTAAAAACAATCAAAATAAACACCATGAAATATTTACTGACTTCGGCACAGCAAGTCTGAGCCATCTGAAAACCTGTCAGAATTCAGACATTGCTGAGTCTCCTGAGTCTGCCCTGCATTTATCTTATCTGCAGCCTCTGTAACTAAAATACATTTCCAAATCTTATTATTTCCTCTATTCTGTTTCCTTTCATATTCTCTTGGTTTGTCTTGCTCTATTACTCTTAGTTTTAATACAACTTTGAAAGACAAAAGCATTCCCATGTCTAAGCCTTGATTTTCCAGACATCGGATTGATTCCCCCCAATGTTCTGGGCACAATGTGATATTTAGAGTTTTAATAAGAGATGAAGAAAGGGAAAAATAACTCAGTACTTTTCTGATAAGGACTGCAGATGCTGTGAGTTTGCAGGTGAGATATTAATAAACCCTTTACTGAAGCAAAAATATTCCCATTTGTATCTTTTTGTGCAAATTCTTACCAAGGAGAGGAGTGAAGAGGGCAAGGGAGAATTTTTCAGCTTCTTCACAGTTTCTTTATAGTTTCTTTATGATTACTAAGATGTCCTTTTTGTTCTTCTGAGCAGAAGAAGCTGTTTATTTTTTTTCTAATGTAAATATAAAAAGCTTCGCGTCTTGCATTCTGTAAGTTTCTGTAGCTGTTGTAGGAGCATGCCTGATGAAAGGAAAGCTGCCTTAGACAAATGCCGTGGCAGTCAGACTCTAGAGCAGAGAGGGATGGCTTTGGAAAATGATTGGCATTTGTGTAAATAGCAAAACTCTAATTTCTTCACTGAACAAAAGTCCTCCCGAGAAAAGCTTCTTCCAAATTTTAGGCATTTGAATGAAAATACAATCTAAAAATTCAAATGTTGCTTGGCAAGTTCCATTTGTGTTCTGCAGAGAGCTCGTGCTAGCTCTCTGCATACACGCAGGTCTCATTCTGAAGGTAATTTAGCTTTTTTCTCACATAGTAACTAAAAAAGCAGCAATTAACTCCATCTGTTTTCACCAGAAAAGGCAACATAAATGAGATTTCAAAGGTGCCAAAAGGAGATTGAGAGGAGGTTTCCATTGGTTTTACCTGGTTTCAGGACACTGCTACTCCAGTCTTGCCAAAGACATCACTGGAAATGTTTTATTGATAAAAATAGTCCTGTCTCGCATGTGTTATTCCAAGGACATGCCTGCTATTTCCTGGCACTGAATTTGAATTATAAAGAGCAGCACAAAGACAAAGCTGATGGAAAACAAGTTCCTTAAAGAACAATTCCTTATCCACTGCGCATTGATTTTGGAGGTTGTTTTTTGTTTGTTTGTTCGCTTTACACGTGAATGAATCTGCTTTCTTGTTTCACATCAGGAGACTTTTGCTGTGGTGAAGCAAGGAGCAGAAGCAGAGTGTGGTGTGGGCAGGCAGCTGGCAGCGAGTGCTGCGCTGGGCAGGCGCCGGTCCCCGGGCAGGAGCTGCTGTCCCGGCAGTGGCCGGGCTCTGGGGGGGACAGAAGGCAGGGCTCAGCTCCTTCAGGGGCAGAAATCCTTCCCTTTCCTCCTTCCACAGGTACTGAAAGTTGTAACGGCATTGTAACGAAATCACACTGTGCTGTTCCAATCGAACAGCACCCCAGTCTTGTTCATTTAGTAATTTAAATATCATCATTTTCACAGGCTAGTGTTTCAGATATGGGTTTTCATTCTGATTTTTGTGTGATGATATGGTATTAAAAGAAATCATGCAAATAAGCTAAGAATAACAAGCTAAGTTAGCAGGACACTTTGACTTACCATAGAGAAATCCAAAATGCCAATGTAATTTTCTTTTTCAGGTCCACATATTAAAAACCTTCCTTTTAAGAAGCCTTTGATTAAATGAGATTATGAAGGTTATTAAAACTCAAATTTCTTGAGAAGATGTTCTATACCGTATTCTTGCTAAGAAGTTTTAAACGTGCTGTTGATATAATTTTCACCCTTTTTGGCATAATCAGAAGTTTATGTATCAGTCAGACATTAGTAAATGGTGCTCAACAATGCATTCAGACTGTTCGGAATCCCGCAGGGCTCATCCTCCTTATGCAGGACAGTAAATACTGTTGTCAAAGAACAGAGTAATCCAGAAATTCCAGCTGCATGCTGGAGGAATTTGGGTTAAAGAGTAGATGTGGGGGAGCTTTTCTGTCTCTTAATGCACTTGGGTAGCTGAGGTAGAAGCAGATTAATGGAGCCAACACTCCAATGCTCTCAATTCTGTTCGTGTGGTAGTGGAATGTCAAAGCCACGTGTAGATGCACGCTAAGTTCTGAAGGATGGAGGTTACCATGGATACACTCAAGCAACCAGATTGATGTGAATGCAAATCTCTGATTTCTCTCTGGTTGCAGGAGGATTTGTTCTGATAAGCAACTCGTGCTGCCGCTCTTTCTCCTCCCCCTCCCACTTGTTACTGGAGCAGTACAACTCTTGGATGCAGTGTGTGATGCTGAGGGACAATTCTGATCATGTTGCTCTATATCTGCTGCCCACGGCTGGGATTCTCACACACCAGGGGCACTTCACCTAAATGTTATTTCAAGTTAATGACAGAACTAATTAATTTTGGGTGCTGCGAATTCCTAATGTTGTGAGAACTCCCCTTATTTTCAGACTGTGAGTATACATGAGTGTGCCTGTCCTTCCACTGCAGGGGCAGAAGTGTTTGTGGTGGAAAAAAACAACTCTGTAGAGCAATAATGGGGATAGAAATAAGATAGAGGGGGAAGTACCAGAAAGCTTGTTGAGTTCATGGCTGGTGTTTTTCTTGAGAGTGGGAGTCCCAAAGGGGCTTGACAGGAGGAAATACTTCTTTGGAATGTGCAGAGAATTGGTATTGTGAGCAAAAGGGCTTCCAGAGTTGTGTGGGAAGAGGATTTGGTCTCTGAACTCCTGCTATAGTTCTGAAAACTTGTCCTGTCCTCACTGCTTGCCTTGCCCTTGTGTAAGCTGCAGTGCCGAGAAGGGTGAGAAGGGCTCTCATCTCTTCCTGTCCTTTGCTCTCTGTTCAGCTGCTGAGTGCCTCGAGAGCAGAATCTCCAGCTGCCCGTGCCCGGAGCTGGACCAAACCGAAGGTGTGCGGAGAAGCGGCGGCTGCCAGCTCCCAGCCCCAGGCGGTTCCCAGCACGGACGGGCGGGCCCGGTGGGATTTTTGCTGCGGCTGTGACCGAGCAGTGCCGTCGGTGACGGCAGCGCCGGGAGCGGCCGCATGCCCGCATCCTGTGATGCCCCCTGGCACACGGAGTTCTGTGGCCTCTAACAGATCGAGGCGGGTTTTTTTAGCTCTTCGTTTAAATGCAGTTTCAGTGGTTGATGTACTGATGTCTGAATTGAATGATTGACCCCCAAGTGTAGCACATGAAAGAGAGTTACTAAAGTACACTGGCTGATGTTGATGGTGTTGCTACTTCTGGAAGTACTTCTTCTTGACCCAGCAAAAAGTTGCTGAAGTCCTGCTGTTCCTCATCATATTTTTGGCTTTCTCTTAGTTCAACTGATACTAACTTGGCTGCTGTACACGAAATAGCCAGGTCTTTATGCTTTATATTTCTGCTGTTGGCCTGTGAGTCTGTACTCATTCAAATATAAATACCATAAGTAGTTTGGATGGTGGAATACCTATGTGTTAGCTCTCATGGAGAGACAGGGGGAACACAGGAAAAACCCTGTGTCCACTTGTGTCCCTGCCAAGGAGATAGTATAAACATTATTTCAAATGTAATATAGCCAGAGCTGGAATGCTTCCCCTGGTAAATGCCTTTGGGAGGATGCTGCTATGAAATAAATTCTTGAGCAGTGGATTGGTTATTATGAAAAATACTTTTCCATAAGGACCCATAATTTTAGAAAGCACTATCCCCAAGAATAATAATGCACTGTGGTTAGTAAATTATTTCCTTTTAACTCTCGATGTTCAGATCTTATTTCGTGAAATTACAAATTCTTCCCTTGCAGACCCCAACTAGACCTCAATGGAAAGCTCGATTAATGTGCTGATAAGAGCATTAACATGCACTTAAGATGAATGCTTCTTTGTAAGCTATGAGTGAAAATAGATGAGTGTTGCTGTTTTCTGCTTTCGTTAATGAGCTGTTTATCTCAGTCTCCATGCTGCAGGACTCAGGTGGAGCTGTCATTTCTTTCTGCTCATCAGAACTGCTGGATACAATGGGAATGTGTGATTAAGAGCAGATTAAGGGCAGGCTAAATACCCCAGTAGGAGCAATGTGACTGTACCTATCCCAGCTTGGGGCAGTCTGTGTTTCTAAGGCTGCTGTCAGGATTTACAAGTTTAAGGGAGTTGGACATTTGACTCCCTAGAAACCAAGTATATGCCATAAATGAGTATGAATGTTTATTCTGAAATCACTGAAAATAGCTGAATGCTCCAGACGAAATTGTAATAAAGCCTGGAGCATCAGTTTATAGAGTCAGCTGCCTATGGAGACACTTCTGACAGACTTCCAGCTATGAGTGGTGTGCTAAAGCTCTAAGCCCCAAAGATTTTTTTCCATTTTGTAATATTTTGGATTGTCTCATTCCCACAAAATTCCCTTCTTGGAATTCAACTTACTCCCCATGTAGTTCTTGAACTTCTTCAAAGTGTTTTCTACTACCAGTTTCCCTTGAAAATCTGCAAATTTTTTATGGTCTTGTGGAATGTGCAACCTGCATTTGTTACATTTTTGCTGGTTTTGCAAAAAAAAGTGTGTTTGCAGTGGGACCAAGGATAAGATTTTATATGGCTTTAAATTGATTGCAGGATTCTAAATTCCTGAGCACAAAGAAAATGAATCAATCTTTCATTTCTCTCCTGAAGTGGTGATAAGTTTGTAGATTAAACTTTTGGAGAAAAATATAAAAAAATTAGAAATGTGCAAGACCAGCCTCATAGTGAATCCCTAAAAAGAACAGATACTATTTGCTCTTTGCATAGGTCCTACTGCCTGGGCAGATCAGTACACAGGCATTTTACAGTGGAAAAGCTCAGCTGGGTGGGTATAAACTGTGAATGGACAAGCAAATGAGATGTGTGGGTACACACAGGTGCTGCTGACAGCCCGGCTGTGGCATGTGCTGGAAAGATCTTGGGTTAAAAAACCAGATGTGTGTAGTTTTTGCCATGTTTTCACAGGATGGTTGTAGCTATTTACCCAGATAGACGCTGAGAATCAGAATCTTCCCATTCCAAGGACCAGTAGCCAAAGCAGCCCAGAGGTCCCGAATCCCTTGATTTGATTGATTTCTCTCTTGCTTCAGCTTGCTGGGCACTCACTCATCTCCTGGGCTGGGCTGTGTGGTTGTTGTTATGACAACTGTGCAGTTGGCTCCTAGCATTGCTTTATCTCTTGAGTGTTAACATCTGGGATACCTTGAGAAAAGGTGGCAAGCCTTATCTATTGGCTTATCCTGAACTGTGCTTGTCTCCAAACTCTCTTGGGCTTTAAACAAGTTCTCTTAATGTGCAGTGTGAATGTCTGAGAGGTTTATTAAGGCATATTGAGAATGCTGTTTAGTAGCAACTTGGGCTTTCTGTGCTTTTATGAACCATTTGTGAGACCAGAGTACGTAAGAGCCTAAATCCATGCCCTAGCTTATTCTGAAATTGTTTCTCTGTGTAGACAAGCACTCTGTATTGAGGCAAGTTGCAGGATTGGCAGTTTTCATGGCCTTGAGTGGCTGCCAAAACACAAAGGAGCTAAGATGTATCAACCTGTTGCAGAAAGCTGGAGAGAAGCTCATCCTTCACCTACTTTATGCCATCCCCTATTTGCTGATGGTGTTGGCTGAGTGTCACAATGGTTTCAGGCATGCTGCTAGAGAGAAATGTTTCTCCAGCAGGATTCTGTCTTGTGCTTTACCCTCTTCTGCAGTCATGGGTTGGAGAACGTGAGGCAAAAACCCCACAGTGAATGTGGAGGTTGGCCCCACGTAATGAAATAATGAAATATGTCTTCCTGGGCCATTAGACTTGATTAGAAATATTTTGACTTATGCTCAGAAAAGTTGCTGACAGCTTCAGAATCCTTTCATTCTTGTTTTCAGTGTAGCCACTGTAGGGAGCTGCCTTTCCTCTGCCCAGGCCCAGCAGGCAAGTACGAGCTGCTCTGCTGTAGCCTTGCATGTGAACACCCCAGGAGGACAGGAAGGAGGGAGGGAGAAATGCTGATGGGAGGGAGGGAGGGAGGGAGGGCAAGGAGACAGAGAATTCTAGGAAAGGATTTTTAGTAGATCTCAAGATTGCATTTAGAAGAGACCCAGTGTCATGTTCTTCTGTGAGAGGCTGAAACACATCCCAGGGTGATCCTCGAGCAGCTTGCAGACTCACAGCACAAGACAGCAGCTGTTGGAGCCGTTCTCTGCTCACACCCTGGGCTCAGGAGCTGAACCCCAGGCAGGGTGGTTACACAACATAATGCTAAACCTCCTGGCAGTGGGGTTTGATCTGGAAAAATAGTAAATGCAGTTTACAGCTCTGAATACCTTCCTAAAAAGAAGTGAAATGAGCAATTGTTGTTGTTTAGCAAAGCAAAATGGGAACACGTTGTTAAATATTTGCATTAGGTGCAAACCTAGTGCTACTCATTCCAGAAGAGTCTTCCTCTCTGTCATTCACTCTGTGGCCAGGCCGTGCCTCTCGGTAGCAATTCTGAGCAATTCTGAATCACCAACCAAAGAATTAGAAAGTGTCATGATCTAATCATGATCTTAACAAGCCACTATATATCTGCAAACAAAAGAGGAAACCACAGAATTATTAATTTGGAATGCTTTTCAGATGAAAGATATTGCCATTTGCTTGAACACAAATTATTACAAATTCTGAAGCAATAAAGAGGAAATTAATTGGTTTTGTAATCTTTTTGTTTTCCTCTGTCAATTTAAATTCGTTCTATTGTATTGCTCAGTCTCTAACTAATTGCATTTCTTGTAGGAATAAGAAAAGAATCAGTGAAGAGAATATAGAGAAAGGCACAATGCAGTTTCATCTATTCCAATTCTGAGACCCTCTCCTGAATCGCAGGGAAAATGAGGAGATCCTTTTCCCACCTTTCTGTCTGCTTTAAAAGCCTGAGACAAATTCTGCAAAATTAAAATGAACTATTTTTCACAGCTTTGGTAGTCTTGGAGCCATGTTCTTGTCAAAACCTGAACTTTTCTTACAGCTTCCAAGAGGTGCCCTAACAGTGAAGGGGATATGTTCAAAGCTGAGTCTTCTAAAACTGACCTGGGTAACAGGAATAAAGCCATCAATCTCATCCTGATTTTTATTTGTATGTTCTCTATTTCCCCCCCTTCCCCTATGAATGTGTAAAGTCATGAACAATTTTGGGACTCGAGCTGAAAATTCATTTGAATTTATGATTAGCCAGTTGTGAAAATTTAACAGGAGATGAAATCATTTGTGTTCCTGTTCATACACATGGCTTGTTTCTCACTTCTCAGCCACTGTAAAGTCTTTGTGGAAGTATTTTCCACTTCTCTATTTTGAATTGCAGTAAAATGGAAAATATTTGAATTATGTCTTAAATTTTCAGTGGCTCCTATTATAAGCAGAAAAAAGGGGAAATAAAACTTCTTGAGCAAGAAAGACTCGGAAGAAGAGACCACGCCTGCCACTGATTATCTTTCTTTCTGAGAACAGAATGAAATTCTTATTTCCCAGAAGACTTAAAGCCTTTTTACATGACCTTTATTTTGTGTTTTATGAAAGTCAATGGACTTTATTTTATTGAAGCCCTACTTTTTTATCTCTTTAGGAAAAAAACAAACAAAAACCCCCACCCACCAGTGGCTCTCCTTCTACCATGAAGGAGTCTAATTGTGACATTTAAGTTTATACATGTGCTTAATAGTGGAGCAAATTGATAATTTAACTTAAATTTCTGTGGACAAGCTCTTTCATCTTATGTGTAAAGCTGGGGAGATTTTTTTTTAAGAAAACAATATGAAGATGCACCCTAAAACTCCATTCATCATTTCCAGTAGTCAGCAGGATTCTGAGGGTTTTATCTTTGGAGAATAATAAAAGAGAATTAAATGTATCTGTTTATTGTTTAACACTGTTTTAAAATTCGCTTTCTGGCATCAGTCAAATATGCTGTGTGTTTGCCATTTAAGCTCAAATACTTCTTTATTGTTTTGTTCAGCTTCTTATAACAAGGCAGTGCCTCTGGGTGTCCAGACAGCTTCTCAGGTTGCTGTGGTGCAGGAGAATTTGCTGTCTGGGATCTCAAGGTGTCCTTCTCTCCTGAGTTTTCTGATTTGAAAGTGACTTTCAGATAGATTCTGCCATAGGTTCGTGGTTCTCCACAGGATTAATCTGGAAAGAGAAACTTTCTCTGGAGTCTTTTTCTAGAAAAAAACATTAACAGAAGTTATTTATTGTTTTCTAATCTAACACGGAGCACCTGTAGCAGGGAACTGACCTCAAATGTGCTTTCTTGATACTTGATTTATTTTATTCTTAATTACCCCTACTTGATTTTCTTTATTTCTAAACCAGCATGTCTTATCATGTGAAAGTGCTTTGAATATTATTCTATTTTTAAAATTTGCATATCAAGAATGACCACTGGTTTTAATGTACACAAAAATGTTAATTTCGTAGTAAACATGCAAACGTGTCTTGGGCCAAAGTTCTTGCTGTTGGGTGGTGTGGCTGTGCACCAAGATGCAGGGAGGACAAGGCCCTCAGTCATCTTGTACAGAATGAAATTTAGATCTAGGGAAGCCCATTTGAGAGGGCTGCTTTTGAGGGAGAGCCCTGCTTTCTCCAGGGTCAAAACAATGTTCACAGCCCTTGGAGCTGGCACTAGACTGCTCCCAGGGTGTGTGAGCTGCCACAAAAGCAGCAGCTTCACCAGGCCCTTTCTGTTCCTCGGTAAAAGCCAGAGAGTGTCCTTAGGGAGCCCTTTCCTAACTGGGCCCTGTGCTCCTGCTGGGTTCTGCCACCTCTCCTGCCCGGCTGGCACCCGTCCAGAGTGTCCCCCTCTGCACTGAATTGAGCTGAGCCCCAAGCTGGCCCTTCCATTAGCACTGGTGACACAGAGCTGCAGTTGCAGGTGCCCCATGAGGTGCTGCAGGTGCCTGCCTGTGTACCTGGAGGTGACATTGTCTCTGTGCACACAAGTGGCCACTCCGGCCTCCTGGCTGCAGCCTGGGCAGGGCGTGCTGGAGCATGAGCCTTCCCTTCCCTGGCCAGCTTTGTCATGGTCACCAAAAGCCAGGGGACTTCTGCTTTCATCGCCCCTCAGCAAACCTGTTGCAGTCCCTGGCAGTGCCCCCAGCCCCAGTGGGAGGTGTGCTGTGGGACAGCTGGCATTGCTACCATCCCAGAGACTTCTCCAGGACCCACACTGGGCCTGGCAGGTGGCCCTGGCACAGGTGGTGTCACCAGCCCAGCCAGGAGGGAGTTTTGCTGGCAAGCATGGCCATGGGGAATGTCTGTGGGCTGCGTGCTGGACAACAGCTGGACAGCAGCACAGGGTTTGTATTGAACCACTGGGTTGCAAATGTGTGAGAGGGCAGCGTGTGCTGCAGCAGAGATCAGTACACTGGGTAGATTGTAGCTTGCAATCAAAAAATGAATTTGATATAAAAAAGAATAACATAAATTTCACTGTACAAAGCACAAATCTGAATGTAATCCCAACTCATTGCAGATGTGCTGTTACTGACTGCTCAAAACTGGGAAATGTGCATTTGAAAGTGATGCTTGGATTTAGTATAAACTGTTTATGAACTGCTCTGCTTGTTTTATAGTAAAATCTATTTAACCTCATAATGCACAATGTTATGATACTCATTTTCAAAGAGAAAAAGCTGCTCAGCTTTCCTTTTGCATTTTCTCAGATTGTTTGAGGAACTGTAGCATGCGCCCTTCTCTGCAGTCTGTCTATTCTAAAGTCATTGAGTGCTCCAAATGGTATAGGGATTGATTCAGTACAAAACGATTTGGGGGGTTAAAACAAGGAGGAACTGAAGTCACTGTGAAGCAGGAAAAGCAGAAAGGTTGTGGGCCAAGGCTGCCTTCCTAGTTGTAAGGGATTCCAGACATGTCACTCTGGCAGATTTCCTGAGGGTTGCTTGGCCCCAAAGCTCACAGATCCTGAAGGGGACAGCAAATAGCACAAACTGCTTTGGGAATGCAGTGAGCCCCTCAGCCACAGCCCACCTGCCTGCTGAGTGTCCTCACTCTGGCCTTGCATGGACATTATTTGACTGCTTACAAATGCATTGATTGTGTTTTGCAGCTTCACCTGCCACTCAGAAGACCCACTGTATCCAGTTCTCCTCTGGGTTTGGAGGTCAGGATGCAGTTTCTGACCCTGTGTGGGAGAAATCAAACTTACGTGGAGCTCCATTTAATGAACACATGGTGAGTTTCCTGCTGAGTAACTCTGTGTTAACAGTTGTTTAACCTCATTTCTGAGCTCTGTATTCCAAGCATCCTGTGATTCAGCGGAGAAAGACTTTGTTGTATTTCTTCCTTGCTAATTGAATTTCTGAACTTCACATATTTAATATCCTATGTGAAGGAAGGGTAAAACAACTCCACCTTCCAATACTGACTGTGTGCTGTAGTAGAGAAACTAAAGCAATATGATAGTCATGTAGTAGAAGAAAATTAAGAATACACAGGACCCTTGGAAAGATGAAAAGTTGTGTTACTTTTAGCAGTATATGGATAACCAGTAAGGCAAAATATGGGACATTTCCTTTGCTAACATTGTGTTTTGGAAATGCCTAAGCATCCTGCAGAAGTGAAGAGGAAATCCTTAAAGGTGAGCTGGATTTGGCTGGTGGAAGGGTCAACTGCAGCTTAGTCTGGGCTCTAGGAAAGTGATGGATGAGATTAGAAAGTTTTCTGATACATTTCTGAATGAAAAAGGTAAAATGTGAACGAGGGGGACATAAACGTTGGCTTTCCCAGTTGCAGAGCTGCAGCCTGTGTGCTGGATGTGTGATGATCCCTCAGCAGCTGTCCTGGCCAGCCAAGGTGAGCCTTGTCTCCTCCATGGCTGGGATTTCTGGGCACCCAGCGCTCAGGGAAGTTGAACACTCATGCCAACTCTCAGCAAGTAAATTTAGAGATAGAGTTCTGTATCTCACCATGGGCAAATCCAAACTCATTCCTCCTCAGGAAGAACAGCGTGGTGTTACAGGTGATTGCAGCCACTGCCAACTGCTCAGCAATGAGCTTTTTTCTGGAGGTTAGCTGCCAGTCCTTGTTTCAGTTTTAATATGACTCTGCTGAAAATGTCCAGGTGCAGAGCCCAGCCCTGAGGGATGGTGGTTATGTTATTCTGACTGGCAGTCTCTAGTTGTTTTCAGAATTCACAATTTGTGACAAAGGAGAACGAACCATGTCCACTAAAACAATTTGAAGTATGTAATGATGGTCCACAATTAAGTCATGATCTCTTTTTAAACTACAGACCTGGTAAGAGCCTGACCTTTCAAAATTCAAAGCCTAAACTAAAAGGGATTTACAGAAGTATTTTTTGTGTAACCATTATTTAAATCTTCCACTCTGTAATTAAATTTTGTCTCTTTGCAAAGGAGAATGAACTGTTCCTGAAAAAAGCTTCTCATATGCTGAGTGGTATAATTAGAGAACTAGTTCTGCAAATGCCACACAAAAATGACCTTTAATGAAGCAATATCAAATGAAAAAGCTATTAAAGCTATGCAGCTTGAAGAATAGCTAAAAGTTGAATTATTGAAGTGTGTCCTAGGCCTGCTGCTGCTCAGGATGGGCTCCCATATGGGTTCCTTCTTGTGTGTAACAGAGAAAGGACAAGAACAGTCGTGTGGTGTACTTGGCACAGGAATTTGTCTAAGAGCTTGTGAAGGAAGAATTTCACTTTGTGCCACCACTGGCTGCAGAAAGATGCCAGGATCTGTTACCTACAGGGGCTGTGAAGAAGTAGCTTGTCTTCAAGGACAATCCCAGTTGGAATGACTTTTCTTGATGTTTTATCTCATGGATTTAAAAGCACTTCTCATAAATCAAAGATAAAATTTTAAAAACAACTCACAGACAGCATCAAAAATCATGTTGTGAAACATAGACAATATAATGACTAAACTTTTTTGTTGCTCGTTGCAGTTTTTCCTTTTTCACATTTATTACGTGTCTAAAGTATCACCTCAGACCAGGCTGATTTTTCCTTAATTTGTGGAAATATTATTGGGAGGGGAGAAAAAAGAGACCAAATACAGGAATATTTTTGTGTCCTCTGCAATCTTTAACATTATGGCTTGAGAAGCCATGTAGCAGGGAGTGTGTTACAGGGTGGTTATGGCTTGTTAAGGGTATAAGCAAATGCAGAAAGGGAGCAACTGAGACCCTTTCCATAAGCTGCTCAGTACGTGGCACTGGTTTTCCTGGCCGTGCTGGGAGAGGCTGTGGTGTGGATCCTGCAGCCTCCTGCACAGAAAGCAGGGAGAGCCTCCTCCCACGGGCACTGCGGGGAGGTGGCACCGTGTGCCAGCCAAGCTCTGCTCACAGGAGCCGCTTCCCCAAAACTCCCGAGTGAAATGCCAATGACCTTTCCAAGAGAAATCAGCAATTTCTGATTCATGCTGCAACGTGGGATGGAAAATTTTAGATTGCAATTTTCTTTCATTCTCTAAGAGTTTACTGGGTAAAAAAAGCACTGCTGGTCTGTCAGAGTCCTCAGACACTTCATACAGGAAGTTGGCACCAAAAGTTTATTTCACAATGTTTAAGTTTGTGATGATTCATGCTGCAGAAGTAGTTAATTTTTTTTCCTCCATATTGCTGCCAAAGTGCACTTCTGTGCTAGGGCTCCTCTCATCTCTAACATCACAGCAGGGTTTCAATTGTCTGCCCTACCCACAGGTAGTGCTGGTGTCCTTTTCTGTCCTTACAGAGAGGAGTGGTCTGTGGATAGAGTGCCACAATGAGAAGTCTCCAGGATTTGAGAGCTGATTTGGTGTCCTGCTCTGGCACAGATTTTCTGTGTGACCTTCAGCAAGTCTCTTACCACATCTGTGCTTTACTGTCTTTATGTGTCCAGCTCTCTCAGAAGTGGGATGGTTATCCACACAAGTGCCTTGCAAGGTCTTAGGACAGCATGTGTTGGAGTTTCCACAAGGAGCCCTTGGAGTTTCATCCTCTCTCCGTGCAGTGCCTGATGCTTTTGAGAGCTCTCAAGCAGCCCCAGCTGCTTGGCTGCCTGTGAGTTGTGTAAGCACTGTGGTACCAATTGGATGGTTTCCTGCAGGCTACAATTCCCTTCTCCTGTATCAAAATAGAGTACTCATATCTGATCTGCCCTCAAATCAAAGGGAAGGATTTCTGTTCCTCCCCACTGCCCAATGTAAGGTGAACACTGGCAGCAAGTAACAGATCCACCTTTACTAATAATGTGTTTGAGTCAAGGAGTTATTCACAGACCCAGAGCCTAAATTCCCTCTACACCTGGACCTATTTCATCAGTACCAGGAGACCATCAAAAATGGTGTGACAGTAAATGGCTTCAGCCAACAGGCTCTCATGCAAAACATATTTCATGATTGCTGAAGCATTAAGCACTTTTCTCCTTAGCTATACACTTAGCTGCAGTGTTTTATTTAATCTTATTTACCTCTATTTACTTGATCCAGTAGTGTAAAAGCAAAGCACTTTAGGGAGGAAATAGATTTTGTTTGTTTGTTTGTAAAATGAGTAGTGGGTTTTTGCCTCTTCATTCTTGTTTACTTCGAGTCAGCGAATTAGTCAAGAAAGGCTTTGCCTGTAAGTGCCTGAGTTGTCCCATTCAGATTCTTGGGCTTGAAGTCAGACAATTGCTCCCTTCCTTTGCCAAATCCAGGCTATAAGCACTGGAACTGTGTGTTTGGGGGAGTTGGCTGCCCACAAACTTCTGAGCACTTCAGTCTGTCCTTGCACATTGAGCAGAGTTAGCAAACAGTACCAGAGCTGGTGCAGCCAGCCTGCAGTGGTTCACCAGCTCCTGATTCTGACAGGTGTGACTTGGTTTGCTGTGTGTTTGGGGAGTTTTGCACCCAACTGCACAAAATACTGTGCTGGCTTTAGATGTTTAGAGAGACATGAGGCCATGGAACAGATCCCTGACTCACGGTGGTGATTTTCTCCTGTTACCTCCCTAAGCCTTTGTTTGCCGACTCCTGGAGGGTGGGCTTCTGCTTTGATGTTTTATTGTCTCTCAAATCACTGGTTTTACTTTTAGCACCAGTAATTTTTGGAGTGCTTTGGAGGGAGGGGGGAAGGGAGAAAAAATAGATGTAGTAATTATTAATGTATTTGGTTGGATTATGAAGTCTCAAAGCTCATTAAAAATGAGAAACCATGGCAACCTCGACAATCCCTCCTACACATATTATATCTACCTAACAATGTGCAAAGTACATTTAGTGAAGAGAAATAAAGCATAAAGAAAGGGGAAGAAAAAGCATTCACTTTTTATATTACTATTTTTAATTCTTGGCTCCTGCATACCAACACACTTGTGCTGGCAGCCCTTCGAACTCTTCCACGTGAAAAATAAGTAACTGATTATTAGATCTCTTCTCAGTATTGTTCTTTATTCTCCTGAGATTTCCTATGGTGCATTTTTAGTAAAGGACAGATTTTATGGGAGGTTGGTAGCTGAACAAAGAAAATGTTTCTCTGGTCTTGTCCCCTCCTGAGACGTTGGGAGTTTGGGGCAGTCCTGCCTCTCCTTGACTCTGTGGGTCACAATTATAAATCTAACATCAGTACTGGTCATCTATCAAAAGAAAGGTGAAATTGCAGCTCTCTTAAGATCAGTTAAAGGATTTTCAAGAATACTAGGTCTTACATCTAATTATGCCTATTTTCTGTTTTAAAATACAGAACATTTGCATCTGCAACTTAATTAAAACTGTTACAGAGGTTTGTGTGGAACAGAAGGTAACAGTGGTAGATAACACAAAAGCCAAGAGGCCATGACCTTCATCAGGCTTTCCTGATAAAGTTTTTCATTTTCTGTGTCTGCATTGATCCAGGATGTTTTGCTAAAAACTTGTAATAATGACCCTGACATCACACTTGAACTGCACTGGCCTGCTCAGGAAGTTCTTCCTGTATTACAGCTCTTCAAAAGGCACGATTTCCATAAAGGTCATTCATTCCAAGCTTATCCATGTTTTCTAGACAAAGTGCCTGAATTCATATTTTTCTATTTACTAAGACATTAGAATGAAATCCCGATGAATGAGGCCTGGAGACTGAATACTCTAAAAAAGAGCACCTGGCTGAGCTCTCTGACACCCTGAATTAACAGTTCCAGAAGGGAGCTGTCAGCATGACTGTGAGTGGGGTGAAGGCCTGGGGCAGGGTGTGCCCAGCCAGCCCTGGTGGGCCAGTGCTGCGGGGAGGGCACAGCAGGCAATGACTCTGTGGTGCTGCAGCAGCTGGAAGGTGCTTGCTCTCCAGAGTGGATGTCACCAGCTGGGAGGTTCTGCTTTCCTCCTTTTCCTCGGTCATCTCCAGTGCCCTGGCAGGACAGGATAGCTTACTCCTGTAGGAGTTCCCCAGGAGTCAATAAATTCTGCAGAGGGAAAGATGCTGGGACCCCCTCAAAGGTCACTTGCACTGCAGGGGTGAAAATTGCTTACAAGCAGGTGGGATTTACAGCTCCTGGGTAATCTGTTAGATAGGCATACATCTTTGTGGATAAGTATGGGAGAATTCATTGATATGCACAGCAAGGGCAAAACCTTTATTTAACCAGTACTGCTTAGTTGACTCCTGGAATTTCCTGGTAGGAAAGGAAAGAGCTCCTGGTGCCTGGAGAACTCTCCAACGAGGATGTATCAGACAGCACAGTGTGGGAGTACTGAGTGTGTTCACAGTACATGCAGTACCAAACTGAAATAGCACGTTTAGCACCCTGGAGACTGCCTGGGGACACTGATGCTTTCTGTGCTTTCTTTGCAGTGAAAAATAATATTATTTGTTTCGGCAGAAGGCTATTTTTATATTGAGGTGGTGTAACAACCTGGGGCTAAAGGACCCTGTAGATTAGCATAGCCACAGGGTCTGAGAGGATGTAAGAATGGGTTAGAGAGCTTCTGAGGAGCTGTTTTCCCAAATGCTATGCATAGGCAGTTAAGAATCCCAAGTCCAAGGTTAATTAATTTTATTTATTTAATGTACCATACGCATTCTGTGCTCATGGCAACAGTGTATGAAATGTAGGGGCACAGTAAGAGGCAGTTTAGCACCAGGGAGCTGAGCATTAATGACTTGCTACCCCCCATTCAGGCCACAGCACCTGGGTTTTAGTGGCAGAAAATCCACAAAGGGATAGAAACTGAAGAGATTTTTGCCTCTGTGTGAATTTATAAAATCTGATCATTATTGCTTCCTTAATGGTGTCTTTTTAGCAAAAATCACTATTGCTTTATCAAAAGTCACTGTGGCTTTTCAAGGAAGGATGAATTCTGCTGGTTTTCCTGCCAGTTTCTTAGGAATGTTCTGGCATGTTCTGTTCCTTTGCTGAGGGAATAATACTGAAATGATAAGGGTTAGCTGTAACTGGAACAGTAAGGAAAAAGGGATGGCATGTTTGAGATAATAGTATTAGGGAATAAGGATGCTGCTGTTCCAGTGTGTGTAGTCCATTATCACCAGTATTTGGAGTGGTTTGAGAGACAGTGGCTTAGAGGGGAGACAGATGCCTCACCAGAAAAGGAGGATTGAGTTGCTGATGGTTGATGCACAAGTAGTGCACCTGAGAGTTACAGCCTCTGCAGTGTGTTTTTTACTGACTGGTCCAACTTCTTGTTTGTGTAAGCCATTATAATTCTCATTATGATTTAACTACATAACCCATCTTGATTTTTACATCTGAAAAATTCTTCAGCTCCGTGGTCTGTACAGTGAGAAACAGCCCAGGCTGACTGTACCTCATTTGGGGATGTCTTTCCAGTCCTCAGCTTTTAGCATGTGACCTTCAGTGCTGCCCAGGAGCCACTTGTTTCCCCTTTCCAAGAGCCATCACTGCTTTGTTAGCTGCAGCTCTTTCTGTGGCCTTAAGTGTACTCTGTATTCTGAACTGGGATTTAAGCTGAAGCAATCATTTCACCTGGCACTTTGCATGGTGAATGATGTATATATTGGAATGGTAAAGTTTCTTGTTTTATTTTATATCCTTATTACTCTTACATTTTTCCTGGTTTTATAATCATAGTTCTTACTTCCTGTATCAACACCAAGCTTCTTGGTGGAAGAGTCAATTCACACTGAGTCCTGGGTGGATTCCTTGGCTGTTGAAGCCAGGTAGGCTTCAAAGATTTAATTTACCATCACAATTTTGCCTCAGAATTTCTGAGGGGCCTTGGAGAGCATTTGGCTTAAATGCATACACTTAAAATTAGACAGTTTTAATTACTTAGCCTGGCAAGTAACTTCTGTTCGGTCCTCACTGGGGGCTCAACCAGATCAGGTTGATTCTCTCTGCAGTACACACTGCTGTGTGCCACACGGTGGTTAGCAGGAGAGAAACAGATTAAACAATTACATAATTGTGTGGGGATAATTATGGGAGTTCATGTTTTATTAGTTACCTGTGTTCAGGATTTTCCTATGTGCATAATTACAGCAAAACACACAAGTTCTTTGCTCTCTGACTGTACTGTGTGACATCTGGCTAATGAGCTAGCAGCAGCCCCTCTCACCTCTCAGCACACAGAGAGTATATGGAAAGCTGTAGCACATTTTAGTCACTTAACTCTTAATTCAGTAAACATGCTGCAGTGCATGTGGCTGTTGGAACAACTAGTCAAGGTGCAGTTGTCAAAATTAGCTACCACATTCATTTTCGATGTGTAACTCTTACTGCTTTCAGGTATTCCAGTTTAAATGGTCGGGTTCTGAGGACACAGTCCTTGAGTATGAAGGGATTGCTGGTTTGGAGCAGTTGTGAACTACAAACTACAAGGGGAATAAGTTAACCAATGAGTAGTTTTACATGGCTTCCTGGTGTTCACAATTTCCCCCTGTTCTTGGTGCAATGTTTTCTGCCTTAATGTGTGCAGTCACCCCCACACTGCCCCTGGGGTGGGCACTGGTTCCCAGGTGATACAGGGAGAACACGGGGTGACCATTCCCACAGCCAGGTACACTCTGAGTTTTAAAGGTGAGCTAGAATGCAGGTCTGTCGCTGTTGGACATGAAAGAAAGACACAGACTCATGATTCAGAAGGCTGATGCTCCAAAAAGGGGCTGGTTTATTCTCAGCACCTTTTTTTATCCCTTTTTACAATGTGCCCACCTAAGAGGTGGCATCCTTTGAACCATTGGTCACACCAAGGGTCAACAAGCAAAGTCCCTCCTTAGGAGAGAAACGTGAAAACCAAGAGAGTTTAGAAAGTGTGACCTTGTTTAGCAGGGGGAAAGAACTTCAGAAAACCCAACCGTGACAAGCAGTGACTACACGTCTGCAGCTCAAACCTAGGGAGAGGAGGCATTTACCATCTATTTCATTTGTTAGCACGTTGATCTGTTGCGAGAAGGGGAGGCAGGCTCCGGGCGGTTCCGGCCCCCAAGGCCGGTGTGCGCTGTCCGCGGGCGGGCAGTGCGGAGCCGGAGCCGGAGCCCGGCAGCGCTCAGCTCCGCCTGCCGCTGCCTCCGCCCGCGCTGCTCCCTCCGCCGCTGCGGGGCACGGCCCCGGCAAGATCCTCCGGCCGAGACCTGCTTTCTCCTCTCCTCGCAAGAGCATTCCCAGTCTCTCTGAAATCGCCCTTCAGGCCCTGAGGCAAACTGTTCAAGGCGCGCCTTTTATTTCCTCTAGATCACGGAACTTCTCTGACACAGAATTATTATTGTGGCACGTAATTATGATTGGATGTCTTCATCATATAATTGCATGATATATAATGAGCAGCAAAAGCTTATTTCCTCTGCTCTTTGAATACTGAACTTCTGAGATTAATTAGGCTGATGCTGAAAATGCTTTTAATTATATATGCTGCATAAACAGCACTATTAAGATCAGATGAGAATATTATTGCTTGAACAGTTTCAATTTTTTTTTTCAAATACACACTGTGTGTTTTATATTACTGTTTAAAGAAATGTGGGGAATTTTAGGGGGATAAAAATGTCCCCAGACAGTGGATGGGATACTGAAGAATACCTGAATATTTGCTGAAGCAAATCAGCTACTTTGCTCTAATTGCAGTGTATAAAAGCAAGAGACTGCGAAATTAGGAGCATTTTATTTAAGTAAATAAATGCTTTCACGTGTCTAATCCCCAGTCTTTGTAGGTAGGAAGTTCATAAAGTGTGTTTTGATCCTTTCCTTCTAAAGCTACAGTCACCCCAAATCAGAGTGATAGTGATGCCACTGCCCGAGGCACAGGAAAGGATGTGCTTTAGCCAGTGGCAGATGTGTGCCATGTACCCGCTAACCTGCTGGAAACCCTGGCTGAGCAGGGCTAGAACTGGGGTTTGGTGACTGAGTTTGTGAGAGAAATTTCAGTACACTGACAAAGATGGACATCTCTGCTGAAATCATTCAGGTGAAAGAAGGAATCTGAATTTCATAACACCAAATTAAGGGATGTGCTACCAGAATGAACAGAGATTGTGCCCTGTTTGACTTTCAAGAGATATGTTGTTAGTGTTTTTTAAGACTATTCAATATGCAGCCATAATGTAAAGGAGGCCAAAAAATATCTAGATTTGTGTATTCCACACATTATTTGGTGTTCATGGACTAAGCACTGCACACCCCCAGCTGGGATTGCCCCCTGTTACCTTATGACAGTTTAACCATGGGGCCACTCAGTGTGAAAATTAGTGCACCCTTACTTCTGCACTCCCAGTGGAAGTGTGCAAAGTCTTCTGGGAGGCATTGACATGGAAAGGAATGTGTGAAGTGAGTATCTCTCTCTCAGGAGTTTCTCCTGAGTGCTGGCACCCAGGAGGGAGTTCCAAGGGGGATCTAAGCCATCAGCTCCGACAGGCACGGGTGCCTGGGACATCCTGGCTGTCCTGGAGCCTGTCTCAGCCCTGGCCTAGCTGGCTGCCCCATGACAGGGGTGTGTGTCTGAGGGGAGGCAGCTGGGAGGGCCCCGGGCACCCCAGCAGCTGGCCCAGTCTGTGATGGCAGCACAAGGCTTGGGAGGCACCTCTGAGCTCACTCACTCCAAAAGCAGGAGTAGCAAAGGCTGGGAGCAGCTTCCCCTTGGCAGCCCTCGGAGGTAGATGCAGACCTCTCTGCTGTGGTGGCACCACATGGGGGGCACCTGCCACTCTTCAGGAGGAAGCTAAAACTGAAATTAATGGAATTTTTTCTTGGGCTCATTGCTACGCCTTAATTTATTGGCCTTTTGTATTTTCTAACTGATAGAAGAGGAATCCTATCAGCTGGGATTGGTCTCAGCAGCAATCTGTTCTCCACTGACTGTCACTTTTTAAGTATCTGTCTAGTTACATCTTTGATGCCCTTTGCAGTGAGTATTTTTAGCATGCCAGCAGAACACGGGCAGAATAAACTTGGACTTTTTGGAATACCATTTGTTCTCTGGTGTTTCAGAAGACTTAAAAGGTTGACTAAGAATTACGGTTCTGTAGACTATGCTGCTTTGTGCTGCTGTCTTTATCCATCTGTAGAGCTCCCCATCTCTTCCACAATGGGCATTTTGGTGTCTGTCAAGTGCTCAGGAAAATGGACTCATTTATGTTTTCCTATCCCTCTCACTAGTCATTTGCAACCATTTGAAATGGATGTGTATTTGCAGCAAAGAAAACTCAAATTCACTAATTGATGCACAAATATGCTAATTTACATGCAATTTGGGGTGGTTTTTTTTAAAGAAATGCATCTATTTGCATAAATAAAACCTCTTTCCCAAATATTAGTGTGAACAAAAGCCGTTTTCATGGATGCCAAAAAATGGCTGAATAGAAAAGCCAATTCAGAATTTGCATAATAGTTGCTAATTGTTTTCCTTGCTATTAGCCTGTCTCTGCTTAATAGGCAATATTGGCTTCTGTTTCCTTTCTGGGTGCAGTTTGATGCAAGAATATGGAGCTACTGCAGAAGATCTTAATAGAGCAAGGTAGCTCACAGTGTGCAGTTGCAGGGGCTGGTTCCACCCAGGAGCAGAGCAGTGGCACTGGCAGAGGCCAGCGCGTGGCCCCTCGCCAGGAACGTGCTTCCCTCCGTGGGGGAGAACTGGGAGATCCTTTATTCTCACAAAACATCATGAGGTTTGGAGAAAACCTTAGTTTTCCTTTGGGGGAAGGAAGATGTATCTTGGTTGCAGCCAACATCTTTGGTTGGATGTTCTGTTCTTTCCAAATAGTATTGCTAAAGCCTCGAGAGAAATTAGGGAAAACACAGTTTAAATGGGCAGTAAATAAATAAATCAATCTCTGCTTTGCTCACCTATATTTTATCAATTTCCTTCATTTAGAGATACAGAGAAAGATCTCACGTGTTTTTACTGCTCTTGGTATTTATTGCAGCGTTCCTGTGTTAAAATGGGGAAGTCAATATGGCTCAAGACCATTAAGTCAGACTGAGCTATCAACTGTCTGCAGGAAACACAGTCTGCTTTGCTGGGCAGGGATTTATTCAACAGAGAACTATTGATTCTCCTTATAAAGAAAGGGAAGAAGAGTAAACCAGATATGTTTTATGCTAGAGCAGAAAGGATGATTGCTTTATTTCACGGCTGTTTTGCTGCACCTTAATAACTTCACTGTTAAAAACGAATTGCTTCATTTCAGTGGAGCTGGGGATTCCGACGTGCCTGCCTGGAGCAGCAGCAGGGAGCAGGGGAGGTGGAACAAGCTGTGCTTCACCTGCAGCATGGCCCCACAGCTAAGGGGCTACCTGCCCTGGGAAACACTTGGGATTATTCAGAGCATGCACAGGGAAAGGATTCAGAGAAGCTGTGCAGATTTAGGAGCTGGAGAAGCTTTGTAAAGCACAGGAGAGAGGAAAATCAAATGGCCTGCTTGGAGGATTTATTGGGAAGTGTAACTGAGATCCCTTTTTAACTCAGATTTGTCTGTCAGCATGGCATAAAGTCTGGTTTGCGCTACAGCAGTTATTAATAGAAGAATTGCATTTCCTTAGAAAAAGGAGAAGCAAGAGGGTAATTTTGGCCAAGTTTGTCTTCCAAAGCAAATTGCAAAGATTTGCAATTGATCTTGAGAGGAATGGATTGGATTTTTATTTTAAAGACCAAATTATAGAGGGGATCCGCGAAGTTTGTATAATATCTATTCAAGTACCTATACAGAGAGGAGAAAACTGTATCTGCATCTGTATACACTCACCACTTGATATTCTGAAATTTGATATCTAGAGATGAAACACCATATTCAACAGACCCTATCCTCTCAGGTGCAGTATAGCCTGGGAATGTTGGCATTCCCTGTCACTGGGAGTTTCTGTTTAGAGTGCCAGTTTGGGTTGCAGTGGCTTGCCAGGAGTGTGCCTCGGTACAGGTTTGTTGATCCCTGCTGCAGCCCGGCTCGGCCGGTGTGGGGAGGGGCTGTGCCTCGGGGGACCAGCACTGTGCCACGGCCACTCCTCCTGCTGCCCTGCAGCCAGGTGGGAAGCTGGCAGATGACAGCAGCCACACTGCTGCCTCTTTGTGTTATCAGGATAGAGAGATCCCACTAAGGACACCTCCAGTCTCATCTCCGGCACCATCCAGCAATTCAGGCAATTTTGGGGGTGAGAAAGATTTCTTCCCCTTTTTGCAATTTTCTTTCCTTCGCTTCCCCATACTTCCTGCTTTTCACAGCAGTAGTAAAAGAATTTCAGGAAATGAATCTATTATCAGTCTTTACAGATGTTTCTTCAACTTCTTGCCCCTTTCTGAAACAAATCTGTTTCCTTTAAAGATGCAGTGCCCCTTTCCACGGCCCCAGTGGGAGTTCAGCATCCCCTGAGCAGGGCTGTGACCGACCTCAGCAACACCCTGGTGAAGTTCTAGTTGGACATGTGCTGCTGTGTTCCTGCCTGCTCAGGAAAAGTGTGACACCGTGGTTTCCTTCGTAAGAAACGTATCTCTGTTCCAAAGGAAACATATTTCCTTTTGAAAAACCGTGTCACGAAGAAAAGCCCAGGCCGTTGAAAGCAGCGAGGCTGAGATGCTGTGTGTGCCAAGGCGTGTGCCCTGTGCCCCGGGCACGGCTGTGCTAGGTCAGTGTGCCAGGACAGCCACGGCACCCGGCACACAGGGGACCACGGCACCCAGTTCAGGTGACTGCACTGCCTTGCTCTGGGATGCTTTTCCCTCTCAGCAAATTTCAGCATGCTTGACAAAAGAAAAGGGATTAGTGCTATCATTTCCACTGTGGAGGAAGAAGTAAAGCAAGGATGAGTTAAATTTGTAGGAAAGAAGTGGCAGTGTGCAATAAGTGGCAGTGGATATGAGATTCAGGTCTCCTGAGACTGGTTTTTCTGCTGCTCTGTTACATCCTGTTGCCACGATCATGATCCTTTTTTAGAAATAGGTGGTGAATTGGAGCAATAGAGATGAGTCTTACTTTGTTTATTGGCTAGTGATGTTCATCCCTTTTTTTGTTGGTTGCATTGTCCAAGGTGCCAAAAATATTTTGTATAATCTCCTTTTCCTAGGAGATGTTTCTTAACTATTTATCAGTTTAAAAACATCAAAGATGAGCAAGTCAGTTGGGATGTTTAATTTTTGTGTAGTCACTCAGCAAAGACCATTGTAAAGGTTTTATCCTCTGCAGTTTTTAATTTCATGTAGATAAGCAAAAGCTACAGTAATCTTTTCCTGTGTCATGCTTAGCAGGGGTCACCTTCCCCATTCACCTTTTGACTCCTGTGTGCTCAGCCTGGTTGGTTTGGGGGTGTGCAGTGAGGTGCCAGGGGGAGACATTGGAACTGTTGGTGCAAACACCTCATGTACCCAGGTTCTCTAGAGAGCAGAAGAAATTGCTTTGCTTTACTTTAATCTCCTCATTCAGTGTGAGAAATAAATTATGGTCTAAAAATCATAATTTACAAATAGAGTCTTGGCAAGATTGATCATCCTCTGGTTTATTCACAACGATTTCAGTGATGAGATTTGTTTATTATTATTGCTACAAGTATTGGGAAATGTTCTTCTGCAAAATGCATCTCTTAATTTAGCATTTGGCAATCACCAGTTCTCTCTAAATCTTGCCTACTTGTGGTATCTTGCCTACTTTTTTAACCAATACAACATAAACCTGTGGCATAAAAAGGCAGGAATAACAGGATCAGTAAAAAACTAAATTCAGATTAAAGTCCCTTGATATCTTTTGCTTTTGTCTGTGTGCCATTGGTATAAATTATCATTATCATAATTAAACAAAAAAGGCACTGTGTGAATTTTGTATTCCCTTGATGATGCCGCATCATCCAACAATGTGCATGAAATAAAGGTGATAGTTGCTATGAAGTCAGCTTCCACCGTAGCTTTTAAAGTTTGCTGTAAAATTCTTTGGCGGTTATGCTGTTCATAGTGAATTAATCTCTTGCTTTTTAGTTCATTTATACTTTGAAGCTATAAAATGAATACTTACAGCTGTGTTATTGTATTGCTGTGATACTTGTTACTGTATCAACGGACAGTTCATCATAAATAGAAATAACATTATATTCTCCTACAGCTTACTTAGTCAATGCTATTTATTTCTGTTATATTATTTCAGAAATCCTCACCTTAACAGCACTTGGAAATCTTTAAATATTCTGCTGCTTTGAGCAAGACTTGAAGTGCTCAGTTCCTTCAGAATTACAGACCAGTTTCCCTTTGCTGTTAGAATATGCAAGCTACACATAATTTTAAACAAAATCAGGTGCCATGTGCAGAGCAGGGTGTGTCTTAACACATTGTATGAAATGTGGTGTTTTAGACAATATTTCACTCCGAGGAGATATTTCATTTAGACCCTTGATGATTTTGTATTTGCCTCTTATTTTCTTTCAAAAACTAGAAGTCTGTTTTGACAAGAATTTTACACATAGAAACACTAATAGCATGGTAAATCTGCTCAGAAGCTGACAGTGCACAACTGGCACTGGGATAACCCCTTTCCCTGGTTGGAATTACAATCAGCCTTCAAAACTAATGTTGTTTAGGAGACGTTGTTACTCTGCCTCGTGCTTACTCACTTGAACAATAAGATCAGTTCAGGATTCCCTCAGGCAGAGTGTAATAATGATTTGTCACTTTGGGGAAAGGACGTTTCCATTTATTAATTTGCACTTTTTGATGGAGGCTTGGGCTTCAGCAGTTGTAGAGTGTATCATCCGATTGAATTTTTCCCAATGCATCTGTGTTCCACGAGCTTTGTGGCAGAATTATCAAGACTCTAGAGCTACATCAAAAATTCTGAGCATCAATTGGGCTTAATTCAGTGGAAATTTTATTTCACAGCCGGTAATTCCAGAGCTGCCTGGCGTGGCTGTCCCGGAGCGTGACGCTGGCTGTGAGGAATGGTTTTCCTCCCACAGGATGCCGGCTGTGCCCCGCGGCTGTGCCGGCCGTGAAATGTGCTCAGGAGACACCGGGGAGCCTTTGCAGGAGCCGGAGCCGGGGCAGGAAGCGGCGGCTGCTGGTGTGAAATCCCTGGAAAGAGAAGGGGCCAGCTCCGGTGGCTCCCTGCTCTGAGCCTGCCTGTGCCGGGGCGGACAGAGGGAGGCTGCTGGGATCACACGGCATCACCGGAGGCTTTTCTCTGCGGCAAAAGAAGGAGCCTGCCATCCAAGGAGGGGAAGGGATGGGAAACTGTAGTCACTGGTTGCCGTGTTTGGGTTTTTCTTAAATTCTTTCCCAGGGATTTGAGACGGTAAATAAGGTCATTCTCTGTAAACTCTCTTGTTTTTCACTTTTCCCTCTCCTAAGGAGGGACTTTGCTTGTTGACCCTTGATGTGGCCAATGAGTCCAAGGATCCCACCTCTTAGGTGGGCACATTGTAAAAAGTATAAAAATAGGTGCTGAGAATAAGCCAGCCCCTTTTCGGAGCATCAGCCATCTGAATCACCAGTCCGTGTCTCGTTCATTGTGTCCCACAGTGACAGGAAACCATTGTCGTTTGGAGCAATTTTAAACAGCTGTAGAGACAACATGGGAGGTCACGGTGTAGAACACCTCTTGCAGCACGTTGTGTGACACCAGAGAAACAGGGACAAGCCTTTGGGAAACTCTCCTTAATCCTAGGAGTGTGAGGAAGTGGATGTGCACTTCTCCCTGACAAGGGTCAGATCCCAAATTAGTCTTTGAGTCTTTGTACTTTCATTCTTCTTTATGCTGTCTTGATGTCACCTGAGAAAACAGTCCAGACGGATGGCATGGCTTAGCTGGATGTTTGCACCTCATCTGCCCTTCCATCTGCTCATAGGTCATATGTATTTCTGATGTTACTTTAAAATTAGAGCAATGGTTTCTGGGCCATGTTAACTTCCTTATTAGCAGTGTCGAGCAGAATATCAAAGCAAAATTGGAGGAAAAAAGGGATTTGAAGGCAGGGCCTGACTGTGTTATTTTTAGCACTTTTTGGAGTGACTGTTCTTAACTGCCAGGAGCTGACAAGCAGGAGAAACACAGTGTGAATCAAGATGTTCACTTGTCATCTGTTCACATGTTTAATTTGTGAATTTGACATGCAAATGGTTCCTGTGCCACTGGTGTTGATGTGGCTGAGTGATGTACCAGCCGTGCTGGTGCCTCAGAGCAGCTCTCTGGGGGCTGGGGTCTCACAGAAATGAGGGTTTCTGGCCATGGCCTAGAGGCCCTCTGGGGCTGGGCATGAGGCATCCTCCTTGGCTTACCAAGGCAGGACATCCTAATGTGTGTTAGTTCTCTGTTGTGAGTGTGCTTGTTTAAAATTTTTATAATAAAAATAGAGAAAGAAATCCCAGGAGCAGTTTTCGAAAGTAGGCAGTATTTTTATGTATGCTGAAAGTGGGAAAATAGTCAAAAACCTCCCAAAGAGAATGAATACTTCTCACTCTCCAGCAGGCTCCAACATGTTCAGCAGGACACAAAGCATTCACTTGAACTAGATCCTTATTTTCAGGTTTTCCCCCAAAACGTGGTGCCCACCTAGCCCAGGCATGGACATCCAAAGGCCTCCAGGTCCCTGCTGGCCAGTGTCCCATGTGCACATGGAGCCTGGCAGTGTGTCTGCCACAGGAGAGAAAGAAGACTTGTCATACAGAACACAGGGAGAGGCATTAAAAATCAGCAATTGTACCAGGAAAGGAAACTGAATAAATTTGTCAAATAGTAGACATACAGAAGGAGGAGGAGAGTAACTGGGAAAAAGAATGTATGGGGATGGATTTTTGCAAGAGAATGAAGGAAGCTACAAGCGAAAAGTAAGATGAGCTCAGAGATAAATGGGGTGAATTTAGCAAAGAAAACAACCATACCTCACTGAGTCTGGAAATCAAAATGTCAAGATGTTGTGTTAAGAGGTTTAATAGTTCTATGATGTGCTTTGTGGCATGTACCGAGCTACAGCCATTTCATGCAGTCAAAAAGACAATAGAAATGTTTCCACTTGCCAGTTTTTCCCAAGGCTTTCTGGTTTTTAACACTTTCTTATCTATGGTATTTTTCCATATGGTCAAAAGATTTCCCAGTATGTGTGTGAGGGTGGAATGGTGGGTACAAGTGGGGTCTAACAGGATCTGCAGAAGAGTACTCAGCATCTGTTAACACTAGAGCTGACAGGATGCAGCAGCAAACCTGCAGAATGGCAGAAGGGCACAAAATCCTTTATCCACGTCATGGTGTCCCCTGTGGCTCCAGTGGATGGGAAGAAGGAGGCAGATTCCTGAGCTGCAAACTGTTCAGGATGACTCGCAGCAAGGATTTACTCTCCTACCTACCTCGCTCTTTGTGCAATTTTCTGTGATATTTGTGTTTGTTTCTGGCTGATTGCCTGCATTTAGTGCCTGGGTTTTGTGCAGCAGCCCCACAAGGAGGGCCCAGCACGTGCCCCTGGGGCTCCTTCCCGGCTCTGCTGGGGACAGAGAGCACCACTGCCTGTGGCCTGACACTCGGCACATTCTTTGCTTGGTTCTGGCTTTTTATCTGAGAGAGAAAGAAACAGCTCCCACAATTGTGTGGAGTAGTGGGGAAAAGGTTCCATTGCCTCAGCCCCTTCTGATAGGGATGTTATTCCAAAGTCTCAGCAGCTGATCTGGCAAAGGAACAGGAAAACGTGTTGTGTTCCATAGTACAGCTGGGCTCCACTTCTACTGGAGTTTTTAAAGCACTAGCTTAACATTTTCTTCTGTCATTCGAGTTAGCATTAAAACTCTGACAACAGCTCCTGCTTAATGTAGAAGTGGCAAATAGATTTTAAAATCCAAGACATTTTCTTTCCCAAATCACCTACATTCTTCCTACAGTACCTAAAATGATCATAAGGGTTGCTGCTGGCTCACAGAGCTAAAGAGTTGGATCTTAAACTCTGTAGTTGTTACAGCTTATGACCCCTAAATTAGGAGATCTATGAAATATGGAAAATAGGCACAGAAGCAATTCTCCACCATTTGCATTCCCTTGTCTGATGATATGTAAGGGACTGATTTTAAAAAATATTTTCTAAGATCAATATGTGAAGGCATGGGCATATACTGATTTATTATTATTGTTATAAACAGACAGTAAAAAAAAAATCTACTTCTCTTGGGAAGTAATATGTTAGTAAAACTAAGTGTTGCAAAGTAAGCAAGACATTTCTTTAAAAAATCAGATGGTCTTGATTTTGTGAAGGGCTAACCCATCAATGCTCAGTGTTGGCCTTTCAGTGTTTTATTACTTTTGTATCCCAGTAATTCCAGAGGCTTCAGCCTGTGTGCTGTTCCCTGCATAAGCTTAAGAATCAAGATCTTCAGAAGGGTACCTTAATAAAAACTTGTCATTTAAATTGTACTTAAGGTGATCAATAAAATCAGGCTATGGCAGTCCTGCTCAGTGTTCATCTACTTGTAGCTGTTTGCTTAATCAGTGCTCATGGGCCACTTCTCTTTGTACTCAGTTCCAGCAGAAGAGAGCAGGGGCTTTCCAGAGCAGTGGCTGGTCAGGATCCCTCACTGGGAACCCCGGTGTGGGTCTGTGGGTGGTTGTGGGCTGGCACCTCTGCAGACACGTGGCTCTGGGGCTGGGTTCTGCGGGCAGACACCACCTTAGTGGTGCTGAGCAGAGTTCACCTGAGGTACAGAACCCTTCATCCTGAGTGAAGTGTTGCTGTGGGGTTCCTGTAGTCTGTACCCATCTGTGGGAATGAGGATTTCAACCCCAGACATGGATTGTATGTTTATCAGTAGCTAAGTGGCTAAATAGCCAAAAAAACTCTTCTTTCTTTTTAAGACTTGATTTCCTTCTTATCAGAGTCAAAGTGTATGACTGCTGCAACTCCCTCATGTGAAAACCAGAGATCTGACTGTGCTGTCAGGGGATGGGAGGATTAATGACTCATGCTAATTGTATGCTTGGAATATGCTGTTTGGGAGACTGTAAATATCTACTACCAACTTGAATTATCTGAAGTTTATGCCCTGGCTGGGCGTTTCAATTCTGCACAGAACTGAAAGTACCAAAGGCTTTTGTGGCACCCGTCTGAAGACACAGTTCCTCCCTCCTCTTCTCCCAGACCATACAGCACTAAGAGATGATTACAAACCTCTGCTAAAGCAAGAATTTGAAAGTCATACAAGCTGTCAGCTCAGTCGGACAGAGCCGGAGCTGTGTGGTTCTCCTCAGAGACCTTGGCACTGGCGGCGATCGTCTGCCAGCCCTCAGTCCTGTCATTAGTTCTGCTTGTCTAAAGAGATTTTCCTTCGGCTGTTGTGGCTGCTGGTGGTTTCAGCCATCCTCCGGCTGGCTGCGGGACGTGCTCCTGTCCCCTCCTCCCTGGAACACGGCAGAGCCACAGCCACGGGCTTGGCCTGCCTGGGGAGCCTCCCCAGCTGCCCGGGATGGGGCCTTCCCCTCAGAGACACTGCCTGGCAGGGGCTCAGCCACTTCCCAAATTTCCCTGCTGGGCTCCCTTCAAACGTGGGCTCTGCAGCTCTTTTCCCACCCTGCCCTGCCCTGCCCTGCCCTCTGCCCCGACTGTGGGTTCCAGCCATGCAGCCCTGCTTGTTGTCAGCCTTCCATGGAGTAAGGCAAAAAAAGCTGACAACCTGGCATTTTTTCCTGCTACTCTGTAATTTAAAGCTAAATATGGATCTGGGTCTGCCTTGGCTTGTTTTGGAATTGCCTCTTAGTTATTTTGGCACCGTTTCCCACCAGTGTAGTAGGCTGCCATGTGTATAGACTGTTAGCTGTCATGGATGTGACTCACTGTGCACTTCAAACAGTACCTGGATTACAATCAATCGATGAAACAACCTGAATTTCCGTATGGCCCTTCTGGCAGAGCCTTCCCGAAGCTGCCCCAGGACCTAACTCTCAGCTAGCACTCCCCAGTCCCTTGGAATTAACACAAGGTGGCACTCTCAGGTATTATCACTTTCAGATTCACTTTACTTTTGACTCTTAAAATTCCTGCTTAACCCAACAGACTTCATTTCCCAAATGATTCCAGAACTTTTCTGCTTCAGTAAGATGTCCTTTAGATATAACGAGTAAGAACCCAAAATGCTACTGGGGGCTGCAGAGGTCAAACCCCGGGACCAGGAGCGTGTGGAATTCAGGCGCTGCTCAGAGTATCAATTCCTCCTTCTGCAGAGAGTCCAACACCCCTCTGCTTTTGCTGGTTTGTTAGCACAGTGTATGTGTGAGTAACTTGTTGCTTAGATGTTTGTGTGAGTTTGAGTCAGATGTCATCTCTAAATGTGTGGATAGTGCTAGAACATAAGTAGAAAAGTTCATCCTCTGCACTTGCCTTGGGTGGTGGGTAAACTGAGCATTTTGAAGATGTATCACTGGTTATACAGTATGAAAACTTTTCACCAAGTTAATGATTTCTGGGAGTTTGGATGGATTGTTTTCCCTTATTTCTCAGCTCAGAGGAAGGCAGCCAGATTCCAGAAGATGAGAACATTTTCAGTGAAAAGTTACTGACAGTTTAATAGAGAGAATAAATTTGTAGTTGCAACACTCACAATAGCAAAACTGGGTGTGTTTTTTATTCTGATAATAGAAGCAGCATTGTCAAAAATATCAACGTGGGAAAGCTCTGATGAGTGCTATCAATAAGGAATTTTCTGAGAAAAAATTAAAGGCTTTGGCTGGTGCCTAGAGTGGATAAATTCTCTTTTCATTGGACACCATTGCTCAATGCAGCTTCAATATTTACAGTTCAACACCTACAAGAATCTCAGGATTTTTCTTGGGGACAAAATGGTCCCCACTGAAGCATTCACAGAGCAGTGCTCACAGCTGTCAAATTGAGTTTCCAAGTGTGTTTAATTTTGTTCCTTGCTTGAAGTGTAGAGAGGACTGGCCTTGGTAAGCCCCATAACTGCTCATGGAGCACTTGCTCTTTGCCCCTTCCTACTCTGCTTTAGGAACAGCCCCTGTTCTTCCCAGAGTTCAGTACTGGTGGATTAAACATAAAAATTATCCTTGGGGCACAGTGAAGGGCCTGTCTGTGGTTGTACTTTGCTACATCACAGCTCCCACTGCAAATAGAGTCACGTCAGGTGACTTTGCAATGGATACAGGGAGGCAGATGTATGTCTCATTGTAATTTCTTTATCAGCTTTCTGTGTTTCAGAGCATATCGATCCTGTCCTTTGGACACGTGTATTAGTTAAATCTTTCCCAATCAGTTCTCCTTAGGCACAGCATCTCTCAGTTCCATAAGATGCTGCAGCATTTACACAGTACATTTCCTTCCTGTCGCAACATCCCGGAGCTATTTCTTCAGAGACAGATTGTTTGAGTTTCTGCAAGTCAAAGAATGTTCAGTACAGCAGAAGAATCACTGAAGCTGCCATCACACGGTACTTCTGGCTGCACACACTGCATTCTGTTCATTTCTTTCACCTCCCAAAACCTATTTGGAAAGCGCCCTTGGAGTGCTTTAAAAATGTTAACACGTTGTCAGTCAGTATGTTGTCAGAGCTGTTCATTTGTCCTTTCTTGCTTTCTTGGAGCTTAGAAATGATTAAAGAATGGAGCTGTTCCAGAAGCTTGTAAATACTGACAGGTTTTTCACTGCTCCCAGTTCCCAATAGGTTTGGCCAAACTCAGCAGCAGTGAGCAAACACACAGGTAGTTCATGTACCCTCCTTTCTCCCTGGTTTTGTATCTAATTCTGAGCTAGAACAGGTGCCACACGTTGTTTGCAGTGCAGCTCTGTGTGCCAGGTACAGAAGTTCTGTGGAGCAAACGAGCGCTCCCTCGGAGCCCTCAGGTGCTCACGGAGGTGCCACATCTGCCCTGGGCTGGCCATGCTGCCTGCAGAGCTGCTGCCTGCAGAGCTGCTGCCTGGCTTTCCTTCTTCCTTCTCCAGGCGCTGGGAAATCACCAGCTTTAACAACTGATGGCCACTGCAGAAATCATCTCTTTCTTTAAACAGCCTCTTCACTATTGGAGGTCATATGTTTTCTGGGGGAGTCCAAGCAATGGTTTTTTCACAGTCAAGAAATGCTGTGGAAGAAGCTCTGAAAGAGCGAATAGAACGGACCTTCCTCACATTAAGAGCCTTCTCCCACTCTCATGATATCAAACATGGTATTTGAGTGGTTGTTCAAGAACAAAAGTGGCCTTCAGCAGGGCGCCAAGCAAAGCAGAACTGCAGCTTGTGCATCATCCACACTTTCCATAGCTCTCGTCTGGGAGGGCAGGGCTGCCTCACGAGCTGGGCACATGATAAGGGACAGGGAGGGCTTTATTTGTTGTTTATGTCTCTGGCAGCTACCACAGGAGAATGAGCAGCTCAGCTGGCCTGGCCTTGCCCAAGGGTGACTCCAGAGCTCCCTCCTGTGCACAGCAGTGATGGGATTCCAGAGGCTGCACAGCAAGGTGTCTGTGTAGAGTCCACCCCTTCCCTTTGTTAAATGCACAGCTAGGGCAGGAGATCTCCATTCTGCACAACCCAAATGTTCTGTAACTCTTCAAATGATTTCCTGTGCCAAAATAATTCAGACGTACCTATTTCAGCATTAAAAATAGGAGTTCTGTTACCCTGTTTGTCTTTTTCCACACAAAATGGAAGCTTGAATACACAGCTTCCCTGAATACATGTGTGTAGCTTTTTTAGAGAAACATCAAGGAATTATTTTCTTTTTTCCGAATTTTGAACTCAACAGCCAATGTATGCAACCTAAACAGCAGAAAATACTGAAATGGATGTGAAAGGACAGTGCAAACCATCTCACCCTCCTTCAAGGCCTGCTCGTGTGCAGTGGCTCTGTAAACACGCCGTATGCTCCAGCCTCAGTTGTCAGAGCTCCTCGCTGCCTGTGCTCTGGAGACGTGGGAGCAGATGGTGCTGGAGCTGTGCCACGGACAAGGCTTGCACATGCGAGTTTCTAAACACAGACACATCGCCTGAGAAGGGCACTTCACCTTACCTGTGCTGCTTGGTGCAACCCTGCAAGAACCCCTTCAGGTGTTGGCAGGAAATGTGGCTTTTACTTCACTCTGTGAGCTCAGAAAAGCTTCCAGACACTTATGAAACCCCACAAATACCAGGAGTTTGGTAAAAATGAAATGATGTCTCAATCCTAAACTCATTCACTATTGCAAGTCCATCAAATGGCCATTAAGGATTCTACAGTGTGAAAGCTGGTTGGAACAACTTCTCTGAAAGGAAATAGCTCTGTATTTGCTTCCAGCCTCTGATACAGTTTGCTCTGAAGTGAAAAGCAAGAGTTACAAATTTTTTACATTTCATCTTTTTGCATGACAGATCAGGTTTTTTTAGACTCTTTGGTGAAGGATCCCAAGAATAGCATTTAGAAAATGCACGTGTACTTCCCAGGGAGGTCCATCCCCAGTGTCCTCAGCCCTGAGATGAAGTGATGGTGTGACCAGCCTGCAGTGCCCATTGCTCCCCACATGCAAAAGGCCAGGTGTGACAGGAAACAAGCTTATGGCTTTCAAACGCCCACAGTTTGTGAATGTGATAATAGACATTGAACATTACATGTTCTGACACCAGGCCTCTGTAATGATGTGAAAACTCAGCAATTGGAGCTAAAGTTGGTGGTGGTGGTCCTGGAGCTCATTTTTATTAATAGAAAAAAGATCAAATTCATAATTGATTAAAACAAAGCTAAAAGCAAAGTTTATGCAACACTGACCAGAATAAAAAAATGAAAGCCCAGTATCTGCCAATTTGCAGTGTTTACACACTGTTAATCATCTCCAGCAGCCAGCAAGAAGTTTTATTTTAAAATCTTTTGTGTGCTTTTATTTAAAACCTAAATATGGATGCAATATGTAATGTTCAAAACTTACTCCAAAACATCTGGAGGCCACAAAAGAAAAAAAAATAGCTCAGTCCTTTGTAAAGATGAGCACAGCTTTGCAAGTTGGCCATTGGAAAGGAGTGGCAGCCTTCCTGGGCCACCCTCAGCAGGTGACTCAGCCAGGATGGCTGGGCTCTGCAGCTCCAGCAGTCTCTGCTCTGGAAGCAGGGCATTTAAACTCTTCAGTCTCAAATCTCCTGTGGTTTCACAATATAAACTCTGAGCAACCAAATCAGCAGATCATTCATGTACAGGGTAATTTGGATACCTTTGAGGAAGGTTTGCACGTTTTCTTCAAATCTGCAGATAAAATACTCTGTGTCACTTTTAAAGATAACCCAAAGCAGTTTGCAGTTCAGAATTGACTGCAACCTGTATCTTTTGTTCTTGGAAAGGACCTTAGGGCTGAGCCCCAGTAACCTAGATCTGAGCACAGCCACTGCCCAGAGCCTCGGTGCTGAGTAACCCAACTGTAATTAATGGCAGAAAATCCCCAGGGTGTGAATTCCCAGCAAGCATGAAGGGATTACAGTCCAGCCCTTGGTGATGGAATGATCGTGTCAGAGTGCACAGCCTTTAAACCAATACGGTGCCTGGCAGCAAATATGTGCATACAGGTACTAGTTTTGCATTTTTGTTTTGTCTCTGTGCAAATTTTAACAGGAGCATCCCCATTCTCAGCCTCTCTTTAGTACTGAACTCTTCAGTGTTAAATAAAATTGGTGAGTATGAGTATTTTGCACATACAAAGTAAGAAATTCAGGATATTAAAATCAGGAGGTAGCTGGGGTTTTATAAGATGCCTGAGAATTCAGCTTAAAGCTGAATATGAAGAATAATACTCATAGAAAGTGAGTAAGTACAACCAACAACATATCAGGAGTTTAGTCTAGGTGGAGGTGAAAATGATAAAACACACTCGTGTGTTACTTTTGCCAGCATAAAACTCTGCCTCGGCAGGGCTTTGTTCCCCTTCCTTCCCTGCTGGCTGTCTCCTGGGTGCTTTGGCTGCTAACACAAACAATATTTACCCAAATGTCACGCCTAATTGCACGTGCTAATGCTCTGTGCATGAGAGATGAGGAGTACAAAGGAGCTTCCTTTCACCTATTCCAACAGCACGGAACAGCTTAAGATGCAACCTACATTTTACAGGGTGGAACTAAGATTAAAGGACAATTTTTCATGTAGATAAATACACTTACCCAGTTTTATTCTGTTGACAGCAGCATTTTTAGACTGGGACATACCTGATTGTAGTGGAGTGTGGTTTAGCACATCCCAATATTCACTCCAGAAAGCTTTTAGATATCAAAATGCTAAAGAGTATTTTTCATGGGAAGGTAGGAACCTGGAGGCTGTGCTTAACAATGCTGTGCACATCCTTATGCTTAACCTCACTTGTTTAAAGCAACAGGATCAAATCCTGGGTCTGATAAGCTCAAAAGGCATCTTTTGCCAAAACCTCCGACATTTCAAATCCAAGAAGGTCACTGTGGTCTATTTTTGAAAATGTCTGATCACCTATTGCTCGTAGCAGAGTCACATTCTCTCTCCAGCCTTGTGTGAATGCAAACAGGTCTGGAAGGGCTGGGAGCACCCCAGGATGTTCGCCTGTCAGGGAAACCAGCTGAGAACTGTGCTGAGAATTCTGTCCCAGTGGTTACTACTGGTTCTGGATGTGAAGAGTATCACCTTCCTTTGCAGTGGAAGCAGCCTCTGAGGTTTCATTTCTAAACGTGAGCAGAGCTTTCAGTAACTCATCGGGCAGACACTGGATGGAGC
This sequence comes from Phylloscopus collybita, assembly GCA_027886175.1. Classification (NCBI taxonomy): domain Eukaryota; kingdom Metazoa; phylum Chordata; class Aves; order Passeriformes; family Phylloscopidae; genus Phylloscopus; species Phylloscopus collybita. Next base: position 759,865 of record JAJNNQ010000003.1, read on the forward strand.
CCTGCTCTCTGAGGATGCCCCTCCAGCTGGATCCGATGTGGCAGTGTGGATCAGAGAGGAAACGCCGCCTTCATGAATCCTTCAGGCGCTTTCTCAAGAAAATCTTGGATCTAAAAATAGAGGGTGGAACAGCAGCTGTGGCTCCCATCCCGGGCAGAGACTGTGCCCAGCCCAGGCAGGAGAGGGCCTTCCTCTGGGGCCAGCTGGAGAGACAGCGAGTCTGGGACTGGGGAAGTGCCCGAAATGAAAGGGAACGATAAAAATAAGCCTCTTCCAAAAACCAGTCAATCTGGGTTTGATTGCACCAGAGAGGGGAGTTCCTCTGGAGCTGGCTGCAAAGGGAAGAGGACTGGAGCCAGCAGCTGAAGCCCCTAGGCACAATGACAACATGTTTTGGAAAGTTCTGGATCATGTCTTTTGTTTCTTTATTATTCTGTGGTTCAGCGTATGCCTCTGCTGGAAATGCAATTTTGCTTCATCAACCACACTTGTTTATTTATAGATTTATTTTTTTTAATCAAAATTATAGACTAGCTTTGCCAGTGCTTATTACACTGAAATAAAGTCAGGACAAAGCCCTTTGTAGCTACAAACATGTTCAGGCCTTTCATTAGTATATCGAGGGTTTAATTCTTAGAAAGAAGCACTGGAAGCATAAAGGTAAAGTTTCCTGGTTGATTTTGTTTGGTTGGCTTTTTATATAAGTAAAAGGCATTTTTGAGATTCTTAATTGCCCTTTTGTCTTGTCCTGCTTCCCCCAGGCAGGCAGTGGGAGCGTCTGTCTCTGGTAAGAGGGGACCCCAGGGCAGTCAGCTTTGGCCAGGCCTCCCCTGCCACAGCTGCAGGAACTGAACTGCCCCAGCTGGGCTCTTCTTTTTCCTTGGCTTCAGATTTGGGAAATTGTTTTAAAGGGGCCCTGATATTTTAAAAGTAGCCTGATGTGGTTCCTGCTTGCTTTGGTCGTAGATTGGCTGACAGCTTTCTGCTTGTTGTGTTCTCATCGAATACCAGCACTTTCACTTGAGTCAGAGGCTGAATGTGTAACCTCTTGGTGATAACTAATGCTCTTATATTATCACTGAAACACGGCCAGCCCATTTTATGGACTACTATCCTTTTATTGCTGGGAGATGCCTTCAGATTTTCCTTTAAATTATGTTGCAAATTCAAGAGTTGCACACACATAATGGAGTAATCCGGGCTGGGTCCTGTTCTGCATCCAGAGAGGAAAGCTGGGAGACATTTTCCAGTATATTTGAAGAAAGAGAGTCTCAGCTTCTCAAGTAGCATTCTCTTTCCAAGCACTGAACTTGCTGCAGTGTCTGGAATCAGCAGTTACAGGCAGGAGTGTGTCAGTCACATCAGGGCCAAGGAGGAGCAAGTGTAAATCTGCAGGAAAGCACCAGCTCTGCCTCCCATTCCTGCTCATCCTGAGCTCTGGAAGGATTCCCTCACGGACAGGACCTAACAGAACGCTCACATATTCACCTTGTCCTCTCCAAGTGCTGCAAAGTGTTTGGTGATGGTGGCATGTAAAGGAAAGGGGCCCAGAAGCGCACAAAAGCTGTTACAAATTTCTGATCACTGGAAACCATTACTTGTGTCATTCCTCAAATTCCTGGTCTCTCCTGGGACCCGCCAGGAGGCAGCTCAGCTGTTCATCTCCCACCTCAGTGATACAGTCAGATATCTCTGGCAAACTCAGGATATCTCTTCAAAATAATTTTATTAGCCTAAGTATCTTCCAATAATTAGTTGTAAAAGCTATTACCAGCAATTCCATATGCAGGGCTGCAGCCTGAGTTTGGAAAACATATGGACATCCCAAACTCTAATGAGCAGGCACTGTCTTCAGAAGAGAAAGAAAAGCTGTTTTCCTTTATTCTGTAATCATGAAGTGAATGTTAATCAGAATAGTTACCATTTCAGCGAGTATCCATCGGGATTCAGGGAAACACAAAATAGCAGCATGTCAGTCTATTCCTGGCTGGGAATACAGTCCAACACACCACCTGGCAGCTTGCTCCTCTGGGTAGAAGATCTAGGAAAATAGGAAGTATTAGTTGTCAGATTTCCTCTCATTGCTTTAGCACATTTCCTCTGGATCTCTGTAGCTGCAGTGCTTGTTGGGGCATGGTGTCCTCAGCGGGCTCTGCACAGGGATCCTTTGACAGGCTGAAAGCAGAGCTGAGGCTGCACAGGGTAGCTGTGACCTGCAGTGTCACCTCCCTGCAGAGCAGCTTGGCTTCTCCTGATTTTTAATGGTAACTGCGGCAAAAACAGCCCCCCATGGGACAGCACATTGGGAGAGTGTCACGGGGTGGGAATCATCTCCGAGCCCCTGGGAGGCAGGAAGGAAGGAAGAGTGGGGATCTGCCCTCTGACAGCCCCCAGACTCAGTTCAGCTCTTTGATCAGGCCCCAGCTGAAGTCCCACCTCATATTCTTTTTCTGTTGTTCTACTTCTTTCTTCTATTTTTAATCATCAGGCTGACCAAGCTTCCGTCTCTGGGAGGCACAGGAACCAGGGCTTCCTCTATGCATTTGCTGCCTTGGTTTGTAATTCCAGAAAAAGTCAGGTTGCTGGGGAAATCCAGGGTGAGATTTCTCATTCACTGACACTCGGTGCCTTTGTCTGTACATTCAAATTCTGTCAGGACCTGCCCAACCACTGTTTTAATTGCTCTGTGGCACATTCTATCCTTAGGGTCTGTCCCTCCTTTGAGCTGAGATCGCCTTAACCCCAACCCAAGTTTGATACTCTCCACAGACTTCAGTGCTGCCACAGGCCAGTAATTACAGCATTAGTTCTGCTCTTATTTCGAGTGAAACGCTGTCATTTTCTCTTTCGTGGCAAAACCAAGCCTGTTTCACCTCACAAGTTTCCTGAAACAACTCTTCCTGTTAAGTGAATTTTGTGTTTTCCTCCACCTCCCTTCCATGCTCAGGTATGTCAAATTCAGTTCACACTTAAGTAATGAGTACTTGCCTCTAAACTGGTACTGCCAGTACTTAACACAAAAGGCAGAAAAGTTCTCATTTGAGGAATAAATACACTGGATGCACACGGTGAATATTTTTGGTTCAATAAGTGTTACCGTTGTTAAAGTAAACTGATATTACCCCGTACCAAAGGAATTCTGCTGTGTGGTTCCTGTGCTGGGTGAGTGACCACTCTGATGCTTTGCACCCAGAGGGACTGGCCTCATTCAGGGAACACTGAAGGGTACAGAGACATTCAGAGACAACTGAAGGGTATTTTCAAGCCACAGAGCAGACACAGCAGCTTGTGAGGTACTGTCCTACCTTTGGAGAGGAGCCAAGCACAATACTGAAAATGTATTTCCATTTCCTGGGGACCATCCAATTGCTACAGCAGTTACTACGTGAGTAACAGTAAGCTACATTTTTCAAGGTTAGCAGGGAAATAAAGAGCTAAATAAACCCATCAGTGAATTGAAACTGAATGCAAGGTGAGACAACAAAAATGCAGAATGAGCAAAGATCTAAATATCCCATCTGGACATTGACAAGGCAGAAGGGCTGGTGGCTCTGTCAGAGGAGGCTTGGTGTAAAACAGCTTGGCTCTGGGCAATCCAGTCAGCTTCAGCACAGTGCACTTGCTGATCAAATCCACGTCTTCCAGTGAAACCATCTGCAATGTGATTTCTCTTGCCTGACCAGAATGTAATGAGAACACACTCGTGTGTGGCAGCAGTACATGAGTTTCTGTGCTGTTGTTGACAGCTTCAATGGCTGTTTTCGTAAAATTGGAAAATAATCATAATGCTGCCCACGTAGAGAGTGGAAATAGTCTGAGAAAGTTGAATTGTCTTTGAGATCTCTGTGTCAAAGGGATGGAGGCAACACAACACTGAATTACCAAAGGATTCCAGCCATGGAACAGCAGAATCCAGGGCATGGGAGGAGGGAAAGACACAGAATTTGCAGGCACTGCCTGGTTGCATTTGGAGAGAATATCTTGCAAACCTGTCAAATGTGGCCATTCCTTCAACATCTGCAGATGCCAGGAAACGTCTGAAGACAAGTTTAGGTTCTGAATGGAACAGCTGCACTGTTATTAGAAGAGTCATAAAACCTACAAAAGACCTCATGAATTTCTAAAGCCTCTGAAATGAAGAGTGTGCAGAATAACATCTGCTCATCTTTCCTGAAGTCTATTGTTGCATCTGCCCTGACAAAGAATCCCAAAGAATGCACATTGTTTGTATGTTTTCTAAACACTTTAGGAGACATAATTTCTAACAGCTCATTTGCATCTCCAGGAATATCCTTTGACACAAATTCCCTCTGCAATCAAACAGGAATTAAGAGGAAAATCTGTTCTTGTTTTATTATTTGAAAAAGAAATCTGCTAAAAATTAACCAAGTGCAGTTGCCGGAGGCACTGATGGGAATGGTCAGCACGGAACAATTGCTCCCTTGCTGTGATTTTTGCTTTGGTCACAAAGCTTTTGCTCCCACTAGTGACTAGGGGGAGGGAGAATACACAGAACTTTCAATGCCTGTAAAAACCTTACAGTACTGAAATAATTAAATGATGGTAACAGGAGTGTTAATGAAGAGGTTACAGGGAAATCTACCACCTCCTTCTTTCCCCTTCTTCAAAATATTTCAAACAATAGCAGATGCATGAGTGCTAAACCAGAAAGTAAAATTACTCCCCTGTTATTGATTTAGCTTCTGAACAAGCTTTTGTTCTTCATCCTTCTGAGTATTATCCGGGTCGGAGGGTTATTTTGTAAGATGGAAGATTTTCTGTGGAGAAGCTTGAGCAAGGCAGTGCTGCAGGATATGCTCTACAGAATCCCTGAGCTATCTGGGATTGTGCAGGAAAAACAGAGGTACCACTGCTGCTAGAAAAGCCATTGTCTTTCTTCACTCCATCACCAAGGTCAATGAACAAACAAGGTTTCATTCAGTGTTGGACCAATGTGATCCTGAGATTTGACATGTTTGGAAGAGGCAATGTGAAGAAAACGTGGAACATTTGAATTTTTCTAACTGGATAATTCTGGCTTCCTTCTCTCTGACCTTGTGAGTGTCTTGGGTAATCTCAACAAGGTACAGGGAGTTCCTTCTTGACTGACATTTTCTAATGGTTTTGTGACCTTTTCTCCTCTCTCTCGCTCTGTCTTCTTCACACTCAATTCAGTGCTTATTAAAATAAATTCAAAAAATTTATGTAATTAATATTGATTACTGTAGTTAGTGGTGCTGAAAATGCAGTTTATTGGCTGTGGTGCCTCACAGATCCTCCAGCAGAAGCTGAAATTGTAGATCAGAGTGGTGAGATTCCTTTAGAATCTGCACCTCCAGTCTGCTCCAGATAGGTTCAGATGACAGGTCCAGTCTCTTGCATTGGACTGGAATAGGATAACATTTCAAATTAGACAAATAGAGTGATACTTTTAATCCAGATTGATAATATTATTTTAATGTTATTTTTAATGTACATAAATATTATTTCAATATAATATCTAAATTAGGCAACAGGCCTCTTTGTAACTTTGAATAATTGGTAATTGAAAAATCTTTCCCATCTGTTTATAATAAAAAGCATCTGCTCAACATCTGCCAGAGAAGAAAAGTCTTTGGTGGGAGAGAATCTGTGGCTTGGAAAAAAAGTGGTCTCTGTTCAGAGGGCAGAAATCATTGGGTGCACCTGCATTATCTGCCTATTCCTATTTTAAATTCACTCACTCCAGAGAGGGTTTCCTGGGAGGAGGAAGGGCTGCCAGCTCTGCCTCAGCCTCATCTCCACATCCCCCTCTCCAGCCATTGTCTAGCTCTGCCTGGGTTTAATTTATTATTATTGCATCATTAATGAGAATCACACATTCATCTGAGAATCACAACACATTTTCATTTTTATCTAGTAAAGTCAATTTGCATTTTATTTAGTCCATTCATACTATGGAATCCTCTATTCCATCTTTCACTGGCTCACATATGTGAAGAACTTGAAGGTCTAAATAAATCCTTATATATTCTATACCACATTATTCCTGTGAGGGCTTTTCAAAGCAGAATTAGGAAGTTTGCATGTTAATCACCTGCAATCCATGATAACCATAAGGTTGGCCTCAAGGATCCAGATAGATCTGACTTGGAAGTGTGTAACTCATCATGCTCACATGGAATTTCAGTTTCACCTAGAAAGATCTCTTCAAAATTAACGCAAGCAAAAATTTCATTTTACCGGGCCAGAAATACCCAAACCCTTGAGATCTGACAATTTTTCAGTCACTCTCACACAGACCTGCTCTGAGTCTGGGTGTTACATGCAGAGTTCACAGGCACTTGGAAATGTAAAACTGACAAAACCCAGTTTGCAGCAGCAGCATGTAAGGAGTGACCCAGGCCGGGAGTCCAGCAGCGCTGTGCGGGTGTGTGCAGGGCTGGAGAGATCCTGCCGTGCACCGGCACAGGGTCCCGGGACTGCACCGGCACAGGGTCCCGGGATTGCACCGGCACAGGGTCCCGGGATTGCACCGGCACAGGGTCCCGGGATTGCACCGGCACAGGGTCCACAGGGTCCCGGGATTGCACCGGCACAGGGTCCCGGGATTGCCCCGGCACAGGGTCCTGGGATTGCCCCGGCACAGGGTCCTGGGATTGCACCGGCACAGGATGCACAGGGTCCCCGGGATTGCACCGGCACAGGATGCACAGGGTCCCGGGATTGCACCGGCACAGGGTCCTTGCCGTGCACCGGCACAGGCTCCCGGCGCCGGGGATGCAGGCAGCAGCCCGGCCAGGGCGGCTGAGCCGCGGGGCGCTGCGCAGCTGGGAGGCGGGGAAGGAGCTGCTCCAGCCCAGCCCAGCCCTGCCCTGCCCGGCTCTCCCGGCTCCCGGGGACCCCGCCTGTGTCCCTGCACCCGGGAGCAGGTGAGCAGAGTCGGCACAAAGGGAGCCCTCAGCCTCGGCTGCCTCCTCCGGGCATCTCTGCTGGCTTTGTTCTGCCTCAGCTGCGGCCGGTCTGACCTGACATCTGCCATCAGGCACGAATTGCCCTTGGAGACATTAACCTGATCAATTATTCTGTAGTTGTCTTTAATAAATTCTCATTTTGCGTTAATACTGAACTACAGCCAAATGAGAACCACTGTGGTGTGCAGCTCAGGCCATGCAAACAGCCCGTGGAGTTTGCCATGGCCCGAGTCTCTCATCTCCTCTTTGGTGATGATATGGACTGAGTTTGATGTGCGTAGGACAAGGGTTGTGGCAGAAGCTCTCTCTGCAGCCATCCTTCCCCCGTGCACAGTGAGAACCCTGTGCCTGGTTTGTGCCCTCAACGCTTGTTAAATCCTGCCTGCACTTGGGTCTCTCTTCATCCCCCTCCTGTAGTCACAAATGCTTTTGTTACAAATCAAAGCAGTGAGGAGACACGTCTGTCTGCACCTTGAGAGGACACGCGTGTCTGAACCTCTGCCACTCAGCCTCATCCTCCTTTGAACCACTTGGTGGAAAATACCTCCAGCTCTAAGAATCAGGAGCCCCTTCAGCTGCCGAGCTGTGACAAAGTTGTGCTTTTAATCAATGTCAGAGCCAAACACACAAAGGCTGTAGCAGAGTAAAAGCTTTGGTAGCGCAGAGCACGTCAGAAGGCTGCCCCGGGGCATCTGAGACAGTGTCTGGCAGGTGACGATTTCCATGGCAGCAAACCCAAGTTCACAGCGGGGACGCCCAGAGCCAGCCACCTACAGCTCCAGGTTAGCACTTGCAAGCAGTGGGAACAGTGATACATGAAATGCAAGAATGTCCTGTGAATGGTGTTTATAGATGCAACTTCAGATCTTCATTTCATTGGATATATCAAACAGCTCAAATAACGCTGGCAAGGAATTATCAAACAATTACAGGATTAATTTGCCCTTTCAAAATTTGATTGCATGTTTTGTGTCATCTAATCCTGTCACTCAGGGAAATCATAATTATGTTTCCCTGCAGCATAAATGTTAGTGAAATGTGCTGTCCAAGTCAATCAGTGTTATGAAGAAATTAATCTAACCCAGTTCCTGTTGCTAATGAACTTTTCCACTAGCTGTGAGCTCTTGTCTGTGGTCTGTGCTGGTCAGGCAGAGCAGCTTCAGCAGCAGCTTTGCTGCCTCTCTCACGTGGCTCTGTCACTGTGTCCCCATGTGAAGAGGGCACGGGGTGCAGGTTTTTGTGGAGAGCTGTGTCCCCTGGCCATGGATCAGAACACGGGCTTTTGGTGTGATGGATGTGCAGGTGTGTTTGGGCTGAGTTAGAATGCAAACACCCCGAAGTGAGACAGGCTGAGCCTGGCACAGTGACAGCAGCACAGGGTTTGCCTCTCACAGTCCTAGCCCAGGTGTGACAGTGCAGTGACAAAGGGTTTGCCTGCACAGCAGTTAGAGAGCACAAGTTCACAGTGCCAAATCATTTTGGTTAGAATTTTGTTTTCTATGCTGGCTCCTTTTAAAACTTCCGTGATTTGCTGCCCCTGGACATAAGTGACTGGAGAGTGGTGGAGATGCAGCTGCAAACACAACAGTATTATTGAGAGGCAAATGCTGCAGATTTGAGAGTCTCTCCCCTTTGTAACTAAGTCAGACACAAGTTAGTCCATATTACATTATACTGGTCCTTTATGAAAAGCTGTAGGGTCAGTTAAAACTTGTATTATATTTGATAGAATATGATAGAAGATACAATATAAGAAAAAGTGCTGAGATGTAGCCCTGTATCACCTGCTCATTGCCTAGCTCTTCATTCTTCCTATTGTAGTTCCTTTCACACTGTAGTACCTCTGGTTCTGGAATTACTTACTCAGCCATTCCTCCAATAAAGCACTTGAGTTGCAGACAGTCAGTTGCTTAGAAGATGCTTATTTAGGTGACAACTCTGTGTGGCAGTTAAGCATGAAATAAATAATACTGTGGCATCCTCACCACAGCTTCCTATCTGAGTCAGCAAGGAGGGGGTTGGTCTTTACTGCTGTTTCTCTTTAGCATACGATCAGTATCGAGCTTCTTTTCAAGTGCTTTGCTCATGGATGTTTCATGTTGGAGTTTTGGTTTCCAAGATAATATTCCTCCTCACTGAAAGACAACATAATTTTTCTGACTTGTCTTTTCATCAATTATGCCATGACTTCCCCCTGATAATACAGGGGGAAGATATTTCATTTCCATTTTAATAGCAGAACTCCCTTATGTACAGTGATGAATGGTTGAGATCCTGACCTGACCTGAAGTCTGCTGAAATCAATAAGTAACTTCTCTTGGCTTTTGTTGTCTTTGGATCAGGCTGTGGAGCATGATCCTGTTCACTGAAGTCAGTGGGAATTCTGTCTTTGATTTCACTGGGCACTGGTGAAGACATTTAATGAACAGTGCATTTCATGGTGGCAGGCTGTTTCTCTGGTAAAATGAGCTACTTGCAAAATCCAGGTTTCCTGGGGACATGATGTCATAGGTGGAGAAATGAAAAGTCAGATGGCCAAGTCTTCTAGAAATTCACTGGGCTTTTCCTCCTGTGTTTAGTGTTTCTTTATGACCAACATGACAGCAATTGTTATTCCAGGTATTGTGACGATAAAGCCTCGTGTCACTCAGCAAACTGAACACCTCATTCCCCTGGGACATTCAATCACTGCTGAAGAGGCATTCCAAAATATTTTCTTGGCAGTTTGGATTTGGAGATTATTGTGAATTTGATGACAAATACAGGTTTTCCTTTCCCTTTCCCAACCAGAAAGGCTCATTTAAAGTTTAGTTCTTTGAGCCTGAGGAACACAGAGTAGGTTCTCAAAGCACTGGTTGTTCCCCTGTGCACAGGAACTGCCATACCCAGAGCACAGCTCCACCAAAAATGGGACTGAATGGCTGTAAGGTCCATTTTGTTTCCTCTCCAACGTGTGGGGAGCCTCCAGCAACTGATGAGGACATGAACTTTCTATGTCTGTACTCCTCTTAATTGCTGCTACGTGGTTACCATATTGTCTGTGTGTGGCACTTGGCTTTGCAGCCAGCCCGTTTCTGAGTGTCTTTGTGAGCAGCAGGTCACAGACAGCCCGACCTGGGCCAGCTGCCCCCTGAGGTGTCACCCCTTGGGGCTCTGGGAGGCTTCATTAGGGAAGGCTGTCATTAGCCTACGGCAGCAGGTTCAAACCTTGTGCCTTCTTTCTGTATTTAAACTCAACCTGTTTAAGTCCCAATTGCAGGCATACAGACATGGGACTTTAAGACAGTTCCCTTGTTTAGGCTCATGGCAGGGTAGATATAGTGGCTCCATGTTATCTGGAGCAGTATTTGCATGAGAGATATGTCATCAGCTGCAGTTAACCTGCGTGTGTCTCAGAGCAAGACAAAGAGCATTTAAATACACCAGCTGGAAAGCACGTGCTGTTTCCTTTACTCCCTCCTGACCCTGACAGTCCCACAGTGTGCATCTGGGCAGGACTTGGAGCGTTCCAAGGAGCAGGAGGATTGTATGGCCTTAGGCCTGTCAAGCCATTTAGGCAGCTCTGGTGTGTCAATAATCCCCTCCTGAATTAAAACTGGGCAGCAGCTCCTGCTCAGCCTCTTGGGCACCCCTGCCTGCTCCATTCGATTTGCTCGGGGTTTGCAATGGCTTCATTAGGGGAGGAATGCTTTTGGGAAGAGAACTCCCTGGCCAAAGCTGCTGGGAGGCTGCTAAGGATTAGTCCCACCTCCCTGTCTCAGGCAGCATCTCTGGATAGTGCTTGCAACAGAAATCACTCCCCATTGGAACAACACACAAAGACATAAGCAGTGACTCCAGGTTATCCTGCATGCTGCCCGCTCCCTTTGGATGCCCAAGCACTCCTTTGTGCGGGCTGGGCTGGGAACATAGCTGGGGATGGGTTTATTCCACTGTCCCTGGAGTTTCAGTGGTGCCTGAGGACTAAGCCAGTCTGTTTCACACCACCCTGTACCAAAAGAGTTCCAGTGCAAAAGCTAAACCGAGAGAGGTGATGTGTGCTCCTCAGGCCTGAGGCCCTGCATCACAGCTCTCCTTGTTTTCTGGCTCTGCAGGAATGCAGACAGATATTCCAGCGTGAGTTTGCTGGCCCCTCTCAGCTCAGCCCAGGTGCCAGCCCTGCTCCTGCCTCCCTGCTGCACAGGACAGCCCTCACCACTGCAGCCCTGAAGGGCCCTTCCTGTGGAACCCAATGGCTTCAGCAGCAGCAAAGTCTGAGCCCTGTTTTGACATGAGAAAACTCCTTGTTTTCTTTAGAAGGGCCAAGCAATTCCCAGCTATCTTAAACTGCTGATGGCAAAAACTCTTTCCCACTCCTCTAGGGATATAAGTCCTATCCTGTCTCTCCAACCGAGGGAGACACAGCTGGTCCTGAACTTTAGGAGTGGATCTGCATGTTCATTAACTGCCTGGACAGTAAATTGAGTTTAAACATCCATAGCACTACTCATTTTTGTCTTCAAAGCTTTGGAAATCCATCTTGCTCTGCAGTGATATGGAGAAAACAAATAAAACAAAAGGATGCACATCCACAGAAATGTAGAAAATGTTGTATCTAAAAAACACATTTAACCTCAGCTGAAAAAACCAGAATAATATATGTCAAGATCTGCTTAGTCACTGAGAACGGAAGGATAAAACATTCTTGGTACATGGAAAGCAAAGCCTTGTGCAGCTTTGGTCCATGTTGGGAACTGTTCAGCAGTGACCAGGAAGGGCACACACTGCTGGGACGGGTGGGAAGCAGGCGAGGTGCTTCAGATTAACATTCTGGTGCAACCAGAGGGGCCCAGCACGTCTGAGTAATTGGCTGCAAATTGGCAGATGGTTGTGGTAAGAGGATTACCATGAATCAAGTTAGATGGCAAATGTAACAAAGCAATAGCAAGCAAAAATAACATTGCTTTTTTCATTCCAATTAAAAACTAAGTGAATACCAGTAGCTTTGAAGCATATTGAATGACAACAGCTTTTGATGTCATCCCCAAAGCTCCTCTTCCCTTTCCCATCTCCTGTCCTGACCTCCCTGGGGCTCTGTCCTTGCTGCCTCCACTTGCACAGAGTGTCTGGAAGTTTTTCCCTGCTGTATTGGTCCGACAGCAAAGGGGCTGCTGGACTGTCACAGGCAGAATTGCCCTTGAGGTGCAGCAAGGACCCCAACATCCCTTGTTCTTTACAGCATCACCAAAAAGGCTCATGAATGCAATGTGTCAGGCCTTGAGCCATTGCAGTGTCCCAGCCTCTGAGGCACTGGGGCACAGGGATTGTTTCCCCCCCCAGCCAGGGGCATTTCCTGGTGACTGCAGAGGGATTAGGTCTTGGAGCACAACTTTGCCTGGCTGGGGTCCCCAAGCCAAGCCCTGACAGCAACACCCTGCGAGGAGAGCTGGCTCCAGCTGCCAGACAGGGCTGCCAGCTGCTGAGAGCAGCAGCACTTTGGTGGCAACAAATCATCCCAGAGCAGTCCTGCCATGAGAGGGAGATGATAACTGCAGCCTGGTGGGGAAGGAGGTTTGCCAGCTGCCTGGGCAGTGCTGCCAGAGCCAGCTCTATCTCCAGCTGCCCATAGTAAGGAAAGCAGCAGAGGAGTGTGTGAGCCAAGACAAAAAGATAATCCTTGCTGTGGCTGCCTGCAGGTGGGGGAGCTGGCCTCTCTGAGGAGAGCTGCAAGGGGGCAAATCCCCCAGGGATGTCCCATTGGCTCCAAACTGCCATAAAGCTGGCTCTGCCGGCCAGCAGACAGCCCAGTTATAGCCTTGAAACTGGAGAGGAATGAGGACAAAGGTATCACTATAGAAATAAAACACATATCATCAGATACAGCTTTATCTGACACTAACATTAATGCAGATCTTCTCAAGAGTTTCAGTGGCCCCAAACCAGTCAGTCTTCAGAGGAAGAAAGTGCTTGAGATTTTGAAGGACTCTCTATATTCCTGTTCTTGGTTTTCTCCCTGAGCTGTGCTTCCCTTCAACTGACGTCTCTGATACTTTGTGTTTCTGCTGAAGCAAATAGATCATTGTGCTTTTGGTTAATTCAGTTTAAGCAGAGGTTGCTAGAAGGACTAAGCAGAAAAAATGCAGGAGGTTTCTGCCCTGGAAATGAGGCAGGAAAAGTTCCGTGGGAAGGGCTCAGGAAGCGCCGGGCAGCGCTGCCAGGGCTGCCCCGGGATGGATGGCAACTGCTGCACCGCCACCGTGTGGTGGGACTGGGGAACGGACCACGGGACAGCCACCGGGAGCGGAGCGGAGCGGAGCGGAGCGGAACGGAACGGAACGGAACGGAACAGAACGGAACGGAACAGAGCAGAACAGAACAGAGCAGAGCGGAGCGGAACGGAACAGAGCAGAGCAGAGCGGAACAGAGCAGAGCAGAACAGAACAGAACAGAGCAGAACAGAGCAGAGCAGAACAGAACGGAACAGAACAGAGCAGAACGGAACAGAGCAGAGCAGAACAGAACAGAACAGAACAGAGCAGAACAGAGCAGAACGGAACAGAGCAGAGCAGAGCAGAGCAGAGCAGAGCAGAGCAGAACAGAGCAGAACGGAACAGAGCAGAGCAGAACGGAACAGAGCAGAGCAGAACAGAACAGAACAGAGCAGAGCAGAACAGAGCAGAACGGAACAGAGCAGAGCAGAACGGAACAGAACAGAACAGAGCAGAGCAGAACGGAACGGAACAGAGCAGAGCAGAGCAGAGCAGAGCAGAGCAGAGCAGAACGGAACAGAACAGAGCAGAACAGAACAGAGCAGAGCAGAGCAGAGCAGAGCAGAACGGAACAGAACAGAGCAGAACGGAACAGAGCAGAGCAGAGCAGAGCAGAGCAGAGCAGAACAGAGCAGAGCAGAACAGAGCAGAGCAGAACGGAACAGAGCAGAACAGAACAGAGCAGAGCAGAGCAGAACAGAACAGAGCAGAGCAGAGCAGAGCAGAGCAGAGCAGAACAGAGCAGAGCAGAACGGAACAGAGCAGAACAGAACAGAACAGAGCAGAGCAGAACGGAACAGAGCAGAACAGAGCAGAACGGAACAGAGCAGAACGGAACAGAGCAGAGCAGAACAGAGCAGAACAGAGCAGAGCAGAACAGAGCAGAGCAGAACAGAAACCAGGGGCGGCGACACTGAGCCGTGGTTTAACTCGGCTCAGCTCGGGTCGGCTGTGCAGAGAGCAGGGTCACGGTGTGACCCCAGCCTGAGTGACCTCCAGGCCGTTTGGCCAAAGCCAGTGGGTGTCCCCAGGGCACGGGTGACCTCGCCACGCTGCCACCCTCCAACCTCTCCAACCTCCAAAGCCAAACACAGGTACTCAACCTCTGGGCTGTGTATCCGTGTCTGAATCTGCCTTGCAATGTTTCCTACACACCTGCTGATGCTTCTTTCTGCCTTACACATCTTCAAAACCTGACCAGTCCTTTGCCAATGTCCACAGATCACCAGAGGAACTGACAAAGGGATCATAGTTTCCTTTTCCTAACCTCCACGTGGACATGACCAACCTCTCAATTCTTTCAAAATTCAGCAAGGAGTGAGGAGGCCATAGGTGCAAGAAATGCCACTGAGTTCAGAAGCTTTACAGCAACAATTAGTACTGGAAATTGCAACCACTAAATGACCCTGGTTTATGCACTAGTGGCTGTGCCGTGGCCCTGCACTTTGCCCAGGGCAGGAGGTGAAGCTCAGCCCTGCAGTGCCCTGGGCAGAGCAGGAGCTCAGAGCTGCAGTGCCAGGGGCAGAGCAGGAGCTCAGCCCTGCAGTGCCCTGGGCAGAGCAGGAGCTCAGCCCTGCAGTGCCCTGGGCAGAGCAGGAGCTCAGCCCTGCAGTGCCCTGGGCAGAGCAGGAGCTCAGCCCTGCAGTGCCAGGGACAGAGCAGGAGCTCAGAGCCGCAGTGCCAGGGGGCAGAGTGGGAGCTGCTCCTGCTCCAGCCCCTCTCCCTGCTCAGAACCGGCCGTGCCTGCACAGCAGCTCCGGGCTGGCCACGGCCCGGTTTGGGCAGGGATGGTGCTGACAGAGCAAAACCAAACCCTGTATCCACCCCCTGCGCGATTGTGCAGGAGGCTACGGAACCCCGGGGTAGCCTGGGGGCTTCTATGTCACCTCTGGTTATTGCTGAGCGTGATGCAGTGTGACAGGCGGGGGGCTGGGGGAGAGCAGCTCACTGCGGGAAACACCAGCGTGGGACCGGGGCAAGGACTGACAGGACGTGACTGCCAGCGTCAGAGTTAGCTGAGTGAGGGAGAAAAAACACCCACAGGCATGTTCTTGAGCAACAAAGCCATTAACTAAGGGCCTGAGGTGTGATATGTGGGCAGTTCCAGAGCTGTTGTGGCCTTTGCCCATCCTCAGAGGGTCGGTGCCCGGCAGGGGCCGTGCGCTGCCCAGCCCTCCCTGGGGCTGGCACACAGACCGGAGCAGCAGGGACACCCGCGGGCACCTCGGGAAGGCTCCGCCGGCCCTGCCCTGTGCCCATGGCCTGCAGCTGCCTGTGCCTGCGCAGCTGCTTCACTCCCAGCGCAAGGGGAAATGAAGGCTGCAGCTACTGCTGCAGAAATTCCAGAAATTCCTGCTTCAGGTTGCCTGGGATGCAAATCAGGGTGCGAACCCGGGAGAACGAGTGCTAACGCTGATCTCTCCCTGCTTCCTCCCGAAACGATGGCTTGCTTTTTTTAAAGTAAATGCGGTTTACCCTAAATTTATCAGAAAAGAGCAGATAATCAGATTCCATCAACTGGCACATCTCCAAGCATTTAGGTTCCCGGGTGATTTCTGCATTACCTGGTGGGAGGGTCTGGGCAATCCTGGAGCAGGCACAGTCAGGCATTACCTGGTGATTCACTGCAATACTGGGTCTGAACAACCTGCATGGTTCTAATCACTGAGACCAGCCTGCTGGCACTCCCTTAAGGACTGTCTGAGTGCACGTTCCCTACCTGGAATGAAAACTTCTCTGTCTTTCAAAGGTACTGTTGTTTGAGCCTTCCCCAAATTCTGGTAAAATGTCTTTGATAGTTACTCCACAGTCAGGGACTTGTCACAGCACTTTTAGATCTCCAGGTGAGTTCTTCATATTCAAATTCAACACATACACTTTAGTTTAACCAAGAAGAAACAGATTATGGTTTTTTTTTTTCATCTGTCATCTCTTTATCACTCGTTCCTGGTGAGTGAGCAGAGAATTCATAAGGGGCAGATGCAGCTCTCAGCTCCAGTGAGGTTATTTATAGTGTGTTATTTATAGTAGCCAAAGCTACACCCTGGCTGCACACGCCAGGCACTTGTTACAGGCGTGTGCCACTTTCCTGAAGAAGTCTGGAATACAAACTCCTCTTGGATTTCTAGCACATCGCTGCGCTTTTAAATATTTCTGAGGTTAGAAGTCAGATGAACAGCTCTGTCTAGTGGCACTTGCAATAACTACATGAGAAGGTCGTTATTTCTAACAGAATTCAGTCCATGTGTTGAATCAAGTGAGTCTAAAAATAGCTGATTGGCTTGCTTTCCCACATGGCAAATGCTCCAAGTACTTCTGGAGCAAAGACATGGGATAAACATGTGAGGCCACACTCTGCCATGAGCTTTCTGTTCTTCTAAGAGCTTTGCTGCCTTTATTTAGTTTTCACCAAAAGCAATAAAAATCCCAGAGGCTTTGCCTTTCCTAAAGCTGTGATTGTGATTTGGAGGGCCGTGAGGTGTTTGGTGCTGATGTCCCAAATCCATCTCAGCTCCCCAGCCTGTTGTATGGCACAGTGACTTTGGTTTGGGTTTTGGGCAAGTTCCATGATACTGCTTTGTGTAGTTGTTAACAAATCCATGCAACTGGGGAAATGATTCTGGAGCCTGCCAGAACTTGGGCTGGGGGATCCCTCACTTGTCCAGTTTTAAGCCTGGACAGGTCCTGGTTCAGGTCCTGGATATGGAAGGTGACAAAGCCCCAGTTACAAACAGGACATCAATGTGCCCCTCTCTGTGTTTTAGCTCCCAGGATGTGGCCAGATGGTGAGTTACCTTTGGGCTGGTTGTTTCGTACAGTGAATATAAGACATATGATATTGGTTATTCCTTACAACAACCCTGTGGACAGCTTGCTACAGTCTGAAGTGTTCTAAAACACTGTAAAAATTCTAAATCACTTCAAATTTTCTAAAAAAAAAAAAAGTCACAAAAGGATGGGAGGTTTTTTCCCTGAAATATCAAAATTAATCATAAAAATCTTCTTTAAAATATTTCCTTTATTCTCATGATTTTGGTTCAGCAAATTCATTATGTTATGTATGAAATGAGAACAGCACCACACATAGAGGCTGGTGGCTATTCTGAAACAGCTTTGGGTTTCTGATGGATGCTCTGGGTGTGCACCTCTGGGTGTGCTCAGGCTGGCACAGAGCTGGTGTTCCACCTGGAGAAAGGGGACAGCAAGTGCTCGCTGTGTTTGCAGATGTCCTGATATCCCAGAGCTTTGGATGCCAGCCCTGCTAGCCTGCGTGTCCTGAGGTTCAGGTAAATGTGCCTTTGAAACCCGTGTGTACTCCCTGTGCGCAGAGCTCCTCATCCTCAGCAGCTCCCAGGTGTTCAGGCCTTCTCTCTGACAGGTCTGAGCAGTCTGACAGCCACCCCTGGGTCTGGCTTTCCTTCCCTGTCACACTGAGCTGCGAGCTCTGGGAGCCCAGAGCAGCCCACCTGCCTCCTCCACGCCCACCCACCCACTGACTCTTATCTACCCCAATTGCTGCTTAGAGAGGGATTCAAGCACACTTGGGTGTGAGATGTTGATGGGCAAACAACACCTTTGCATCAAAAGGGAAAATGGGTGTGAAGGGAGAAGGCAGTGAAGGTGCTGGGATTAGAACTGAGTGGTTTGTGTTGGATGTGTGTGTGTGCCTCCGTGTGCAGTGCTGCTGGGTCTGACACAGCCACCTGTGTTACCTGTCTAATCAAAATTAGCGAGCATGAATAACGAGGAGATTGCAGTAATTATTTCAGGGTAAGGATTCAGCACATATCCTTATCTAGTGACTTCATGTTATGTGGCACCGAGGTCAGAGCCTAAGGAGGGGAGTGAGCACACTGGGACTTGCTCAAGATTTGGGGTGAGCCACAGCACAGAGCACCCCTGAGGGTGCTACCCCTGTGCCCAGGTCACAGCTGAAGAGCAGATGCTGCAGAGATTGCAAAGCAAGTGGCACATTCTTTTATATTTAAATCTCTCTTGAAACAAGGAGTCTGCCTTTTCTTAGCAGGCACGGCTCTGCTCCTTAACCATAGCAAGCAGGTAGGGAGAGAAATAAAGCTGTGACTGGCTGAAAGTCATTTCCAGCATAACTTTCATATGGAGTCTAAACTTGCAGGTTTTTCTGAAATCTCTGATGAAGCCAACAGAATTTCCAAAGGAGTGCATTCCTGTTAAATCTGCTCCTCCTTCCAGCAGCATTGCTGCAACCCTGCCTCACTTTTCATAGCAAAGCCTGGAGATAAGGAGAGAAGTGGTCACAGAGACCTGTGCTTCCTCTGCCCGGGAGGGAATGCTTCGATTCCATTGCTTTCTCTGGACTCCTGCTTCTCCCCGGTTCCCTGCAGCTGCTTTTCTCTGTGTGCCACATCCCCCCGGGCTGCTGCCTTTCTCTGCCACAACCCAGACTGGATCTGGAGGACTGGGGTTTCTCAGTTATTTCTGTCCAGCATTTTGAAGCTGCAAGTCCTGGATCGTGTCTCCTTTCCCTCCTTCTCCCTTGTGCTGAGTTTTCTTTCTCACATCTCCTTCTCTAGGTTCTGACTCATTTCACTCTTTGTGAGCTCTCACTTGGCATCTCCCGTGCTGTCCGCCTGCCAATTCCTTGCAATCCCCACTGTCTCTCCACTATGTTACTTGGATGTCTGCCAGTTCTCAGCCTTTAAACTTCAGTATTTCTAGGATCTGCTCTCCTGAGATTTTGTCCTTTTTTTTTTTTAATTTTATTTCCTCTCCCTTTTTAATATTTCTAACCCTCTTTCCTTTGGCTCTGTACTGGAGTCTCTCTAGGCACAAGGAAAATAAGAAGGTTGTTTTGCGATCTGACTCGGAACAGATTGAATTCCGAAGGGTAGCGTAGAGATTTGTTTCAGTATGCTCCTGGAGGCTTTATTCAAAGTGCAGGGGCTCCCAGCTGCCTCTTTAAAGGGATAGCCTGTAGATTAACCAAAATTCACAGTTTTAATATGCTTCAGTGATCTATATATGTTAAACACTTTCATTTTTGACAGCCTTGGGAAAGGCGAGAGTTGTCAGACAGCGTTATTCCGATAATTTTATTTGGTGCTCTTCCTATTTGCTATAAAGGGCATTTCCCACAAACAATCAAGTACAACTGAACAAGGGAAGCTTGCTAATTTACAGGGGAGAAGAAATTCTGGGATATTTTCCCATGCCAACCCTTTGATCAGTACTGCAAATTTGGAACTCTTTATGGAAGGCAGCTCCTCTCTTCTCCTTACAAGCATGTCTCTGAGCCTTCCTTCAGTCTCACACCTGCTCTGAAATTCTGCTGCTGCTCTTCTGGGTCCAGTCCTATCAAAGGGCTGGTTTGGTGCTTTTTGATATAAAAAGAATGTGTGATGTGTTATCTGTGCCTGGTATCTGAGCAGGAGCTCAGGTGTGTGCTGGCCCAGCATTAGCCCAGGGCTTCCCCAGCAGCTCTCCCAGCCTCCTGGACACATGCAGGATCATGCAGGGGGATCCACACCCCAGCTCCCAGCCAGGAGGTTTATTTCTCTTTGCCTGAGGGTTCATATAAACTCCAAGTCCAGTAATAAACAGTGCAGCTTTCTCTGTCACAGGCTCTTGAATACTCTCCTTATGATTTAGTGTTTCTACAAATAACTGTTTTCTATTTACTCTCTGGAGCTGCATTGACAGCAGTGGGACTCTTGTTACAGTCTGTTGTGTTTCTTATTAATGCCACATGTGCTCATCACAGCTGAAACACTGCAGTGAATACCAGAGGAATTATGCCTTAAGTGGAGTCTGAAATGTAAATCTCACAGTGCTGCTCTCCAGTGATTCATCCAAACTGCTTTTCACTGGTTTGCTCCTCAAGTTCTTTTACAAAGACAGCCTGGTCTGTGAGAAGTGTCACTGAACTGTCACTGAGCAGCACTTGTGCTGAAAGCTCTCTGCAAAGGCTCCTGCAGCAGCCTCAGAGAAGGGAAGGGGCAGGAAGGTCCCAGAGCAGACACGGGGGTTTGCTGGAGGCAGGAATCTGGGACACAGCTGCTTCCTGCAGGGGTTTGCCCCAGGATGGCTTTCCACAGAAATGCCCCAGGATGGCTTTCCAGAACTGCTCCAGGATGGCTTTCCAGCAGTGCCCCAGGATGGCTTTCCAGAACTGCCCCAGGATGGCTTTCCACAGAACTGCCCCAGGATGGCTTTCCAGCAGTGCCCAAGGATGGCTTTCCACAGAAATGCCCAAGGATGGCTTTCCAGCAGTGCCCCAGGATGGCTTTGCACAGAAATGCCCAAGGATGGCTTTCCAGCAGTGCCCCAGGATGGCTTTCCAGAAGGGAACGGGGCACCAGAACTGCCGTGGATGGTGGCTGATTGCTGGGGAGGCAAAGGGGAAATCAGGAAAACCCTGTGCCTCCCTGTCCGTGCAGTGGAAGGCATCAGCCTCGGGAGCAGGGAGCAGGAATCAGGATGGAAGGCTGCAGCAGAACAGGACAGTGAGCACGAGACAGCTCAGGAGTCAAAAGCAAAGTGAGGAGAAACAGTGTCTGCAGCAGGGGGTCGCTGCAAATCATACACGTGTTGCTTGGGGGAGCTGTTTAAACCATTTATCTCTTACAAACTGGGGTTTTGCAAGGGATTTAATTGCTGCTTGGGTGAATGCTTGTCCCTGCAAAACACTGCAAAATGAAAAGAGCTAACAATTAATGTCCAATAGCAATTATCATACTGGGTGTCTTTGCTGCAGCTCTACTTCATGTGGGCAGAACTGAAATGGGATTGGGTCAGAAATAATTTAGCCTGCTTAGGAATGTGGGTTTTGGACTCTGATGAACTTTTGTTTATCATCTGTCTCCAGGTGAGATCAGTCAGATGCAGAAAAACCTCCGTGAATTCAGCTTGGGTAGCTTTTGAAAGCAGATGAGAAATGCTGTTAGGAATGAGTCTTGAGTTTCCAGGGAGGCTGGGGAGAAAGGCTTATCCGTTTATTATCCAGTACTTTAATCAGGGTCACTTTGGCTTTGCTGAATTTTATCTCCTCAAGGACAAGGAAATCTAACTTTCTCCATTTGCTTTTCACATTTCCCCTGCTGCAAGGCTTTTTTTTTGAAATATATTGTAAAATAAAGTGAAAAAAATATTGAATGTAATTCTTCTGTTGCTACCAGGGGAAGCAATGACCAAGGTCAAACACTTTCACTTTTTACACCTTCGAAGTTTTAGTCACACTACAGTCCCATCTGGAGACTTGTAAAGGTTGGTTGGAAACAAGCTTATCAGTCTAGGAATGTAAGTCATGAGCAACTTCAGCTCTGTATCTTCCACAGAATTTGACTGCAGCGGAAACAAAGGATTAATAGGCCTTGGATTCTGGTGTCCCAGATGCCACAGCGCTGGGGAGGGGATGGACAGTGCTCAGGAGGGGATGGACAGTGCTGGGGAGGGGATGGACAGTGCTCAGGAGGGGATGGACAGTGCTGGGGTGGGGATGGACAGTGCTCAGGAGGGGATGGACAGTGCTCAGGAGGGGATGGACAGTGCTCAGGAGGGGATGGACAGTGCTGGGGAGGGGATGGACAGTGCTCAGGAGGGGATGGACAGTGCTGGGGAGGGCATGGACAGTGCTGGGGAGGGGATGGACAGTGCTCAGGAGGGGATGGACAGTGCTGGGGTGGGGATGGACAGTGCTGGGGAGGGGATGGACAGTGCTCAGGAGGGCATGGACAGTGCTCAGGAGGGGATGGACAGTGCTGGGGTGGGGATGGACAGTGCTGGGGAGGGGATGGACAATGCTCAGGAGGGGATGGACAGTGCTCAGGAGGGGATGGACAATGCTCAGGAGGGGATGGACAGTGCTGGGGAGGGCATGGACAGTGCTGGGGAGGGCATGGACAGTGCTGGTGCCCTGCAGCTGCTGCTGGAGCTCATCCTGCTGCCCTGCAGAGCCCTGTACTGCAGCAGCCAGGGCAGAGGGTAAAGCAAAGAGCCTGACAGGAACTTTCTCTCAAACTGGGGACATCCAAACAGAGCACTTATTTACTAAAGTGATTAAGTCATCTGTTCATTTTCACTGACTGGGGCTTGGCCTGTGGATACAGAAATTGGAACTGCCTGTTCTTCACTTTGTTTTTCCATGTCTTGGACATTCTCTCTCCAGTCGTGTTTGTTCCAACTCATCCATTTCTCTGTAAGACAGTGTCTGTTTAGCAGTGGCTTATGAAATATATGAATCTCCAGGGCAGGACACTTCTCTCTGTCTTACCCTTAATAGGTATTGAAATGTATGAAATAATTCCCAAGTTGTTTTAGAATCATAGTAATTATCCCTGCTTTATATGTGATTATTTTAAAAAGGACTCTTTTTATAATTTATTTTTTATGAAGGGAACAGTCTTTAACAGTGTTTGTCACAAAGGCACATTTAAATCTATTCTGTTCCATTTTGGTCTCTCAGAACAGTCTTTTCACTTCTCCATAGAAAACAGGAATGGACAGAATGTGAAGTATGCCTGAGTGAAATGATGGTGCACGGCCTGGTGGAGAAATGGATCTTTTAAAAATAGTGTCCTGCAATCTTTCTCCTAATGGATTGGGAATGGGCTGTTCCGAGCTCGTTAATGTGGGGCTGGTGTAGCTGCCAGCTGAGCTGCCTCTGTTTAGCTTTGTGAAGAGCTTTCCCTACTGTATTTTTTAAATACAGAACTAAAACCATGCTGAGCTTTTCTTTTGCCCTGACAGGAGCTTTTATGTGTCAGCAGTGGCTGCTTTCCATTTGGTGTCCTGTGCTTCAGCCCTGTGCAAAGCTCAGTGTGCTTTGGGAATGCCAGCCTGGCCTCACCTCTGGTTACTGGGAGCTTCTGAAGGAACAACCCATTTTGGGATTCATTATTTGCCTGTCCTCCCTTTGCACAAACGAGGGGGATATCTGTCCCCTTTGGGAGGGAGTGGGACAGTGGAGAACAGCCCCTGTTTGTCAGTGGCAGGTTTGAGTGCTGTGTTCCCCAACCCCAGGGGCTGTCCGTGAGCTGCTGCTCTGGGGAAGCCCGGGCAGGCAGCTCAGCTGGGCAGAGGGCAGGGCTGGCAGAAGGAACCTGGCACAGAGGCATTCCTGTTCTAGTGAAGGTTTGTGAGAGTGTGAGAGCACACACACTGCAATGGACTAATGAAATACATGTGCTAAAAGAAGAAAAGAACCTGCATTAAGTTTCTTTTGCTCAGCACCAGGCCTGGCACTGCTGTGTGCCAGGTCAAGGAATGGAGAGCTGAGTGGGCACAGAGCCAGAGCTCCCCTTCCAGCCCTGCTTCCCTTTGGGATCCCCTCGTTCCACAGGGGGCTTTCCAATGCTCCTACAGCCCTGAAGGGTTTCTTGGATCCTTCCATACAGATCCTTCACAGCTTCTCCAGCAGCCCTGCTCCTGCTCAATGGGATGTGCCTGGTTCTGCCCTTGCAGCTTTGAGGGAATCTCCCAGTGCAGTGGCACTGTCCTTGTCCCTGCTCCCCTCTGCATGTCTTTCCTTTGCTTCCTTTTCTCTAGGGAAAACCATTTGTACATATAACCACAGATATCTAATAAAGTGCCTAAAATGCCCAATAATTCCTTAATGGGAGTCTGTAGAATAAAAGCAGTGTTTTCCTATTCATCCCCAAATAATGCATCCCTCCTCCCTGTTGCTGTGCTGAATGCCAGGGTGCAGCACCCTTGGTGTGAGCTGTGGCCACATTTCCCCTACACACTGACACAGTGAGGATGGGGAATTTACCCTGTCCTTGGCTCTGTGACAGAATCAGGATGGGGACATTGTCCTGCCCTTGGCTTCCCTGGCCTGTCCTGAGCAGGATGAGTGCTGCCACCAAGGCCTGTGGTAGCACACCAGAGAGATTCCCATGGCAGGGATGGAGCCAAGGGCTCACCAGCTACAAACGTGATTTTATGTTTTTAATGGATTAAGGCCATGCTTCTATTGAGCTTTCTGCCAAGGAAGGAAAGAACTACGGTGGTGCTTTATGAAAACAAGGTGAATGAGCAGATTTGGTACAGTCCAGGCTGATCTTGCTAAACAGACACAACCTGTGCAGGAGCAGAATAATTTATTAAAAACTGGCAATTAATTGAAGCATGGTGGGAAGACATTATTTGTGTGGGATTTATAAAGGCAAGGTCCTGCAGGACTGAGATGCATGAGACTGGAAAAATAGAACTCCACATAAAAACTGCGGATATTTAAACTGAAGACTTATTTCCTTGCTGTGTTTGACCTGTGTATGTGGTGACATAAAAGACAGGAGAGCTGAGAAACACTTATTTTTATTAGTTTTCTTTTCTTCCACAAAGCTGTTTTGTTCAAAATAGAAGCAGTGTAAATAATGCCAAATATATTGGTACCTAAATCCCTTCAGGTGCAGTAATGCAAGGAATTGATGAAACCAGGTATGGACTGTTGTTAAAACACACCTTTCTTTCTGAAAACACAATCATGCATTAAATCAATTTGGTAATTAAGAACTGGAATTTAACTGTATAAAGGACAAAGAAACGTTTCTAATTAAATTGTATTAATATTATGTGTTCGTTCAGAGTAGGACTCTGTGAGAAAGATTATTTTTGGACTGAAATTTTTGAGCAGACCTCCTTTGCTGTAATACATCATACTTCTAGTAAACCTCCTGTGTTTCAAAGATCAGCTTTCCAAATTTTGTGTCTCAGGAGCTTGTTCTTTATGTGGTTTTTTTTCCCTATTGAAAGCGTCTCAGTTTTTACAGCTTTAGTTTTGGATGGACAGTTACAGTGAGGGAGTTTGGTCCAAGAATATCAGTATGGTTTTTATCATTGTGATTGGGCTGCTCTGTTAATGGTTTACTTAAAACAAAGAAATCTTTGCTGTGGTGTTTGCTGCAGTCATAACTATCTGGAGTATTTCAAGTATTCCTAGCTTTTCACTCACAAGGATAAGAGCATCTGCAGCTGGCTGCCCTTTCGAATGTATCTTCCTTCTGCCTTAAATATTTCCCTTGGAATTCTCAGGAGCTTTGGGAATGGTTTTTTAAACTCTCAATCCCTGGCTGGCTGGAGCTGGACACCCAGCAGGCTGTTGTATCCTGTGCTCCAGGCAAAACCTGTTAAAATTATTGAAAAGCCTCCCTCAGAGCAGCTGGGTTCTGCCCTTGGGGGAGGCTGGGTTCTGCCCTTGGGGAGGCTGGGTTCTGCCCTTGGAGCAGCTGGGTTCTGCCCATGGAGAGGCTGGGTTCTGCCCTTGGAGAGGCTGGGTTCTGCCCTTGGAGCAGCTGGGTTCTGCCCTTGGGGAGGCTGGGTTCTGCCCATGGAGAGGCTGGGTTCTGCCCTTGGAGAGGCTGGGTTCTGCCCTTGGAGCAGCTGGGTTCTGCCCTTGGAGAGGCTGGGTTCTGCCCTTGGAGAGGCTGGGTTCTGCCCATGGAGAGGCTGGGTTCTGCCCTTGGGGAGGCTGGGTTCTGCCCTTGGGGAGGCTGGGTTCTGCCCATGGAGAGGCTGGGTTCTGCCCTTGGAGAGGCTGGGTTCTGCCCTTGGAGCAGCTGGGTTCTGCCCTTGGAGAGGCTGGGTTCTGCCCTCGGAGAGGCTGGGTTCTGCCCATGGAGAGGCTGGGTTCTGCCCTTGGAGAGGCTGGGTTCTGCCCTTGGAGAGGCTGGGTTCTGCCCTTGGAGAGGCTGGGTTCTGCCCATGGGGAGGCTGGGTTCTGCCCATGGAGAGGCTGGGTTCTGCCCTTGGAGCAGCTGGGTTCTGCCCTTGGAGAGGCTGGGTTCTGCCCATGGAGAGGCTGGGTTCTGCCCTTGGGGAGGCTGGGTTCTGCCCTTGGGGAGGCTGGGTTCTGCCCATGGAGAGGCTGGGTTCTGCCCTTGGAGAGGCTGGGTTCTGCCCTTGGAGCAGCTGGGTTCTGCCCTTGGAGAGGCTGGGTTCTGCCCTCGGAGAGGCTGGGTTCTGCCCATGGAGAGGCTGGGTTCTGCCCTTGGAGAGGCTGGGTTCTGCCCTTGGAGCAGCTGGGTTCTGCCCTTGGGGAGGCTGGGTTCTGCCCTTGGAGCAGCTGGGTTCTGCCCATGGAGAGGCTGGGTTCTGCCCTTGGAGAGGCTGGGTTCTGCCCTTGGAGCAGCTGGGTTCTGCCCTTGGAGAGGCTGGGTTCTGCCCATGGAGAGGCTGGGTTCTGCCCATGGAGAGGCTGGGTTCTGCCCTTGGGGAGGCTGGGTTCTGCCCTTGGGGAGGCTGGGTTCTGCCCATGGAGAGGCTGGGTTCTGCCCTCGGAGAGGCTGGGTTCTGCCCTTGGAGAGGCTGGGTTCTGCCCTTGGAGAGGCTGGGTTCTGCCCTCGGAGAGGCTGGGTTCTGCCCTTGGGGAGGCTGGGTTCTGCCCTTGGGGAGGCTGGGTTCTGCCCATGGAGAGGCTGGGTTCTGCCCATGGAGAGGCTGGGTTCTGCCCTTGGGAAGGCTGGGTTCTGCCCATGGAGAGGCTGGGTTCTGCCCTTGGGGGAGGCTGGGTTCTGCCCTTGGGAAGGCTGGGTTCTGCCCATGGAGAGGCTGGGTTCTGCCCTTGGGGGAGGCTGGGTTCTGCCCTTGGGGAGGCTGGGTTCTGCCCATGGAGAGGCTGGGTTCTGCCCTTGGAGCAGCTGGGTTCTGCCCTTGGGGAGGCTGGGTTCTGCCCTTGGGGAGGCTGGGTGCTGTGCTGGGCTCTGCAGCACTGGGAGCACTGGGCAGTGGTTAAAATGCACACAGCAGGGACTGGTGGTGTCACTGGTCAGTGTTTCTGCCTTGTCTTCAGATAGAACCTGAGCATTTGCAGTTCCTGTGAAGTTTTGGGGCTGAGGGCTTTCAGCCATGCAAGGAATGGCAGTTCCAAACTCAGTTTCCTCCTGCCCTGAGGTGCTGCAGTGAACGTTACCGTGGATAGAAATCAAGTTAAACATCAACAGCAAAGTAAAGAGGATCAGGGTACAAGCTGAACAGTTGCGTGCCTGTTTCATTAAGGCATATGCATGGTTTCATGGTCTGAAAACACCCCATTTAATTAGTGTGTTGCTCTTCAGATCATTAGTTCCTCTAAGAAATCATTTCTTTTTATCCCACTAAGAAAATGAACCTATAAAACCAAGCTGTTTCACTGATTCTAGGGGGTGACAGTTTGCACTTTGCTGTTTCCCTCAATGGCCCAAGGCCAGTGCTGAAGCTGCTGAAGGACTCCCCTCACATTGTATACTGATTTAAACTTGTACCTGGCATCAGCTTAAAAACTAATTCTAAATCAGCAAACTCCTTTAGGAGCATTTCCAAAGGAGCTGGGACATTCAGAATCCGTCATTGCAAGGCTGGAGAGGTGCATTGCACTGTCAGACCAAATTCCTTTCCCGGGAGCTTTGTTGTGCAGTTGTTGCCACGTCACGGGAGTCCACAAGGTACACACAAAACTGCACCCAGGGAGATCCTCAGAAATACAGATGGAAAAATCTTGTTTGATAAAAATGAACATTCTCTCCCCTCAGTACACAACAGTTCACCTCATGAAGGCATTTCTATCTGATTTTAACATCTCTGAGCTTAAAAACATTGGTCTGCTCAAAGAGCCCATGTAACTCACAGTGAGATGACTAAATCATGTACTTTGGTTATCTTGCTGCTTGAAGAATTGATTAATTATGATACAGAGTAAGTAGGTACTGAGCAAAGTGGCTGGTAACACATGTTCTTCTCTTCTGTCCTAGAGGGAAAAACATGTTCTCTATTTCCTTCCAGTGTCTGGCTTTTGTCACTGAAAACCACGGGATCATAAAGGGCACCACAGCATTCCCAGGGAACGCTGTCCATGGCTGCACTGACCCTGCATGGGGAGGTGCTGAGCAGGGCTGGGCAGTGCCAGCTGAATTCAGCACCCCGGGGCAGAGCATGCCAGTGCTGAGTGTCCCTCTTCTTATTTGTCTAAGCTCTTAAGAGAGAAAGAGCATGCAGAAACAAGAAGAACAGGAAGCACTGAGTCTCACAGCAAACTGCTCCTTGCAGTTCTCTTTTTGGGGTTTCCAAGCAATGAAACAAAAGGTTTCTCTTGCTTTCAGAGTGCATTTGAAAACATTTTCAGTCACTTTATTTCCCTTTCATCTCCTGAGAAACTGAGTAAAACTGTAAAGGAAACAAAAGCACTTTGACACCACAGATGAATCCGGAGGTATTTAACAGCACAGAACTTGCTAGGAAGAAGCCAGGCAACATTTTCTGAGAAAGAAATGTTTTTGCTGTATGCCTGGTACCTTAATCCACTCCTACCTTTTGTCTTCTATACCCCAGAGGAGCATAATTCAACATGAAAAAACCCCTCCTCACAAAATACACAATAGCAGCCTGTAAAACTGAAATGCAAAGCACAGTAAGACCATGTACAAACACGAGCAGTGCTGAAAACAGGAATCACAATCCACAGGCTCCTTCTCATCACTTCGAAGGCCACGGAGCAGGGTCGCTGTGCTGTGGGCACTGTGGGGGCTCAGTGCTTGCCGGTGACTTTCTCAGCTCCCCGGAGGACAAGGGCGGCAGTGCCGGGGCCAGGAGCAGCGCTGCTGCTGCTGCTCAGCCCGGGGGATGCTGCAGCTGCTGGCCCGCACCCCCTCCTTTGTTTCCATGGCCACCACGGGGATGCCGCCTTCCCTTCGCCTTCCAGGTACTTGTAAGGTCTTTGCAAAGCCGCTGGAGCTCGGAGCAGCGTGTCCTCACGCTCCGAGCCAGGCTCTTGCCTGTTCCAGCTCTTCCCAACTAGGTAAAATATGTGGAAGGACCCTGCCCAGCCTCTGCTCTGTGCTGGGCCCATGCTGACCTGCTGGAAGAAATCATTTTGCATGGCTCTCGTGCCAAGTTTTGTCAGAGGAACTTGAAAAGCATTTAAACTCTTTCTTAACGTTTATAAACTGGTTTATTCTCCATGGCAGTGATGCTGGGCAAGGCTTCTGCTTATTTTGGGTCCGCCCCTGCCTCTCTGAAAGAAAGCCTTTTGCAAGGTCTTGAGCACCTTCAGTTTGGTTTAAGGAATGAAATCAGTCCTTGACTGATTTTGAAACCGGCTAAAAAGCAATGAAATTGTTTTGTCTGTGGGGACTTGTTTCGGTGATAAAAGGAACAGTCTCAGCTGGGTTTGCTGCACAGGCAGAGTGCTCTGGCCATGCTGCTGCATCAGAGGCCTTGGCAAAGCAGGACTTGCCCTATGCACTCCTTTTATCCCTTCCTTTTGGAACCAGAGCTCCTCTTTTGGGAATCCGGTTTTGGCTCAGTGAGTGTCTCTACCCCCTCGTCTCTCTCTTTTCAGTCTTGTTAGAAGTGCTGTATGAATTCTCAGACTCTGACTGCTCCTGACCTGCTGCTGGTCCAGCTGAAGGGCTTTTCTCTCCTGCAATATCCTCGTTTACACACGCCCTCTCCTTCTGTCCTCCTCAGGACTGCGCCTATCAGGTCTAGCCTTTCAACTCTGTTCTGTGTGGTAGGTCAGGAAATAAGTCACAGTAAGGTGAAGGATGAAAAAAGAACTTAGATAATATGACAGAAATTATTTCCAAATGAGAAGAACACTGAAGGGACTGCTAGAAAATTAGAGCTTGGATCTGACTGGAAAGGAGACAACTTGAAACTGAGCGTAGAGAAACCGTAGAGCTGAATTTTGGCACGTCCAACAGCAGAATAAATCCCACTAATTAAAATGTATTTGAGCTAATTAGTAGGATCAGAGTTGAATTAGGAACACTTTTAATAACTTGGAGAGGAAAGATAATAAGAGAAGTGCCAATTTTTCAAAACGTTTAGGAAAGGCGCAGGGGGATGGGGAAATTGAGAGAGGCCTCTCGCTAAGCAGATCAGGGAATTGGGTCAAACTCGTGGTTATTTAGGTCCAATTAGGCCCAGAGCAGCCCAAAGCCCGGGCTTGTTGAAGTGAGTAATGAAGGTCCCCAGCCCTTGGCAGGCCCAGGCTCTGCACGCATCCATCCATCCATCCATCCATGCATAGTTTCCACGGAAGGACTGCAGCCAAGCCAGGCGTGGAGCCTGGCTGTGGGGAGTACAAATGGGAAACTGGAATTTAAGGGGGAAAGGCACACTTCAGAGCTTCAGCTCATTAGAGAAAAACAGACACAACCTTCCCGGCCTCGCACTCCAGATTTCCTCACTTTCTCATTCTGTTGCTATGGCATTCACAGAATTCCAGCATTTCAATGCTGCAAAGGGGGAATCTGGCACATAGCTGCAGGTTAATCAGTTGCTTGAAACTAAATCAGGTTCAGCATTTCTAAAATCTCCCCAATTACAGAATCACAAGACCAGTTAGGTTGGAAAAGATCTCTAAGGTCGTGGAGTCCAACCTTTGACCAACCTCTGCCTTGTCACCGAGAACTGAGGTGAGCCATTCCCTGGGGCTCGTGTATCTCACCTGAGGGAGTCAGGTTGGGAAAGTCTCAGCCTCTGTTCACGGCAGCTGCCCCATCTGCAGGGTCAGAGGGGCCTGGGGAGCCCCCAGGCAGCAGGGGGAACCTGGAACCTCCTGGAAGGGCAGGGCTGGCCAAGCCCAGGGGCTGCACAGGGCTGGGAGTCGCAGCCTGAGAGGGGCTGAGAACAGCTGACTGCAGAGTGGCAGTGATGTATCACACCCAGAAATTACTACCTATCAACAAGGAACAAATAAAAAACATTGGGGTTCTCCTTCTTTATTATTTTTATAAAAAAAAAAAAAAAATTAGTTATTTCTCTATGGGCAGAATGTTCACTCCTTAAAAAAAGAAATAAATGAAAACCACACCAAAAAACCCAGCAGCAACCAAACATAGGGAACAAGCAGCATCTCTTTGGAGACCTGCCCCTGTCCCCCTGTCACTTGCTGAGGCCTTTCTGTGCACAGCTGACAAAGGGAGAACAAAGCAGGCCCAGCAATCCAGCCCTGAGTGCACACACTGTCCGTGCAGGCTCCCAGCTTGCTCGAGTTTCTAATGGCAACCACAAAAACTCTTCACTATGGCAAGCAGTGCTTCCATCCTTTTGTGAGGAGATGTTTGAAATCCTGCAAACTCTTTAAATAGCAACATCTAATGAACTACAGTCGTCAGATTAAAGAGCTTTTATCTACATTTTCTAGGACTTTCTCTTTACTGTCTCCTATGGAAAGAATGGTCTTTGAATTACTGAGAGGAAATTCATTGTCAGAATTTTAAAATGGAATTGTAAAACTGGAAAAAATGTATATAACTAAACTGGAGGTGAAGGGAGACACTTCCCAGTTTCACAATTCTCTTTTAATATTCAGATTCATTTCATATTCACTGAACAAAAATTAGAAATAGATGTTACTTTTGGAAGTTTGATAGCCTTTGACAGAAATTACCTACTTTAATGTTAGACTGACCTAATCCTACTGGGCCTGAAGCCTGTGGGAGTTTTACTGGTGAATGTATTTGGAGATATAAACTGTGATTGGAAAACTAAAAGCAAAACCAAAGACAGACATACAATTCAAGCAAGGCAGGAAATGTTTTTCACATCGAAATATGAAATACACACACAAAATATGGTTAACATATTGAAATCTCAAATACTTCCTGCTGGAAAATTCCCAGTCTACTCCATCAGTGATGGAGCTGCCAGGTACCCCCTTCTCTCACAGAGGAGACAATCTCTGCCCCCACCTCTGAGGCAGTAAAGGAAGAGACATGATCAGGAAACAGCGCTGGGAAATTGGCTGGGAAACAAGTAATATCAGTCTAAATTAGCAAACCAAAGTTAATTTTACAATCACAGACGAGAATTTGTAACCTCCATGACAAGAGTGACAGAGGCAGCAGTACCTCAGTCCTCAGTTTTGTTTCGTGGCTACACTCTCTTTCTTGCTCTTTTTGTTTTCAAACCAGTTCAGCAGTAAAACAGCATCTTGTTTCAACTTTGATGCTCCATGGGCATTACCAGGTCCTTTATTCCTGGAGTACAATGAGATGTGCTTTCCCCCTAAAAGCTTTTAGTTAATGCTGCAAAGCTTTTTATTAGTGCTGGGTATTTTAGCAACAGCAAAAAAAAAAAAAAAAAAATTAAGAGGAAAACAGGAATAATTAAATGCCTTCTGCCATCTTGGATTGATTTACAGTTGAAATTTGGCTGAGCAGTGTTCAGAGTAAAGTCTCTCACAGCCTACATACAGCTGTAGAGAAAAGAAGGAGGGGGCAGGAGGTCGGAAGGCTCGACCCTTGCTGAGTGCTGTGGCTGGCAGGGCTGTGGGATCGCCTGTGTTGCTGCAGTAACCGTGTCCTCCTTGGGAAAATCCTGCTCCTTGCATTGGAAAGAGGCTCCCCTCCCTCGGTTCGTGTCCCTGGAAAAGCAGTGGAAGCAGTGACACAAGGATCTCACCAGGGCCTGGCTCTGTCACACTGACACCTTCTCTTTTCTTTGCTTGTGGTGACCCCTGTCACTCCTGTGCTTGGGAAGGGTTTTGGTGGGACAGAGGGAGCCTTATCCCCCTGCATGCTAATTGTGGGACAGAGACTTGCTCTGAGCAGAGCACGGCTGGCTCTTCTTCAGCTGCCTGTGAACAGGCCAGGGAAACAGAAGAGTTTCAGAAGAATGTTCTTTATGCTGCCAGCCCCGAGCTGGCACTTAATACAGCTGGGCCATGCAGCCCATTCCTTTGGGCATTAACCAGCAGCTGGGCACTTCTCCTGGAGCCACTCCACTCTCTGGGAGGCACAGAGGGGACAGATGTGCTGGCAATGCCCTGGGGAGGCCAGAGGCAGCAGGGATTGGGCCCCAGGCAGCAGCAAGGGTCACCTGCACAGCTCTGAAGCTGCAGGGCATGGCCAGGACCATGCTACAGGACACAAGCAGCGAGCACTGTGCTTGAGACATGAAGCATTTGGGTCCTAAATAAAGCCAGGTCTCACGGCTGGTTTTGCTCTTTGGTTGCACAGAGAGGCAAAGCGTGCTTCTGATGTGGATGTAGGGAGAAGATGAACAATCCTCCAGTTCCCTTGGGAGATTTTCAGGCAATAACCATGTTCCCCACTGAACACACCTGTGCACACCCTCAAACCTCCACCTGCCTCATGCTGGTTATGATACACGTGGGCTCTGGGGATCACAGGGTTTGCCTGCAGGCAGGTACCAAACTGCTTCTGCTTTGGTGCCAATTCCTGGCACCAGCTTTTAGGTCTTGTGCCTGGCCCATGGGAGGTTCACTGAAAACTCCCTCAGAAACGCTCCAGGTCCACATCTGGGTTCACTGGAGTGCTGTGGAGATGGGTGGAAAGCTTCCCTGCAGGTTCCTGCTCCCCGTGCCAAGGGTGCAGCACTGCAGGCTCTGTGCTGGGAGGGATGTGGCCCCAGGGAAGGACACACTGCCCTGCCTGCCTCGGAGCAGCTGAGCTCTGGGCACTGCTACACAACAGTGACTGGGCTGGGACTGCCTTTGCAGAAGGCTTAATAACCACATTCACACTTCTTTCTTCTCTTAAATCACAGAGCCGAGTTTACTCTTCTTATGATGGCAATTTTATTGTAAGGTTTTATTTCTCTTCTACTGTGCATGAAATGGAATGCTGAAGTGGCTGTTCAGGAATCAAAATTACTCCTGTAATTGTAGCACAGTGAATAAGTATGTGCAAGAGAATAATCTTGTAAAAGCTAATTACCTCGGTCATTAATAATTAGGATTTATGAGTTAAGTAATATGCTTCAACTGTATCCAATTCATTGGCAATTGCATGTGGAAAGTTGAGAGATAATTTTAGAAATAATCCATTGGCAAATCCCAAGTGACAACTAAACCAGCATCTTAGGCTCTGCCTGTGGCTTCTCCCTTCAGCTCTGGCTATTTGAAGCTGGAGTGGCAATTTGCAGTCTTGTCTCATTTGTGGACATAAAGATTTGTTCATTTTCATTTCTTTGTGCATTGCTTAATTTGATTCTTAACAAGATTTTTTTTTGTTTTACTGGGTTCTCCTGGCAGAAGAATTAATAATACTCCTGAAGTTTAAGTGCATGTACACAGGGTTGTGTGGTCCTTACATTTTCCCCTATACTTTTTTTCTGACTGTTAAACAGACTCAACATAAATTAAATTTTTCATATATTTAAAAAGTTCAGAAAGCACTTTCAATCCACTCCAATTTTTTTTTTTTCTGATTCAGTGATATATGAAAACTGGCAAATCCAAGTCTTGCAAGTACGGAGAGGACAATTACAAATCTAACAATCTTTTTTCTGTCCCCTCTCCCTTCAAGTTCAGCCAGCAGCCTAAGTGGGTGCCCATCTGCAAATAAGCAAGGGGTTTTGTTGAGCACCCTGTGCACAGCAGGGCCTGGCCTCCAGCATCTCCAAACATTCCAGCGATTTCTGCTCTGCCACTCCTGACGGGAGGAACAGAATCACACCCAGGTTTTGCCATTCGTGCGTTTGAGGGAAACCAGACAAACCCTTCAGCTTCGCCATTCAGCACTAGGGAAGCATTCTATATTGTATTTTACATTCCTAGCCAATGTGGCATTTATTAGTGGAGCTAATTTCTCATGTAAATGCTCCCTGTGCTGCACAAGATGGCTTTTAAAACACAGGAATACTTACTCTTATCCAGTGGAAGCAGAAGCAGATTTTAACTGTAGAGGAGCAGATAGCAAAGTAAGGGCCTGTTGTAATTACTGCAGAATGTAACAGAGCAGAAAACGCCCGTGTCCCTTTGTTTCAGGACTCTGAGCTGAAGCTCTCCCCTCCAGGGAGTGCAGGGACCCTTGGCTGGGCGGCTGGAACGGGCAGAGCTCGTGCCCTGGCACAGAAACGAGCATATATTCTGTTTTACTTTTTAAAACCTACTGTTCTCCTTCGATGCATGTTTAAGCTGTATGTTTTACCAAAGTCACAGCCAAGTTTCACCATTTTTACAGGCACAGGTTCTTCAGGGTGCTGCAGTTTGTCAGAATTCCCAGCAGATACATACATAGTCTACGTCCCATTTTTTCACCACAAAGCTGTTCCATTCGCAGCGTCAGGGCAGCCCAGGCGGCCCGGTGCCTCGGACGAACGGGCAGGTGTGGGGCACAGCCGGGGGCCGGTGCTGGCACCGTGCAGGGCTGCGGCACGGCGGGATGGCACTGCCGGCTGGGCCGTGTGTCAGGCGTACGATGAGAGCCCTTCCCCGGCAGGACACCTGCGGGTCCCGGCTACCGCTGCTGGCAACGGCGGGGCCGGGAAGCACCGCCCGTCCTGCCCGCGGCTCTCCTCACCCAGCCCCGCGGCACCGCGCCCCGGCCCCTGCCCAGAGCTCACCCCGGCCCGGCACGGCACGGCCCGGCCCCGCCGCCGCTACCTGCGCGGGGCAAGGCACAGAGCGGGGCCAGCCCGGCCCGGGCGGGCGCAGGGGCTGTGCCGGCGGCGGAAGCGCCGCTCCGCCCGCCCCCAGCCGAGCCGCAGGTGGGGCGGGAGCGGCAGCGGCACCGGGAGCGGGCGGGGCGGCTCTGCCCGGCCCGACCGTGCCCGGCCCTCCCCGGCCCGGCCCGCGCTGGCCCCGCGCCCGGCGGGGCTGTGGCGGCGGCCGAGCCGCGCTCCGCGCCCGCCTCCCCCGCCAGCGGCGCCGGGCGGGCGGCGATGGACGGGCAGCCCCCGGCGGGCCCCGCCGCGCCGCGCTGGAGGCGGCCAGCGACCCCCCGCCCGCAGCCCCTCGCCTGGAGCAAGCCGCGGCCGCAGTCGTACCAGAGCCCCAGCGGACTGCTCGTCACCGACTTCCCCGTGGAGGACAGGTGCGCCTTCCCCGTGCCTCGGCCCGCCGGCAGCGGCAGCCCCGCGCCCGGCAGCCCCGCCATGGGCTCGGTGTCCAACGGCTCCGTGCGGCCGCCGGGCTCCCCCGCGCCGTCCCCGGAGCGGCGCTCCCGGCTGCTCGCCCCGGCTCCGGACAGCCCCGTCGGTTCGACCGCCAACGGCACCATTTCCCCGCCGGGCAGCGGGCAGGGCCGCCGGCCGCCCAGGACCGCGGGGCCGCCCGCGCTGGCCCCGCAGCAGGAGCGGATCGTGTTCGGAGCCAGCGCTCAGCCCGCACCGTGCCCCCGGGCTGCCGAGCCCCCGGAGGTGCCGAGGGGCTCCCCCGGGAGCGGCAGGGCTGCCGGGACCCCGGAGGTGCCGGGGGGCTCCCCCGGGAGCGGCAGGGCCCCCGGGCCGCCGGCGGAGCCCCCCGCGCTGCTGAGCACGCACAGCCCCGCGGCGCGCAGGGTGGGCTCGCAGCAGCTGATCCCGCGCAGCCTGGCCGAGAGCCGGCCCGCGGGCCGCGCCCAGGGCCACGAGCGGGGCCTCAAGGTGCGCAGCCTGGTGGAGACCCCGCGGCTGGCCCTGGGCAGCGACCCCGAGGACGAGCCCGAGGGCGGCCCGGGCGCGCTGCGGCGCGGGCTGCGCTCCACGTCCTACCGCCGGGCCGTGGTGAGCGGCGTGGACCTGGACGGCTCCGCCAACTGCAACAAGAAAAACAGAATGTCCCAGCCCATCCTGAAAGCGGTGGTTGAAGATAAAGAGAAGTTCTCCAGCCTGGGGAGGATAAAGGTGAGGTGTGCTGATGGGTGAAGGTGTTGGCTCCGTGCGAGCGTGGCCTGCTGATTTTGCGTTTTCTGTGAATGCTGGGAGTTTTCAGTTTGTTTCTTTGCTAACACAAAACTTTTCGTAGTTACTGTGAGTTTCAAAAGTGCTGCTTGCCAGGTGAGGTGTTGGAGGTGGCAGGCTCTGTTTAAATCCAGGAGGTTCAGAGCCTTTTCTGGCTGCCTCCCGTTTGCCTTTCCTGCTGGGTTCTCCAGCTTTGACAACCGAACCAGGGGCTTAAAACCTGTGTCCCAGAAAGGAGTAAACAGGAAAAAAAAAAAAAAAAAGAAAAATAAAAAAGGGGGCATTGTTTTAATAAAGTCTGCAGGCTAGCTAGAGACAGAAAAATTAACTTCCTCCCTCACTTTTCTATCTGAGACATCACTTTTAAAGTATTTTTAAAAACCACTGAGTAATTTTTAAACTAACAGAAATCCCTTCTGGTATTCTGATTCTAATGCCTGAAAGTAAAAGCAGTATGCCTGTATTTAAATCTTGGTTGTAATCCCTTAGAATCCCGTAGAAGACTTACATTGAATGTTACTGTATTAAATTATAAAGACATACTGATAGTGCTCTTTTACTTATCATAGTGTAATATTGTATTGCCTTGTTTTAAATGTAACTTGTTACTGTATGAAATGTATTCATAGATTTCTGTGTAATAAAGTACAGCAGGCTAAGAGCTGATGCTGTAGCTTTTAAAATCATTATCAGCTTTATGGCAGTTTTCAGCCAGTGTAGTGCGTGCTTCTGTGAAAACACTGCAAGCGGTGAAACAGGAATTGGTGAAATTGTGAGCAGCTACCCAGTGTGGGGTAGTTTGCTTTGGTAGTAGATTTAAAACAGTGAGTTATGTTTAAGATGGGAGGACATGGCACTGTCCTCACAGAGTTCTCTGCAGGGCAGTGTTTTATTAAATAGACTCTTGGGCCCTGGGACTTGCTGCACCAGAGCAGCTGTTTCATTTCAGAGGCTTGTTGTGCTCTCAGAAGGCTCCTTTACAAAGTGCTCAGAGTGGTTTTGTTTGCAGAGAGTGGAAGGGCAGCCTCTCAGTGCTGAGCCTCTGCAGAAAGCCCTGGGACAGAGGGATGAGCTGCAAGTTCACTGAACCCTCTCAAGCCAGTGTAGTGTGCTTTTGAAACACAGGGAAAATACATCTAAGCGAGGCGTGAGAGAAATGAAACTAGAGTAGCTTTTCACTTTCTCTGGTGACACAGTTGTTTTTACTCAACTCTTGTCTAATATCCAAAGTTTACAGATCAGAGCCTGTTGATTTGGTGCCCAAGTCTTGAATAAAACAGACATTCTTGTTCCTGTGATTATTTTGCATCTCCTCCTTCTAACCTACGTGTCTTCTCTGTTAAAATTGTCTGCAGAAGATGCTGAAAGGACAAGGGACGTTCGATGGGGAAGGTGAGCCCTGTTCTGTTAATAACTCCCACGGGAAATGAGCCCCAGGATCATTCTGCACACTTGCATTGTATGGAGTCCAAGACTCAGTGCCTTGTTTTTCAGTAATGTGACTGAGATGTGGGACTATAATTCTGGCACTAGATGTACCTTAGGGATATTTTAAAGACCATGGAGTGGCAGATTAAGAAGGTGTGTCAAGGGCTTCTTTTCCACTTAAGCTCCTTGTCCCTCCCAGAAGGTGAGCTGATGGCTGTGTTTGCCTCAGCCCTGACAGTTCCATAGTGGGCTCCTCCACGTGGGACTGCCCTCCTGCCTGTTCCTGGGACTCTGCCCAGCTGCAGGACATTTGATCCTTTATGGGTTTGGGGCCATCCCTGCAGCACACACCTGAGTCCTTTCTCTGGGCTGGGGGTTCACACAGCTGCTTCTGCCTTCTCATCAGCTCAGGGTGCTGGGCTGAACCCTTGCGCTCTCTAAGCATTTTCTTGCTACCTAGGCTTCAAATGTAAGTGTCAGGAAAACACTGTCTGTGGAGCTCTATTTTTGTGTTACTCAGTGATTCTGGGCTTTGCCAAGTTTGCTGCTTTTCCCAATATTCCAACAACAAAACATCTATGATGAGTCCACAGCAGTCCTGTTATAATAACTGCTACTCTCTTGGCGTTTCTCTGTTTAATGCCTCTTTGAGGTCATCTCAGCTGCTGGGTTACCTTCCTCTTGTTTCTGTTTGCAAAGCTTCCCACTGTGTTCTCTTTGTATCATCCCCTTTCCTACTCTTTATTTTTCTCTCTTCTCACACTATCCTCTGATGATGCTTCCAATGGCTCCTTTCTGTCTTGGATGATCCCAGCTAATACCTTTCCCTGTAATGCCTCCCACAATTCAGTTGCTGTAACAGGTTCCTCTGTTAAAAGTGTATGAACTCTACAGACCCTTCCCCAAGAACTGCTCCAAAGGCCACACCTGGTCTAGCACTGGGGCAGGGCTGTAGGTCTGAGCAGGTGGGACTGCAGGAGCTGGGGCCCTGCCTGGAGCAGCCAAACTTCCACCTGAGTTCCCTTTCTCTTGTAGGGGAAGATTGGATGTTATCCAAAGCCTGGCCCATCTAAAAGTACCCTTCAGAGCCTGCCTGCTTAATGGCTTGATTTGTCTGTGGGTTTTCCTGGTGTTGAGTTTCTGTCCTTGCTCACTGCTGTTGCTGGGGGTGTGTGGCCAGGAAGGTTGGGAAGCAGCAGGAGTGCTCCATGCCTGTGTTCCTTTGCCACGATAGTGCTGAATTAATGATGGCACAGCTCAAATACACGATGAGTGTGTCTGCTCTTAAGGTTCAGAGGTCTTGTGCTTACTCAGGCTGTTAACTTTTGGAATAGTTCTGACCTCAGATCCATTGTGAAAAGTGAAATGTGAAGACAGTATTTAGAGTTGGACAGCAGAAGGGTTGGTGCTTTTCCTGGACATGATAATAGTGAGACCTGCAGATCAGTGACTGCTCCACTGACACACAGTCCCATTTTCTAATTGCTGGTTAATTACAGAACTGGGGACAGCAAACCAAGGAAGAAAAAATTGTTTGCTATTTTTTTCTTGACAAAGGCCACATCTGTTCTTTAATTCGGTCTGGGAGGATCTTTGGGTACAGTGATCCATTGTCACTGTACTGCACCATTGTCCAGCCCAAATCAGTTGCTATCTTTGTCTCATGGAGTGTGAGCAGCACAGTGACACTTTGGTTTCTTTCATTGTTTGAATGTTACTTTAAATTTATACGAGGGCAGCTAAACTAACTTTCTAGCAATGACTGACATACTGTTGTTACTTGACAGAAAATGCTGTATTATATCAGAACTATAAGGAAAAAGCTCTGGACATAGATTCTGATGAAGAGTCTGAGCCCCAAGAGCAGAAGTTGGATGACAAGGTTGTTTTTCACTATAAGCCCCTGAGGTCGACGTGGAGCCAGCTCTCTGTGGTGAGTTGTGATCCTTGTATGGCCAGAGACAGGATCTCAGGGGGGGCTGAAGCAAAGTCTTCTCTTAGTCGCTGCTGGAGTTTTTAGCTGAAATTTGTCATCATCTTTTTCATCTCATAAGAATTACATGCAAGCCCCAGTCAGTTGCTGGTCTGTTTTCACATAAAAAACAATGAAACCAAGTTCATTTTTAGAGTCCTGTATTTGGCAAAGACACAACTTTACCGATTCATTAAAAAAAGGGTTGTGTGAGTTCAAGAAAAGGGTGAATTATACTAAAGGGCTTCAGTTAGTTACAAACAAGTTGCTGCTGAATTGTGCTAAATCACTGCACACCAGCTCTTAAGCTGACTGGGGTGCAGATGTTTAATGGAAAGCATTTTGAGAAGTGGAGTGGGGCTGGTGGTGCTGTCCCTTGCACAGGCTGGGAGGTGTCTGCAGGGCTTTGGCAGAGCAGCATCATTAAACAAAGTAAATTCAGCTGTTCTCGTCAGGGCTGCAGTCTCGCTCCTTCCCTGCTAATAACCTGACAAATGACTGATAACAGCTGATACTGCCACAGCTCTTTCTCCTACATGTGGTTTTGGGACTGAAGGAACCATAAAAATTCTGTGTTTACGTGGTTATTCTTTGTTCCTTTCTGTGGCTTCTGGATCCCTCCAGAAATGAAGGCTTTGGGGTTGTTTGTGACTTGTAGAATGTTGTAGGTGCTCATCTCTGGCATTAAAGAATTATGCCATGACAAGATCACCTGGAGTATTTGACCATCAGCTCTGTATATCCCAGTAAATGAGGGATTAAGCCTCAAGGAGATCCCCACAGGCTGGTTAGATGGTCTGATTAGCAGAGCTGTCTTACAGACAGCTGTAAGGCAGCTGATGACCTTCTGCAGTTTCAAGTATTGAAAGATGAATCTCTCTGTTTCAGTAATTATAAAGAAGGCAAGACAATGTGGTTTTGAAATGATGTGCTTTAATTTTCTTTTTCCAACAATCAAATACTTAAAATACAGTTCATTTGCTTCATGTTGCAAAAAAAAGTGTTTATAATGAAGTCAATTTGTTTTTTCTGCCTTCTGGGCAAACTAGCAGTTAAATGCTCAACAGCTGAGGCATTTTGGAAGGAATGCTATTTAGTAATAATAATGATAATTTCAAAACACCAATTTACTTTGAGGCAAAAATAGCATGAAGACCCTCTCAGGAGGAGAACTGTTCTGTGCTGTGCTTCACTTACAGAAACCAACTTGTTCTTTACTACTCCTCACACAGAAACTTGGGCACTGTCAGTATTTGATTTACAAGACTGGAAGTGGGGAGTATATGGGAAAAGGTGGTGCATGGAGAAAACAAAATCTGGGAATCTGAGACTTGTAGTGACTGTGTTTATAACTCTGGAAAAATTACATGCTGTCAATGTGGATTCAAAAGTTAAAAAGTGAGTCTGGAGTTGTCGTGGGAAGTCAGCTGGAAAATGTCAGCCCTGGGTTTCAGCATATGCTAGGAAAGGAGGAGGATAATGTCTCTGGTGTTTATTAGCAGTGCCTGTGCTGGGGAAGCCAGCAGAGAGATTTCCCTGGGCTGCTGCAGCTCCAGCCACCTGTGGTTGAGGGGTAGTGCCCTTCAGGTATGGAGTTGTCAAATTCTTTATGATAACAGTAATAAAAAGGGTGTTTCTGTCTTCCTGAAGTGTATTCACACGTGTTGATCTTGGTTGTGACTGGTTTCTCATTCATGTAAAAATCAGCTGCTGTCAGTGGCTTTATGGAGCCACTCCCAGGGTCACTGTCCAGGGTCACTGTCCAGGGTCACTGTCCAGGGCTGTCTCCTTCCATGGCCACTCCCAGGGTCACTGTCCAGGCTCACTGTCCAGGCTCACTGTCCAGGGCTGTCTCCTTCCAGGGTCACTGTCCAGGGTCACTGTCCAGGGCTGCCTCCTTCCATGGCCACTCCCAGGGTCACTGTCCAGGGTCACTGTCCAGGGCTGTCTCTGTCCAGGGTCACTGTCCAGGGCTGCCTCCCCTCTGTGGTGCCAGCCCAGACCCTTGGTGTGAGTGTCTGGGGCTGTCAGGGCTGATGTCTGCACTGGCTCCCCTTTCTCTCCCCACAGCAAAGGGTTATGGTCACTTTGGGTATGGTGCAGCCACATAGTAGATTCCTGGTGAGTTCCCCCCCTTCAGCACCTCCTTGTTTTGAAGGAAGTTTTGTCCCTAACCAGGGTTCCCCTGGCCTCCTTTCATCCTTTGCTTCTCCCCTCCATGGTTGAATTTCCCCAGTCACTGCTGGGGTAAAGCCAGTCCAGTGTGATGGCAGCAGGGATGTTGGGCCTCTTCCATTCCTTCTGCTCATATTCTTAGCTTAAATGAAGTTTGGTGGTTTTTTTTTTTGTGGGTTTTTTTTTTTTTTTTTTTTTTTTTTTTTTTGCTTAGTATCACACATGGGACATTTTTTAGGTTATTTCAGCTTAAACATTTTGGACATGTCAGAATTAGGTATTGAATTTTCTTTGGCAGAAATGGCCAGAGCAGCGTCCGTATCTGGGCCTCTGTCTTTTGGGAGTGTTGCTGTTGATGGGGAGTGTAGGGCTGGGCCCTTGGCCTGTGAGTTCCTGTGCCATGAATTCCTGTGTACCTTGTGGGACACACCCGTGTGTGGCAGCAGTGACC
The DNA here is from genome assembly GCA_027886175.1 of Phylloscopus collybita. Lineage (NCBI taxonomy): Eukaryota > Metazoa > Chordata > Aves > Passeriformes > Phylloscopidae > Phylloscopus > Phylloscopus collybita. Next base: position 802,675 of record JAJNNQ010000003.1, read on the forward strand.
ACGAAGCACAGCTGCAGTTTGGAGCAGGAATTCACATTCCCCATGGGCTCTGGCAGTGTCTGTGTTAACAGGGAGCACTGCAATCTGGGGGATGTGCTCATAGGTATTTCCTGGGTTGGTGTGTTTTTAGAAAACTGCCACTGCATCCAGAAAAAAAGTGACACTGCTGCACTTCCTTGGGAATGCTGTGAAGCTTTCAGGCTGCTGATTAAAATGTGCTTTAATAGAAAGACATCTAATTAGTTCTTGCTCAGTATCCAGAGGTGTGTGCTTGTGGTGCTGTGGGAATCTGGGAGGTGTGTTCCAAAGGACAGTGCTCCCACACTGCAGTGTTGGTGTTGCTTTCACAGGCATTTACCTGGGAGTCTGTACTTTGGTGTGCAGCCCAGAGTGTGGCACCTCTTTGCTCCTGCTGGCCAGCATTGCAGGGCCTGCTGTGCAGCAATGAGATGAGGAATCCTTGGAAATCTCAGGGAACAGGTGGAGCAAGAAGAGAAAGCTGTTGATGATAGTATGTTAGGAGCTTCTGGAGAAGGCTGACAGAAATGGCTGTGAGGTCTTGTGTCTGCTGCACAAAGAGAACAGAGCTCTCCACGTGTGTGGTGCTGTGCCCCGTTCCCCCCTTGCCCTGGTGTCCCTCCTGATCTGGGTGCTGTGTTTGGAACTCCCATAGAGCCAGGTCCTCCTTGATGCTTTGCTTTCTAGGTTTTGATAGTCCTGTATCTCTTTTTAATCACATTTCCCCACAAAAAGTATTAAAAATATCGATTGATTTGTTTTTTAGGTGAAGAAGAATGGACTGTCAGAGGCAATCAGCCAGGAAGAAAGGAAGAGACAGGAGGTACTCTGTGCTTTGGGGCTGGCTGCTCAGGGCTCACTGCACACCTGGGGCAGCACTCTGCTTGTTGATAAGAGTTCATGGCTTGGCTTCCTGCCCTCCAGTGAAGTGTCCTCTCTCCTCAGGGAGCACAAATGCACCAGTGTGTGCTGAGGTGCCTGTGTCCATGCCAGGGGCTCCTGGGGTGCTCCCTGCACCAGCCTGGCAGCACCGGGCAGGGGGTGACATTAACCTGCAGCTCACAGAGTTTTTATAGCAGTGAGGAGCAAAGAGCAGCTTGTACAGAGCCCCCTGGGCTGTGCCTACCCCTGTGAGCAGTGCTGGGCACCATGGGCCTGCTGGTCCCTGTGCCCTGCAGCAGGGCAGGGCCTCCCTGCTGGCAGCAGCAGCACCGGGGGCTTGTCTGTTCTCTCTCTGTCACCTTTGCTCCTTGTGTCCTCTTCATCCCTTTCCTTTTCCCCTTTGCTCCTTGTATCCTCTCCATCCACTTTCCTTTTCCCCTTTGCTCCTCTCCATCCACTTTCCTTTTCCCCTTTGCTCCCTCTTCATCCCTTTCCTTTTCCCCTTTGCTCCTTGTGTCCTCTCCATCCACTTTCCTTTTCCCCTTTGCTCCTTGTATCCTCTCCATCCACTTTCCTTTTCCCCTTTGCTCCTTGTGTCCTCTCCATCCACTTTCCTTTTCCCCTTTGCTCCTTGTGTCCTCTCCATCCACTTTCCTTTTCCCCTTTGCTCCTTGTGTCCTCTCCATCCACTTTCCTTTTCCCCTTTGCTCCTTGTGTCCTCTCCATCCACTTTCCTTTTCCCCTTTGCTCCTTGTGTCCTCTCCATCCACTTTCCTTTTCCCCTTTGCTCCCTCTTCATCCCTTTCCTTTTCCCCCTTGCTCCTCGTGTCCTCTTCATCCCTTTCCTTTTCCCCTTTGCTCCCTCTTCATCCCTTTCCTTTTCCCCTTTGCTCCTTGTGTCCTCTTCCTCCACTCTCCTTTTCCCCTCTGCTCCTCGTGCCCTGTTCCTGGGCTGTGCCCTCCTTCCTGGCTGCAGGGGCTCTGCCAGGGCAGTGGGAGCTGTAGCCTGGCCTAGGCAGCCTTGTCCCTGCAGCCCCTCCCAGGTGTGTCCTTGCAGAGGGAGCCCTGCAGCTTTACCTGCCATGGCAATCTGCCCCAGTATTTCAATCCTCTTCAGGACATACCTCAGCCTCCTCCTGCTGGGAGGCTTTTGAGACAAGGCAGATGTTTCAGTCATATCCTTTAGGAGCCTTAGGTCTGTGTTTCCTGGAGCCATACTTGCATCCTTTCACAAAGAACAAGTTCTTTGGATGCCTTTTAAATGTAAAGTCTTTAATGTCACCAAAAATGTTTTCATGCCTGAGGGATTTTTATTTGAATTTTAGAGGCCAATTCTTTCAGTGGGAGCCTAAATAAATATTTTTAAGCTGTAGTTACATTACCAATTCATGCTTTTTACTGTATGTCTTTTAAACTGCCTTCTATCCTTTATTCTTTATCTGTTCTTTAAATTGCTTTTTAGAGCCCATTAGATTATTTTATCGTTATATTAGATACATTGTCACTGCAGAAAAATATATTTGTTTGTCTTCTGCCTTGATTAATGTCCAAGTCCTGTCTTCATACACATCCCATCTTTGAGAATCTGTCAGTGAGATGGATCTGCATGCATATTTTGGTTAAAGAAAATGTGCCACAGACTGATTTGAGCTAAAATGATTTTCAGTAGGTCTTTCCTTGCAAGCCTGAAATCCCTGTGTGTGTGTGTGTGTGTGTGTGTGTGTGTGTGTGTGTGTGTGTGCCACCTGCAGGGTGCACCTGGCCCCCTGAGAGTGTCACTGTCCTCGGGGCCCACACGTGCCCTGACCCTGATCTGGTGCAGGTGGACCCCAGGTGGCTCCAGGTGCCCTCCAGGAGCACCCAGCAAGCACCAGGGAGTGCCCCCAGCCCCTGGCTGTGTGTCAGGCACCCTTCTCTGGTTTTTATTCTCCAGAATGTGGTTGGGTCACGCTGAGGTGATGCTCTCTCCCTTCCTTGCACATCAGAAGCAAAGTGTCTGCCCCATTCCTGCCTGTGCTGAGGGCTCTGCTCCCAGGCTGGGAAGAGCTCCAGGGACCTCAGCCCCCAGCCTCACTCCTGTGCTCTTGGGGTCACATCTGGTGTTGAGCTGTCTTCAAACTCCTGCTTTGCAGTTGCATTGGAAACTCTGAATATAAAAGACTTTTCTTAAAAAAGACTTTTTTTCTAGTATTAAATCACTTATTTCCAGTTAATGATGCAACTGCTGTAGAGATGAATATTTAAGTCATAATCTCTAGCTTACATCCAAAACTTTGCTTTGCACCCCTGCTCAACATTTTCTTTTTGTTTTTAAGGAAAAATGCCCAGTCACTATTAAGTCTCTTATTTTCCCCCTCCACTTTGTAGGCAATATTTGAGGTGATATCTTCTGAGCACTCCTATTTGCTGAGCCTGGAGATTCTGATCCGGATGTTTAAAAATTCCAGGGAACTGAGCCTCACAATGACCAAAACAGAGAGCCACCACCTCTTCTCCAACATCACGGATGTTTATGAAGCAAGCAAAAAGTAAGTGTGGCCTTTCTGTATTTAACAGAACTGTACATCCCTGAACAGACCAGCAGGTTTCTTTTTGGAAGCTGAGTTACCCATTTTAGTGGTGACCCTTTCTTCCAAAACTCCTGCTGGTTTGAAGATGCAAAGTACCAGTGGCAGAGATATGCACAGGAGTGTGAGCAGGGCTGGCCTGGGATTTTTGTCTCTGAGAATGGGGAGGGAAGGAAAGCACAGAGTGAATCGTGGTGGGAATCAGCATCCTTCAAATCCAACCAGCTCTGAGCTAAATGCTGGCCAGGCATTCAGACCCAGTCCTTACAGGGCATCAAATAAAGCTGAGCCTGCCTTGCTGAGCTGTTGGATTTGGGCTGCAGTTTCAGACTTGCCCTGGAGAGCTGGCTGGTGCCAGGTGCTGCAGAGGCTGCTGTCCCAAGGCCTGGCTGTGCCCTGGGACTGTCACCCCTGTGTGAGCACCGGGGCCTGGCTCTGCTGCCAGGGGCAGGAGCTGCTCTGCTGCTGCTGTTGGGCACATCCCTTCAGTCTGCAGCCAGCAGCAGGGGAAACAGACACCACAGATAGTGCCTGGAGAGCAGGAAATGCCAGATCTGACACGATAGAAATGCAGAGAAGTCTTGTTCATGACTGGTAATTACTGCCAGTGCTATTTAATCCGGGACATGCATATGGATGTGCTCCCAGAGGACTTCACACTCTCTCAGAAAGTTGCTGAATGAGGCTTTGCTTCCTTGCAATTTGTTCTGCATTCACAGCAGCAGGTGGATTATGTGTTCCACATAACTAAAGCATCCAAATGTCTGTGTTGCTTTTCTTATCCCTGATTTGCAGTCTGAAGTGAGCACAGTGGCTGAAGGATGCTCGTGGCCTCTGAAGGTGCTGAGTGGTCTCAGCTGTGGCTCTGCACAGCTTCACATGGATCATTCTACCTGTGGAACAGAGAAATATTGGCCTCCTTTCAAAAGGGGGGCTGAAGGTTGAGCAAGGATTCTGAATGGTTTTTTATTTTGTTCCCCCTTCTTTTGTCCCCGTTGTAGAAATTGTAAAGTTGTGAATTCTTTAGCATTAAACCCTCATTTACCTTGGTGGAACATGTGAAGTTCTATGTTCCCAGTCATGGTAAAGTCATTTCTTGGCTTTTTTCTCTGAGACACCACAAAGTCTGTGGAATTTGACATCTGTTGTGCAGCAGTTTGACTTTTGTCTTCTGAAGCTCATGCAGCAGCAAGATCTTGTTTTGTGGAGGCTGATGTGCTGTGCCAAGTGCAAACCCAATTCAGGAGCTGTAGAGCAGGAGAACATTTGGGTTTGGTTGGGGACCCTTCCTTTCTCCCTCCCCCTTGCTTTGTCTCTTGCAGTTGAGGTTTTCAGCCAGAGGCTGGGGTTGTGTGGCCCCGGAGCCAGCCCCGTGTGGTGCTGCTCTCAGGGAGGGCAGCTCCTCCAAGGCTTTATTGGCAAGGAAAAGTTCCTTTTACAGGTACTCCTTGGGCAGTGTGAGGTGTGAGAGTAAAGGACAATGGGGGTGGGGAGGGCAGTACTCTTAGGGGAACTCTCACATCCCTTTTGATTAATCGTCTTCAAAGGAAGTGGGAGGGAGAGGGAAAAAAAAGAGTGGAAAAATACCACACTAGCCTAGAATTATAATCTTACTCTTTCTTGTCTGTGAAGTCTCATGGTTTAAGAACTTGGGTTTTTATGACTTGGGGTAAAATCAGAAGTCATAAGTCCTTTTTAAATTTGAAGGAAAACATAATTTCTTTCCCAAGTTTTGCAATACTGTTAAACCAAAACAAAACTTGGTGCTGCCTTTGAGCAACGTCATTTGTGTAAATAATGGAAGTGATTTTAAACCAGATACCAGCTTGATATCTCCAAACTGTTGCTTTCCAATTTCAAGGTGATTCAAAGTAGCAAAATCCACCCTTTTGTTATAAAATGGAGCATGTGTCCCATTCTGCTGTATTTTATCCAGCCTTTGCTTACTACAAAGCCTGAGTATGAGTGTAGTTACCAGTGGTTTTGGTTGCTTGGACAAAAGTTTGGTGAGCTGAAGAACCTGAGCTGATAAAAATACTTCAGAAGAACCTTTAGTCAAAACTGCTTAAAGCCTCTGTCTAGGAACTTTGACTTGGAACATGTTTAATGGAAACTCTCCAGCAACACCAGGATAGGCCTGTAGTGCCTGACAGGGCCGTTCCTGGGGGAACAAAGCTGCCTTTGTTGGCAGCAGAATGCAGAGAGCAGAGACACTCTCTGCTTTTGGGAGCTCCCTGGAATGTCTCTGACAAAGGGGAGTGGAGATGAATCATCTGTGCAGCACATGCTGTGTGTGTTTATGGAAACCTCCTGGAAGGAAGGTGGCTTCAGGGAGCTGCAGTTGATGGCCCTGGTGTGATGTGCAGCTCAGAGGTGCTGCAGCCCAAACTCTCCCTGCCCCAGGCCTGGGTAGGAGCTGCTGGACTGGGCTGGGGGTGCCAGGGATGGTCCGAGACAGCAGTGTCAGGGTCAGACAGGCAAGTGAGGGCACAGCTCCCCAGGAGCCTCTCTGGGGGAAGAGGAGTCCCAGGGAAATGAGGGAAGTGTCTCCAGGAACAGCTGCTCTGCAGGGTCAAATCTCCAAGTTTATAGGAGAAAGGAACTCTTTAGCATTTGTGCCTTCTCTGCCATTAGGCCAGCAAAGGGGAAATGCTTTTGTGATACCAGAGCAGCATTAGCAGAAAAAGATCCTCACAAAGCCACTTGAACAGATTCTGTCTGATTTTAAACTCTGTGTCTTAATCACAGAACCACAGAATATGAACACTCTGGTGGTGATGGGTCCATGACTTACCCTGCACGTTCCCATTTCCCTCTCCCAGTGTCCCTGGGTGCAGTTATTGTTGCAGTTATTGCAATTTGTTGTCCTGCAGGTCCCACCTCTGGCCAGGTGCTGTGGGCACCTTCCTGCTGTCTCTGGAATCTCTCTGGAACAGGAGATGTGGGCAGGGCTGCTGTGGCCTTTCCATGGCCCTGGATTTCTGCCAGAGCACTTGAAATGGCTGGAGAGGCAGAGGCTGCCCAGTGGGATGGCCCTGGGGCGAGGGCTGGCCCAGAGCTGGGTGCAGAGGGAGCAAACAGGCTGCAGGGTCAGCTCCTCCTTTTGGGCTCTGCAGCTGCTCCCTGGAGCTGCCCAGCTAAAGGTGTTTGATGGGCTGGGAGTTTGCAGGGTTAGGTGTTGTATTTGTGTGTGGAGCTGTGTGTTGGTTTCCATTATTGAGACTGTAGGAACTCACCAAACAAACTGATTTCAGTTCTGCACTTCAATCACCCTCTCTCCAGCCATTTCTTGTGGTAAAAACTGATTTTGATTCAGCACAAAAATTCTGTGGAAATAAGACTATTTTTCCATTTTTACTGTTCTAAATCCCCCTCCCCTTCCCTAAATAACAACCGTGTTGCAGATGTTCAGGTTCTGTTCCTGATGAGAAGGGTCAGATTTGGAGAGGTTAATCAGAAATCTCTATTACTTCTAGCTGAAATTATCTCAGGTTGGCTGTTGTTACTCCAGTGCCCCTGTCTCCAGGGGGAAGAAGCTGAATTCTGCTTGCTGCCACTCCAGCAGGTTTCCTGGAGCTAAACCTGCATTTCTGAATTTGGCCCTTGGCCTTCAGGAGTGTTGCAGAGTGGATGGTTCTTTTAACAATGCAAGGGCAAGATGAGGGAAATCAAATTCTGTCCTATGATGCTGTTTGACTTCCTCTTAATTGGATCTAACTTTAACCAGAGAAGTCCTGGATTTAACAGAGAAATGTTTGAAGTAAATTCTTCTGACATTTCAGCAAAAAAAGCTGCACACATCACAGCAAATTCCTCGTTGGTTAAATTGAATGAAATCATTCCATCCCTCAGCCCTGAGCTTTATGGTAGAACCTCTCCTAAAACTAAGTGAAAGGGTTTATGGTGTGTCTGGTTCACTGATTGTATCTAATAATTAGCAGATTAGATGTGGAAAACTACAACTTTTGATCCAAACTTTGGTGCAGGATTTCCTGCATATTGGGAGCTGAGAGTTTGATATACTGCTCCTCTTTGTCCCTCTTTTCCCTTTTTTCTTTTCTTTGTCTTCTACTCTCCCAGATCTTTACTGTTCTGACAGTGACTGTCTCTGATGATGTCACCGATGAAGCACCAGATAAATTCTAAAGGTGGAAGTTGTGGCCCAGCAGGGTCCCACACCTTGTCAGTGTGCCATACCACAGCAGGAAATGTTGGATTTCCTCATTTCCTGAGCAAAGTGAATTGGCAGCAGTGGGAGTTCTCCCAGCCATAAACATGTCTGAGCAGAGAGAAACAAATCCCAGTGTGGGACAGGGCTCTGCTGTGGCTCCTGAGACACTGCAGGCTCCACACTTACAGCGTTTTTAATGTCATTTTATTATTTATGTGCCCCTTGGGGCTGCTGCTGACACTAACCCCCAAATCCACAGCACAGGACGAGTCTGTGACAGCTCACAAGGAGCTGTGCCTTGGAAGAGGCTGTGTGGGGGAGAGAAGGGTGCTGGAGGGCTCTGCCTTCAGCAGTGGCAGGGCCATAACAAATCCTGCCCAGCAGAGCCCTGTTATCAGCCAGTCCATCTGCAGTTACTGGGTCTGAACTTCACAAAAACAAAGTCCAAAACCAGACCAAGATCCACTTGGTCGTTGTGGCTCTGGCTGAGCCAGTGAGAGCCTGGCAGCCACTCAGTGCAGCAGCTGCTTCTAAGCACACCTGCAGAGTGCCTGAATTTAGTTAAGCCCTGTTGCTGTTCATCCTGTTCTGCTCCTCTCACATGTTTGAGGTGTGTTTGCAAAGCAAACTGTGGAGCACATCACTTGAAAAAAGGTGGCAGATTTGAAGGGCCACTGTTAGTGATGAAAAGATAATAAAGGAATAAAAGGCCGAAATTAAATAAAGCAAATTTCAGAATACTGGAGCTTATTGTGAGCTCATGTGTTTAAGTATTTCCTTAATGTTTTGTGTGCTGTATGAGAAATTTTTAATGAACTTGTTGACTTCAGGGCGTTGAGGATTCTTGCAGTGAATGCTGATGTACCAAGGCTGCAGCCAGGGCAGTTTTTCATGTGTGAGGGGTGACCTGCAGAGCTGATCTGTGAGCTGTTCCTCCCCAGAGAGTGGGGATTGCCAGTGAGCATCATGGACATCAAGGTGCTTTGGGAACAGTGGGAGTGCAGGAAGCAGTGGGAGGCTTCCAGTGGCCAAAGAGACTCAGACGTGGGACAGAGCACAGACCAGAGGGAAGTTGTCAGAACAAGCAGGGTTAGGGGAAGCCAGCTCAGGATTTGGGGTTCTGTGCCCATTTTCAGTGTTTCCAGTCTGTGTTTGGTTCCAGTGGAGGATTGCAGGATGTGGAGCACCCTGCTCCACATGGCTTTTGTCCTTGGCTGAGCAGCCACACGTACCTGTATTCCATGAGCACTTCTGGTGCTGTGCAGCCTTTAATTGCAAGAGGAAATGTGTTAATGTGTGTTTGAAGTAGTTTCATTTCTTTTCCAAGCCCATTTCTGGAAATTCTGGTCTGACCAGCTCAGTGATGCTGTTTGGTTGTGGCAGTGGGAGAGTGGGAAGTGCCTGTGCCAGCACTGCCAGGGGCCAGCAGCACCAGGGCCGTGTCCTGCCAGCACTGCCAGGGCCAGCAGCACACGGGGCCGTGTCCTGCCAGCACTGCCAGGGCCAGCAGCAGCAGGGCCGTGTCCTGCCAGCACTGCCAGGGCCAGCAGCAGCCTGTGCCAGCACTGCCAGGGCCAGCAGCACCCAGGGCCGTGTCCTGCCAGTGCTGCCAGGGCCAGCAGCAGCCTGTGCCAGCACTGCCCAGGGCCAGCAGTACCAGGGCCGTGTCCTGCCAGCACTGCCCAGGCAAAGCAGGGATGGCCTCACCCTGGCACAGACCAGGCCAGCTGCCATCAGTGCTGTGACTGTGCCAGGTGAACGTTGGGAGGGGAAGATGCTATCTGCATGTAAAGGTGAGCAATTGATTTTAACCCCCCAGGTTCTTTGAAGAACTGGAGGCAAGGCACCAGAACAACATCTTCATCGATGACATCAGTGACATCGTGGCGAGGCACGCGGGCTCCACCTTCGACCCCTACGTGAAGTACTGCACCAACGAGGTGTATCAGCAGCGCACCCTGCAGAGACTGCTGTGAGCACGGCAGGGCTGAGCCCGCGCCTCCCAGCCAGGCCGGGCTGGCCCTCACGGGCACCTTCCCCTGCGGGACTGGCACCTCTCTGGGAGCTGCACAGCCCCTCCTGCCAGAGGTCACGGCTCACGTCCATCACTTCGGTGTCACAGTGTGACAGTGTGTGGCACCCCCGGGTCGGCCCTCACAGTCAGGGGTGGCAGCTCCTGAGGTTTGATGTCAGTGCTGGGGCTGCTGGATCTGAGGGAATAAAGCTGAAGGCTGGGGTGGTCTGACTCCTACAAATCGCACTGCCTTTGTTATAAAATAATGGTTTATTTAAAATTTAGCAACTCGCACAGTCCTTTGGTAAAACGTACCATTGAATCCTTTCATCCTCTCTCTTCCCAGAGCCACAAACCCGGCGTTCAAGGAGGTGCTGTCCCGGATCGAGTCCCACGAGGATTGCCGGAATTTGCCCATGATCTCCTTCCTCATCCTCCCCATGCAGAGAGTCACTCGTCTCCCCTTGCTGATGGATGTGAGAACACCCACTTCCCTCTTTCCTTGCTCCTTGTTCTTGCAGTGGTAACATCCTCTGATGTTTGGTTCTGCTTCTCTCCAGTCTCTTCATGCCTTCTCCCTTACACCAGTCCTGGGCTGTGGATTATGGGTTCCTGCTGCATTTGTTTGCTGGGACTGGGCCCTCCTGCTCCCCCACTCACAAGTTAAATACTTGGATGTTCTAATGGGAAAATTGTTCAGTAAAGGGTCAGAATGGTTCTGAAACTCAGGAGGAACCAGCACAGGAATTGTATGTGGTGCTAGGATTGAAATGAACCCTCCAGCTGAAAAACAAGAGCTGCTGTTGTGTAGGTTGGTGAGGGCTCTTTGGCAGGGAATCCTCTTGGGAACCTGAAGGATGGGCTCCATTCCCAAGGGAGCTGTGGCACTGTGTCAGTCTGGCACCCTGTGTGTGAGTGGATCTGAGCTGTCCCTCCCTGTGCAGTGACCTGGGACTCAGAGAGAGTGATGGTAGTGGCAGGGAGTGTTTGTCAGGCAGAATTCACACCAGGAGTTGGGGTATTGCAGTGAAGGGGCCGGGACTAAGGGAGGAACTGGAGCACCAGCAGGAGTGCAGGTTGTGATCAGGCTCAGATTCCAGCACTGGTAACAGCAAGAAACAGAAATGATCATTTTGTTCTGAATATTTTTAAATTGGGCACTGATGAATTTCATCACCTGGACAGTTAGTTCATTCACAAACATTGAATTCTCTCTTCTCTGCAGTGCATTGCTAGGTAAGGACTAATAACCCAGTATTCCTGCAGTGTGTCATTGCCTTCCCCCTCCTGGGTTTTTCTTTCCTATGCCTCTTTCCCCTCTTTGGCTGAAACAATCTAAACAGTGAAATCAAGCATTTTATTTCCCACTCTTTCAGTTTTGTTTTTTGTTTGGAAATGGTTGTATAAACCTTATCTGGAGAGATGCAAAGCATCACTTTGTTCCCAGACCTTCCCAGGGAGGCATTCCTGGTCAAGTGCCCAGTGTTCCCTCTTTGTCTCAGTCCACAGCTGTGATTCAGCTCCTGGATTCAGTTAAGATGTGAAATCTCTGTGGGTTGCTACCTGTGCTGCTTGGTCCTCTGAAGTTACTGATGTTTTGTTTCAGACTATTTGCCAGAAAACCCCCAAGGATTCAGCAAAATACGAGAACTGCAAGCAGGCTCTGAAAGAAGTCAGCAAGGTACGTCCTCAAGTTCTTCCTGTGTCCTTCCAGGGGAAAATGGATGTTTTCCATGCATAAATAATGCAGGCAGGGAGAGCACTGAAGCAGAAAAGGTCTGCGTTGTTGTATTTAAGGAAGGGCACTGGGGATTGGGTTTGTTCAGAATTGCTGCTTCCTGCTTGGGCAAAGATCCCAAACTGGATGATAGTGTGGTGGTTCCAGGTTTGTGTGTGGGAGCAGTGTGGGAAGCTAATCCAGCTGGGAGGAGGGGGTGTGTTTGGAGCTGATCATCAGCTTGGATCAGAGCAGTGCTCTGCTCAGCCAGAACTTGGGCTGAGCCTCTGTTCCCCCTGGAGAATCACAAATTGTGGGGGTCCTGTGGGATCACTGGGGTGAGGGGATCTGGGAGCAGTGCAGCCACAGGGCCAGCCCTGCTCACTGCCCTGCTCACTGCCCTGGTCCCTGCCCTGGTCCCTGCCCTGCTCACTGCCCTGCTCACTGCCCTGGTCACTGCCCTGCTCACTGCCCTGGTCCCTGCCCTGGTCCCTGCCCTGGTCAGTGTGGCCGTGCCCCTGGGGGGGTTTGTGGCCCAGCAGAGCCTTTCCAAGGGAGCAGCAGTTGGTGCTGGAGGCCACGGGCCCTGCTCAGCCCCTCTGTGTTTGCAGCTCGTGCGTCTGTGCAATGAGGGCGCCCGCAAGATGGAGAGGACAGAGATGATGTACACCATTAACTCCCAGCTGGAATTCAAAATCAAGGTAAGGATGAGGGTCAGACTCCTGACCATGAGGACACTGAGCTGGGGAACTTTCCCAGCGTGGTCATATCCCACAGTGATTCTTGCAAAGAAGTGATCTGTTGTGGCTCAACAGAAATGAAAACTGTTGGTCAGGTATTTTAATTTTAGTAGAAGGTGATGCTACAGCACAAGGGATTTTGAATAAATACTGAGTGAAGAGTATTCTTTGCTGTAAAGATAAAGCTGCTGTGAAGATTTTGGCATTAGGAGAGAGGCCAAAGGCTGCTGCTCAGTGCTGAGATTTGCTGATCTACCTGATGGGAAAGGTGCCTGGGAAAATACCCCCAGGCCAGGGAAGGATCCAGGGGGTGTTTGTCCTTCCCCTTAAGGGTGGGATATCACAATTTCTGTTAAAAACTTCCTGTACAATCAGTGTTTTGTGGGAAACAACAGCAGACCCAGTCACAGGTAGGGGAGGTTTATTAGACTTCCTTCAAGTACATTTCTTGTTTCTATTCAATGTTTGCTGCAGTGCTGTTCTGTAATTGATGTCTGATATCATGACCCAATGAAGATTCTTTTGGGAGAAGATTGTTTCATTAGCAGGCATGTAGTGAGTGGAGGCTGGTTCTTGGTTTTAAAAGCACAGCTCTTGAAAGGCTCTGGGTCAGGCATGGGACAAATGCTGCCTCCAAAAAGACATTTTCAACTTGCCTAAAGTATTTTATTCCAAAACTTTGTCTAAAAATTGAAAGTAATAATATTTGCTTATAGCAACAGCACCAACAAATACAACACTTCTGGGCAAGTGACACCAGAGCATTTCCTGACATAACAGGAACAGACTCAAGTCTACAGCAAGTCCAGCCCAGTGTCAGGGCTGAGCTGCTCTGTGATCCCAGAAGTCCCTTGGGATCTGGGTCTGCAGGGTCTGGAGTCCCTCACCTTCCCCTGGGATAGGGTGTGCTGGCTGTCCCTCCGTGCTGTCCATCCCTGTGTGTCCCTCTCTGTCCCTATCCCTGTGTGTCCCTGTCCATCCCTGTGTATCCCTGTCCATCCCTGTGTGTCCCTCTGTGTCCATCCCTCCCTGTCCCTGTGTGTCCCTGTCCATCCCTGTGTGTCCCTCTCTGTCCCTGTCCCTCTGTGTCTCTGTCCATCCCTGTGTGTCCCTGTCCATCCCTGTGTGTCCCTCTGTGTCCCTATCCCTCCCTGTCCATCCCTGTGTGTCTCTGTCCATCCCTGTGTGTCCCTCTCTGTCCCTGTCCCTCTGTGTCCCTGTCCCTCCCTGCGGTGCCCTGGCAGCAGCAGCAGCTTTGGGGGCTTTGTCTTTCTGTGCTTTTGTGTGAGATTTCCCTTTGTGCATCCAAGCCCCAGGCCTGCAGCCCCTCGGGCCCCAGGGTGGGGAAGCCCTGCTCTGGTTAAATGCATTTTTCACTTCTGAGAGCCTCTTTTCTGCAGCGGGGACATGGTGCACGTGACTTGCTCCTTTGGAAAAATTTCAATTAAGGAAAAATTAAAATAAAACCAAGCTGCCTCTGGAAGAGAGTCAATTAGAAAAATGGGATGAACTCATTTGGAGTACAGATTAGAGGAATTTTTTGTTCATCCTCAAATAGAACTTTTAAAAATATTTTTTGCTTGTAAACCGATCATCATGGGACTGTAATTCTGTTTTATAGCCATTATAAATTAGTTAAAGTATTTCTGTTCTTGCCCAGCCTCACGGAGTTTTGGAGATTTGTTTATTATTTTGTTAGATGTAACTGTGGAGAACTTCATGGGAGCCCAAGGGAAGTGACTCAAATCTCGTGTTGTTGTGTACATGGTGCAACTGTAGAATTAATTTTTTAATTAAGTTTCAGCAGTTTTTGTTCTTAAATTTTGCATCTTTTGCAGGAGAGAAGTTGTTTTAGGTTGTTTTAGGGAGTCAGTGTTTGTTCTTCCAGCAGTGAGGTGTCAGTGCCAGCGCTGGGTTTGGGTTTGGCTCAGCAGGTACAGGCAGGCTGCACTTGGCTCGGCCAAGGGATTAACGGAGACAAAAAGCCAACTCATGCAGAATGGGGAAGGCAGCTGACAAACTGCATGAAGGAATGTTTTTTAAAAGCATGTGAAGGGTGCTTAAATGAGGGGGAAACAGGCAGTTGTTTTCATTAGGGTGGACCTTGGTCTGCCTGGAGCATCTGTCTCGGGGCAGCCTCAGAGGGATCTGTGTGACCAGGACAGTCCCACACCTCCCTCCATCCTCCTGGCCCAGAGAAATGAAAGCCCCTCCTGTGGGCTCTGTCTCCTGCAGCTGGGAATAATTTGGATTAAGAAGGGCAAGGCTTCACATCAGGCAGCTCAGATCCTCTGGGGCTTTGGTGCAGCTGCTGCAGGTGTTGGCCCTCACCTAGGGACAAAGGGAGCTCCTGCTCCATCCAGGTGAGCTGGATAAAGAGAGGAGCTGGAGGATCCCTCATTAGCCATTTTCAGTGAGGCCTGACAGGTCAGTGAGACACTTGGGGAGCCCCAATGAGAACAGCGAGGCCACGGGCAGAGGTGGGGAAGGCAGGAGGTTGTACCCACACCCCGGGGCCAGGGAGGTTTGTACAGCCCTGCCAGCCTTTCCCAGGTGACACGGGCACAGGGAATGTCACCTCTGCTCCACGGGCAGCCAGGTACCAAGGACACTCCCATGTCCCTGGTGCTTCAGGAGCCGGTCCCAGCCTGCAGACACATTCCTGCAGCCAGGCTTTGCTCTGTGCCCCAGGAGGTCTCACAGTCTGTTCCAGCCCCAGGGGGATCAGCCAGGTGTGTTCATTTCTATTCCCAGCGAGCAGTGAGGAGATGACAGGTGCCCGAGTGATTCCCAGGTATTTGCAGCTGCTGCCTGTGTCTTGCAGCAAGGATGGAGTCCCTTACACTTTGGTAGCCTCTTTGTGTTTGTGATCTCTGAGCTTGGAGTTTTTCACAAATGGATCATACTCTGTTGTCTGTTTTATAAAAGTTCTCTAATTTGGAAGGATTGCAATGGGATTTTCTTGCCTTGCAGCCGTTTCCATTGGTTTCCTCTTCACGGTGGTTGGTGAAAAGGGGTGAATTAACAGCTTATGTAGAAGACACTGGACTTTTTTCCAAAAGAACCTCTAAGCAGCAGGTGTACTTCTTCCTCTTCAACGATGTCCTCATCATCACCAAGAAGAAGAGGTAAGAGCTTCACCAGTATAAAACTGCTTTTGTGTTCAGTCCTTGAATCCCAGTGACTTTTAACATGATCCTGGCTGTGGCAGGAGTTCAGGAGTTATTTGAGCCTCTATCATGGGTTACAAATAACAAGTAACTGCTTGTTAAATGGGGTTTACTTTTGGCAAACACAATGAAAATTTCAAATTGTCAGACGAATTAAAAAGATGATTCTTAATGCCCTAGCAAAGACAGAAGTTTGGGAAGGATGAAGCTTTGGGAATGTCCTTTCCCCTCCACACTTCCACAGTTCCAGGAGCATGAAGCTCCCTCTGCCCAAGTGCCAAAGCTCCTGGGCAGTGCTGCAGCTCCGGGTGAGCCCTGCTCCCACCCACAGTGTTACCATGGCACCACAGCAGAGGACAGAAATGTTTGTTGCTAGTTGGGGATGAATGTTTGTGGTTTTCCTTGAGCAGTTCAATCTCAGAAGATTCTTAACATTGCACTAAGCCACCTCTCCCCACTTTGTGCTAAAAATGGCCATTTCTGAGGCTGCCCTCGGGGCTGTACCCAGAGTTCATCCCCAGGCCTGGCTCAGCAGCCACTGCCCAGCTCTGCCCAGCTCTGGGTGCTGGAACTGCTCCGTCCCTGGGGCTCTGAGCTGCTGGAGGTGCTGCAGAGGAGCAGCCAAAGGGCTCTCCAGTCACCACAGGGCTGCTCCCCGGGACTGGGCAGGAGGCACACGGTGACTTGGGATGTGCACAAGGCTTTGAAGAGGGATGAAAATCTGCTTTTCCCCACTGCCCAGCTTTTAATTTATTGGGAATGTTTCTTCTGCCCATTGTCCTTGTAGCCCCTGCTGTGTGTAGACACAAGCTGATAAAAAAAAATCATTAAAAATTACATAATAATTGCTAAGCACTAATGCAGTGCCTTGAGAGGAGCAGTGAGTACCAGCAGGTGTGGGGATGCTGGATCCTGGGGAGAGGCCAAGCCAGATGTGGCTGGTGCTTGGGCAGGGTCAGCGAGTCCTGCTCACACAGACCTGCCTGTGGGCTGGGTTAGGGCCTCAGGTGAAGGGTGGGGGCAAACCAGAGCAGTACTGACTGGGAAATGCTGGCTGCTTTTACATGTGTTTGGATTCCCTTCAGCAGGAGTCTGATCCAATGGGCTTGTGGGATGGAAGTGAAGAGTAGGAAGGGTTTGTAGAGATTTACCTGTTAATTAATTAGTAAGAAATGCTGTTATGAGTAGCTGTGCACATGTACAGACTAGCTGATTAATTCACAAAAAATGCATTTATTATTCATTGCACAAATGCATAGATGCATTTCTTTTTCAGACCCAAGATTCCCAGGTAGTGATGGCAGCACTCCCAGCTGGGATTGCCAGTTCTTCCCTTGGCTAAGGAGTTACTCAGACTAAAATACTGAAGTGACTTCTTTAAAAAAAGAAAGAAACACACCCCCCAAAATCCCCAAGCTTACCCCAAAAAACCAAAACCCACCTCTCTCAAAAAACCAAGCCCCAACCAACCCTTTCCCTGGTTCAGAGCATCTGAGCAGGATTGGTTCCATTAGCAGCATGGAATCCTGTGTCCATCGTTTGGGGTGCACAAAGCTGTCCCACAGAAAGAACCCCGAGCCATCTCAGTGTTTCTTTCACAGAACAGTGGTGCAAATGTACCCCAAGAGCTGAGCTTTGTGTTACACCAAAGGCACTGGTAGAAGTTGGTTACCCCCGTGTGGAGCTGGAGGTGCTGGAAGAACTGTCCCTACCGCGGTGTTAGGTGTGTTGGTGACTGCGGCTGCCTCCAGACAAAGGCAGTGGGAAACTCAACCTCAGCGGGTGTTTTTCTCTTTTCCGGCCGTGCCCTGCAGTGAGGAGAGCTACAACGTCACCGAGTACTCGCTGCGGGAGCAGCTGCTGGTGCTGCCGTGTGACGGCGAGGAGCCCTGCCCCTCTCCCGGCAAGAACGCGGCAGGGATGCTCCACTCGGGCCGCAGCTCTGCATCCCACCTCTTCAGGCTCGTGCTCCTCAGCAACCACGCCGGGGACAGGGTGGAGATGCTCCTGGGAGCAGAGACTCAGTGAGTACAGTTACTGAAGGGATTTCTTCACCCGATTGTCTCCACGGGCTGCTCCTCCCGCCCTGCCCAGAGTAGTAAATATTTATTTATTTATTTTATTACTTATTCTGGTGTATTAATTTAAACTGCTGGGTAAGGCCTGGAGTCCCCTGCCTGCAGAGACTGGGCAGGTCCCTCACCCCGAGGTCAGTGCTGCCAGGTGCGAGCGCAGCTCCAGGATGTGGCCCAGCAGTGTCCCCAGGCACAGGCAGCGTGCTCTGGGCCCTGTGATGGTGGTGAGGGCTGGATGGGGCAGCAGTGGCAGCAGAGCAGGAGGAGCCCTGCTCCTTGCTCTCCCAGGCACCCTGAGGAGTGTCCTGCCTTGGACACCAGCAGCAGGCAGTGCCTGCTCTGGGATGTACATGTGCCATCAACTTCCACACGACCTCCTAGCACTGAAAGAGCTCATTTGTTCTGGGGGAAGCTGGAGGCGGGACAGAGACATGAAAGGGAGTGCTCCAGACATGTCCCTGCCTGGAAAAATCGATAGTTTTAGGTTGGCTTTCAAAGTTTAGAATAACCATGAAAGGAACTGAAGATCAGCAGTGCTTTCTATTAAAGATCTCATTATGAAAGCAGGAGATGATTCAGACTTGTTTGGAAATGCGATTTTATTGGGGAGAAAATGCAGGACATATTTAGTTGTCTGGGCTTTCTATGAAAAGACATTTTGTTCTGTAGACTTATTACTGATTTGTTCTGTGCTGTTTGCACTATAAATGGCAGTCCAGCTGATCATCACTGAGAGCAAGAATCTGAAAAGAATTCCTGTATTTTAAGTTACCTATTTTTATAGTCTTATCCTTTGAGAAGGATGGGAATTTCCAAGGCCAAACAGTTCAGAGAGTTGAGCGTGCCTTTGGAATAGTTTTGTGCAGGTAAAACTGAACTGTATTCTCTGACAGAAAGATTTCCAGCACGGTTTGATCCTGTTTTGCCACCTCCTGTGGCATGTGGATCCCGAGGATGGAAGTACCAGTGTTAGGTGAGAACTCTGTTGGCCTGTGAAGGAGGCAGAGGACACAGAGGTGATGATACCCAGGGGTTACTCACAGGTGTGAGCAGAGAGATGCTGGCACTGGAAGAAGGGCAGGAGTCAGGACACTGGGCTGTGCTTTGCAGGAGCGACAGAGCCCGCTGGATCACGGCGCTGGGCCAGGACAGCGACGGGCACCACACGGACAGGACCAGTAAGTGCCAGGGCTGGGGCTGGAGCGCTCTGCAGGGAGCAGCACTGCCTGCCCTGGGGCCGGGCCTGGGAGGGCTGCAGCTGCCCTAAGCGGTGGGGGAGAGTGTAAAGTGGAAATTCTTAAAATAAATGGTGGTGTAATGAAAGCCCCTGCCCTGGGAATGATTTAACTGAGCCTGGCTCACTCTTTCCCCAGCACTGGCTCAGGTGGAGACCATCAGAACATACACAGCCAAGCAGGCCGATGAGCTCTCTCTCCAAGTCGCTGATGTCGTTTTGGTTTATCAAAAAGTGAATGATGGTGAGTGAGGATTTTGCTGCCAGTACCATTTGTTACCTCTGTGGGGGGATCCAGCTACAAAAACTTGTTTCCCGTTAGCACAGGGCTGCAGTGAGTAAAAGTTCAGCTTCCAAGGAAAACGTGAGCATTTGGGTTCAGGTTTCTAAAGGAAGCAGCAGATACAACCAGCTGTAGAACGTGGCTGCTGGCCAGATTTGGCATGGGAGGTGTCCACAAGTAGGAAATTGAATTTGTCTAAAACTACAGAGCTCAGACATTCCAGTGAGTGCCAGGGTTGTCCAAGAGAAACATCCCCAGTCTGTTGTGCCATGGCCTGGGCTGTCCAGCTACAGCTCTGGCACAGGGTGCTTGCTGAGGTTTCCACAGGCTCAAGTATCCAAGATCAAAGTGATTCTTGCCCAGACCTGCCCACAACTGCACTGATAGCACCAAGTGCTGGCTCAGGGATGCAGGACACTGTCAGTACTTGAGGGACTAAATTCAAACTTGCTGTTGCTCAATTACATGTGAAATCAGAGATCCTGTCCCTTGTGCTGCATTGCTCTGTTCAGATTACAGTGCTACTACAGCATTACTTCAACCTATATTTGAGTGACAAAAAAGAATGTGAAATCGTGCAATACTTTGCAAATACTATTTTTTGCTAGTCTGGCTGTATTAAAAACACCTGCCAAAGCTACCCTAAACTGGTGCTCGATTGGCAGTCAAGGCAAATGCAGGCTGTGTGTGATGGCAGTGCCAGCAGGCAGGGTGGGGTCAGCTGCAGAGGTGTCACTGTTGTCCCTTCCTGCAGGCTGGTACGAGGGCGAGCGGCTGCGGGACGGCCAGAGGGGCTGGTTCCCCTCGGAGTGTGCCAAGGAGATCACCTGCAGGGCCACCCTGGACAAGAACATGGAGCGCATGGGGCGCCTGCTGGGGCTGGAGACCAACGTGTAGGCCTGTCCTCAGCCACAGCCTGGGGCTGCTCCGGCTGCACAGGGGCCAGCAGTGCCGCAGCCCTGCAGCAGCACGCTGCAGATGTGCCATCCCTTCTGCGCTGGCTCCCCCAGCAGCACCCTGCAGCAGTGCCTCGGGCGCTCCTGTGCAGCTCCTGCCTCCCTACGCTCTGCCTCCAGCTGGCTTGCAGCAGCTGAGCTCATTCTCAGCAGCAGAGCCCTGCAGAGCACTGGGCCCCCTGGCCCCAGCCCCGGAGCTGGTGCTGACCAGCAGTGCTGGGGTGTCCTGCTCCTGAGGAGCTGCAGCCCCAGGCGCTGCTTTGGGACACTTCCCCTCGTGTCAGCACCCGTGTGGCTGCACCGGAACGCGTGGCCAGCTGGGCCCCTTGTAAAGGCTGACCTACCTCTCCAGTGCAAAGCCAGGGCTGTCCCTGGCCTGGCACAGGCACAGCTGGCACCACCTCAGTGAGAAGCTGCAGCTGTGCCTCCATGAGGCTGCTCACACTGGCTTCAAGTTCTGCTGTGGGCAAAGGGATGCTGAAAGCCAGAAAAAGGTACCACACTGCAGAGCAGGTGCTGCTGCTCCATCCTAGCACAGGTGTTTGAGTGCAGAGGAGCTGCTGAAGGGGGAGGGTTCTTTCTGGTTTCCTCAGGTGTCTGAGGAGGTCTTGCACTTCACTCAGTGCTTCAGAGCAGCGGTGTGCTGAGAACACCAAATGCACTCGAGGGTGGGCAGAGCTCAGGGCAGGTGTCTGGAGAGAGGTGTCAGTCTGTGTGATAAACCCCTCCCTTTTAAGGACCAGCTGCTGGCTCAGCAGTGTGGAAACTGTCTCTAGAAACGAGGGGACAACTTGCAGTACCAAGGCTTTCTTCTTCTTGCCTTCCCCAGCCTCTGCAAAGGGGGTGAATGCTGGTTTTTATCCTGCAAGATGCTGATTTGAGTGGTGAATGAATTGGGTGTTTGTGGAGATGTGTTGCTCTAATAATTTAAACTACATTAGGAAGGCAGTAATTTTGTACACAAATACTTACCTGGACAGTGTGACAGTGGTTATACAACCTTGCAAATTAATTTATAAGTGGACTGATAAAATAGTGATGAGAGAAACTGTAAAATTGAACAACGACTTATTTAACATAGTAAAAATACTGCTACTGTTTTAACAAATTTTATTGTATACATGTGGATGTTTAACACATAACTGAATGTATAAATCCAGGCATTAATTTTATTCAGATTTTTTTAATACACTGTATATATTTTTCATACCTAGTTTTTCCAAAAATGCTGTAATGTTTTGTAAAGACATTTTTCATTTTTGCTATTGTTGGACACAGTTCTTCAGGAATTAAAAGACTTCTATGATTTTATAGGACAACAATCAATAAAATGCTTTTAAATCTTTACTAAAAAAAGTTTTGATTTTTTTTTAAATGCCATAAAGCTTCCAGTTGATGATGTCATTTTTGTCAGAGAAATTAAATCTCTTGAGTAAACACTGGCATTTTAGATTTTCCTGTTCTGTGAAGATGAATAGCACCATCCTCTGTCCTACCTCATCTGTCACAGATCCCATTTCCTGCTGGACTTGGAGCAGTGGTCAGGAACAGCATCTCATTGCTGAGACACCATTAAGAGGGAGATGGGAAAAGTCTTCAGTTGCCTCTGCTTCTTGTAGTTTGGCACAGCTCAGCTGGGAAGGGACCTACAGCCCCTGAGGGCTGCCCCCGTGCTAAACCCTGTTCCTGAGCGTTCCTGAACACCCTCAGACTGGGGCACAGCACCGCTGCAGGGTGTTCCAGGCTCAGCCCATTGCCCCAGACTGGGGCCCAGTCCCAGCCTCAGCTCTGACTGGTACTCCCCAGCCTCCTGTCCCTGAGCCCAGGGAAGGCAGCTCAGCCACTCCCTTCTAGCCCCTCCACGCTACTTCCCTTAGCAAAAAGAAAAAAATCATTCTGAACACTGACTTCTCTAGTAGCACTGCTCTTGCAGAGGACATCATCTAAAAACTCAAGCCCTTCAGCAGCCCCTGTGCACTTGGGACACACAGACACACTCCTTTTTAACTGGAGGGCTTTATTACACCACTACCTCCTTTGTAATCAGAAGCCCAGCAGTAAAAGTTAGCTGGAAGTTTGTTACTGTAAAATCAGCTTTTATTTTTACAGAGCATGGAATGTGTGTCCCCTTCCTTCTCTGACTTCCCTAATTAGGAAGCAAATTGCCAGCAGAAGGCTCTCAGTTGCCTAAATGAGATGTCCAGGTGAGGTGAGGTGGCTCCATGTGTCTGGTGGCTCCACAGGGGACCTGTTCAGAAATCCAGTGCCCACCTGCCTTGAACCTCATGGCACACCTAAGAGCAGTTTTTGGTACTGTCCTTCTGCTGTACACCAGCCCTGCCACATAGCAAATGCAACAGCTGTAGCTGCTAAACTTTAACAAATGCTGTCATGCAGCGTTGTTCTTGGCTTCCACCGCAAAGAGCACATTTGTTTGCACTATGCAAAGCTAATTTGCTGAAATAAAAAGGTAAAAAAAAGCATGGCTTTAGTCACCCTACACATGCTCAGGAAGCACAGCCTGCTCAGCATCACCCTCACATGCACACAGCTTAAATCCTGGATCAACAAAATATATTCACAAAAGTTCTTGGGTATATTTTGTTTCTAAAGTAACACACATATGCAAAACAAGTGGATAGAACATCAGTGTTGGAAAATAAACAGTAAAACTTGGCACCAAGGTTGAGGAACTCCAAAGCTTTATCTGCTGTGATCTGCAAATGGTTTTCAACAGCTGTTGAAAACTTCGTCAAAACTTCATCATTTAGGCAAACTGGAGATAACATGAAGGTCAGGCAGAATTTACTACATCACTGAATTGTTACATTCCATAGCCCAGTGTTCCAGAAGGTGCTAGAAACTAAGACAGAAGCAGACTTAATAAAGTGACAACATGACCTTGACCACTCTTTGTCCCAGGCTGGCCATTTAAAAACCAAGTAACAAACCTTACATCAACATTACCTCTTCAACATCTCAATAACCTGATGGGGTGGTTTAAGCCTGATTTGCAGCTCATCCCCACAGTGGGAGAGGGGAAAGACTCTAAGGGGCAAAGCCATGGGTTGGGATAAACACAGTTTAAAACAACAGCTGCCTGTGCAAGCAAAGCAAACCAAGGAATTAATTCCCACTTCCTGAGGGCAGGTGGATGTTCAGCCAGCCCCCGGGCAGATGGGCTCCATGCACAGAACAGGGACTTGAGAGGACAAATGTCCTCACTCCAAACATCCCCATCCTTCCCTGCTTTATCCTGACCATGATGGCCTGGGGCAGGTCTGGGGTCAGCTGTCCTGGCTGTGGCCCCAGCCCCTGCACACCCCTGGCCCCCGTGCTGGCAAGGCAAGAACCACCACACACCCTGGGCTTGCTCAGCCATACCTGCAATAACTCTATTTACATCACAAATCATCACATTCGCCAGCAAGGAAAATTAACTCTAATCCAGCACTTGTAACATTTATGCTCATTTGCAAACTCTGAAGAACACAGAAGTTTCTGGTACATTTCTGCAGAAAAGACTGTTAGACTGTGTGCTTTAAGCACTGTGAAAAAGTACAGCAATATCACTATTGATACTTCAGTCACTTCCTAACATCTGACTGTGACCCCTCTGAGCGTTTCTTCTGGGGGTGGCCTTTGTGCCACTGCTGACCCTGAGCCTCCACAATGGGAGGTTTGAGGGAACTCATCTTCAGCCAAAACTGCCACCTTACCCAGACTCTATCGTTACCATTTCCTTTTGTCCTCCTTTTGTGTTATTAAGAAATTGGCCATCATTCCTTCTAAGTACTGCAAAAATCATGAAAAAGAATAATGCACGTATCATGTGCCAGCCTGTATTTTCTTCATTACATTTAATGCAGCTACGCCAGTAACAGCACTACTAAATAACAGTTTTTCCTCAATGAAGCCCCGATCTGTGAGGCAGAGCAGCCCGCCCCGCCCGCCCCGCGCCGCCCGGGCCCCGCGCCGCCCTCAGGGCTGGCCGCCATTTTGTCCCCTCCTGCCCCAGCGACGCCCTTTGTTTCCAGCACAGAAATTCCCCGCTACAAATTATTTCGTTCCCATTTCCACACAGTTATCACTAAATTAGTCCCCTTTTCTCTCCCCTTTGAGTCCGGAGCTTACCTCCAGCGATGCTGTGGCTGCTGCCTCCTCGGAGCCATGGCAGCCCGGTTCTCCCGCAGCCCCGCGGCCCTACAGCCCGGCTGCCCCCAGAGAACGCTCCGGGCCTGGCTCCTCCCTCCCCGCAGCCGCAGGTGTCTCTTTTCCCCTTCCTCAGCCTCCCTCCGGCAACCCCAACCCCCGGGACACGGTGATTCTCCTCCTCCGCCTCCTGATTTAAAACACCTGAAACAGTCAGTGGCGGGAGGGAGGTTAAACGATGCGTTTTGTGCAGCTGGCAGTGAGGAGTCTGGCACCCTCCATCCCTTGTCAACCCACTGGAAAGCACCGCCGAGCCAGGAACTTCAACTTACAAGTTTCACCTGAGCTGCTCTGCTTCCTTCAGGATAAACTCCTCCTGAACCTGATGATTAATATCATTTTTGCAAAGAAGAAAAACCCAACAAAACACCAAAGAAGGGTGAAGAGTTATATTTCCAGGCTTTTTTCTCAAGGATAAACCTTAAAATCCTTAACAAGCTTTGTTATTCAAATATTCTTCCATAGCCGGAGATCATTCAAAACAGAACATTCAAAACATTGAGAACAGTTGAAATAAGACTTGAAAAAAAGACTCTTAATGGAGTACTATAACCCATACATGAACTTCTTAAAAAAACCCCAAAACTCGTATGCAATGAAACCTTAACACATAACCCAACGTGACTTTTATCTAACCATGCTTTCTGTAATCTGCAATTTCAATCAGTAGTGATGATGGATGGGGACAGAAAGCAAAGGAAGACTAACTGAAATGGGATAAAATGCAAAAAAGGAGAAGAATTTCTGAAGATTGTTTCCTTCCACCGTACAAATTCAGCATGTGTTTTCAAGTTGAGTTTAATTAAGCTGTAATTACCTTCTGTGGAAGTATTGGTGAGCAAACTGCTGCACAGCTAGAATAACACAGCAAGTATAATTACTCACCACACCCCATTAAAAAAAAAAAAAAACCCAAACAATTTAGGTATTACTAAGCAGTATTTTAGCAGGTTTCTTAAATATCTGTTACCTGATGGGTAAAAAACCCAAAGAAAACAGCTACAGCAGGACAACCTTACACCATCCAACAAGTGCCTTTCTCTCCCTCACAAAGCTACACCGAGCACAGAACACATGCACGTACACATACTGCCAACTAGCTCCGAATAACTGCTCCTCAGGAGGAGGGGATCACCAGCTTACCCTACAAAAGTTGTTCCTCTAGCTAAAGAAATGCTATAAAAAGAAGGTGACTGGGCTGGCTGGGGTGAAGTGTGTCAGCTGTAGCGCTCGCCCTGGAAGCGCGGTGCGAAGTTCCTGACGCCCTCGTTCTCCTGCGTGGTGATTAAGTCTATAATTGCTGTCAGCACTGCTGTATCCCTGCATTTAATATCATTCCAGTCCACGGGATGGGGGTTTTCTATTTTTTCTTGTAGAAGATCATCGAGTTCTTGTCTCAATTTCTAGGAAGTGTTGTAATAAAGAAAAAAAGGAAAGAGATGAGCAGTTAGAGCTACAGATAGCATCAACAGAGAGGTTCCAGTGCCTCAGGCCCTCTGTTCTCCTGGCCCTCACACGCGCTCTTCTCCCATCAGTTCATTTCCACATTGCTATTTTCAGATCAAACACTGTCTCTCAAAACCCAACATCCTTGATGAGAGACGACCATCTCTGGATGTGATGCTTCTAACAGCCAACCCAGCACTTAGCTGACTACTTCAGAATTAAAAAGACTGGTTTAAAATAAAAATAAAATTTAAAAAAAAGATTCAGATATGACTTCTGGGATCTAATATTAAACAGTTCTATGGAACCCATTCCTGTTAACTGAGGAGCCCCACTCTCATGTTTCCTTATCTATGTGGATATTACTTGGACTGACCAAGTCATCCTACAGCTCCTGTGCAAAATTAGATCTCTTTTATTTACTCTGTGTGCATGAACTGCTGGCTGGGAGTGCATTTCAAACACATCTCCCTGAGTGATGAATCAGTAGGCACACAGGAATATCAAATCCAGAAATCCCTAAGCAGAACCAGTGTTACACTGAGCCTTCCAGGTACATTATTTTAGAACAGTCACCTTGACCAAGTTTGCTATTTTTTCTGGGGACTGGAAAACGATCCACTCATCCACAGCGATGGTGTCCTGGTCCTTATCCTTCTGAATGGATATATCCCCTCCAAAGAACAACAGGCAGTATGGAGACACCTCTGTACAATCATACAGGTAAATCTGCACAACAACAGAATTGTCTGATCACCCTCACAATACCTCAAGTGCCATCAGTAATCCCTGATGAGATTGCTACAGGATTCCAGAAGATCCTTACTCAAGTTACTCACAAATTCTGAAGATGCATGAAGCAACTCGGTTCAAAAAAAGTTACATGAAATCAGATGGAACAAGGGCAAAAGTCCCAAGTCTTTCAGTCTTTCACACCATGAAAGTGGTGAAATCAAACCAGACACTCCATAACATTGAAAAGAAAAAATGTCAGCATATTGAGAAGTGTTAAGACTGGACTGAAATGAAAAAAAAATAAACTAAAATAAAAGAATTTACACCTGTAGTGCCAGACCTTAAAAAACCCCAAATCCTCAAAAAAAAACCCCAAGAACTAATCCACATAAGTTCATTATTTGTGGTACAATCCCCCAGTATCACAAAGGACATAATCTGATGATGGGTACAAGGAATGGCCCAGGACAGGAAGGCCCCAGAACAAAGGCTGTTCACATCCCCTCTGAACCCTGACCCAGCCTCATTCAAAAAGGGAAAATAAACCAAATAAACCCCTCAAGCACAGCCCCGACTCACGCTGCTGGTCCTCATCTTCAAATGGTACACGAGCCAGTTGTAATGGAACTCTGTTTCCTCCACATTCACTGATTTGGGATGGATATTAACTGATCCATCTGTCTTGGTGCAAACTTTCACCCTTCAAAGAGAAAACAACAACAAAAAGAGTCTGATAATACAAGAAGTGATAAATCAACAGACCAGGATCGCTGGGTCTCTGATCCCAATTAACCAGAAGTGACAGTGTTTGAATTGCTGCCATAGACCCCCTTTAGAGCAGTGCTACTGAGATGCTGTAACATTATCCATGGCATGATAAGGTCACACAAACTACTTCAGGTGTCAGCAGGAATGCAGATGTTAAAAAACCAACAATCCCACCCTTCTCAGAGGAAGTAACGCACAACCATGGCTCAAACTCTACAGTGAGAGTCATTCATGCACTCAGGCCACTGCTTCACCTTGCCAAAATATGCCATGTAGAAAACACCTTGAATACAAAGCACCATTAAACCAAACCCTCACATTTTTCTCTTTTTGCTGAAGCTGGGCCGGATCTTTGCCACTTTGGGATAGAGGCCAGCACAGATGACTGCTTTGAGCAGCTTCTCATTACCTGCAGGAGACAGCAAAATCAGGGAGGCAGTTCTGCAAGCTTAGATTTCAGCTAGGATAAATTCTCCCTTTCCCTCCACGGTCACCTGAGTTGGTGTTAGATTTGGGATCCTTGGGGTTTCTGCTATTCACAAATCCAGCTGCAAGGAGATGCTCAGCAAACTGCCCTTTCATGTTATGCAGCATCTAGGAAACAAGGAAAATTGCCCCAAAATGATGCTGTGCCAAAGGCTCCTCCTCTTCCTCACACACAGGATCCTGCTGGAAGCTGGCAGGATGCTGTTACCTGCATGGTGTTTGAGGACAGGAAATATTCCCAGCAGTAGTCCTTCTCATTCCTGAAACCACAGCTCCGAGCCTCTTCCCAGCCCTGGAAATGAAAACCAGAGTTCCAAGGTGTATGGAAGTGACCACACACTACAGACTTCAGGACAGCAAAAACTGGAGGTCAACAAACAACAGTCACATGTTCCCTGCCAGGGGGAAAGTAAATCCTTTCATCTCTCTGTACATGTGCACACACCACAGTGCAGCAGAACACAGCTTCACAACATGCTGAAAATCATCAACCTTCCTTTTTCCCTGGCAGGCAGTGACACCTGGCTGTGTTTGCCAGAGCACCCTCTGTTATAAGTTACAGTTCTGGGCAGTAACTTTGTTCTCCAGGCCATTTATTTCCTCCTCTCCTCACCCCAACACAATACAGCACAATGTCCAACACTTCTGAAGTTGGCTTCAGCCTCTTGTAGAGGCCAGAAGGACAAGAATGAACAACTTCAGCAAGGTAATTATAATACTACATTTCCTTTGTCTTTTTCAGACTTGTCCACCAGAAATCAGGTTACTGAGCCTGGAGACAAGATTATGCAACACTAGAAGGGTGGAAAACAGTTTGGTTTGATGTTTCTGTAGCAGCCAAACAAGAAAGCCTACAGAGCATAAACTGATCAGCTTTTTCCTCAGGATCATCTATATCACTGAAATTAAAATTCTAGAAAAAAAACCCACAAGAAAACATGCTTACAGTGAAAGCATTCACCACAGTCAGATGGTCACTCTTCGAGTTCTTTGAGAGCTCCTTTCTTCTTGCATCTGCGATCTTCTCTTTGCCCTAAAAATTAGAACCTGTATAATACCCAGACTGACATAACAGTTCTCTTTTCCACACTCAGGTACATCTGTACAGCAGTACTTTGTATGTAGCACATGAAAATTATAGTTATTTCCAATATTCCACAGGAAAAATGATAATTCATAGTATGCAAAGGCAATCTCACTAATAAAAACGTAATTACCACAACATTAATGGAAGTGCTCTTAAACTGTAACACCTCACTAAGTCCCAGCATCCTCCTGAGATTCTTAAACTCCCACATGTAGCTGTCATCTGTGAGACTTTACCAGAGGGATGACAAAAGGGTCCTTGAAGCTGAGGCTGGCTGCAATGGTCAGCACGGGGTCCAGGCAGCAGAAGAGGGCTCCAAAGAGGATCATCTTCCCGATGTGCGGCTCCACGGGCAGGCGGGCCAGGTGCACACCCAGGGGAGTCAGCTCCTCCTGCCTGTCCAGAGCGTTCTGCCACGACAAGGGCAGAAAGGAAAGAACAAACACCTCATGTGAAGTGGGCAGGATTGCCCTGAAAAGCCTCTGTACACGGATATAACCCACTAATATCCAAAGCAGACTTTTCTATTAATGGCTACGACTCAGTTGTACAAATATCACCAGAGCAAGGGGTCAGCAGAACAAAGGTGCCACAAATCTCTCCTTCCCCAGCACCCAAGGGAACAGTGACATACAAGGTGCTCCTCTCACACGCCTCATTTGTCTCTAACTCCTCACTGACCCACCTGGAGCAGGAAGGCTGGGAGGCAGCAGGGGGTACGGAGGAGGGAGTTAAATCAACACCTGCAGGGAACTTAAATGCAGCTCCCGTGTCTGTTTGGAGTCATGTAACAAGTCCCTCAGAAGCACTCTGCAGAGCCCAGAAGCATCATGCATTATGTGGAGTGCCCCTCTGTGCAGTGAGGGTCTCTCCAGGCTCTGCACAAAGGGTAAGGGGTTGCAATGCCCAGAGCTGTGCAGCCAGACCCTCCTGGGAGCACACACAG
The DNA here is from genome assembly GCA_027886175.1 of Phylloscopus collybita. NCBI lineage: Eukaryota > Metazoa > Chordata > Aves > Passeriformes > Phylloscopidae > Phylloscopus > Phylloscopus collybita. Next base: position 832,182 of record JAJNNQ010000003.1, read on the forward strand.
TGCCACAGCTCTGAACAGATCAATCCTGCACGTGAGGCAACACTGTACCAGCTCCATGAGGTGATTTATGGCCAACATCACAGCATCATGAGAGGGGGGGTCCATCAGTTTGCTCAGAAAATAGGCAATTCCACCCAGCTTCAGGATCTGAAAGAAAAATCACAACAAAAGCCTGCAGCAACTGGAGAAAGACGGTTCCCTTAAATGGTTAGCAGTAATCACACTTTGAAATAGTGTGAGAAATTCACAGCTCGAGTTGCAATTTCTTTAGTTAAGAAATAAAGACAAAAAATGTATTAGTGGTGAAATTTGTAGCAGAAGGATCTATTCTTCATTCAGTTCACATACACGTGGCATTCCTTCTGCTTGCATAAGGAATTCAGTGCAAACTGCCAAAAAGGGAAATTCACACCAGTTCTAAAACTACTTTGTAGTAAAATTCTTTTAAGAATCCTATAAATTGACTCACTGGCATTCTCACTGAAGCTTCTCGGATTGAATGATACATGATATTTGGGGAACAGCACAGCCCAAAGTTTTGTCAGTGGACTTCACCTTTTACTGATACCAGACAATTCTGTTTCCCCTGGGTTTGATGCACCCAGATACAAGTGTGCATTTTCAAAAGTTGCTGCAATTATTGGCTAAATACACTGCATAGAAATTTGGTTTAACCACCCCAGGCTGACAGTTGCATTAATTTAATCTCTCAACCATTTATCCCAATGGAAAAGGAGGTAATATATAATAAATATATTTGAAGGTTCCTCCATTTACCTTGATTTGTAAGCAGAGTTCTTCCAAGGGTGTCCTCAGGATCTCTGGTAACTGATAATCATCCAGGAGGCTGGCACGCAGTCCGTTGTACAGATGGTAACAGTGGCCTGGCTGAACTCTGCAATCATTTCAAGAAACTATTCTTTTGGCTTTGGTTGTTTGTTGTGGGGTTTTTCCCCTATGAAACTGTGACATTATGGTTCTGTTTGCTTACAAAGAGCTTCCCAAAACTCCTCAAGGAATTAAAACTGAATTGTATTCAATTGTAAAAGCCACTTCAGTCTTCTGAAACACAGACCCATCAGCAGGAAAGAGGCAGAGAACACAGAAATTAATTTTTATGCCACTTCCACTTTATTCTATCAGCCTCATAAATGAAGTGTGAGGGCAGTGATAAAAATTAAATTAAAATAAAATGCAGGGCTTTCTTCTATAGGAAGGAAACTCTGGAGTTTAACACAGCCCAAGTCAATTCAGCTTCCTAGGAAGACAAGGAAATCATTCCTTGCCCAGGAACAGAAGCCAGCAGTGCCAGCACATGTAAATAATAAAGACCCTTCAGCACTGCTGGAAACTCAACATCCCCCAAGCTCCCTAAGCACCCTCTGTTCCTACCTTCCTGCTCGACCCTTCCTCTGCTTGGCATTGGCTTTGCTGACCCACTCTGCTGCCATGGTGCTGATGTTGTTCTGGGTGTCAAAGTGAGTCTCCTTTATCTTCCCCCCATCTATAACAAACACGACGTCATCGATCGTGATGCTGTGGGAAAAAAAAAGGGGGAAAAAGGCAACTTTTCATCTTTGCAAGTGTGACCTAGGATTGGGTTTGGCTTCTCTTTATTCCCTCTCAAACAGAGTCAGCAACTAAAACAATCTGTCTTTGGAATTTCTTTAAGGACTGTTACTGAACAGTTCAAGAAAGAGCTGATTTATTCTCCCTGCTCTGGCAGAAGTCCCCACTTGGGTTCTGAAGAGAGGACAGCAGCTCAGATTATCCTGTACAAGTCATTCTAGCAATTGTTAAGTATTCCTGTAGTTTAATTGTTCAAAACAATGTAGTTGGTTGAATTGTTTAAAACAATTATAGGAAAACTCTGTTTAGTCTATAAATATTTCTAAAGACAAAGTGTTATAAATGAATGGCACAAACATGGAAATGTATTTCTGGGAACATCTAACAGGTTTATATTTTATCCTTTCTATTTCTTTTGTTAAACTCAGCTTTCCTGGCTTTGGGCAGGCAGGCACTTACCTGGTCTCTGCAATGTTGGTTGCAATCACGATTTTCCTCACTCCTGGTGGGGTCTTCTTGAACACCTGTAATTATCCAGGGCCCATTTATGTCTTTGCCAAAGCCAAACATGTGCTTCATTCTTTTTTTTTTTTTTTTTTTACTTTGTAGTTGTGAAATATTGCAATAAAAAAGAAGCATACCTGAGTCTGGTTAACAGTAGGCATCAGTGAATGCAAAGGTATGATAATAAACCTATCTGAAAGTTAAAAATCAGTAAAAGACACAGTGTAAGCACAGAAACTTCCAATTTTACAGGAAAATCTATTAAATCAACTATGCAGAACAGAGAATAGGCTGCAAGTCAGGCTACTGCTTCTTGCTCTGAGATCACAGGTATTTATAACGTAACAGCAAATTCTGAAGTAAAAAGGTATAAAGGCCTTTTTTATGATGCTAGAACATGATGAGTTCAAGAAAATATATGAAGTTATGTATAGTAATTTAGACTTCCTTTTTAAATTCTGAAGTTATTTAATAACAGGTCAAGTTTAATACACAAACTGACACTCAATCTTTCAATAGACTGGAAGCCTGCACCTATGGAATGTACACAACCACACTGCAAGTCACCATCTGAACAGTCAAGAGCCCAGCTAAGACAGGTGAGATGGAAATATGAGAGATGCAAAAGGACAAGCTGAAGTGTGTCAGACAGGCACAGAGTACTTGAGAGTCTGTAAGAAAGCTTCTCAAATGAACAGGATTTAAGGGAGCTGTCAGCAAAGCAGGGGAAGCTGCTCAAGGATGAAGCACACACAAAATGAAATTTAGTTTTGGATGGGAGCTCTCCCAGCTATGGGAGAGGACAAGAGGAAGAAGATGCAGGTCAGGTTGTTTTTCAGATTGTCACTCCCACAGCGAGAAAAATGAGTTGTTGTTAGCAGAGGAAAGATACCCCAGGCACACAAGAACTGCTGAGCACTTTGGAGAGGAGATGAGGGGAAAAAATTACTCCACACAATCACAGCAAGCCCATGCACAAGGAGCCTGCCCCCAGTGCCACTGCCAGGACTCCCACAGAGAGTTTGGGTTTTACCTGACTTAAACATGACCTGAGACGTCAAGATCTCATGCAAAGTGCTGATGTTATCCCAGCCTGGCAGAAACACCAGAATTGCACCATCCTACAGGGAAAAGAGGTCAGAACACATCACACACTGCACAGAGCCAGCTCCTTGCACATGATCCATGTGAGATCTGAAACCTCACTGACCCTGTCTGGAACAGTCTATCAAGGAGGTTTTTTTCTATAAAAGAGCCACTTGCATGTATTTATCAGAATGCAAGAGTAATTCAAAGCTGTTCAATTACTTAGAAGAGCAAACAAAAATTTCTCTTCTTTCCGTGTGACCAGCCAAAGTCACTGCCAGCCCTGGCACCACCCCCAGCTCAGCCCCACTGTACCTCCTCTTCCAGCACAATGTGTCTGATCAGTGCTGCTACCAGGTCCAGGTCCACCTTGTCATCATCCATCATTTCCAGGGCATCGATGGTACTTGCTGAGTACCTGCAGCAGGGAAAGCACAGACACTGGGCCCTAGGAACAAGCAAGGCCAGGGCTCCTGCTCCTGCTGCCTGAACCCACCTCCAATCAGCTCAGTTCTATGAGCAATTCCTGCACCTCCAGAGTACTCTCCACATTTAGTTCAGTGCAATTACTGTCAGTTCAGAACAATTTAAGAATTACCATGTCATGACTGAACTGACTTTGAAGCACTGACGTGACCTCTCTCCTTCTCATCGATGAGCCAGGGACTGACAATCTGAATTTAGATAATGAACTGCAATTTCATTTGAACAACTCAGAGGCAAAGGGAGCCAATCCTGCTGTCTCTAAAGCACTTCACTGGTTGCCAGCCAACTGCACAGACAATTCCATCATCATTTTCCACAGCAGCCACTACCCCACCGTTACTAAAGCCCAGCAACACAATCCAGCACTAATTTATGGTGCCCACTTCAGAGCTGCCTGAAAATTGAAAGCAAAAGAGAAACTTGGGTCCAACCTGCCCTGCAGCTGCCTTAGGTAGCCTGGCCACTGCTGCCTGTAGATCTCCTCCTTCTCCTCCTTCTCTGGCCTGCTGACGTGGCCCTGCATGAAGCCCTTCCTCCAGTGCACCCGCCGGTCCGTCTTTTCCGGGGTGTACCTTCACACAGGAGGAGCAAACACAATTCCATCTGAAACTGAGGGAAATTAGAGCAGCTGCACAGTTTTCCAAACCATGGACAATATGCTGTGCTTTAGCTACACCAGGTGTTAGAATCTTCACTTTCTCTGCTGACAGAAATCTTACAAAAGCAGGGACCAACCCTAGTAAGCATGCAAACATACAGGGGAAAAACAAAGTGAACAGCAAGAAAAGACTAGCTTGATTTAGAGACCTGAAAATTCACACAGCATCAGAGAAATGTTCTCCCCCTCAAGCCAACATTCCCAGGTAGCTGTGTGACATCTGTAATTACTGTACAAGACCCCCCCCTTAGAAGGTTTTCTGTTGAAAAATACAGGCCATTCTTCTTTATGCCAAGGTAATCTTTGAGCATACACACACTAAGCTAACCACCCCCCAAACACTCTCTGAAATGATGTTCAGAAAAAACACTCGCCTCAACTTCTCAATGACATCTTCCAGCAGATATTCCACCACTGGGAAAGTGAAGCCAGGGATGTGAATCATTGGGCAGTGGTCTGTGGAGGGAGGCAGAGCTCAGTTTTAAAACTACTGATGAAATACTGCACTGAAAGGACAGAAGCAATAAACATTCCCCACTATTTCTGCAATATAGCTGCTGTGTCTACAATTTCCAATTGTCAGGGAAGATGTCAAATTCACTTTCAGATAAGGCTGCTGAAGAAAAAAAAAAAAAAAGCACAGGCAGCAGCAGGCAGTATTCTGCACACCAGGATGTTCAACTGGTTCCAGATACCGGAAAAAGAGACTGAACAACTCAAAGTTCAATCTGCTTGCCCACTCACAGCAAGAATGCTAAAACATGGTAAATATTTACTAGGAAAACACTCTGTGGATTCTGTTTCCATAACATGTCTGAAAAGCAAAACCAGAAGCAATGTCAGGTTGTAATGAGATAAAATCGAGAGAAACTGCATCTCCAGCAGCTGGCAGATACTTGTAAGACTGAAGTAATTTCTTCTTTTGATACAAATCAATTCTATAATTCAAGAACTGCACTATACTGTAGAAGCCTAAACTACTCAAGAAGAACATTTCTAAGCAGCATTTCACCTACCAAAGTACTCAGAAAACTTCTCTGCATTTAAAGTAGCACTCATCAGTATGACTTTCAGATCCAGTCGAACATTCAGAAGATCTTTAATAATGCTCATTAAAACATCTGATTGAAGATTTCTTTCATGGATTTCATCAAGAACTACATGACTGATGCTGGACAAGTGCCTAAAATAGAAGGGGAAGGAGTTAAACTTTTGTTTTTAGAAAAACTAAAACGTAGAGCCATGACTGTTTGGAACAGCTCAGGACTCATTTCACAATTGCATTCAGGGTCTCATTGACCAGGAGTTCTTACTTATCTGACTGGAGCCACTGCAGCACAATTCCCGTGGTACAGTACAAGATTGAACCTTGTTTCCTTGGCAACCGACTGAAACACAAACAATAAGAACTCCTCAGTTCTCTTCTGTATTTAACAAAGTGCTTGAAAACCTTGAGCCCCAACTGCAGGTGCCACTGCAGACATGCTGCAGCTGTGCCTCACTCACAGCACAAGGGCAGGAACACGGAATTAGGCCACTGTTGCATCATTTTGTGGGTGAGCAATGGACCAGGGAAGGAGAGACTCTGACTTCCCAGGCCTCCTTTGGCATCTCCTGCACCCGGAGGTGCTGATCCCCACCCCTGCAGCTCTGCAGGCTCAGCACACAGGGCACTCACTGTGAGCAAAGAGAAGTAGCAGAGATTCTATGAACTCCAGTTAAAATGCTGGGAGGGCTGAGCTCTCCTCTCTCACCAGCAGTTTTGCTCCGACAATAGGGTTCCATTATGTGCTGGTATCACTTCAGATCTTTAAATTATAGCCAACTACAGATGTAAAAGCTTTTGCACTGCAAGCTCCTGTCACTGCACCTCTTACACGGTCCCAGGGAATTAGTCCATAAATATGTGTAGCAAACACACAGCTTTTCACAGAAACACATGGTTTGGAGCATTCTCCCTTTGGTATTTTCACTTTCCCCTGAAATTCATTGATTAGAGACATCAGTTTTATTTCTGCCCACAGCAGAACCCTTTACAAGAGCTGAAAACAGGACTTACTAGACAAAGTCTAACTTAGGCTGGTCACTGTCACATGGGGCATAAAACACAGTTAACTGCACTCAAACCTCTTCCTAAAATTCAAAAACCTCATTCCTTCCTCACAGGAATTCCTTCAGGGGAAAACACCAGCAGGAAAGCAGTTATTTCTTTTCAGAACTGCTTTTCAAATTGTGTCCCTGGAACCACACCAGGCCCTGCCAGGGAGCTGCTCACCTCTGCAGGCGGATCTGGTAGCCCGTGCTCCTGCCATTGCCACAGGCCTCTGCCCTCTCAGCAGCCACTCTCTCAGCCACCTGAGGGGAGAAAGAAAACCAGGCTGGTCTGTGACTGAGCTGCTCGCCAGGAGGAACACCTGCAACTCAGATGGTTTGTAAATAACAAAGAAATGCCCTGAAAAGCACCTTTTCTCCTCCCCTGAGAGCAGCAACCCAGGGACAAGACTTTAGAGGAGCTCACCCAGTGGGGCATTAGCAGCACATTCCCCTTCCAGCAGGGTGAGCTTTGCCCCTCTGACACTGAACTACCAAGGAGAGTAACTACTGAGCACCAGATGCTTTCCTGCTCATTAACACACCTCTAGAGGGCCTGCCACAACATCAGCTCTGATCTTCATTGGCCTTTGCACTGCCCAAATCCATCAAAAGCACAGACATAAGCCATGGCTAAAGTCAGGGCAGGAGGAGGCTGCAGTGGCAGCACCCCGTGGAAGGCCAAGGCCCGTGAATGTGCAGTTGGTGCAGATTAGAGCAGAACGGTGAGCGGCAGCAGAGCGGGGCAAGGCCGTGCGGAGGGAGGAGGCTGGGAGGCTGGGAGGCTGGCAGGTTGGGAGGCAGGCAGGTTGGGAGGCTGGCAGGTTGGGAGGCTGGGAGGCTGGGAGGTTGGGAGGCAGGGAGGCTGGGAGGCTGGGAGGTTGGGAGGCTGGGAGGCTGGCAGGCTGGGAGGCTGGCAGGCTGGGAGGCTGGCAGGTTGGGAGGCTGGGAGGCTGGCAGGCTGGCAGGCAGGGAGGCTGACAGGTTGGGAGGTTGGGAGGCTGGGAGGTTGGGAGGCTGGGAGGCTGGGAGGCTGGCAGGTTGGGAGGCTGGCAGGCAGGGAGGCTGGGAGGCTGGCAGGTTGGCAGGCTGGGAGGCTGGCAGGCAGGGAGGTTGGGAGGCTGGAAGGCTGGGAGGCAGGGAGACTGGCAGGCAGGGAGGCTGGCAGGCTGGGAGGCAGGCAGGCTGGGAGGCAGGCAGGCTGGGAGGCTGGCAGGTTGGGAGGCTGGCAGGCTGGGAGGCAGGCAGGCTGGCAGGCAGGGAGGCAGGGAGGCTGGCAGGTTGGGAGGCAGGCAGGCAGGCTGGCAGGCAGGGAGGCCGGCAGGCTGGGCACTCACGGAGATGGCGCTGATCCTGCGGGGCTGCGTGCAGACGATGCGGCAGGCGGAGCCCAGGCCGCGCTCGATGTGATCGTCCAGGATGAACTGGGTCACCTGCGTGGTCTTCCCGCAGCCCGTCTCGCCGCTGATCACCGTCACGCGGTGCCTGTTGATCAGCCTCACCAGCTCCTGGCACGGGCAAAGACACAACAACTCACTGTGCTGCTGCTCCTCCTGGGTTCCCATGTCAAATTGTGCCCAAGGTCTGTATTCTATCCCCAGGAGCCGTTGGACCCAAGGTGGGGCAGTGTTTTCCTGATCTTCTGTTAATGAGCCCAACAATGCCTTCAGAGGGAGTTATCTCTGGTTAATGGGCCATCAAGGACCCACTGCATGACTCATAGGATGGAATCATCCCATTGTGAGATGCTCTGCCCAGGGGGAGGAGCCAAGCATTCCCACCTGGATAGAATCCAGGGTTTGGGACATCACAGGGAGCTTTTATCCACTGGACTCTCAGAGGAGACAAGAGCTACCAGACGGAATCACTGCTTGGACAAGAACATCTCATCTGGTTCCACTGGATTCCTGGAGGAAGATTGGACCCTTCTCACCATCACTGGACCCTTCTCATCATCCCTGGACCCTTCTCACCATCCCTGGACCCTTCTCTCTCAGGATCATCTCTACTCCAGCAGAACCACCTCTGCCACTCCAGGAGGACTCACCTTTGGACTGCTTCAAACACCCTGACCAACAGGGTGTCAGGTTGTATTGTTCCATTTATTTTATTTTACCCTTTTTTTTCCCTCTCTTCTCCTATTAAATTCTGTCTCTGACTGGGAGTCTCACTGTTTTTGCTTTCAAACCAGCACACTGCTGCAAACAGACTGGGGAGGACTGGGAGAACTCTCAGCTCCTGTGGGAGGAACTCTGAGCACCTTGATACTCTGAGTATCAGCGGCTGAAGGAATGCTCAGCTGCTTCTTGTAATGCCACAAAAAAAGTTTACTTTAAACCTCACAGAAGTCATTTCTGCACATCTGCACTTCCCATCTGTAGGGTTTAAAGCATACCCAACCTCAACACTAGCTCTAAATATAGATCCTGTATGAAAACAACATAAAAGAACTAAAATGAAAGCCTGAAATGCATTTTTAACCTTTGTGCTTCCTGCTTGGCTGCTGTAGATCCTTAGAGACTGAACACAAGAGTTTGCACTGCTGGGCTACAAGCCTGCACAAACTAAAGGTTCTCAGCACAATATTTTAACATTTCTTGTACCAACAGGAACAGTTTCCCAGCCTCCTCCTCCCCACCCCAAGGACTGTTAAGGGGAGTATGGCTATTTTAAGAAACAAATGCTGACAGAAAGGACATGATGGCAAACAGAGGAACTGCAGGATGGAGCTCACTAATCACCCACTGAGCCTGCAAAAGCAAACATATCAGAATACTCCATTTCTACTGCATACAGGGGATATCAGCCTAAGAATTAACATCAATTAATAACAGCCCCTACTGTCAGTGGCCTTATCCTGTGACTGGGAAACTAATGGCACCAAGGACCAGCAGTGCAGCCATTAAGTCTGTGGTTAAAACTAAAGAGGCTTAATTGGCATTACATTCAATTCTAAACTCGCTAATTGTTCGACAAAGGGCACAGTTTTATACACAGGAGAAAGCCCAGCAATCTGAGTAACCAGGAACTTTCTGGAAGTTTAGCTGGCAGAAGAAGAAGCCCTATTATTAAATGTGTGTAGCAGCCATGTACTCCCAGGAGAGCGCTGTACTCAGCCCCGTTCCACAGTCAGTGAGCCTGGCACTGTCTGGAAAGGAATCACCCCCCAGGGTAAACCTGGGAGGCTTCTCCCCTCCCTGAAGGCCACCAAGGATTGCTGCCACTCACAGGGCACAAGTGCTTTCCCCTGCTTGGGAGCACAGCACCACAGAGCCTCTCCTTCAACACACACTCACCTCTCTCATCCCGTATGAGGGGAGCTGCTCTCGGAATCTCTGGAGAAAAAGAAAAAAATGTTTCTCCTTAAACACCTTTCCAGCACTGAAGCAATAGAACAGATTTCACCTCTAAGCTGGCCTAATGTGCAAAATAATGACAAACTGCTCAGCAACGCTTGTATGAACACAGGCCCTTGTGAAATAACTTTCACTCCATGTGTGGTTTCAGTTTTGTTCAATTTAGAAAAATTATTTCAGCCCAACAATTCAGTACATGGTAAGGTGGGTGTATACACGTGCAAGAGCAGGGCCTGGTATGGAAGAGAGAACTCAGGATAGGGTAAGACAATTTTCTATATGTGGCTGTTCAAAACAAAACCTCTGTTTTCAAGAGGCCATTCCTTCAGAGCCCAGTGTGGTGCTTTCAGTTCCAGACATAACTGCAGGGACACAATCCATAGAAAAGAAAGAGAAATCCACCCAATGAAACAACGTGTCAGCTTCAAATTTCAGATTCTAACCATTTCTGAAATTTGTCATTTCCCATTTTTAATCACTGTTCTATCAATAGGTATGAATTTTATGAATTCTAAAGACAATTTTTAGCCTAAAGTAACATCAGGACAACTTTCTAGTAAATTACAAGATATTACATCTTCAGGTTAGCTTAATTAAAAAAAATCCAATGAAAGGTTTTTAACTTAACACAGGGAAAAGTACCTGCATTTCAATATATCTGGGATCAGATCTCTTCTTCATTAAGTCTTCTTTAAGTTGCTCATCTAAATTCGCATCCTGCTCGGTTTTTTCACAGAGATATTCCACATCCAAATCCAGGGATGTTTTTTCCCAGGTTGGTCTCTGTCTTACAGGAGCTTTTTCAGCGTCTGGTTTCACTTTGGCAGGCTGTTCTGGAGCAGGGCTGGAATCACAGGACAAGAACTTCAGATTCCCCCAGCTGTGCCTGGCCATGTGCAGAGTGCAGGTAATTACATCCAGCAGTTAATGAACCAATGCTCCACGTGAACAGAGAACCATGGAACGGTTTGGGTTGGAAGGACCTTAAAACCCATCCAGTGCCACCCCTGCCATGGCAGGGACACCTTCCCCTGTCCCAGGGTGTCCCAAGCCCTGTCCAGGCTGGCCCTGGGCACTGCCAGGGATGGAGCAGCCACAGCTGCTCTGGGTCTGTCACTACAGTGAAAGTCAGCAAACCACATAAAGTCTCAACCAACCAACCAACCACCAAAAACCTGACATCAGGATCTAAAAAATAACTTGTTCTTTTGTACCAAAGGAAGCTACAAAGCAACAAAACATCACCAGAGAATCCCTGCTTGATCCACTGCCTGTAACTGGATCCCCCAGCAAAATGAGCCCCCATCCCCTCATTTCAGCACACCGGCCTATTCCTGCTGCTCCTGAAAATCCTTAACGAGTTCAGAGCAGACCCTGCTTCAGACACTGCACAGATGTTCCAAGATCGCAAATAACTGAAAATAGAAGCCAGAAGTCACCTCTGGAAGAGTAATTCCAGAGGCCAAGGGACCTGAAAAATCTCATATATCTACCGTAGCAGGCCTTGAGATGAGTTATAAGTGTTATGAGTTTAAGCAGAAATTCAACATGCCAAACTCAGCAATAATGAGAGTTTTACAGCAATGGCTACAACCATCTCAGTGTGGGGAAACTGGAGGATATTTATTGAGCCAAAACACTCAATAAAGGCAAATACCTTCTGACACATCTTATGGAAAGTTTGTGTAATTCAAAATAAATTTTAAAAAATGGTAATTATATCTCTTTACCCTTCTTCATCCCCGGACCACCAGGACATGGCTTCTTGCTCTTTGTCGTTCTTAGTCTGGACAGAATTCAGCAGCTGCACGATTTGCTCTTCCCTGCGCTCGTCCATGCGCACCACAGCTCTCTAGGGCAGAAAGCACAGCCTCCATCAGCGCGGGCCCGGCACCCGGACACGGAGCTCTCAGGGCGCTCTCCGAGGCTCCTCGGCATCCGCAGCGATCCGCGCTTTGCCTCCGCGCGGTTCCGAGGGCAGAGACCCAGAGACACCGAGCCCTCCCTGTCCTCCCGGCCAGGGCTCAGCCCCGGCCCCGCAACACGTCCCCGCCTCCCTCACCTGCTGCCGGTCAGCGTCCCGGTTCTTCTGGCCCTGCTTGCGGGCGTACCACAGCCCGATCTCGCGGCCCTTCAGGTGGCTGGGGTGCCGTCCCCTCCCGCCCGGCCCGCCCGCGGAGGAGGAGGCGGCGGAGGCAGAGCCGCCATCGCCGCCACGGCCTCGGCCGCGGCCGCGGCCCCAATCGCGGCGCTGCTCGTAGCTCATGGCCGCGGGTGCCGGCGCGGAGCCGCCGGCAGAGCCCGGCCCGGCGCGGCTCAATCGGCCCGGCACGGCCCCGCCTCATCCGCCGGCTGCGCCCGCCTCATCCTCCGCCGCACTTCCGCCCGCCCGCCCGCCCGCCCCGCAGCGCGCCCGGGGCGGGTTCGAGTCCCGGCCCCACCAAAGCCGGCCCGTGCGGACCGCGGGTTCGAGTCCCACACTGACCCGGAGGGTGCGGGTTCGAGTCCCACGCTGACCCAGAGGGTGCGGGTTCGAGTCCCACACTGACCCGGAGGGTGCGGGTTCGAGTCCCACGCTGACCCAGAGGGTGCGGGTTCGAGTCTCACACTGACCCAGAGGGCGCGGGTTCGAGTCTCACACTGACCCAGAGGGCGCGGGTTCGAGTCTCACACTGACCCGGAGGGTGCGGGTTCGAGTCTCACACTGACCCAGAGGGTGCGGGTTCGAGTCCCCGACCGGCCGGTGTGTTGCAGAATGAGGAATTTGTATAGTTTTCTTAATGTTTGATCTTCGTATATTTTCAAGCCTAATCATCAAGAAGAGAGATTTTATCCGTGAAACAAGGAGCAGCCAGTGAGCTTGAAGTGATGTCCAGGTGTTAGAAAAGTATTTCTAGTATTTTGTCGATTTAGATATTGACAAGGACTGCGAGTGAATCAAAACTGCTGTAACTTCCCACCTGTGGAGCTGCTCCCTCATTTCCACAGGTCCCTGCACCCAGTGCCAACAGACACCAAAGCTGGGCTTTAAGACTTTATTTGATTCCCTTTAGACACACGTGTTCCTCAAATGAATAGGTATATAAATAAATAACTTAAAATCCACTATGGAAAGCTGTAAAGCACTTGGGTATTTGTTATCCCCTTGATACAGCATTAACAGTTTGAATTGATTCAACTGTGCACCCAAATAAAATTGGTATGAAAGGAAGAAACCGGCTGATACTGTATTTGCTCGGGTAACCTGAGCCGAGGGGAGCGCTGTCTGTCAGAGCAGTTAAACACCTTTTAGCTGCTGCTGCTCCCCTGCTCCTCCCGCTCTCTGTAGGCTTTGTTCAGCACCTGGATCTCCTCCTGGTACCCAGCCCTGGCCGAGTGCTGCTGCTTTTGGCTGTTCTGCCGATGAGCCTCCACGGTGTCTGGGATGGAGATGCTGAAGTCGCTGCCGGGGCTGTGCGAGGGGATGAGCAGGGAGTAGGAGGCGCTTTCCCCCAGCTCACAGCACACAAACCTGTTCTCCTTGCGGGAATAGCGCAGGGAAGGCGACCGTGCCTGCGTGGAGGACTGGCTGATGTTGCTGATGATGGACACGGTGTCCAGCGCCTCCTCGTTGGCACAGATCTCCAGCACCTCCAAATGAATCTTAACGCTGGTGTCAGCAAAGGCGTCCCGAGGCTCGCCCGGGCTGGGCTCGTGCCCGACGCTTTTGGAGCGGTACACCTCGATTCTCTTGCCCGCGGGGGTGATGGTGTGCCCCTCGGAGCTGACCTCGTAGGTGGACAGGGAGAGCGTTTTGCCGCCGGGCGCCTGCAGGGACACGGTGCCCTGGAAGGCGCAGAGGGGCACGGCCAGGGCTGCGCGCTGCGGGGAGCAAGCACACGGTGTTAGTGCTGAGCGCTGCACGCAAATCCGTCACCAATCCGCCAGCTACGCCCTGGCTGTGAACTCCTCTTACTGCCTGCTCCTCGCAGAATTTCAGACACCTGCTAGCTAGGACTTGAAAGAGGAGCAAGAAGGTTTTTGTGTTATTATACACCTTAGGGTATGAAGTCCCAAGGGGCTGTGACTCACTATGGAATCTACAGAATATGAAAAACCAGAGTTTAAATAAAAGCTGATTCCTTCAGTGCGAGGTTATGTCCTGTTTAATCAAACTCTTTGATTTGTCAGACTGAACCTGGAGGGAGAATGAGCAATCTCCACTTGCTGGAATGAACACTCCAGCTCTGGAGAATGAGACATTTCCCAATCACTTAGTGCCTCTTCCTGAAAGTCTTCTCGAGTTTTCTCTTGAGAAATCAGTATTTACTGTTAAAGTGAAAAAAATCCATCAAGTTTCCTATGTCACTGTCCAGTCACTAACCACGGAGACACTGAATGCTGTCATTTCCCACTGGAACAGTTCCAGTGGAAATGTTCAGTTCCAGACACTTTTACCTGTTTCTAAAGTACAGGATCCATTTGTCCCTGGAAACCACAGTGCTGTGCTCTGGGGAGCACCGTGGATACATGTGCTGGGACTAAACCCATGGTTATGGGGCCCAAGGGAGGGATAAATGCATTTATCCTGGGTTTAGGTACAGCCAGGTGACACTGATTATTACTGGAATTACTTTCAGTATAAATTAATATTAATGAGAACAGAAAGTGACCTTTATCTTGTCCTTGATACCATTATTAAATAACCATTTTTGCTTCTCATGACAATCCATGGCAATAAATAGGAATCCAGCAGCAAATCCTGGTACAGTCTGTGAAATATTTGCCTCCCGCTCCCACAGTTCCCTGCAGTTCAGCTCTCTGCCTTCAGCTCCTGGCCACTGTTTGTGGAGAGCATTTCCCACCTCAGGGCATCCCCCCATGCAGCCCCTGCCCACGGTGCCTGGAGAATGTTCTGGCTGTTGGAATCTGGGACAGAGATTTCACCAGAGAGCTCCAAAGACAAAAAAAAATCCCTGTGAAATAAATCACAAATGTCCTTGTTCCTTACGGAAAGCTGATGCATTCTGAGCAGAGAAATCTCTGCAGAATCAATCAAGCAAATTCCCTCATTATTTAATTATATATCCAGAGTCCACAGAAGACAGGAAGCAGCTGTGGTTGCCATGAGGCAAAACCTTCCCCACCATCCCTGTGGGTCAGGACCAGGTTCCCTGTCATGGTCCCGCTGCCTGGGCAGGGTCTGGGCTGCATTCAGCAGGGAGGACATTGTCCCTAGGGAGGGCTGGGATGTATCTGAGTCCCACAGCAGCTGGAACAGGCTCTGACAGACAGATTTCCATTTGGAAAAGGTCAGAGCACTGGCTGGGGCTGAGTGGGACGCTGGGATGCCATCCCAGCTGGTTCTGCAGTGTCTGGTGACAGACTCAAGCACAAGGCACTTTGTAGATTGTCCCTCACAAGTGCTGGTTCCACAGGCCCTGGGGCAGGCCAGCAGTGTGCAGCAGTGTGCCAAAAGTGTGCCAGCAGTGTGCAGCAGTGTGCAGCAGTGTGCTAAAAGTGTGCCAGCAGTGTGCAGCAGTGTGCAGCAGTGTGCAGCAGTGTGCCAAAAGTGTGCCAAAAGTGTGCCAGCAGTGTGCAGCAGTGTGTCAGCAGTGTGCAGCAGTGTGCAGCAGTGTGCCAAAAGTGTGCCAAAAGTGTGCCAGCAGTGTGCAGCAGTGTGTCAGCAGTGTGCAGCAGTGTGCAGCAGTGTGCCAAAAGTGTGCCAAAAGTGTGCCAGCAGTGTACAGCAGTGTGTCAGCAGTGTGCAGCAGTGTGCAGCAGTGTGTCAGCAGTGTGCAGCAGTGTGCAGCAGTGTACAGCAGTGTACAGCAGTGTGCCAGCAGTGTGCAGCAGTGTGTCAGCAGTGTGCAGCAGTGTACAGCAGTGTACAGCAGTGTGCAGCAGTGTGCCAGCAGTGTGCAGCAGTGTGCAGCAGTGTGCCAGCAGTGTACAGCAGTGTGCCAGCAGTGTGCAGCAGTGTGCAGCAGTGTGCCAGTGAAGCACAGATGGGCTGCAGTCTGCTCCTCCTCCCTGGGACAGGTCTCTGCCCAGGGGCAGCACCGAGGGCACACACAGGTTGTGCCACGTCCGTGTTGCTCCCACTGGGCCATGCTGCCTTCCCAAACAGAAAACCAGCAATCTGAACCAGCTCTGAGGTGTTGGCATTCCTAATTACTCTGGTCAAACACAGCTCGAGATGAAAAGGGCTATTTTTAGAATGTTTCCAGTAAGGATCCCAGCTTTTTCTTTCCAGAGACAGTGACTTTTCTGTTTGTTTTACAACAGAGGCTTCGTCTTCTACTTCCCTAAATATGCAAATTAGCTGTACTGAAATGAACTGCTGCAATGATTTGCCTTTTCTGAGGCTGACTGCAGTAAATGCAGAGCCAAGGGGCTGTGACAGGAAGAGACAAGCTCACCTCAGATGGCCTGAGCCCAGCACCTGCCATCGGCCTGCCCGATGCAGACAGACCTGGATTTGTATCAGTCCAGTATCAGGTCCCAGGAGGTGCTGCAGAGCATCCAAGGTGAGGAGGACACCTTGGAGGGAAGGGCTACAGGAGCTCTGTCCAGCCTTGCCCTCCTGGGCAAATGTTTCTGCGCTCACTATTCCTCTGCAGTTCCAGAGAGAGCCCAAGGCAGCAGACCTGCGGCAGGGAGCCAGCAAGCATCACACAGAGCACACAAGTGAGAAGACGCAGGTGAAATGGAACATTGCTTTTCCAGCCACGGGAACCTCTGTGGGAACCAGGAAAAAGCTCCAACCAGGTGAGCAGGAAGAGCCCCGATGGGAACAGCTCAGCACATCAGCAGGGGTGCAGGTGGTACAGATTCCCAGAGCCAGTGGGAAGCAAGGAGAACCTTCAAGGCCATTCCTAACTCAGCTTCTGCGCTGTGCCTGGTGCTTAAGGGAATGTTCACAACTTCCCTGCAGCCAGTGAGATGCTGTGTGTTTCTCACATTAAAATACTCCTGCCAGTGCTGGCTCCTCCTCAGTGAAGTCACTTGCACAGCCTGCCCTCTCTTTCCTTGCAGGGCACAGAAATAGGTCCTGTGCTGAGTCTCTTCAAAGAGCTTCCTTGAGGCAACCCACAGATGAGGCAGAGAAAAATAATCAGCGAGCCTGGAACAAACTGCCAGCCTGGGAGATTTCTGTTGCCTGAGGGCACTGAAGCATAGACAAAATAAGACATGACATATTTACACCCAATCTCTTTAGGAAGGGAGATACACGGGTATTTTATGAGATGTTAAAGGTATTTTTCAAAAGCGCAGTCGAGCAGGAGTTAGCAACGACAAGCACAATTTTCTCTCTCCCTCTCCATTACAGCCATCCTATCATGTATTCAATAAACCCTGCTGCCTCATTCTCTCGTGCCACTTTTATTCCAGAGAAAACACTTTGATGGAGCAACTCCACTCACGGAACAGACAATGAAGAGACAACCAGCTCCACAGTCATTACTGTCACCCCAAGGAAGTGCCACTCTCCAAGCTCCAGAGGAAACCAAAGGCATCCCAAGGCCTGTCTGGCACCCTGCTCCTCACACAGCTCAATCAAACTGATCCCACATCCATGGGGATGGCTGCACTCCCTCCTGCTGTCACTTCTTACAGCTTCTCCTCCTGAAGAGAAAATCAGCAGCACTCCAAGAAGAGCCCCTGCATTTATGGACTCTCAGAAGAGCCCCTGTATTTCCTGCAGAAGGATGTGGCCAGTCAATCCCAGGGGCAGCCTCCTTCTTTAACACACGTGGGAAAGGCAGAGTGATGAGAACAAAGTGACTTTTCTTAGACTTGGGACTTCCAGACAGGATGAATAAAGGAGATGGTTTTCAGCTTATTAATGTGTGGCCCAAATTGATCTTTCATCCAACACAAACCTGAGCACTGCATTAAAGGTACTTTTACAAAGCGTGCAGGGGTTTCACACGCTGCCCTTTCCCAGCTGCAAAGCAAATGTCAGCTGTGAGGCTCTGGCAGCTCCTGCTGAATGTCAGAACCAGGCAGAGCTGTGACTCCAAAAGCCTGGAACTTTTACCCCATAGGAGCTTTAGTGCCTGGCACTGGGTTGTACCTGGGAAGGTGTCAGAAGTGGATGAGTTGTGATTCTTTGTAATGCAGGAAGAGAAGAATATGTGCAAAAGTGCCATACCAGGCCCCAGGGCACAGAGAGCACCCCCAGGCAGTCACTGCCAGCTGCTCACAGAGCTGCTCATACCAGCTGCAGTCCTGGGGCTGCAGCTGAACTGGCACCAGGGGACATGGGACAAGGATTTAATTTTTTTTTAACATCATCTGGAAACTCCTGCAAGGAGAGCCACAGTTATGAACCTGATACAGTGATTTTATTAACCAAGCTGTACATGGCATATGAGGTCCTGGCAAGAACTGGTAGATTAAAACCAGGCTGAGTCATCACTTCCTCTTGCCCCTAAATGCAGGAATTCATCTCTGCACACTGCAACAGAGTGAGCATTGGTGTTTTTATGAAAGGGATGATCAGTCATATTTGAAATATCAGCCAAATTCCTGCTGTGACTCAGATGATAAACTTGTGTTTACCAGCTGGAGAGAGATTCCCGTATTTTATACAAAATGCATCTTCTCCATCTCCTGTGTGTGTGCAAAGGCCGAGCACGAGCTGATCTGGCTCTGAAGTCACCCTGCTTGGAGCAGGGGGTTGGATTAGGTGACTTCCAGAGATCCCTTCCAGCCTGAAGCCTTCCAGAGCTGCTGTCTCACAGACTTCATGTGAGCTCTTGCCCCACTCCCACCTACTGTAATGCCCAAGGGCCACTGTGGAATTCTCTGGAAAATGTCATCTTTTGGAGAGAAACTTCCTATTCATTAAGATAAAGCAACATAATTCATACTTATTTCTTACCATATACAAATCATGCAGGTGCACACGAAATAAGAAAACCCCATGCTTAAGAAGGCAAGTGAGAAATTATGGCAGAATCAGCCCCTGCAAATGGGTCTGTGGTTATTAAACATTATCCAATGCCATGTATGAGTTTTACTAAAACACAGGACTAATAGAAATCTCAATGTCAGTCAAAATCATTCCTATTTCATAAGGAAACCCTTTTAAACAGAAAAGAATAAACTGCTACTTTACCTGCCGAGGGTTCCTCTCGGATTTGCTCCGGCACCACTCCCAGTCCGAGAGCTCCGGTGTGGGGCTCTCCTCGTGGAGCAGCCTCCACTCTGCTCCTTCAGGGAAGGCCGGTGGGTCACAGTGTGTGCCCTGCTGGCCCTGGCAGCGCCCTGGCCCAGCAGGAGGGGGGCACAGGGGCCCTGTCCCAGTGCCCCCAGGGCTGCCCCAGGAGCCCTGTCCCTGTCCCATGGGTGGCATCCCGGTGTCACTGCCCCTGGCGGGCTCCTCGCAGTCAGAGCTCAGCAGGTCGGGGTAGGACGTGGAGTTTCCATCATTGCTGTGCTGGGGGGGCTTCTCCTGGGATATCCTGTACATCCCATAGCCTCGCTGGAAGGACAGCTTGAACTCAAAACCGCTGCGCTTGGCTAGGCAGGAAGGAAAGGAACTGTGTTAGGAGTTGAGACCAAAAAGAAAAATGGGATTACAAACACAATGCAAATGATGTGCTAAAACACGGAATACATTATCCAGCTCCTGCTGGAAATAGGCAATTTTCCCTCCATAAAAAAAATGAATTGTTGAGAAGAAAGACTACTGAGAAGGAACTGCCTTCTAGATGAACTGCAGTCGTTCTCTCTGGGAAAGTGGCTAAAAGGGCCGCAGGGGCAGCACAAGCCATTCTGCACCTGGTAATGTGTTTAAAGCAAGTGAAAGCCATGCACTGAGGATGGCTTTTCTCTAGGAGTCCGTAGTTCTTCCTCCCTGAACAAGCAGGGAATGTCTGGAATTCATCCACTGATGGTAGAGGATTTTCCCTCCAGAGAATGGGAAACAGCTCCCACATCCTCAGAAATATTTAGCCCTTAACATTTGCAGTTGAGTCCAGAATGACCCCTGTGAGTCCCTTCCACCTGACCCACTCTGTTCCTCCAACTGCTTTTACATAAAGCCCAAGGAGAAAAGGGGCTCTAGAAGATGCCAAGAAGGTTACCAGGGAAGGTCTCTGTTACACCAAGGCAACCCTCCCACCCTTACCTTTGGCATCTTGTGAAGACACTGCATAGGAGCTCCTCCTGCAGTTGATGATGCAGCCGCAGGGCAGGTGGAGCCAGTGCTGTGACAGGACAAACAGCGGGGTGACTGTGGCAGCCAGCAGGGTCAGCAGGAAGCTCAGTGTCTCAGAGGAAAGGCTCTGCAGCCCAGTGATGTACTGGACAGCCATCTGTATCTGAAAGGCAGAGCATTTGGAAATGTAAAATCACTTTGGGCACGAGATGCTTCCAGGAACAAAGAGAACATCTCTCTATGAATATGACACCACTGGAAGACACAGATTGTCATTAGTGTTTGCTGAGGACAACAGTTCTGCCTCTAACAGACAGCAGAGGAAACACGCTGGCTGCTCTCCTCTCGTGCTACATTTCTCAGAAAAGCCCTGACTGAAGCTAAGCACAGATGCTGAGCACCACTGAGCAGCTCCCAGTGCCAGCCAGTCCCACGTGGTACCGAGGAGCCCCCGGCTCACACAGCCAAGGGCAGGGCTAAGTGCCCCAGAGCCTGTTCCCTGCTCCCAACAGATCCCCTTCCCAGGTTCCTGTTCCCAAACACACACATGCACACAACAGCACTCCCTCCCCCAGCACTACAGTGTTTACAAAGGTACAACCCAGCTGCATGCTTCTACCAAACTCCTCTTTTTAAGCCAAAGGCTGTGTCTCAGAGGATAGGACAGAGGGGCCCTTAGCTCCATTGCCAGCCCCAGAGTGCTGAGCAAAGCCTGTCCCACAGCTGGCAGCACCAAAGGGGGAACCTTCCTGCCCTGGTATTCACGTGACATGGGAGAGGTGATGAGAGTGTCAGTGATGAAGCAGGCTCTGCCAAAGCCACTGGGCACCAGTCAAACTCATGCAGTGACACAGACCTGCTGGAGAGGGCTTCTGCTGGCACAGCTACCCTACAAGCAACAACTGCAATGGCCACTGTTCTTCTGTTTCAATCCACGGCCCACAGGTGACATCCCACTGAAATGTAAGTGAGCATTGGAAAGTGAAGCCATCTGAGAATTTACCATCATTGGGAGCCAGAGAAGGACTTTGGTCAGTGCCAGGATCAGCGAGAATCGTTTCTGGGCAAAGCCCACCGTGAAGCTCCTGCTCTGCGCGCTGCTCTCAGCCACGCCCTTCCCAAAAACCGCCTCCGGGTTTGGGAGAGGCTCCAGGGTTTTCTCCCCGGGGTCCAGCAGTGCCAGCGCGGGCGCAGCAGCACCGCAGCCCCAGGGTGTCCCGGGGGAGATGGAGCCCGCAGAGCCCCGCAGGCGCTGGGTGTGCAGCAGCTGCGGCTCACCCGAGCACAGCAGCCGCAGCCAGAGGGGCACAGCCAGCACTGCCAGCAGGGAGAAGCACAGCGAGTACACCACCAACACAAACAGGACGTAGGAACTGCCACAGTCGGCGAAGCAGCCCCAGGACGTGGGGATGTACCTGCCCCAGCCACAGAGAGGCAAAATGCACAGCAGCAAACTGACAGTCCAGATGGTGAGGATGGCCCATACCACGCTCACCCGGCGCTTGGAGGAGCTGCAGCTCAGTGTCCCGGTGGTATTGAGGGTGTAGAAGTTGTAAGAAACTATAAGAGACCCTTTCAGGTTGGTAGAAATGCCCTGGAATAAATACATAAACGCTGAGGTGGTGCACAGAGGCTGGGGGAGGACTTCGCTTGACCACTGCACAAACATGAAAATAATCACTGGCACGATGCTGATCAGATCATCTGCTGCCAAAGAGGTCACAATCATCGAAACCGTGGTTTTGTTCTGCAGTTTCAGCAGGGAAACTAGTGAATAAATGCTGCCCAGAAGGGCTGGGAATGCAATGGCAAAAGTCAAGCAGAACAGAAGGACATTCCAAGTTCTCTGCTCACTGGGTTTGTCCATGATGCTGTGATTCTCAGTGAAGAAGCTGGTCCCATTGAGTGACAAATTACCAGGAGTTACCGACATTATCCTGGGCATTTTTTTCTTTGCCTTCTCACTGATTCTGCAAGTTTTCACCAGCTCAAACCAGAACTGTCAGCTCCACATCACAAGTTTCTTTGTTTTCCTAGACTCTCTTTTGTGGCATCTGATGAAGAAACATTCAGGTGGCAGCACCCCTAATGACCACAAGTCCTGCTCTCAAAAAACCAGGCAACAATGAAGAAGCAGCAAAGGTGCTGAAAAAAAAGAGGAATTCTTCCGAACGGTTCCCGTGCAGGCAGAAGGTGAAGTGGGGCTGCTGAGGTGTCCGCATGCCATTCCCGCTGAGGATGGCAGGCGCTGCCCCGCTCAGGAGCGCGGCTGGAGGCGGGCGGAGCACGGGCTGTGCCCCGGCTGCGGTGGCTCGGGCAGACACATCGCAGGACAGAGAGGCTGCTGGGCTCCCCGTGCGCTGCCGGAGCTGCAGGAGGGAGGAGCCGGTGGCGGCAGGAGGGCAGGCGGGGAGGCAGGATGCTGCCAGCCCCGGCTCCCTCCCGGCTGGATCGGCAGCCCGGAGCAGTGTCCCCGCCAAGCCACACCTCCGAGCCGGCCCCGGAATCCAATGCAAACCCTGCGAGCTGATGTCAGCCGAGGATGTCATTATTCCCCGAGTCCCGAGCTGCTCCGGGGCTCGCACACGGGCTGCGGGGCTCGCCGGGCTCCAGGGGATGCGGGACGGGCTCTGCGCCCTGCGGCGCTGCCGCGGGCACACGGATGCTCCGGACACGCTCGGGGCCACCTCTGGGGAACAGCGGCGAGCTGTGTCAGCAGCCCGCTGGCATCTGCCCTCTGCTCGCTCAGCTCAGCCTGGGGGCTGAAAACTTTCACTCCTCGCACGGCCCCAGCCCGAGCCCCATCAGGGGCTCCGGACTGCTCTGCTGTACCCGCAGCCATCGCAGGCACCCTGCACCGACGGCAGGGAGCAACACCAGCTTCCCGCAGGTTCCCTCAGGATCTTCCTCCTCACACATTTCCCTGCCCTGTTTCCTTTCTTCCTCTGCCTCCCTGCAGCTTCCTGTCACTGCGGGCAGAGCAGCCCACCCTGTGCCTCCTGTTTGTGTTTGGAAGGAAATGTTCATCAGTGTTCTTGGGAAGAAAGGCACTTTTTGTTGCCTTGCCCATTCAAGGCAGGTGACACACTCAGTTTGTCTTCTCACACAGCGTATCTATGATCTGAACTGCACCTTGCCACTCTCTGTGGCAGCTTTTATCATAATTACAATATGGTGAAGATTTCCTCCAGTTATCACTTCCCCCCATGTCCCAAATTTCCTGACAAAACAGGGCTAGGATGGAGTAACAGAGCTGTGCCAAGGCAGCCCAGGTCATGATGGTGCAGAAGCCTGGGGACAGGAGGAGGCACTCGGTGTGTGTCCTCGGCAGGCAGGAAGCTGGAGATTCCTCAGTGCCTGTTCTTCCCTTCCCTGCCATCAGCCTGCTGGGAGCACCAGAGCTGGCCTGCACTGTGCATGGATTTATTCCTTATCCTGCTGTGAGCTCTCCTCGCTCAGGAATGGTCCCAAAGAGAAGATCCATTGAGCTGGGGCCTCTCCTCTGGCCTCCCTTCACACAGAGCCCAGCAGGCTGGGAATGGAACTCAGGGGAGTGATTTGGGGTTTGCTGTGTCTCTGTAGCAGCAGTAGGACACCTGTAACACAGTGTCAGTGAGGTCACACCCACACGGAGCAAAGCCAGCCATGCCACACTGCTCGGGAACCACTCCTGCTTTGGAGGCTCCAAAATGTCTGTGGCCTGTTGGAGAAAAAGGCAATGTTGTGCAGTCTGTAACACCACACCACTGTGGGAAACTGCACAGGGAGGGCTGAATGTAGAATCCAAACTGCTGAAGGAACTGTTCTCCCTTTCTGAAGGGAGGGAATAAAAAAAGAAGATGGCAGATGCGTGGAGTGACCCAGCTGTGACCCCATCTGGAAGCAGCAGAAAATCAGCTGTGTATATGGAACTTTCTCCAAAAATGATAAAATGAATGGCTGCAAGAGCCATGTGTAAAGCTGCACATTTCCCTGCCTGCTGTGTATTCCCAGGGGCTCTGCTGTGAGTTGTCTCAGCCCTTCATTGCTCCATCTTTACTTCCCCATCACCTTCTCTCCCGCTCAGCTCCAAGGAAGGCAGAGTGAACAGATCGGGAAATTCAGGCCCAGGAGCTGTGATCAAATTGACTTTTAATGACAGGCTGAAAGTTCTGGAACCAAATTCTGCCTCTAGAGCACCAGGAACTTGGGTAAGAACAGTGCTGGCTAGCGCTGCTCTTACCTACACGCTGCATTTGATGGGAACCTTCAGCCCGGGGCTGCAGGGCTGCCAGCAGCTGTGATTGTGGGAATCTGTGCCTCGGGAAGCGCCCTGGCAGGGTCAGTGTCTGCTCTGCAGGGCACAGAGTCCCTCGTGTGTCTGAGGAAGGGATGCTCAGGGGATGAGCACCTGACAAGACAAAGCTCTGCCCTGGGGCTGCACCCTGCTTAGGAGCTTTCAGATTGGGAACATGGAATATTGAAAGATCCATCCGGAAAGGAAGTGCAGAGCTATGCCACTGACATCGAGCATTTATTAATGATTCCAGTCAAGAGAAAGAACTCATGAATATTTTAATGAGATTGTGAGGGGAAACCTCCCAAACACAATAAAGTCACACTTAGCAAACAGCCTTTCAACTGCAGGGACAGTTCCAGCCTCTCTGATCTGCCGTTCCTGAGACTCAGACTGTGACAGAGACTGCAGAAGCCAGGCCAAGTGCCAGCACAAGCTGGACAGAGTGTGTCAGCAGGATACCAGGGACTATGGAAAGCCTTGCCAGAAACATCTTTCTTCATCAGCCTAGATGGAAACCATGGCTCACTGCCTCAGAGATGAAGGTTTCAGAGAAAGATAGAAGAAATAATGCTTGAGAAAAAGCCCGAGTATTTTCAAACACTGAATCTTTTCAATTCACGCGCTTATCTTATTCCCTGGGGCTGATGACAAACTGGACTCTGTGTTCACAGGGAAGTGGAGGCTCCATCAGTGTCACTGTTGGTCAAACAGCCATCACTGGGGACCCCCAGTCCCCCCGCCCTGGGCACACCCAGTTCCCCCAAGGGAGCCCCAGGCCCCTCACGTGAGCATTACCTGGGGGCAAAGAGGGGCCCAGGTGCTTCTGCCCTGCAGGTTCCAGAGGCAGGGAGCAGCAGCTGCCCTGGGAGCAGAGTGGGCCGTGTTCCTCAGCACAGCATGGCTGCTGCTCTGTTTTATTTTATCCAGCATTTCCCACACACACTGCCAGGTGTGGCTCCCGTTATCCTGGTTTCTGCAGACAGCCGGGTTGGTGCTGGGAGCTGAGGAGATGGAACGAGCCTCTGCTTTGCAGAACATGTACTTATGAAATATGCATGTGCTGAGAGGTGATTAGGATGCAATTCCTCATTTTGATTAAAATGCCGCTTCCTTTATGTTTACTGAGCTTCACAAAACAGCCTGATTTGTACGCTTACACTGAAATTTTTGTGGGTTTTTTTTTTTTTTACAAACCAAATTTATCTTCACTGCTATATGTGCAAAAATGAATGCAAACATGCAATTTTCTTTAGCTTACAGTTATTAATCTGAGAGATAAACTGTTAAGTCCAAACCCAAAATGATGGCTTTTTGGGAGGGGCGTGGTGCTGGCATTATTTTTAATCACCTGGAACACTTTTTGCCCAGGATTACATACCCAGATGCTGCCAGATGCATTGGAAAAGTAGGTTATTGTTAGACCCTGAGCCTAAGTTAGATAACCCCACTTTCAGTATCCCATCAAAAGCCTTTACTACTGGAGTTCCTGAAGTTGTTAGGATCTGCAAAAAATTTCATAGTCTAGAGAAAATTGAAACTCATTTGGAATAAGCTGCATTAGATGGCAAAATGGGCCTTTCTTTCTCACAAATGGCAGAAAACCAGCCTTAGGGGACAGAAAATAGATTTATTTCATAGGGAAAGGTGCAGTGATTTTGTTTTCCAGGCCATTTTACCAGTGCTTTTATTACCGATTTTGTATTATTCACTCCTGTGCCAGCATTCCGCCAGGGCCTGACAACATCCAGCAGCACAGTGTTCTGAAATTGAGCTGGCTCCTGAATCTGATTCTGTTATTATTTTAATGTCTCATGTATCACTGCTTCTGAAAGACCTGCCAGAAGCTTTTTCACAATGAAGATATCACTGGTCTTTGAGCCCCTAAGTGTTCTCTCTGCTCTCCTGTTTTAAGACAGTAAAGTTCCTATTTCTTTGACAGTGCCCAGCCTCCCTTCAGTCCTCAATCTCAATTAACACAGAACAAAGATCTTAGGGCACTGTTCTGGCATCACTCACTGGGTATCTCTAACCTTCAGCAACAGCCACTGGGAAGACTGGGAGCTGGTCAAGTTTGGCACAGCCCCTTGTTCAATGAGAACACATCTCTCAAACCCCCCCAAATCTGCTCAAACAGAAGGTGTTACTGAATTCTTCCAACGAAACAGCTGCCAGTGCCAGGATCTCTCCACTCCATTTTGCCTGCTGATAAGAGAATTCATGGGAGTAACTGTGATTTTGTTCACCACTCTTCAGTGAAATATTAATGAGCTTTTTTCACTCTCCTCTGCTTCTCAGAACTGTTCCACCCTTTATCTCCTGCCAGATTTGAATGAGGACGACAGCAAAGGTCACCATGACAATGGGAACTGCGAACTGCTTAAGTACAGGATGGATTTAGCACTGAGCATTGCCAAGGCCACTTACAGATGTAGTAGCAGTCCTAAATGCCTGCTTATCTTCCATTGAAAAAATCTCAATCAAACAGCAAATCATGATCAGAGCAGCAACTCCCTGTGGGGAACCTTGGGCACTTAAAGCAAGTGCAGCACTGCAGCCACGAGCAGACAATAAATACCGGCCCCTATAAATGTTAGGAAGACCTTTAAGAGAAAAGACATTGAAGCAGAAAAAGAAAACAAAATGACTAAGCCAAATTCCAGTGGAAATTATATCACAATCCAGAAAAACTGGAGTCAGTGGCTTCCCAAAGGCACAGAGAATGGCACACGTTGTCCCAACACAACTGCAAGTTGCAAAACAAGCTGCAGATGAAACAACAGGAGGCAGATCTGCAGTGCACATGAACAAAGCCTTGTCCTCACCAAGCTCAGGGCTCAGAGCAGAGAGCCCCTGCCTGCTGGCAGAGCAGTGACCCCTCCGTGTGCTCAGTGGCCACTGAGGCGCCAGCCTGACGGCCCCGGGCTGGCGGCGCTGGGGAATTCACCGCTCCCCCCAGAGCTGCACCGAGGAGCTGCACTCGCTGAGGGAGCTGCAGCACAGCCCTGCTCCCCTCCACCTCCCTCTGCTCCCCTCCACCTCCCTCTGCTCCCCTCCACCTCCCTGCCCAGCGACACCTACGTCAGGAAAATTCAATTTTCCACAATGAGCTAAGAAAAACTGAAAGGAGGATCCTTCGCTCATTTTCTGTGTTCCCAGGAGAAAACCCACTGCGCCTTTATAAGCGGCATTCTCCAAGCTCAAGAATAAAATGACTGTCCTTACATCATGGATAGGAAACAATGAAGTCATTTCTGTGGATATTTCCTTCTGTCCTCGCTGCTCACACGCTGGGTGGGAGCAGGCAAGGGAGTCTCTCCCTACATCACCACAGCGCCCCAAGGAGGGCTTGGATTAGGGTAGGAACGATAGAGGGGGAGATTTTTACTTCTTCTTGACTTCCTCCACACTCATTTTTCTATAATGGATGGGGTTGTTTCTGATCTGTTTCCAGATCAGATCTGCTCAGGGTGAGGCCAGCCAGTGGCAGAGCTGCCACGGGCAGGTGAGGGCACTGCCACCAGGGACAGGCACTGCCAGCAGTGCCAGCGCTGCCTGAGGCCACAGCTGCTGTGTGGAATCCCCTGCGACAGGAAATCACCATCAGAAATCACCATTTCCACCTCAGGCCACTGGATCAGAAGTTCTAAAGACCTTCTGGCAGTCACCTCTGGCAGTCACACCCTCCTGCTGAATGCAGAGAGACCTCAGGGCACCTTCCCAAGCAGGGAACCTTTCCCTGTCAGTCACAAACTGCAGAAAGGAGTACCCAGGGTTGTCTTCTGTACCACAACCCGCTCAGAAAGCCCCAGAGCCCACTACAGCTCAAACTAGTGCTCAGAACAAGCTGATTGCTCTAAATGGGATGTTGTAGAACATAATGAACTTCATTACTCATTCTGGCTCTGAAATCTGCCTGAACATCTGTGCTTGTCGGGATTTCAAGCGGGATTGTTCAAATAAAATTACAGAAGAATTTGCAGTGTGTGAGAGGAGGTTCTGGTACGATCAAAGGAAGAAAATCAAAGCTTTACAGGGTCTCACATGACAACACTGAAGAATCTGAACTTCCATTCTGCTCATATGCACCTCATTTGTTGCTTTCATGACTGTTCAGGAATGCCCAGTTGATGGCTCCTCATTTTCACCCCTGTAAAAGTTCCCAGAGTTCAGAAAGTGAGGCTGACGTCACATGTGCAGGACAGCCCTGCACTTCTCAGTAAAGGTTAAAACAGAACAACTAAAGAAACATTCATCTCCATCACATACAGTGACCTTTGCCAAAAGCTGGGACCAGGGAGGGCTGGGGAGACAGGAGTGTGCTGCACTTCTGCCTTGTTCAGTCCTGATGTATCGAGTTTAGTCCTCCTTGACAATCCTGAGCAGCTTTTGTTCTATTTTTACCTCCTCAAACATAGGATAATGTCCCTAAAAGCAGAGTGAGAACATCAAAACAACTTCTGGAGCCAAAGTTCAGCCCCTGGAATCAAGGAACCCAATCTCTGACAAAGCTCCCAGGACATGCAGCAATGCCAGAAATCCCAGACCTATGTCTTGCTCTGCTAGAGCCTGGAGCAATCACCCCAAACCTGCATCCTGTCAGGAGATATCACACTGCTAAAAGATTCCAGGGAAGTGCAGCCAACGTTCCTGCAGCCAAGGAAAGGTTTCCTCTCAGGAAAACAGTTGGAGATAGTCTTGAACTAATTATAACAGAATTTCAAAGAGGCCATGGGATTTCCAAAATAGGGAAATCCTTACTACTTAACTGAATTTATTTAGGAAATAATAAATAAACCCCCCAAAATCAAGGACAAAGCAAACTGTAATTTGGAATACAGAAGGATTTTCCCTTATGAAATTGCAGCCCTGAACTCCTGTGGGGTTGCCCTTAGTGCCTGATGTGTTCCCAGGCTCTGGCACTGTGGAGCTCTCTCTTCCAGCAGAGGGAGAAGGGACACAGGTGAATGGACGTGCAGGAGAGTGGATCAGGTGTGACAAGAGCCACCACAAACCATTCTCCCATTTGTTTGCATTCCTGTCCCAGTTTGACTGATGAGCATCAGGTTATTGCAACATCTGTCCTTGTCTTTATGCGTTGCCAGGGCTCCTGGCACAGAATAGGGACCCATTTTCCAACTTGCATTTCTGGTTTGTTTTTTTTTTTCATCTCCCTTAATTACCTGTAAATTTATACTGGTGATACAACTTATCCACTCTATATGTCTCTGTTCTTGCTCAGCTGCTTTGAGCAGAAAACCTGGCACCAGAAATATGCAAGATAACTGCATGTAGAAAGAAAAATAAATATATATATCGCAAAAAACACAGCTCTTGCTCACATGCCTGCACTAAAAGAGCCAAGTTCTGCCTTCAGTCACCCCTTCAAAGGGGTGAAGAAATGACAGCTAAGGTTGGGACACAGCACCACTGGATACGATGGAGTTCACATCCATTGTCATGGTGAAATACGGATGCTCCATGAAGAAGCTTCACTCCCAAGGCCTGCAGGGCAGGCATGACTGAAAAATGACAAGTAGGATTTGAGCTAAAACAGCTGCTCTGATCAGCTGGCTGCCCCACACACACAAACCCAGGGATTGCAGTGATTGTCACCTGGAACTGTGGGAGCTGTTGATGGCAAAGCACAGGAGCTCACGCCTCAGCAGTGAGAGGCAGCACCGGGGATGGGTGCAGGTGGAGAAAGGGTGGCAGCGGTGGCAGCAGAGCCCCAGGCTGCACTCTGCAGCTCACTCAGTAACTCATTCACTGCCAGGGCACGGGCATGTTTCCTCTTGTTGCTGTACAGATCTCATTACAGTAACAAATCAGGTACACTCCTTTCCAGACCGAGCTGCAATCACTGTTGATTACCAGCCTATTAAACTCCATGGAATTACTTAAGTGCTTCCTCTGGAATTAGTGCAGTTATCAGCATGGCTAATGGCAAGTGGTTTCAGTCATTTTACCACACATTTCTCATGTTCCACTTTATATAATGAAATAAAAATGACACTTTGACACAGTGTGAAGTGGAATACCTTCTTTCTCAGTGTCTGCTCAGTTCAAGTATTTCCTCTGTGGATTTTCCGGAGCGGGTGTTTGATCATGATTTTCCTGCACATTTTCCTGCTCTTTAGCCGTGAATCAGCAGCTGGAATGCCACAGAAAGGGAGCAGCAATCACAGCAAAGACTAACGGTGCTTTTAAGGACTGCTAATAAATACACACAGTGGGAAAAACCTGCTTTGAACTTAAGAAACTGCATTAAGGACAGACCCAGCTCCTGTGGGGTTTTAGGCTCCCATTTTTTCCAGATACGCCGCTAGTGCCCACAGCAGGACCCAGAAAACGGCTCGGAATGCATCACCGGTGTTTGTCCTGCCGTGGATAGGGCTGGGATGCCCGTGCAGGTGGTGGGTGCGGGTGCGGGCTGTGCCCGGAGCGCTGCGGGAGCCGGGGGCACTGCCGGGGGCTGCGCTGCTGCTGCAGGCAGCGCCGCGGCCGGGGAAGGCTTCCTGCAGCAGAGGGAGCTGCAGCCCCGCATTTACACTGCCTTTACACTGCCTTTACACTGCCTTTACACTGCCTTTACACCCTGCCAGCCCCGGCAAACAGGCAGGGCCAGCGGGACATCCCGGCGCAGCCGGCAGGTGCCGGGCCCGGCTGAATCGGGCCAAGGACAGCGCTGTGTCCGGGACCCGAAAGAGGCTCCAGGCTGGTACAAGGCGGGGGTTTTAGCTCCCTCCTGTCGGTCCCGGTCAGGTCAGTGAGCCGGGGGTACCCTCAGGGCAGTGCTGTGCCCGGTGCCAGGGGCGCACACTTACTGCCGAACCCCGACAGTAGTGACACCTTCCTACTTGTGCTCGCTGTCTGCAGCTCCTTCGGGGCCAGGTTTCTGCCTGCCCTCTCGGGAAGCCTCCTGGTGCAGCTCAGCCCCTGCCCCGCACTGCAGGGCACAGTGACACCGGGCAGGAGTGGTCACTCACACACACGGACACCAGCACAACACAGCTGGGACTCAGCAGGGCTGCTGCTGCTGCTGCTTTACTAAAGCTGCTTTAAAGGGTGCACTTCCTTTGCCCTGTCAGATACTTCTGTGATCTCCAAACATGTGATTGAGTGGCAAAGGAAAGAATTTGTACACCTCTTTCTGAACCCGGCTCCAGCTGCTCTCCTCTGGGTCACGCTGAGGAGTTTTGCCACCACCACACGGGGTTTGCACTATCCTGTACACTCGGTATCTTCCCTGACACCTTGATGACATTCAAGCAGTACCTGAACTTTACCCCAAGTCCTCTGTACCTGAATATTCAAAGTAACAAAAATCAGACTTATACACGATTGGTATAGGGTGAACAAATGATCTAATTCCTCAGAGCCTCATTATACGAAGTTATGTAAAGGGAAAGTCCCTAAGAATGGAATGGGAAGATTAAGGACTACACACATGCTGAAGAGCCTAATCAAAGACTTTTTTTCATGTTCTTATAGGAAGGATGAGTAACTGGAAAACACAGTGCCTATAACCTTCCCTTTCAGTCACTTCATCAGTAAAAATGTGACACTCAGCCTGTTTTGTGCATGCACAGATGAGGAGATCATTTACTGAGGTTCCAGCTCACCCCTGGCAATCACGAGGAAAGGCTGAGTTCCTTCCTATGCCCTGGGTATTAGGGGTGACACTGTGACACACCCATTGTGCCACATTTACTGGGATTGCAGCTTCTGTCAGTGATGTTTTCCCTTGCCTTGTTTCTGCAGCAGAACCAGGCTGGGATGGGGTGACACTGCTGGGAACCTGCTCACTCCGGGGTGCTTTGAAGTGCAGCACAGACCTACGCTTTCATCTGTGAACCTCCTTCTGTCTCCCTAACTCTGCCCACAGATCAACACTTCAGGGACCTCTGGAGTTAAAACATTTTATCTCCATTCTGCTGCTGCTTGTGAGTTGGCCTGAGTGGGTTTGCAGGGATGGGAGAGCAAAGTTTGGCTGGAGGAGAGTTTCCTTTTGTTCCACTGTGGCATTCCTACTGATCCCCCACAGCAAGAACAAAACAAAACCAATTTGTGAAGTCAATTCTTAAAAAAATCCTCTCAGCCAAGTCAGAGATGCCTGTATTGTGCAAGGTCTGGAGGCAGCTGGGGGAGTTTAGCCATATAAAAAAGTGATTGTTTTAAAAGCACTCCCCTTTATTTCAGGAGAAAAATGTCCTGAAGGTTCTCTCTCCCCTCCCCATGGCCAAGGGCTCTGAGCAGGGGAAGCAGCTTCTCCTGGCAGGTGCCAGTGCCCAGGGGATGGATGCACACCCAAATCCAGGGGTCCCAGAGATGCCTCTGAGCCCTCTCGTGTCTTCCCAAGCACAACTGCCAGAAGCTCTTTGCTCCTCTTGGGAACCCAGAACAGAGGGTGTTTTGTGGCAAACTCAAGTATGATCAAGAACTGAAATAAGCCTGGATAGTAGAAGTGACTTCTTTAAAATCCACATTTCCTGTGTACTTTTTATTTGCTCCACAGCACATCATAGTTTTATACTGCATGGAAAGGACTCTGCAGAAGCAGTGACACAAAGGCCTTCATAAGAAAGAAAACAACCTTTTTAAAATACCTCTGCCCTCTGGAGAGCTGGAGTACCTGCCACTGGAATTCAGTCAGCATTTTTTGTGTCTAATCTCCACGTGATGAGCTCACAGAGCCCTTCATGACTCAGTGTGTTTATTATTTTTAACAGGGAATATTACAGTCTCTCACCTACTTTTAGGCCACTGTGTTACCTTTTTTCCATTTCATGACAGAAACAAGCTATCATTTCTAAGAAAACACTGGAAATTTCTGTATGAGCTTTAGCCTAGTCCTAAAAGAATGCTAAAGCATTGACAAGGGCTTGAAGAGATTTAGAAGGATGATACAAGAGTCTAAGACTGCATCTTTGATCTCAAATGATATCCTAAGCTGTGTTATTAAATAAAGTCTAACTTAAATGTCAAATATATGAAATGCTTTAATTGGATCAAGGTTAATGTATAGATTGAAAGCACCTCCTAGAACTTTTCTTTTAAACTGTGCATTCTGTGCTAAGTAATTAAAGTTCACCCAAACTCTGAGGCAATAGATAATCCCTCCTCATTTGCAGCAACCACCACCCAGTGAAGTTCTCTGAATTCTTTGTAGAGCATCAGTGGTTCATGGGCACTTCCAGGGGGTCTGTGGAGTTGCTCTTGTCAAGTATTTCCCAGTTTTCAGCAGTGTTTGCTGTAAAAAGGCAATCCCTGAGAGCTTTCAGGAATTTTTGGGAACACTTCAGAGCTCCCTACTTGTCTGCTCCATCTCTCTTGTGTGTTTCTCACACAAATTTATAGGAATTTATTTACACTAAAATTTGCTGTTTCAGGAGAAGTAGCACAGCACAGAATTGTATCCCCCTGTGCAGATGGGAGCAGCTGGAGCTGAAACCAGCACAGGAGGCTCAGTAAAGCTGCTGAGCATAAATCCTGCAGGCAGAAATAAAGAGCACAGGCAGAACGTGGGGGAGAGGAGCTGCACACCCCTCATTCCAGGCAGGAGCCAGCTTATTTAACCCCTTCTCACTAAGTGCTTTGAGTGCCACTCAGTATTACATTGCCTCCAGAAAGGGGAAATAATGAAAAGCAGGAAAGTGACACTTCAGGAGAAAACCATGTCCCAAAGCCCTTTCCCACTGCTGCCACAACAGGAGGGGCTGCAGGATGAAGGCTGCAGAAGGTTAGGTCAGCATCATCAGACACTGGAGGGAGTTTTCCCAGCAGGACAGTCTTGGAAAAAAGCAACTCAGGCGAATTTCCATGTGGGAATCAATTCAGACATAAATGCTCTGGCTGGACAGTATCACCCAGCTCCCTGCATTCATTCCCACAGCCCCTGTGGACACCTGCAGGAGGCTCTAAAGGCCAGGTGACATCATTGTAATCCCTCTCTTCCACAGACATTTGCTGCACCAGCCAGAAAGTAAGACTTAGTTCTCTTTCTGACCTCTCCAAAGCCAGATTCTACCAGTCTCTCATCTGAGTTTCCAGCCCTGGTGTGTGAAGAATAAAAGCAATGTCAGCCACATGGTCAATATTCCCTGAAATCTCTTTGCACTGTTCCAGTGTCTCAGAAGTTCCAGGGACTTGTGCAGCTTGGCTCAGACAGAAGAGATCTCTATCTGTGGTGCATGCACACCACAGGAATTTTTATGACAGATTATCTCTCATTTTTCTCACAGAATTCCACGGGAGTCTGATTGAATCAGACATGAACAAGGGCTGAATCAAAACCTCAGGACCTGGTTCACTGGACACTTAGGATGCAGAAGTAGCATCCCAGAGTTAATTTCCAGAGTGAAAAAAAGCAGGTTTTTTTTCACTCACAGGACTCACAGGACTGACTTACTGGAGCAGGTTTTCTCACCTTCCTGATGTTTCTAGAACTCTGTCTTTCAAGCCTGGCTGTAACACAGCTTATCTGGAAAACTGTCCTCAGGTTCTGGTCATCTTTCACAGAACAGAATTTACTCTGTTTGCCCCTTCTCTGTAACTGTATGGACACACCAGCTGGGATATTACAAGTTAAAATAGCAACCTCTGTGTACAGCAACATTATTGAAGATCTGTGGTTCTGTATCTTTATCATCCCTGACTACCAGAACTTCCAGGCATTAATTCATTCCTGGCTGTAAGGAAGAGAAAGCTCTGTAATCCTTTTATTATAATTTTAAAATCCATCATTTCTTTAGCACTGCCCCACTGCTGTTGCCAACTAACACTTCTAAGTGGGAATATTGCCATTTGGAACAGCTGGATGTGCATTTCTGTACACGTGATAGGGGAGACAAGAATTGTGAGGGATTTCTTTTCTTCCCCCACCATGACCATCTTGGCTACCTGAGTTTATTCTCCCCTGGGAATGAGAGCAGTGCTAGTCAGCCTTCCTCATTTTGAGCTGTCCATTGACAAAGACTGGAAAATTGCTGATGACAATCTTGTGTTATTTTCTGTTCTCTCAGATTCTGACAAGCTTCAAATGGGGCAGAGACGAGGCTCGATGCCCTCAGCCAGCCCCACCCAACACCACAGACAGTTCATGTCTCTGGGCTGCTTTCTCATGGGAATCCAGCCCAGTCCACCCCACCTAGAAATGCACACAAACCTGCGCTGCACTGCGCCCTTCTGGCTCCCCTCCTGTGCAGACAGGCCTTGCAAAGGAAACCTCCTTGTTCCCATGGACAAGGCTGGAGCTGCCCCACACTGACCCTCTGCACCCAGCAGCTTCGTGGGGAAAGAGCCAGGAGCAGTGCAGGGCTCCCTCACATCCACCCATCCATCCATCCATCCATCCATCCATCCATCCATCCATCCATCCATCCACAGCAGGAGCAGTGCAGGGCTCCCTCACATCCATCCATCCATCCATCCATCCATCCATCCATCCATCCATAGCAGGAGCAGTGCAGGGCTCCCTCACATCCATCCATCCATCCTTCCATCCATCCATCCATCCATCCATCCATCCATCCATCCATCCATCCATCCCTCCACAGCAGGAGCAGTGCAGGGCTTCCTCACATCCACCCATCCATCCATCCATCCATCCATCCATCCATCCATCCATCCATCCAAAGCAGGAGCAGTGCAGGGCTCCCTCACATCCATCCATCCATCCATCCATCCATCCATCCATCCATCCATCCATCCATCCATCCCTCCACAGCAGGAGCAGTGCAGGGCTCCCTCACATCCATCCATCCATCCATCCATCCATCCATCCATCCATCCATCCATCCATCCATCCATCCCTCCCTCCCTCCCTCCCTCCCTCCACAGCAGGAGCAGCTCTGCACGAGGGGCAGGCTCAGCAGAAGGCCACTCCAGCTGCAGCCTGAGCCATCTGTGTGTGGCACTGCCTTGGATGAAATTTGCCACGCTGCTGCAAAGCGATTCTCCTTCGGAATTTATCCTTCAAGAATGTGTACACATGTGGGAGCTGGAGCAGGAGAATGTGCATGATTTGAAAACAGGATGACCTGACTTTACTTTGATTCCCAGCTGGTGACAGCGTGCCAGGAGTGGCTGTCCCTGGGCAGAGCAGGCAGGGCTGCCACTCTGACACTGCCAGTGTGGACCTGGCATGGGCACAGCTCCCCTGGGTGCTCACAAACCCCATGTGTCACTGCACAGGCTGCTCAAGGTTTCACTCACACATTAAGCAAGGCAATTTCAGCTCATTCTGACCTTAACCTGTGCGAGGAAGTGTTGAGTACAAGCTAAACAAGGACTTAAGGGCTCTCTCTAAGCAGAGGTTCTACTCAGACTCAGTTCCAGCTGAGGACTGAACTGAGAGGGAAACACTCACCAAAGCTGTTCAGGTGTAAGCACAGTTCAAGTCTCCAGGGCTGGGAAATCAACCTTTCTTTAGCATCAGCTTCTCTCCACCAGTTTCTAAAAGTTTGGGAATAATTAATTTGCAATGAGCCCTGCCTAAGCAAGTGCTTCTCCACCAACTCTTCTTTTGAATATTTCTGATAATGGGATGCAGATACTTACACCTATGAATTACAGAGGTAATTTGCACCCACTTAGAGCTCCGTTTGGGGAGGTATAAAAATACCCCAATAACAGGAATCTGGTCCATTCCTTATAACCATTATTAGAAATGAAACTAGAAATTATTTTAGCTTCAGTAATAACAGGAAAATCAGGCAGAAATGTGCCTTTGAACATTCCGTGACAATCTCGTCTGCCACTAAATGTATGAACACTGTTCCTGCAGAAGTTCTCCTTGCTCTTTCACCCTCCTGCCCCCTTCAGCCACCCCCTTCACAGGAACGGAATGATACTGGAAAAAGCAAAGTGCCCGAAGATTGTTCCAAGACATCTCAATACTCAAGGTCACTGAGGTGTTTAAAGTATGACAGGTGACAGAGGCTGCATCCCTGCAATCCTGATCCCCAGGGATGTCAGGGACATTCTGCATGTTCCCCTGCCCAGTCAGCCTGGCTGCTCACTGGCCCACAGGCATGGAGTGTTAGGGATCCAGGGAGAAAGCATTCAAAGGAAAGGGACCAAACAACAGACTCCAGCACAAAAAGGCATTTGTGTCCATCCCACCTGGGGACATTCTGTGTGTAAATCCTTTCTGATGCAAATGCTGTATAAACAAACATCATTTAAACCCTGTAAGTGAGCAAGCTCAAACTTCTCATAAAGAACTGCATAGAGAACAAAAGATTTCTTTTTTTTTGTTTCTGGGGATTTTTCCACATATGCTGGAACAGCACTGAGATATTTTGGGAATGCTGCTCCCCCTGTAAAATTGACTCTAGATTCTCCATGACAGGTAATTGTGGCAGGTAACAGAGCAGATGACCTGAGATTGTCCAAACAGATTCAAGTGAGCAGGAAAATGAAGGGGTTTGAAGGCAAGCCATTTGGATCATCCCTCCCTGCAGTTACAGCTGTCATACTCCACATGACAGCTACAACTTCAATTTCTTTCAGCTTGATTTGATCCTTGTGTGACAGTCCATCAAATTCAGGAGTCAATCTCACAACTGTATCCTAACTTTCCCTAAAATTCACAGAAATCACACTGCTTCTCGTTCTTTTAAAAGAAATGGCCTGAAATTAAAACTCTCCCCAGAAAATGGGCAAGGAGTGCAGAGAGGCCACACAACTTCCAGCCCTATCCTGCTGTCTGTCACCAGGACCTCTGCCAGCTCAGGGACACCCATGTGTCCCAAAGTCCAGCACAGATACCTGGATCAAAC
This sequence comes from Phylloscopus collybita, assembly GCA_027886175.1. Taxonomy (NCBI): domain Eukaryota; kingdom Metazoa; phylum Chordata; class Aves; order Passeriformes; family Phylloscopidae; genus Phylloscopus; species Phylloscopus collybita. The sequence continues at coordinate 870,142 of JAJNNQ010000003.1, forward strand.
ACAAATTCACAGGACAAGGAAAACCAAGAAAACTTCTCCCTTAGCACTCCTCATGGAGAGCCTCCATCCCAAGGACCCCCGGGTTCAGCGTGGGGCAGCTTACACATCCTGGGAGAAGACCTGAGCTGTCTCCTGGGAGGAGCTCCAGGCTCAGCTGGCTCCTGGTGGGAAGCAGCTGAACCTCCCCACGCAGAACTATTCCAGGCATGCCGAGTAATTTCCTCTGTTTGCCGTGCCCAGCTCTGCGCTCCTGCCCAGCAAAGGCTGCTGGGGTTTGCAGAGGGTGTCCTGGCAGAGCCCCCATCCCTGCACCTCCTGCAGCTCGGCCCTGCTGGGACACACTGAGCCCCTAAAGAACACCCTGACACCTGGGCCCTGAGCTCCTGGCACAAGGATCAGGCTTCTCCTTCATCTGGGGCACGGCTGGTGAATAAATCCTTCCTACGTACCTGGTGCAGGCTGGGGCTGTCAGTCATGGCACAATAGCACTGCCTCAGCTTAATCACAGCCTTTCCATCAGCTGCTGCTGCTTTGGGGGCTCCCACAAACCCACCCCTCCTCCTGGGGCTCCCACAAACCCATCCCTTCTCCTGGGGCTCCCACAAACCCACCCCTCCTCCTGGGGCTCCCACAAACCCACCCCTCCTCCTGGGGCTCCCACAAACCCATCCCTTCTCCTGGGGCTCCCACAAACCCACCCCTCCTCCTGGGGCTCCCACAAACCCACCCCTCCTCCTGGGGCTCCCACAACCCCACCCCTTCTCCTGGGGCTCCCACAAACCCATCCCTCCTCCTGGGGCTCCCACAAACCCACCCCTCCTCCTGGGGCTCCCACAAACCCACCCCTCCTCCTGGGGCTCCCACAAACCCACCCCTTCTCCTGGTGCTCCAGCCTCACCCCTCCTGGCATTTCTGCCTTCACTTGGTTACATCTGACATTGCAAAATTAATCACCAATCAAGCAGATCCATTCACCTTCCTGGACCCTGCCAAGTGTAAAATAAAGGCACTAAAGGAATCAAACTTAATTTTAACCCAGTGCAAACAAGTTTAAATTAAAAATTTTGATTATTGAAAAGCAGATGGGACAGTGAGGCATTATGTGACCACTGCTACAATGCCTGATTTATAAAAAGGAAAATCCAATCTTCATAGTAATGGATATATGAGATAACTAAGATCCATTAAACCAAGTTATTCTGTTAAAATATCCCATTGCAGTGACGGAAGCTAGTGTAAATACAGTCTCTTACTGTGAGATAAAAAAATATACCTAATTTTAATTTTTTTTTTTTTTTTTTTTTTGTTCAGGGGTACATCAAATGAACCAACTTCATCAGCCACAATTCTATATGGTGGAAGTTGGAAGCATTATGCAAATCAGGATTAATTCTCTTGGCAATAGCAGAGGAGCCCCATTTCAGTGCCAGGGTGCCACTGCCTGGTCAGAGGTGTGCTGGGACAGCCCGAGTCTCACAGGGCAATGAAACATTCAGAGCCTCCCTCCCAGCCTGGCTGTGGCTCCTCATTCACTCAGCAGCAATGTTCTCCCAGGATTCTCCTAGAGAAGGAAATGGGTTAAACTGATGAGGTATTTTTAATGTGTGTTGACAAAGGTCCAGAGTGAATGTACAGTTACATTAGTTAAATTGGGACTGCTCTGCTCAGCCCCAGTAGGAATGTCTTCCTCTTGCATTATTTAAAGCTTCTGGGTTTTTTTAACATTTCATTATGTAGAAAGAAGAAATACATCAGATGCAAATCCACTGGGAAAATATTCCTGCATTTTCTGTAAAATCACATTGAAGAAGCCATGGAAATTTGTTTAATTTCCACATTATCTTTACACTTAATTTGTATTCAGTCCTTCTCCTTTTCTTTCCCTAATTCCACTGCAAAGAAAGAGGAAGGGAGAAGTACACTTTTGTACTCAGCTTGAAGGGAGCACCCCTGCACAGCGAGGATAAGGATCAGTGACACCATTTCAATCCCCGTGGTTTCAGTCCCCAGTGACAAGCAGAGAACAGCCTAGAAGGAAAAAACTGAGATCCTCCTCAGTGATAAATTGTCTGTTGTCACCTAAGAGGACAACGTCACAGGGATTTTGTAGCTGGTAGAGGAAGATAATAAAGTAATGCCCTATCAGGTCTCTGAGTTAGTAACCTGAGCTCCTTTGGGTGCCACCAGGATGGCAAGGGTAGGCAAGGGAAGACTTCACAACCCCAAGCTCTCCTCTACAGCAAATCCCCCTGCACTGTCATTCCTGGAATCCTTCCACAGAGAATTTCCTTCCTTTCCTTTTCCTTTGAGGGCAGAATTCAGCACTGAGTGATTTGATCAGACTGTGATTGTTTTTGTACGTGTGAGCAATCTGTGTTCACTCCCACTCAGACCTGCTTGGCGTGTTGGCTAAGCTGCACGTGGTGCCTCGTTTTCCTCTCAATTCTAAAATATTCAGGTGTCATTTCTGGTGAGCTGTGGGGACTTTTTAGGGAGGCTACAATTCATATGGCAACTGGGCTTCAAATTATGTATGGGTGCAAATTCCCTGGTGAAAGAATTCATCAGTCTTGTATTACAAACAGCCCAAACATAAACAGATTTTACTGTTATTGCTTTAGATAAAATCTTTCACCCCTTCCAAGGTTTTATATCATTTCACACTTATAGGAAAAAGTCCCAAAAGCTTTTCAAATGGGATTCAGCCACAGCTGCTCTATCATAAATCTAGAGAATTAAAACGTGCAGTGAGACAGTTTGGCTAAACAACATCTTAATTTCCTTCACGTGAAGCAGCTTGTATAAACAGGAACAGCAGCAGGGATGGGAGCTTGCTCAGGACATGGAAATGGAGAGAAAGGGAGAGCAAAGCACAAGGAAAAGCAGCACTGGAGGAGAATGAAGGAGATGATGGAGGAGCCAAGGAGAGTTAACAAAGTCTTTGGAGTCTGCACAGGAGGGAAGGAGAGAGGGAGGGAACATTCACCTCAGACATACGTGGAGGGATCACCAGTTCCTGATTAAGAAAAGCCCCCCTGGAGCCACTGGAGATCCCACTGGCAGTGGGAAGACAGAGCAGCATATCCTGGCATCACCTGTGGGACTCTGGGAAGAATTTAGATTTTGCAATCTGAGAACAAATTTAGAAATTACCTTGCAGTCTTCCCAGATCAACCCCCCCATGATTTAACAATTCTCTCCCTGAATCCTGATGGGATTCCTCCATTTCTGACTGGATCCAGGCAGGCAGGCTGTCAGCCCAGGGTGGGTACTGGGTGTAAGTGACTGCTCAGTGTACTGCAGATTTTAGCAGCCACACCAATGAGCTTTCCATGAACAGCAAATTCAGGATTAATACCAACCCCAAATGTAACATGTACACACAGCATGCAAACTGTTCCTCACTCTTGTACTCTTGTACTCTAGGCTGGCAGCTGGCCATTCTTACACAAATACTGAGTACCAGAAGAAAGAAAAAGAATCAAGAATCATACAGGTCTTACTTCTCACTCAATTAATCAGAACCATATAACAAAGATACTGTGGTTCATTACAGAGAAAAAAAAAAACCCTGTTATTCCTGATGGAAAACACATTTTCTCCTGGTACCAGCAACCAGATGGCAGCTAAACGATGAACTGTCGAAGAAACTGGGAGGAGTTTTCCTCCCTCCAGCTAACATGGACATTAGGTTTGCACTGCCAAGGTGCTTAATCCTACCCACAGAGCACAGCCCCCGGGTCTGGGAGGGGCTACTCTCAGCTGGACCCCATTGCTAACAGCAACAGTTCTGTGTGAGCCAGCAGTGAGACTGGAGCTGTTCCACAGCCACCCAGCCTGGGAGGCCTTGGGACACTGTGCTCTCCAGCTGCACTCACTCTTCCAAGGGACAGTTTCTTGGAGCTTTCAGAGTCAGTTTTATTTTAGCATCTGTGTGAAGTTCTTCCCTGTCAGATCAAATACAGTGATTGTATCAGCCTGTGCAGGTACAATTCCAGGATTGTTCCTGCCCTCAGTTTTAGATCTGGCATTTATATCCCAGCACTGCCATAACTGGTGCATATGGCTGGAGGCTGAGAAGTCAATGGTGTGTTTTCCTTCTCCACAATGTCTCAAAGGCTTGGGAACAGAATGTCTCCCTCCTGCTGAAACACACTCCACTCATCAGCACCACTTTATGGGCCTCTACCTTCCTCTGTCAGTTCATAAAAGTGTCTGCCAAGTTGTGCTTTTGGGATGGGGCTGGAACAGCCCCGGGGGATGGCCCTGCTTTCCCTGAGGCAGAGCTCAGCCAGGGCACAGCAGTGAGTGTTGGCAGTAAATTGGGAATCCACAGCCCACACAGGAGCCACCCAGTACTGACAAACACTGGGAACAGCTGGGGGGCAATAAAGACTGCCAGAGCCCAGGGTGAGAATGGCCACAGCACCACCTCTCTGTGCCTGTGCCATCAGGAATACCGGGACATGCAGGTTACCACTAACCCCTTCCTTCTCCAAACTCCTACTGTTCCACAGCCAAGTCCCACCAGAGTCATTTCCAAGCTGGTCAAGGGCAGCAGGAAAGGCCATGGAGACCTTGAGTCTGAGCTTTGATTCTGCTGCAGGGTGAGCAGAAAGAAGCGTGAGCCTGCTGAAAGCTGCAGTGTGGTGTGGCACCATGCTGGGGGGCAGGAGCTGCAATAGCAGCACCAGTAACAGAGCTGAGAGCACAGAGAATGGCCTAACTTTGATCCCAGAATTACTGTGCAGCACAGCCAGGGTTAACGTGACCCCCAGCCAGGATGATCTGTGTCTCTGCCTTTTCTCCCAGGTAAGGCACTCACTCTGCAGGTCAGGTTCCCTCTTTCTCACAGGGCTCTTTTGGAGCCCTCTCACCTGGCCGAGGTGTCACCACTCAAGGTGCAGTTCCCTTCCCTGCTGTCTCCACTGCTCAGTCCAGACCAGGCTGTCCAGGCTCGGGGGGCTGGGAGCAGCTTCCAGGCTGTGCTCCAGACACCAGCTGGGACCAGCTCTGCCAGTGCTTTAAGCCAAGCCAAGAAAGCACAAACACCTCTGCTGGTTCTGAGCCCCAGTGCCCCCCAACAGCGGCGTGGGGAGCCCTGGGAGCCCTGAGTGCCTTGGCCATGAGTGCCTCCCTGCTGACACTCCCAGGGAAGCTGGCCTCAGGAGCACCATCCCTGCTCCAACACCTCTCACCTGCCCTCGCTGTGCTTTTCTCTCCTGATTGTTCTTCGAAGGGCTGCAAGCTGACCTGGTGAGATCTTTGGCAGCCTGAGCTCAGCCTGGCTATGAAGGCCCTGTGGATTTGTGGAACCAGGCCTCTATTGCACCTTTGGGCTTTGCTGCTGTCCCAGGGCATAAATACAGTCTCATTCCTGACTTTTCCCACTGTCTCTGCTACCTCCCCACAGCAACCACAAGCTGCAGAGCCAATTCCTAAGAAAGGCTGCTTTAAGATAAAACAAAATAAAAGACTCCCTCCTTTTACAGCAGAAGCACGAAGCCCCAAGCAAAAACATGCACACAATTAAACTGATTTGTGCATGGAAATGCGGTGAGCACATGAAAATGCAGCATATTTCTATGCTGCCTTGGGCTTCTGACTTTATGGAAATTCACTCCAATATATTAAACCCTGTTTGTCCTTTGAAAAACAAACCCCCATTATTAACTAAAATGCCCAAACCGAATAAATATGATTGTCTCATTCTAGCTGGATTGCCTATTTAAAATAAAAACAGCCCAAACTAACAGTTCCTATCCATTTTATTAATATAACTGTCTTTTCAGCAGAAGAAAAGGAAACAGACAATGGCAGAGTCTCTTATGTTGACATACACATTAATCACTAAGCAAAGTTCATGATCCAGACAGGCTCCTGCTTTCCAGACCAAACCGAGCACGAAACAGTGACCCATATTGAGTGAGAAAATCTCATTCCAGGGCTGAATTAAATCCAAGATGCCTATTAGTAGGTTGGTTCTTAAAATTAACCAAGTACACTTTCTGATGGAACAAGGTATTTCAAAATGAGAATCTGGGAAAGTCTCTTTCCTCAGGGGTCAGTCCCTGTAACTGCACACAATTGTGCCTCGGGGCTGTATTTTGTGGGCATATTGGTTCTACCAGACCAACAATTGGTGTTTCAAAGGAGTAATAAAACTCTCACAACTGAAGGAGTGGGGGATTAAGACAAAATCCTGCAACCCCCAGGATTTCCGAAGCACTGGCTCATGGTTCATTCTCCCACCCCTTCTGGCTCCAAAGGAGTTTTGTCGCTGACCTTGGCAGGTTATGGACACTCAGAACTACAAACCCTGGGAGGTTCCCTCACAGAACCTCTCAGTCCACTGCTTGCTTTAGTTATGAAGGATTTATCAAGACACACCCTTCTGTAGAAATGTTGCATCTGGATAATGGGTGCTGATTCTATTTTATACCTCATCCACCTGACCAGTTTATTTTCAATTTCCATGTATAATCAGGTGTAAAAAAACCACAGGCAGTGGCATGGCAGAATGTGACCCACATCCCAGATTTGCTGAGGGACTTGTAGCACTGATGTGTGTCCTTGTGTAAGGAGACTGCAGGGATCAAACCCTTTTCCTGCTATGATGGTGTTTACTGAGACCAAACCACAGAGAGCAGATGAGTTACAAGATCATCAGAATTAACTCCTGACAAATAGTGATGAGATTCAAATTGAACACTGTTAAACATAAATTAGAGCAGAGTAAAACAGGAATATTGAATTAGCAGCAAGATTCTAGGGGTTATTTAATACACTCAGTGGAAGTCATAAGTTGTGATATAATATTTAATTGAAATATTTTTCTGTCAGCTGGACACAGTAAAAAGTTGTCAATGTTTTGTTTGAAAGGGATGAAGTGTGTGCTTGGTGATAGCTCAAGGAAATGAATACTTGCATGTCAGAATTGTGAACACGAAAGATGAAACTTTGCCACCAGCACCTACCCCAGGCCCATCAGGGCAAGTGTTGATCCATCCCAGGCCCATCAGGGCAGGTGTTCAGAGGTTCTGCCCCACTGGGGCTTTGCTGGCCACTGCAGCTCAGAACAAGACATCCAGCCACAGATTTCCTTCCAGCTGGAAACGTTCCTCAGTCTCTCCCAGCTCAGTTCAGGACAGAACAGCTGTGTGGTCCACAGATGGCCACCAGTGACACCCTGGTGTGTTCATGGTCAGGTGATAAAACCAATCCAGCTCCCATGGAGCTCACCCTCCTCACAGGGAAGAAGACTGACAAAGACTTAGGTTTCAAATATTAAAAGCACGAAAACACCACCGTGAGCTGATACTTCAGTGCCAATTCAATGACAGTGCTGGCAGTGGGAGGTGCTCAGGACACCTTCCGGCACGGATGCTCCGGGTGCTGAAGCACCGTCCCGGCTCCTGAGGAGAGCAGCCAAAGAGAGCAGCAGTGCTGGGTGGAGCCAGCACTTCCCCCTCAGCCCGGGGGCACGGAGAGCTCCGGGTGTGCATGGGCACAGAGCAGAGGTGCCCGGGCACGGCCTGGGCACCTCGGGCAGGGCAGAGCCTTTGCTCCCTGTGTCCCTGCCGTCCCTGGGCAGCCGCGCCCCGGCAGCAGCTGCAGCTGCTCTCTGCTGCACAGGGAGGGAATAAGGTTTCCTTATTGCTCAACAAAAGCTGCTCTGTTGGGACGCTGTGGTTGGGGTTTGTGGTGCTCCTGCTGCCAAACACCTGCATTTATTCAGACACAAGTGCAGAAGAATCGCAGTTTGTGATTTGTGTTTCTGTTGTCGGACACCACCCCCGAGAAGGCATCCAGTGCAGACTGCCCGGAAACTCTGCCCCGACACCACACTTGGTGACTTCACACCCTGGACACCAAGGGGGAGTAAGTGATAACGAAAGCAGTCCCTTGAGCTCAGCATTGGGCAATTCTGAATTAACAAATGTACTGCAGAATGTTGGGGGGATAATCAGACCCTTTATTCAGTTCTGCTTTTTCTTTTGTATTTTTAATGTCAGTTCTGACTTACTTCCTTTTATCTGTATAGTGAGATTTTCCCTTGGTTCTATCTGAAGTGGTGTGTTTTATTTATTTATTTTATATTATTACAGATAACATAATCAACATCTGTCTTTTAAGAAGGACAACTTCATCTGACTTGCTGTGTTTAGGCTGAAGTTATCTTCTCAGCCGAGACTTTTCAGAGCACAGAGCTGTGCCCTGTGCCTGCAGAGCAGCCAGGTGTAATTGCCAGCTTACTTATGCTGCCAGAAGATCTGCATACAAGAACTCAGCAGTGCCTTCTCAAGGTCTTACACACCAAAACACTGTCTCCATTGGCAGTGGAGCCTGAGCCCACCAGGGAGTCTGGACCTTGAGGTTCTCTTTCCTGCAGAACTGCTGGGATGGCAGTTGTGCTGCAGCTCACCCTGTCCCTCAGCTCTGGAAATCCCACACGAGCTGTGCCATGGCACTGACACCCAACGTGGAACACACAGAGCCAGGGGGATAAAGCTGATGCAAGAACAGCTCTTTCAACAGCCCTGGTGCCTCTGGGCAGTGGCCACTGGCCGTGGCACGGTGGCACACGGATGTGTGGTACCTGCCAGGTGTGCCACAGCCACGGGGGCACTCACAGCAAGAAGCCACGGCACATAAACAGATACAACTGAGAGCTGGCAAGAGCTACTGCACTCCATCACAGGTCCTACAGCATGTGAAATCAGAAGTAACTCCAGCAAGGAATGCAGCTGTGTTAGATTAGCCCTAAAAGGATTCTCTTACAAAGGCACTGGCAGAGCCATTTCATTGCTGCCATGAACCAAATTAGTATGGGCAAGCCCAGGGCTCATAATCTGGATTTATGGCTCTGCTACTAACTCCATAAACTATCTACAACCACTTGAGTGGCTGGACTCATGTCAGCTGTGTGGGAAAGAATGTGAGTCTGTCAACTTCAATGAAAGCCTGTCCACCTTGCACTGATCCTGAACCTGACTCCAGAGAACTAATTGGAGCTGGATTCAGGACACACACAGCAGATGGTGCAGCTCCAGCTGTATTTTGGAAAACTGGATGACTCAGCTATTTCTCTTCTGATTTTTTTCATCTCTTCAGAGTTTTCTTGGTTCTCCTCAGGAGCTGAGTTTACACATCCTTCCCAGAGAACCTGCAGGCTGATCCTACCTTCACTTTACACCAGCATTTTATTTAGCTGGCATAGTCCACTACCCAGGAACTCCCTGAGCAGTTTGCCCTTAAGGATCCTGCCTCCTGCCTGAAAGATCAGGGTGCTGTGGATGCCTGACAGCTTTTATTCTCTCTGTGTTATCAGGACAAACCTAGCCCTGCTCCTTTCCAGGGCTCTGGGCTGCCAGCACTGGCTATCACGACTGGAATTGTTCTCTGTGCACATTGTACCAGGATTTTGGTTAACCTCTGTAAAACATAGTCAGTATTTCTTTCCATCCCCCACCGTGTCCTAAAATAACACTTTTTATGCCCAATCCCTGTCATTCTGGGGAAAAGTGTGTATGGAAAATTATTATGTTGGGAACATGTATTTAAACAGCTGCCAAAAGTACACAATTTAAAATAGTAAGAACAAAGCAGAGCACTGTGGGGTCTGGCCAGAAGAAATCTTCACTCCAAAAAGCTTATTTCATATACACAATAATTTCCCCAAATAAATAATGCCATAATGCTAATAATGTTTATGGGATGAGACGGATCTCTTCTGAATGCCAACACCAAATTCAAATTAACTGACAAGAGGCATAATTTACCTTGAGTTCTCTTCATTAGGCACCACTGGCAGCTTCTCCTGAACTAGGAGGAATAACAATTAACTTCAGATGGAAATATGAAATCTAAATTACAGTTGCTAAACCTAAGAAGAGTAAGAAGATTCTATTATAATAAGATATATTCAAATTACATACACAGCACCTTTAATTTGGGAGAGTGGGCTCGTTAGAAATGACAGAAATGCGGATGGAGTATGAAGTTTAGTATTTCTTTATATTCCTCAAACAAGCAACACAAGACTGCACCTTATATTCTCTCAGCATTTATGTTCAGAAAATCCTAAACAGCTTCTCAGCTGTTAGATACAGGTACAGCTTATCACACATTCTGCTGGGCCTATTTCCACCCTCAACCCTCCAAAGATGACTGCAGAGGACACCAGGAGCTGTGCTTGAAACTCCAAGAGAATAACAGCTTCTTCAGCTTCTCACCCTTCCCTCTGTTGAGGACTTCAAATACATAGGAGTGAACTCCTCAGCTGGTATTATTTGACTCCTTGTACCTCTTTCAGCTGGGGAGCTGCACGACACATCTCCTGTCCCAAAGCACCCCTCCTGCTTAAACATTTATTAGGATTTTATTTAGAGATCAAGTCCTCACAACTGGACCTGCTTTGGAGCCATGCCTTCAATGGGCCTTTCCCCAGACAGGCTCTGAAGCCATTAAGGGGCCTGGGGCACTTCATGGCCCTCCTTCTGTGAAGTGCCTTGGAATGTTACCACCCAAGGATGTCCTCTAACTGACAGCTGTATTCCTGTGGCAGTGCTCCGTGTTCCAGAGCATCCCTTTAATCCCAGGCATTGTTCTCAGACTATTTCAAAGATCTTCCATTCCCATTCAGACAATGACATGTCACTGTTCCCTCACACACGGTCAGCTGACACTGAGTTATGAGATCTCATTTCTGCAGCTCGCACGGGAAGTGGAATGAACGAAATAAAAATTCCTGGTAAGAACAGCAGCTGACTGATACACGACCAGGCCCTCATAAAACCCGGTATTCTGGTACAGTTAAGGAGAGGAAAGGATTTGTAAGACAAGGCTAGATTTTTTTCCAAAAGCATGTACATAATTTATGAATTCAAGTTCTAATGGAAAGCAGGTGGGACCTGTGCTATAAATGGCTGCAGCTCTAGAAAACTGAAATGCTCACTGACCATGCCTTGGTAGGTAACCACAGAGCACTCTTCTTTAGAAAATACAAAATCCAGAATCGTTAATCTTTGTTTTGGCAGAGGATAATTCTAGCATGTAAAATTGCATCATCTTAAATACCACCTGGAAACAAATGGTGGAAGTATGTGCTGTGTTAAGAACTGCTGTAACATTTCAAACATTCTTGTCCTGCTTCTTTTCCCTGTAAACCAGCAACGAGCCCAAGTGAGAACATCTGGGACCAACACAGAGCATGGCAGAAACACAGGCAGAGAGGCTCAGAGGAGTTTCAGACACGTCACACTGACTAGGAGGCCAGTAGAGTGAAACCTACCGTGAGCAATGTTTTCACACTTAGAAATGCTGTTTTCAGTATTTCTGGGCACTCAGCCTCCAGGGACCCCAAGGGTATCTCTGCCCACCTCCCCATCCTCAGTGTCTGGGGGCTCAGCTCGTTCCCTGTTTGCTGTCAGTGCCCTCCCCAGTTCCACAAGGGTTACAGTGGGGAAAGGCTTTTCTGGCAAGAGGGAAAGATCAGCCTTTCAAAACAAAGCATAACTGTGACTCTATTTCCAAAAGCTCCCTCTGCTCCCATCCTTTATCTTCCTGGGGCTGTCACGCAGGAAGGCTGTTAATGTTTAAAAGGGGGATGTGCCAGGAGAGCTCCTTTTAACACCAGATTTTGAGAGTTATTCCCAAAGGTTGTCTGATTGCCCCAGGGAAGCTGTGATTTCACAGCAGGGTGTTCATCAGTTTGCCGTGGAAGCACAGACACAGGCCCAGAGCAGGTCAGAGCTTCACCAAAGGCAGAGGCAGCTACACTGTCACCAAAGCAGATGTTGTGACTGACATTTTCTGGGGGGTTTGAGCTGGAATAAACACATTCATTAACTGTCTTCTACCAAAACTGGGGCATGGAAAGGCAGGGGTGTCACCTCCTCAGGTGCTTCTTTATTCAATCCCTTGGCACCCAAACCCTTTACATTTAGCAAGTGGTCCAGCCAGGTAAACCTTAGAACTTCAGAAAAAACTTCTTCAGAACTTTTGAAATTTCAGAGCTTCTAAATCTTCTGAGTTTGAGCTCAGAGAAAAGGAAAACCATCACTGACTGACCCTGCTCCCCAGCCCTACCACCAGTACAGAAATGTCACATTAGCCTGGATCTGTATTCCCTCCTCACCGTGCTCAAAGCTTTCTGTATATCTCAGCTCAAACAAAAAAAACATTCAGGTGCATCTGATTTTATTAAGGCTGATACAGAAAAAAACCTTAATTATTATTATGTTGGAAAATTTAATTGTGCTTCTCCACCACAAGATGAGATGAAAATTAATAATAAAGTATCACTTGTAAGTATCTTTATAGTAACTAAAGCTGGGAACTCTGAATGCATCTTTAAAAAGCTGTGAACATCTTCATAGATACAAATTTCTAATCTCCTAAAATGCTGCAAGCAGAATGGTTCATTTTAAAATCCTCCAAAAATTTGGATTATTCCCTCTAATCTTCACTAAATCATGTAAAAGATAATGAAAAACTATTTTAAAACTGTTGTAATCACTCTTAGCAAAATCATCTGAGAAATCTCCCCCTTTAATCTCCTCACAAGTGCCATCAAGACGACTGCATCAGCAAAGATTTTGTTACTGGCCAGGGGGAAGCAGCAGCCAAGTCACCACGGTTATGGAATGTTTCAGGGCTTGTCTGACACTAGCAAGGGTTTTCCAGGGAGTACAAGCTCATCAGAAAAAAAACCCAACAATCACATTCCAGTCTTGTCTCACACACACTTCCAATTTTAATCTCATTCTGCCCAGTCATCTTATGAAAGATACGCTACATTTTCATTTATCAGCCCAGCACTGTTAAAGGCTTCTTAAGAAACCAATGTCTGCATCAGACACAGTATAAAAAATCAACCTGTGAGATAAAAGGTAAAATACCTTTTCTTCATTGCTACCATATCAACTATGAAGATTATCCAGGATATCTGACATCAAGTTATCCAAGATGCTGCAGGGTATTCCAGGAGAGGAGTGTTTCAGAGCATAAGGTACACAAGACCTGGGAAGATGTAGGAATAAATATTTATAAACACTCCTGTGAATTTTGTTTTGCTCAGTCATCAGAGCAGAACATTATTTACATAGTAAAAGCAGAAGCTCCTATCTGTAAACAAAAACTATTAATCAGGGTGATAACATATGCTGAGGGCAGGGGATTTTTTGTCTCAGGTAAAACCAATAGAACTCATAAACATGAGAGCAGCCAGACAGTGAAGAAGGAGGAATAGTGTCACACATCAGGGTGTGAACTGTGCCCAAAGCTAAAGAACAGCTGTAAATGATGCATAAGCAAAGACAGTATTTACCTAAAACTGTCAAGAAAAGCTTGAATAAAACATAAGGTCAAAAAAACCTGTCTGTGAGGAAATTGTAAACTGTAAATGGGAAGAGCTGAAATCTCACAATGTAAGCAGTCAGTTGATGCTACATTTGGAATGTAAAAGGGCACAGGACGGGGCTCCCTCAGTGCAGGTGCCCCGGGGAAACACCCCGGGAGCTCAGGTGAGCAGGGGGAGAAGCTCAGATGTGGAAATTCCTCCTCACTGTCTCACCGGGAGCTCAGGTGAGCAGGAGCTGAAGGCACAGATGTGGAAATTCCTGCTCTCCCACACCGGGAGCTCAGGTGAGCAGGAGGAGCTGAAGGCACAGATGTGGAAATTCCTCCTCTCCCACACCGGGAGCTCAGGTGAGCGGGAGGAGCTGAAGGCACAGATGTGGAAATTCCTCCTCACTGTCACAGCTCACCACGGGGCACAGCCTGGGCCGATGGGCTCGGAGGCAGTGCCCTGCACTACGGGAAAGGTGCATTTTCCCCTGCTGGGGACCAAAGCGCAGACAAAGCCCAGGGAGGGCAGTGCCTGAGCTGGAGGATGGACGGCTCCCAGCAGGGAGTGCCACCAGCAGGGCTGTGCCTTCCAGCAGGACATGCTCCCCAAGGAGCTGCCCCCGACAGGATGCACAGGACACTCCCGAGGGCCAGAGGGGGATTTCTGCAAGGGGAGACTTCAGAGCATTCACAGTGCTGTAAGGTCACATACACAGGAGAAAGAGAACAGAAGGGAGACAAGCTCAGTGCACTGTGTGGGGGTGTGTAGTACTTTATAGCCATTGTTTTGCACCATTCTCACACCTAAATTAGGAACAGAGGTGACAGAAATAATTCTTTAAGGTATGAAAATAATTCTACTAGTTCTGAGCATTTCTGAATATTTTCCAGAGGACTGAAGGTCAAACTGTAACTATAACAGTAGTCGAAGACAAGAAAAACTTAAAAGTCTATGAAAACATGTGGAAATTCCATCAATGCATGACTGTATTTTACAAGAATCCTCACAGAATAAATGCTCCTATTTCCAGTCCTCAGAAACGAAGGATGCGTGTCACCATTTTCACACAAAGAAATTTAACCAAGTGTATCTCCTAGACTTTCACACACGGTAGGTAAGCGCTCTTATCCCCTACACCGCCCGGCCCGGGGCTGGCCCTGCACACTCGCTACCACCTGCTCTGGATTCTTCAGCCTTTGTTATCTCTGCAGCAGCTCACGGCCTTTTCAAAAGCTAATCCACTGAAGAAAGAGGAAGGGACGCTTTGTGCTTGATGTTTAAACCGCAAATTTGTTTTCCAGAAGCTCTTCCGATTGATAGTTTGGATTATATTTGAAGAGCTCGCAGTGTGACACATTGAACGGTGGGTTCCTGCCGCTGCTGTCACTCACAGAAACCCAAACTGTGCTTCCAGACAGAGAGCAGGGGTACAAATCCAGTGTAATGCCAAGGATATTCATGGAATTACTCTGCCCACAGGTGACAGAGCTACTCTGAGGTTGTGTAAGAACAGCAATAAAAGTTCACTGTAGCTCTTGATAGACATAAAACCCAAACTACTAAGCCCAAGGCAGACTCCAGTACTTGTCTTTTATCTCACTCCTCCCAAGGTCAGCATTTTCAGAAGCACATGTTCTCAGTGCTCAGGATACCATCAGTGAAGTTATGCTGTAATAGGTACAGAAACAGCTGAATTTATAGTCTTATATTTAAAAAAGACTTAAACTCACTGGACTTTCAGATCTTTTCACAGGAGCAAATCAATTTGACATGAGCAAGTGCCCTTGGATTGCTGCAGTCAGGAGATATGGGTATGGACACAAACCACTCTGAGATCCTGATATACATTACACATACAAAAAATCTTAATCTGAGTTTGGAGCCCAATTTCACAAGTCAAACCCATTGCTGATCCAAAACTAGATTTGGATAGGTCAAATTTCCAGAAAGTTCTACACTCCCTCTGCTGCACAGGTAAACAGAGCAGTTTTTATAGCCATGGTCTTTTTCCAGGGTAATTATTGAACAGAGAGAAGAAAGTTAATTATGGTTTGGGTTTCTTCAACCTGGAAGAAAACCCAGCAATTTTGTGCTGCTATGAGAAAACTGCCCAGTTATCCTTTTCTTATCCTCCACACTGCCCAAGCTCAAAGCACCAAGACATGGGGTAGGGGGAGGAAGGTATTTTTAGGTTAGATGTAATTTTCCCTTCCTCTCTGGAAAGTAAACAACAGAAGTTTGTGCTTGTCTCAGTTATGAGTAGAAAATAAACCAGGACTTCATAAAAAAATCACCTGGCATTTAACAGACACTGATCTCCCCAAAACACACAGAAAATGTGATGCCACACAACCTTATAAATGGCAAACAGGTAGGATGGAGGAAAACAGACTTCATATTTTTTTAAACACAATTACATATTCCAAGATCAGAAAGCAGGAGTAGTCACATATACCTACAGTACAATGCATACACAGAGGCTGGCTAATGTGTGTTTTAATATTCATGTCTTATCAAATATGTAAATATAAATTCTCAGAGAAAACACACATCATATGCTGTAAGCCAGGCATGTGTTACCAAGATAATGTTGAACATCTATTTCCGCATTTCAAATTATAAAATCTTTGATCTTTGTCCTTGTTCTTTACAAAATAAGTAGTTTTCTACTTCTCACCCTCAGTTCTATGTGTATTTCGAGACATCCTTGTTCCCTGCCAAAATCAGTGGTGTCTTTAAAACTTCTTAAGGAATGTAATAGGTCTGGAAACTCTTAGTAGGCTACTAAATCCCCCTGTAAATCCTGGCAAATTCCCAGACTGCCCATTCTCACAGGGATACATGGCCTAATTACAAACCCATTAAACACTCAGAGTTCAAGGGTCTGCTTTAACCCTGCAATTATTTGATCCTCCTTTTACTGAAGTAAAAGCTTCAGTGAAACAGAGACAGCCAAAACCAGACAGAGCCAAGAGGAGAGGCAGAAGCAGGATCAGAGAGCAGGCAAACTGAAATCATGAGGCAAGTGAAGGGCAGTGGAAGATAAACAGGGAGGGAAAGAACCCTCTGGAAAGGGAGAGACTTTCTGCTCCAGGGGGAAGAGACCCCTCACACTGCCAGGGCAAGGGGCATGGGGGTGCTGAGCTGACAATGCCTGGGCACCTCTCTGGCACTGAGGGAATGGGAGCAGCTCTCTGGCTTGGCAGGGAGCAGGGATCCCTGTGGAGCTGCACCTGGCACAGGTGTGCTCGTGCCTTGGCAGCAGAATGCAGAGCAGGCATTTGCTTTAATACACCAGCTTAACTGTGAGAGTGCTGGGAGGTGCAGCTGGGCACACAAAGCACCAGCAGCTACCCAAGGGGGGGCCATTTCCCAGGGCACAGCCACGTCCTGGCTCTTGGTGTCACCTATGGAGCTTCCAGGAGCTTTGACACAGGCTCACGGGAAGGCAGGACAAGTTCTCACTGAGACAAACAATAGAGATTTGTTTTTCATATTCATCCATACAGCACATTTGCCCTTTCATATTTTAAGATAGAAAATCTAATGCAAACCATTAGGAAAACCTCTCTAGTTTTTTGGTTTCTAGTTGGTTTTCTCTCCTAGATCTACTATCTCAGTGTGGCCTAAGAAGGATGGCTTGGATCAGGACAATTCTCCCAGTGTTCTGACAGTCCAAAGTCAGCACTTTTTCCTCCCCATTTTCCATACTGTACTTGTGCCATACATGCCTTGTACTTTGTCATTTGAGACTAAAAAAGACCAGAAATAGACATTTAAGTCATGGACTTGATTCAAATGATCTCATGGACAGGGCTGTGGAGCCAGCTAATCTGTGACATTGAAACACAACCTAATTTTTTTTTTTTTTTTTTTGCTGACTATTTGCTTATGTCATTTGGGTGGTGAAAAGAAACTCTCATCCAGGGTGCCAGCAGCAAGAAAGAACAGGAAAATGGGATTTATTTGCCACTAGGCCAGGCACAGTGTCACTACCCACCGCTTTGTTTTCCAGTGACCTAGACTTTACTAACAAATATTTTTAATCTGTCATCCTTAATTTAAACATTTCTTTCCTCTCCTTTGAATTCCTCCCAGCCTCAACAATCTTCTCGACTGTGACTGTACTGCAGACTCCAGCAGACACAGCCTGTGGTGCTGAGTGTGTTTATCAGCACTGGAGTCCATCAGGGGCTGGCTGCTGTACCAGACTGTGACACTGAAAACAATCACAGCCCTTGGCAGGGATAACCTGATGAGTGGCCGTCCCAGGCTGGAGGTTCTTGCAGCCTGCTGAGAAAACACACACTTCAGGACCTGTCCTTCAAAGAGTTCCTCTCTCTGCTGTGCTGGGATGAGCTGCAGGCCCCTGCCCCTCAGCCCCACCTGCCAGGGCACTGCGAGGTGCAGCATTCCCAAGGGGTCCAGCACGCCCTGGGGGGGCTGTGGGGGTCCAGCCCCTTGCCCCCCCCTCAGTGTTTTGGAGTCCCAGCTGCCTCGGATTCCCGGTGCTTTGGAGCCTCTGTCGGGGCTGTCCAGAGCTGCAGAGCCCCGGTGCCGCGGCCCCAGCACGTGGAGCCCCGGAGCAGACAGTGCCCGGGAACACAGCAGGGTGTTGACTCCTTGGATCCTGCGTGTCCATAGCAGTTCCTGCTCCAGTTTTTGCTGGAGAAAAGGCCTCTCTGTGCTTGTGCTCTTTTTTCCCCCCAAAGCTGTGGTTTTAAAGTAAACCAGGAAAGTGTGACTAAGCCTTCATAACTGTACTAGCACTGCACAGGAAGCCTGTGGTTAATGGGTCTCGATTCTCTCACTTTCTTCTGTGTTTACACTACTATCAGTTTTCAGTGTGCCATCTGCATATGGCACATGCAGTTTTACATCACCTGCATTTACCCACTTCTTCCACAGAATCACCCACTGTTGTCCCAATAACATTTAACACATAATTCCCGGTACAGCAGCAGAGGTTCAGGACCCCAAGGAGCCTGTTAGCCAGAGCTAACTGCAGCACGGTGGGTGGCTCTTAGGCAAGCTCAAATCCAGCCAAAACCAAACCAAAGGAAAAAAAAAATACAGCTTTTCAGCCTTTTCAGCCAAGTGTTTTATCGGGCTTGCAAACACCTGCAAATGAGTTGCACTGCAAAGCCTGTCGCCTAACAAAGACAAAGCTTTGTAATACAATACAATTAGACCTGAATAATTTAGGCACTGAAACAAATATTTTGAGACCTAGACTGTTTGCTTTCCTGAATGAGAAATTACCCAGGCTTGGATTCATTACAAACCGACTGAGAAACAAAACCAGAACCGAATGAGGAAATCTGCAGTGTGGTAAGGCTTTACCACCTAAATTCTCCCAGTCCAACTGCACTGAACACGTGCAGGGCTAAGGAGGGGAGGCAGGGGGTTCCCCATTTTCCTCTCCTCTAGCAGAGAACATGACGGGGAAGGGATCAGCAGGGTTGAGGGGGGTGGTCAAACTCACACAGGCAGCATCACATTGTTTGTTCCTTGAACCCTGGCTTTGCTGCTTTGAAAAGTGAGCTTTTCCAAAAGGAAATAAATACAAGTACCAATGATGTTGTTTCACAGTAGTGTAAATGACTCCTAATGTCACCCAGAGGTCATACTGGGAATGAGGTCTTGCTGTGGTCGTTGGGACCAACAGGAAAACACAACATTGAATGGGTCACTGGCTTTTCTTGATTCCATGAGGAATTCCAGTTGAGCTATTGGGATGCAGTTTGTTTTTCTGAAGGCTGGACAGTGAATCCAATTTTGTATATAGTTCTGAACTGCTTGTGGGCTCAGATTTTGGAGCAGCTTCCTTCCCTAGCCAGATTTTTCAGGGATACTCTACTGCTAAGTATTGCTCTCTCTTCTTAAATCATCAGTGAGCAGAAATCTTTGTTTTTCAAGGACACGGATTTAACAAGTGTGCCCTTCCATATTAACTCCCTTTTTTTCACTTGCTGACTCTAAATGGTGTGTTGAGTGTTATTTGGGTCTATAAATTTACCGTGTATTTGTTTCAACCTGGTGATTGTCCACCAGAAGTCCAGAGAAGTCTGTGAGCAGCAGTGCCACACCCACCAAACTCGTGCCTAAAGGATGAAGCTGCAGACTCTGCAAGCAGTAAGATCAAAGCAGCACACCTCAGCAAGGTGCTAAGGAAAAACCATTTACTCTTATCTCTAAATTCGAGGCTTCCATTGTTTCCTTCAATCGTGGGGTGAACTTTCTGTTGTTGGTTTGCCTTTTTGTTTCTTATCTTGGTGAAATCACAGTCCCAGAAGGGGAAGGTGAGTAAGAGGGAAGCAAACACTCGGTGTTTAACCGGAATCAATCCAAGGGTCACCTGCTCCTCGGGTCATCCTGGCACTGGGGCTTTGCCCTCGGGAATCTGCAGGGCAGGTCCATTAGCAGAAGGAAGCTATAGGTCTGTCATCCCTAAAATGATAGGCTTGGAAAAGCCCTCTAAGACCATCCATTCCCCCAGCACTGGCAAGGCCACCAAAGACCGTGTCCCCAAGTGCCACATCCACACAAACTTTAAATCCCTCCAGGTTTGGGAACTCCATCACTGCCCTGGGCAGCTGTGCCAGGGCTGGACAACCTTTTCTGGGAAGAAACTCTCCCTAATATGCAAACTAAACCTCTCCTGGCAGAACCTGAGGCCATTTCCTTTTGTCCTATCACTTGTTATCTGGGAGAAGAAGAGACCCCACCTTACTCTTGTCTCCCACTGCAAACCTGGCTTCTCCGATTGCCCACAGCAGCACTGATAACATTATTCTTAAGAAGCAGATCACGCTGTTGACCTGCTGGGAGTTTTCCCTAGGAAAGGCCCAAACAGGAATCTCAGTGCTTGACTCACAGATCACACCTCTCACAGCCTGTGTCACCAACGCCTGCTCTCTCTTTCCAAGCACGAGGTTCTACAGGAGTGGAAACTCTCTCACTGCCTGTCAGGTACGTGGGTTCTCTCTGGGCTATTTGCAGATTGCCAGACGAGTTTCTTCCTTTTCTTTCTCTTTGTGGTGAATCAGGCAGTTCTACTTTCTTTTTTTGCTCACTTAATTTTTTTGTAACAAGCCCTTTTTTTGCCGTTTTAGTTCAGTCTGTTTGCACATCACCCCACGCTTCCCAAGCTTTGTTGCAGTGAAGGCTGTGCAACAGGCACCTGCTTACAAAATCACATATATTTTTAATGCCTCCTCCATTCTTCCACTGCTTGGGGAAATCTGCTATTGTTTAAAGCATCAGGTAATGGCAGGAGTAACATGCAGGAGCAAATGGCTTGTCCCAGGAATCGGACTGGGACTCTGTAAGAATTACTTCAGGAAAGGGTGAAAATGAGATATTTATAATAAATTGAATACTGATCCAGGAAAGGATATAATCGGTATTTCCATCCACTCCTCTCTGTAAGAAAAATGCACTATTTTTGTTCTCCTAGACCTTTTGAATTTTTTTCTTGCCCATTTTTGACACGTCTGTTGCTTTTTTTGATGAATAAAATCTCCTTCTTCAGAGGTTCATTCTGCAGAAGTGCTTCACTTATACAGCTAGTGCTCATCTTCCCCTCTTCATTGCATCTGCCCTGCAGATCACTGACTGGGCAGTTCCATAAAAAGTGGGGATTCAGTTTCCACCTTTCTTGGCAGAAGGAAGTTACCCCTCTCAAGCTGCAGACATTTTAGTGCGTGTAGCTGGTAATAAAAGATTTCAGAAATTCCTGCCATGTCTGCCTCAGAGGTAATAAACCTTCTCAAGAAAGCAGTGTGGTGTCTGGTTTGAGTGAGAGGAATGACGATAACTCATATTGCTGCTGCAGCTGTTTGTCAGTCTCTTAGTAAAAATGAAACTTAACTAAAATGAAACTTTGTAAGAATGAAACGAATATCCTTTGATACTCAGTTGGCTGAGAAATCTTTTGACAGAGCTCAGAGCTGCCTCTCCGTGCAAGAAGTCACAGTTATCTCCCTCCCGAGGAGAAATCACTCGGTGAATGAGGATGTAAGATCTTGCAGAGCGTATGCGACTGCATTAATTTGACAAAGGCGATGAGTGTGCATGGCAGCAGGCACCGAGCCGCAGACATGCGGCCGCTAACCTTCGCCGTGCACCCCCTCCTTCCTTCTCCTGAACCGCCTGGGGAGAAATGAGCGGGCGGCGCGGCGGGCAGGTGCAGGGGCCGCTCCATCGGACTCGGCTCCTCCGCCCCGCCCGGCCCCGCGCCGCCGCTCCTGCCCCCGCCGCTGCCCCGGCGCCGGGGGAGGCTTGGCGAGGTGCACGGCGCGCTTCGCCGGGGCGGGGGGGGCTTGTTTGTTTGTTTCCTGCCCCATCCCATTTTTATGATCGCGAAGAGGAAGAAGCCTTCAGGTCAGCCGGAGAACTGCTCGTCCGGCGGCCGGCGGACAAGGGCTCCTTTGATCGGCGAGCGGCGGGCGCGGGCAGCGGGCAGCGCCCCGGGCTCTGATGTCCCGGCGATGCGGGCGCCCCGCGGTCCCGCCGCTGCCCGCGGGCGCTGAGCCCCGCCGGCGGCTGCCCGGCACAGCCCCGCCAGCCTGAGCCGAGCCCGAGCGCCAGCCCGAGCCTGAGCCCAAGCCCCGGGCTGCGCCGCCTCCCTCCGGGCCCCGCGGGCGCGGACCCGCCGGCTCGGGGCGTCCCCGCCGCCTCCGCCCGGCGCCGCCCGGGGATGTGCGAGGCGGCCCCGCGGCCGGACCCCTGCGAGCGCCAGCGGGTGAGTGCGGGACGGGGCTGCGGGAGCGGGGCGGGACGGACGGACGGACGGGGCCCGCGCGGCTCCCTAAGCCGGGAGCTGCCCGCCGGGAGCGGTGCTGCCTGAGCCGGGACGCTGGGTCGGGGGCCAGCTCACCCTCGGGGAGCCGCGGGCCGGGCTCGGCCGGGGTTCGCACCCCGGGAGCAGCGCCCCGAGCCACTCTCGGGGTCCGGGACCGGCCCGGGCAGCGGCCGCGGCAGAGCCGAGCGCCCTCCCCGCCCAGGGCGGCCCGGCCCGGCCCAAGGCGCCTCCCCGGGGGCCGGAGCCGCGCTCCGAGGGCGGCGGGGCTGAGCCGGGCTCCGGGACTGAGCCGGGCTCCGGGGTTGTGCCGGGTTCCGAGGACGTGCCGGCTCCAAGGATGTGCCGGGCTCCGGGGCTGTGCCCGGGCTGTGGGGATGTGCCTGGGCTGTGGGGATGTGTCCGGCACCGGGGCTGTGCCCAGGCTGTGGGGCTGTGCCCGGTCTCTGGGGCTGTACCCGGGCTGTGGGGATGTGCCGGGCTCTGGGGATGTGCCCGGGCTGTGGGGATGTGTTCGGCTCCGGGGTTGTGCCCGGGCTGTGGGGATGTGCCGGGCTCCGGGGTTGTGCCCGGGCTGTGGGGATGTGCCCGGCTCCGTGCGGAGGAAGCGATGCAGTCCCCGCAGGCTGCCCCGCGATGCCCCGTGGCACTGGGGACAGGCTGCACAAGTTAAT
Organism: Phylloscopus collybita; assembly: GCA_027886175.1. Lineage (NCBI taxonomy): Eukaryota > Metazoa > Chordata > Aves > Passeriformes > Phylloscopidae > Phylloscopus > Phylloscopus collybita. Next base: position 892,970 of record JAJNNQ010000003.1, read on the forward strand.
GAAAAAATGGTAAAGTATTCCCGTGACGTGCTATATTTTCTGTAGAAGCGACGCTGGGAACCAAGTAAACCTCAAACCGATTTTAACAAACTCATCCCAGAACCAAAAGCCAATGCATAAATTAACTCTCTGTGCTATCTAGATCAGGATCAGTCAAAACATCTTCAGCTCTGTGCTTCAGTAGGGGATCACATAAGCACCTGGAGAAGTGCAAGAAAACCACAATACCGAGGCTCGCATCTGCTTAAATTATTCTACAGTTTGGCTGTGCTTGCAGTAGCACATAAAGCAGCTTCTACCTGGTGGTCATTAATGCAGATGGGCTCAACTCTCTAAATAACTCGAAGTAAAAATTAGTCAGATGCCTTTAGACACGAGGAGCGCTTCTGCAGGAACAGAAAGATTAGCTGGCTTGGAAAAACTTAGATGACTGCAAAGAACATATTTGCACATGAAAGGTGCAGTGTTTCCTGCTGCTCTACGGAACTGTGTTTTCAGTGCTCAAAGTCACCGCCAGAGTCAGGAGATAAGCATCATTGCTTCAATGAGGCTCCAAGTACTCAGAGGATTCTGGAGGCTCGGCAGTATTTAGTCCATATAAATAACATTTTTTTGCTGCTTAATATGACTAGGAGTGAGAAGAGGATAATGGTTAATTTGCTTTTTTATTACCTATGAACTTGTAGCTCATGGTTAATGCAGGGCAGATTTCTCACTCCTTTGCACGTTTCAGTGGGATTTCAGTCCTGTGCCCCAGAGATCACTGGCTCATTTGACCAAAAATCCTGTTCTTCAGAGAAAAGTGTCAGCTCATGAGGCACGTTAAAGTAGTTGTGATGGTCCCTATCTAGAAAGACAGAGGCTGGGCAGACCTCAGGATTCCAGCCTCCTGAGCCATGGAAGAGCTGCAGTTCTGGCACTGCCAGTCACCTCCTGCAGCTTGATGTCCCAGGAGTAGTGGCAGAAGGGCAGATGAGACACACAGAAATAAAATGTCCTCTAATTTCTGTAGAGGAGCAGTGTGAGAGTGTCCAGTGAGCTACCGAGACAGGTGTTGGTAAATCCACGGAACACAAAATCTCTCTTTACTTACATCTGTAGTACCAGGTTATTGGGCATCTTTCGTTTATTAATAAACATGCACTTTAGGGACCCATTTTTGCAGCAGAAGAGTCTAGGGGAGGTGGACATCAGAGGAAGGAAGAGATTATTGGAAACTAAGGAATGTGAATCAGGCAGAAAAGGGAGGTCCAGTGGAGAGCAAAGACTGGAGATCTGAGAGATTGCAGCAGTTTGAGGAGAGTTTGAGTTGGGATGGACACAAGTCAGCAATACTGCTAAGCCAATTAAAATAATGAAGTTCTGAGTCTTAGCCTTGACTGGATGCAGAGCCTGAGAAGGGTCTTTCACTGACATCTGGAGAGAGGGAGAGGATGTAAGGAAAGTTGACCTTTGTGTGAGGGGTCTGGTGAATGTAGTGTTCCCATTATTTATCCCAGTGAAATTCTCATCTTCTTTCCCATTGAATGGAAAGGGTGTGTACTGCCTGTGGATGTAAAGAGCCCCAGGAAATGCTGGCAGGGATTTCGTTGTGAAATACTGAGAAATACATTGCTCTGTGTGTAGGGATTGGAATCTCAGTTGTTGGAGGAAAGTCTGGCCCTGGATAAGTAGGAGTAGATGAAGGGAGAGCACAGAGCTGCCACAAGCAGCACTGCAAAGGTGGCCCAGTTACCCCTGAAGAGCAACAGAGAGGATCTCCAACCCTACTGCGAGAGCTGCACGAGTCAGTGTGAGCTTGCTGCCAGGGCGTTGCGTGACTCCTGTTTCCAGTGCTCTAACCTCCAAAGACAGGCCTGCTCACAGTTCTTTAAAAATTGCTGTGAAGACTCACTGTCTTCAGTGTGAGTTTGACAGGCTCCCAGCAGAGCCCGATTTTTTTTTTTTTCTATTTTTAGAGCCAGCTGTAAAGCTGTAGTCAAGAACTGCTTACATAATATTTCAGAAGTGACAGCGAAGCACAATGGCATATTTTGACCTTTGGCATTAGATAAGTAATTGGCAGGTTAAGTTAATTTTTATTCAAGCAAAGAGACTTGCTTTTTACTGCTTGTGAACTCCTGTACCTTCACACAAGATTAAACCTCACGGGTACATTTTAAAAATAGGTTTTGGTTTGCTGGCCTTCCTTTTCTGTGTGGTGTGAAGGAAGCTCCTCCACGCAAAGGAACTCCAGTCTTCTGCTCTCCATCCATGACACAGTGTGTGGTACGTGTCTGTGTGTGTTTGCACGGGCCTGGCAGAGGGCAGGATTCTTCATTTCCTGACTGGCAGCCCGGTAGCATTACAAATAATTGGAAAGCTCACCTAGAAAACACCTTTGTTACTGTGCAGCTGAGGAGCTGGTTCCTCACCTGTGACTCAGGGTAAGCGCTCAGTGAATCTTCCCTTTTCCATTCCAGACGCTGGGTTATGGGCAAGTCAGAAAGCCAGATGGATATAACTGAAATGAATACTCCAAAACCAAAGAAGAGACTGGGATGGAGCGGCCTGGAAGTGGGGCTGGCAGTGGTGGCGGTGCTGCTGGCCATCGTGGCCATCACCATGATCGCGCTGTACGCCACCTACGACGGTGAGTACATCAATTAAAAACATAAATTACACACAAACCCACGGCCACGGGGAGGGCTCGGGCTCTGGGCTGAAAGGTGAAGCTGCATCCACGAGGTCTCGTTGCTGGAAAAGCTCAGAAACTGCCTCCTGCCAACTGGGACTCGGTAAATTCGTTTGTTCACGCAAAGTCGTGGTAAACACAAACCATCTGCTTGTTCTGACTTAGGAATACTTCTGTTTGTAATTAATGCTTCAGTAAGCAAAAATCCCAACAAATTACAACATTGCTGAAGAAAACCAAACTCCAGGCTTCCTTTGTGTTCCTGTGGATGTATGAAAATCCTATTTTTTCCTTTTTCAGGCTGTTGCAGCAAGGACTCTCAGTGAGTATAGTCATCCTGAGAGGTTTTGTGCTTCAGCAGCCAGAGCAAAATAATTTCATTCTGGGGGAAATAGCCTGATAATTTTTGGAAAAGATAATACAGAGAAACTAAAATTTCCATCTAGGGTCAAGCTAGAATTTTTCCTTATATTGGGAATTAAGTGCTTTGTTTATTTTTGAAGTACTTAATAGTTTTGTTTAAGCTTTTTATTGAAGTGTAGTTCAATTATGGGATAGAAAAATGCCATTATGAGGGGAAAAAAAGTTTTATTTCCGAAGTCTCAAAAGGAAGTATTTTCATGTTCCTGAATCCTGTATTTTTTTTCAGAAGACTTCAAAGTGAATGTTTCAGAATTTTCATATAATTCCTTGAAAATCCTTTTGTCATTGTAAAGTATTGCTAAATTCAAACTGGCTTTGTAATTCTCTCCAGTCCTTGAGCTATTTTTCTCTAAATTGCTTCTTTGTCATAAAAATAGTATTTTGCCCACCTTCAATTGATAGGACATTTTCCTCTGATGACTACAAAAATTCCACATGATGAATGACTAGCACTGAATGACCCTAAAGGGTTGAAGATGATGATATTTTTAGAGCCTGATCCTATAAATATTCCCTTACTGAGTGTAAGGTGTCCATTCATATTATCTTACTGTACACTGCAATTAAATTGACTGTCAATGGAAATATTTTCAGTAGATTTTGTTATACTGACATTGAGTAAAGAATTAAGAATATGATTGTATTCTCTTTTAGATGGGGTTTGCAAGACACCAGACTGTATCAAATCAGGTAAGAATGAAAATATATATGTTTTAAGTTAATTTATGTGCTTTTAAACAAAATGACTACCACAGAATTCTCCCATCTAACTGCAGACAAGCATGGCACATGGAAGCACATGAGTCTGTTACCCCACATGAGTTTCTTAGCAGAGTTCTCCTACAAAAGTAAACTCTTGTGCTACAATATTGTCAATCTTACAAAGTCATCTCCATGTCCAAAAGATTTTGAATTTATAGTCTGACAGGCTTCTTCACCCCTGAGTCACAAGTGCAGTTGGTAGAGGATCCCAGGTGCACAGCATCCCCTGGGAGGCTCCCCAAAGGGCCTGATTTGTAGGCACCATTTAGACTTGCAGATACACCAGCAGCAGCACAGGGAAGTCAGTCCATTGGTTTCCCTTCTTCCCTGGGACTACTGGTTGCAGGTCTCATTCGAGCAGCTGAGGTCGTTGCTCACACCTCAGTGGTGCTGGAGTCAGGGAAAGCCCCAGGGCAGCCCCTCGTCCCAGGAACTGCAGATTGCCATCTGCATGGCCAGACATGAGGTTTATTTCAGGTGGCCATCACTGTCTTTTCTTTCCACTTCCAAGGTGTTCTTCTCCCAGCATGAAAGCTCATGCTGTGGTTTGGCAAATGATCCAGTTAGTTCTCTAGCAGATTGTTTTTAATCTCTGATGATGCTCATTTTCAGCTAAATACACATTGCTACAAGGGAGTTCAGACAGGCAATGTGATCATGAATAAACTCCAAAAGGAAAAGCAGGAAAAGTTTGGAGGAGTGAGGCACAATGTAGCAAGAAGTGCCCAAATTAATTAATCAGAACAATTTTGCTCTTTTACGCTTCTGTTAAATGCTTTAACAGCATATAACCATTGGAAAGGGATAAAGTGAAGATACTGACAGAAGTAATTGTTCATTGAGAGCTGCAAATAAATGACCAGAAGAAAAAAAAATGCAGTAAAGTAAATAGTGAAGAAATAAAGAAGAAAAAATGTAAGGAGAATTCATTGGTTATACCCAGGGTAAAATACCAGTAACTGCATGGCACTGTTATCCATGGATTTGTGAGACCACTGCAGTGTAGCACAGGGAGATACAATGCAATTTGTACATTTGAGCATTTTTTGGATAAGCTGACACACTCTGATAACTTCCCTGAGCTCAGGGGATGGAACAGGGGATTTTGATCTCTGTTTCTTAGCTAGGTAAGCACATTGTTTTGCTCCTGAATCCTTCCCAGGTCACTGGTTGCTTTGCCAGCTTATATTACTTTATTTGTGAGCTATTAAAATACCAACTGACAATCAGGAGTACCACAATAAGATTAATCATTACAAGTAATTGATAGGAAGCTCTACATTCTCAGTGGCTGATAGGAACTGAGTAAACAAGTGACAGTAGGAGCAAAGCCAAACACTGGTTCATGACAGCAACACTGAGCACTAATGAAGGGTACACTGTGCATTACCTGTATTTGTACAGGTATTAATTCATCTGGATTAGAGATACAGTAACAAAATCACCACAACATAATCACATTCCCTTGATTATAATATATCTGTGGTATCAGCCAAATAATGAATGGTTATCTTGGGGCTTGGGTGTGCAAATAACACTCTTGAGGAGAGCATTCTGCATGGTCACACTTAAGCTATGTACTTCACATGCACCCTAAATGACAGCCCACAGCTCCCACAGCTGAGCTCTTTCTGGTGCTTTTGCAGTATTTAAGCTTTAAGGTCTGATAAAAGTTGGATAGCTAATATTGGCTGGCCTGGACCTTGGAGCAGGAGAGTTATGAGAGATGATTATTTCTGTGTGACACACGTGAGTAGGCACGGAGGATTACCCGGGTGCTGACTGCAAGCAGAGCAACCCCTGCACAGTTCAAGCCAGGTTTGATATTACACTGGCTTGGGTAATGATTTCTCTGATTTAAGCAAGACATGGATTTCTCCTGGCTTTTGTTGTGAGGTATTTCCCAAAGTGACATGCCAGTGGATAAGGACCATCTTTTCTTGGTGTCAGAAGATGTTTGTATCCTACAGTTACTGTTTGGCAGGGCTGTGAATGAGCCAGCTGGGGTGTCCAGTCCTGGCTAGGAACGTCTGTGCTGCTGGACTGACACATGCCAAGGTCATCCAAGGGACAGTGATGCCCTTCAGGTGCTGCCCCAGTCTGGCAGAGAGATTCACAGGGATACCCTGAAAACAGGAGATGTTAGGAAGAGTTACAGCTTTCCTCTTTCACAGCAAATTGGTGGAGTTGGGACAGGAATAAACTGCAGCATTCAAAACACTCCCCTTCCCCTAAATGAAACAGGGAGAAAAAGACAGAAACCAGTACCAGAGCTTCCACAGTCCCAGAGCACTTGGGGCTGCAGCAAGTGTCACACTTAGTAAAGACATGACTGAATTTCCCACTCTCTGGCTGTTGGCATGATCCTGTGTCCCTTCAAATAGAAGTCACCCTGAAGCCATTGACTTCAGAAGGGAAACCACCAACTAGGAGGTTTTGCATCTATTTCCACAGTGGGTTTATGCTGCTGAAGCAGTCTGAGGTTGAAAATGCACCTGTCCATGGCTATTTCCATCTTGCAGGCACTGGAACATTGTAAAACCATCAGATGTTGGCCTAGATTGTAACACTCCTAAGCCAACAGAAAAATGGGGGCAGGCAAATCAACACAAACACCACAGACTGTCTCTCCATTTCTACCAGCAAGAGACATGGAAAATATTGGAAGTACTGGAAAAATAACTATAAATATTTGACTTGCCTGTGTGGAGGAATGAACACTTAAAATCACAAGCCTCATAATCTACTAAAAATAATGTCAGAAAAATGGGAAGAATATTCAGTATCCTGGGAAATTCAGAGGCATCCCTGGCTCTTGCCTAAGATCTCTCCTTGCTATGAGAGACTGTTCTGGCACACTGCTGGTAGAAGCAGTCTGGGTGGAATAGGAATAGGTATAGGGGAAAGCCCAGAGGGTTTATGGACAGCAGCTGGGAAGCTGCCATCAAGGAATTGGATTTCACTGAGAATCCCTGTCATGACTGGTCAGTGACTGGCCAGTCTTGGACAAGCCACTCCAGAGGGTCAAAGGCATAGCAAGAGGCAGTATCAGTTCTAGAGTAAAACGTGGAGCAGGTCTAAAAATGAGTGTAGCTTCTGGAAGGCATTAATGGAAAAACCTTTCCTGACAAGAACTGAAATAGCCCAACAAAGTCAGTATTTTATTGAAATAGAGAGGATTCAGTTGAGTCTAAATCATACTTAATCACCAAAATGACATTACAGTGGATACTTAACCTCTGCTATGTCTTGTGCTTTTAATGTCCCTTTTCACCACATTTCAGTACAAAGAAGGGTAAGTGAAGGGTAAATGAAACATCCTACATTTTGTTTAGAACTGAGTGACCACTCTCAGGGAGCAGGAACATCTGTCAGTTTACCACCAGTAAACACAGCCAACTGGAAAGTATGGCAGTTGTGGTCAGCCCAGGAACAGTAATTCCCTGTTCACCGAGGAGAACTTTGTTTGCTCTAGAACACTGAAGTAAGCTTGGGGCTGTTCTAAACGACACACATTGCTGAGTTCCCTGGAGAGCAAACAAGCGTGTGTGTGTGTGTTTCTGTCAAGTGTCTCTGTGTGCACGCAGCCGCGCGGATCCTGGAGAACATGGACCCCAGCGCCCGGCCCTGCCAGGACTTCTACCAGTACGCCTGTGGGGGGTGGCTCAAGAGGAACGTCATCCCCGAGACCAGCTCCCGTTATAGCAACTTTGACATTTTGAGAGATGAACTAGAAGTTGTTTTAAAAGGTCAGTGGAGTTTGGGGACTAAAGAAAGTTTCTTCTCTGCCTTACGTGTTATCCCAAGAAGTTGCGGTTTTCCAGCAAAGCTTAAAACGCTACCAGACATTTCAGGGGTTTGTGTTTGGTTCACAACAAATCTGCCCCAAACTGCTTGGAGAAGGCTCTGGGAGTGTGCTGCTGTGTCTGACACTGGAGCAGAGCTAGACCTGCCCTTGCTGGTATCTGCAGATCAGACCAACTGCATTCCCCACCCCGAGCCTGCCCCAGCGACAGCACCAGGCAGGGGAAGGAGGAGGAGGACAAGGGGGAGGTCTGGCTGTGTCCACATCAGCTGGAATGCTGCTCTCTGGCAGCCCATGTCCTGCGTATCTTGTTCTGTCAGAAGTCCCAAAGAGCAGGCAAGCCATTCTGCCACCTGTCATACCAACAGTATCAAATTGTTCACCATCCCTTTGTCCAGGTGAAAGTAACAGAGTCCAAGAAGTCAGTCTGTACTCATGTAACACTCTCCAACCCACTTTCTCCAGCCTAAATATCCTTTATTTTTTTTTTCACTTTGCCTGTCTCCTGGTTTTGCCAGCTGTGTCTTCACACAACAGCCTGGTTGCTTAAAACCTGTCCCTGAGAAGTCAGAGCATTTGTCTTTCCCCCGTGGTGACTGCAGGGTCTCCAGTGACTCTGTTCCATTGCACACTGACACAGACTGCAGCCGCTGCAGAGCCTTTCCCCTCAGCTGCTGAAAGGCAAAGCCCTGGAGCTGGCAGTGCACACGGAGCCCTCCTGGCCCAGCCCTGCTCCCCAGCAGCTGCCAGGACAGAGCAGCAATGACCATGACTCGCTGTGTCTGTGTTTCAGATGTCCTCGACACCCCCAGCACCAACGACATCCCAGCAGTGCAGAAGGCAAAAACTCTCTACAGGTCCTGCATAAATGAAAGTAGGTGTCCCCTGAGCCCCCTGCATACAGGACACCCCAACAGCACCCAAAGGGCCCCACCTCAGGCAGCTACACTTGTATCCCATCCTGTGCATCATTTGTCAGATATCCTTTGTGTAAACTAAATTGTATCTGTTCTACAGAGCCCAGTCACAATGTCAGCAGGGAAACTGGCATTGTACCTCCTGCTTTACTACCTTAGGTATTTTAGGTAATTCTTCAGTTACTAATTTGCTGCAGATACATAAACTCAAATCCTTTCAGTTAAATGGAAATTAACTTCTTTTGTAGAAATTACCAGGGATGAGGTGAGAGCTACCTGGCACACCAGGTTCTGCCACTAGAACAAAGAGCAGTAAAACTGCTTGCAGTGCTTCCTAAATCATATTTTTATAGTTTCTGTAATAGTATGAATACTTCTCAAAACTATTATTTCAAGCTACCTTCAGAGAGAAAAAAAGAAAAGACAGTACTTCAATGTCATGGTCTCAAGGATCTGCATATGCTGTTTGTGACTGGAAAATTTTTACATTAAATGTTAAAGCACAGTCATACATCAGAGCAAACTGCAGCTGTGGTGATGGGGGAAACAGTTCTCAACTTCATTGTTCTGAACTCATTATAATATATAATATATAACATTTGTGGGGTTTAAAATGTCATGGTAACTCATTTTATTTTTTCCAAAAGCTGCCATTGATAGGAGAGGTGGAAGGCCTCTAATTAGTTTACTGCCAAATGTGTCTGAGTGGCCTGTAGCAACAACTAACTGGGAAGCTTCCTATGGTAAGATAACCTGTGTTTGTTTCCTTTTAGTTAAAATATCTAAATTACTTAATTTATTGCTTACCAAAAATAGAGACTGACTACACCTTTCATTTGCTTAGGTACTGCTTGGACAGCTGAGGCAGCTATTGCACAGCTCAACTCCAGATATGGAAAAAAGGTCCTTATTAATTTTTTTGTTGGCACAGACGATAAAAATTCCACGGCACATATCATTCATGTAAGTCTGCCTGGGTGCCACGGCCTGCTTGATCATAAACTGCAGCAAATAACTGAAAGCACAGACATAAATGTTAACAAGGAGAAACATCAGTGCTCTGAATTTGACCTGAGTACTTTGTAGATGAGTTTGTGAATTAATGTAGTTTTCAGCTGAAACTCTGGGCTTCACAGTTGCCTGTCTGTTCTCCAAGCTGACATCTTTGTTCTGTGCACTCATACACTGTCAGTGAGATGGGAATGACAGACACAGAAAGGTCATCTCTGAAACCTGAACATGCAGACAAGGCAGGAGAAGGTCTGGTGACAGCTGGGATGCAGCAGTTGGAGGAGCAAAGGGCCAATCTCTCCTGTCAGTGGGTGGATGGAGCTGTGAGCACTTCATGTGCAGGGATTTCAGAGATGCAGGAGCTGCCTGGCTTGTCTCTGGGCTATTTTGTCATCTGTAGTTCACCTGTTTTCACACTGGCTACCAGTGCCTTGCAGTGTTCAGCAACAGGAGAAAAAAAAAAAGATGGAAAAGAAAACCAGAAAGTTTAACGAGAATGTAAATACTTAAAGGTGAGGTGGGCAACAGGATGAGAGAGGAACGTCCCTGTGACCAGAAAATAATTTGGCCAGTGAAGCATCAGCACGTGTAGTTACCAAAAGAACAGTACAATGCTCTGCCATTTCCCCTCAAGCACTTCTCAGTTTTTATTTGCATTTACAGATTGATCAGCCTGGGCTGGGCCTGCCTTCTCGGGACTACTACGAGTGCACTGGTGCCTACCAAGAGGTGAGGGGCAGCTGACACACTGCTGATGGCAGCTCTCCTGTTTTAGCCTGTATTTTCATAGCAGACACTTGACTTTTTAAGACCTTCTGGAAGGAGACAAATGTGAAACAATTTAGCTTTGTTGTGGAGCCTCTGCCAGGCTTCACAGCTGGATCAAGAGCTATTCCCTGACTGTCAGAGTTGTATTTAGACAGAACACAAGTGGTCATGGTCAGCCCTGTTCAGTGCAAAAAGGAGGCCACTTCTGAGCAGTGACCGACTGGCAGCAATAGGCAGGAATAGGCTTGGAAAGAAAAACAGAACATTCAGGAGTGAAGAGACACTTTGCTGCATGAAAGATCTGAAAAGATCACAGTCTCCTACATCAACAGCTGAACACAAACACAGCAGCAAGAGGATGTGATGCCATAGAAATGGCTCTGATACCTGAAACCTCCTATGGTCTCCTTTAATTCTTGTTTACTCATTACTTCTACGGGTGTCATTAACCTGTTAGCACTGACACTGTATCCCTGTTGCTAATCTTGGATGTGCTTTAAGTCCTTGAGAGCTGATGGGTGTCTGTGCTGAAGTCATGGAGCTGAAACTGCTACCACAGTGACCTTTAATTAACCACATTCCTTCTGTGTAATTAAATGGAGAAGCAATGAGAAAGTGTACAGGCCATTTGGGGTTTGTAGATATTTTGCTGATGTGCCAACAGTTAATAGTGATTACATTTAATTACAGATCACATGCTCATTAAGACAATCATTGCCATCTGAACTGCTCAGTTCCATGTGAGATGGCCTTTAGGAGCTGACTCACATTGCACAATCTGCTCCTTCCATGTGTTGTGTTAACTGCAGCACTGAGAGACAATTCCTGTCCTCTGACCTACCTGAGTTTCAGCTGTGCACTGCTGGAAAGCAGAGGAGGAAGTATTGTTGAAAAACAGCTTTATCAGTGGCAGGCAGGTTCCCAGTGTCCCAGTGTCCTTCCAAGCACCACTGCTCCAAGGGAGAGCTGTTCCTTCCCATCCCTGTCTCCAGCACAGCCTGCTCTTGCCCCTGGTTCCTGCTGGGTTATTGCACACACGAGCTGCACACAGCAAACATCATCTCTGCCTCCTGCTCCTTCCAGCTCTCTGCCTCCAGCAGCACTTCCTGCCCCAGAGCTACAGCTGGAACCTGCCAATAAGATCATTTTGAAATCTTTTTCTCTTGTAAGACACAGGATGGCTCTGCTCAGACAGGAGTGATTCCCATGTCTTAAGTTTCCACTGAAATTGCTGAGACTATTTAGACAGTCCAGATGAAATTAGCTGACTTTGCTGTTTGCTGAAATTACCTGACTCGAGAGCTACACTTAGGAGAAAAATAGTCACTGACTGGTACCTAAAAATCTGTTAACTTACTGGTTTGAGGTAATAGCTATATTGAATTTTATGATGGTTTTTACAGTGTTGGTATGCACTGTCTTTTGTGACGTGTAGTTGTCAGTGGTTTCATGGGCTTTTCTCTTTCTGAAATGATCTCTTTTGCTTGTAACTGGCACTGGGAGTTCAGCCCTTTGGGCTGCTGTGAGCCCTGTCCCTGTCCCTGTCCCTGTCCCTGTCCCTGCTGGCAGCTCTGTGCCACAGCCCCAGGTGAGCCCAGCCTGGCAGGGAAGGATGCCCAGGAGGGGACAGGGACTGGCTGCACACGTGGAGCCGTCATTAAAGAGGTGTGTCCCCTGCCCTAGGAGTTGAATGTACCTAAATACTTCTATTAATAAAGCTGATGACATGCACACCTCATTAATCCTAGGTTTAATCACTGGTTTGGTAGATTGCATAAACCAGATTTATTATTTGATAGCTAATCCAGCACTATGTATGTTTTTTATTTGCATTGAAAAGGAATATTGAAAACAGCATTTCTGTTGGTAGAAAAATGGGTGTGACTTACTAATGAGGAATTAGAATTACAAATAATAATAGAATTACAATAAAACTGAGGTTCCATAAAATATGACAGCGTAAGATGTTTGGCAGTGTGACATTTCAGAGAATTTGCTGCTGTATTTACATTCTTATCATCAGTGAACTCTTTAATGTTAAATTTCATATATATTGTCTATAGTGTACCTAACCTTGCATACAGAATTGTGAGTTCTAACTGTTCCATGAAGCACTGGAGGAGGTTCACAGCTTCTGGGAGTGCCTTTCCCACAAAGCCAATTCCCTTGTTTTACGTTCCTGGGAACACAGCTCTTTGGAAGTGGTATTTTTGGAAGCTGTAATTAAAGTGAGCTAGAAAAAACATGGGTGATGGTTTAAAAATGGACATACAAAAGTCTCATTCTAAATAATGAAAACAGTGCAGTCGTTGGGAGTGCTCAGCCTTGAGCAGTGCTCCAGTTACCCAGCAGTGCTCCAGGAGGGAATGTTCACAGTTAATTTCCAGTTGTGATCCAACAGCATTTCTGATAAAACTGACCTGTTTAAATTAGGGACGAACAACTGCAGTTCATAAAAATGAAGATGAAATCTTGAAGATAATCAAGGTATGCTCTACTTTGAAGAGTTTTGTCTTTAAACTGTTCCTTTTTTTTCCCCCTGCAGGCATGTAATGCCTACGTTGATTTCATGACTTCTGTAGCTAAACTAATCCTACAAGAAAGAAATATTTCTGTCAATGAGAATGAGATTTCTGCACAAATGAGAAGAGTTATGGACCTGGAGAAAGAGATTGCCAATGTAAGAAAAGCATCTTTAAACTATCCTTTAAAGAACTGACTTTTTTTGTAATACCTAAGAGAGCTGACTGTAAAGTGAATGGTTAACTTCCTTGCTGATGCTGTTTTGTGGGAGTAGAAATGTATGGAGCCAGTTACACCTGAAGGAACAGACAGTAATACAGCTGTGTCCTGGGAGGAGTATTTGAGGCAGCTGTTTTCCAAGCAACAGTATGTTTTATCCTGATCTGTTCACAGAAGCCCTGCAAGAGCAGAGAGAGACAGACTTGGTTTCAGAGTGTGAGTTTTGGGAGATGCTTTGGGGCCTCTCCTCCCTTTGTCCTGTTTCCCCGTGGGCTGTTTGGATCCCAGAGCAGCAGATTCCCAGCCCTTGGCCTGCTGTGAACACAAAGTCATGTTTGTGCTGCACAAGCTGCTCCACAATGCTGATTGTTCCAAGGGCATTTTTAACCAAACATTGTTCTCCCTTAAAAGAAAAGGACAGAGGAAAAATAATATCATGAATTTGACTTTGGAGAAATAGCGAGGGTTTGAATGTGCATGGAGAAAACCAAAGGCATTCATGAGCAAACCACAGCTTATGATTATTAACCATTGCAGCAGGACCTGAAGCTGAGGATGGCCATGAAACAGGCTGAATACATATTTTATAGCTTTAGAGCTATTTTCAAAGTTACACTGATGTTAAGATCACATACTTGGGAAAACTATTTATATAAGTTAAACCCATCTGATTTTGATTTTCTTCATTTTTGTGAGAAACACACCTTTGGGCTCAGATCAGAGATGGGCAATTATTATCAAAAAGGGAATTCACTGAAGAAGTGTTTTAAAGAGGAGTATGATAGGAACCCACACCTGCAGTGTCCCTGCAGTGGTTGCTGCTGGTGGAGTTCAGCTGGTGCTGGCGCCTGGGATTTTAACCTTTCATCCAAAACTCAGTATCAGCCTGAATGTGACTGAAGAGAGCTGGCATTGTGCTCTTGGGAATTTGTTAAGAACAACACAGAAAAAACCCACTGAATGCACAATAGAATAGGAAAGAGGAAGCGGAAGAGAAGGATAGAGATAAAAGGAGGCTTGGCATAACTGATTTTTAAAGCACTTTCAAAGGGTCAAATCTCCTGTTATGGATACAGATGTTGAACTCAGCAGTGCAAACTGAGTTCTGCCAGTGCCCAGAGCAGCACAGAGCTGTGTGAGCTGGGGGCTGTGCCTCCCAGCAGCACCGTGGGTCACAAAGAACAGCCAGGGCAGCAGTGCACCCTCATCAGAACTGAAACTCCTGGGAACTGACTCAATATGCTCAGTAATTTTCTCCTCATTAACTCTGACAGGCAACAACAAAGTCTGAAGACAGAAATGATCCACTTCTGCTGTACAATAAAATGACCTTGGCACAACTCCAAAACAACTTCTCACTGGAAATCAACCATAAGGTGAGTGATCAATAACCTGGTATTTTAACCTCTAATTTTTCACTGATGGGATTAAAAAATGAAGGCTGATTTTTTTTTTCTCTTAAAGACATGACATATTTGCAATTGAACAGGATCCCTGCTGTGCACAGTCTTACCCACTCTTCTGATGACACTGAACTGTATGCACATTCTGTACTCACTGCTTCTCCTAACCTGAAGGCACATCTTCCCTTCTGCCTCAACATAAAGAGATGGAAAAGCACAAAGGAAAAAAATATCCAGTGGAAGGTGTCTCTGCCCATGGCAGGGCATTGGAAATAGATGGTCTTTCAGATCCCTTCCAACCCAAACCATTCTGTGATTCCGTGATCCTGTGATCCTGTTCCTTATCCTCATGGGTTCAGGGCCCAGGACAAAAGTCCAGCCTGTGGCCACCAGCTGGTTCAGGGATGTTTAGTGGACTACTCAGCCCCACTCTGTTTATCCAGAGCTGCAGACTCAAGAACAAAAATCCAGTTTGTCCAACATTTCATCTGTAATAGTGCTCCCAAGGCAAGCAGGAAGGAGCCCAGGCTGTCAAGCCGATGAAACAGGACAATTCCCCACACCCCTCCCACTGCAGCTCCCCTGGGATGTGTCAGCTCTGCTCTCCAGCATGTGCTGTTTGTGCACTCATGGCCCCAGAGTGCAGCTGAAAACCAGCCCAAACTTTGCTAACACAGCTCTGTCTCCTCAGGAACATAATGTTGTACTGGACATGAGCAGTTTTTATTCTCATGGCTTTTATTGAAGTTTCTGAGGCCAGTAAGGTGCAATGAAACACTGTTATTTCTGGCACTTTTTCATATTCACAGCGATTTTATTGACTTTAATTCTCTGACAGTTCCCTCCTGCCTGGTTTAATTGGTTTCATAATTCACTGTCTCCCACAGGTGTAGTTGGTTACCATTACAGTCATCCTGTCAGAAAACAACAACTCCTGTCACAGAATGGCATTGCCCTGGTTATTATTAGTTCCTGGGGGGTGCTGCAGATCAGCACTAATTTAAAGTTATTCCAAAGACACTTGATGGGAGTTGGTAGCATTGTAATGTCTAAGGATAGAATAGCAATTATTCCCCAGATTAGCCTGAAGTTTGCTGCTTCTCTCTCAGACCTGTTCCTCAGCTGCTTCCATTTGTCTGATGGAAGACATTACCTCTTCCAACAAACCTTTCCAAAGATACAGGCAGGGAAAAATCACCAACGCTTTTTAAAGTTATAGGCAGAACAGAAACTTTAAAAATTAACAAAAAATTGTGTTAGTTTGAAGTCAAAGGAATTCCCTACCCTTTCTGCCAAACACCCCCCTACGTTACCATTTTTACAGCTATAAATGATCCCAGGCCAGCTACTATTACAATGACCCCATTTACAAATAGTGCAAATATTAGGGAAACTAAAGGCAGAGCATTTGTGTCATGCAAAAGTATTTAAACTGTTTATGATTGAGCCACAGCCTAATGCACATTGATTTTCCAGGTGTTCAACTGGTCAGAATTCATAAATGCTATCATGTCAACTGTCCAAATCAACGTTGACAACACGGAACACGTCATTGTTTACGACCCTGACTACCTTCTCAAGCTCAAGTCGATTCTTGTAAAATACTCTCCCAGGTAAGTGTGTTAAGTATTCTTGGTACTTGCATTTTCTTTCCAGAAAACTTAAAAAGCCTCAAATATCACCAGTTTATTACTGTTGTTCTGTTAAACAGAGACCTTCAGAACTACATGACCTGGCGCTTTGTGATGGATCTTGTCAACAGCCTCAGCCGTGACTACAAGGACACGAGGAACGCTTTCCGTAAGGTGCAGAAATTCATCTCTCCCTAAGTTTTAATGAGGGCTTTTGTGAGCCACAAAAGGTAGCTTTTTAATGTAGGTGTAGTTTATAAATATTTAATCTATTTTGGATTTTGCACACAAAAGCCAGATGTGTTTGCTGAGCCTCTGCTGGAGTGTATCTATAATTTATGGGATTTTTGCCTGATAGCTGAGTGGATTTGAAAGCACTGCTCTGGTACTTGGTCTCTTGTTCTTCGGAATCTAAATTAATCCCCATTTTGGTATCAGAACAGTCCCGTTTATTTGCAAGGGATTACAGTTCTGACTGACTTGTTAGAGACCGTTCATCATCCAAAGGAATATATTCCAAGGCAAACATTATGGCCCCAATATCTTGGTTTTCAGTCATTTGATCCTTCTGATAGCTTAGTGCTTTTAAGGAAATGCTGAGCAATTTCAGCAATTGGACATGGAAGTTCTGTATTTCCCCAGCAGAAGCTCCTCCTATGTAAGAGTTTTTCTAACAATCCTCCCGTGCCAGTGAGTCCAGCTGAGTGCCCCAGGCAGGAGTGTGAGCTGAGTGTGTGCACCGGGGTGGAGGAGGCAGCTCTGACAGCCCCTCTGCCCTGCTGCTGTGTCCCACAGGCCCTTTATGGCACCACGTCCGAGAGCGCCGTGTGGCGCCGCTGTGCCAACTACGTCAACGGGAACATGGAGAGCGCCGTGGGCCGGCTCTACGTGGAGGAGGCCTTCGCTGGGGACAGCAAGCACGTGGTAAAGCCCTCAGCCCCTCAGCCTGAGTGCCACCCAAGTGGCACTTCATCACCACCCTGCGCTTCCTGACACAGCCTTGATTGCACTCTTCATTACAGTGTAATCAAAGTGGGCTGGAGTTTTAAGGTTTTATTAAAGTGTTAATAACGGTTATTACAAAGGTTTAGAAATGCAAGTTCTTATCAGAGTACAGTGTGAAATGTGAGGATTGCAGGTGCACAGCTGGAGGGAGAGAGGCAGGTGCCTGCTCTCTGAGCCAGGTCCTTGGGGGCTGTGCACGAGCCAGTCCGCACGTCCCAGGAGCAGCACTGGCTGGCACCAGCAGTCACTGCTGCTCTTTGAGACTGACACCAACTCACATCCTGCCACCACTGGGCACAGGGGCAATTGGTTATTTCTGTTTGCCTTCAGCCACACAGAAAGTACCTGAAAAGGGACATGAAGTGAAGCCTTAGCTGACTGTGATCACCACTGGAACCCTGGTGTGAAACAACCCATTTTTGGGGTTGGCACAAACACAACAATTCCATCAAATGCACAGCATCCAGTGGGGCAATGTCTGTCAGGTTTTGGTAACCTGAATGACTGAACTGCATTGCCCACCATCTTACTCTGTGGGTTTGTAACATTCTGATGTTTTTCCAGGTTGAAGAAATGATTGCAGATATACGTGATGTTTTTATAAAAACCTTAGATGAACTTCCCTGGATGGATGCAGAAACCAAAAAGAGAGCAGAAAAAAAAGTAAGATCTGTCTGAATTATTGGTAATGTGTACTTCTATGAAAATCGGTATTTCAATTGTTTGTCTTGATAAAAAAAAAAACAAAAAAACAGTGACTGCTATCACTATATTATAATAAAAGCACATTAATAGTTGTGCTTATATAGGCACAGCAGATTAGGATTCCATGGGAAGGGGCCTCTGGAGATAGGCACGAAAAATAAGAAGAATCTGTATGCAAGATTAAGACCTTTCAGGCAAATCAGTGATTAAGGAGCTAGATAATGAATACCTACCGAAAAAGAATACTGAAAATGAGAAGGAATGATTTCTGGTGATTTGACTAGCTATTAGGAGGAACAGGATAAAACCCATAACTTGTGGTTTCAATGAATAAAAAATGCAAACAAAACCAATATATAATTAACATCCTGTGGTTTCTGCAGTGGCTTCCATATTGCCTTTCTTATATAATTTATTATTTAAAACCATGGCTGGATTTGCTATGGATATCAAATTCCCTTGTCCCTAGGCGGCAGCAATTCGAGAGAGGATTGGTTATCCCGATGAGATCGTGACCGATGACAACAAGCTCAACAGCGAGTACCAGGAGGTGAGTTTGCACAATAGGCAGGAGAATTAGAAAAGGGTCTTCAGAGAGGAAAATGTGCATTTGCTTCTTTGCCCCAGCGAGCCCCGTGCACGTGCACAGAGCAGGGGAAGGGAGGAGGTGTGACCAGGCAGCCTGGTAGGGCTGAGCCAGCGCAGGATGTGACAGGCAGCTGTGACAGGCTCTGATGGCATTCCAAGGACATGTCTACATTCTGCAGGGATTATGTGAGGGCAAGCATGGAGCCAGTGGTGTTCAGTGCAGCATTCCATCTGGCACAGGCTGGCCCAGCACTGGCTGCAGTGCAGGCACAGGCACAGAGCTGACTTGTGCGTTTTGTCTGAGGTGCAACTGCTCCTTTCCAAGCTGGCAGCTACTGGTCTGCAGCAGGCAGCTCCAGAGGTTAAGGTCAACACCAACATTTGCTGAACTCTACTCAAAATATGTATAGAAAGAGAAAATTAAGAACTCTGGAAAAAATACCCAGCTGCTAACACAAATCCAACTACAATATCAACTCTGTGATGTAGCAGAGCTCTGCAAACCAAGGGCTAACTGTAGATCAAGAAATACTCTTAGAAATGTGTTGCTTAGCTCATCACACTTAAGACTAGATTTTCCTGATCCATGTGTCTTTTATCCCAAATCAGTAACACCACCACTAACTCCTCTCCCCCTTCTTTTTAGCTGAACTACAAAGAAGAAGAATACTTCGAAAATATTATTCAAAATCTAGTATTTACCCAGAAGAAAAGGTTGAAAAAGCTTAGAGAAAAGGTGGACAAAGAGGAGTAAGTAGTTAACAATACTATGTCTAGTCTTCTACCCAGTGTGCACAGGAAAAGGTACCTTCCAACTTCAGATATTCTGTGATTCTGTTACACGGTTTCTAGGCTTACTCTAGCAATCATTAACTTTGCCATTAACAATTGAAATTGAAATACTAACATTTATTCTTCTGTTACCAGGTGGATAAGCGGAGCTGCTGTTGTCAATGCTTTTTACTCAGCAAGCAGGAATCAGATAGGTAAGGTTTACCACTTTACTGATGCCCAAATGATCTATTTTTTATATATGTATGTATGTGCTTTTACAATCAGGAAGGGAAACGACCTTGATATTACAAATTTGAGTATAAAGGTTCCCAATGTCAGCCTGCCCAAAACCATCCATGGAAATAGAAAACCTCATCCATTCTGGCTAAAGATTAGAAGCACATGGAGGCGCCAAGGTTTCTCATGTTGTGAACCATCCCAGCTCCCTTCACAGCGCTGCAAGGCTCGCAAGAGTCAGCAAACATTTCACAACATTAATTATGCTCCTCGATATTCCTGTCACGTCCATTCTGCAAATAGTGTTTAAATTTTAGTCATCCAAATGTCACAGACTGCAGTGTCCTTTCCAGGCCATCAGTGAGGTACTGTGATCCACCTGTAACTCCTGAAAACAAGTCAAAAAAAGGGAAAAACCTTGTTCTGCAGGGCTCTGCACAGAAATGAAACAAGATTATTTCTTGATGTGAGCATTTAGTTCTTTACTGAACAGTTAAAACAAAAACTTCCAGAAGGCTTTGTTTAAAATAGCTTTGTTCAGTAATTTGTAGGAAAGGAATCATGATGTGGAAGACTGAAACTAGTGACTGGCAGTTAATGTGAGTCAGAAATTCTTACCTCATCCTTTAACTATGGCATGCACAGGATAATTAAAGCAGTCTGATCTTTAGAGTGATGTCTGAATTAGCTTAGAACTAGACTTTAAAAAACCCCTCTAAAGAGCAGCTCTGTGTCGGGCACTTGGAGCTCTCTTACTCCATCTGGGTAAGGTCTGAGCTGCACTGCTCCATCAGCACTTCAGACCATGAGGAAGCCACCCAGGCTCCAAAGTGCAGCTGAGCTGCTGCTGGCAGGCAGCCCCCATGAGTTCCCTCAGGAGCACCTGGCTCTGAGGCTGCACAGCCCCGAGTCCCCAGCCCAGGGCAGAGCTTCCACAGCCAGCAGCTCCAGAGATGGCTCCTCTGCCAGTGCTGCACACCTCGTGGCACTCCCACTGCTGTTACCAGCCATGCTTCCTGATAACAGGAGAAAAAAGTGGGACATTTCATTCCATAGCAAACTGGGATTGCTGTGACAGCAGCTTGCACAGACAGCAGAACTGCATTATTTCTAACCTGGTTATTATCTTCTGGTTTTCCCATGGTTCTTTCACGTCCTGAAAGAAAGCCCTAGAACTGTACTGCATTTCTACTGAAATGCAAGAAGTATCAATTTTCTTTCTTTTGCTGTGTGAGAACTCTCACCCAATTCCTTCTGTCTGTTTAAGATGTGTAGAGTTACATGCACCTCCTTCCCAGGGAGAATTAATACTTCTTATTGCAGCAGCAGCAGGGAGACAGGAGAAGGCCTTCACGAGATACTAAGTGGAATTGAATATTTGACAGTATTTTATTACTCTTAATTTATAAAATGATCAGAATTGCAACATGGTTTCTTTTTGGGTTATGAATTTGGAAATTAATTGTTTTGTAGAAGCCTGGAAAAATGAACAGAGAAGTGGGTAAAAGGAACTGCTTTGTTCCAGTTCTTTTATTGACAGCTTGGCCTATTTTTATTGATTCTAGTGGGAGTTACTCGTATTTTCAAGGGAAGAATAAATTCCTGTCACTGAGATTGATTTGTGATGGAATGATCAAATAATTTATTCTTCTTGGGGGACACCCTCCCACTTCTCACAACGTTGTGAGGTTTGTTTAATGATGAGACAGAAGTCTGTGAATGCTAAGCGATGTGAATTGGAACAAACTGCCTTTTCCTGCAGAGCAAAATAGTAACAAAGCAAAAGCTGGTCATGATTTTGGAAGTGTCTGAAGAGGGGAGTGGTCCTGCTGCTCTGTTCCTTCTGTGCTACAGCATTCCCATGTGTCAGTCACTGGCTGCTGCGGGGAGACCCGAGGGAACAGGGTTCCTTTGGTTGAAGCCCATAAAAGTGGTCTGGATCCCACTTTTGCAGGATAACGAGGCAGGGCCTTAACTGTGCTGTGGCTTTCTTTGCAGTCTTCCCTGCGGGCATTTTGCAGCCCCCTTTCTTCAGTGCCTCCCAGCCCAAATCTCTGAATTACGGCGGCATAGGGATGGTCATCGGGCACGAGATCACACACGGCTTTGACGACAACGGTGAGGCACCGAGCTGCGAGTGACAAAACACTCAATGCACGCAGTGCAAGGTGCTTTAGTGCTCACTCCTTCCAGGGAGCACATCAGAGGGCCATGAATTTCCATACGTAAGGTCAAGTCTGGATTTCTGAGACTTGACAGTAAAAGCACAATCCAAAGTCTTACTCGCTCCCCTCCTCCCTGCACCGAGCCCCTCTTTTCTTGTATAAATAATTCTGTTTAACGAATTGTTACAGGCAGGAATTTTAATGAGAACGGAGACCTTGTGGACTGGTGGACTGAAGAATCAGCACGGAATTTCAAGGAGCTGTCCCAGTGCATGGTGTACCAGTATGGGAACTTCTCGTGGGACCTGGCAGGTGGACAGAACGTAGGTCCTGTTTGTGGAGCTCCCCACGCTGGTTTGATGAGACAGCACTGCTTGCAGGGCTACATGCAAGGCACAAGAAGTTATTGCTCTCAGTTCCACTGGCTGGCTTTCTGCAGCCTGACAATATATTCCATCACACAGGATAGGGAAAAGATAAAACTCCCAGCCCTGAGGTTTTCCCAAAACGTGTGTTCAAGTGTGGGAACTCAGAGAGAGGCCAGTAAAAATAGAGAAGAAAAATCCAACATATTTTTCTGCCCTTTTATTCACACATTAAATTCAATTGAAGGATGATTCTAGATTTTGCAGCTTTGACTATCATAAATCAGTAAGTTGGACTAAAGGTTAAAATATGTTTTTAAAAAATAAAATTAGAGATTCCCCATTATGAAAGCTTCATCATCTTTGCTGATACTTGACTGACTTATGAAGAGCTGCTGAACAGAGATCTTCTATGTATCTGGCTACCAAGAAGCTACTGAACTTGCCCACTATACAGAAAAATACCTTCTAGCAGGTTTGCTGATGTCTGTTAAGAGACAATTTCAGCAATTTGGAGTTTGAATTTTAACTTGTTCTACAGACTACAGATTCTGTCCACTTCCTCTAACTGGAACTGTGATAAGAAACTGAGGATTAAAGACAAGGAAGAAAAGAGAAAGCATAAATGAGCAATGACTAAGTAGCAGAAAATCTGGGTAAGAGATACAGAGCCTAGAAAGTTGCTTGGAGGGGAAGGAAGAGGATTAGGAAAACAATAGTATCTCAAAACATGGATTTTGAGACAAGGGACGTAAAGACTTCTCAGAGATTTTAACATAATCTTTTGCTAAACCTTCAGATTTTAAGGTAATTCTTGCCTTTAGAAATTGGAAAATGCACAAAGTTTGGTGTTACAGGTCCTGGATACGTTTTTTTATCAGAAACCAATATTTTTCCTTTCTATTTTACAGCTGAGTGGAATCAACACACTAGGAGAAAACATTGCTGATAATGGGGGTGTGAGACAAGCATACAAGGTAAGAAGTATCCATTTTTCTATTTTAGCTGAAACTGTCAGAGATTTAGAGAATCAGTTTCAGAGCCTTGGAAGAAGAAACATGATTTCTGTGTTAGGGACCATCAAGGCCTGGATTAAAGCTACTGGCCAGCTGTGGTATTTCTCTCATCCTGTTAATCATGTCAGGCTACAGATTACCTGTTCCTAGGGAACTATTTTTCAATTTTTTTTTTTCCTTTGTGAACAAGGAATGTGTGGAATGGAAACATTCCCTGGCTCACACTTGGACCATGACCTAAAGAAAGTGCTGATAGCAGCAGCTGTCTGCCTCTGGCTCTCTTTTTCACCAGCTTTTTCATGCCAGGAAGGAGTGGCAGAATGGCTTTCTTCTGACCCATAAACAAAAACACTTTGTTTTTCATTTGTACAGGCAGCTTGGGCCCTCTGTACTGGTATCCCAAGATGTCAGAGACACTTGCACTAAGCTTTCCACGGGAGCTGGATGCTTTTTGGCTTTGCTTTCCTTCTCTTCCTCAAACAGCTGCTGGGCTCCCTAGACTGGCCACCGTTGAGACTGGCAGTCAGAGAGACACAGGTTCTTTTTGTGAACATGGTCTGGAAGAGGGAAGCGAGTCAGCTTCTCTATCAGCTTTTCTTGCTATTCACAAATCTGATGGCTGCAAGCCTCAACAACATGATCCTTCTTCTCCTTCCATTAACACCTTCTTCTGTGGCAAAATATTCAACCCTTGACAACTGAGTGCTCAATAAAGGGCCTCTGGGATGTATGGGCCAACTCACGCTTCTCCAAATTCTCACTGGAAATGGACATGTTTGAGGGCAAAGACAATTATTAATGAGAGTTTGAGGAATGATCTGGAAGCCTAAAAGAGGCATCAGGCTTATTAGATTAGGCTGATCTTCAGTTACTGGAATATTTGTGCAAAGTACGAAGCCATGAAAGGGGATACGCTTTCTGAAGGGAATGGGAGTAGCCAGAAAAATTAGGTCAGAAGTATTAAAAATTATTATGACATCATATAAACAGTAAAAAAGGTCCAGAAGGAATCTTGAGAGGTCAATATTCCACCCCCCTCTCCGTACAGGTAGAATCAAGCCCTTCTGCATCCTTCCAGCCTCCCACAGGAGCATTCCCACTGCCTCCTCATGGCACTCCCAGTGCCCCGGGCTGCCTCCAACAGTGCAAACACAACAATCTGCTCCTTTCTCTCCTGTGACCTTTCACATATTTGAAGACTTACATGCTTCAAGGCCCAGACTCCTCTCCTTTAGACTAAACAAACCCAATTCTTTCGATCTTTCCTCATAGGTCATGTTTGCTAGACCTCTGCTCATTCTTGCTGCTTTCTTCTGGACTCTCTCCAGTTGGTCCACATCTTTCCTGAAGGGCAGTGCCCAAAAGTGGACAGAGCGCTCCAGCTGAGCCCTGGCCAGCGCCAAGCGGAGTAGGAGGATTACTTCATGTATTTCATATAAGCCACTCCTGTTTACACATCCCAGTAGGACACTTGCCTTTTTTGCAGCGCTGTGGCACTGTTGGCTCTCGTTCAGCTGTTATCCACGGAAACTTCCAGAGCCTTTTCCATGGACCTGCTATCTGCCCATTCCTCAGCTGCGCTTGGGCAGTTGAGTGGCTTCAGGCAGAACATTTCTCCAGAGTCTTCCATCAGTGATGATACACTAACAACATATTGTTTAACACACGTCCCCGAAAGAAACATGAAAGCAGCTGTTCTTACTATGGCAAGGCTTTAAAGTCTTCTGCAATTCACTTTAAAAAAACCAAACCCCCAAAAACCCACAGTGGAAAAAAAATCTCTTTTTCATAATGCAGCACTAGATAATTGATAGCACAGTACTAAGAAATGGTCCTGTTGTCTTCTGCTTCAATGTAGCACATGTGGGATGGATGGCCAAGGGAGGCAGCAATGAATTATGTCAAAGAATCTGTGTTCCTCCTTGTCATCATTTCATTTTGAATGGAAAAGTTCTGGAAGTAGTAACATCTCACTTCATTCTACAGGCTTATGAAAACTTTGTGAGAAAACATGGAAAAGAAAAACTTCTTCCTGGTCTCGACATGAACCACAAACAGCTGTTTTTTCTGAACTTTGCACAGGTATCCTTTACTTCTTGCCTGAGGGCTTTGAAAACCACTTGAGGTTGCAGTTTAACAGCAAGTGAGAACAGGCTGACTCCCGTGGGCTAACTAAGAGCTGGCAGAGCTGCAGAGCTGAGCAGTGAGCACTCCACAGCAGGGAAAATAAAGTCTTGTTAGGTGATTTTTATCTTCCCTGAAGAAATTAATTCAGCCATGCATAAGCCTGGTAGGAAATGCCTTGTGCCCAAGTGCCTCTGTCTGAGGACAATGATGTACTTTTTAACAAAATACACCCTTTTTTCTCTATGTTCTCATGTGGAATTTTATTCCCATGAACATTAGGTGTTTCACAGTTAAAGGACAGCAGGTCTCCTCCTGTAAAATCTTAGGCTAATGATGCTTTTCTTTGTTACCTGTGCAGGTGTGGTGTGGAACGTACAGACCAGAATATGCAGTGAATTCCATCAAGACAGACGTGCACAGCCCAGGGAAATTCAGGTCAGCAGAGCCAACAGCCCACAGTGCAATCCCAAGGTGTAACAGCTCTGCCACAGGGCTGTTTGTGGTGGAACTGAAGTGACCCTACCCTAGGGCTGGGTGCCCTTCCCAGGGAGCTTTAACACACACATCTACAGGCAGAGCACACTGGGGCTGCTTAGGAAGACACAGATGGGCTGGGCTGTCCCTGAGCCTTCCAACCCAGCACTGCCCAAACAGGCAGAGCCCTTCCCAGGTAGCTCCACAGGCAAAGGAAGGATGGGATTGTTGTCTCATCCTTGAGAAGATCCAACTTAATTCTGCTCCCACTGTGGAGCAGCTTTGAACAGTGTCCAGCACAGGACACACACATCATCACCTGGCTCTCACCCAGAGTCCCAGTGACTGTGTCCAGAATCCAGGGCTCATCCACAAGTCCCTGGCTCCTGCAATAGCTCCTGATAGGGTTCTTAGACACCAACAGCACAGATGAACTTTTGTCCTCCACTGAAGTTACAGTGGGAGATCACTGCCCCTCACTCTTCACAAACCCATGTGCCGTGGTACAATAGCAGATGTGCATTTTGTGTCTGGTGTGCTCAGCCAGCCTGCCCAAGATCAGCTGGGCTCAATTCAGGAAATGTGGCTGCCCAGGGTGCAAGCCCTTCAGCCAGACTAGGATCTGTTCTTTCCATCTGAAGTCAGAGCAGCCTATTCATCAGCAGTGTAACAATGTGCTCTAATAAACCTGTTTGGTCCAATGCCACAGTACCAGTGGTAGTGCAGCCATCACAGCATCTGCTGGCTCTGGGAGGCTGAGTCATCTCCATGCTCCATGTCCACAATAGCCAAGTTCTCTACTGATACAATCCACTACATTAATTCCAGTATCTTTCTTTCAACGGCTTTTCACCAAATCTTGTTTATCCCACACACTCAAATATTTAGTGAAAGCAGCGACTGTTCCCTCACTGTTCTTGCCTGGTTTCATTGTGGGTGGGTTGTGCTATCTGGGATCTCTCCCAGAGGCACTTTGTGCACCAGCTCCTACAGTCATTCCTGTCTGGTCTCAGTGCTAATGAGGCTCCAGAGGCTCTTCAGAACCTCAGCACATGTGATTTGGATGAGGCACAAGGCCTTTGAAGTGCGTGGTTCAGCATCTCAGTGTAAGAAGCTGTGTTTGTGTGCACCCTGGATATACTACCTGGTGCTGTGCTGCCTGTGCCTCGGTAGGACAGGCTATAAACTTTATATGCAATGATACAAGTGTTCATGAGAAACCAGACAACATTCTTAGGATGGGCAGCCATTTACAGGATGAGGCCCCCTAAGAGCTCTAAAATAGAAAATATTTCATGAGACATACCCACAAAATTAACACCTAGTAATATACTACACAAGTGTCACAAAGGCTCCCAATGTGCCTTTTTCAGTTATTATTTGGGGAGTGTGATGAGCCTTCTCAACACCTGCTACACTGACTGTGGGCTACTTCACCTTACAAGTAGGACAGGCAGCTCCTCATAAAAACTGTTAATTGCAGAGTATCCCATTTTAGCAGTTCTAGTTCATTGGAGCAGTGAAGCACAGCGAATGCATGAG
This sequence comes from Phylloscopus collybita, assembly GCA_027886175.1. Lineage (NCBI taxonomy): Eukaryota > Metazoa > Chordata > Aves > Passeriformes > Phylloscopidae > Phylloscopus > Phylloscopus collybita. The sequence goes on from JAJNNQ010000003.1 coordinate 920,104, forward strand.
TTTTTTGTTAACCCTTTTTCTGTGCCATCTCCTGTTGCACTGCTGGCTCCCACGATCAGGGAGTCACTTTGGTCTTGTAGAACAGTTGAAGTGTTGCAGGTGCCACTGCTGAACTCCACCTCAGCTTCTGTGGGCACACCCTGGTTCTAATGATGCACATAATTCTCAGAATAACCATGAACTGCTCAAACAGTTCTTTAAAGAACTTCTGGGCTACAGTCAATGTCCATCAGTATCTGTATTTGACTTGTTTCTCTGCATAGTATGTGTTGCTGTATTCCTAATCTTGAAGGAACAAGTGACTCTTAGCCCATCTATTCACACGTGTTCACAATTACACATACAAAATCAGCCTTAGCTGGAATGGCCTCATACTCACTTCCCATGTTGAGTTGAAAGCCATTGTTTGTATGAGTCTTTTTGCCAGGAAACTCATTCACTGGAAAATCTGTGCAGAACACCCAGAGGAGCGGAATGATCTCAGTTAAAACTTGGTTGGTGTAAAAATGTAAATGAACATTCACTGACGAGTTACCACCACAGCCCTTGACCTCAGGGTCTTGTTTTCCCTTCACCAAGAAACTTGTCAGCAAAACGTAGCAGAAAAAATCCTCAGTGAAAACTGTTGACAAGCAAGAAATCTGTCCCAGGTGAAAGAACTGGCTTGTGAGAGCCAGCCATGAGGAAGGGACAGCTCCTGTGTTTTTGGGGTTGCAATAGGGGCACAATGAACTGAAGAAGAAAACACAGGCAGCCCTCGAGGTGAAATGAAGCAACAGTCAGAGCCCAGCAGCAGGGCGTTCCCCACCCTACAGTGAGGTGACACAACAAAACATGTTACAAAATATGGGTCATGTTGTTTGTTTCAAACCAAGGCAAGCAGCAATGACAGCGTGTTGCTTTGTTTTCAAGGGTCCTGGGATCACTGCAGAACTCCCCAGAGTTTTCAGAAGCCTTTTCATGCACCACGAGAGACAACATGGATCCTGCCAAGAAGTGCCGTGTTTGGTGACGGACTGCAAGCCTCACATCTCAAGGAGCTTTCCAGGAAAAGAGACTTTCCCAGTTGATTTTGAGAAGGGGAGGAGGGCAGAGAACTGAGGGGAATATGCTAGAGACATGGCTGTAATCGTTGGTAAACATGCAACCCCCCAATCATCACCCATCACAGCACGGAGAAGGACTAAGGCAGCGCTGGGCTGCTGGCTGCTCCTCGCCCGGAGCCCCGTAGCACCAAACTCACCTGGCAGTGCACAGCCACACTTCACCTGTAGTTTCCACCTGCCCCCACAGCCAGGGGCTTTCTGGAGTCATTTTTAAATGGCAAAGTACAACACATGATCTCTGCCCGGTGGGTGACTGCGGATTTCAGATCAGGGGAGGAAGGAAGCACTCAGTAACACACATTTTAGCCGTCATTACACCGTGGAGAGACGGAGTTTATGTCCCAGTGTCAGACTTTGTACCCTCTGCTGTTACGGCAAATCTGCTCTACCAAATGTTTTCATTTCTACTTGAAACCATTTATACAAGAGGAGTCCAAAGACCGGCTGTACTTAAGTAATTTCTCACTAATTACTCCAGCGTGCATTACCTGAAGTCCCTATTTACAACAGTTAATTTACAGCTTTCCAGCCCAACTGAAATAGTAGGTAATTTATTAATTTCTGTACCTATAATCTGTAAGATTGTGATCAAAGACCCTTTCACCATTTTCTAAGCTTTTTCTTGCTTTCTCTAAAGTTGCTCTTTTTTAAAGTTTCTAGTAATGTATAAATCATAGTTTTTATATTTAAATCTTGAGCTACACTTTTGACTTGAAGTATTGTAACATATTTTATCAGTGGCTGCATAGAACTGGGAAATTGGACTAAAGCATGGTATCGGGCAATAAGATAAAGCCTACAAAACTGACTTCTCCAGTGAGGGCACAAACATTGGAGTTTTCAGGCTGCCTGTCAGTGCTCAGGCTCTGATCCTGCACATAACTTGTACGTGTTCTGATCAGTGTCAACCCTCACATCAGGAAAGCTGCACAGCTGATTGCAAGAGTCTGAAGGAGCTTTAAGAGGGTAAAAGGCTTTAAATCTGCAATGATATGTATCAAACATCCTCATGCAGATTGCAAAGGAACTTACTGCTTTGTTTATCAAAGCAAAGACATTTTCAAACCAAGTACCAGATACCTCAGATGACTGCTACGATAGGTCTATTTAAAAACCTATGTCCTTTTAGCTTTCTGAGTTTGTCATCTGATCAAAACATTTTGATAATAAACTGAAATTATGAGCCAAATGCCGTGCGTGTTCTTCATAGGAATTATGAAAATACAAAATGAAAATTCTCTGCCAATAAATGTCTGTGCTTGCCCCTGACCCCGCAGCTCGGAAAACACAGAGCACAACAAACAAAATCCCTCTCACAACTCCCAGGATCGGCTTTGCGCAGGAGAGGGGAAACCCAGCGCTCCCCTATTTTCACACAGAAACCGATATTTCACACAGGAACCAACATTCCGCTAGCTCTGCACAGAACAAGATTTAAAAAAAAAAAAAAAAAAAAAAGCCTGCAGCGCTCGGAGGGAGCTGGAACGGGGCTGGAGGCTGAGGGAGAGCAGAGCCCTGCACAGGTGAGGGAGCGGCCGCACCTGGGCCGTGCCCGGGGTGCCGGGCGGCTCCGATGGCCCCTCCCGGGCAGGGCAGGGCTCGGCAGCCCGGCCCCACACACCGCAACCCGCCCGGCCTCCTACCTGAGCGGGCCCGGGCCGTGCGGGGCTCCACCTCCTCCGGATCCGGGCTTCGGGGCTCTCACCGGGGCTCCAGGTACCCCGATCCGGGCTTCGGGGCTCTCACCGGGGCTCCAGGTACGTTCGGAGCTCTCACCGGGGCTCCAGGTACCCCGATCCGGGGTTCGGGGCTCACACCGGGAGCTCCAGTTACCCCGATCCGGGGTTCAGGGCTCTCACCGAGGGCTCTGAGGGCCCCGGGGCTCCTGAGGGCAGGGGCAAGTGAGACAGCGCCCCCTCGCGGCCCCGCCCTGCCCGCGGAGCGCGCCTGGCGCGCGCCCCCTCCGCTCTGCACTCCCACCCGGGACAGGAGCGACCCCCGCCCCGCCGGGACCGGGCCCCTCTGCACTCCCACCCGGGACAGGAGCGACCCCCGCCCCGCCGGGACCGGGCCCCTCTGCACTCCCACCCGGGACAGGAGCGACCCCCGCCCCGCCGGGACCGGGCCCCTCTGCACTCCCACCCGGGACAGGAGCGACCCCCGCCCCACCGGGGAGCTTTAGGTGCCTAACGGGGCACAGGTCAGCCCAGGGGCTGGCAGCAGCAGCACGGTAACCTCTTCCCCCGGCTGGTGGCAGCCTCAGGGCAGGAGAGACGCAGCAGGTGGGCAAAGCGCCCTGGAGGCACTGTCCTCGGTGTGGGACTGGGAATGTGCCACCCACACTGCTTCACAGGCAGGTGGTGTCCCTGTCCCACCCCAAACTGCTTCACAGGCAGGTGGTGTCCCTGTCCCATCCAAACTCTGGTTCACAGGCAGGTGTTGTCCCACAGCTCTGCTCTGCACCAGTCATGCTCTGTGTACACCAACACCCTGAAATGGGATTACGAGCATTGAAAGAACATAAACGTGAGCCTGGAAGTTTCCAGGATGCCACATGCAGCATCCCAAGACAGGGAGATAGACAGTCCTCTCTCCTCAATTTCCTCCAAGAGCTGTTCAGGGGAAACAGGGAAAGCCAGGCAGAGGCTGTGGGCATCATGCTGTGACAACATTGTAGAGGCTGGCGCTGAAGTTCTCACCTCACTTTAATAGTTTAGCACCGGCATTGTGCAAGAAATCTGAATGTGCATGGGGTTTTTCCCCTCAATCACCAGCACCTCTCTGAGAGAAAAGAAGCTGGCTCTCAAACACTCATTCTATTTTTCAGGAATGAAAAACCCCAAAGCTTTTACTATCCCTTTTACCCCCACATGTAAGGAGAGCTTCACACTGTACAGCTGCACCAAGAGCAGCCACCCGAATGGGCTGTCTGAAGGTGGTTACAAAAGGTCACTGCAGAGTGCTCAGTGATCTTCCAACAGCGTGGGGGATGCATATTTTCTTGGAATAATTCTCTCTTTATTACCCCATAAAACTGGCAGAAACTCCTGCTTTGTATACAGCAAGTCAGCTCGAGGATATTGACGCCAGCCTAGAAAGTTATTTTGGTTTGCTCTGCCAAGTCAGATCTCAAAAATCAGGTAAAGCTAAACCAGATTGTAGTGTTTACATTTCGTCTCTGTAACATTTTAATTGGAAACATTCGATTTCCAGCGGTGTGAGACACCCCAAGAGCTGCTTGGGCCAGCGGGACCTTTCAGAACCATTTCTCTGTGCCTGGTAAATGCAGTGAGCTGTAAAACCCCAGAGGTGGTGACTGTGGAGTCCCAGCTGGATCACTCTGGGAGGGCTGGGACACCGAGGAGTGGAAGGTGAGCCCCTGAGGTGCCTGCTCAGGGTGGGCTCCGGGCTCAGCCAGCCCCTTGCAGGGAGGGACGGGGATGTTCCCTCTGCAGGGACTCCCTGAGGTGCTGCCCAGGTGCTCACAGCACACAGCAGCTGTGCAGGCAGCAGGAATCTCCAGGGTTTGCCCCTCTCTTTCAGGGTGTCTGTAAGACTGGATGCCCCCTCTGCCCTCAGTTCACTCCCAGGTGAAGAAACCCGGGGTTGAGACAATTCCCACAGGGAATGTCACACTTCAGAGCTCCTGCTGACTGCTGGAGTGGCCCAGGAATGTTCATGGCTGCACTACGGTCAAATCTGTTTGTGTTTCCATTCCTAAAGCTCAACAGACAGTGCCCACAGGTGGAGTCAGGATGTCTGACTGATGTGACTTCCTCACATCCTCAAAATTACACAAATTGGGTGAGCAGGAGTCAAAAAATAGTTTCTCTGGTTAACCCCATCAGGGGTCATTAAGAGTTTTTTTTCACATTCCCTTAAACATATACCTTGCTGGGATCTTCCAGACATGCACCACAATCAGTTCTCTGCTTTAACTGGGGATTGAATTATTAATGATTTCATCTTCTCACAACTGCAGTTCTTCAGTCAAAAAATCTCCATGCTCAAAAGCCCAAAGCTGTCAGTGAAAACGCAGTGATCTGACACTCAGTTGTGATTTAAATGGCAAAGTCACTGGAAGTTCACATGGCTTATTATTGACTGGGGGAATATAATTATCTCCAATTATAATTAAAAAGGCAAACCCCCCAGTACAAGACCCTGAGGGCCCCTGGTGAGCCTGAGATTCAGACACACTCAGCTGTACAACCCTCCCAGCCCTGAATAAGCCTGAGGTTTTCTTTTTGAAGGACATATGATGTTTCTGTTTCATAACAATACCAAGAGATTTTCCCCATACTAAGGCTAAAAATACTTGCCCAGGCCCCATGAGAAATTAACCCTTGCCTGTTCCTAGCAAGCTTGAAGTTCCTTAGCTGGTAGTAGCTACTTTGAAAGTTTGCTGTTCAGCCAGCAGACAGGGATCTGACCTACCAGAAAATTCCAAAAACCACCCCCTCAATTGCAAATAATCTGAGAACAGAGAAATTGATTTGGTGATTCTTCCTAATGGATAAAAAGTGTGCATGACATTTACATTGTTGATATTAAAAATATCTCATTTTATATGTATTTTAGTCATTAGAAATCTAAACTGAACTTCCGTGTTCTTCTCATCAACATCATTGTAGGTTCTTCCCACCTGTAAGAGACAGAAAATTCCATTTAAAAGGGTGGCAGTGCCAAGCAGGGCAGGGGAGGCTGGTGTGTGACACCTGAAGGGCAGTGTGTGACCCTGTCCTCACTGCAGGGCTGCTGTGTTGTTGGAACCCTGGGCACTGAGGGTTCCAGGCTGTCTGTGCTGCCAGGCACTGATCCCCCCTAAGCAAACCCTGCATTCCACCTGAGGCCGTGGAAAAGGCTCCCAAAATTGAGTGACAGCACTGGGATTGTGGGTGTGGGGTTTGAATGGAAGTGTGTGACAGCACAGGGTGCAAAACCTAGAGTTTAAGGGTTTAGAATACATGATATACATTTAGAATACAATGTATATCTGTAATAGATATACAGCAATATGGAGGTTTTAGGGTGGAGGCTGAGTCCTTTTTCACCTTCTTCTTCATGGGTTTAGGAGGTGTTTTGTAATTGGGTAGAAAATCCCACATTGCAGACCATGGATGGTTGGTTATTGGGTTAAAAGTAAAAATAACTTGGGTGTCACATCATAATTGGGCAGTTTGTCCTGAAAAGGCCTTGTAAAGAGATAGCTATGGCTCCATTTTTCACTCTGTTAGCTGGCAGTGCTGTAGAACTCAGGGCTTGTGAGACTGTGCCATGGGTAAGAATTCATAAACACCTGAGCCTGAACAAGAAACCCCCTCGTGCATTTAATCCCAACCCTGGCAGGAAAAGCAGGTGAAAGCTACCCCTGTGTGACACCAGCACTTACCTGCCATCCCTGGCTGGATGAAGACATCCTCAGGAGAAGACAATGTAAACCATGAGGGCACAGCCCAGGATCCAGCCCAGGGCCAGCAGCAGGGGCACCAGCAGGCGGGACAGCGGGGCCTGGGCTGGCACAGAGAGCAGGGTCAGGGCCACTGCCAGGGAACCCTGAGCCAAGCCCACCAAAGCCAGGGGGTGGCCCAGGGGGGCTCAGGCTGCTCAGCAGGCACACAACAGGCTCTCTGTGGGGCACACGGGAAGCAGGACTGGCTTTACAGAAATACATCTCCACAGAAAATCCGAGTTTTAAAGAGCCTTCTAGCAGTTTCCTGCAAACAGCACACTCTTGCCAGAAAGCAGAATAACAACCTTTGAGATCCTGTTACTTACCAATATATTACAACCTCTCACACCACGCCTTTAATAGAATTACAGGTTTTTGAAGGGATTAATAAATGATGCAAAACTATTCACAACACCTTGCACAGTTTAGATCAAGCAGGCAGACTCGGAGGGGTTCTTAATAATTTAAGGATTGCCACGTTGCTCTTCTAAAGCTGTGCACAGCAAACCTGTCTCACCATGACACTGCACAGTGGGACAGAAGAGGGACAGAAGATCTGCATGTCCTGCCATGAAAATACTAATCACACAGCAAAAAAACCCTGCCCTGAAACTGGGTGTCCTTTTGCCCCAGGGGAATCCCTCAGCTGCTCCATTTCATTTCATTTCATTTCATTTCATTTCATTTCACCTGCTCTGCCAGGGTGTCAGGTGAAGCTGCTGGGGTGCTTTCCTGCACTTGCCATTTCCCTGAAGGTCTCATCACAGGGCTGGGTCCTGCTGGGGGCTCAGAGGGGTTTGTCAGATGCTGCTGACTCTGGGCCTTTGTTACAGGAGCTCCAGCTTAAACCAGGATCAGGGTCATTTCTGGGGCTATCAATGAAAACTCAAATAAAGAGTGTTCAGTGTCCTTCTGTACCTTAGCAGAAACTCACTCTCCCTACATACCAGGGTCAGTGGTGCAAAAAAACCCAAGAGATAAGCCTTTAAAAACTTTGAATGTAGCTATGAAGATGTATTAAAAAGTTCCCTTTACAAGTGTTACCTGAGTAACTGTGCACACACCACAGCTACAGTTGTAAATTTAAGCGAAACACATAAAAAATTACAATAGATATAAAATGCATTTTTATAGACTGCCTTTTCTCCTTAGAGACAGTTAAGTGTGCTTACAATGGAAAGGTCATTATTAAAATTTTATTTTGCTCTGCCACTTGAGCTTTGTTGGGTTAAAATCTAAATTATTCTGTGTTCACTTGGCACTACACTTGGAGCTCAGCTCCACACAGTATAACAAAAATGCTGTCAAACAACTCATTTTACACACTGTCCTATTGTGTCAGCTAACTTGGAATGACAACTACAAAAAATAAAGAAAACAAAACTGGTAGGATTCAAAAATACAGGAGGAACCCAAGCTGTTAATAGAATTAGCTTTCAAAGTGATTACACTTTCTTACTGAAAAGTAAAATATAAATAGTGTACCAGACAAGAACACAGTAGCTGAGTATACTCAGTGCATTGCTCAGACCTATTCATTTCAGTACATTATTGCATTCCCATTTAATTGTGCCTCTTACCTGGTTCTGCCATTCCCCCTCTGCTAGTTTAATGGCAGGTTAAGGTTTGCCTCTGCAGCTGCTCTCAGAGCCCTGGGATGCTTTAAATAGAGCAACATTTGGAACGTGCTGCAGCTGCCTGGCTCACTGCTGCCAGGGGTGGCTATAAGCACTCAATTGTCTAAAAAGGCAGGAATTCAGGGGCTCAAGGTTACCCCTGCCTGGTCCTCCAACTGCACCTCTGCTTCAGAGCAATCGGACTGAAGAGGGCTCAGTTTACTCAGTTTGAACAAGGGTGCAAACTGCTTTATAGTCTCAGTTTACTGAAGAAGGAGGGAAACAAGGGTGCAAACTGCTTTATGGTCTCTCCATGGCCACGAAGCCCCCGTGGTGAGTGCAGGTAACACCCAGCACCACCCCTGGGCTTGCAGCTTGGCAGGGAAGTGCTGAGTTCTGAGCCCCCACTCCTCTCTCATGCCTCTGCTGTGGAGAGTCCAGCCAAGCCCTGTGCAGGGTTCCTGTGCAAGGTCCCTGTGCAGGGTTCCTGTGCAAGGTTCCTGTGCAAGGTTCCTGTGAAGGGTCCCTGTGCAGGGTTCCTGTGCAGAATTCCTGTGCAGGGTCCCTGTGCAGGGTTCCTGTGCAGGGTTCCTGTGCAGGGTTCCTGTGCAGAATTCCTGTGCAGGGTCCCTGTGCAGGGTTCCTGTGCAGGGTTCCTGTGCAGGGTTCCTGTGCAAGGTTCCTGTGCAGGGTTCCTGTGCAGGGTCCCTCTGCAGGGTCCCTGTGCAGGGATCCCTGTCCTTACCAGCTCTCTCCTACCTGCAGGAGTTCAGTGCCAAGGAAGGGCTGCTGTGCAGGGATCCCTGTGCAGGGCAGAGCAGGGGGCAGAACCTGTCCCACATCACACCTCCACCACAGCTGGGAGGGACAGCCCCAACCCAGGCACCCCTAAGGAAGGGCATTTTCATTACTGCTTCCCCAAAATGGGAGCAATCTTACAAGAAAAGCCAGGGCTATGTAACTCTTCACTGTGCCATGCACAGTTCAGCCTATCACAACATTTTGAGACATGAGAATACACCATGAGCTTTACTTTCTTTGTCTGGCTTTGCTATAAAGCAAATTCTTTTGGGGTAAGATCCAATTTGTTGTGAAAAGAAATATGAATCTGCGTGAAATAGTTATTGGAAAAAAAAAATCTCTGATACAATAGCTTCATTGGCTGCACAGCTGTTCCTCTAATAATCCTATCTGGTTTGGTTCTGCTAATTATATCTATCCATCTGATCTCATGGAAATAATTTCCAGCAGGAATCATGAATTCCTGAAAGACCATCTGACCTTCAGGGACTGGGATCCTTCCAGGCCCTGCTGCCACCAGCGAGGCAGTGCTGCTCACAGCAGTTTGGGGAGCTGCTGCCCCAGTGAGTGCTGTCCTGCACCTCCACAGCTGCACTTGAAGGAGACAAAAGTTGTAACTGCAGCAAAGAATAGAGTAACAGCACAGACATTATTTCAAACAACACATCTTCTGTTGGGGACTGAGGAATGAACTGCAGACATCAATTCTACAACAGACCTCAGTCCAACAACCAAAAAAAAATACAATAGACCATAGTTCAACAACCAAAAAAAAAAAAAGCAGAGGGAGAGTTTCAAAATATAAAAACAAGGAGAGGACACAAGGCTTAAGAAAATACTCAGAATGATCTGTGGCAAAACTCATCTAGTGCTTTGCTGCTGAAGAACAATACACAAAACAACAATTCCCTCATCCCTGTTGGTGTTCCCAATGACGTGACCCTGGTTTATGTTTTCCCCTCTGTGTTTGTGCTGGGACACTGAGATACTCAATGCCCAGAGTTACACTCGGATGGGCAGGTGGGCTCACAGGTGAGATTCCTTTTTAGCCTCCAGCTCACTGAGGTGCTCAGACAGATTGGTCTCAGGGCAGCCTCTGGAACTTCATTGGCATCACCTGCTCCAGGCTGGGAACCACCTGAAATGCTTTCAATGTCTACCCAGTGCTTTAAGGGAATTGGGGCCAGAATTAGGAGGAGGGCCAGGGTAAGGCAGCAGGGCTGCAAGGCTTTCTGTGAGAGAAGCCATTTTAAGGGGAAAAATCCTTTTAGTGCCTGGTGTTTGGGCAGGAACTGTCAGAACCTCAGTGACCCCCCACCCCACCCTGCCTTGCAAAGCAAATTGGCCATTTTTGATGGTAAAATATCCAATATGTTTAGAGCCCATCCCAATCTTCACCCCTGCATCAGAAGCCAGAGATCAAATGCTGAAATGTCACATTTCTGTCTTTGCTACTGTACTTGTAACCTCTGGGAATCTGCACCCACATGCAGGAGGCTGGCAGAGAAATGCTTTGTTTTACAAATTCTATATGATCCCTATAAATAACTGCAGCCTACACTGCTTTAGAGGAGATTAGAAGGACAGATCAACTCATCTTCACAAAGGGAATGCTCCAAGTAATAAAATCTTTATAGCTTTGTAACACTGGTATTAATTTTTAAATCACATTTCTTTCAATTGATCTTTTTCCTTTAAGAAAAACCCCTGATTTATGAGCAAATCAAAAGCCAGGTTTATATGCCTTGAATTATTTTATGACTTCCCCATACTCTCTTGTGACCTGCAGACTAACATATGAGAATATCAGATTATTGCATTCACAAAATAGGTTTATGTCTGGAAAATTTGTCTCATGAAATGCATTTTATTAGTCACACCCATCTTACCATTTGAAAGCTCCCTCACAAATCGCCAGACATTGCTTCTACTCACATTTACATCATAAAAATAAAGGCTGATTTATTTGATAACTGTGCAACTGAAGACCTGAAAAAAAAAATCCATGTATTAAGCTACTAAATAATTAATTCCACTTGCTGCTTCCTAGGGCTCTGGGTCTCTACACATCATTTCTGCTGGCAGAGGGAAGCATCACTCAGCTGAATGCTGAGATACCTGCACAAAGCAGCTGCAGGTCTGATGGGGCAGCAGCAGCAGCAGGGTGTGGAGATGCCCATGGGGCACTCCTGGTCAGTCCCCAGTGGTGTCTCAGAATAGCAGTGACAACGAGCTGGGCTGTGCCCTTGTGCAGCTCCTGTTCCTGGCAGCTGAGGGATGGCAAATCCCCCTGCAGCTGGCACAGGGCACAGCCCAGCTCCCTGACACCTCATGCCCGGGGCAGCTGCTGGGGCCCTGCAGAGCTGCAGGTGAGGAGCAGCACCAGGAGCCCAGGGCCAGGAGCAGCTGAACCCAGAGCCCAGGGGCCCTCAGCACAGCTCCTCAGGCCCAGAGCAGCTCTGCAGCCACGTCCTTCCCCTGAGCTGACCTGGCCCTGAGCCCCAGGCACAGCCCAGCCACCAGAGCTGCCCTGCTCAGGGTCAGGCACAGGACAGGTTTCAGGTTCTTCATCTAAAACTTCACCCTTTGCTGCCTGTCCTGTCATTATCACTCTGGAAGGGAAGCCAGCCCACGGCACACCAGAAACACCAGAAACACCCAGGGTTTGGGATCTGGGAAGTGGCAGCTCTCTGGAGGATGAGAGTTGTGATTTACACATTACTGCAACCTCTTGCTGTGGCTTTCACTGTCTGCTTGGGACTTTCTTCAGAACTGGAAGGCATTTAATGGATTTGCACTGAATCCTGACTCCTGGACTGAGTTAGAACTCCATGCTGCAGTTTCCATCTGATTTTTCTGCTGTGACAGAACAATGAAATTAATAATTACTCCATTCTGTTCCTTTGGATGAGATAAAAGAGCCTGCAGTGCACTCTGTGTGCAGCAGGGTTTGAGGAAGGCTCCCTGGTGCAGGAGGTGTTTTTGGCCAGAGTCACCTCCTGCACAGCTCCGTGGTGCTGACAGAGGCTGGGAGGAGCCCCAGGGCACCCCCAGGACACACAGAGAGCCCCAGAGTGCCCTGCAGCAGCTGCAGCCACCTGAGCAGCACCCCTCAGGACCTGTTCCAGGCTCAGTGGGCAGGGAAAGCTCCCTCCAGGGGTGGCTGTGGAGGGGAGGCAGCAGAGCAGGGGGATGGAGCCACCTGGGCCACCCCAACGAGGGCTTTACCAGGGTGCTCTGGCTGGTCCTGGACACCGGGGTGGGAACAGCTGGAGACTGCATCAGGTTTTTGGCTGCTCCTTTGTTCTGACTCCTGAGAAACAAGGGAGTGAACAGCTCAGCTGGGATGTGTGTCCCAGCTCCTGGTCCAGCCCCACATTTCCTGCTTGAAAACAACTGACCAGGGTGAAGATGTTCACAAACAACCACTGGCCTGTGTAATTTCAGCTCATCTGCTGGGCAAAGTCAGACACAGGCTGAAAACATCTTTATTTGATCTTACTGTGTCCTCTGAAAGAACATTGGCTTGTGCCAGCAAGGAACACAATGGCAAAACACAAACTGGCTGAAGAAAAAAGGGTGTGTTCATCATCATTAATTGTGAAAGACTTGCTAAAATGTCATGTTTTTCTAAGATTTATTTCTTGATTTGACCATTCCAGTTGACCATAAACACTGGATAAAATGGAGCAAGTTAATTTCAATGTCATCTTTAGAGCAAAAGGAAGGATTTCTTCAGAATCCTTTGTTCTACGTTTTTGTAGAATCAGGGAATGGTTAATGTTGGAAAAGACCTTTAAGATCACCAAGTCCAACCATCATCTATTAAAAAACTACAGCTCAGGTGGGTAAAAGGCCAGCCTGAAGTCACCTTCCCCAGCAGAGACACCTGCAGACATCCTGCTCTCATCTGCTCATGAGAGGACTCCCTGCTCTTAAACACTGGGAAAAGCAAGGCTGGGAAAAAACTGAAGAGCAGAAGAAAACCTCTGATAAATCCAGGCCATACCCAGGTGCAGGGACCCCCCAAGGTGTCCCAGCAGTTTCTGTGAGTGCCAGGAGCCCCACACACTCTAGAGTCACCCTGGGAATGCCAGCTGGATCCCTGGGATCTCAGTGCCAGGCTGGCACTGTGCTCCTGGAGGGGCTGCCTCCCTTCAGTCATCTTGAGACAACCAGCCAGGTCATCTTCTCTTTCCTTTTCCAGGTGATTCTGGCATCAGCTTCTCTGACTCCATACCCCCATGGAGATGTTCCCTCCTTTAGCAGTCCTTCTACCTGAAGGAGAACATGAGAGGGATCCTTCTCCTTGCTTTTCCTATAGCTTATACATTCCTTTTTAAATGAACCCTCTGTGCTGGGGGAAAACGCACTTTTAAATTGACCATGGCAAATCAGTTAATTCAAAAAAGCTTTGCAAGCCTTGAAAAGTCGTGAAGATATTACCAAGTTTTACCTGACCAGAAATAAAGTTCTCAAAAGCAATAAAAATGGGCAATTTCCTGCACAAATTAAAAGCCAATCTTATTTGTGACAAGAGAGCAGTTTTAGGAGGAAGAGACTGCAACCACTGAGAGAGAAAGGTGTGTGAAGAACAGCAGCTCCAAACTGGTGCTGCAGTTCCCTCTTGTGACAGGCAGAGCAAATCCCTGTTTGCAGGGAGCCAGGAGCTCCAGCCAGCACAGCCACTGCAGCTCTCAGCACACAGGAGCTGTGGGCTGGGGACTCTAAACAAACAAACTGGCTTTGAGACACTCCTCAGGAAAGATCTATTCACTGTTTGGGGGCTTTGGGAAAGGAGTTTCCCCATCCTGGGCTGCCTTTGCCCCTGTTCACATAAATCCCACAAGAGTTACAGGAAAGGAAGCACCTGCAGCCCCTTCCTGAGCCTGAGGTCCCTCTGGCAGTGGCCAGGGATGCTCCAAGGTGGGCATGGGCAGTGTGGCTGCTGCTCAGGTCACCTGAGTAACCAAGAGCAACACTTACAGGCAGAAGCAGAGAATTTGCTGCCTGTTTGAGAGAATTTCCTCCTGCCCTTCTCGTGTCTCTCTCTAGGTTCTTCACGGTATTTTGCCCCAAACTAAGCTCTCAGAATTGACTGGTTTTAGCTTTTGGAAGCCAGCTTTGGTTTGGGTTGGGAAGGACCTTAAAGCCTACCTTGTTCCACCCCTGCCTAGGCAGGGACACCTTCCAGAGACCAGGGGGCTCCAAGCCCTGTCCAACCCTTTAACGTTCGCAGGGTGTGGCACTGAGCCCCAGATGTGTCCTTCACACACCCAGGTGTGCCCCTGAGCCCCAGCTGTGTCCCTCACACAGCCAGGGCTGGCACTGACACCCAGGTGTGGCACTGAGCCCCAGCTGTGCCCCTGAGCCCCAGGTGTGTCCCTCACACACCCAGGTGTGCCCCTGAGCCCCAGCTGTGTCCCTCATACACCCAGGTGTGGCACTGACACCCAGGTGTGTCACTGACACCCAGGTGTGTCCCTGAGCCCCAGCTGTGCCCCTCACACCCCCAGGTGTGTCCCTGAGCCCCAGGTGTGTCCCTCACACCCCCAGGGGTGCCCCTGAGCCCCAGCTGTGTCCCTCACACCCCCAGGTGTGTCCCTCACACCCCCAGGTGTGCCCCTGAGCCCCAGCTGTGTCCCTCACACCCCCAGGTGTGTCCCTCACACCCCCAGGTGTGCCCCTCACACACCCAGGTGTGTCCCTGAGCCCCAGGTGTGCCCCTCACACCCCAGGGGTGCCCTGTGGCTCCTGGCACGCTCTGGGTAACCCCAGACACTGCCCCCACATCACTGTGGCACCCAGGACCCGTGGGCTTTGTCACTGCCCAGCCCAGAGGGACTTGCTGGGCTCCCAGAGCTCCTCCAGGGCCTGAGCAGTGGGCAGCTCTCTCCTGGAGCCTCTGCTGCTCCAGGCAGGGCTGGCTGCCAGCAGATGGCAATCCCTGCCCACAGCCAGGCCAGGCCCTGCCTGGGCTTCACTCATTTCAATCAGAATGATTAAAACAATGAAAAATAACCAAGTATTTCCAGAATTAATTACATTACATTATGTATACATAGGAGAAATATTATTTTGTCTTAAATTTCTGGATGGAAACCCCTCCTCCTGGGATACAGAACCTGCAGACAGAAAACAGTGAGGCAGCTCTTCCTTTTCCCTCAATGATCCCTTTTCCCCCAATGATCCCTTTTCCCCCAATCCTCAGTGAGACTTCAAAACCACCAGGAAATTATTTCAAATAACCACCACAGGAGAGAAGGTCAGCACTGGGAAGGGAGCTCCCCTTGCAACAGCCCTGCCCTGGAAAACATTTCCATCACCCACATTTCTGTCACCCCACCTCTCCACCCCTTCCCCTGTTTTTAGGGAACAATGCCTGAGCTCACCTGTCTTTGCTCCAAGATCAGCGTGTTCTGCAATGCTCCTCAAATGACAAAACAGGTCACAGGGGAAATCTGCCCAAATTGGTGTTATAGTTTGAAGAATAATGGGTTTATAAAATCCTCCTTCAAAAGATAAAAGGCCAATGGTCCCTTTCCCAGGCCCTTCCCTGCACACAGAAATGTACCACTTTAATTACTCCACTTTTAAGTTAATTGCTGCAAAAATGCAGAAATTCTTAGTTCAGTAAAAGGCTTTCCTCGGAGGCAGTTTATTCTGGGTTCATTTAAATGAATCTGAAATAAGCTATCTTTAAACCTCATCAAGAGCATGTTATCTTTTGTAAGGGCTTAAAAGCTTTCTGATCCTGCTGCCAGTGAAAGGACAGGCAGAAAAGCCTGAGGGCTGGGAGAGGAAAGATAGTTTTGAAGATTTTTATAGGGGCACAATCTCTAAAAATAGTCTTTTGGTAAGTTATCTTGAAGTTTGGATTTAAAGCAAAAATGGAGGAAAACCACCCTCCTGGGGGTGTGATAATCTCTGCTGGATCATCTTATCAGCAGATAGCAAGATCTTCATGGTTTCTAAATGCATGTCAGAATTTTTCATGGATTTTTACCTGAGCACCAGCAGGTGCTGTGAACTGCCATCGAGTTTTCTAGGCTACAAAAACCCCCCAAAATACTGAAGTCAAAATATTCCATGTGTTACATGGACAGTTACCATCATCATCAACCAGCAGCAAGCTTAGAATATACAAAAACCCCAAAAGAAGCACAAAAATCACTTACTTCTCTCTAGGGAAACTGATGCTGCAGGAAACTGATACAAATATATTCAGTGATTATTATTATTATTATTATTACCTGATACATTCCTTCATGCAAACTGAGGATTCTAAAACCCCAAGGCTTATTTTTGTATGAGCAGACACATGGGAAAGAAAGCAAAGCAAAGTTGAATTTCCAAATCATTTGGGATTTTTCAGCCATTCCCTAAGTGACTTTTCTCCCTTGGGAGTTATTTCTGAACAAGCAACATAAAGCTTAAATGCTGTCAAATGCCAAAGGATGTTCTCTTCTAAATGAATGCTAATTAAATTAGTAGCAAAGGTAATTACATTGACCTTAAATTCTGGCCGTGTTAAGCAGCATTCAAAGGGAGACAGTTAATACTGAGTGTCATGTCTTTCTGACACACTCACATGTCATTCTCAGTGGTGCCCAGTTATTGAATGAAGGCTCAGTGATGTCCTGAGCATGTCCTGGCTGGCTGTCTGTCTGTCTGTCTGTCTGTGCAGCTCCTTGAGGCACTGACACTCCCAGGGCCAGGTGCCCTCATCCTGCAGGGGACACGGGACAGGTTTGCAGGTCCCTGCAGGGTTTGGTGCCACGGCTCTGCCCTTCTCAAATCCCCTCAGGTGGGTTAAAAGTGATCCCAGAGAAGTCCATCTAAAGCAGTGCCCTTCACACAGCTTCAAGGATGGTCACCCCTTCTGTGACCCTTCCAGGAGTCACAAGGATGCCACCAACCTTGTCCTTCCAACAACTGCACAGCAGCAGGGCTTGGGAAAGGACACCAGGAACCCAGGAAAGAACATCAGGAGCTGCAGGGATGGGACAAGGGGGAATGGGTTCCCACTGCCAGGGGCAGGGGGGGAGGGGATATTGGGAAGGAATTGTTCCCTGCTCTCCCTGGGGGAAGGACAAGGGCAGCACAAACCTCCACATTCAGATGTAGTCAAATCACCTCACAACCTCCAACGTGCTCACAGCAATGACAGCGTTAAAAGCCTACTGGAAATGGAGGAAAACAGTCTTCAAAGGCCATTTTTTGGCCTTTGTCCTATGCCTGACAACTGTCCCTGGCAGCTGGAGGGAGAGGGGGGTTTGTGACACCAGCTCCTCCCAAAGCAGCCCCGTGCCCTCAAGTGGAAACAATTCCCAGACTCTGGCAGGGAATTTGCTGCATTCTGGGCAGCAGCAGCAGCTGAGCACTGCTGGTCCCTTCCCTCACTGTCAGGGTACCTGGGGCTCCTTTGGGGACTGATGTGACAGTGTTGAGTTCCAGGTCTCTTGATGTACAGTTTATTTTGAGTTGATTTATTTTTAACTGCTGCAAGATCCCTGGACTGCACTCCCCAGTGCAGAGCTCACCCCTGTCCCACTGCACCCTGCCCCCCAGTCACTCCAGAAGAATGAAGTTAGGCATATCTAGTATCTCATATCTCACATCTAATAATTAATATAATATAATATAATATAATATAATATAATATGTGTACATATGAGTCCCTAAGATCACAGCTTTGGTCTCTTTGTGCCCTGCCCTAGGCTCTGACACTGGAATGATGACATAAAAAAAAAAACCTGCACAAGTGAGATATTTCAAAGTATTATCCTCTAGCCACCCCAAAGTAGTCAATATGCTTTAAAATGTCAATAAATTAATTTTCTCCTACTAAAATTAAAAGTTTTGGCTGGTTCTCTCCAGGTTGGTCAATAATACTGACAGAAAGGGTTGGTTTTGGAGCTCTTCACTGACTTTAACAGATGTCACAGGAGAGCCTGGGCCTTAAACCACAATTATTTCTGTTCCCTCTGAGAAATGATTGATTTCCTTGCTCTCCTGGCTGTGAGGAAGAGCTCTCCCTGCCCATCCAGGTGTATCAACCAAGCTCCTCCCAGCATTATCTCAGCACAGCAATACCCACCCACAGCACAACTCAATCCCATCCCTACCATGACAGCTCCCAGACACAGGGAAGCCAATGATCCCATCACTGAAACAGCCTTTAAATGCTGCACCTGGAAATGCCTTTTAAAATTTAGCAGGAGATAATATTAACAAATTCCCAGTATTGCACTTATCCCTTATTTAAAAAGCTTAAGATATATCCCTTTCTCCTTGTACAAACCAATTCAAGTTATATAATGTATGTGGATTTACTTTGCCCCAGTTCCAGCTGGCAATATATTGCTAAGCCAAGGCTGTACAATTGCAATTTGGCAGAAAACAGGTCAGGCTTTTATTACACATCAAAACTCTCAAACTGTTCTGAATGCTTCAAATTCAAAAGGCAAATGGAAAATAACCCTTGTGTCAGAATGATCCTAGTCCATTAGCTTGCTCATAAATTTATACTGGGGACACTCTGGGTTGGTTCTTTTGCTGCTTTTGCACATCTGTGAGTTTGTTTGTGACAAATCCTGGGACAAAGGAGGGTGGGAGTGCAGGGGTACAGGAGGGGCCACCTGCACCCAGCCATGGAAGGGCTCCAGCCCAGATCCCACAGGGAAAAGGCAGCGCCAGGTGAAGGGGCTGGGAGGCAAAGAATGAGCTGGAAAAGATCCTGGTCTGGTGATCCTGGCTGGACACTGAGGTGTGACCCACAGGAGGGACACTGAGGTGTGACCCAGGCCAGGAGGGACACTGAGCTGTGACCCACAGGGGGGACACTGGGCTGTGACCCACAGGGGGGACACTGGGCTGTGACCCATAGGAGGGACACTGAGGTGTGACCCACGGGGGGGGACACTGAGCTGTGACCCACAGGAGGGACACTGAGGTGTGACCCACAGGGTGGACACTGAGCTGTGACCCACAGGGGGGACACTGAGCTGTGACCCACAGGGGGGGACACTGAGGTGTGACCCACAGGGGGGACACTGAGCTGTGACTCACAGGTGGGACAGACACTGAGGTGTGACCCATAGGAGGGACACTGAGGTGTGACCCATAGGAGGGACACTGAGCTGTGACCCAGGCCAGGAGGGACACTGAGCTGTGACCCAGACACACACGTGGCTCCCCAAGCCCATGAACAAGGAGCTCATCTCTGGAGCAAAGATCTCCCTGGCAGCAGCCTGAGGGCCACTGCTGCCCCTGCAGAGCCATGTCCTGTGCAGCAGAGCAGGTGGGATGTCCCAGTGGCCGTTCCCCTGCAGCTGCAGGCAGCACCCAGGGAATCCAGGAGCCTGCAGCCCTGTCCCTGCCTGGCACACGGGGTCACTGCTGCCTGGGAGCCCTGCTCCTGGCTGCTGCTTTGGGCACATCCACCCCACTGCTCAGCCACTTCCTGGCCTGCCTTAATCCTCTCAACATCATATTTTTAGCATAATTACAGCTGGTCGCTAATTTGCTGCTAACAGATGATGATTCCAAGTTCATTGAAGGAGACAGCAGAACTACAAAGAGCCTCTTTGACTCTCCACTGTCAATTTGAACAAATATTAAGGAGTCTCTAATAAATCACGTTAGTACTGAAATGAGGCTGCATATTGGCTCTTTTGGGAAAAATATCTTCGTGACAATATAGATCTTGAACTAATTACAGATTGTCAATTATGGGACTGTCCTCCACCAAACACAACATCCCAATATAAACACATCCCAAAATAAGCTCCTGCTGCCTCTGACCTCTGCTCACTCCACCCTTTTACCTCTGTGATGTCACGCTGTGTGCCTCAATTCCATAAACAGCAGCTGCTCCAGGAAAACAAAACACAGATCATTTCCTTTCTTGTTACATCTCCTTCCCAACTCATCTGCTGGATTTTTAAACAGCCTGTTGCTGAATGATCCCTTTACAGATTTGATACTGATACATCCTGAGCCTCAGACTGCTCCCCTGCCACCCTGCACATTGATTTTTTTAGAGAGAAAAACAGGACTTTTTTTTTCCCCCTCAATACATTGCAAAGCTGATCATCTAATCTGAAAGACTCTGCCCCCTCTGCCATTAAAATGCTGGGAAGAGTAAGGGTGGCCCAAGCCTGTCTAAACAGTTGTCATTTATTAACTTATGTTTTATGGCACCAGCTCTACTGCTGCAAGGAATTAGTCATTTATTTAGTCCTGACATTTCCTCTCCTGTCATTGAATTCAGTCTTCTGTACAATATAGAGAAAAGAAAACAATTCCCCCATAGCTACTCAAACTTTATGTGTAACAATTCTCTGAACAAGATGATGATTGTGTGGGCTGCAATCTCACAGAACTGCAGTGGGACTCAGGATCGTTTCCAGATAACTTTAAAAATCCCATTAAAATTCATCCACATCCATTATTCGTGTCTCCTGACTGTGTGACAACTCATTGCACCACAAATCAATGAATTTTCATTGCCACAAATGCATTTCCCCAGCACATCTTTGCACCCAGGGCTGGATCCCTCTCCCTCCCTGCTGGGTAGGGACAGGAGGAGCTGTAAACAAGCCTGGTACCCACCAGCCAGGCTGGAACATTCCTGGGCTTTTGTGATGCAGTAAAACACACTCTGCTGCAGAATCCCCCATTTCCTGCTGGCACAGGGAAAGTGCTGGCCATTCCCAGTCTGAGGAGTGAAGCAGTTGCTGGGCAAGTTAAGCTAAGGATGAGGAGCAGGAATCCATGGGCTCTCCTTAAGGGATGGCTTTATGGCTGTTTCACAGAACTATTTGCTCCACATCCAGGAAATATTCCCCCTCCAGTTTACTTCCCTCCATGGAGAGAAGCCAGGAGTGCTGCAGGTGAGAGCTCCTGCTGGGAGCTGGGCCAGGGCAGCTCAGCTCCCTCAGGGATGTGCCCTGGACACTGAAATCACTGACTCCACAGATCCCAGCTCTTGAGGGGACTCATCAGCCAGGGACAGCAGTGAAACTGAGCTCCTACTATGAATTACAGAAATAAAAGCCCAAACATTTCGCTCTGCTGCCTTATCCCAAGACTAAACACACTGCAATTCAATAAAGGAAATGCTTTAAAGGAAATAGAGGAAATAAATTCTGCTCTCTGAACATGAGTGTAAGGAACTAAGGGAGAGAACAAAGTTGTTGATCATCTAGTAAAACTAAGGCAGGACCACGTGTACACTTAGCAAAATAATTAACTCAAGATGCAGGAACGCTAAATAAAGTCAGGCTTCACCTCACTGATCCATCAGAGCTCCTGCCTTCAAGCTGGACCTGGCACAATGCAATCCTGTCACACTGGGAACAATCAATCTCGGGAAGTCAGATGGTAGAGACTTATCTCTCTCTATCCAACAGTTTACAGATTCACATACACATGACTAATTAGATATTTTCCCACCTCCTCAGCTTCTGTCATTTCCAGGTACAGATCCTCTGGATTTTGTTTTATAGAGAAGGAAGAGATCTGCTGTACCTGCTCGTTTTCTTGGCATACACCCTCCATGTTCAGAGCAGGAGCTTTGGAGTTACCCTTTGTTTTCAAATGCAGATCCACTCCCGTTTATCCCACTGAACTTCAATCTGAAATGCAATGTTCTGCATACACCGCTCTGGCTCTTTGTTCCAGTTTCCTGAAAGCAAAAGGATTTGACAAGGGGCCAGAAGAGGCAGAGATGTCTGAGCCAGTTCCAGCTGCACCTCGAGAGCTCCTGCTTTGCTTGAGGAAGCTCCTGGTCTCCATGGTTACAGAGGAGTTGAGAAATTATGATCAAATGTTACCTTAAATGCTCCCATCCAGCATGAAAAATTAACCCTGCTCAGAGTGCCCGGGGCTGACAGCCCAGTGCAACCCTGCCCATCCTGCACATCCTGCCCATCCTGCCCAGTGCAACCCTGCATCCTGCACATCCTGTCCAGTGCAACCCTGCATCCTGCCCATCCTGTCCAGTGCAACCCTGCATCCTGCCCACCCTGCCCATCCTGCCCAGTGCAACCCTGCATCCTGCCCATCCTGCCCCGGGGCTGCTGCAGCTCTGGGCACGGGGTGCTGCTGGACACTGCCCTGCTGGACACTGCCCTGTCCCTGCTGGACACTGCTCCTGCTCCCGTTGGGCTGAGCCCCCAGAGCTGCCCAGCAGCCCAGCCCCAGCCGCAGGGGACAGCCCAGACAAGGCAGCCCTGAGCCCAGAGCCATCAGCGGGGGCAGCAGAGGGAAGGCTCCGGTCTCACTGAGCCAGAGCCAGCCCTGGAGCCTGAGCTGCTGTCAGGCTGAGCACACAGCAGGGAGAGGCAGCCTGGAGAGCAAAGCCACCCCGCAGCTCCTCCAGCACAGATGGCATTTGCTTCATTTATAAAAGGGCAAAGAACAAACTCTCTAAACACACTAAAAAAAAAACCCAGTAACCAAACTCCAAAGGCCAAACCAAATCCCCAAACATTTCGGAGAGGCCATTCTCCCCACGCTGCTCTCCTGGCTGTCCTGGAGCAGTGGGAGCTGTGCTGGAGCCAGGGAAGGGAGGGAAGGGCTGGCCCTGCACACCTGCACACCTTGACTCAAAGCTCATCTCTACTGCCACACCGTGTTCAGCCCCTCTCTGGCTCCTCCTGCCCACGCCTGGGGTGAGGATGAGCAAGAGATGAGTGTCCCCAGGGCAGGGGGGCACTGACTTCCCGTGTGCCACCAAGGAGAGCTCACTCATTCCCTGGCTCCTGAAGATGCTGGTGCTTTAGCAGATGACTGTTGCTTTCCTGCTATCCCTGCTGATCAGCAGGTGTAGTGAGTCTTGACAACACATAAATTCACCAGTGAGAACTGCCATTCACCAGGGAGGAGTGACATATGCCAGGGCTGCCACATGGAGAGGCCACAAGGGCAGCCCAAGGTCAAAAAAAAAACCCTCATTTTTTGTCTACAGCATGGAATCATGCATGAGAAATGGAGGAGAAAAATTAAATGGAGAAAAATTCCAGACAAATTCTGACCCTAGAGAATATATGACTTCACTAAGTCTTACAAACCTGACACTCCTAAGGATCTCCAAACAGGTTCATTAAATACACTGAGGTTTCACCTGTCCCCTGGAAAGCAAAGGATCCATTTCAGTCTGGAGGAGCTGTGTGTCCCCCAGCCACTGCCAGGCAAGCACACAACGAGCACCAGGCAGCAGGGTGACACCAGCTGTGACAAATCTGCTCTGCAGACACTCAGGGTCCCTGCCAGCACTGGCAGCAGAGACAGGACAGTGACAGAACCAGAGTGTGCAGGTCCCAGAGCTGGACCCACCCTCAGTGTCTGAGTGATTAATTAAACTTTAACGAGTGTCTGTCTGGCAGCTCTTTAGCCCTTGTGCCCAGCTCCACACAGGTGTTTGTGTGGCTCAGGGGGCCAAGTCAAGCCCCAGGGGTTTCTGTCCAATCCTTCCCTGCTGCTGCTGCCCCTGCTCCGTTCCTGCTGCCCCTGAGTCCTCCAGGCCCAGGTGTGCCCAGGTGTGCCCAGGTGTGCCAGGCCCAGAATTCAGCAGAGAAGCTGCAGTTGCTGAATGGATACATGACCTGGAGAGATTCCCAGCTTTTGCCAAACAAAGCTTTGTGTGTAACTCTGGGTAGCTCAGGAGCTGCCTGGAGGGAAAAGCCTTTGGCAGGAGGGTCAGATCCATGGCAGATGGGCAGCCCTGGGCTCCCTCAGCCCCTGAGCTTCCCCACCATATTCTGGACTGGTCTTGGCAAGGTCTCCAGCAATCTCTGTTCCTTTTTTCTTCTTTATTTCTTTAAGCTTAGGAAAAGGCTGCTGCCAATGCATTCAGCAAAGCCCTGTCAGCCAGTCTGCCTTGCTGTGAAATATTAGCAAACAAGTACTGATGGTAACACAGCCAAGTTTAACAAGATCTCCACTTAGCCTGTCAATTTGGTGGGAGAATATGGCATTGCTGTCAGATCCATCTGTGCAGGGCACAGCCCCTGCATAGAAATCACCTCGTCTCACACATGGGGAAAGGCTGGGGAGAAATCTGCAGGTAAGAGTGAAAGAGGAATTAAAGATCTGTTAATAAATAGTGAGAACCCAATTAAGATAATTGACGGTCTGAGAGCAGCCAGAGTTTGTTCTGGTGTGGAGGGGGTGAAAATGCTCTCTCTGTGGCCCCACACAAACAGGATTTGTTGCACAGATCAAATGTTACCCACAGCCCTGATCACCACAAAGTGCTATGGACAGGAGGCACAAGAGCATGGCTGGGAAAAGGCACGGAAGGGAAGCCTCTAAAAAGGTATCAATTTAAACATTTCTTTAAAAAAAATCAACAAATTGACCTGATCACTTGTCACAAAAATCACTGCTGGTGCAGTTAGAGTAACTTCCTTGGAAGAAGTGGAAATGGAACGGGAAAACTGACAAATCCTACAGAAACTTCAAGGGACAAATATCTACCCCTAACAACATCCCATTATTGTCCATCCTGTCCCAGCTAAGAGGCTGAAGGAAAGTTGCTGGGCAAGAGAACACTGGTGGAATGATTTCCTCAGCAAAAGCAGGAGGCTGCCATTGGATTCTGCTGGGGGCTGAAAACTGGGAGCTCTAAGGGGTTGTGTTCCTGTCCCTCCTGCAGAGGAGATGCCTCGGGAGAAGTATCTGGGAAATCCAGACAGGAGATCACATTCCAGTCCTCCCCAATCAATCAATAATGGTTTGCCTAACTAAAACCATTTCAATAAAAAATGAACAGAAATACATTCAGCAACTGCAGCCTCTGGACTGTTGAGCCTGGGAAGGCTTTGGTGGATCAGCACCACAGGACTGCCATCACTCCCCACAATTCTTTCACTTGGTAACAAATAAAAGTGTATGGCACGTGTAGGACCAGCAACCCCAAATTTTGGTCTGATTTAGATTATTATATACCTCAAACAAAACACAAGGAGTTAGTCCTCGTTTAAAGCTTCCCATCAGAGCAGCACAGGGCCTTGCTGTGTGAATTGCTCCTGCTGAGCTTTCAGCACCTCCATGATGTGCAGCAGGAGGTGCTGCCACAACCATCCCAGAGAGAGGAACCATCTCCTCCAGCTCTGGACTGAATCCCTCTGCAGCATTCCCAGCACAGACCTGCAGCAGAGCAGGGCCTGCTGATGGATGAGCCTGAGTTACTGGCTAGAGAAACACCTCCTGAGTCAAAACAAGGGCTTTTCTGCAAGGAAACCCAAGGGACAATTCCTGGCCATGTGTGCATCAGCCCTTTTCCCTCACTCCTGCTGTCAGTCCAGCAGCACTCCTGCTGCAAGGCTGGCTCAGCTCTGTGCCTGGAACAGAGACCAGGGGAGCTGCTGAGGATTTATCTTTCCAATTAAAAACTGTACTGATTGGTAAATCTTGGTTTCTCCCATGAAAGCACATGTTGGCTTCAGGAAATGCCCAAGGATGAAATCCTCTGCAGTTTTCTCTCAGTTTGGCTGGGGGAGGATCCCACTGCAACCAGGGCTGCATGGCCCCAGTGTTCCCACAGCTCCACACTGCAGCTCAAACTCTCAATTAGCTTTACAGAGCTAATTAAGAACAGTCCCCTTCCACACCCTGTGCACGCAGCCAGAGCCCAGAGAAGCTCCTCCAGAGGCCAAATCCATACAGGGGGCTTAAGCCACAGCAGCAAAGTGGGGTGCAGGCCAGTATCACTACTGCTTATTTGAATTAATTCAAACAGCACAGGCACCCTCAGCCTTTAGAAGGCCAGGCACATTCTAAATACTTAACCTCACAGTCCCAAGACAAAATAAATACAAGAATATTAATTACCCTTTTTGCTTACTCATCACCTCTGTTTGGAGATCAGATATGAACTAGTACAGGAAACCTGAGACATGCTTTAACCCAAACTTCCATCTCTGGTGCCTTTGGAACAGCTTTGGATGGACCAAGTCTGGACAAGGAACAGACCCCAGCCCAGCACACACCTGGGGAACTCCACCCCTGCACCAGTTGCACTGTCTACAGCACCCAAATTTAGCACTCAGTCGTGTTCCCTCATCCTGCTGAACTCTGCACTGCTAGAGGATCCTCCTGGATGCAGCTGAATTTTCATGTTACTGAAAAAAACATTACCAACCCTGGAAAGAAGAAAGTCAAATTAACATTACTTGCAGCATTCTGCAACTTTGCATATTCTGGTCTCTGAGCAGTGCTCATTTGCAGAACACCACTGAATTTAGAAGTATCACTTTAGACAAACACATCTTTAACTGAAATAAGATTTCGACTATAAATGTTTAAGACACGACACACTAAATTAAAGAATCCACTTTAAAGAGCTTGTAAGTTAAATGAGTGCTTGAAAAACTCAGCACAAATTAATCATCTGCTTCCAGACATCTGCTTCCCTTAAAAATGTGCTTCCTTAAGTCTATTACTCCTTGGAATGGGATCACATAAATCCCGTCTGCACTGGTGAATCGCAGCCCCTCCCCAGCTGTACTTTAATTACCCATCCAAGCAAGGCCTTGGAACAGGGGCTGGAGAGGAGCAGCAGAGCTCCAGGGAATCCCTGGCACAGGCAGTGAAAGCTCAGAGCCCCAGCCCCGGAGCTGCTCCTAGGGGACTCTGCAAATGCTGCAGCAATGTTTTAGCCCAGGTTCTGCAGCAGTCTGCACCTGCACAGGGCAGTGGGCACAGCCAGGTGGCTGCTCAAGGAAGGTCACAGCCCCTCCCTCACAGCTCCAGGGCTGTCCCACAGCCCAAATTTGGGGCTGTCAGACACCAGAGTTCCCAGCCCTGGTGCCACTTTGCACATGGCTGCATTCCCTGTGTGCTGGGATTAGATCAGAGAATAGTGGGCTGTGGAAAAGGCCTCACTGGCTGGAATATAAAGGAACTATTTCCGTGTCATTATGAAGTCTGACATCCAAGTTTACATTTCTTTTAAATGCACCCACCAGGAAGAATGGGATTTATCTTTATTTGCAAGTGCCCAGCCAAGCAGCCAGTGAAATTCAGGCTGTTCAGAACCTCAAACTCCCTTTTCAGCATCCCTGTCCTGTGTTCTCACTGCACACACAGACCCAGAGCAGCAAATCCCTGTGGCTCCACCTGCAGAGAGGCTGCTGAGCTCCTCAGGCTGGAGCTGGAGCCTCCAAACTCTGCTGGGCCTGCAGCAGTGACAGGGCAAGGACAAGGCTCTGCTGCAGAGGCTTTTCATGTTAAAACCCTGTACCTAAAGCAAGGACTAGGAAAGCACTGCACAGCTACAGCAGCTCTCCCTCCATCCCTCCCCTGACACACAGACACAGCCATGTCCATCTGCCAGGCCAGCACTGGGGGCACAGACAAGGCAAGGCCAGGTAACTCAGCTGCACCCAGACTGCAAACTCTCCTGTCTTGTCCTTAGCTAGATTAAAGTGATGTGCAAAAGAACATTTCTCCACTTCCATGGCTTCCTGCACACACAAAATTCCACCTCGACTAGGCCAGCCAGGCACTGTTCATTTTAATTTCTTTCTGTCTCAACCAACACAGGACTTCAAAAGATAATCTCTGGTAGAAATTCAATTTCTTACTCCTCCTGCATGTCTAAGCAGATCTGTAATCAGTGTAATCACTGTGCCACTGTCTCGTGTGTGACTGAGGGTACTGCAAATAATCTTCTCTGTTGTGAAAAGGAATAGCAGTAAAATCTTATCAAAACAAATCCAAATGAGCATCAGTCCGAGAACAAAACTGACCCAACATGCTCCTGGGTGAAAATCTGGCTGTTCTTTCATGAAATGTTTTATTCTTCCATACCTTAAACTTATTGAAGATGGGAATGGGAAGCTCAGGATGAAAACCCTGAGTACCAAAGTGTTGGAACAGGAGCTCCTGTGCCAGGAGTGAGGGGGATGTGGAATGGCTCTCTAACACCTGGAACATTCTGTACAACTGTTTAAAGCAGGGGCAGTTGACATTCCAGTAAACAATCATATAAATGTAACTGGAGACTCTTTCTGGCTTTGAATTAGAAAATAAGTAATTTCTCAAAAGTAATATTCCAAACCCATCTGTTCTCTGCAGATTCTTGAACAGCTTAATTTATGCCTTCTTTCATGAATTAGCAAAGCAATTTGAGCCTCCTAACCCAGGATGTGAGCCACCAGCCTTTTCTAGGCTTAAGTGATCATTTATTCTGCGTTGGTGTAGATTCTGCACCAAAGAAATCTTCACTAGATGGATTTTCAACAAGCTGCAGCCTGGTTCAGACAGTTTAATTAATTTTGGGAGAGGACTAAAATTGAATGGCCTTCTAGAAGTCTGTAGTGCAGACTGCTGGTCTGTCCCACCCATGTCTGAAACCCCTGGCTCTGTACAATGCTGCTTGGGACCCACACACCAGCTGCTCCCAGAGTTTAAAGGCTGAGCTGTGGAAGTGCTGGATTTCTGAACTCAGCATCCCTTCAGTTCATGATGCAGGGCACAAAGCAGGAGAAGGAGGCCTCTGCAGTTTTCCCAAAGTGTCCCACTGCCACGGAGTTTTGGAGCTGCTGCACAGAGCATGTCACCCCCAGGATGGATTTTCTGGGACCCCCAAATCACAGTGCAGCACCAATTCCCAGTGACACAAACATTTATGACCCAGAGTGTCCCACACCAGCTTGGGGCTGGCACCACCAGTACTCACCAGTAACACCAGCTGGGCAGGGGAGGATCAGCAGCGTGGGTCAGGTATCCCAGGACACTTCATGGCAGGAACATCCCCACAGGAGCAGCTGCAGTGGCAGCAGGTACACTTGTTTGTATTGCTTCTACTCCATGAAAGAAAATAAAGCTCATTCATTTAAACTAAAAACTGAGGAAATATTACCTATACACATATATGTATTTATATAGAAAAAGGCTGATGTGTATTTGGCATCAGCTGCACTAGAGAAGCCCTGCCCTGCTCCATTAGCCAAATGTCACTGTCACACAAAGAACTGTCCTCATCTGGATTAACTTCTAAAGTTAAGAGAAAAGTATAAGAGAGTATGTGATAAAACACTTGCTGTAATAATCTATCCTGACCTCCTGCAAGCACCATACAATTTTTATAAATTAATTCCAATTAAAGTAAGTTTTTTCACCTCCCACAATGGAGATCTTTTCATTTGCTTCCTTCCTTACAAGGCACTTTTTCTAAGCCTCAGTCACACCTCCCAAACTGCCACCCCATCCTCCTGGGTATGAGACAGAAATCCAGGTCCAAGGCTTAAGGGATTAATCCAGTGTCTGGTTCTGTTCCTCCATGAAAAACTGCTTCTTGTTTAGAAAATCCACTGTTCTCTCCCAAGTGATAACACAGCCACTCTCCTGTGTTAGAGCCTGAGTGGAAGAGTCAGACAAACCCCAGTGTGGCTCAAATGATCCAGAAGGGAGACCAGAGCTCAGCTGCCACCTCCAGCCAAGAGCCACCCTGAGAGATGAAGGATCTTCCCTCCTTGCACCTCCTGCCAAAACAGATGTGTGCAGTCACTAACTGCTGCTGGATTCAGCACCAACCTATTTAGATGGATTTTTTTTTTTTCAGAAAATATGTAAGCAAGTGCTTAAAAATCTATTTTAATGACGTTTTCAAGAATAATAATACTCTGCATTACAAAAGAAAGAGGTAAAAGGTACGTCTTTGACATATCAGAAAAAACTTACAGCAAAGGCAAAGAGTATCTTCCAACCAAAATAAAGCTATGTTGTTCCCTACAGGGAAGCTTTAGGTGTCTGAGATTCCTTCACCCAATTCACTTTCAGCCTTCACAGAAAAAGGTGAACAGTCAAAATAGTCACTCTGCCATGTCAGTTTAAATATTCCACTGACTGTTGACAATTCAGCAATAAAATTACAAATATACAGAATATGGATCTGCTGTACCAAAGCTACTCACACAACCAACAACAAAAATACATGACAAAAGAAGCAGAAATTAAGTGTTTTCATTCATAAATGCAGAATTACTCCCACATTCCACTCTGTCCCAAATCAACACAGTAACCAAAAAGGAAGACAACTGTTGTCATACTTTGAAGAGAGGGCAGAACACAAATCTACACAGGACTCACAAACCTGGACTAACCCTAATTCTACAAACCATCTGCTGTAGAATCACAGTTCATACATAAAACATGTAAAATTTACAGTAACAATTCAGAACAAGTGATGCTAATGAAGGGTTGCTGCCTGTTGGGCAGAACAAGCCCCAGTCCAGCATTCCAGACAACACAGTGCTTTGGAGAATCCTCACAAAAGGCCAAAAGTGATCACCAGAAGTGTTTTTCCAAGCAGGAGGACAAGACACAAGGAAACCAGTATTGCCTTCAGTGCCAGGTCAGGCTGTGGAGCACGGCACTGCAGACACAGAATGCCCCGAATGCACACACGGCTCCGTCAGCTCCAGCTCACACTAACGCAGCCCCAAGCAGGGAGAGGGGCTCCTGCTTCCCTCAGCTCTGCCACGAAGGGCACAGCACTGATTCACCGGCATGAAACCACACTGGAAACAACTGAAACACTGCAGGCAGCTGCAACAGCCTCCCTGCATGCAGCTCTGTGTGAGCTGTGCAGTGCAGCAGTGTGTGAGCTGTGCAGTGCAGTGCAGCAGTGTGTGAGCTGTGCCTGGCAGCAGTGTGTGAGCTGTGCAGTGCAGTGCAGCAGTGTGTGAGCTGTGCCTGGCAGCAGTGTGTGAGCTGTGCAGTGCAGTGCAGCAGTGTGTGAGCTGTGCCTGGCAGCAGTGTGTGAGCTGTGCAGTGCAGTGTGTGAGCTGTGCAGTGCCTGGCTGCAGTGTGTGAGCTGTGCAGTGCAGTGCAGCAGTGTGTGAGCTGTGCAGTGCAGCCTGTGAGCTGTGCAGTGCAGTGCAGCAGTGTGTGAGCTGTGCAGTGCAGTCTGTGAGCTGTGCAGTGCCTGGCAGCAGTCTGTG
This sequence comes from Phylloscopus collybita, assembly GCA_027886175.1. Taxonomy (NCBI): domain Eukaryota; kingdom Metazoa; phylum Chordata; class Aves; order Passeriformes; family Phylloscopidae; genus Phylloscopus; species Phylloscopus collybita. The sequence continues at coordinate 951,038 of JAJNNQ010000003.1, forward strand.
AGCTGTGCGGTGCAGTCTGTGAGCTGTGCAGTGCAGCGCAGCAGTGTGTGAGCTGTGTCATGCAGCAGTGTGTGAGCTGTGCAGTGCAGTGCAGCAGTGTGTGAGCTGTGTGGTGCAGTCTGTGAGCTGTGCAGTGCAGTGTGTGAGCTGTGCGGTGCAGTCTGTGAGCTGTGCAGTGCAGTGCAGCACTGTTTGACCTGTGCAGTGCAGCAGTGTGTGAGCTGTGCAGTGCCGTGCAGCACTGTTTGACCTGTGCAGTGCAGCAGTGTGTGAGCTGTGCAGTGCAGCAGTGTGTGAGCTGTGCAGCTGCCCCGCGGCACACCTACAGCCTGAGCAGGAAATAGATCTCGGGCTGGTCCTGCTGGCCGGGCGGCAGCTGCAGCTCGCCGCAGCCGTGCTGCAGGGCGTTGCAGGCTCCCTCGGGCACGCCGCGGCGCTCGGCGGGGCAGCCGTGCAGGTAGCGGGCGATGTAGGAGCCGGTGGAGTGGCGGTTGGCGGCGGGCGGCCCCGCGGCCTTGCTCCGCAGCACCACGCCGGGCACGCCGAGGCAGGGCCGGGGCCTGCCCGCTGCCTCCTGCCGCTCCCGGGCGCGGCTGGCGATGTTGCGCACGCGGCTCTGGCTGCGGGACGACAGCTTCCTCACCAGGGCGCGGGGGCACTCCTCGTCCGTCTGCCTGGGGCACAGGGGCTCCCGGCCCTCCTCCTGCTCCGGGGCCAGCAGCCTCCGCAGCTGCTCCGTCAGCGCGTCCGTCGAGTGCGGCCTCACGCCCTGCATGCCGGCCGCCCTCCTGTCCCGCAGGCCCGAGGAGATGAAGCTCCTGCTGATGTACTGGTACTTACTCTCAAAGTTGCAGGAAATGTCCTCCGAGGTCAGGTCTCCCAGGCTCTTGGACTTGCAGGGGCTGCTCTGCTGGATGGCGGGGTGTGAGGGGAAGGGCAGAGCCCCCGGGAGCGCGGGGCAGGCTGGGCGCAGCTGGGGGACGCACACCGCAGCCTTGTGCTTCTCCGGCTGCTGCTGCTGCTGCCACAAAACCCCAGCGTCCTCACACGTGGGGAAAGGGAGCTGGCTCCCTGCAGCCCTGACCTGCTCGGAGCAGTGCTGGGCAGCAGCACAGAGCACAGCAGTGGAGCTGCCCCCAGGGGTGCTGTTAGCACCGTGCCCAGGGTCCTGCTTCTGCCTCAGGCTCAGAGGAGAAGCCAGCTGGCTCATGTCCTCCCGCCTGTACTCACAGGCGGTCACCAGGAGGTCCTGGCAGTCCCCATCCACTTCCTGCAGGCTGCTGCTGTCCGAGGGCTCCCCAGGGACAGGTGCCCCCAGCCCCTCCTCAAAGATGAGGCTGTTGGAACCAAAAGAACTGGCAGGCTCGGGGGCTTCCCAGCTTGGTCCAGATTTTGTAGCACAGTTCCTTTGAGGATTTGCATTTAGCAAAGAGAGGGATGAAGAACAAGAAGAGCCAGGCAAGTTACTTTCTAGGCTACTTAATCTTTTCTTGCAAACTAATGTCCTTTGGCTCTTACATTCAGAAGCTGGAGATGCCTCGTTGGTAATTGTGTACGTGGAATACTCTGCATCATCCAGGCTGGAGCACATGGCTGTGTCCGGAGTGGAGAATAAAGGGGACCTGTTGGATTTGGTGGGAGCAAAGTTGTGCCTACAGGGGCTGCTCAGGTCTGCAGCAAACACGTGTGGGAGTGCAGCCCCTGCCCTGGGGGTCTGGCTGCTGCTGCCATGGGGGCTGGAGACAGGGGGAAGAGGAATTTGGTCATCTGTGCCATCGAGCTGCCCGATGAGAGCAGACACAGCGCTGTCCAGCTCACTGTCAGTCGAGACCTCATCAATGAGGTGAGAAATGTCACTGTGCTGCAGGGCCACTGTGGAGTGACAGTCAGGGCCCTCAGAGCACACAGGAGAAGAAAGGGAAAGAGGTGCTGCAGTGCTTTTCTTCGTGTCATATTTATGATTCTCCACCTCTGCTTTCTGAGAAAGAGAAGTCCCCATGAGACTGATTTTCCCTTCCTTAGCTCCTTTTGTGTCATCTTCCTTTTTACTGTCTGCACAGTTTTTGTGGTGTGATTGTTCTGTGGGAAGCTCAGAGTCTGCCATTAGGGGGACAGTTCCATCAGGAAGATTATTCTCCTGGTAGTTCACGAGGTGATTTGCTTGAGCTACACCATTTGCAAAAACCAAATGTTCAGGTTGCTCCTGTGGAGGTGATACTAAAGAATCAGCTGTAGAATCCCTCTGGTCATTCTCCTTGAACTGAGATGCTAAATTTGAAGCATTTGTCTTTTGCTCCGAACGTGGAAAAACCAATTCTTTCAAGCTTGTTTCCTTCTCATTTGTATTGTCATCACTGTTGACTAAATTAAATGAGAAACATATTAGTGGCGTTCAAGACTCTGCCCTGTCTATCAACAGCTATTTTGTCCTTAGACAGACACATGGAGAACGCAAAACTAGGTACACTTGTGACAGAACTTAACCATGGGGTAGTGCAGGTTTAGTACAAATTATCTGAGTGACATGAATAAATGGAAAAATACAACTGCAGGCACTTCATTGAAATTTCCTTGGAATGTCTATTACATCAAGCAGGTGATGTAATATTTGTTGTAAGTAATGTTAATGAGGTACCACATCATAGCTTGCACGTGGCATTACCTTCAGCTGTGTTCCTAGTCACATTTGTACTATAAAGAAGCGTGGCAATAAAGACAGAACAAAACAGCTCTGTTAAAACACACAACACTTGAAAACAAGATGCATGCTTCAAGCAGAGTCAAAAGCATCGAGTAGATGGACTCCAGACTGGCTTATACATGTGGTTACTGCAAAGTGTTACAGCACAAGGATCTCATTTGGATCTTCTACCAGCAAGCAGCATTCACAAGGGCAAGGGTCTGAATTCCTCGAAAAACACATAGTGGATGTTTTCTCCACCAAATCCTCTTGTCTTTCTATATCAAACCTGAGCTCTGTGACTCACTCCTTTGGAGATTTAATGAAGCAGGGACTATAGAAGCAAACTTGGCATAACTGATACTGGTTTTAATGCTTGCTAGAAATCAGGTACTCGTGGAAGAAGCAAGGGCAACCCTGACCGTTCACCAGAAGTAATTTTGGAAGCATCTTACCAGATGTGTCTTCCTCTCCCTTGGCCTCCTGGGCAGTGTCCTCCGCTGGGCAGGGCAGCTCCACCATGAGGAACCTGTCCACGGGCATGGAGGCGGGCCGCGCCTGCAAGCTCCGCTTGGGCCGCCGGACCACCCCCTCCTTGTCCTTCAGCTCTGTTGGCTCGGAGGCGCTGTCCTTCAGCTCAGCAACCTCCGGGAAGCCCATCTTGCTCTTCTTCCTGCCCTTGGCCGGGGCGCTGGCCGTGCGGCGCAGGATGCGCTCGCCGATGGAGCGCTTGCGCACGTGCTGCCCGCCGGGCTCGGCGCCGCCCGCCCTGGGCGCCTTGGAGAACAGCCCTCGCAGCCCCATCAGCTGCTTGCCCTGCAGGGGACAGCAACACCACAGCCCGGCCTCAGCGCGCTGCCTCGCCGGGCAGAGCTGCTCTCACGGCGCTCGTGAGGGATGATGACAAAAAAGTTCAAAAGGCAGCAAAGCAAAAATTCACACCAAAGCCACTCGCAGCTGCTCCGAGCAAGGAGCTCCCAGCACAGGTCCCCATGGATTCATGCATGCCTGCCTTTCCCCTCGTTAGGATGGCAGCCTGCCACAGTTACCAGAGAGCTTTGCTCAGGCTCCTAATGGGAGCTGACAAGGCTCTAGGAAGTGCTCGGCAGTGACAGGCTGAACATTAATGTGGAGTTTTCTATGCATGGGCTTCATCAAAGCAATATTCAGATGTTTCAGAGCCTGCATGGAGAATGGTCCCAGTTTGGCACTTGCAGATCATGCGATTGGGAACCACTGGAAAAAGTCTGTGCCCAGCAAATGCAAAGTGCATGCTCATGAGCTCTACCTTTGTGGCTCCTAGAAAGTGCATTATTGTGTAACTGGGATTGAGGATTAAAGGGCTCCACTGAAAGGCAAAAAGAAATGCAAATCCATTTGGCTAATGTTTTCAAGACTGCCACACAAGCAAATAAGGTAACAGTACATCTGGACAGCTGGAAACAGAACCACTCTAGAGCAAACCATTTAAAGCTATTTCTTAGTTTAATCTGTGTCCCCCAGGAACTGAGCAGATCTCCTCACTCACGGATGCAAAGTTAGCCCATGAGAAACAGCAATGCAGCCCATCATTCATTCAGAAAGCATCAGGTGAACAGACCCAGAGATCAAATCCCAGTGGGTGTCCCCTCCTCTCCTCTTGCCTCCCCCTCTGGAGTTACACTCTGCTGTTTCCTTGAGCATATTTGTTCTTACAAGGGCAGCAGCCCAACAGGCCCCTGCAGACCATCCCCAAGGGATGTGATTTCACAGATCTGCCCAGATGTGCACACAGCAGTACATGTGATCCCATCCCGTGATCCGATGGGATCAGGGAGGAGAAAGCAAGTGGAGCTGGGAGAGGATCTGGACAAGAGCAAACCTCAGCCCTGGGCCCTTCTCTCTGCTGTTCTCTCTCTGTTGCCCTGAGCTTTCTGTGGGTGCTGCACAACTTTGGGTTCATGTTTGTCATGACATTCTCTGCATCCTCTCAGAAGGCACAAAGACTGAAGGCTGAGTGTCCTCTGCAACCTCAAACCTCACAAAAGTCAGGTTTTTGTGTTTATCTTCGTTTCTTATATCACTGCAAAGATGCTATTTTACTTTAGCATCCTGCTGAACATGGCCTTCATTTCTTTGTGCTGCTTATCTCCAGATGGAAACAGCTAAGGAAGGCAGCTGAAAACACAGAAAAAGCACTGTGCTTTCACTCCCACTTTAAAAACATTCTAAAACTAGCAAACTTGCAGAAAAGCAAAATCTATGTATTGAAACCTAAAATTAAATTAGGTTAATTTAAATTAATTAAATTAGCTGCTAAAAATAGCTTGTCAAATATATTCTGGTGTGGCTATAGTTCTCAAGAACTACTTCCAAAATAAGATCAGTTTAGCACACTGAAGAAATGCACCTCCTGTACCTAGACAAGATACTTGTTAGGGCTAACAGTGAGAACATCTGCAAGTGTGTGCACAGCAAGAGTGGAGCCATGGTATGGTGGAGTTTCCTTGGTGATCCCCTGCAAGGAAACCCCCCCCACACTCTGAGCCTCCTGGGCACTCCAACACAAATCCTGGGAGGTTTTGGGGTACATTTAAATCCATTTTTATCAGAAGATGTAAATTTCCAACTGTACCTACCTTTCCATAAGTCTCATTAATGATTATATGAACAAATATGGAAGCTTCTGTCAGTCCTTCCAGATACACGTGGCGATAGCCTGGGGAAACAAATGGAGAGATTTCCACACAAACCACCACCAAGAGCCAGCAGTTTGCATTTTATGCCCAGCTGGTAATGACTGTCTATAAAAGTGATGTATACACAGGAAGCCACCTGGTGTCCCTAGTAAACTTCTCTGGTGTCCTCAGGTTTTCTGAGCCCCAAGTTTGCATCACAAATTGCATCCAAGTCATAAAAAACACAGCAGCAATGATTTCCAAAAGCACACACAACCAACTCCTTTGAGGAACAGTGCATAAAGCACTCTAAGAGAACAGAAGAGTTGTCCAAGCTTCACAAGAGATGAACATTTATGAAATCTATCATCCCACGCTGGTAATGTCCTCCTTGGGTCTGAGGGTGGATTTCCACACCCAGGAGAGCCCTGGGGAACAGGGGGACTCACCAGGCACGAGGCTGCTGAAGGCCACAGTTCTCTGCCCCACAAAGTCTCTCCCGATGGGGTCGTGGTCCCAGACAAGGAACCGCACCAGGGCAATTTCGGGCATGTGGATGGTGAAGGTGAGGGTCTCCTCCCACACAGGATTGAACCCTGCAGGACAAACAGGTCCACAGCAAGAGCTTGCCTCAGCTCCCAAGAGGCACAGGACACCAGCAGCAGCAGCAGCAAAATGACAGTTCCACCATGGCAGTCATTAAATGTGACCTATCTGCCTCTGGGATTGCTTTAAAACAAAATGGGTCTGCCTGGGAGCTGGCAGGGACACCCAGGCAAGCACTGAGATAGAGGCAGATACAGACACAGAGAGATTTGGAACTTCTGCATAAAGGAGATTTAAGAACAATTGGATTAAAAGACAATGTGGGGAGCAACTCCTGCCCTTCACCTCTAACTTGTCTGTCTCCACACCAGAAATTCTGTCTGGGATGCAGAAATGATTTGTTAAAATACAATCATTTGATTTCATCAGATAAGATGCTTTGCAATTAAGAAAGCACTTACAGATACCGATTAATTTATAATTATTTAATATTTTACTCTAAGAAAAAGAAATCACTTCGATTATCTTACCATTGTCATCCACCACTCTGGTCTGATCTTTACAGCAGTCAACAGGTAATCCAATAATCTCCACCTCAACAAAGGGATCTATTATCTGTTTTTCAAAAACACAGTATTTTAAAAGCAAGCCAGTCATACAAATGAAGGTGAAGTTTTTAAAAAATTAATGGAGAGAGCTGATTTAAATTCATATGAGAATTCAAACCCCTTTGACTGACAGGAACTTTCAAGCAGCACTATCATGGGAATTAGTTCTGTGAAGTCCATGTTGATGTATGCTTTGCATCAAGAGCTATGGACAGCTGTGACTAATTTTCATAAAAGTAACCATTTAAAATACAAAACAAATCAGTTCCATCACGAGTAGGATACAGGCTGGGGGAAGTGTAGTATTTAGTCACCAAAAGCTTGGCAGTATCTGAAATTTACTGGTATATTTGAATAAGGAGAAGGTTTGAGTCACACACTGCCATGTCACTGCAGGAGCTGCCCTGGAAGCATCTGCTGAGACCAGAGCACCTCACCTCTCCTCTGTCCCCCAGCATCGAGTCAGGAGGCTTGGGGAGCTGCTGCCCACTGATGATCTTCAGAATAAGCTGCTTCTTAGGACTGGCAGGAAGTGGATCAGCAGAGAAGGGGTTGAATGTGCCTGAAAGATGGCAAAAGTGAGAGTGGAAGGAAGAAGATACACATAATAAATACCACCCCCAAGACACATACAGAGATATAAATCTGGTCAGAAATGAGAAACTATGAGTATGGAGCAGCTGCTCAGTCATTTTAAAATTCTCCTCCTCTTTTTTACAACCTTTTCTGAGTGGAGCAGCCCTTGTTTATGTGATTCCAAGGCAGAGCTGGACCAAGCCCTGGATACCTGCTCCTGGGCTACTGCAGAGCTTGTTCTACTTTCCTGCAGCTGGTCATCCTAGGACCCCTTTTTCTTCTTTTAAACATATGTTAATAAGGCAAAGACATACATATATATACATACATATATATATAATCACAGTAATAGATTGCACGCTGGTACAAGTCTAGGAGCTGTGAGTGCGTGGAAATACAAAATAATCTCCATTTGTTTGCACTTCCCTTTCTTGTGCCTTTGCTGTGAAGGACCCTTTGTGAAAGGCCTGACAGCTACATTGGAACCTTACCTTTGCACATCTGCTGAGGTTTGAGGACATAACCACAGTTGCCATTTACCCTGAATTTTGCTTCGTTTAACTGCATCACACGTCCCTCAGACTGGTAGTTTAGGGCCACTGAAAGAGGGAAGTCAGGTGTGTCATCAATAAAGACAATATTACTTGGCACACACACACACCAAAAGGGAAGAAGTCTTTCATGCAGCTCCTACCTAACTGGCAGCCCACATTCCAGTAAGGAACGGGGTTGAAGTTGCTGGAGTCGATCCGATAGGCTGAGGGATAGACCCTGGTCAGCTGCCTCTGGTTGTACAGCATGAACTGCTCGGCCTTCTGCTGCACTGCCTGGTGGGCTCTGGTCTCACTGAAGGACAGCACGTTCCCCGTGGAGCCTGTGTGCCACAGTACAACCAACAGACAGGTGACAAACAATCCCAGGGCACGGGGCCTGAGCCCAGACCTCATCACCTGGCTATTAATCAAGGGCAACGTGAGATTTAGTCCAGTGTTACAGGACAGATTGTTTTATCTCACACAAAGCATACACCCTGGGTAACTGAAGGGCACCAGCTCCCCCTTCCAGGAGGGTCTGTTGTTCTCCCCACAAGTCTGCAGACTTGAAAGGAAAAGCCAAGCAAGAGCTCCAGCTAAGGAGCCCCCAGCTCAAGAGCTCCTGCTGGGGCCTTTCCTCCTGCAGACCCCCAGACGTGGCAGCTCTGGGGAGCCAACAGCAAAATCCTCTGCTGGCAGCAGGGACAGAGGAGTCCCTGCCAGGGAGGGAGGACTCTGGCTTAGCCCTGTGTCACACTAACCCACACTAGCAGCACTCAGCCCCCTCCCCTCACCAGTGACAAGGGACATGCCAGCCCAGTGCCAGCCCATACCATCATCCACGATGTCCTGGGCTGCCACGGAGTTGGTGTACACCACCAGGTCAGACAGGGCCCGGCACAGCTTCACTGTCTTCCTGCGGCGGGCAAGCCTGAGGGGTTAAAGCAAACAAAAAGGGGTGCTTGCAGCATTGAAGGTGTATTTCAATCCCCCTTTCTGTTCTTTTCAATCCCCCCTTTCTGTTCTTTTCAATCCCCCCTTCTGTTCTTTTCAATCCCCCCTTCTGTTCTTTTCAATCCCCCCTTCTGTTCTTTTCAACAAGAAGGAAATGAAGAATTGTGAGCAGGGAACCCTGTGTGGCAAACCTCCTTGGAGAGCATTCTGGGATGACTGCTCCCCTCTATTTCCACAGCCCATCCACACAAACAAAGTTTTTCATTTAAAACACAATAAATAGCTGCACCATGGCTGTTGTAGACAAAACCAAGGAGCATTCCAGTGACAGCAGACACATTCTCAGTGGCACTTTTTTGATTGCTCTTTCTTTCTGTTCTCAGATGCAATAAAGCTGGCCTGGGCTGTGATGCACCTTCTGTAACGTGCACAGTTTGCTCTGAGCACTGTTTGCAGAGGGTGAAGTAGGGCCCCTTTCCACCAGCAGTGGTGCTGTCACACTTCCCTGCAGTTTCAGGGTAATTGCTGCTTGCAGCCTGTGACAGGTGACACAGCCAAAACACTGGGCTCACAGCAAAGCCACCCTGACAGCTGTCCCGTGTGACACACTGCTTGTGACACAAACACACACACACACAACCTGCTCCACGCACAGCCTCACACGCTGATGGCACTGAACAGCCCTGCCTTTACCTGAGGGTTCCCAGCTCATCTGTGGAGTTCCCAGCTCACCTGAGGGTTCCCAGCACACCTGAGGGTTCCCAGCCCACCTGAGGGGTCCCAGCTCACCTGAGGGGTCCCAGCTCACCTGAGGGTTCCCAGCCCACCTGAGGGGTTCCCAGCTCACCTGAGGGTTCCCAGCACACCTGAGGGGTTCCCAGCTCACCTGAGGAGTTCCCAGCTCACCTGAGGGTTCCCAGCTCATCTGTGGAGTTCCCAGCCCACCTGAGTAGCTCCCAGCACACCTGAGGGGTTCCCAGCCCACCTGAGGGTTCCCAGCTCACCTATGGGGCTGCCCTGGCTCCTTGCCAGGAGGGTGCTGCTGCTCCTCGTCGTCCGAGGCCCCGTGGGCTCTGGCTGCTGCCTTTGCAGCTTTCTGTGGGGAAAGAGCCAGCAGGGTCAGGCACTGGGGGCTGGGGCAGGAGGGTGAGCTGGCCTTTGCAGCTCCAGGGACAGAGGTGACACCCCTGGGGCTGCTGTGGAGAAGGAAAGGCAGCACAGAGCACACTGCACCCCAGGGCAGGGACTCCAGCTGTGGCCATGAGCAGCTCTGTGTGCTGGGCAGCCCTCAGGGTGTTATTTCTGTGTGACAAGGGACATGCCAGCCCTGTGCCACACTAACAGCATAATGCCCAGCCCTCAGGGTGTTATTTCTGTGTGCTGCCAGCCCAGCCAGCCCTCAGGGCATTATTTGTGTGTGCTGGGCAGCCCTCAGGGTGTTATTTCTGCCAAGGGTCTGTCCAGCACAGGCTGCTCTGTGCTCTGTGCCTGCCCTGCTCCCTCCCAACACCAGAGGACAACACTGCTCCCCTGGCTCCAGGGCACTGCTCCTGCTGAAATCCCAGTGCTTTGTGCCATATTTAACCAACAGCAACACACAGCAGGCTCTAAATATACAGAGCACTGCTTGTGCCCACTTGGGCTTCCCCCCAGTTCAGAAAATGAAACATTCATTAGTGAAAGTGGGAACAGAGTCTGGGCAAAATGTTCAAACATCATCTTCCTGCTCCATTTTGAGCCGCATACAAATATTCAAGTGATTCTAAATTATTACACTATAAAGAAAATGGCTATGATAAAAAAGATTAAAACCTCAAAATCCCCCTTTTTCCTAAGCACCTATAATTTAACAGTTTCTGATTTCAACATTACCTCTTTTGTAATGCTAAACACAACTTCGAGTGAGTTATTTAATCCCCTTCTCATCAAGAGGTAATTAATATAACTGAGAGCTCCTTATCCTTTTGCATATGGCTCACTGAGCACAGATTTCTTTCCTCTTGTCATACACCACATTGGACATAATTTAGTTTGCTGTGTTTGGTGCTGACATGAAGCTATATTGGAAATCATTTGCATGGTTCACTTTGCAGTCTGAAGGCCTGCACTGAGCATGTTCCATGCAGTTAACTTTCGGGAATTGCCAGCTTTAGTGTCTTTGTACCTCCCCTGGTAGTTTTTAAAGAGTTTATTCATTTGGCACAAGAGCTGGCTGAAAATGTCATGTGTCAATATTGTTGGGTGGATAATTCTGTATCTGCAAAAATATCAATAGTAACCAGTCTTCCCAGGCATCCCTTCAGCTGGAAAGGCATCAGGGGGCAGTTACAGGATGTCTCTGTTGCCTCAGACTACAATACAATCACTGTTTAAAAAAAGAAATCTATATATCCCCTTATTATTTTTCAGCAGAGATGAAATGAACAGGCTTTCCAACCTGCTCCATCCATTAGGATAACTAGCTGAAGTAATTAAATTATTGACAGACTTTCCAGCCCTCAGCAGAACCAGCAGATTCCAGTGGCTGATGTTTGCCTGTGACATCTCACTGCCAGCATTTCTGTGGCCAGCAGCAAGCACAGGATGCCAGGGCAGTGCCACTCTCAGGGACCACAGGTACCTGGAGCTCTGAGCACACCCTGAGAGGGGAACGTGCACTGAGCTAAAGGTGCTGAAGGGAACACGAGCACTTTTAACTGATGCAAGCTTGGAATTGAAGAGTAAATATGAGTCCTGGTACTGTCTGCTTAGGGAATTTTTGATGGCTCCTAGCTGGCCTCAGGGCAGATGGACTGGTGGCTGATTAAGTTCTTTGAAATGTCTTTTAATCATAAAAACCTGCTGAGATTCTCATCCCAAAGCTCGGTGCAGCCCTCACCATGGATAGCAGAAACCAGGAACAGCAGAGCATGGCAGGCTGGGGCAGAGGGGCTGCTGGTGGCACAGGGACTGGGCTGCAGACCTGCCTCTCTGCTCAGTCACCCACTGCAGCTCTCAGTGACTCCAGCAGGAAGGAAGCTGGCAGCTGCAGCAGCTCAGGTTCAGGCTGTAAATCCAAGGCTCAGGGCACCGTGGGAGTGTGGGAACAGGGGAGGCAGATGACAGGAGCACATTTGTCAGGATATGGGAACGGGAGGAAAGGTGGGCACTGCTCCTTGTGGGGGCTGCTCTGTGCCCAGCTGTGAAATGAGAGCTCTCAGCTCCTGCCTGGGCCAGTGGAGACACCACTGAGGAGCAGCAGAGCAGGCTGCAGCTGCACAAACACAACCAGGACGTGAAAACCAGGAGCAGATCAGGAAGAACAGAGAGCTGGAGCCCAGAGGCAGCACTCACACAGCAGCCCCTGGAAGCAGGGACAGCCCCAGCACAGCCCTGCCCAGGGTGGGGCACAGCAAAACTGGGCCCTGAATGAACCAGGCACCGTCAGCTCTGTGGAAAACAAGATATGCCAAGGCATTTGTGCTGCTCTGCTGCTGCTGCAAGTTTGATCAGAAAATCAGCAATTCCACAGCATGAGTAAAGATGATCTTTTAGCCACAGGAGAAGTTTTTGTTCATCTTAAAGGTTCTCAATCTTCTGAACAGAATTAAGACATGAAGTGTAATCAATCACACAGGCTCCCTCCTCACTGCCCACCAGGCCTGTCTGAGCAGCAAACATTGCCAGGGTCTCTGGAATGCTGCCAGTCCTAGAACAGCACCCTCAGCTCTCATTTATTTCACTCACCTTGTGTTTACCAAAGTTGCCCATTAATGATCGACCGTGAGACTTTTTTCCACCTTCTTTTGTGTCCAGGTTCTGTGCAGAAAAAATGCAATAAAAAGTGTAACTAAATACCTTCAAAAATGTCTTTAAAGAGTCTGCTACAGTCTCCAAAAGGCAGCATTTCAACCTCATACAAGTTCTTGTATGTCACCCTGCTTCACTATTAGGAAAGTAAAATTATTGCAAATGAGACAAAGTGAGTTAAAGTCTGATCTGTGAACAAACTGAAATCCAAATTCTCATTGCAGGACTTTCCTAATTTCTTTGTACAATTGATAGTTTAGAATCCTCTAACTGTAAAGAAAAATAGTAACACTAGCATTCAAGACAACAACAAACCATGCAGAAAAAGCAGTCTAGCAAAACCAGGCAAGAAACAACAAACCAAGACGTCTGAGTGTTCTTGAAAGCAGCCACAAAGGGAAAAGGGAGAGGAGAAAGAATCTCCTAGCAGATAAATGTGGACTTTTCATAGGCAGCCTGCAGGCTGAGTTCCACATTCCCAGCCATGCCCCCAGACATCAGCTGGATAACTCCTGGCAGCATCTCGCTTCTTCTGTCAGGAACACACAGCCCTTCATCTTCTGAAGAGCAAAACAAAACTGAAGAATATTCCCCCAGCATTTCAGCTGGGTGAGTATTTCAGTGCTGTGAACTCCAGCTATTCCCTGTTCATTGCTGAGCTGGAATCACTTTGGGCTTTCATGATGATGAGGGCACTGGGGGCCCAGCAAAATCAATAACCTCTGTTCAGAGATTTGCTCAGAGCTCAGGCTGGAAGTCTCTGTAACATGTAAAAAGAATCTTGAGCAGATTTTTACTTCTTTCAATACCAATTACTCAGGAAAGCTCAAAGGCAGATTGGTAATGAAGGAAAATAAATGACCAGTAAAAAAACCAGGAAAATATCCCAACTGCTCCCTTTCTGATTCATCAATTACACAGAAACTCCCAGGAAAGAGCTCTGTGACTCTGGTTCCAGAGCAGGCACATCTCCACAGAAAATTCACTCTGTATTTAATGTCCCTGGAGTTTGCATCCAGTTCCTCAGTTCCTGGCTCTGTCATCTGAACCAGTCTGCAACACATTGCACTGTGCAGTCCTCAGAGGGCTGTGAAGGGAGAGCCCACATACCTGCTTCAGGTTCACATTGAAACTCTGGTGAGTTGCCTTCAGCAGGGCTCTCACAGTGAAGCTGTCAGGATCCTCTTTGTCCCTGATCTGGGATTCTTTTAGCAGAGATTCCAGTTTTGTTCGGATAAAAGATTCCACCTGGTGCTGAGTTGCACCATTGCTCTGAAAGACACCAGGAAACCCAGTTCAGGTAGGTGCTGATGTCCATCCCATTACACACTGAGGTCACACAGCACTCCCATTTCCTTCCCTCTGCAAGAAAAGACTCCTTGCATAATCCTGCCTGATTCTGCCCTTCCTACCTGTGGCTTTCACTGCCATTTCCCTTCTCCTTTCCCCCTCAGTCCTCCCAACTCAGCTCAGTCCCCCTGCAGATCCCCCAGGACCTCTCTGCCTCACAGCTGTCTCAAGCCCCATCCTCTTTCTCAGAAGAGCACGAATTCCCAGCTAATGCACTTACAGACACCCTGGGCATTAAATTCCTGCTCCAAAGAGTTAAAAAAGGAAGAGATTCCTGTTAACAGTCATCCAGACTATACAGACTCAAACCAGTCTCTTACATAAGGCACTTAAAATAAAAATCAATCCTATAGAACAGCATGAACCTGACACAGGAATTAAAAACTTAGGAATGAAGAACTCTGCTAGCAACTGTAAGTAGGACACGGAGTGTGCCTGTAAGAAATGCAGAGCTGTCACACTCTGGGAACTGACTGTGTGCACCTACAAAGCAGGGCTTTAACTTGCAGTCGTCCTCAATTTCATCAGCACTGTCCTCTTCTGAAACTTCTCCTTCCTCAGCATCTGCTCCGAGGCTGCAGGGCAACTTCTTACCCTGAAATGAGGAAAAAAATCACGCCCAATAAATGTGGTCAGTGTTAGTTAGTGCACCCAGTCTGCTCCTCTTGCTTTACCATCTGCTCCTAAATAAATCACCTACTAAACTTGTGTGATATTACTTCTGTGCCCAGAAATGTTCTCAGCCTACCTGCCTCATCAGTGGGAGACAGGAGTGACACTCAGATTTCTGCAGAAATGCACAGGATTGATTTTTAGGTTGCATTTTGAAATTAATAATGCTGCTGCTAATGAGTGGATCAAATTCACCTCATGCTGGTACCTTTACACTGGCTTAAATCCCAGAGTGTTATTAGAGTTACTCTTTATAAACACTTACAGGATGAAAATCATGCCATTATTTGAAATTGTTGGGCTAGTGAATCAATACTGCCTTTCAAAGGAAATGTATAAAAAGAGCAAAAACAATAGCAAAAAGAGGAGAAGCTGGCTTACTTCTCAACAAGGTACTGATTCCCAAATCTGATTTCATCTTTTCCAATAGAGTTGCTTATATTGAGCAGGGGATGGGAGTGGGGCTTTGTGCAGGGATCCTGCGATGCTTGAGATAGAATTTCTCGTTCTGAAAACAGCTCAGCTCCACAGCAGTCTGCACCCACAGGGCTCCAGCAGTGAGAGCTGGAGGATCACACTGAAGTTACAACCTCAGATGTGCTGAAAAGCCAGCTCAGAAGTTCAGGTCAGAACCCAGAGCACCCAGCCTCTCCAGCCTTTAGTGCAGTGCCATGAGATTTCTCACAGGAGTGACATTCCACACCATTTCCTGTGGATCCCTCCAACACCAGCCCCAAGTGTTTGCACAGCTCATTAACCAGCAGCCACCCCAGAAAACTGATGCAGTGAGATGCAAAATCACGCCTGAGCACTCCAAGGGCTCCTAATCCAGGGTCAGCTCTGTACTGTGCACTGCAGCATGCTCAAACTAAGACCAGACTGAAAATGGGAATCCCTGCAGCCAGACTGATACCAAGGACAGAGGGAAAGCCAGAGTATCCTGAGAGCTCCCTCAGCAGTGTGAATTTACCCCCCTGTGTCCGGGTAAATTAGACAATCTAATAGGGCAGAAGCTATTAATCATCCTCCCAAAGGTCTGCCTTGTGCTTCTTCCCTGTTCTACCCATGCTGGCCTTTGGGATCCCTTTGGAATCCCAGAGCAAACACATGTGGAGTGAGACTCACACAATTAATCCTGCACAGAGCACCAGCTCCAGGGCTCTGGGGCCTCCTGAGCTGCTCTTCTGCCATAACCACGGCAGGTGAACCATGAACACAATTCCATCCCATGGACCACAGCTCTGAGCTGGGTGAGGGAAGGGCAGGAAATCTCCACTTTCTACCACTCCAAAGTACTTTGTCCAAGGAAGGACTGTCAGATCGTGTTTAGTTGCTAAAGGGATATGAACTGGTCCTCCAAAGAAAACCTACAACAAACATCACAAGCTGACTTCTGTTGCTCTCTGAACATGCCCAGCAGCAAGTTACCTTCACGAGGATTTTCCCTTTTAAATCCTGAGGGCTGGGAAGCTGTCTGGGATCTCCAGTGCTCACAGATGACAAGTCCAGTTTGTCACCAAATATCTCCTTCAGGTACTGGGCGATCTTCTTTTGCTGCTGAATGCTGCAGTGGTTTTCAATGGACAGGATCACTGGAAACCTGGAACAAAGCCCCAGACACTCACAGCTGTGTGTGGAGAGACAACAGCTGCACTCTTACCACCCCACCTGTGAATGTAACAGCTGAGTTCTTCCACAAATTCACCCCACTGTTTTCTAACACTTGGCAGCCCCAGGGTTCTCTGACAAAGAACCCCACACCAAATAATTAAAACCACCTCCTTTAGTTTTGAAAGTACCACCTTGTATTTCTCATCAATAACACCAAATTTTTGGGCTTGGATTTTTTTTTTCCCCACACATCCATTGTTGGGTGCTTTTTATTTTTTTAAATAAAGAAAAGGAAGTATTATTCTCTTTGAACTACTCCAAATTCTCTACACCCACTCATGATTTGAGACTACTGTATGTGTGTATATATATATATAGATAGATAGATATAGATATAGATATATATAATTAAAGTCCACGGTTTTCATGATAAACTGTTATAAAGCACCATGGTAAATGAAACAGATTCAGAACACTATCCCACACCTCAGTACTTCCTCACAATACACATGACAGCTTTCCAATTTTCCTGCTGAAATAAAGTATTTTCCGTAGGTAGAGAACATCACAGTATTGATTTTTCTGGAGCTGTGGCCTGTGGATGTGAGTGGGAAATTCTATTGAAAGATAATCAGCAGTGTCAGACTGTCCAATGCCTTACTGAGTTTAAGAGCACAAAAGGCTGAACTTAGGCAGAATTGTCTCCCTCAGTTGATGGGAAGAGCTTGTGCAGCTGAACAATAAACACAACATGGGCAATAAACAGGGGAACAGAATCAACCCTGGTGTGTTTAAAGGAATATTTGCACTTCCTGGGCTTGATGGTTGCTCTCCATGTGGGATTAACTCCAGAAAACAGGTGTAGCTTCAAACCTGGCTCCACACTCACTCGTTTTTGATGAAGGCGTATTTATTGATGGTTTCTGCCACATCCCGGAAGAGGATTTTGGAAGTCAGGGTGTAGCCATGGTGCACCACTGGCTCCCCATCTGGGCCATCCCAGCAATCCACTGTTAAGAGCAGAAAAGCCACACATTAGGAGATGCCCCCAATCTCATCCATTCCTGTGCTCCTGCTGCCAGCAGAGCTCACCTGCTCAGCCCTGCAGGGCCAACAAGGCTCCCTCCACCTCTTGCCACCTCTCACTCCATCTCCTCTGCCCTGCCAGCTGAGCTCAGACTAACAGGACAATCTTTTCCTAGGTCAGTGAGAATTCTGCATCCTAGAACTGTTTTTTCCCCTTGTATTAATTTGAGGTTTTTTTCCTCATATATAAAACTACAGAGGTGTCATAGGTCAAGTAATGTTTACAGCTACCTTGGGAAAGCAGTTTTTGCTTCTGAAGACGAACTGTTTTAAAAGAATTTATCTTTTCCCACTCCCAATTCAACTTGCAGCTTTGTAACTGGCTGTATGAAGTGTAGCATCAAATCCAGCACGTGTAGAATGGACCAGCATAAGAATGCTTTCCCTAATGAATGCCTGTATCCTGAATTTATACCAAACTTGTCAGCGCTGCTGCCTCTAGAGGCAGTTAAACTTCCCAAGGAGACAGCTGCAGAGCTATTCCCTGGGCTCTGAAGTGGCTGCAATAGCTCTGAGGTCAAGCAAAATAACACTGCTGAGTGTTCTTGGGAGCTGTTCTGCAGAAGGCAATCACCCCGTTTTCTCAGGTTCATTTTCTCTAATTAATTTTTAAATAGAGATTAACAATATTTTTTTTCTAGATGACCTTTTGTAATTCTAGTCATAAAAATTTAATACCGAGTCTAACTTTGTCAAAAGACTTTATTTATTTCTGGAAAAGAAAAACCCTAATACTAATATAAAAACACTAATGTTTTGTTATCATTTAAATCATGCAGAGCTTAAACAAGAATCCAACGTGATCTCCACGTTGCCCCATGGCAGGGGGGTGGAACTGGACGATCTTTAGAACCCCCCTTCCAACCCCAGGTACTCTGGTGCCTGTGACGCTTGCCCGAGGCGATCATTCCCAACAGAAAAACCCACTCACTGCGGAGTGGTCAGAAAGCGCTGCAGGGCCTGGGCCAGCCCAGCAGTGTGGCACTGACCCTGTGCCCGTGCAGCCTCCGGTGCAGCCCCCAGTGCAGCCCCCAGTGCAGCCCCAATGCAGGCCACGTGCATCCCCGGTGCAGCCCCAATGCAGCCCCAGTGCAGGCCCCGTGCAGCCCCGGTGCAGCCCCAATGCAAGCCACATGCAGCCCCGGTGCAGCCCCAATGCAGCCCCGGTGCAGCCCCCAGTGCAGCCCCAATGCAAGCCACATGCATCCCCGGTGCAGCCCCAGTGCAGCCCCCAGTGCAGTCCTGGTGCAGCCCCAATGCAGGCCACGTGCATCCCCGGTGCAGCCCCAATGCAGCCCCAGTGCAGGCCCTGTGTAGTCCCCAGTGCAGCCCCAATGCAGCCCCGGCGCAGCGCAGCCCACCTTCGACGCAGCGGCAGCCGGCCTGCAGCACGCGTGCGTACATCTCGGCCCGTGACTGCGAGAGCAGCTGGTCCCCGCTCAGGTAGGTGTTGTGGGAGGAGGCGATGAAGTAGTGGCACAGGGGCTGCTCCATGTCCTGGTGCACCTGGCGGTGCAGAGGGTTGGACACCTCGCACGCCGGGCTGCGCATGAAGCTGGTGAAGCCTGGGGGCAGAGGGACACGTCAGGGCAGGGAGGACTCTCTGAGCTCCCCCAAAGCTGAGGATCTGACAGGGCCTGTGGATGCTGGGCACAGCAAGGCAGGCCAGCTCAGAAGCAAACACCTTGTTTTTCACAGAGCTCCTTGCTGGCACCCCTGTGCTGGGAATGGCAGTGCCCTGAGCATGGATGAGGCAGCAGCCACCCCAAGCAGATCCATGGATCAGCAGCCAAGTCACTGACCCAGCCATCTGCACTTCATTTTTTCTTTTTCCTGCAAGTTTATTCAAGAAGATGGCACTTGATTTATTACCCTCTAAATGAGAACTGCACTGAACAGAGAGAAGTTTTAAAAATATCTCCTTTCAGAATGAAACATGTAAAATATCTGCAAAGGACAGTGCAAACGATACCAGCCCTGGAAGCAGCTCAGAGATAAAAGCAGCTGCAGCAGCAGGTTAAGAGGAGCAGAAATGCTGGCAGAAATATTGTTCAAGTGTCACAGCTTGTTTGTTTTACCTTCCTCATTTCAGTTGGAGTGCAGTGCCCTGGGTCACATCAAAAGATTGTTGAAGGGAGGCCATACCCAGGATTTAAATACCGTGTGCAGGAAGAGTCCTGCTTCCCCCCTCCCCAAATCACCATGTACATTATGCTGCTCCACAGAAGCTTCCTTCTGGGCAAAGGAACACACCATGGCGTTTAATCTATTTCATCCCAGCTCTGAGGCTGATTTGATACTAAGTTGGATTCTGAATAAACATACAATTTAAAATTGCTTTCACAAACAATGGGAATCGTTATTAAAAACCCAATGAAAATGCAACTATCTGTACTTTATTTCACAGAGGCATAAAGGAAAAGATTGTGCAGGATCCCAGATCCCCAGAGCCAAGGCAGAGAGAACACTTGGCTTTCATCACCTTGCTGGGAGCAGGCTATAGATAAACTGCACTGTAGAGTTTGTGTTTGTCTTACAAACACAGTGAGCAATAAATCCCCACAGCCTCAGGCATCCCTCCCCACTCCTGGGCATGGCTGTGATGGATGGCAGGAGAGCTGCTGCCTCCCCACACCTACTCACATCTCCCCCCTGGCTCACAAAATGCACCCACGCTCTGGAGTGCAGATCCAGGGACCTTGTGCCACAGGCAAACAGCAAAAGCCTCACCAAAACACCACCAAAGCACTTCCACACCTCTGCAGTACAGCAAGACAAAACTCACTCTGGAATCAAAACTTTTACCTTCAATCCCAAGAACATTTTGCTTCTTGTTTTCTTCTGACACTTCAAACTTCTGTATGATGTCCAGACAATATTCTGGTGTCACATTATTCATCTGCACAAAAACAACAGTGGAGGTACACTTATTTTTAATGTCACCAGCATGTGAAAATCTACTTAACTTGGAGAAGACAAGAGTGAGAGGTAGCCATCAATTAAAACCCAGGTCATTTTAGTCTCAAGATTAAAATTAGCTGTTTAGCAGCCTTAATAATTGTACTGGCCAATACTGCTGAAATGAGAGCTATGACTTTATATTCTTTAATATAATCTTCTTAGACATGCAAAAAGATTTGGCAGGCTTGGATTTCATTTTCATGCATTTTCCACTCCTATGATTTCATTACTTCCAAGGGAGTTCACTGTAATACACAGGCTAGGAGAAAAATAATTAAATTCTGAAATGAAAAACAGCGGCTTTTCTGAAACAAATAGGATTTTTGTCAACAGCTTCAGCTAGCCCACAGCTGAGGTTCTAACTGATTTGTGGGGCACTTACAAGTAGACACTTATACTTCCCTCAGAACCAAGGGAAAGAAGTAGCTCCCATCACTCATCTCATCTCTCCTCACTGCCTTGAGTTGTAGAGAACCAAGGGGAGAACAAGGACTGGGTGGATTTCATTTCTCCACTGCCAACATCACAGGAAGACACTCAAAGCTCTGGCACTTGTGCCATCAACCCTGTTCACTGTACTGTCCCAGCTAAGCCAACCATCCTAAGATGCTGCAGGAATTACACAGGATAATAGAAAAACGAACAATTCAGGAGAAAAAATAACTGATTATCCTTGCTCAGGCTGGTGTTTGACTGCAAACACTGCTCAGAGCAGGCCCTGTTCTGGTACAAGCTGGCTCAAATTAACTTTTCCATTATCCTCTATGGCTCCTTGCTGGCCCAGTGTGGGGTTCTCCTGTGCTCTAGGAATGGAAATGTCTAATCTAGTCCAAAGCTGCATCTGCTGGGGAAAATTCCAGTCACTTGTGCTTTTATAGTTGTAGCTTGAGAGGTGATGACTTTGGCCACTCATTTTTTGTTACACTTTAAAATACTCCACTAAAAATAATATGGGGTGTTCTCCTAAGCAGGGAGCTCTATAGAAGAAGCCAGTTTAGCAGGCTAACAAAAACCCCAAGCTGCTTTTGTTCTGTCCTCAGGCTGCAGAATATTTAACATCCTGCCAAATGAGTAGCAGATGGAGCAGAACAGACTGTCCACAGATTACCAAGCATCCAGACAACAGCAAAAGCAAAATGCTGTTTGGGTGAGGGCACTGGGGAGCTGCCTCCTGGGCTGGCAGCACAATCAGCTTCTGGGGCAACACTGCCCTGCCCAAGGGCATTGCTGGCACTGGGAACATTCAGGGGAATCTCCCTGATCTCCCAATGCTGGGCACTGGGAAGGGAACAGGTTTGCTGCTGGAGCAGTGCTGAGCAGAGCAGTTCTGCCCACACAGGGCTCTCAGGAGGGCACACAGAGCACAAAGAGGGTGCAGAGTGCCAGACCTGACAGTCAGCTCGAGCTTTCTGCTGCAGCAGCAGCTCCATCATGTCCTTGAGCACCCCAAAGGCAGCTCCCCACCCCTGCCACGTGCTCCTCTTCCTGCTCCAGGTCCCTGAGCACCCTCTCACACCACTTTCCTGGGCACTTCAAAAATCATCCAATGCAGCTCAAACTCTTTCAAAAAAAAAAAAAAACCATCAAACCTTCAGAACTCTCTTCTGTCACATCTGTGCTTTGCCCTCCACCCCAAGTTTATACTCTCCATAAAATCCTTTCCCTACACTTGAAAGCAAGTACATGGCCATAGACATGGGTGCAGGTATTGCCATACCTTCTGCTCCACCCTCAGAAACTGAGCCAGCTCCTCAGCAGTGAGATGATCCTTCTTGTCACTGTAGCTTAGGAGCAGCAGGTAGAGATCTCGACGCAAGGACATCATCTTGTAAAACACTGAGAATTCTTCAAAGTTCAGGGTTCCTTGGTTCTCATCCGTGTCTGCCTCCTAAGAGGTAACAACACTCAGGTAAACATGCTCAGCACAGGAGAAATCAGGGTATAAAACAGAGCAGGACTTGTGTACACCAACAGAGATGTAATAAATTCTAGTCTGCAAGAGTGTTCAGACACAAATTCTAACAGGCTGAAAAAACTGCAAAATTATATCATCATCTCTGGTGAAACCAGTTACTAAACTAAAGCCACAGATTGCCTATGAAACTCTAATTTCCTTCTTTAATTACAAATTTATTTTCCCCAGAAAGAGGCTCATCCTGGGCTTTATTCTGACCTCTTGCCCTCCTGTATGGTCTGCAGTTATCCTGGACCAAAACACAGCCAGAGGCACAACAGTATCACCCAAGGCTTCCCCAACACCAGTCTGATATCTTAAAACATTCAGGACAATATCAGAGGCTTAAATGCACATTATTTAACCTGCAGCACTCAGCCCCAGCAGAACTCTGCAGAGGGGACAACTCTGCAGCAGCACTGAGACCCCACAGCAAAACATACACCCAGCACCTCCAGTCTTGATTTGCTGTTGCTCCTCAGAGGTAGGAAGAGAAGAAAACAGTACTTAGCACACACTAATACAAGCTTTTTCCTGTGAACATCTGCCTAAGAGGATTGCTGTGGATTTTCAAAACAAAGAATATATTCTGGAGAACGGCTGGCAGGCACTGTGTGGGTCTCCATGCAGAAAAGAACTGCAAACCCCTATGACAGCAAGTCAGCTGAGAGAAGAATTCTCAGCTAAATGGTGTTGAATGGGATTTTTAATCATTTTATATCTATTACATACCTTAAATGATATTTATTGTCTGTGGCAACAAGTACAGCTCAAATTAATCTCTGCAACACTGCCCCACCAGTTTCCAGTCGTTGGGAGTACCTCCAGACTCCAGAGATGTATCTCTAATGGGAATTTTATGCCAGACAAACAAAGCACTTTTGACCACAGAAGATTCTTCAACTTTCCCATGTTTACAGCAAACCAGCTTTGAGCTGGTACTGATTAAGAAAAGTGAAGATGACTTTTTTTGCTCTCCATTATGTCCTTGGCTGATCTTTCCTACAGTAAACACAAGGACTGATGGAAAATGGGAGTTGTTTTCAGAAAACAGAAGTAAAAAATTGATTCTAAATCAATCAAATCTGAATGGCTAAATATGAGGAAGTTGTTAAAGAAAACCTAATTACTTGAATAAAGCCAGTTTCTATCAAATAATTTTCCATAGAGAAAATGAAAAAAAAAATTTCAGTAGCAATAGAGTAACTTCATTATCCATCAATGCCAGTACTGAACAATCCAGTTCACAGAGCTGAAACCAACAATGCAGCAGAAAGAGTAACACTGGTAACTTCTGTGTGCTTGATGTCATTTAAACAAGGTTCTGATGTCTATCTATAAAAGGTAAGACTGAAAAAGCCTGTGAGGTGCTGGGTGTTTATTCCCAAGCTGCAGAGCTGCTCTGGATGTGCCCAGAAATGGACCTTCAGTGGCGCCCTGCTCCCCCAGGCACGGACCTGGAACATCTGCCGGACCTTCCTGCGGGGCAGGCTGACGTTCAGCTTGTGCATCAGCTGGTGGATCTCCTCGATGTTCAGCAGCCCGTCCCCGTTCTTGTCAGCCTCCTCGAAGGTCTGCTTCACCCAGCTGCCAGCGTGTCAAGGACAGGCACACAGGGGATCTCCTCATGGAGAAGGGAGGCAGGGCAGCTCAGGAAAGAATCCTTTTCGCCCCTGCTCTCACTACTAAGCTCAGTCAAATGCTTAAAACCAGAACTGGTTTATGGCAATTGTTCACAGCTCGGGTCACAACAGCAGCCCATCTACACTCCCATTTCTGATGCTCCTCTGGTTTCCCCTCTGAGAACGTGCCCTAAAGGTTTCAGATATAGCTGGGCTTACTCTGGGATCTTCTTCCACCTGTCCCTTCATTCTAGCTGAACTTCACTTCCCAGCCAGCATCTTTCACCCCCTCCTTACACAAACATCCCTCAGCATCCCCTGCTAAGTTCCTGCAGGAGCTGGGAGTGGGGCAGGACCATTCTTTGTGCAGTCTCCCAGCTGCCACACTGGATAAAACAGGACTTGCAGTGATGTTTCACCAGGAGAGAAGATAGAGCAGACAGGAGCAGCTCAGAAAAGTCATGGTTAAATATAGCAAGCTGAGGACAGGTGCAACAGAGCATGCAACACAACCCCAATGGACCTGTGCCTGCTGTGGATCAGAATCAAACATGGGAGATATAAATTAAAAATACCTGAAATATGTTTATTCTCCAGGAGTACCACTGGAGATTTCCATGAGGCAGAAGAACAGACAGGTTACAATTTTAATTAAGATGGCCTTGGGGTTTGGTTTTTGGGGAAGAGTGTTCTTTGTGTACAAAATTTTAGTCATCACTGTTGCAGAAAAAATGTTGTGAAAAACACATGAAGAAAACATTCAGAGGACACGAGGTTCACTTTGGCTACTGGGCTACAACAAACATTTTAAGGAGCTCTAAGGATTTGTGCTCCTGACAAACAATGGAGGCTGGGAAGGACACAGGCATCTGACACAAGAGCAGTAGAGATGGCCAGGAGTTACTGAGATACTGAGATAACTAGAAATAACTGGTCTGCCCCTTCAAAAAGGAATTCATTAACAAAATGCAAGCCTATCCCCTGACTCGCCTGCAGTTTGATCCAGTCCCCAAGGCACAGCCCATGCTTTATCACACACAAGTGTCCATGTCAAACCCATTGCTCAGGTTTCCATTGCAATCAGGGGAAGGCTTTTGGTCACTTAATAGGAGAAAGGACACCCTGTGCTGAAGTGGCTGAAAACCAAGGCAGGAATGGGAAGCAGGAGGAAGGGCAGCTCCTCAAAGGATACTGGTCGTGCGTTCTCTGGCGCTTGGCGAGCGAGTCCTCGTCGCTGATCCCGGCCAGGAGGTACTTGAGCCCCGTGATCCAGGTGCGAGCCTCCTCGGGGTTGGACGTGATCAGGTCCAGGGTCTCCAGGTGGTTGCCATGGTAGATGGTGAAGCAGCAGCTGGGGTCGAAGCTGCCCTCGGCGTGGCGGTGGAAGATCTCCGACTGCCGGCCCTCGCTGACCTTGTAAATGGAGTCGATGACAACTGGGGGGAAAGGGAAACCAAAGGACACGCTGGGACAGCCAGCCAGCCTCCTCCTGCTTCTCACAATTCTGAGCTGTTCAGGCTCAGAGGCATTCAACCTTATTCATGTTACATCTTCACATCCCAAAGCCCGGCTGGACTGAAGGTTTCCTTGCCAGGGCCGTGCCACGTGCCTGCTGCCCCAGAGGCTCCCCAGAACATCACGGGGCTGAGGCTACAGAAAGGGAGCACGGGAGACAGACACCAAGTGTCTCCCATCAGCCCACGAGCCCCTGTGTAGCTCTGTAATTCACATTCTAATACTGAACTGCCCCAGGAATGAGAAGAAGCATGAGGAGTTTACTTTTTGCCTTTTCGCTCTTGCGGGAGGGCCTCCATCGGATGCAGGTCCTGTGCTCGTCCAGGTAGAAGAGACGGACCAGCCCCTTGGTTCCACTCTTCAGCTTCACCATCTGCGTCCCAGACTGCATCACACTCATGCATCTTTCAACTGTGAGGCAGAGCAGAATAAATTCAACTGAACAGCCACCTCATCCACTAATGACATGACTAACGGGCGCCCCAGCATCTGCCAGGCACACACCAGTTCTGACTTGAACCTCAAATGACAGAAGGTGGGCAGTGCTGGGAGACCATTCCTTCTTCACTGCCACCTTCTCCACACAGGAAAATGGAACAGCTCATCTGCCAGAACACCCTCACAACAAAGGAGGCAAAGAAAACTTTAATCTATGTTGAAGGAAAATATTTTATAATTGTTTCAGACTCGTCTTATTTACATTTTTTTCTATTACTACACACAGTGCTGTAATTTTAAACCCCAGCACTTCATGTATTTGGACTGGTGAGATCCTCATTGAAACCCTGCAGTCCTTTGGGCTCAGAAGCCCTGGAGTTTGTCCCTCATGCTGTGACACTGGCAGAGTTGCTCACAGAATGACACAGACACATTCACACCCTCTCCATGCTGCCACCAACCTTCAAACACACACTGGGATGATTTCCTTTTATCCATCCGGATGATAAGGCTTTTTTCCTCCTCTGTGTTTTGACTAAAATAAGCCCATTTCTTCCATTTCATCTCACATCCTCCCTCCTGCAGCCTTCCAAACACAAGGATCAAGATAGCATTTCCTCTTGATCTCAGTATATATCCATGCTCTTAAATTACCTTCTGGTTTTATCCATTCACAGCCTCTTCTCACTTGGTATCACTCCAAATTCATCTCCCTGGGTGATTTGTTTACACTCTGGCTGGCTCCCAAATAAACTCTCTGGGTCTGTCTTTATTTCTTATCACCCTGCCTCTCTCCAGCACTTCTCTCTCCAGTGCTCCTCAGTGTCACAGCAAAGGCTAACCCACGCTCCCACTGCTCTCTGCCAGAGCTGGGATTTATTTGTTCTCCCAGCTCCCAACAGCTCTGACACACTCACAGGCAGTCAGAGCAGCACTGAGACCTTGGGCAAACCAGGGAGGAACAGCCCTTGGCACTGCAATAACCTCCCCTGGCTCACCCACTCACCAGGAGCTGGCAAGGCAAACCCCACACGGAATAAACCCCATCAGAAGGAGTCTTTTTCCTGAGTTCTCCTTCTTGGAGGAAGGAGGGGACTGAGGTTGAGCTGAACAGAACCAAACTCTTCTGAAAGCATCACATGAGTGCAATGAATGTGTCCTTTATTATGGCCATAAATAATGGCACCCTCTGGATCAGCACACACACTGAATAGGTGACTTTGGAAGGGCTTTAAGATAAACCACAAATGTGACACAAATCAAGCCAGAAGAAGATGTTAGACCATATCCATATGTTGGCTGGGGCAGCATTAACTTGGATCTATCTGAAGATGCACAAAGCACCAGGAAGACAAACATTTACACCACGAAGGGATGGAAAACTCAGAACCTGAGAGAAGAAAGATGAACTGAAGCAAAAATATTCTCTAAAACTCCCAATGTACATCCCCCCAGGAATGCCTTTTCCTGGCAGACCCAGCCTTTCCCTGTGGAACTGAGTTTAGATCAGGTTTGCCTTGGATTCCTACCAAGACAAACATGACTTGTCCCAGCACAGAAATGAGGTCCTCTCTGTGGGTGTGGATACACAAACGTGCCCTGCTCCATCAGCCTGGCACACACACCACAAGCACCTTTTGATTTCACTAATAGAGAGATCACTTCCAGTAGAGCTTTAGCTCAGTAAGAGGTTTAGCAACAAGCTACTCAACACAGAAAATCTCCTTCTTTGCACCTAAAGCTAGCAGTGACTGGAGAAAGTCTTACAAAAAGAACTAATTCTCAAATAAGTCTCTATTAGCACCAGCTCAGTTGTCAGAGAAAAAAATCCCAGCCCAGTTTCACTGATGCCATTGAGGACAGCCAGCAAAAGGCAGAAGGGAGAAGATCACATTTATTCAATAGAAGAAAAGCAGAGAATGGGCCACAGAGGTAACTGCAGCCAACCAAACTGTGGGGAGAAATAAAAACCATAAAATGCAATCCAGTTCCTTCTTCACCACTTCAATTGCCTAAACATTTCTACATGACACTTGGAATTGTTATAGGTGCAGTCACATTCATGCTTCAGGCAGACTTCAGTCATAGGGAATAGATTTAAAACATTTTCTTTCACAAAGTGGAAGAAACCCAGCTCCTGCCCAATATCTCAACAGCCTCCACCTCCCAAACCCCACCTGCAGTAGGTCCAGTGCCCCAGGGAGCACCACATTTGCTGCTTGCACTTTCCCAATTCCAAGGAAATACCATGAGAATTCAGACATTTAAAGAACAGTGAACGTGTAAGAGAGTTCACAGCATCATTCCTGCTGTGTAGGTGTTAATAACAAAGGCTCCACGTTCAAGAAGGGACTGGGGTAATAGAAATGCCACAGCAATCACGGGCCCACTGGATTTCAGCTCTGCAAACCATTTACAAAACACCCCATCCTCCCCTTCAGGCTATTTATAAAATATAAGCACGCAAATAAAAAAGGTCTTTTTCAAATCTATTCTCAGTATGCTAATGCCGGTCCCTTGCCAGACACCACACATTAGCATCTGAATCAGGGAAGGTAGGAGCAGTGCAGGGCAGAATAAAGCTCCAGAAGAGCAGTTCAGGAAGGATTTCACTAAAAAATAGGGAAGCTGGTTCCAGAAAAACATCTAATCCAGTAGATAAACCAGGAATACAAAGTAAATGAAGTAGCTCCTCAATGCAGACATAGATTAAAATTTGAGGAAGCAAGACATGATTCCCAATGAAAGCTATTCTTCTAACACAAGGGCTAGCTGTGCATTTTTTGCTTAAAGTCTGCAAAATGAATAAGTTAAACTAGAACACGATGTAGTTTACGTTACAAGATCAAAGAAAATTAATCTGGAAGTTTAAATAAAAAAATATGCCTATGCAATGTATAAGGAAGGTGTCCCTACCTGTGGCAGGGGGTTGGAACTGTGTGGTCTTTAAGGTCCCTTCCAATCCAAACCATTCCATGATTCTATGATATTGGAAGTTTTAATTTAAAATTAAAACCCCCTGAAAAATTACACTCACTTCTGCTTCCAGCGCTATGCAAACTTGACAGTCTAAAATCATCCCAACAGACATCCTGGAGTTTAATGGCATTTAATAATGAAAGACCAGTCTACTTTTTTTTTCCTCCCAAAATAACCCTTTAAAGCAATACTGACCTGAATTAATTTAAATCAGCCACGAGAATCACTCCTAACACAAACCTCTCCTTAGGGAAGGAGCTGCTTCTGTACCCAAGGGTAAACCAGATACAAACCCATCTGTGCCAGCTGGACCTTCTCTGGGGTGGCCACGCTGCCCAGCACCTGGTAGACCTCTGAGGCCAGGAGGAGAGCCATGGAGCCATGGGACGTCCCTGATGATACCTGGGGTGCCAGGCAGGAGCTGTGCTCCCTGATGATCCCTGGGGTGCCAGGCAGGAGCTGTGCTCCCTGATGATCTCCGGGATGTCCCTGATGATCCCCAGGGTGTCCCTTAGCCCCGGGGTGCCAGGAAGGAGCTGTGTTCCCTGATGATCCCCAGGCTGTCCCTGAGTCCCAGGGTGTCCCCTGATGATCCCCAGGCTGTCCCTGATGATCCCTGGGCTGTCCCTGAACCCCAGGGTGCCAGGCAGGAGCTGTGCTCCCTGATGATCCCTGGGCTGTCCCTGATGATCCCCAGGCTGTCCCTGATGATCCCTGGGCTGTCCCTGATGATCCCCAGGCTGTCCCTGAGCCCTGGGGTGCCAGGCAGGAGCTGTGCTCCCTGATGATCCCTGGGCTGTCCCTGATGATCCCTGAGTGCCAGGCAGGAGCTGTGCTCCCCTGATGATCCCCAGGCTGTCCCTGATGATCCCTGGGCTGTCCCTGAGTCCCAGGCTGTCCCTGATGATCCCTGGGCTGTCCCTGATGATCCCCAGTCTGTCCCTGAGCCCCGGGGTGCCAAGCAGGAGCTGTGCTCCCTGATGATCCCCAGGCTGTCCCTGATGATCCCTGGGCTGTCCCTGAGTCCCAGGCTGTCCCTGATGATCCCCGGGCTGTCCCTGAGCCCCAGGGTGCCAGGCAGGAGCTGTGCTCCCTGATGATCCCCAGGCTGTCCCTGATGATCCCCAGGCTGTCCCTGAGCCCCGGGGTGCCAGGCAGGAGCTGTGCTCCCTGATGATCCCTGGGCTGTCCCTGATGATCCCCAGGGTGTCCCTGATGATCCCCAGGCTGTCCCTGATGATCCCCAGTCTGTCCCTGAGCCCCGGGGTGCCAAGCAGGAGCTGTGCTCCCCTGCCCAGGCCCTCGCTGCCCGCTGCTGCCGGGTAGTGCCAATGCCCCCAGGCAGGCTGTGCTCCCTCCATCCCCTCCCCTCTAACACAGCCCTGTGCACTGGGTGTAACAAGCAGGGAATGGCTCAGGACCAGCCCTGCCAGGATTCCTGAAAAGTCTCCCGACCTTGCTCGGAGCCACGGTCCTTCCCTGCATTCCGGGAGCTGGGAATTCATTTAATGTCATTTAATTCCCAGCAGTCACAGTGGGGAGTGCACATCTGCCTGCCCTTGTGCCTCACCACGAAGACTTCAGGGCATGCAGGACCCTGCAGTTGCTACCAGTAGGAAACTATTTGGGGAGTTAAGACATTACACTGAACAGCATTTTCTGGCAAAGAGAAGAGCATTTTGCTATACAGGGCACATCCCTGCAGTGAAACAAACACCCCCTCCCATGTTCTCTAAGGTTAAATAAATGTCCTGGTCATTTTTTGCTACTATATTTTAGGGCTTAGTTATTCAAGAGAACACTATTATGTCTCCATTAGCAGCAAAATTCTACTGCCAAGAGTTTACAGCAAAGGGTTACACCACTGTTGTGAGACAGATCGTTTCACTTTAAAATCAAAGATCAAAACAAATTTCTTACTGCTGTCCACAAACAGTTCTTTTATTTTCCTGTATGTTAAGAAATTAATATTTCAAAGTGCAACAAAAATGACAAAAGGTCTGGTCTCATCTTGATTTTATGGACTTACTGTTACAGCCATCTGACAAAACAAAAAGATTAAATAAGGTATAAAGAGCATTACCAAACACTGAGAAGTATAATTATGAAAGAGGATATAAACTGGGTTTCTAAATGATAGGCATCAACTGCATTAAGCCAACATTAAGCTTGAAGAGATAAAAGGAACCCATAAATTGCAGGAGTTACTTTTCTAACTGCAGCAGCAGCCCTTCTCCCCTGCATTCAGTATTTTTGGAGCTGCCTATGTATTTTGTGAAGGTTTGTGAAACCCTGGCCCAGCTGCCCAGGGCAGTGGTGGGGTCACTGTCCCTGGAAGCATTTGAAACACAAGAGGATGTGGCTCCTGAGGACCCGGTTCAGTGGTGACCACTGTGGTGGTACTGGGCTGATGGTTGGACCTCATGATCTGAAAGGTCCTTTCCAAAAAAGCCCCCACCCCTGCACTCGAGGCCAGCACCCAACTGATGTGTGACAATACTCTGGACCCAACCAAACCCACAGCAAACCCCAGAACCC
The DNA here is from genome assembly GCA_027886175.1 of Phylloscopus collybita. Lineage (NCBI taxonomy): Eukaryota > Metazoa > Chordata > Aves > Passeriformes > Phylloscopidae > Phylloscopus > Phylloscopus collybita. The sequence continues at coordinate 982,107 of JAJNNQ010000003.1, forward strand.
CAGGATGTCCTCAGCTGGCTGTCTGCACTCCCCTCGTGCCCCTGCCCTGCATCATTCCCTCACCCTGAGCACTACGTTTGCCCCCCCAGTAATGCCATGAGACACCATTTTCTCCCCAGGTTCACCCCAGAGAGCACATTTGCTGTAAATCCCAGGGCACAGCGCTAATGCCATCAGGGTGCTGATTGCTGGGCTGTGTTACATAACAGCCAAAGAGCCCGGGGGGCAGCGAGGGCACAGGCAGCTCTGGGGCACTGCACGGCCCCGGGCAGCACTGGGGCTTGGTTTAAATAGCCACGGCTCAGATTCTATGCCAGAGTTTAATTTGCTTCCCAGCAGCTCTTCCAGCCTCACGGAATGTCACATTAAGCTTCTTACAGTAGATTTAATGGTAATCTCTGGGAAGTCCATGGACATGAGATGGACAATCAATCTCTCACACTTCTGCATTCCTCGAGGAAGCCACACAGCACCAGCAGAGACACCAGAGCCTGAAAAGGTCAGGGACAATTCATCTCAGCCCCAGAGATGCAGAGCATCAAAACAAGTAATCAAACACAAGTTGAAGCTACTCAAAACAACTGTGAGTGGTGTCTAATCAAAGGAAATCCCTAACTCTGGGAAGCAGCTCATGCTTGTAAAGTCACTAAATAATATGCAAACAAAAAAGGGGTGAAGCTTAAGAATAAAACCACTCACTACCCAGAATGGAGAAACAACCCCAAGCATAACCAAAATCTATCAGCATGTTTCAATTCTTTGTAAGTCTGAGAACTGTCTGGCGTTGTCTTTTTTCTTTCAAAAAAAGCCCAAAACAAACGCAAAACCTTGGGAGCAGCAGCTCCCAGAAGTCACGTCTGTGTAACACATATTTCACAGAAACTGCTCTTTCAGCCTCCCCTATTGACACTGCAGGCTCAATGCTTCCAGGATGACCAATAACTCACCTTATTTTCACATTACAAGTCAAAAGTTTCTGCTCTTCACCTTCTCAAGCTGATCCTTGACAACCCTTAGTTATTCTTGCCATGGAAGAACTCAGAGTTCCTCCCCAGACTGAGGCCCCTTCCTCTTTTGCTCGTAGAGATCAGAAAGGAACCAGAAGCATCCAAACAAAAGCTTGGCACTACAGTGTAATCCAAAAAGAGCCTGAATGATCCTTAATGACAAGCTTTGTTCCTTCATTGAGACTTCACAGAGCACTGTGCAGTGCAGAAATGTCCTGCCAGGCCAGTGCTGCTTTTACAGGGGCTGTGCTGCCCTGTTGGACACCATGAATAATGCATGTTTTCCACCCCTGCCCAAGGACCCCTCCTCCTGCCAGCTCAGCAAAGTTCCACTTATTATCTTCAAGCAATTAGCCCAGGTTTCATCCTTTCTTCAGAAACAACTCCACCAGAGCTGCCCATTGTGAGAGCCCTGGTGGCACAGCGTTGCTGAGGACTGTAAGTTTTCCATCAGGACTATGGAATTAGTCCTTTGTCAACACTGAAAAGCACAATCGTTTAAGCACAGCCATGGCCATGTGCCAAAGCACATTGTCACATCAATGGGGTGAACAAGGAGCACAGATTTATTAAGCAAACACAGTTAAGTTTGCACATCCTAATCCTTTCTTCCTGGAGGATCCCTCAGCAGGGAGGGCACAGCAGTTGATTATGACACTACAGAGCATGTGGAAAAAGCAGGAGGTGGAAGAAAGAGGAGAGTTTCTGCTGCCCCTGCCAAGGGGAGGACCAGCACACAGGTGTGTGGTGTCACTGTGCCAGATCAGGGGACAAGCAGCACCCTCCCCCTGTGTGACCATGACATGGGGCACCAGGCCCATGTCCCCAGGGCAAACCCAGGGCTCCCCAGGCCAGGGAAGCTCTGCTCAGGAGGGCAATCCCTCCCTCACTGCAGCTGAGCCACCTCTGCAGTGCCAAGGCAGGGGCTCCTCCTTGGAGGCCTCCCAGCTGGCAGAGAGCAGCCTGGGCATCCCAGGAGCCGTGCCTCTGGATGCAGGGGTGGAGAACAGCAAACCACAAGCTCTTTCTCAGCCAGAATCCCATATCTGCCCTCTAAAACAATCAGTAAGTCAATAAATAAGGATCATCCACTGGTGAACCAGACCTTGTTCTCAGCCTGCCTGTGTTGTATGATACAACAAATACAATTCCCACCCCAACATACTGAGCTAGGGCAGACCCTCTCATTCACCACACTGCCCTTTCTATGTCATACCTCCCACTTAACTTCACCAATTTAACAGAAAATAGGAAAAAAAACACCCCACCACCAAAAGGCCCTTCCCAAAGCTTGCTCCTGTGCCCACACAGAGACATGTAGAGGATGAACTGTCCCAGCCCCAGTGCAAACAGTCAGTTCTGATGTCTGCAAACTGACCAGCAAACAGCCACGTGTGACACCACCCTGTCCAGCACCACGGCCTGGGGAGGGGAGCAATGACAGGGCACAGGAGCAGCTGGGAGAGGGATCCAGTCCCCAGGGGCTGCAGCCAGGCTGGAGGGAGCACTGCTTCCCTCCAGGCTGCCAGACAAAGCCACATCTGGGGCTCGGCTAGAGACTAGGAAGAAGGGAAAAAAAGCAGAATAGAATGGAAGGTGAAGTTAATTAACCTTTAAAAGTAATGAATGGAGACTGCAGTGCAACAGATGATATGAGCTAATTTATTCACCCTCCTCAGAAATAGTCATTTTGCTAAAGAAACATGTTTATCTATTCTATTTTAAATTACCTCGGTGCAAGTCACCGACAGTGAGTCATCTGTGGGCAAACAGTGAATTGACAGTCTCAAACACCAAAGTGATTTTATTACTGAGAATGATGCTGTTTTGTGCATCTGAGTTTCAGGCTGATCAATGTTTCTATTGGTAACGTGGGAACACCTCTGAGCCCCTTCTCTGCTGGGCTGGTATCAGTAACCTGCCACAGCAAAGGCTCGAGCTCCCTGCCCTACAGCCAGGGAAAAGCCAGCCTGGGGCTCCTCACAGCTCCCACTTCAGTCATACAAGGAGACACGGAGCAGCACACGCTCCCTGAAGCATCACCTGCTGAAGGAAAGAGGAAAAACCAGCACACACATCCCCTGCAGCAAGCTCAGTGCTGGACAGAGCTGGGAAGGTTTCTATCAGCACGTTCTGCTCACCAGCCCCTGCTGTCCCCAAGCTGCTGTGTGCTCACCAGCACTGAGCCCAGTGTGGCACTGGGGCAGCTCAGTCTCTAGCAAAGCACTAAAGGAGTTACCTCAACAATTCTAATCTATGCCCCAGAGTTTTGGAAAAACAACACTTCTCCAGCAAACGGCAACGTTTCCCCTAACACCACGACAGTGTTCTGTAGATTTATTGAAAAAAGAGTCGATTTCATTCATAAGCACCAAAACCACAAACACTGAGTAAAGCACATAACCCAGGTACTACCTGGCCAGCCACATCCTCTGCAGAGCTGACCAGACACTGCCCCTGGAGCCATCAGCAGCCAGCTCCAGCCCCCTCTGAACGCCCAGCAGGGCCATGGCAGGGGCACTTGGTGGTGCCCCACTCGGGTCAGGTGGCACTCAGGGCAACACTGGACAACCTCCTCAGGACATGCCAAACCACCTCCAGGCTTTCCACCTGCCAAAGCTGCCATGTGCACACGCTAACACTGTGAGTGCATTTCATGCTGAGACAGATTGAAGCTGTTATTGGAATGAAACCTGTGGATGACCGAGTTCTTCCCAGGAGACTGATGCCTTCCAATATCCACTCAGACCCGTTTGCTGTTCCAGGCTAATTCCTTTACATACGAGTATTCCAGAGCCTACACTCAGTGCCTGGACAGGTGCTTGGACAGCTGCAGGCACAGGAGTCCCAAAGCTGCACTAATAAGGACATTAAACAGGCAACTGCCACAGCCCCTGGCACAGAGGGGAGCCTGGCCATTACCCCTCCTCTGAGCGGCCAAACCTCAGTGCCAGGGACACTGCAGGACACCCAGGGACAGCAGGGACACCCACTCACTGCTCTACAGCCCTCGCTGGCCTCCCCACACAGAGATGGCACAGCCAAGGATGACCAGCTGGAGTTTGGCCTTGCTATCACATCTGGGTGAGGAAGGGACTGCAGAGTGACCTCGAGCAGAACTCACCCTCAGCTGAGCTCTCTGGTGTGGAATGTGCTTACCCACACACTCACTGCCATGAGATTCAGAACTTGAACCTGATGCTTTCCTTGCAGGCTGTTCCCAGCCCCTCCAGGAGAGCTGGCTGCTGTGAATTATTCAATGGGGCCATATCCATTACCTGCTGCACCTGGGAAGGCAGATGGAGTAACACCTGCCCTCCTTTAGCCAGGGCCACCAAAGCTCCATGGAGGGCTCTGGGTAGCCAACACCTGTGAGAGGAAGAGCAGCATTTGGCACCACAGCTCAGCAGCCCCAGCACAGGCAGCCCTCCCCACAGGGCATCCACAAATAACTCACTTTTGCCTGCAATAGGCTCTCCTCTTTATACAATAGCTGTGGGTATTCCCAGTGACTTCTACTAGATAAAAAAATATCCACTAAAATAAACCATGACACACACAAAGAGAAAAAAAAAAAAGCATTATCAGCCCCCAACACTGCCCTGAAATTTTCTACCATCTTATAACAGGCAAGATGATACTTCGAAGTATGATCCATGACTTTTGGTAGCTTTATTTTAGATTAGTTTGTTTGATTTTAAATTACAGCTAATCTTGTCACAAAAACTTCTTCTGAGCTACACAATTCTGTCAAGAAAGCTCTTATGCTAAATGTATTATCTAAGTGTTTTCTTTAAAAGAACATAATTCAACATCCTAAAGGATGAGCAAAATACAAAAATTAACTTTAATCTACCATTCCTCCTCTCTACAGCATTTACTCTCTATCCACTTAGAGGCTTAAGCGAATTGCCACTTTCCATTCAGCACTGACTTAAATTGAACAAAATGAGACGTTATAAACCACAAGATACTGAAGAAAGTTATTCAAGATGTCTTCCTTTTTTGTACCATCTCCTGCAATTCTTGGAAAGACATCTCTTATCCAGTGCTTTCATTCAAATTGTACATACCACTTGCAAATGTGTTACACTATTTATAAGTGCTACTAGAAAAAACCAACAAACTCTTCTCCACTGAAAGCCACAGTAAAATTCCCAACAGATGAAAAGGTCAAGAATGTTTTTATTCAGGCAAACACATTTGTAATAATTTAGGCTAACACAGAAGCGCAGTTTGTCCTCATCAAAAGAGCAGTATCTCAAATACAAGCTACATTTTCATGGAGAACTTGACTTTCAAGTCAATACAAACCCACCAGGTTTTCTTGTTAAACATTCAAGAATAGATGTACCAATAGAATGTTGTTATACCAACGATGTCCACATAAACACTGCCATTTACCAATCCCAAAGGTTAAGTTACCTGATTTTTCTACAAGCATTTCCAGGCACATTACGAGCTCGTCCTACGGCAATTCCAAACTCAAACATCCTTACCTTTCTCTGGACTTAAATTTTTATATACTTCAAGGTCTGCCATTAAATTTGTAACTCATGCATTATTGGCCAGCAGGACGGAAATTCTCCCTTCGGGAAAGGCTCCGGTTTGATCTTCACGCCCTCAGAGCCAACACGTTTGGAAAGCAATCCTTGGAAGCGGAGCCGAGCGCTGCCTGCTCAGGGTGAGCGAGGAAAGCCGGGCGATCCATAGCACAAAGGCAGAGGCGAGAGCAGGTAACTTGGCTGGGAGGGAGCCGGCAGCGGCTGCCCGTGCTGCAGCTGCCGAGCGGCGCTGCCGCCGTGTCCCCGCACACGGTGTCCCTGTCCCCGCACACAGCGCTGCGGGAAGCGCAGGGAAATCCTGGGGCAGCGGGGCGGCCGGGCGGCCGGGGATTACCACACTCGGGAGCCGAGTGACGCAGGCTCGATGCGGGAGGGGAAATCCAGCCCCGCGCCGGAGTAACCCCCCGGCATCTGCACTCGGGGGTTCTGCGAGCGGCAGGGGACAAACCCCGAGCAGCGTGTGCCTTTGCCCTGGCTCTGTGCCCCTCCCTCCTCCTGCCACTGTCCCGCTGTCCCTAACTGCGGGCAGCAGCCACCCCGCAGGGTCAGGCCAGCTGCAGCACAGATGCGCTTGGTTGGGGCTGTGCATCCCTGAGCCGCGCAGTGCCCCGGGAGGTGCAGAGCACCAACTCTCCCAGCAGCTACAGAAACCTCCCGTGCCCCGGCGAAACCCTGGGCTGCTTTAAGGCATCCCAGTGCTCCTGAAATCAGGGGGTTTACAGGCAGTGTGGAACAATGGGCAGAAGCATTCAGACTTGCATAAATTGCACTTCCTTACAACGGAGCCCAAGGGCTCAGAAGGCTGGAAAGCACAGCAAGAATGAAGTCAGCTCCACAGCTTTCCTTTATTTTGCATCTTTCCTTTATTGCATCTCCTAATTCTTTCCCTGTTCAGCTGGCTCTTCCACTGTGACATTTACATAAGCACGCCAAAGGAATTCCCAGCTGTATTCCCAAACATTGTGACAGCAAAAAGAGACAGAATTTGTCTAGCACAGGCCAGGAAAAAGTTACACGAGAGACAGCCTGACAGAGAAGGAAAACAAAAAAAAAGCCACTCAAAAAAACCACCCCTCATAGCTCCACATGCCTGCTGAACTTCAGTGGGATGGGAGAGAAGATCCAAGTGGAGCTGACATGTTTTACTTCCTCAGAAATCATTTCTCGGCTGTTGCTAACTCAGAGCCTTCCCACAGCCCCCACGACAGAGCTCAGCGCTCTGCAGGGTTTCCACAGACTGTGTCCAGCAACCTGGAATGTGAAACAAGACCCCAGAGCCATGCAGGATGTCTTGGCTGCTCTCAGCTCCGATGGCACTGTCAGGCTGGGATGGCAGGAGGTGGCACAAGTCTCACTCTGAGGAGGGGGTGTCACCCACTGCCAGGCAAAGGAAATGGGGCGCCCACGGCGTTACCCAGCTCAGCTCACCACGTTCCTGGCTGAAATCACCACCCTGAAGCCTCTAGACAGTTACCAGTGCATGTACTTTGAAATGAGGTGTTATAGCTGCAATTCAACAACAAAAAATAAACTGTCACTGCTGTACAGTTTAATTATTGATATATCAGATTGCACTTGATAATGTGTTAAATGCAAATTACTCACACTCCTACTGTTCTGTTAATTATAAGATGAGCCATACACAAGCACCTTCAACACCACAGCTGCTCTGTAAGAAACCTTACACAATCACCAATACACTCTTCATTATTTTGTCTCCAAAATAAGCTTCTTTTTAAAACCAGACATGCTTAAATGCTACATGCCTTTAGGAATTCAAGCATGTTATATAGATTAGAGGAACATTCCAGCAAACAAATGAGGACGTTATGTAACTCAGCTGACATATGCCAAATGGTATAAGAAGACCTGTAGGTTTATTCAACTTCCAAAAGAAAAAAATCAATCCCCATGACAACTCCTCAGTGTCAAGCCAGGTTTTGCATTTAATCCCAAACCCTGTCAGTTTGCTTGGCTTTTCCCTGGCTCCCAGGGGTCATAGGCTCCTGCTGGGAATGCTCTGCAGAGCCACAGCTCACACAGTTCTAACAGCCCCAGAGGTGATGGTGACAAACAAGCTTTCTGAAGAAAAACCTCATTTTCCTTTACCTGTAGTTAATTGACATCAATGATCACCGCAAGACAAGATCTTTTCAGCCATCACTGCTGTCCCCATGGGTATTGCACAGTCCTGGGCTAAGGTCTGAAAGGTAACAGCCTCACCTCCACAGCCTGTTTATCCCACTTAGGTTTTCTGCCCACGCCTCACAAGGCTCAGATTACTGGACAGAGACACAACCCTGCAAGTTCTACTGCAAAATAACAATTTTCCAATAAATGAGAGTATGATTTAACTAACAGTTTGGAAATTACAGCATCAGAGGAAGGTTCATTTTCTACCTCATTGGGTTTTCCTTTATCACTGTCAAAATAGCTGGAAACCAGTACAAAGCCTAATTCTGCTAAAGAGCAAGAAAAGCTGATTAGAGAACTAACACCTCTTACAGGGAATAGATAATGAAATAAGGAGATAACAACATCTTCATAATCATCATCCAAGGGTAATCTTAGATCTGAACTGTGAGACAATCTCCTTGTGAAAAGTCAGCCAGCAATGAATAAAACTTTTGTATCAGCTGCATGGAAAGCATGTCATTTTTATCAGATTAAAGCTTTTATCAACTCATTTATCGTTAATGAAGACATGGCTCTATGGAAAGCTGAGAAACACACAAAAATTAAAGGAGAAAAGTACTGGGCATTAGAGCACAACCACCTGAAACATTGTCTGGAGACAGACCCCACATGAAACTCCTTTCATGAACAGATCCAGAGACAGACACAGTTCTTGAACAAAGCAGAGAGACTTTCCTCAGGCTCTTTAGGCCCTTTCAAAATCTAAGTGGACTTCAATACATTAATTCCTTAATGCTCTTCTTGCAAACACGTTTTCATTTACATCTGTTTGTCTCAAGGAATGAATTGTGGATATTTCACACAAAACACACATTCCTGCACTACTAACTCGTTTTGCTTTCCCAGCATCATTATGAAACTCCAGCTGAAGCAAGTCTGAAGATAAAAGGCTGAATCCTGCAGCCCACATCTGGCATCTGTAGCTGTGCCCCCAGCCTTGCACGAGGCTTCAGCAGAGCTAATTATACAGCACTGCCCATCAGCAAACATCAGGCCTGAAGGATTTGTGCCGTTTGGCAAAGCTCTAGGACTGCTCCCCCAATACTCTTGTGCTCCAATAACCAAAATAGACCATTTGACTGCATAAAAAAGGAGAACAGAAGGCATTTTATGCTCTCATTGGGCACAGAAGTCCAAGGTCACCGAAGCAAGGAGAGGTTCTCTGTGGTTTCCTCATCAGGATGTTGGACAGCCAAAGCCACCAGGATGTGCCCAACATGACTTAAGGACCTGTGTCACCTGTCAGGCTCAGACCCACTCACACCTTCCAAGTTATTCCCTTTCCAAGGTGAAACAACAGAGCAACACAACCTGCTCCGTCCCTGACAGCCTGAACTCCTGCTTCCCTCCAACCAGAGAGTTCACACCAACCACAAGTTTTGGGGTAATCCCCACAGATGGTCAGAAGTACAAATGAATTCCAAAAACCTTACAGAAAAAAAAAAAAAATCAAACTCTCAGATGCAATGATAGAAACTGCAATTATCTAGATGCAGTTTTGGCTGGGGAAGTACTTGCCTTGCTGACTGGGAGGCACAGGAAGGGCTGCTCTGTACACTTTGGGGTTTTTTTTCCCTTTATACTTTTAGTCCTGACCATCTAGTAGCAAAGTTAAATGGATGTTTGCTCTGACAGCACAGCCATTCCTACATTGTTCCTGCCAGCAAGCAAACAAAACATGATGCACATTTACAGCTTAAAACCCCTGCAAAAATAAATAAAAAAATCTCTTCTTCCAAGCCTAGAGGGATGCTGTACTTTGTATTTTGGAACTGCTTGCAAGAAGAAGGAAAGGAAAGTGGGTTCATCAAATCCTCAAGGCTATTCCAAACATTCTAATTGCTTGTCTTCTCTGTTCTGCAGAAGCTGCTAAAACAGCTCACCCCCAGCCCCTGTCTCTGGTCTGTTATTCTCTGTGTGCACACACACTGCTCTATCTCGCTGCTGCTGCTGAAGAAAACTGACATTTTTGCTTCTGGGCAGATAAGACTCCCCAGAGTACAAGGCACAGCAGCAACCTCCACTTCTGTAACCAAAAATTTCAGACATAAACAGATAAGAATTTTAATATCCTGCAAATGCAGCCATTAGCAGCTTTTCCTAATAAAATTATAAAATGATGAGCGAGCCTTAGGCAGTGTGGATGCACACAGTATTTCATTACACAGACGAATCTCAGGCATTATTTAAAGACAACTCGTCAGAGCCCCGTGGAAAGCACCACAGTTTTGTATCAATACTTCTTCTTATCTAACAACATGCAAGTGTCTCACAGCACCATGAAAACCCGGGAGAGAACAGCCTGATCCATGTCCAGCAGCATTCTCCTGAATGGAATGGGAGCACTGCTGTTTGCATCTGAAGTTCACTGGACACAGGAATTGAATTGGGACCACGGGTAGTTTTCCAGCCTTATTTCCCATTAGTCAATATATTGCTTGCTAATCACATTTACAACTTCAGAGCAAGAGCACAACTACAATGCTGTAACTATTTTTCCAAAACTTGTCAATCTCCCACTCAAAGTACCTTGATTTTTCCTGGGCCCGTTTTATATCCTCATGGACAATTTTCAACTGCTCTTGTGCCAACTTTCCAATCAGTTCAAATAAGCCTTTTCCTCCCTGAGCCTTCCCTTTGCAATGCACTCAGAGCCAGCAGTCACATCCCCTCTCAATCTTTGATTTCCCAAGCTAAACAGACCTGACTCGTCTCATCTCCCCTTCTGTACCCTTCTCTCTCTTCCTGAGCTCCTCCTGCTCAAACACTGCTGGCCCAGAACTCTGTTATAGGCTGGGCCTTGTGGCACCAACACCTTCATCTTACTCCTGAACACTCAAAATTGCATCTTCCTTTGACTGATCACAGATTCAGAGTGCTTTGGGTTAAAACTCACCTTATTCCACCCCCTGCACGGGCAGGGACACCTTCCTACTATCCCAGGGTGCTCCAAGCTGGAACACTTCCAGGGATGTGACATCCCATAGGGCAGGTGCTGTCCTCCTGCTGCAGGGGCACTGCACTGCAATAGGCTGCAGGCTCAGCTGGGTGTTTCTGCTGCAAGCTGAGCCTTTCTTCCTTTTGGGTTTTTTTTGGGGGGGTTTGGTTTTGTTTGGGGTTTTGTTGGTGGTCTTTTGTTTTTTGGGTTTTTTTTTAATACAAAAATTAAACCACTCCAAATAAACACAAAACCTCGGCATTTTTATTAATGCAGTCCAAGGGTTCTTGCATTTGAACTCCTCAGCAGGAGATGAACAAATGGAACACTATCTGCTCAGGGGCTTAAAGCAATGCAGGTGCCACAAGGGTGTGAAGGAAACTCCAGAGATGAGCAAAGCTGGGCAGCAAAATTCCTCTTGTGCACCTCTGCAGACACTTCTGATCCTTCTAAAGATACTCCTACTCTTTTTAAGAACACCAGCTGGCCCTGTGGGATATTTTTACCTGGCCTGCACCTGAGGTGCAGCAGTTCCTCCAACTCATAGGTTCAGTTCCAGACAATCACTCCAGACAGCCCTGATGCCACTGAACTGTCCCACTGCTCCCAGTGAGAGTGCACTTGGAGAATGTGAGCAACCTGGATGATCAGCACAGCCCTGGAGGAACCCAGCTCCTCTGGAGCACCAGAACACCACCCTAGCTCCTGGGACATGCACACATCTTTACACCCTGCTGTGGGACTGTCACCTCTGTCACTGTCCAGGGGGGAATTCAGACCCTCCATACACTCAGAGGGGAAGGGGCTGTCTCTGCAGTGTCTTGCTTAGGTTAAAGGAGACAAATGGGAAACTGATGGATTCTGTCAGGGAAAAATAGTTAATCTTATCTGGTCATCAATCAAAGATAAATAAATTAGGTCATGAAATCTTTCTGGCCTAGGATTCCTGCTAATTATGCCTTGGGCTGTAGATGATTATCACTTTGCAGCCTCATCCCTCAATAGCTGGTCTCTGTGCTGATGGATCATTATCCAGCCTTTGCACCATTAGCAGGATAAAGACGTGGTGCTGCTCTGTGCTGAAACCCCACCTCAGGTCACAGGGCATGGACCAGACTCTTCCTTCACTATTTTCGAATAACAGAGCTGCAGATACACATCCCTGCAGCTGTTCCAGTCACAGAGTGGTGCAGGAGAGCAGGGAGCTGCCTGGGGAGAACAGGGATTAACAGGCATCTCCCAAAACATTGCCGCAGTGTTCAGGGGCACCCAGGTGAACACACCCCTTCCACAAGGGCAGAGGGAACACAATGCCACCAAAACCAGTGGGACCACATGAGTGGCCTGATAAACCCCAGGAACAAATCCATTTCCTTGGAGAAGCAGAATGGTTCTGCCTGGAGATGACAGCACTTTCCCTCTAACAAAAGTCCCAAGTGCAGCACACACACAAATTAATGTGACAACACCACTGTCAGACTTACTTACAGAAAGTTATTAATGTTCTTCTGGTGTCCCAAAAAAAAACCCTAGAAGTGCTCATGGGCAAGGAAACAAGCAGTACAGGGAAAAATGGGGCTCTCTCTGAACTGGCTTTCATTAGAAAGATTAACAGACTGACAAATGATTAATTCTCCCGCTAAGCCATTAACTTCATCAATGGTGACATAACCACAGTGACAAAAATGCAGATACAGTTTGTTTTACAGTGGGCTGCAAACCTCTCCAGTCTGACAAACACACTGAAAATGGAGCTGTATGGTCTCTAGGGAACAAAAAATACCTTTGCTTTGAATGAGATGACTATTTCTATCTTTAATTCATAGCCATTCCATGCTGCTGTTATTAATAGTGCCATAAATCTGCCCTAAAGTGATGGGTTTTAATTACTGACCTCAAAGGGAATAAAGAATACAAGATCTGAGCCTCTCAGAGCAGCATTAGGAAGTCACTCTCTCAGCAGACAGATGGGTCGAGCTGTCTGATTAGATGAGCCCCCGAGTCACCCAAAGCACAACGAGCACCGACCCCGAACAGCTCTGCCACCAGCGCGGCTCGGGGCTTCCCCGGAGCCCAACAGCTCTGCCTGCCCCCGGGGCAGCCCCTGCTGCCTGCCCGGGAGGGGCGAGCACCGGGCACGGGCGAGCCCAGCGGGTCCAGCACCGGGGGGATCAGTCGGACCTCGGTGGGTCCAGCACTGGCAGCGCCAGGGGGATCGGTGGGACCCGGTGGGATCAGTCAGATCCAGCCCCGGCGGCAACGGGGAGGGGTCGGGGGGACCCGGGGGACGGTCCGACCCTGGCGGGTCCTGCCCCGGCAGCACCGGAGGGGATCGGTGATACTGGGGTGGGGATCAGTGGGATCCGGTACTGGGGGATCGGCGGTACTGGGGGGTGTGGGTCGGACCGGGGGGCGATCGGTCAGAGCCGGTACCGGCGGGATCAGTGGTACTGGGGGGTGTGGGTCGGATCGGGGGGGATCGGTCGGAGCCGGTACCGGCGGGATCAGTGGTACTGGGGGGTGTGGGTCGGATCGGGGGGGATCGGTCGGATCCGGTACCGGCGGGATCAGTGGTACTGGGGGGTGTGGGTCGGATCGGGGGGGATCGGTCGGAGCCGGTACCAGTGGGATCAGTGGTACTGGGGGGTGTGGGTCGGACCGGGGGGGATCGGTCGGAGCCGGTACCGGCGGGATCGGATCGGGGGGGATCGGTCGGAGCCGGTACCAGCGGGATCGGTGGTACTGGGGGGTGTGGGTCGGACCGGGGGGGATCGGTCGGGGCCGGTACCGGGGGGCGGCGGTCCAGGAGCGCCCCCTGGCGCCGCCGCAGCCCCGCCGTGCCCCCCCCCGCAGTCCCGAGGGTCCCGCACGCCCCGAGCGCTGCCCCGCCGAGCCCCCGCACGGAGCGGGCACGGCCCGGAGCAGCGTCCCCAGGAGGTACCCACACCCGTGGATACAGAATGTCAGGGGCTGCCGCAGCAGGGAACAGCAGCAGCCGAAAAGGCAGAATAACTCTGTAACTCACCGTGGAACACGCCGTTGTCCGCTAGGAAGTGCCTGCAGTACTGCAGGCAGCTCTTCTTATCCAGACTCCAGTAACTCATCGTGAGGCAGCTGCGCGCTCACCATCAAAGGCGCTGACCTGCAAGGGAAACGGGAATGGGTCACTGGCACTTAATTTACAAAAAGTGCCCCCGACGATTGCAAGCACTGTGGTTCTTTGAGCCCTTTATGCCAGAGGGTCCATTGGCTTCACACGAAGATGACAACAAACGTAGCTCTTGGCTCTCCAAACGTGCCCATCTCCATGGACATCCAGGCAAAGGGCAGGGACACACCACCTGGACCAGAGCTGTGCTGCACTGGTGCTGCCAGCCAGCGACTCCCAGGGTGCTGCAGGGAGCAAGGGGCACCTCTGTCACCTCTGTCACCATCACCCCCCCAGGCACCGCAGGCCACTGTGGGGCCTGCAGAGACGATCAATTTAATCCATTCAGTGATGCTGTCCCATATTGAACAGGCTACAGACGCATCCAACAACAACACAAAACTATAAATCCTCCCCAAGTGAAGGTTGTAGTAATTAAAAAGGTGAGTCAAAGGTAATCAGCCCCTGATTTCAAGACCAGAGCAGAGCTGTGAGGACACAGGGCCCCTGTGCCCCTGCCCTTGGCAGACATTGCCCTGTGGCACTCGGGATGAAATCACCCATGGGCAGGCAGTTTGAGCCTGAGGAGAAGCAGTTACATCAGCCACCCAAAATCAACACTGATGGCTACAGGCAGACACACCAGCATTTCATACTTCTTTGAAGCACGGAATTCTTAATCTCCTGTCCTGACACCAAATCCTTTCACTGGATCCTCCTTCTGCCCTTGCTATTTTATGAAGTTCAGGTTCTGGTTTCAGCAATCCAGCAACCCCTTCCTGTTACAAGCCCACTTTGGTCTCCTATTTTATCTCCCTCCCACCTTCACTCTGGTCAACCCAGCTGCTTGCTCGCCCACACTTGGCACAAACAAATCCAACTGTCTTTATCCAAGCAATTCTAGCAGGATGTAAGGACACTGCCACCCAAATCTCCTCATAAAACTACTGCCAGGGGGCCTTAGTAACAAACCCACCCACAAATGAAGCACCACAGCACATGAAGTGCTTGGCCTGCAGCTCTGCTGAGGGACACCGATCCATTGCATTCAAAACAAAAAGGACAACAAATCATCTGAAATCCCAGCCAACAGGACTGCTCTGATCCTTAACGACCCATTTAACTGCAATCATTTCCTGGGGTGCAGCCACGGCACTCAGCTAACAAGGGAACAGAAGAACCAGGAGAACTTTTCCCCTTTCCCCACGCAGCCAGTGCCTCAGTGCCAATGTTTAAGTTGCCTTGCAAGCGTTAGAGACCCACAGGCCTGTCCCGGGGCGACACCCGTGCAGCTCCTGCACCGAGGCTGCGGCTGCACAGCTGGGATTTGCCTCTCTCTCAGGGGAGCAGGGATGGTCTGGATGCTCTGCTGCAGGTGGGAGCCAAAAACACCTGTCTGTGGTTTGCTCCATCTTAAAACGTCGCCAGGCTCCCCTGGGGGTGTGTTCTGGGTATGGCAGACCCAGAACTCTGGGTTTTGCCAAACTCTGGAACCCAAACAGCAATGCCCACTACCTCTGCCGGGCTTCATCTTCTGCATTTCCTGCACTTTTGCCCCGGCCAGCCAAGAGCTTTCATTATAGCCTGCACTAAGGCCACTCTTCCAGCCTTAATTAGTAAGACACAAGCTGGTAGTCACCTTTAATGCTCAGGAATAAGACCACAGCCCAGCCTACTGCCAGCCTTTTTGCTTTAGGCTACAGACGTACTGGAGGCATCGTGTTTTAATTAAGGAAACCATATCAAATATTCACCACTAAGAATTTGCACACAATAAAAGCAGATCTTATCTCCTGCCCAGCTCCCACACAGAACCCGTAACACAGGGGAGGTTTACAGGGAAATGTGGCTGTCAATACATCCCTGCAGTGCCTCTGAAAGAGCCCCTGAGCCCCCTCCCCTCCCTCCCACCGCCGCGGCTGATACAATCCTCCTTTGTTCTTGCACAAAGGGTTCTCCCACACCACGGTGGCCCCTTGGAACAAAGGTTCTCCCGGGCACATCAGGGATGAAGGCAGACTCCCGAAGGGGTTGCATCAGCTGACACAAACATCCCACAAGAAAACCTTCCTAAGAAACACCAGCAGTTTTTTGGATAGTCCTCAAAGTTATTTGCTTTACAGGGTTCCAGGAGAGCCCAGCCAAGATCGTGCCTTACCCTACAGTACAAAAAAAAAAAAGCAAACAAAATCCCAACCAACCCCACACTTGGGCCAAATACCATCGTTTCAAAGGAACGTGCACTTAGGAACTTAACTGTACACAAATTTGCATCATTTCAATACAGGAGAAAAAGAACATTCTGTCTATGCCACCGACTAAAATGCGGGCTGTACTAAATCACTTATTTTATACACGTAGAATAAACTATTACAGTAAAAAGTGTCCACAAGCATGTAATTAGGTTTAACTAGAACTGTAACAACAAAACTATTTTGGCAAAAAGTTACCAAAATCCTGACCAGATATAAATCTGAGTTCAAAACCAGCTCGATAAAGCAGCCAATTCAGAGAGAGCTGAAAACACTCCTCACTTCTCCACTCTGCAGGTTTCTCAGCTTGGGGTATCATTTTCACAATAAGCAAAATTCCTGCGGGTTCAGCCCCGGGCCTGCCACATTCATTCCAAAAGGTAAAACAATCGGTGCTTCACTACCTGAGAGCAGAGATGCTACTGCAGCATGTCAGGAATCCACCTACTTTGTATCTGCATAAAGTCATTAACCTGGAAGTTGAGCAAGGAGTCCATTATGTGCCTTGCAGAAACACAGCACCTTCAGAGAACTATCTGCTATTTTAGCTGATTCATTTCCATTAAACCTCTCAGCTGCCTTATTTTAGTGCTTTGAGCACTGTGTTCCATGAGAGACACTTTTCCAAAGAGCTTTGATCAGTTGTACAGAGCTGTACTTGACAAGAGAGTTATTAACGGAAGGAAACTGATACTGCTCAAGTTATTAATGGAAATAAACTGGTATTGCTTGTTATTAATAGAAGTAAGCTGATATTGCTCAAAGTTTGATGCAAGGAGTAAGTTAACTTACATATTCACGTGTACATGCATGAATAAACAGATGCAGTGCAGATATAGGCAGATGGGATGAACAAATACGATTCTCTGTTATCAGAAAGTGGGTAAACTCACCAGGAAAGTTTCATTCCATACGTGCTTTATGAAGTTATTTGATTCTAAAAGTTGTGTTAATGAATGTGTAAGGTATTCTGAATGCAGCAGAGGATGCATATGCCCTGCCCTGGGCTGGGAGAGATGCTTCTCACAGCAAGAGGCTCAGCACCAAGAACATCTGAGCCCCCATGTCCCAGTGTATTCTGCAGTTTCCCCTCTGACACAGAGAAACCCCGTGTGCCCTGCAGGGGAGCAGGGAATTCCCTCATTCCAGGGAATCACAGCGCTGTTACCAGCAGCTGCAGGCTGAGCCACACTCAGTGAAACATTCTCAGCTCCAGCTGTTGGGAAGGCTCAGTACAGAACTGTTCTGGAAAGCAGCAGCACAACCCAAATATTTATCTGCAGTGTTTAACCTGGACACTGAGCAGGTGCCCAGTGAGAAAAGGGGATAAGCACACAGCCAGGAAGGGGTTTGAGCCTGGTGACAGCTCTCAGAGCAGCACACTGAGTGAGTTCAGGGGCTGACACTGCTGATCGTGCCCCTCCTCACCTGCCCTGTCCCCTGCTGGTGCCCAGGAACTTCCACAGGTAACAGCAGTGACTCCATCAGACACCAGGGATCGTTCCTGATGGCAGGGCAGGCCCTGCAGGACACTGGCACTTCCCTCAGACAAAACCACAGCACCACTTCCAGCAGTTTCAGAGCTCATACCTACCCATGGAAGTATGACTTACAAAAAATTGATTCCTCTCCTTAGCCTCAAATGGTGTATAAAGTTCATGTTGCTGGTAATTAAAGGGAAGTCCAGAAAACACTGAATATTGAGCAGACTAGTGATTTTGGAAGCTTGTGCCAGTTGATGACAAATTTTAGCACGAAAAATAGTTCAGAGATGCTGGGGTTTACAATTCACATAAAGGAAAAAAATATAACAAAATAATAATATTATTTTTAAAAAAGGGTAAGAAATGGGAAGAGCAATCCAGAGTCACACAAAGGCCACCCCAAGTGTGTGGTGGAAATAATGCTGTGATGGAAATGATGCTGTATTGGCCCCAGCTAAGGCCAGAGCCCTCTGATGAGCTTTAGAGATCTTAGTATGGGAGGGAGGACAGACCATCTGGCTGGCACTAAGCAGCAGGAATAGAGTCCAGAGAGAAAGGCTGGGCTTTAGTGTGGCAGCTGGGATTGTGGAGGGGCATGCAGCATCTCTGATGGCACTATCTCGTGTGGGCAGCTAGCTCCCAGTCACTGCAAACAGAAAATAAACACCAAAGGACAAATACTACTTTGAACTTCCCCTGGAGAACTCTGAAGTGGTATTGAAACCCTAAGCAATTCAGCTTCACAACAAACCTTCAGTGTATTAGAAGGGAGGAAGTGAAGTGCTTTATCTTCAGTTTGAGAATAAGAGATTCACTTGCTCTCCTCAGGAACAGAGCAAGGGCTGCCCAGAGGGGATCTCTGGGTCTTCTCTACAGTTTCTTAGCTCGATAAAGAAATGTTCCACATCAAGCTCTGCATCATTTCCCAAGGTGCCATCAGCACTCAGCAGCTTGGCAAACACACTGCAGAGCACACAGCCACTTCTCCAGGACACACTCCCCAGGGCCCAGGGCTCTGCCCTTTGCTACACTGATATTAGAAATAACAGGTACTGACCAGGGGGACAGAAGTCATTTGCATTTCTGCTCACACCACAACATGCAGCCAGGAAACTTTATGCCCTCACCAACTTCCTTTGTCTGGACCATATTAAAACATGCTGCAGGTTCTCTCCTGGTTAATCAGTAGCCATTAACAGGAACTTCCCAGTCCATGTTTTTATTTTCTAACCAAAGTGACAACTCTGGTGGAACAACCCTCAAGCTTTCAGGGACCAGTTCTGCACAACATGGGCTGGGTTTTTTGAACAGTATCCACAAACCAAAGAAGTTCTTGGATGAAAGGATTAGCCATAGTTAGACCTAAAAAAACAAATCTGAAGAGATTATAAAACCCTAATATGATGATATTCCATAGGGCATTCACCCATCTGCAGTCTTGGGATTCTTATTCCACTAAGCCACCAACAGTCACCCAAATATTGCTAAGCATTTAAGCTGGTCCAAATTCATGCAGATTTAGATTTAACTGTCACACAAGCCAGGCTCTAAGGGTTCCACACATCATCTGTGCAAATCTCCACTTTAATCAGCATCAAATATCAACATTCACTCAAAATAACTTGCATAAACATTGCTAAAGTTACACATACGGGAGCCAGGCAGAACAGGCAAGGCACCCAAGATGGAAGTTCCATACTGCTGACACAAAAAGACATTGAGATCAATATATCATTATATCATTTTCATATTCCAAAAGGAAGTTTTACCTGCCTATGTTATTAACTATGTCATTAATGTATGGCTACTTTCCAGAATTAAAGCATCTTGTATAAAACAAAAAGCTAAAAAATACCCTCTAAGTTACACTCCCTTTTGAACAGCAAATATTTAACCATAAATATTACCAGCATGGAAAAAAAATCAACAATTCTTGGCAATAGAAAACAAAACCATCCTGTATGGGATCCTTTTCTTATTTCTCTAGGAACTGGTCTGGAGGAATAACAACAAGATTTTTTGGTTTATTTTTCTGAGAGATGAGTTCCCTAACCAAACAAGCCATGAGGCCAGAGCAGCTGTGCTGGCACTGCGCTGGCAGCAAAGGTGTCAGAAGGGACGAGCCAGAACGGGAGCAAAGAAACACATCCTGGGGATTTCCCTGGGAGCTACTGGGAACTCACAATTCAGAGATGTCTAATCAAAGAGGAAAGGTCACAACATGGTCTGGGATACAGATACTGCACTTGCATGCTCTTAGACAGAGTGGACTTACTGAAAATGCTAATTTTTTAAAAAAAATTGTCTGGTATTTTGATTATTCTCCCAGTAGAGCACTAAACACATCTTGCATCACTCACCAGATGAAGACAGAGGCTCAACCCAACCCTGACTGCATCCAGTTTGGGTCCTGCTAGAGGACAAATTCCCAGGATTGGCTCTTAGGAGCAAGAGGAACAGGCTGGGCTCCCTGCACAGCACCACACCAGGGTCTGGCACACAAGTTCCCTGGCACCCACCCCTCCCAGGCAGGCAGGCAGGACACGGGGCTGAGCTCCCTGTGCAAAGAACACCTCTACCTGTGCTGGCCCAGCCAGCCCACAGCAACCCCTGCTCCTCCCGGGGCTGTTCATTCCCATGCAGCTTTTGTTCCCAGCCGTTTCCCCACTCCTCCTGGAAGCCATGAAAAGCATGTGTCAGCACAACTTGCTGCTGAGGAAGGCATTAGAAAGGATTTGAACTGACTCCCCATGGCAACGGACCCTGAAAGGGAATTAGCATTTGCTCCCCATTCCTCGAGAAGCCTAAATGGAATTTGTTTTTCTCCTCTTTAAGGAATTATTTGCAGGAGGGCAGCGTGCTGCTACCCCTGAGGTTCAGTAGGCACAGCTTTAACTGGCACCTGCCTTGCACACCCTGTTCAGGATAACACTCATCCCATCAGACATGGGATGGGGCAATATGAGTGAGAGTCCATCCATGTTTTCCTTACACACATCCCCAGTGCTCTGCACACCTTTCTGCTGCCTCTGCCAGCTGTCTGTACACTCATTCACTAAATCCAAATCAGGTCTGAGTTTCCTGCACAGAGGGTTTCGAACTGCAAATGAATGCAGGAGTCTTTCTGTAAATGCAAATCTAAAATGTACAGAGACAACTCACAATGTGATGAACTGGGAAGATAAAAATAGGACACCTGGAAAGAACTTCTGCCAATGCAGCCATGTCCAAGGTATGGACAGGGATGACCTGCACCATGTGTACTTGGCCACTTAGCAATGCGTGTGTGGTTCCCCCAAGGAGTGGGCATTTCACACCCCGAGAGCCTCTGTGCTGATCATCAGTTAACACAGTTGGTAATTGCTAACATTCTTCCTTTTTTTTTTTTTTTTTCACCTGTGGGTGGAACAACAACCAAGCAAAGGAGGAGAAGCTGGTTGAGGCTCAGCAGTGCGTGGTGTGACCCACGCATCCAGCCACACGCTGGGTCACGCTCAGTGTGCAAAGGAACAGGAACTCCGTGTCACTTCCAATCAGTCACGTCTGTGACAGAGCACACACCACTCCGCACCACAGCCTGTCTCCACTTGAAGTTTCTTGCAAGTAACCTTGAGTTACTTCAGCCTCAAGGGACTCACGTGGGCACTTCACGCTAAGACCTGTAACACACACGGCCAAACGCCTCTGGAGTGGTTTTACATCCTTCAGGGGCTGACTGAGCCTCCAGCAGGGCACGTGGCATCCTCAGCACCCTGTGTCCAGCTTCTTCTAGCCCTGCAACAGGCATCTGCTCCAAACCCTGCCCACCTCTCCCTGCCCCTGGCAGTGGAACCTTTGTGGGTGCCCATCTGCAGTGTCACATTGTGGATCCCCCAGCCTGCCTCCCCATCCCTCAGATCTGTGCTCCACGTCACCCTCAGCCAGCCAGGCACACCTAGACAGTCCTTCTGTAGTGTCAGATGAGCAGCAAAAGGCTCCAAAGTCAGGAGAGCAGAGGGCAACCTCAGATCTCTGGGGTATCAGTACCCCTGACCGTGGACACTGGAACAAGAAAGCCACCTTTGTTACAGAAAACAGTTCCAGTTTCCTAAAATAAGCAAGAACGGAGGAAAAATAGTACACAAGAACACACAGCTCCCTCCTGGCCGTTAGAGCAGTCTGGCACCAGAAGCACCTTCTGCTTGTGGGCTGGGAAGCAAAGCCAGATCTGCCCCTGGCACAGCCCAAACCCAGAGGTTCAAACAATGAGTGCCCTGCCCAGGGAGCACCCCTCGCTGGCCAGTGCCTCTAACACCCTCCCAGTGCAACACCTCGACTGCTCCGAGCGTGCTCTGCATCCCACCGTGCCACAAAGCTGCTTGTACAGCACCCTCACTCCACCACAGTCCAGTACATCTGAAGCACTCGTGTTAGGAGTTTCTGGAAGAGCCTCCAAGGCAATTAGTCTCACCTCCTCTGAAGGCACAGGCAGAAAATGCTCTCCTACTGCACACCGTACAGCAGGTCCCCAGCAAACCTGGAAACACATTTGCTTTCCTAATTTGGAGAGTTCGCTTTTGTTTATTTAACATTCAGGCTTGTTTAAACTTATTAAAAAGCCCAGAGCAAACAAACAAAACAAATCTCCACACTGCCACACTACCCCACGTGGCTGTGCCCCGGCTGTGCCATCAACGTTATCAATTTAAATTGAATTGGATCTTGGGTGACACCTTAGGAAAAAAAACTCGGCTTATTCAGATTTCATTAAGGGAAAACTGTTCCATTTATAGACAGATTACTTTGTAGAGCCAACAGAAACACACAGCTTAAAGCCTTTCCCAGAAATGAGGGGAAGCCAAATCTTGAACAGAGGACTAATTTTCATTCTGTATTTTGATGCTCGTGAAACTGTTTTACTGCCACGGGTATTTCTTGACAGTGTTTTAAATTACAGATCAGCTCATGCAAAACTGGGAGCTGTTAATAGCGGGTGGCCTCTCCTTTGCTTTTATGGAGTGAAAATTTTATTCTCCTTCTCAAATACCGGTGATTTTGATCAAAGTCATGGCGGGACACCCGCCTCAACGGCTGAAAGGACAGCAGCATTAAATCAATTCCCTGGGCAGCCTCCCAAGCCGAGCCCCTATTGTTAAAATAATGAGTTGTGCACCACTTGATCCCAACCCACCAGCTGATCCCCGTTTTTATAGACAATAGGTAGCACAGAACCAGAAAGCACCCGTGAATGGATCATTTCTCACAAATTGTGCATCTTCAGCTGATAAAACTTAACATTTCTTTCTGTAACAGCCTATGGGCATTTTTAAATGAGAGCATCCTTCAGAGTTAAGACCAGATTTTATAAAAGTAGCACTCTCACACTTATTCCAGGGAGCTGATGCTTAAAGAACCAGGAAGACTTTTTAACAGCGTGCATGCACTCTGCTGCCTCTCACCTCCCAAAAAGCCTGAATTTTCTTTCCATATCCCACATTAACTCAGGTGCCTCACTGTAGGGTTGAACTCTGCCTCTTTTTTCAGTACTGTTACCTGCAATTATTCTTTCACATTTCAGAACAAACACCAAAACTTCTCCTAAGTTTTGCAACATGTGGGCCAGAAGTCCCAAGGACAAGTAAATCAGGAGGGCCCCCTGAAAACAGGCAAACACTGTGTTTTATAACTCAGGAGTTAAAGCACACTTTAAACAAAGAGCCTATGACTGGTCCATCAGATAAGGCTTATATCTTTCTCCCTGGAATTTAATAACACTTCTTCTAAAACACTTTTCAGCCGGCTGGAGTTGAAGTTCCCAGAATTGCACAGGGTAGCTTAATTACGACAAAATGTGCACGGAGTTTAATCCCTACCTCATTGTACTTCCTTAAAAAAAAAAAAAAAAATGGTTTATGGAGTAATTCGAAACGAGGTGTTTTTAGAGAGGACTCAATCCAGCACGAGGTTTGACTCTTCTCAGCACCGTCGCAGCACCTTCCAGGTGGGGACAGGCGCGCTCCCACCCTGCGGCACTGCTGGCTGCTGTCCTGCGCTCCTCATCGGGGGGTCGGCATTTTCCAGCAAGCCTCACTGAACACGGGCTGGGCTCGGGCTGGGGAGAGCCAAGCGGCTGCAGCTCGCTCCGGTTTCACCGCCCGCGGCCCAGGGGCTGCCCTGGCACCGCCGCGGGGCAGAGCCGCCCCGGCACATGGCGATCGGGGAGAGCGGCTGCAGTTCATCCCGGCCAGCCCCTCCGTGCCAGCCCCACGCACACGGCCGAGGCACCCGGGAGAGCCCGGAGCGGCTCCTCCGCGCAGAGAGCGCTCGGGCACGCCGAGCTGTTTGCGAAACGGGCTGAAAAGAAGTTACGGCTCGCAACCCCCCACCTCAACTTTGAGCCGCCAACACCGGGAGAAACCAGCATCAACCGCATGGGAAAGCCCAGCGGAGGCTGGCAGGGACACCGTCCCGTCCCGCCGCAGGAGCGCCCGCGGGGCCCCTCACAGGGACGGGGCTCGGGAGTCCCGTCCGCCCTCACTCACCGCGGCCGCCGGCTGGGCTCGGCTCGGTTCGGTTCGGTGCGGTCCGGTGCTGTCCCTCGCCGCCACAGCCGCGCTGCGGGTGTACAACCTGCTCCCGTTCAAACCCCAGCGCTGCCGCCCGCCCCGCCCGGCCCGGCCCGGCGCGGCCCGCCCCCGCCGCGGGCCCTGCCGAAACCCGGAGCGGCCACAGCGGAGCGGAGCAAGATCCACAAAGCATCCGTGGCGGCCCGAGCCGAGATCCAGCCCCGGTGTTGCCGCGGCCCCGTTCAACCTGCTCCATTGCTCCATTGTGTGTGCGCTGCGAGCGGCGGGGCAGCGCCGCCCGCTCCCCTCAGCACCGCCCGGGACCGAGCCCCCGACCCGCTCCCCTCAGCGCCGCCCGGGATTGAGCCCCGCTCCCTTCAGCGCCGCCCGGGACCGAGCCCCCGGCCCCGCTCCCCTCAGCGCCGCCCGGGACCGAGCCCTCGGCCCCGCTCCCCTCAGCGCCGCCCGGGACCGAGCCCTCGGCCCCGCTCCCCTCAGCGCCGCCCGGGACCGAGCCCCGCTCCCCTCAGCGCCGCCCGGGGCTGAGCCCCTGGCCCCGCTCCCCTCAGCGCCGCCCGTTCCCCTCAGCACCGCCCGGGACCGAGCCCCCGGCCCGCTCCCCTCAGCGCCTCCCGGGGCTGAGCCCCCGGCCCGCTCCCCTCAGCGCCTCCCGGCCCGACCCTCGCCCGGCCCGGCAGAGTCTCCTCCCGGCGGGACTCACCGAGCTGCCCGGGCTGAGCTGTGGGGAGCGGTGCCGGTGGGACGCGATGGGAAAAGAGTGAGAAGCGGCCCCTCGGGGCGGCCCCTCGCCCGGCGGGTGCCATGGAGACCCCCGGCCCTCCCATCCCACCCATGGCAGGGACACCTTCCACTGTCCCAGGCTGCTCCAAGCCCCAATACCCAACCTGGCCTTGGACAATCCCAGGGATGGGGCAGCCGCAGCTTCTCTGGGCACCCCGCGCCAGGGCTTCACCACGCTCTGAGTAAAACAGTTCTTTCTTAAATCCAATCTAAACCGATCTCCCTTCAGTTAAAGCTATTCCCCGTTCTCCTGCCTCAATAGCCCTGCTCAGAAGTTTGTTGTCAAAGGATGCAAGCAGCAGCCCCGTGCCCACGCTGCCGGTGGGCTCCGAGGGGCCGGGGATGTTTATTGCCATTTGCCTGACATGCCACACCAGCAATAAAAAATCTGTGCAGCGTCCGAGGTATTTTTCTTGGGCCATTTGGAGGCCGGGTCTCTCCTTTCGCTCCCTGTGGTCTTTTGAAGATGTTGCATCGCTCAGGGCACGTTCAGAGATTGCAGGGGCAAAGGCACTGAACAGTTTAATTCTTGTCCTTATTCCCAGTCACAGAACTGCCTCCTGCGCTGGGCACTGCTGCGGGTGAAGGGAGGATGGAGCTCTGAGGCAGCCGGGGGGGTTTATGCAATGGGGAAAATGCTGCTTCTCCCCCGGCCAGCTCAGCCGGCTGCTGCGGAGATATTTGTCTCTGCTCCTATTACTGCTTTTCCAATAGCCAGGCCTCCCACAGAGACAGGATCTGCAACCTCTCAAGCCCTGCACAGATGGAAAGCACAGCTTTGAACTGAATTGGGCACTTTCTGAGGGGGGAGGGTGTGCTGGTGGGCTGGTTGGTTTTTGTGTTTTTTTTTTAAGATAAGCCCTGCGTGATAAGGAAAACAGCATTAACAAACAATTACAGGACCTGACCCTCAAGAAATCATTTGTCACTGCAACCCCAAATCTGTGTGAGGGAACAACACACTCGGTTCACACTCGCCTACAGCTCATCTCTGCTTGCTAGAAATGCAGCATGTGGCTTCCTGAGACTTTTCTCTCAGCTTTACAGTGGATTTTTGTGATGAATCCTCCAGTGACTCATCTACAGAACAGAAGTGCAAAGTCCAGAATTATATTTAATTATTACAGAAAATAAACCGTAAGTGTACAATTATGCCCAGCTTGGAAAAGCTCCTGCTTCCCAGATGTAGGAACAGGAACACATGAACCCCCCAGGAGAAGTGGATTATTGCTGAGCCTGAATGTGCACTTTGGGGTTAGAACTCAGCTTTGAGTTTTGCTCTGGAGGGTGCCACAGCCAGTCCCAATCCCCTGGCTGTCTGATGAGTTTCACATCCAAGAACCACGGTGGTGGCTGGCTCAGCCCTTTGCTGTCTTACACATAAACCCAGAATCTCACTTCTCTTATTTTCCATTTTCCAACAGGCACAGACACCTGGTTTACTGCCCCAGAGCTGCCTCCCCTCTCTCCCACTCTGGGTTCCAAGACAGTGCAGGTATTTCATGGCTCGCTGCTCCCCAGCACCAGCCTCACCCTGGGAGGACCAGGAACAAAAGGAGTAAAGAACTACTAACATCTATTCTTACCCAAGGAAACTGGCTTGTCTTAAGGATCTCAAGAGTCACAACGTTGTCCTGAAGTCAGCAGAGAAAATGTTAATGTAGCAACTAATTGCCAGAAAAGCAGTGCTAAATTATTAAGGTTTTTTGTACCACGGTCTTCTCCCCAGTGCTTCACTGGAAAGCAATGACACAGAAAGAAAGAAAATCTGTAAAACACTTCACTTTAAATAAATATTGGGACTGTGTGGGAGGTTAAACAAGGGTCAAGGGCTTGGTATATAAAACATGTAACAACAAACTTAAGAAATTAAATCTTTATTCTAAGAATATTTACAACATAAATAGTAATACACTCATATACTTCATATGTGTATCAAAAATAAAAAATTCAAGTTCTTAGCACAGATTCTTCTCGTCAAATTTCATGTTAGAGTTTTATATGCATCTAATTTTAGATACTTACAGAACCATCAGAAAGAAACCACACAGGTTTTTCCTCTTCAAATGAAAGTTGTCTTTGAAAATTTTGGATTCCTGACATTATATTCTTTGATACACCAAGTGATTGTTTTTCCCCCTGAGGAACTTTAGTTATTATAACCTTATCAGCTTTTTAAGATCAGCCATAACAAATCACCTTTTATATCACTAACAATGCAACCCATTATTCAAGATGAACGAGTTTTAAACCACAAATTGCACCAAGAAAGTGGCATAAGAACAGAACTGAAACAAAAAAGTTGTGTTTAAACCCATCCCACGAGCTTTGTAAAGGCCTGACATGGGGTTTGAGGCACCCCTCAAACCTGCACTGGGCAGCACAGCTTGGAGGAGTTCAGCAGGTGGGAAACTGGACAACTAATTTAGGACAATCACTGTGCAGAAGTTTGGCATCAGAACATTTTCACTGGTGGCCTGCATGCTACTACTGAACTTCAATCCCATGTGGGTTTTGGTATGGGATATATTCTAAATAACCATGAACTGGGGGTTTATATTCTGTGTAACCCATTAACTGTGGGGTTTGTGTTTGAGACAGGGACCCTCAACATCACAGCACTGTTTGTGATCACAAACATACACAAATCCCATCACTTGGGGAGGTGCGTTCCCCACCTTTTCACCTCCCAGCAGAGCTTCTAACCCAGCTCACAAACTCTTTCAGCCTCTGCAGGAATTTATTGCTGCTTATGTGCTCCTGGACTCTCTCAGAGTAGCTTTGTTCCTTCCATATGCCTTTATTTTTCTTCACAGCCTTTAACTCGGCGCGCAGGAGCCTTTTGTGCAGTTTCCAGTAGAGGCGGGAGTGGTGGGGCAGCCCCTCAATCCGGGCTGCTCTGGCCAGCCCTTGGCTCAAGAGCTCTTCGTTCAAGCACGTGCTGAGAAACCCACCCTGTAAAACCCACAATAAATAGATAGTCACCACTGGAACAGGGTTATTTGGGGTTTGGTGGGAACTCCCTCAGAGGCTTTACTCGTGGCTGTTATCTGGCTTTGGCAGAAGTTAAAAGGGAAGAGGAGTGTAGGTGACTTAAAACCCAACTCCAGTGTGAGGGTGGGCAGGGTGGCACAGGGTGCCCAGAGCAGCTGTGGCTGCCCCTGGATCCCTGGCAGTGCCCAGGGCCAGGCTGGACAGGGCTTGGAGCAACCTGGGACAGGGGAAGGTGTCCCTGCCCATGGGCTGGGACTGCATGGTCTGTAAGTCCATCCCAACCCAAACCATGCTGTGATTCTGTAATGCAAGGCATTTGTGAGGGAACATTGGCTAACAAACATTAGGCTAATCAGAACTCCAGGATGCCTTTTTGGCACTGCAGAGAAGCACGTTCCTGCCATGAATCAGTCTGAAAAACGACTGCTCCTGCAATCAGATTTGCAAATGCAACATTTCAAATTCACACCCAGGGAGATAAATCATAAATAATAACATTTGTTAAAAGTACTGAGATAACTGTGTGACTACAGTCACATCTAACACTGCAGAGAAGAGCCAGTTTTTGTGTCTGTCTTTACCTTATGGACTAGAACGAGGCAGTCCAGGGCCGAGCTGTCCCTCCCCAGGAGCTGGAACCACAGGGGCTGTTTGGGGAGCAGCTCCTGCTGCAGCCAGGCCGTGCCCCCCGGAGCCAGCTCCACCCCGGCCAGGCGGATCAGCAGGAGCCCCTCTGGCTGCCCTGCAAGGGAAAGGGACAACCCTGCTGCTGGGGGAAAGCTCAGCCTTTGCACACACCCTCAGCTCTTGGTGCTGAATTGATTCCCGTGGCCTAAAAGAATCCCTTTTAGTTCCTCAAAGCAAACAGGAATTTGGTCTCATCTCTTCTTCAGGAAAATATATATATATATAAATTCAAGATTGTCTAATTCAAAATGAGTTTTGGTTGATTTTGCATGCAAAGAAAAAGATCTGCTCCCACTCTCAGTCCCTATCCTTCATCCAAAGGGGCAGAAGCATCAACCCCTGCTGGTGTTTGCACAGCCAGTGGGAGAGTCACAGACTTGATGGACAGTTTGTTTCTGACACCAAAACTGTCCCCAAAAATGGGTGTCTGCAAATAAAAGCACAATCCCAACAGAGGCTTTCTGCCAGGAATGAGATGAACTGTGCAAGCAGAAGCACTGCCTGAGTGCTCACTTCTGTTGCTGGAAAATATCACAGTAACTTGTAAGGATTAACACAAACACTAGTGACAAACTCTCTGTCCTGTCTCCTCATGTCTTTTATTCCCCAGTTTCACACCTGCAAAGCACAGAAAGACCAAAAGGCAGAGCTGGAAATGTGCCTCAGCCCTCCCTCTCAAGCTTGCAGCCACTCTTAAGAGCAGCACATTTCATTTCTGCCCTTGCTCTTCACACTCTTTCCCTCATTACTCACATTTTTTCTGGATGGCTGAGATGAAAGGAATGGTGATGGGAATGTGCTCAACTTCCAGGCCCTTCTCTGTGATGTGATGTAACTTCCCTCTCAATTTCACATTCTTTTCTACAAACTCCACAGGTATATCCAAAGGACTCGTGAACTTTGTTGTCTATTGATGGAAGGAAGAGAAATGCAAAATTTTAAGAAAAAAATATACAGCAGTTACAGCCACACTAAATCCAACTTCTTAAAACAGTTTGGGAAATGACACCTCTATTGTTAGACACCATGGGCAAGTAAATATATATTTAATGGTGATCAGCTGCAGAAGCTGTGCCAGCCTCTCCACACTTACCATCTTCCCTGTTTTACAGGACTCCCAACATCGGCGCAGACATAAAAACCAGGTTGGGAGAAAGAACAGAAACTGCCCTTTTTCGAGCAATGCCTATTGAAGTTCACTTGATTCCCCGAGAAAGGAGTGTTTTAGAAGCAGCCTGAATGGGGCTGGGATAGGGGTGAAAGGAAGCCAAAGGCCAGACACGCTGAAAACAAAGGCGGAGCCGGGAGGGCAGAAACAACCCCGCCTTTGATGCCGGAGGAAACCAGGAGAGGGACAAAGGCAGGTGAACAGCTCTGAGAAGATCACAAGAAGATTAAATTTGATACTACAGCCTGGGAGGATCCAAAGGGGATGGTTATGTGATCACACAGGAAAAGCAAGCTGAGCAGCAGCAAAGACTTGGGCTGTGGCACAGGAATGGAGCAGCCACCGGTTTGGGGTGAGGGAAAAGGACACGAGAGACCCTAAAAAATTAGGACCCCCCCCCCAAATTTAAGACACTGAGGTCTCACTGTAAGAGGCCTTAGCAGAGCACTGACCTACGGAGCTGTGAAACCCACTGGGCACTGATATACAACTGCTGGGCAATAAACCCCCCAAAACACCACAGCTAAAGATGTGTCTCCTGTTGTGTTATTTATTCAGCAAACCTCCCTCTCTGCAGTCCAGGGGCCTCCCACTAGGAACACGGGAATTTGGGACCTTGCAGGCAGGAAGCCTGGAGGTTTTTAGGAACAAAAGTTGTTCAAATTGCTCTCATTTGCTCTGGAAGCTCCATCAGCCAGGTTAATGCATTCACAGGCCCTTGGGTCAAAACCAACCAACCAAAAAATAAAATCAGAGAAAAAGATTTCTGGCAACATTTGTAGTTCAGATTTTCTGGCAGGATTTTTAAGTAAAATCTCCACACAAATGTTCTCTTGTATCCTTTGGAATTGTGCAGGAGGAGGATGAAGATAACTGATTTTTGAAGCAGCTGGAGCCCTGGGGGAGCACAGTGGCTCCTGCCCGTGGCGGTTCAGCTCCTCCAGCAGTGAGCAGCGTGGTGTTAGTGCAGCGTGACCTGACCATCCTGGGCGTGAAGGGAGGATTTGGGTGACGTTTAAAACCATTCAGAATCAGTTCCGTGTGTGTGGAAGGACAGAGAATACGCGAGGCAAGCGGCTGTTCCGGCTGTGTCTGGACAAGGGAGGGGGCTGGAGCTGCACAGCGGGACAGGCAAAGGGGCCACGGCCCCGCCCAGGGGCTTCAGGAACGGGCGAGAACAAGGGACCCGCGGAGATGCCACGGGACAGCGATATGGAGCCCCTCAAGACCTGAATCAAACTCGGCTTGTTTTTTCACTTGTTAATCAGTAGCTGTAGCAGGACCGTTATGATTAAGCAATCGCATTGTGAACCTTGCACGCTTGGCTAATCTTTAGTTTTAAGGAAAAGGGAAGACAAAGCCAAGATGAATGGGCTGTCTGGGCGGGAGCCACCAGGAGTGGAGGCTGAGGCGTCCCTGGGGAAAGGCGATTCCAGCAGCGGGACAGCGCTGACCCCCGGAGCACCCACCCCAAAGGGACCCCGCGCTCAGGCGGAGGGAAGGGCTGGGCTGGGCTGCTCCGCACGAGAAACCGCAGATACGGCTAACACAGAGGGGGCTGAGTGCCAATTAACAGAAAAGCTATGGAATTTGTAAGCAGTGAATGCTGGTGCGTTGCTAAAATATATAAATAATGTTCAGTACTGAGGAGCGGGGAGCCTTTCGCGGGAACCGCCAGCTCCCGCTTTGCGCAAAGCAGAACAAAACACAGGAATGGCTCTGGCCGGGAACAGCCCCCGGGCGGGACAGCCAGGGCCGGGGAGGCAGGGCCGGCCCGGCCCCTCCGCCCACGGCCCGAGCAGCCGGGCGGGGCTCCCCGGCTCTGAGGGGCCGTGCTGGGCTCTCCCGCATCCCCCGGGCCGGTGCCGGGCTCCCCGCGGTTCTGAGGGGCCGTGCTGGGCTCTCCCGCATCCCCCGGGCCGGTGCCGGGCTCTCCCGCATCCCCCGGGCCCGTGCCGGGCTCCCCGCGGTTCTGAGGGGCCGTGCTGGGCTCTCCCGCATCACTCGGGCCCGTGCCGGGCTCTCCCCGGTTCTGAGGGGCCGTGCCGGTCTCTTCCCGTTCTGAGGGGCCGTGCCGGGCTCTCCCCGGTTCTGAGGGGCCGTGCCGGTCTCTTCCCGTTCTGAGGGGCCGTGCCGGGCTCTCCCGCATCCTCCGGGCCCGTGCCGGGCTCTCCCGCATCCCCCGGGCCCGTGCCGGGCTCTCCCCGGTTCTGAGGGGCCGTGCCGGTCTCTTCCCGTTCTGAGGGGCCGTGCCGGGCTCTCCCGCATCCTCCGGGCCCGTGCCGGGCTCTCCCCGCTTCTGAGGGGCCGTGCCGGGCTCTCCCGCATCCCTCGGGCCCGTGCTGGGCTCTCCCCGCTTCTGAGGGGCCGTGCCGGGCTCTCCCGCATCCCTCGGCCCGTGCCGGGCTCTCCCCGGCTCTGAGGGGCCGTGCCGGGCTCTCCCGCATCCCTCGGGCCCGTGCCGGGCTCTCCCCGGCTCTGAGGGGCCGTGCCGGGCTCTCCCGCATCCCCCGGGCCCGTGCCGGGCTCTCCCCGGTTCTGAGGGGCCGTGCCGGGCTCCCCCCGCGCCCCCAGGCCCGGTCCCGCACTCACCACGCGGAAGCTCCGCGCCAGCAGCAGCACCCCGGCCACGGCCGTGCCGGCGATCAGGCCCTGCGGAGGAGAACGGGGCTCAGCCGGGCCCAGCGGGCTCCCCCCGGCCCGGTGCCCGCCCAGCCCCGGTACCCGCCCAGCCCCGGTACCCGCAGCAGCCCCAGGTGCGCGTCCGCCCACTCGGACAGGCGGGCCAGGGCCAGCGCCGCACGCTCCGAGCCGCCGCCGCCGCCCTGCTCCGGCATGGCCGCGTCCCGAGCGCCCCCGGGGGGCCGGGAAACGCCGCCCAGGGCCGGGAAACGCCGCCCGGTGCCACGGGAAACACCGCCCGGGGCCACGGGAAACACCGCCCGGGGCCGGGAAACGCCGCCCGGTGCCACGGGGAACACCGCCCGGTGCCACGGGAAACGCCGCCCGGGGCCACGGGAACCGGGAAACGCCGCCCGGTGCCACGGGAAACACCGCCCGGTGCCACGGGAAACGCCGCCCGGTGCCACGGGAAACACCGCCCGGTGCCACGGGAAACGCCGCCCGGTGCCACGGGAAACACCGCCCGGTGCCGGGGAGCACCGCCCGGTGCCGGGAAACGCCGCCCGGTGCCACGGGAAACACCGCCCGGTGCCACGGGAAACGCCGCCCGGTGCCACGGGAAACACCGCCCGGGGCCGGGAAACACCGCCCGGTGCCACGGGGAACACCGCCCGGGGCTGGGAAACATCGCCTGGTGCCGGGAAACACCGCCTGGTGCCACGGGAAACACCGCCCGGGGCCGGGAAACACCGCCCGGGGCCACGGGAACCGGGGAACGCCGCCCGGTGCCACGGGGAACACCGCCCGGGGCCGGGAAACACCGCCCGGGGCCACGGGAAACACCGCCCGGTGCCACGGGAAACACCGCCCGGGGCCACGGGAACCGGGGAACGCCGCCCGGTGCCACCGCGCCATGGAGCGACACCGGCCCCGAGCAGCCCCGCCCGGGACACTGCCAGGGACCCAGGGGCAGCCACAGCCTCCCTGCCCGCCCTGTGCCAGGGCCTCCCCCGCCTCCCAGCCAGGAATTCCCAATCTCCCAGCCAGCCCTGCCCTCTGGCACTGGGAGCCATTCCCTGTGTCCTGTCCCTCCAGCCCTTGTCCCCAGCCCCTCCCCAGCTCTCCTGGAGCCCTGGAGGGGCTCTGAGCTCTCCCTGGAGCCTTCGCCAGGTTGAACTCTGCGTTGAGCCCCTCAAACCTGTACCACACCTCCTCTGACTCTTCAGATGCTCCTTTCTTCTTGACATTTTTAATTTGTTCAGCTTGTTATTCTTGTTGTTTTGGGGTGGGGTTTTTGTGTTTGTTTTTGGGGTTTTGTTTGTTTTGTTATTTTGGTTTGGTTTTTTGTTTTGTTTTGTTGTTTTGTTTTTATGTTGAAGATGTTTAAGTCTGCAATAATTCTAACGTTAAAAAGAAAAATGGCTTTCAAACAGAGTTGGTAGAAAAAAAAAAAAAGTAGCAAGATCAAAATTTTATGGGTGCTCTTCAGCAGCCTGCTAAGGGCCTGGCACAGCAGCAACATTTCCAACTTACAAAACTGCTACTTAAATTAAAAGCACTAATCCATAACTTGTTTCACCACTTTGAAAAAGGACACAGTTATTTATTTCAGGTAACATATCTATTCCTACCAATTTGGAGTTTATGTGCAATTCTGATGTTGTTGAGATAATCAAGTTATTGATAAGCAATCCTTAACACATCTTTATTAGTGACTGGTTTCACTAGTGCCAAGTTTCACTGGCATCTTTAGAAATAGTGAAAAAAAAAATTGCAAGGTAAACCTTAAATCTAATACACAGCAAATTTAATTTCTCAGCTTCTGCACTTGAAGCTTTTTGTCACTCAGAAAAGTTAAAACAACCCCTCTAGGTGTGCACAAGATGCAATAAAATAAGCAGCCCGTGGTCCCAGTGAGGGAACAGAACTGAAGTGCCTCACAGTTACTGCAGTGGAGGTGGTGGGACAGGGACTGAAAGGTGCTGCCATAAATCTGACATTTTTATGTTGATTGTGTTCTTCTGCAGAGGGGGAATTGGAGGACGTTCAGCTTGGGCAGTAAACCCCATGTGATTTCACTTGGCACGAGTGGTTTTGCTGTGCCTGAAGCAAACTGTGAGGTGTGTCCCTGGAGGGAGGGGACAGAGGACAGGAGGCAGTGTCCAGTGAAGCACCAGGTCACTGTGTCCTCTTCCAGACCCCTCCTTACTCCTGATGCCAAGGAGACCCTTTGTGCACCCACCCACCCAGGAGCTCCAAAAGTGGTGTTGGGTCACACAGCAGCAGCAGATCCCAAACCCCCTCCCAGCCCAATCCTTCAAATATCGACACAAAACATGGCAGAGACACTGGTGCACCTTTCCAAGGGATGTTTAATAGTTTTCCTTTTTAATACCAATGTTCCACACACCCAGCGGGGTCCGAGTGCCTCTCCAGCACCTGTGGGTCCCTAAGGCACTCAGGAGGGAGTTCAGTGGGAGAAATCCAGCAGGAATGTTTCCAGCACATGGCACCAGCAGTGAATTCTGCAGCAGCTCTGCCACAGGACTGTGCCCCTTGGATTTGTGTGAGGGCCAGTCCTGCACCAGCTCCCCGGGAATTTGGCAACTTTGTCATCACCAACTCGCTCTTCTCACCCCTGGCTGGGGGAAGCCTCCTTGCTCCCACTGCTCTTGAGAATGAATATTCAGATTTCAGTAATACAGTTTGGAAAACCAATGGATTGGTTTTCCTCTAGCAACTCACCCCTTGCAAAGGCCCAGGTGCCCTCCCTTGGGAGGCACCTCCAGCTCCAGCTGCAGGACTCAAGGCTCAGAGGATTGTGCGTTACTCCAGTCCCACCTCACAGCGTTTTGCCGTCAAGAAAGTACCCTGAACGTAAATCAAACTGCCTCCAAACAGCGGAAATAAATTAAACAAATGGAACTTGCTTATAAAAATATTTTCTTATAAATCTTTAAAGCTTATAAAAGCCAGAAAATACATTTAAAAGAATCTCTGGAACGTTTCATCCTTTCGAAGCGCGGTTACAGTTCGGAAAGTGAGAAGAAGCAAAGCCCACAGACATCTCGCACGGATCTTCCCACCAGGAATTCCGCAGCAGCGTGCTTAACCTCCGAGTCAGAATGCCTTGGGCATCCTCCCCCGGGTCAGCTACCCTGTCAGATCATTTCTGTGTGAAAATAAAAGCTGGCACTCAGCTGGCAATGCTGCTGCCTCTACAGGCAGGGCACCAGGAGCTCTCCCGGAGGTGCCCTGTGGAGTCAGCAGCTCTGGAGTCAGGGGTAAGCACGGAGCACTGAGGTGCTGTCCAGGCATTCCTTTCTGAACTGGCCCTGTGCTGCAGGGAGGGCAGTGGTGCCACAGCCCCGCTGCCCTGGCCACGCAGATCTCCTGGCGTGGCCCGCAAACGCCGAGATTCCGGGGTGCTGATTATGGGACGTGTCTTTGTAGTAAAAGCAAAACCACCTCGCTGGTCCATCCAATGCCTAACTGCATCATCAATTGCTCCTCTTGCACTTCCAGGAAGACTGCCCTTCGTCCTGCAGCTTTTTAAATTTTGGTCCCAGGAAGAACCACCAGGCGAAGCCCAGGATGAGGCAGATGATGGACTCCACGTAGTACCCGTCCAGGGTGGTGACACAGGAACCCCCAGCTGCTGAGCACAGCTGGAACAGAGCACAGGGTCAGGCACTGACACACAGCACCCCACAGCTGCTGGGCCCTGCCTGCTCCTGCTCCTGCCTCAACAGAGTTGTTTACTCTTTGTTGTTTCCTAAGCAAAGGTCAGAGAGGTTTCTGAGCTTAGCAGCAGTGTGAAAAGTAACAAACAAAGTGCCAAACCTGCTCTAAACGTGTGGGAAATGGAGCACATCAGCCCAAAGGACAAATTCCAAAGAACAGGAATGGCCCCACGGTCTGTGCTGGCCTGCAGGGGCAACCACTGTTTCCAGCCTCATGGAGAAAGATGATTTTTTTTCCTAGCCATAAATGTTGTAGACTCCCCAGAGCTGGAAATGTCCAAGGCCAGGCTGGACAGGGCTGGGAGCAACCTGGGACAGTGGAAGGTGTCCCTGCCCACGGCAGGGGTGGGGCTGGATGGGCTTTAAGGTCCTTCCAATCCAAACCATTCCATGGTTCTGTGATTCTGTATCTGGGAGAAACATGCCCAGGATGGTTTTGAACTGGGAGACAAACCTCCAGCATTCACAGGGTGATTGTACAGCCCAGGATTGTCTCTGCTATTGTTTGGCTTTCAACACTGCTCTAATCCCAGGATTAACCACTCCTCTGAGCTGAGGCTCTGCCAGCATTTTCATTATTCTGAGACACGTCAAGATCAGATTAGGAATAAGAAGGGAGTGGTGGTGGTGGAATGTCACAACTGGGAGAATGTGAGAAAAGATCAGAGGAGTGAGGTGAAGGAGGAAGGACTCAAGTTCAGTGGAGGCTGAGACACAAGGAACCTAATTAGTGACAAGCTAATGAGTGAGAGGCTGGGAAAGCATCTGCTGCAGAAGCAGTTTCTCCTCTGCACCAGCAAAAACTGCAGCTCCAATTCAGACAAGTCATGCTGGACTCCAGAACATTTTGATCATTTAGAGAACTCCATGTCCTAGAGCATCCTGGCATTCAGGAGTGCAATACATCTCAGCACAGAAAAAAACCCCAAACATTTCCACTCTTCAGCCATGTCAAATGTCTCATTTGCTGTGAGGAGGTGAATTTGAAATGCTGCTTTCCCAGCAGTTTTGTGTCCTGTTGTTTGATCTGTGTACAGCAAGTTCTTTGTTCTCTTCCACAGGGCTCC
This sequence comes from Phylloscopus collybita, assembly GCA_027886175.1. NCBI lineage: Eukaryota > Metazoa > Chordata > Aves > Passeriformes > Phylloscopidae > Phylloscopus > Phylloscopus collybita. The sequence continues at coordinate 1,019,324 of JAJNNQ010000003.1, forward strand.
CAGAACTGGGCAGGCAGCCAGTCCCACTTGATTTCATGGGGAAAGTGGACACCAAAATCAGAGAGCAGAGCAGCATCTTGGAGAAGGTATCAAGGCAGGCAGATAAGAAGCCTCCAGGGAGACAGGAGGAAGAAAAAAAAACCTACCACAGGAATGGAGAGCCCTGGGGACAGAGAGCCTGCCAAGGACAAGAGCCCCTGACTGCACCACTCAAAACCAGACCCACAGCCTCATCACACTGCACAGAACGTGGCACCAGCCTGGTGCTCCTACCCCAGCTCAGCACAGGAAGAAAGGGCTCCCTTCTGTGCAGCTGCAAACCCTGGGTAAAAGGGGCTGGTTACCCAGAGTGTGCAGGTGCTAACAGACAGGAAAATCAGCTCCAGCAGTGGGAATTTTGAAGCACAAGCTACACACTGTGAAGGTTCTCAAAGGCAAAAGAACGCTGCAAGAAGCCACTGAAGTGAGACATTGAGCAGAGACCCCCCCGCCAGCCCCCAGGCTCACCTCTGCGGCCGCTGCCGTGGCACAGGAGTGCTGGCCCTGGGCCCCTGCACACTCCTTCACTGTCAGGGGGTCCACCAGCCACAGGGCCACCGTGGAGGGCCAGTTGCCCCCCAGGTTGGAGACGGTGTTGAGCAGGGTCATGTAGGTGCCCCCGATGAGCGGGTCGCTGACCTTGGCGTTGAAGGCCATGATGGCCACGTACATGCTGTACAGGGTGATCTGAGGGACAGACACAGGGCCACAGTGTCCCCAGGGGAACAGGCAGCTGCAGCCCCAGCCCCAGCACCCTGCTCAGAGCCCCCCTGAGCTCAGCAGCACTGAGTGGCCAATGGTGCCAGCAGCAGCAGCAGCAGCTCCTCCTGCAGCTTGGCCTTGTGCTAACCCCGTCTCGAGTCGTGCTGCAACAGACCCAGCCTCACATGCACTGGCATGACTCGGGTTAGCAAACTGAAACACAATCAGCCAGCTAGAATAGCACCTAAAAACAGCCCTTCTGCAGTTCTCAAGGCACTGCACACATTTCAGTTCTGACCCAAAGACCACGCTCTATTAGGTGCTTGTGTCCCAAGCCTTTGGATCAGATCCAGTGTGATGTTCCCCCAACAATCAAGTTGTTTTTTTGGTTTTTTTTTCCTAGGACCAGGATCACATAACTCTATTTATCTGCACAACCAGTGCATTCATCAGCACACCTATCAAGCTCAGACACAGTTCTGGGATTTCTCCAGCTCCTCTGTGCTTCTGAGCTTCTGGGTCTGGGGAAAAAGGAATCTGGGGAACCACACCAGACATGGACAACTAAAAGTAGCCCCACAGATGATTTGCAATGGAGCACAGGGAATAGGGCAGGAGCATTAGAAGTCAATCCTGCCACACAGCACAGGTCAGGCTTGGAGGGATTCCAGAGTGACCCAGGACAAGACAGGGAACAGCATTTCCCCATCCCACACAGTGGGTGTTACCTGGTGTAAAGCATAACTCAGCACCACCACAGCATAGTAGTAGATAGGAAATCCTCCTTCATGCTTTACTTTAGGAGCCCACCACACCAGGAAAGCGAATTCCAGGCCAAGCAGCAACCTGGAGGGATGAGAAAGATGATTTCTTATTCCAAGTAATTCTTCCCATGCGTTTCCTCAACACAAAGCCACCACTGAACAATCACAGAGAGTCCATGAAAACAGTTTAGATCTGTTACACCTATTTCCATCTCAGAATTAGCTATCAAGTATTTGACAAGCAGTGACATTGTTAAGTAGGAGCAGGAGGGCACTGCTCTAATGCTGCTGTACATGCACATCCCAAACAGCTCATGCTCTGCTTCCACACAGTGACACTGCAGGAATCAGACAGTTCAACTCACTGTGACAATCCTGACACACTCCTTTGCACCTGGAAGTCAGAGAGTTACACACAAGGCCCTGCAGGTGATGGGAACACACAAATTGAGCACACACATATTACAGGGTGTCACTAAAATGAGGCTTTACCTGTAAGGCATTGCTTTGTAGAAGGTGTTCAGGGGCTGGGGGCCCGCTGTGTATTTGCTGATAACCAGGGGCAGGATGATCTGCAAAGGAACCATTGGAACTGCCAGCAGAGCCAGGTGCTCTTTGGGCACCCCCTCCTCCACCAGTTTGAGTCCTGTTACAGCATCTGCTGCTGAAAACCCAACCTGCAATGCCAAGGAGACAAAAGAAGCTGAGGAGAACAGGGAGTTTGGCTAGAAATTCAATTCACTCCCTATCAAGTAAATTGAGAAATGGGATACAAGACAAGTCACTTCTGCCCCTGATTTGATTTCCAAATTAGTTCTACATGTTCTACACTTGCACACTCTCATTGTCACCAGAGCCAAAACTATTCCAAGAACATTAAGCAGCACTGCCATTCATTGCTGTGCCTTCACTGCCCTTGGCATCCTCAATGTCCAGCCAGGAGCCATGGAAACCCAGCTTGGACAGAGCTGGGGATTCTGAGCTTAAAAAAAAACATTTTCTGTCCTTTCAACTGCAGGCTACACGGCCTGTTTAAAAATGTACATTAATAGCACATTGCCACCAAACTTCCCTTCAGTGCTTGTGTTAAACACAAAAGCTCAGACACAGCTTTTCTGCTGCACAGCCCTGCTCTGCACTATGAGGTAAGCCATTTTGCTTCAATTTCATGTGAAAATTCACAACTCTGATGACAGCCAAGAGCAAAACTAAGTTACATCCCTTCCAGGCTCTGATGCCAGCATTTAACAACTCTCAAATGTATTTACTTACTTTTGAAGTGAGGATCAAGAGACAGAAAGTAAGAACTGCTGGCATCTTGATTATTGAGAATAGCAGCTTGTACGTGTCAGTGATGCCTTTTGTTTCTTCCTTTGCTGGTATTAGCTCCTGGTTTTCCTTCTTCAGAAAGGCAACCAATGTAGTGGTAACTAGGAAGACAGCTCCCCAGAAAAACAGGAAATCTGGAGGGGAACATAAAAAATTTCTTGGTAGCAGCCACGATTGGCAGTTGTAGAATATAAACCTAATAATCAAAGTGGAATAAAAACAAGCAGCAAAAGCAATCCACAAGCACAGAGCTACCTGCAGTGAGTGACACAGCTCTGCCCTCCCTCTGAAAGGAGGTGTTTGCTGGAGCTGAGGCAGAGGAGCAGCAGCAAACCAGGTCACCTCCCTGCTGTTTGGTGGGTTATTACCACAGTGAGCACGTTGGAGGAGGAACAGAGGCAGAAATGAATGTGTTGAAGGATTACACACACAACCACTAAAGCCTGATAAAGGAGGAAAAGCACAGGTAATGGTTAGAAGACTGGGAAGAACCTCCAGAGGCAGAACTCCTTCCCAGCTCCCCAGCTGCCTTACCAGGCAGTCAGGGAGCCACTCCATGCCTCAGCTCTACATCTCTAATATCCATCTCCCACCTGGAGGAAACAGGGATTGAGGAGTGTGAAGGTGGCCTGAGGAAAGTTTTTACAGAGCTGTAAGGAGTCCTCAGGTCTGGCTGGCTGAAGTGGAGGCTTGCCAGCATTCAAGTGCTCTGTTTTAGGCAGATCAGTATCAGCTAAATCATGGATGTGGGGCAGTAAAAAACCACCAGGAGAGTACTTTCTGATTTAGTGAATGGTCAGTTCAAGATAATCCTGTCCTCTGCCTCTACCACAGAGGCAGGAAAGAACTCAGCTCTGTGCAGAGGGTAGGACAGGAGCAGCCTTTCACCTTCCTGGTCAGGAGCAGCTCCAGCAGCCTCTGGGAGACTGGGAAGGAGCAGTGAGGGCTGGTGAAAGGGCAGAGACAGCACAAAGGTTGTGCACAGGAGGGGAACAGGCTCTGCAAGCAGGGGAGGGAGCGTGCAAGGACTGCTCCAGCTGTGTCCCACCATTCTCAGGGTAACAGAAAAAAGGCTTTTCATGCCATTTCTGCTACTTCTCCCTTTCCTAAAATAAACATGACCTCACGAGTAACACTGTCAGATTGCTCTCTCTTATAAAAAAAGGTGCCCTGAACAGACACCCTCAAGGAAAGATGCATTTTCTGAGAGTCTCACTCATCACAGCTGCTGGCTACAAAGGACAGAGAGGAGCAGTTCTCTAATAATAACCCTGAGCATTACCACTGCAGTGAGAGACACACAGTGCAAGGATGGGGATAGAAATAGCTCTGAGCATCATCACATGAGTGCTCCTGATCAGGCCAGCCCTGTCAGCTGCAGCACAGCACTGCAGGGGCTGCAGCAGCAACAAAGCAAAGCAAGAAAAAGAAAAAGAAAAAAAGAAAAAAAACCCACCATTTATATATAGTCAAGACAAGAAAAAAATGGGGTTTTGGATGCTGTAGGCAGTTTACACAAAAATAAGATACATTTCCTTTCAAATACAAGGAACCTCACTAAGAGGCCACAAGCGAAAGAACTTTGTAGTTAGAGTTTACATAAGGGATTTCAAGCACAAACTTTCTGGTCCCACCACTGCTGCTTCCCTCATCCCTATTTTGTTTCTGCAGCTACACTGCTGGTAACAAAATTAACCACTGAGATGGGGCAAAACAAATTTTTGCACTAGATCAGTGCTGGACCAGGCTGGAACACAACCAGGAAGGAGGAACCCAGGTGGTACAGGATCCCCTCCCAGGAGGAGGGTGCCCCACAGTCCCTGGCACAGGTCAGTGGGGCTGGCACCTTCAAGGGGCACCTTTGTCCTGTGTTCACTCTTTCCCTGTCCTTCACGCTGGAATGGGCAAACCAGGCAGGAATCACAAACCCAGCCAGGGAGCTTCTGAAAAAAAAAAAAAAAACAAAACCAAACCTGAACAGCAAGTGCTAAATAAACCCCTGGATGTGCCAGGACAATCAGCCCACAGAAGGGTTTTTCCTGTTTCCTTCTCTGGAACCTCAGCCTGACACAGCCCAACAGAGCTTTTGGTTTGGTGAATTTAATGATGGTTTTACATTTGTCCATGTTATCTCCTGAGCAATGAATGCTGCTGCTTCTCAACAACTCAGAGCTGACTTGGGATCACAGAATATCTTGGGACAGACCCACAGGGATCATCCCAACTCCTGGCCTGGCACAAGACAACCCTGGGAGTGTTGTCCAAACACTCCTGGAGCTGTGGCAGCCTCGGGGCTGTGCCCATTCCCTGGGGAGCCTGGGCAGTGCCCAGCACCCTCTGGGGTGAGAACCTTTCCCTGAGCTCCACCTAAACCTCCCCTGACACAGCCCCAGCCGTTCCCTCAGGGTGCTGCCCCTCTGGACCATGGAGTGTTGACTTGTTCTTCCCCTGGCACTGGGCTCAGCTGATGATAAAAGTGCTCAGAGATCTGAGCTGGCAGAAAACATTCACCTTTTCCAGCAGTGAAGTTTTCTGCTCCTTTACCTGCCCAAACCTGCTCATCACAAGCCCATTACAGCCAGGGCAAGGACCAGTGAGCCTCTGTGCTCCTTGGTGAGCTGGTCACTCCTGCTGCTCTGGGGAAACACCAAACTGTGCCAGCCAGGTGACCAGGAAACAGAAATTCCTTACACTTTTACCACCTGAAAAACCCCATCCTGCAACTACAGCATCAGTCACTTGCTGTTCTTACTCCACCCACATCAATACTCCAGGGCAGCTTTTGGAGGTTGCATCGGTGCTGTTTGGGTTTGGGATAATATCTTTTAAAAAACAGCACTTTTGTAATAGTAACAAAACCATTTATACAAACAGCCCTGAGAGGAAAAAACCCCAACCAACCAAAACCCTGGGCAGTCAGGGAAGTACAGGCAAGCCAAGCTCTCTGAACACCAGTGCCTGCAAGTTGCATCAGCAGCAAAGACGTCAGTGTGCACTGCAGTGAGAGGGAAGGGACACGGCAGCCCAGGAGCTGCACAGCACCAGGGAAAGCCAGGAACCAGCTGGGACACCTGGAGAGCCACTCTGTGCTCCTTGCCCTGGGCCAGACACGAGGCTGGCAGCAGGAGCAAAGAGGAGCACTAGTCAGCAGTGCTGAGAGCTGCAGGGAGCAGGCAAGCACAGCGGTCCTGAAAACTGCTGCCCTGATTCATCCCTGAGGAAGGGGCAGGACAGAAAGCAAAACAAAACAATTCCAGCCTGTTCTGGCATACCTGACCTCTGAGACGGCACAGGCAAGGCAAGCAGTTTGAGGGAGGGAGAAGAGACTGGGACCATGAGGATCTGCTCTTCACTGCCAGGGTCACCCTGAGACTGCAGCCAGAAGTGGTGCCAGGATTTCCTGACCTCCCTCAAAGCAGATGCACTTGAAGCATCTCCTGGGTAATACCCCTGACATAAACCACCACACTGAACCTTTCTGAGAAAAATCCCAAACCCCAACACACAGAAACATCCCTCCACTAACAGCTAGTTATGCTTATCATATTCCATTTAATTCACTACAAAGAAAAAGCAAATCCCCCTTAATCTACTAAAATAAGGCCTTCCTTCAGAAACTGGCTACATGCTCAACCCTGAACACCTTCACTTCTATTCTGTGAAAAATATCATATTGGAAGAAGCTTTTTTTTTTTTTTTTTTTTTTTTAATTCCCCTGTACCTTCTTCCCAGATGGAGACTTTGGCTTGCCTTTTTTTTTTTTTTTTTTAAAGATTAATCTAGTCCATGGCCATTAACTAGGAGGGGAAAAAAAAAGAGTTCCTCCAAAGTGCTTAGATCAGCCAAGATAATGACAGGGCAGCTTTCCCACACACTTCAGCCCAGAAAAATCTCAAGTCCAGTGCATGTAGCAGTGGGCTGTGCCAGCCTCCAAGCAGGCTGTGCCTTCCCACGGGGCAAGGGACAAACCAAACCTGTTTGGTTCCCAGTGTCAAACCACAGAGGGGTCCGGGCTCAGGGGAGACTCATCCTGAGGAAGATATAACCATTATTATCACGGATAAATCCTTCCCCGGGAGGGTGGGGAGACCGCGGCACAGGTGCCCAGGGCAGAAGATGTGACTGTCCCTGGCGGTGTCCCAGGCCAGGCTGGACACTGGGGCTTGGAGCAGCCTGGGACAGTGGAAGGTGTCCCTGCTCAGGGAATCCCTGAATTCCCTTCCACACCAACACATTCCCCGGCTCCATCCCAGCACAGCCAGGCTGCCCTACCTGAGAGGGTGACGATGCCCCGCGGCTGCGGCTCGAACCGCAGGTACTTGTTGCAGAAGGAGGCGGACTCGAGGGCCAGGAAGAGGACGTTTCCCAGGAAATAGCCGGCCGTCTGGCCCACCGAGTTGCAAGTGGAGGCGTAGCCCACGTTCTCCCGGGACAGCATGGTCAGCGCCCAGCCGTCCACCGCGATGTCCTGCGTGGCCGCCAGGAACTCGAAGAGGAAGAAGGTGACGGTGAGGGCCGCCACGTCGGGGCCGCGGCCGTGGCCGTCGCCCAGCAGCTCGTCCACCTGCGTGGACATGTAGATCATGAAGAGCCCCAGCACGTACTGCGTGGGCACCAGCCACGACTTGCGGCGGCCGAAGCCCCGCAGGTACACGGCGTCCACCAAAGGCGCCCACAGCAGCTTCAGGCTGAAGGGCCAGAACACGAAGCTGAAGAAGGCCTGGTCGGTGTAGCTGGCGCTCTTGCTCTGCAGGATCAGCGGCACGCTGCCCGCCAGCCCCAGCGGGATGCCCTGCAGCACGTACAGCACCAGCAGCAGCAGGATGCTGCCCAGCTCCGCGCGGTACCCCCGCGCCCGCGCCGGCGCCGGCAGCAGCGCCTCGGTGTCTCCGGGCAGCCCGTCGGGGGGAGGCTCGCCTGTCAGGTCCAGACTGTGCCGGCGGGTGCCGGCGCGGCGCTGCCGCCCGCCCTCCTCGGCGGCGATGGCGGGCGCCATGTCCGGCAGCGGGAGCGGCCCCGGCGCGGGCGGGAAGGGCCCGGGAGCGGCCCCGGCGCCGCCGCGCTGAGGGAACCGCTCCGCCCCCGCGCGCGCGTCAGGCGTGGCCGCGCCTCATTGGTGCGCTGCCCGTGACGTCATGCACAGCACCGTTCTCCCGACCCTGATTGATGGGCCAGGGGCAGCGGGAGCGGAACCGGGAACGGGAACCGGGATCGGGGGTCAGGAGTCAGGATCGGAGGCGGATCGGGATCACTGGAGCCTCTTCGTGCCCAGGAAAGGCTGAGGGAGCTCGGGCAGGAGCCCCAGCCGAGACGGCCCCTCAGCCCTGTCTGTCCCTGGGTGTCCCCGTGTGTCCCTGGGTGTCCCCGTGTGCCGGGAGGGCACAGCAGGGCCCAGGCTCTGCTCCGGGGGCCCAGCAATGGCACCAGAGCCACGGGCAGGGAATGAGCCCAGGAGGTTCCACCCGGACAGGAGGAAGATCTTCCCTGTGAGCACTGGAGCAGAGAGCAGAGTGTGCAGTCTCCTCACTGGGGGAATTGCAGAGCTATCTGGACACAATCCTGTGCCATGTGCTCTCAGATGACCCTGCTTGAATGCCAATGCAAATAGAACTGTGAAAGAATGACACATGCCAAAAAACGACAGAGCAGAAATTTTGAACAAAACCTGTACGTTTCTATCAGCCTCAGGGTTGTTTGGACTCTGACAGCAGAACCAGGCGCTGGCGTGTGATTTCATCTTAACCAGAATTCCTTCATTCGCCCGTCCCTTCATTCCCTGTATTTAAACTGATGTTCAGGGAAAGGCAGCCAAACCGCCCCGGGGCCACTCCAGCAGGGTTCCGCGGATGCAGCCACATTCTCCGCTGTCCGCTGGGGAATTCACCGAGCAGGCACAGCAGGTTCAGCGTCCAAGGCCAGGACGGACCGGGCTTGCAGCAACCTGGCGGATGGAAGGTGTCCCTGCCCATGGCAGGGGGTGGGCCGGGATGGGCTTCACCAAGCCGAACCAGCCAGTGACCCCACCATACCATAGGATGCTGACGCACAAAACCCCACTCACTGCAAAGCTCTCATTGTTTTGTTTTTCCCTGCTAACAGAGCCAAACGAGCCGCCGGAGCCCAAGCCCCGCCGGGGTTCCGGGGCTCCCCGGCCGTGTCCCCGCCGCGGTTCCGGGGCTCCCCGGCCGTGTCCCCGCCGTGTCCCCGCACCGCCGTCCCGCCCCTGACCCCGCCGTGGTTCCGGGGCTCCCCGGCCGTGCCCCCGCCGCGGTTCCGGGGCTCCCCGGCCGTGTCCCCGCCGGGGTTCCGGGGCTCCCCGGCCGTGTCCCGGCCGTGTCCCGGCCGTGTCCCCGCACCGCCGTCCCGCCCCTGACCCCGCCGGGGTTCCGGGGCTCCCCGGCCGTGTCCCCGCCGTGTCCCCGCACCGCCGTCCCGCCCCTGACCCCGCCGTGGTTCCGGGGCTCCCCGGCCGTGTCCCCGCCGTGTCCCCGCACCGCCGTCCCGCCCCTGACCCCGCCGCCGCTCCTCCCCTTCCGCCGGAGCGGCCGTGCCGGGCGGCTCCTCCTCCCGCGGGCGGCATTAGCTCATCGGCCGCGGCTCCTCGCGGCCCTTTCTTCGCGCTGCCCGCCGCCCCCATGGCCCTGTGCAACGGGGACACCAAGGTCAGTGCTGCGGCCGCGGGCCCGGCGCTGCGGCCCGGCTCGGCCCGGCCCGGTGCTGCCCGCCCGGGCACATGGCGGGGCCCCGCGGCCCGGGAGGGGAACGGGAGAGCGGGGACCGCCCGCGCCGCAGCCGCAGCGCTGGCTGCTGGCAGAGCGCTAATTCATTAAATGCCTGATGAATTCCCCGAGCGGGGCTGTTCTGCGGCGCCCTGCCCGGCCTGTGCCCGGGCTGCCGGCCGGGCCCGGGGGCTCGGTTCGTTCAGCGGCTCGGGCAGAGCTCCCGGAGCCCCGGCCCTGCTGTGGGTGCTCCCGCATCGCCCCGGGCCCCGCTGCAGCGACAGCGGCAGCTCGGTGTGGCTCGGGCACGGCGGGGCACGGAACGACCCGTGCGAGCAGGAACTCACAGCTCTTTTCTGATAATGCAACTTCGCGGCCAGCCCTGCCAGCTGCCCCGAGCTGCTGCTGTGGCACGGTGAAAGGCTTGTTCTGGTTTCTTTAGCTCGTTTGCCAGAAAGCGTGACCCTGGGAGGGTCTGAGTGCTCGGGTTTGGAGTGCTCGCTTGGTCCCCGGGTCAGTTTTGGGACACGCTTTTCCTTGGCCGTGTTCACACCCTCCTCTCCTGGCTGGGGCTGCTCCTCTCCTGCCTTGTTCTCGGCTCTCTATCTAGTTTGCAAGAAGCTGTGCCTCCGGAGGGGTTTTTGAGGGCTCAGCTGGTCCCTGTGTAAGTTTTCTGGCACGTTTTTCCCCGGCCGTGGTCACAAGCTCCTTTCCTGGCCGGGGCTGCAGTGGTGCTGCCGGTGCTGGGATGTGCAGCTCGTGGCTCACCCTGCCCCGGTGCAGCTTTCTGCAGCAAACCTGGAGCAGTTTCTGCCCAGGGACACCTGCATGGGATTCCTGTCTGTGGAAGTTCCCCTGACATAATGATTTGGGGGGATCTTGTCTCGGTCTTGGGGACGGCCTGAGTTTGAGGGAGCTGCTTTCCTGTTATACTTGGAGATAGGAGTGAGCCTCCGTAGACCTGCTTAATTTTAATTCCACAGGGAAACAAACTCTTATAAAATCTGTGCTGGCTTGAAAGTGCAGGATCAAGGCTCCCGGTTTAGGCTTCTCCTGACTTACTGGTGTGGGTGAAAGCTCAGGGCTGAGGGCTTGGATAGAGGATCTGCTGCTGCTTCCCAGTACTCCAGAATGGGACTGGTCTGTATGGAAATGTGGTTTATAAATTGCATTAATGACCAACCTGCTAGCATGTGGGTGTGTGAAATGCTGACAAATCCCCTGCTTCTGCACCAGTGGGCTGTCAGGAACTTGCACACTCTGTTTAAGGCACTAGGCATGGATGTGAGGAACAGCATTTGTGGTGTCCTTGGCTGGTAGCCCAAGCCTGGTTCCAGTTCTCCTACCTCAGCTCACCAGAGAACTCGGAATTACTTGGTTTTGACCCCAGAAGGGCAGCGGTGATGGGAATTTTTTGCCCTCCAGTGTCACCTGGTAGAGCTGAGGTGGTGCAGTGAGGCTGACCCTCGGCGTGGCACCACAGGGCACAGGTGGCATGTGGCACCTTGGTACCATGTCTCAGTCTATGGTGTTCAGGGTGGCTTGTGATTTGAGTCAGCTGAGTAAGAGGCTTGCTTCTCTCGGTGTGCACAGGTTTTCAGTCCTGTTTTCAGTCCTGTTTTCAGTCCTGTTTTCAGTCCTGTTTTTAGTCCTGCTCTGGGGACAGCAGCACGGTGCCTCTGTCCCAGTGCCCGGAGTGCCTGGGACAGGTCTCAGAGCAGCTTCCACAGCAGGTCTCAAACCAGCGAGTTCTCCAGATTTTTGTGTGAATAGACCAGAAGAGAAGGAGCTCTAGTTCTGGCTGTAGTGAGGAGAAAAAGAGCTTTCCTTGGAGGCTGTCCCCAGCAGGAAGAGGTGCTGGCTCCATAAGCCCTGTCCATCCCTGCAGGAGCTGGGCTGTCTGGTGTCCTCTTAATCTCTCTGCTGGCACGCCCGTGGTGGTGTACAGGGCTCAGCTGCCGTGCTGGCTGCACATGAACAGCATCTGTTCCTTTTTGGGTTTCATCAAATGACGTTTCCCTTGGTAAATTTGGGTTTAAAACCCCTAGCTTTGGAACAGTGCCTTTGAATAAGTAAAGCCAGATCCTGTGATGGCTTTTCTGCCTTTTTTCCTTTCCTCTTTTTGCCTGTGATTTATGGTGGTATGTGCTGGATGCTCTTAGTCCTGAGCCCCCAGTACAGTTCTACTTGTCTGGTTAGTCCAGAGGAGTCTGGATTGCTGTCCTGCTGGCATCTGAGGGAGGTGCACCTTTCAGGACACAGACCCACTCGTGCTGCTTTAACAGTGCTTCTCCAGCTACTCCTGATGTGACTTTGGGCACTTTCTGTTTTTACTTTCCTGTCTCCGCCAGAGCTGTTGCTCATGCCCCCGTTAACCACACCTGCCTGCCCAAAACATCTCAGGTAGAGCAGAAAACCAGATTGATTTATTTATTAGCTACAGGTGTAGATGCTCGGCTGTCAGTTCAGCTGAGCTGATACCAACAGGAACTTCTCTTTAGTCTTTTTTTTTTTTTTGTGAGAGGGCTGCAGAGCTCTGCCCCTAAATGACAAAAGCTACTGCTCTGGGACAATTAAAGACTTGAAATAAATAAATAAAATAATAATAATAAAAAAAAAAAGCACTGCAAGGAACAGTGTTTTCCCCAAGATGTCTCAGGAAAGAACAAGGATGTTGGTCTGTCTTGCCAGAGCTGCTAATTTATAAATTGCCAGGTGAAAAAGCCCAGAATCACTCTAAAAGTGATTCCTTCCTATGCACTGGAAGGGAGAACAGTTCTGGCCTCTCTGGGGGTGTGAAGGGGTCTTTGCTGCTGAAGTCTGCTCTCTTCCAGCATGTGCACTTTTTGTTGTGTAACCCAGGACTAAAAGTCATTAACAGCTCCCCATCGGGCAACTTGGCTGCCAGCTGAAGGACAAAAATTAAATACCTGATTTTAACCTGGATTTAGGCTTTTGAGGGATTTAGCACTATTTCCCCCCCCCCCCTTATGTCCTTTAATTAAGCTAAAACCTCTTCCAGCTGGTGTGAGCTTTGGAAGTTCCCGGTGTGCTTGTTGGGAGGTTGTGTCCCAGCAGGGTGATGCTCTCCAGAATCACCTGTGGCCAGTCTGGGGTGAATTCCTGCCCCAGGTGGAAATGCTTGAGCAGCAGTGATGGGAACAGAGTCCTGGGTTGGAGGTTCTGCTGCCTGGTCCAAACAAGCAGAACAACTCCAACCTGCCATCACTAAAACTTGAAATGCAGCTCCAAGGTGTTTGGAGGCAGCGTTTGCCAAAGTAAAACCCTTCCCAGTTTGTCCTTCAGCAAGCTGCATTGGCAAGGAGACAGGCTAAGCTTTAGGTTAGGGGAAGAACTCTCCCTAAGAGCAGCAAATTTTTGGTGTTAGAGCATGGCTGTTGATTCTTCCTTGGAGGTGCTCTGATAAGGACACTTCCATGGAATAGCTACCTCTTCTCACCTTTTTTTTAATGAAGAAGCTTGGCCTTGTGTTTTTTAGATTTAGCCAAAATTGGCCCAGCAGTTCAGCCGTGAGGGGCTCTGAGGGAACCAATGCTTTGTTCTGATGTGCAGTCTGCTCAAATGCTGCTCTCAAAATGTGTTGTTTTTTTGGGTTTTTTTCAATCACTTAGCAGCGACATTTGTTCTCAATTTCCCCTTTTTATTCTCTCCAGGAGGTAATGTCAAGTGGAGTTCAGCATATGAGGCAGCATGACGGGGGAAGAACATTTTTTGTTTCATTTTGTGCTGTTTTGCCTGAGAAGAAGGCTGAGACTCTCAGTTCTCATGGGCTGTGCTGGGGTTCACGTGGAACTGGAAAATGGAAAAAGATGGAGAGGCTGCAGATGGTGATCAGGGCATATGAGCTCTTGCTTGTGGAAAGCTCTGCCTTCATTAGATCATTAGCATTTTTCTTCCCTAATTAGTGCCCCGTTTGTTTTGGGGGATGTCGAGTCTGTGTGTCTGCTTGGGGTGGATGTTCTGTGCTGGTGTTTCAGCACCTTTATCTTACCAGTGCCTCAACTGCTCCTTATAATCTTCAAGATTTTTTTTGTTCGTTTTGAAGTTTCTTGGCTGGGCTTTATCATTTTTATCATAAATTAGCATAGCTAATTAGCCAAGCCTGGCACATGTTAGTTGTTAAAGAGATCTGGCTTAGTCAATGGGCTGTCAGTGTAAACCAGAGGAGGTTTAGGCTGCATATCAGGAGACATTTCCTGGCAGAAAGGTTTGGAAAGCATCACAGGGGGCTGCCCAGGGTAGTGGTGGGGTCACCAACTTTGTGAAGGTTCCAAAAATGTGTGGGAGCAGCATCAGAGGGCATGGGTCAGTGGTGACCATGGTGGTGGGCTTGGCTGGACAGCTGGACTTAGGCTGCTTGCAGAGGCCTTTTCCAGCCTCGTGTCTCGACAGTTCTGTGGGATCTCTGACGTGGGTGGCAGGGATTCCTTCATTGGGATCTCTGACATGGGTGGCAGGGATTCCTTCTGTGGGATTGCTGACTCCATGGGATCTCAGACATGGGTGTCAGTGATTGCTTCCATGGGATCTCTGACATGGGTGGTGGTGATTCCGTGGGATTTCTGATATGGGGGTCAGTGACACCATGGGATCACTGAGTGGGTGGCAGTGACACCATGAGGTCTCTGACGTGGGTGTTGGTGACTCCATGGATCTCTGACGTGGGTGACAGTGACACCGTGGATCTCTGATGTGGGTGTTGGTGACTCCATGGATCTCTGACGTGGGTGACAGTGACATCGTGGATCTCTGATGTGGGTGTTGGTGACTCCATGGATCTCTGATGTGGGTGACAGTGACACCATGGATCTCTGACGTGGGTGGCAGTGACACCATGGATCTCTGACGTGGGTGGCAGTGACACCATGGGATCTCTTACATGGGTGGCAGTGACACCATGGGATCTCTTACATGGGTGTTGGTGACTCCATGGGATCTCTGACGTGGGTGACAGTGACACCATGGGATCTCTGACGTGGGTGGCAATGACACCATGGGATCTCTGACATGGGTGGCAGTGACACCATGGGATCTCTTACATGGGTGTTGGTGACACCATGGATCTCTTACGTGGGTGTTGGTGACTCCATGGGTGCCGTTGACAGCCCGAGAACGCCGGGGCAGAGCTGAAGGATGGGCAGCACCACTACGAGGGCGCCGTGGTGATCCTGGACGCGGGCGCGCAGTACGGCAAGGTCATCGACCGCCGCGTGCGCGAGCTCTTCGTGCAGTCCGAGATCTTCCCGCTGGAGACGCCGGCCTTCGCCATCCGCGAGCAGGGCTTCAGGTACGTCCTGTGGCCTTCCCTCCCTCCTTCCCTCCCTCCTTCCCTCCCTCCTTCCCTCCCTCCTTCCCTCCCTCCTTCCCTCCCTCCTTCCCTCCCTCCTTCCCTCCCTCCTTCCCTCCCTCTTTGCCGTGGGACACAATCAATGAGACATGGACTTATGATTTAGAAGGCTGATGCTCTGAAAAGGGGCTGGTTTATTTTCAGAACTTATTTTTATACTTTTTACAATGTGCTCACCTAAGAGGTGGGATCTTTGGACTCATTGGCTACATCAAGGGTCAACAAGCAAAGTCCCTCCTTAGGAGAGAGAAAAGTGAAAAACAAGATAGTTTACAGAGAATGACTTTGTTTACCGTCTCAAATCCCTGGGAAAGAATTTAAGAAAAACTTCAACATGGCAAACAGTGACTACATCCATCCTTCCATCCATCCCTCCCTCCATCCCGGGCTGTGCTCCCCTGGGCAGTGCCTCCAGTGCCAGCAGTGTCACTGGTTCAGTCTGAGCTGAGCTGGGCACGCTGGGGCAGGGATCCCTGTCGTACATTTGTCTCTCCATGCCTTTTTGTACCTTTGTGCATTTGTTTCTTAACGTCATTTCAATCATTTCTATTATTCTATCTAATTTCAAGAGGCTGCGTTTTAAACATTTGCCAGAATGTCGGTGATTTTGCTGTTGCACCTGCTGAATTTTTTGCTGGCTTCTAAAAACATTTTTAATTTAAATTAAGCTAACTTAACTCGGCTACTGAAGGTATTGTGGTAAATCGTGCCAGATGTTTCTGGGAAGCAGCTAAAAAAACCCCTCACTGACACTGCCACTCGTTGTTTGCAGCAAAGAAAGATCCCACAATTACTTAGTGCTTTGTACATTATTTTTTCATGTTTTGTTAGGCTTTTTAGGGGTATACATCTCTCCTATGGGTGGAGAATAAATACCCTGAAGTCTACAAATCACCAAAGATTTGTACTTACTTGTCAGTTTGGTACAAATCCAGAAATACGGTTCACATGGGATTTTGGTTTTGCTCTGTAACAGATAAGAGAGTGCTGCAGAAGTGCATTTTTCCAATTAATGATAATTAGTGAAGCAGTAAATAGTTTATGTGTTGGTGCAGGTTTGCAGAGGGAAGAACTTCAGAACAGTTAAAGTCCTTCAGTGTTGGGATTAGACCTGTAGGACTGGTCACTGCAAATAGTTGCTCTGAAAAACGTGGCAGAGCCTTTTCATCCAGGTCACTCCTCAAGGCTGGGGTGGTGGTTTCAGGTCACCCAGACTGGTCAATAACTCTGTGTGTCCACAAAACCTGTTTGTGTCCACGGTGTTGGTCAGCCAGCAAACCCAACAGATGCACAACTGTGGTCACTGTAAAGCTGAGTTTGGGGTTTCACTGCAGGTTTTGGTGCTTATCCCATGTCCTGGGAAGAGTCAGGTTCCCACTTTGCAGCCCCTGCATGGGGTGGGCTGAGGAGCTGCACCTGGGCTGTGCTGAGGTTTGAGATGGGCAGCAAGAGCCAACGTTCTGCTAGATCATATTTATGTGTTGTGTTTAAAAGGCAGCTCCTCAGTGTTCAGAACAGTCTGTAGTGACAAATGTCACCTAAATGTGACATCAGCATTTCCCACAAGATCCTGGCTCTGGGTTTAGTCTGGACTCAGGCACTGGGCTCTGGCAGGAGTCCTGACCTCGGGATATCAATGCACACATTTTCCCCTGGGGGTTTCTGTGTGGCTCCTGAGGTGCCTGTAATGCAGTGCAAAGGGGCTTTCCGGAGCTGGCTCGGGTTGTTTGAGAAGGGGTTTAGGGTAAATCAGAGAAGGGGATATTCCTACTGACACAGACAAGTGTGCAGGAAATTGCACTGCTGCAGGAAAGCTTGCAAAATCTGCATGCTGTGCTGGTTCTGGCTTCTGCACAGCTGAGAAGATGCAAGTCCTTCTCTCAGCCTCAACTCATTTTTTTTTTTTTTTTACTTTAATACTTGGGCACATTGCAAACCTCTCTGTATTATGTCAAATTTCAATTGGTATGGAAAAACCCCAGGTTTTTAAGGCTCTACTTTTTGACTGGAACAGTGTGTAACTATTTTGACTTCTCATAAGAATGTTCCATCTTTAGGTGTGGCTGTATTCCTTCAGTTCCTTCCTAGAACCCAAGGGAGCAGCTGGAGCAGCGTCAGGGGAGTTTGGGGTTGCATTTCAGGGAAAAGTTCTTCCCAGGAGGTGGTGAGCACTGGATAACCTCTCCAGGGAATGGGCACAGCCCCAGGGCTGCCAGAGCTCCAGGAGCATGTTCTGTAATTCTAATTAATATTAAATAGTGCTCTGTACATTGGGCATTTGGGCAAATGCTTCTGTGTGCATGGAATTACCTGGAGCAGCCATGGAGGGAGTTCAGGCTCTTCACAGCAGTTCAAGCTGAGGAAACCCCCCCTGTCTCCAGGCTGACCAGAAATGCCTGTGCAAGAACAGCAGGGAGGAGCTCTCAGGGTGGTTCAGTGTAAAGCTACACCCAGGTCAGCTGTGCTGGTTCCAGAGCTGGCCTGGAGATCCCAGCAGGCAGGGGAACAAGTGCTGCCTCTTCCAGCTCCATCCCTGCACTCCTCCCTGCTGGACTGGAGGGGCTGCAGGTGGCCTGGGTGCCTGGGCTTGGTGCTGCAGGGTTGGTTCTGTTGGTGATGCAGACAGGAGTGGGCAGCACAGGGCCTGTTCCTGCTGCTCAGGACCAGAAAAAACTCTGTTTGGTCAGTACTTGCAGGGAGCTAATGCTGGGAGAATTGTTAGATACATTTCATCCCGTTTGTGCAACTTCTGTCTCGTTTGGTTTTGCATTTCTGGCTGGGAACAAGTTTGATGTTCTCTGTGAAACAAACAGTTCTGAGTCCAAGGTCTGGTGCAGCCCTGCTCAGTCCCAGGCCGAGGCCAGGAGTGTTGCCCAACTGGTGCTTCTGCAGTTCATGGTCTTGTGAATCATTATGGTTTGCAAAAGCTCTCTCTTCCCCTTTGAGATGGCTTCATTTTCTTTTATAGTGTGAGGTATTAACTCCAAACCCCACATGATTTGTGAGTTTTGTGCTTCTAATTCTCAGCTGGCTGCTAATGCCATCTCTGCATAACCAGAATGGCTGAAGGGACCTCTTTTCAGCAGATTTAGGAGTTAGGGAGTGGATTTTTTTGACTGCAGGTCTCCTCCAGGTGTCACAGACTCCATAAATTGTTTGTGTGTGTGTATATAAATATATGTATCTGAGTGCTAATACTCTACATTTGTCCCAGCCATCCTGCTTCTCTCCTAGCTGATGGTTGGCTATGAGGAATCTAAAATACAGGCATTTTTTATGTGATTTTGTTTAAACTGGTGAAATCCCTCCCTGAAAACCTGCTGGGTTTGACAGCAGAAAATCAAGCTGCATGTTTATGATGTCTGTGTTAAAATGTCTGTTGGGAAGTATCAGTTCTGAGAGTGGCATGGGACAGTGCCAGTGCTTAAAGCAAACAGATTTCAAAGTAACCAGTGTGTTTGCCTTAGTGATTTCTTCCTGTTCTGTCTGCAGAGCCATCATCATCTCTGGAGGACCAAACTCTGTGTATGCAGAAGATGCACCATGGTTCGACCCAGCCATCTTCACAATAGGAAAGCCAGTGCTTGGGATCTGCTATGGGATGCAGGTGCTGCTGGGAGGCAACACAGAGTCCTTGGGGCTGGGAAACATCTCCAGGAGCTTGTCCACAGCCACCTTGTGGGCCTCATTGCTGCATGAACTGCAGGGGCAGTGCTGGAGGAGCTGCTTTCCAAACACAGGCAGTGCCACAGGAGCGTTCAGCTGATGGACTGAGCTTGCTCTGTGTTCCTCTCTCAGCTCTGCCTTGTCTTCTCGTGGCCTTAAACTGAGGGAGGGCAGATTTGGGTTAGAGATTAGGGAGAAGTTCTTCCTTGGGAGGGTGGGCAGGCCCTGGCACAGGGTGCCCAGAGCAGCTGTGGCTGCCCCTGGATCCCTGGCAGTGCCCAAGGCCAGGCTGGATGGAACTTTAGCAACCTGGGACAGTGGAAAGTGTCCCTGCTTCTGGGAGGAGTGAAATGGGATGAGCTTTAAGGTCTTTTCCATCCCAAACCAGTTTGGGATCAGCTGCATAAATGTTTTTTTCTTTGCTGCAGTGCAGTGAATTGAGTTCCACCCTCCCTGGTTTGGTCAGAGTAAATAGAACCTGTCAGTCACTCATTAGTTCTGCCCAGCTGGTGCTGAAAAAGGCACCTCTCCTGGGGCAAGTGGAGCAGTGTCTCAGGCATGGGTTGGTTCTAGCACAGTTCTTAAGAGTGCTTAGCACTGCCTCACAAAAAAGGGAATAACCCTTCCTTACCTTTGGGCTCACTGGTGACCCTGCAGGGAGCTGGCAGGTCCCAGCTGAGCTAAACAAACTCCCAGGGAGACAAGGGCTGCTGTAGGTGCCTGACTTCTGCTTGTGCACCTTGGCTTTTCCTGCCTCAGTCACAAGATAGAACTAAGGGAATAAATTCAGGATTTTGAACTGGGGTAGTAGCTGGTTTGCAGAGCAGCCCTTCCTGAGGGAAGGAGCTGTGCCCTGTGGAATAAACCTGATTTTACAGATCTCTGCCTGTGGGGTTCTGCTCCCTGCGTGTGGCAGCGGGGAATGAGCTCAGTACAGAGCAAAGATTAATTCTGGGGGGAATTCCTACAACTTTGGAAAACAACAGGAGTGTGGTGAGGTGCTGCCAGTCCTGGTGAGAGGGGTGGGGTGGTGCAGGTTGTGAGGAGCTTTCTCAAGGAGCCCTTTTGCCCTGCAGATGATGAACAAGGTGTTTGGAGGGACGGTGCACAAGAAGAGCGTTCGGGAGGATGGAGTGTTCAGCATCACCCTGGACAACACCTGCTCACTCTTCAGGTGCACACACATTTCCAGTTACCAAAGCAGGTCCAGTCTGGGAAAGGGTGTCTGGATGAGAGGAAGGTTTTATTTTTTTCAAAAAGGAGCGAAATTAGCTGATAATTTCTGATAAAACTTGTGCAGGTGTGGTCACAAATAAGCAGGTTACTCATTGAGGCAAATACTTAGGGGTAACTTTCCAACTGGCTCTAAAGAAACTGGAATATTGTATAAACCCCTTATTTCAGTCTCTTCACTGAGACACTGTGAGTGCACCATGATCTGAGAATATTTGAGCTAAGCTCTTGTCTCCTGCAGTGCACTGCTCTTGTATTTGTTAGTGCCCATCCAGTTTTGGAAAAGGCACAGAAAATCCAAACCCATTCTTCTTCCACCTTCGTTTAAAACTGCTGTGTGATGTTTTATAAACCAGAATTAGATTGCTTGATAATTTTGTTGATGGCTTTCGAGTTCCTTGTGAAAAGTCTGACAGTTTACTCATCCCTGGTGTTGCAGTTTTATTATCTTCCTCCTGTAGGACTCCTGCAGAACTGATGTGCCCAAATTGTCCCCAAACCACATAGTTCTGAACGAGAAAAGTTCACTTTGTTGAAATAAAAATCAATACTCCCAGTATCCTGATTGACTGCAGATGGTTGCCCATGTCCCAGAGGGGATTTCAGTACTGGGGTGTTTATAAGGAGAAACCCACAAACCCTTCAGAATTAAGATCAGTTCCCTGTGGCAGGAGGCAGCTCAGAGCTGCAGATGGCTGTTCCTGGGAAGGAAATCCTGCAGACAACTTCAAACCTCCTGGTCTGTCAAGGTGTGCTTTTGTTGGAATCCCTCAGGGCACCTCTTGGAAAGGCAGGGAGTGAAGTCTTTGTTCTTTCTTGAATTGATTCTGGTTTTTAATCCTGGTTTAGGGGCCTTCAGAAGGAAGAGCTTGTGCTCCTCACTCATGGAGATAGCGTGGATAAAGTAGCTGACGGATTCAAAGTGGTGGCACAGTCTGGGAATATCATAGCAGGTATTTATTTTATCCTGGATTTGTCTTCTGATAATGTTTGGGAAAGTAAAAAATCGTGGCAGACGTGAGTTAGAACCAAATGGGAACAGAGTAATAGCTCTTGTTATTTAATTGCCAAACAACTGAATTGTTTTTAACAATTTCTGGTGTGTGTGTGTGTGTCGAGCTGTTGCAATAATAAAGAAATATAGACTTTAAAAGGAATGATCCTGATTGAAATGTGATTGAAGTTAGCATTACTTACATAGTTTATGTTACTTTAAAGCATGCATGTGGTGTTTGTCTCAGAAATAAAATATCCTGTGCCCTTGAGGCAGGGGAGAGGGAGATCTGCACTGTGGTGTGCAGTGCCAGTGGGGCTTGGGTTGTGCACTGTAACAGTAAAAGTCAAGCCCTGTTTAATTATTAAAGCTTTATTAACTTGTTATTGTATTTAATATTGCATGGATGTTCAACTGAGCAGGAGTAATGTAGATACTGAAGGCAGGGCTTTAACATCAGGGCAGAGATTGTCACAGGAGATGGTGGGAGCTGGGAATTTGGGCTTGGAAAGGCACTGGAGCCACTGAGTCCCAAAGAGCCACTTGGAGTCTCTTGCTTGGCTGAGGGACGCACTCAGTGCCAGCTGATTTATTTATTTATTGTCGTTTTGCCCCGTGTGCCAGGCATAGCAAACGAGTCCAAGAAGCTCTATGGAGCACAGTTCCACCCCGAGGTGAGCCTGACAGTGAACGGGAAGCTGATCCTGAAGAACTTCCTCTACGACATCGCGGGCTGCAGCGGCACCTTCACCGTGGAGAACAGGGAGCTGCAGTGCATCCAGGACATCAAGGAGAAAGTGGGCTCCTCCAAGGTCCTGGTGAGTGCAGCCACAGCTTCTTGGCAGAAGCACTGGCAGCTGCTGGGGGATTGGTTTGGGAGGTGGGGAATCATGGATTTGGGTCCTGTTGTACAGCCTTGCACCTGGCCAGAGTGTAGTGAGCCCCCTGTGAAGATGTATCAGGTCTGAGGGTTGACCTGCAACCTCCCAGAGTGGCTAAATAGTATTGCCAGACTGCTCCTTGGGTGTGTTTTGTAAAGCAAAGGTTCTAATAAATGGTAAAAGAACAAACAATGCAGAAATAAAAGAACAAAAGCCGTTCACAGGTGCCAGAGAAGCATCTGACACCTAAGACACTCCCAAAAAAATTGTATCAGCCCTGCAGTGAGCCTGGATGGCCCATGGACAGCAGATATCTGTGGAGTTCTAAGGGATAAAGAAAACACCTCCCCAGCTGACAGGTGGCAAACAGAATACACTCTGCTGGTTATGTCCTGCAGCCCTGGTTCATGCCTGAGATGTTTTGATTTCTCTGAAACTCTTTCCCCAGAGAGTTTTCTGTCAACAAGAGACACGTTTTCAAACTGTAACCTTTGTTTACATTCCTTTCCCTGGGAGGGACTTTTTGCTGTCCCTCTGACCACTGTGATTGAAGGAGTTTGTCTTTCTTTCACCCGTTGAGTAGCTCTCTGTAGAACAGCATAAAAGGGGAGAGATTCCTGGAAATAAACACAGTCACTGTCAGCCTTCTGAAGCAGGAGTCTGTGTCGTTGTGGTGCACAACAGCGTCAGCACACTGCAGCCCAAGGCAGTCCTGCTGTCCCCATCCCTGCTCTGTGTGTGTCCCCTTTCCCCGTGCCCAGCTGAGCCCTGGCTGTCCTCTGTCCCTGCTGTGTGTCCCTGCCTGTGCCCAGCTGAGCCCATGGCTGTCCCCATCCCTGCTGTGTGTGTCCCCTTTCCCCGTGCCCAGCTGAGCCCGTGGTGTTCCCTGTCCCTGCAGGTGCTGCTGAGCGGGGGCATGGACTCCACAGGCTGTCCCTGTCCCCATCCCTGCTGTGTGTGTCCCCCTGCCCGTGCCCAGCTGAGCCCTGTCTCTGCCCTGTCCCTGCTGTGTGTCCCTCCCTGTGCCCAGCTGTCTGTCCCCTGTCCCCAGCTGCTGCTGAGCGGTGGGGTGGACTCCATGTGCTGTCCCTGTCCCCTTTGCTGTGTGCCCAGCTGAGCCCATGGCTGTCCCCATCCCTGCTGTGTGTCCCTCCCCGTGCCCAGCTGTCTCTGCCTTGTCCCCAGGTGCTGCTGAGCGGCGGGGTGGACTCCCCATGCTGTCCCTGTCCCTGTGGTGTGTCCCCTCTCCCCATGCCCAGCTGAGCCCTGTCTGTCCCCTGTCCCTGTCCCCAGGTGCTGCTGAGCAGCAGGGTGGACTCCCCATGCTGTCCCCATCCCTGCTGTGTCCCCCTGCCCACGCCCAGCTGTCTGTCCCTGTCCCCGGGTGCTGCTGAGTGGTGGGGTGGACTCCCCATGCTGTCCCTGTCCCCTTTGCTGTGTGTCCCCCTGCCCATGCCCAGCTGAGCCCTGTCTGTCCCTGTCCCTGTCCCCAGGTGCTGCTGAGCAGCAGGGTGGATTCTCTGTGCTGTCCCTGTCCCCTTTGCTGTGTGTCCCCCTGCCCATGCCCAGCTGAGCCCTGTCTGTCCTGTCCCTGTCCCCAGGTGCTGCTGAGCGGCGGGGTGGACTCCATGTGCTGTCCCTGTCCCCATCCCTGCTGTGTGTCCCTCCCTGTGCCCAGCTGAGCCCTGTCTGTCCCTGTGCCTGTCCCCAGGTGCTGCTGAGCGGCGGGGTGGACTCCACGGTGTGCACGGCGCTGCTGAACCGCGCGCTGAACCGCGAGCAGGTGATCGCCGTGCACATCGACAACGGCTTCATGCGCAAGAGGGAGAGCCAGGCCGTGGAGGAGGCCCTCAAGAAGCTGGGCATCCAGGTGAAAGGTACCAACCACCCCCCTGCTCTGCCTCCCCCACTTGTTGTTGGAGAGGATGAAGTAGCTCGGCCCTGCAGAGATGATTTATTAGTAAAAGATTCTAAGAGTATCAAACCTACAAAAGGAATAGAATTGAAAGGAAAATTTGAACTGTAAGGTGCTGGGCAGGGAGAGAGCGATTAAACCAGCTGAAAGACTGGGCTGGGTGATTCAGTGACATCCCTGCCAAGACAAAAGGATGAATAAGGGGTTGGACCTTCTCAGGTATCAGGGAAAAGGTGTTTTTTCAGGATTTTGGTATGTAGAGTAGCATTGTAATGTTGTAGTTCCCATAGGCTGTATGTAAATTCTGCAGGTTTTGTATCTTGAGGTGATTGGTTGATGCTCATTAGAATATTCACGATAGAAAGGGTTAAAATGGAATGTAACAGGTAAATCTCTCTCTTGCTCTCTTGCTCTGCTGGATCCCTGCCCCCTTAGACCTTTGCACTCTTCCCCAGTCAGGCTGCCTTCCCACCACCAATAAACCACGTGTCCCAAAAAGTATCCTGGTCTTCAGATCATCCCTCTCATCGGACACTACCTGCGTGCATTCTAATACCCCACACCGCCCCTGGGTGCTCAGCCTGCCCTGAGGGGTGGCTTTGGTTGAGCTGCTGTTCCCAGACCCTGGTGATGTGGAACCACCTGAAGCCCTCCTTCACCCCTGGAATGTCAGCCCTTCTTTACTGGGTTGGTGTACAGTGAGCTGCCCCATCCCTTCAGGTGTTGGTGTGTTCTGCAGGCAGGGCACAGCAGAGCAGTGCATCTGTGCCTTGCTGCCTCCTCTGCTGAGGGATCCTGTTCAGCTGCTGCAGAACCCACCCAATTTCCATTTTCTCCAGTGTCTCAATTAACACTTTGGACTTCATTTCTTGTCCTGAGTCTCTCTCTCTTTGTCAGCTGTGAGCTCATTTGGGTGACTGAATGCTACTATAGCCAAAATGACATTCAGGGCATTTTTTTCTTGCTTTGAAAGGGGTGCACTTCAATGGTTTTGGAGTGACTTTGTGAGAACAAGGTGTTGATTTGTCAGAGGATGGACTCAGTGATCTGGGAGGTCTTCTCCAACCTTTGTGATCCTGTGAAGGAGTTAGCTGAGGAAGCAGAAAATGCCCAGACGTGGCTGATGGGAAGGCTCAGAGGTTTTTTTTTGTACCCCCAAGTATGAGGAGGTCAGGGAAGAGACCAAGTCTGTGCCAGCAGCACAAACTGCTCTGTGCTGCCTGGCTGCTGATTACTGAGCAGTAGCTGCCTGTTCTGAGCCTCTGGGCCCTGTCCAGGGCTCCTCTGTGTTCTGCTCAGGCAGTGTGGCACTGGGCACAGTGCAGCCTGGGCTGCTGTGTCCACAGCTTCATTCCAAACACATTTTTCTAAATTTATTTTTTGGGGTTTTTTTTAGTGGAAAATCCATGTCTTTGACTCTGTGGAGCAATAAACCTGGGCTCTGGCAGGCAGCCAGAGGGACAAATCGAGGGAATCCCTTTGCTGCAAATGCTCCTTCTGTAGGTCATGGAGTTCAGTGCTGGTAAAAGATGCCAGAGAGCCTCCCAGCTGACCTCTGGGTTGGGAGCCTCTCTAAATTAAGAGGCATAATGTAGCATGAGTAAATAGTGCATCATTTAATTTTGGTTGCAGAAGGGCCTTGGGGAAACACTGTCCTGTAAACTATTTAAAGCAAGTAAATGATAATCTAAGAGGGAAGCAAG
This sequence comes from Phylloscopus collybita, assembly GCA_027886175.1. Lineage (NCBI taxonomy): Eukaryota > Metazoa > Chordata > Aves > Passeriformes > Phylloscopidae > Phylloscopus > Phylloscopus collybita. The sequence goes on from JAJNNQ010000003.1 coordinate 1,044,637, forward strand.
AACTGGACTTGCATGTGGCTGCCTAATCTTACAGTGTGGAAAAAGTAATAGGTTAATAAGAGACATAAAAAGGCTCCTGTTAAAATTAATTTTTGAGGTATTGAGCAGCTCTGTTTGATGCAGCTGATAGCCAAAGGAAATTATTTTTATTTTTGATTTTTTTTAGGTAGTAAAGTGGAACTTTTATTTTGTATCCTGCATAAAAATCTTTGTTGATTTTGTTTAAAAAACCCAAAACCCTAAACCCCTGTGATTTCCTGCAGTGGTGAATGCAGCCCATTCATTCTATAATGGCACAACAACTCTGCCCATCTCAGATGAGGACAGGACTCCACGGAAAAGAATCAGCAAGACCTTAAATATGACTACAAGTCCTGAAGAAAAGAGGAAAATTATCGGCGACACCTTTGTCAAGGTAATGCTTATTGGTTGTTTGGTTGAAGTTTGTAAATATTGTGATTCCTGGGTTAATCACTGTTTAATCAGTGGCATCAGGGCTTGTGTGAGCTGGGGATGGCCCCAGAAACCCTTTGGCAGGTGACAGGGGGAACATTTAACAGGTGCTGATGTTCCTGGAGATACTTTTGATATTTTTATTTAGGTGGGGAGATACTTTTTCCATTTTCTCTTCAACAAAAGGCAGGGTACCTGGAGCGTTTCAGCAGTGGGACAGTGGCATCCTCAGCCCCCCTGGCTGTGTTTTCCCAGCTCCCTGGCACAGGTGTCTTGGTTTGGAAAGACAGGTTTCTGCCAGGGAAACTGGGGTTCCCCTAGAATGGAGAATGCAAACCCCTCACACCCCTGCCAAATTATAATTTTGCAATCGAGGGTTCTCAGGCAAAGATGTTTGGGATAGGAATAACAGTTCTTTACTAGGAATATTAACAATACAAATGTAATAGGAAACAAAACCACCCAACCAAACAAGCAAACGAACAAATAAACAACAATTTTGGAAAACCCTGACAGAGTCAGAGCCACAACCTGACTCTGTGATTCAGGATGTTGAAAGCAGTCCAAAAGTGAGTCCTTCTGAAGTGGCAGACGTGATTCTGTTGGAGCAGAGATGATCCTGTAGAAAAGCAGGTCCAGGGGTGGTGAGGAGGGGGTCCGGGACTGGTGAGATGGAATCTGGTGAGATGAAGTCCGGTCTTCCTCCCAGGAAAAATCGCAGCTCTTCCTTTCTCTGCCCCTACTGCAGATTGCCAACGAGGTCATCGGGGAGATGAACCTGAAACCCGAGGAGGTTTTCCTTGCCCAGGGCACCCTGAGGCCTGACCTGATCGAGAGTGCTTCCCTGGTGGCCAGTGGCAAGGCTGAGGTGATCAAAACCCACCACAACGACACCGAGCTGATCCGCAAGCTGCGCGAGGAGGTGAGGGCAGGCCTGCTGCTCCTGGCTGCCACAAAGCCAGCAGCAGGAACTTGTCACTGTTGGACACAATCAATGGAGGCAGGGAGTGAGTAGAAGGCTGCAGTGGACTCCTCAGGGAGGAGCTACTGGTTTATTTCTCAGGCTTCTTTTATACTTTTACAGATGCGCCCACCTTAGTTGGGCGCCAAAAGATGTGCTGGTTTGAAAGCAAAACCAGTGAGACTCCCAGTCAGAGATACAATATAATAGAAGAAGAGAGGAAAAAAGGTGAAATAAATGGAATGATACAACCTAACACCCTGTTGGTCGGGGTGTTTGAAGCAGTCCGGAAATCCTCCTGGAGTGGCAGATGTGGTTCCGCTGGAGCAGAGATGATCCTGAGAGAGAAGGGTCCAGGGATGGTGAGAAGGGTCCAGGGATGGTGAGAAGGGTCCAGTCTTCCTCCAGGAATCCAGATGAGATGTTCTTGTCAAAGCACTGATCCCTGTAGAAACGTCTGGTAGCTCTTGTCTCCTCTGAGGGTTCAGTGGATAGAAGCTGCTTGTGAGGTCTCAAACCCTGGATTCTATCCAGGTGGGAATGCTTGGCTCCTCCCCCTGGGCAGAGCATCTCACAATGGGATGATTCCATCCTATGAGTCATGCAGTGGGTCCTTGATGGCCCATTAACCAGAGATAACTCCCTCTGAAGGCATTGTTGGGCTCATTAACAGGAGATCAGGAGAACACAGCCCCACCTTGGCTCCAAGGGCTCATGGGGATAGAATACAGACCTTGGGCACAATTTTACATTGGAACCTAGGACATAAAGAGGTGGGACCTTTGGGAACCATTGGTCAGTTCCAGAGACCACATGAAAATCCCTCCTCTGGCAAAGTATGTGCAAAACAAGGTAGTTTACAAATATGTGACCTTGTGTGCCAGGAGAGTGCCTGGGAACAGAATTTCCCAAAACCAAAACATGGCAGGCACGAAGCGTGGCAACAGAAACTCACTGCTGGCACCCCGAGAGCTGTGGGAATGGCGTTTATTGCATTTCTTTGGTTGCCAAGAGTCTTTATCTGAAGGCCAGGAAAGCTTTTTGAACTTTTCTGTTTAGTGCTTGCATGTGAAGCAGAGGCTGGGGGAGTGCCTGATTTGATAGGCACCATCCCTGGATGTGTTTAAACAAAGCCTGGATGTGGCACTTGGTGCTGTGGTCTGGTTGAGGTGTTAGAGCATGGGTTGGACTGGATGATCGTGAAGGTCTCTTCCAACCTAAAAATTCTGTGATTTTCTGCCTCTGGAGTGGTGAGTTCTCTGACTGAATTGTATTCTAAGAAAGAGCCAACACAGGGGAGAGACCTCAGGCAGCAGTCTGGTGGAAGGTGCTCAGTTTCCAGCTGCCACCCCCAGGAGAGAGCTGATGATCCCCATTTCTAGTTCTGATCCCTGCACAAAGTGTTTCCAAGGCTTTGGGCTTGGGCTGAACATCCAGCAGAGACACGAAAGGTCTGAATTCCTGCAGGCAGAGCCAGCTGGGCCTTCCAGCTCTGCTCTGCTGCAGCCACGGGTTCTTCTGGCACAAACTGGGGCTTCCTGGTCTCACCCTCTGTCCTGCAGCTCTTCCACAAAGCCCACATTCACATGGAATTTCTTTCCAGTGTTTATGGAATCCTTGACACTGGTGCTGTGAGGTCAGGCCAGTTTGGGTGCCAGAGCCTAAACATCTGAGGCTTTTTGTTTGGATATGAGAGCTGGAGTGTAAAATGCCTTTTTTTTTTTTTTTTAGGGTAAAGTAATAGAACCCCTGAAAGACTTTCACAAAGATGAAGTGCGAGTGCTGGGAAGAGAGCTTGGCCTTCCTGAAGAGCTGGTTTCCAGGCATCCCTTCCCAGGTGTGGAGCTGGTGGATCACAGCAGAGTTCTTTAGCAGATCCAGAACAACTGCAGTGTAAAACTCAGCTTTAAACACAGAAAAAAATCGATTTAGCTTTTCACTTAAACACAACCTTTCAGGAAAAGAGCACTTGAGAGCAGCTTGATAAATGCACACAGTGTTTTATAGCTGAGCCCTTGTTTGGCTTTGGTGGGAGAAGGCAAAGGAGGAGTTGTCAGTAAGTGCAGTGAGCTCTGCCTGAGCTGCCAGGTGGATCTGACCTGGCAAGAATGGCCTGGCTCTGCCTCTCCAAGGGGCATTTGCTGTTGTGAGAGTCAATGCTCAACATTTCTAACAGGAGCTCTCCACCAGAAAAGAGCAGAGTTGATAATTGGGGGTTGGTTTGGTTTTCCCTTGGGGGTGTTAAAACACTGAAGCTTAGACACAGTGGCAGAGAATGCTCAGTGCTCCACACCTGCAGGTGAAAACTGCTCCCTTCCCTTGGTGTGATGCTTGTCCAACCTTGCTTTGCAGGTCCTGGCCTGGCAATCAGAGTGATCTGTGCTGAGGAGCCTTACGTGTGCAAAGACTTCCCAGAAACAAACAACATCTTGAAAATAGTGGCAGATTTTTCTGCCAGTGTGAAGAAGGTGAGGAAATTCCAGATCTGGATTTGAGTGATGGTTCTCTAGTGACCTGTGGTGAGGTTTAATCTGCTAAAAGGTTAAAAGGACTCCTTTGTGCCCCTTAAGGAGTGCTGCCTCCAAGTACAGCTCAACTGGAGCTGTCCAGTGGAATTTTTAGTGCTGTGACTGGTTCAAGTGTTGAACCATTTCTGGAAAGTGCAACTTCATTCACCTTTCAAATAATAAACAGATTCTGCTGTAGTTAAACTTTTGTGCAGATGAGATCACCCAGTGTCAGGAACAGCCCTTCCCTCCCTGGAAGGGTTGTAGCATTGGAGGTTTGCACACCCCAGAACTCACTGGGTTTGTAAATGCAAGTGCAGGAGCCAGGAACTGCTGCTGGCCAGGTGCCCTGAGCCAAAACCTGGAATTTTGAATGGGTGATGTTTGACTGGCACATCTCCTAACTGTGCTGACCCTTGTGGTGGCTGTCAGGCATTAGAGGGCTCTGCTCTGAGGTGTGAGTTCAGAACAACTTCCAGAACCTTTCTGGTAAATTCTGGAGGGCAGGGATTTCCATCTGCCTTTCCTTTAAAAGATAGGGAATTGTGGTGCCATAGAACTGGAAAGTGCAGCTTTGTGAAGGAGAAAATGAGCAGAGGAAAAGAGCTTCCCCTATGGCCTTGGAGAGCTCCAGCTTACAATGCAGTGTAATGACAGAAAAATGCTTTTGCTGATGTTTAATTGTCAGGTGAGAGGTAGCTTTTAAATACTTCCAAGGGGTAAATGTAGACTCAGCAAACAAGTGACTCAAATAACAATTTTATTTGTGCCATGCAAGTTGTGTTTGAGGGCCTGGGAGCTTTATTTTTAATTCCAGTTTCTTGTTGTGCATCCTCTCCCAGCCTCACACGTTGCTGCAGAGGGTGAAGGCGTGCACGAGCGAGGAGGACCAGGAGAAGCTGATGCAGATCACAAGCCTACATTCACTGAATGCCTTCTTGCTACCAATCAAAACTGTGGGAGTGCAGGTACAGGGCTCCTGCCAGGAGCTGCTCCTGCCAGGGCAGCTGTGGGCAAACGTCTCTGCTGCTGCAGGGGGTGGCAGTGCCAGCCTTGTCCTGTGTTGGGTGCAGGTGTTGGCACCCCTGAGTTCAGTGCCAGGGGCTCTCTGGGGACATTGTCACTCAGCAGCAGCAGCTGCTGCAGCCCCTCTGAGCTCTGCTGGCCCCACTCAGGCTCAGCTGCACTGGGGAGGAATCCACTTTGCTGTGTTTGGACGTGGCTGTTGCCCTTTGCAGTTCTTTTCTGAGCTGTGCTGATCCCTCTCTATGGGAAGGGGGGAGCACTGGGATCTGAGTTCCCTTCCCCTCCCTGTGGGCACAGGCACAAAGCAGGGGCAGGTGCAGAGCTGGCACTCTCCTGGAGCTGTGGGCAGTCACTCAGAGATTCCCTTACTGAGCAGTCGTGGCTGTAAACCACCTTTCCCTGCAACTCTGTGTTGTGAATCCCTCCTCATATTTTATTTTCAGCTGCCTAATGCTGCGTGTGGCTCTTTGCAGTCAGCTTGGGTTACTGCTTCAGGCTGCAGTGTCATCAGATTTCTGTGCTTTGTCACCACAACACCAGCACTGGCCACTGGACGAGTCTGAACTGTTGGAGAGGATGAAGTAGCTAGGCCCTGCAGAGATGATTTATTAGTAAAAGATTCTAAGAGTCTGAAACCTACAAAAGGAATAGAATTGAAAGCAAGATTTGAACTGTAGGGTGCTGAGCAGGAAGAGGGTGATTAAACCAGCTGAAAAGACTGGGCTGGGTGATTCAGTGACACCCCTGCCAGGACAAAAGGATGAATAAGGGGTTGGACCTCCTCAGGTATCAGGGAAAAGGTGGTTTTTCGGGTTTCTGGTATGTAGAGTAGCATTGTAATGTTGTAGTTCCCATAGGCTGTATGTAAATTCTGTAGGTTTTGTATCTTGAGGTGATTGGCTGATGCTCATTAGAATATTCACGATAGAAAGGGTTAAAATGGAATGTAACAGGTAACTCGGGCTCTTGCTCCCCTGGATCCCTGTCCCTTTAGACCTTTGGACTCTTCCCCAATCAGGCTGCCTCCCCACAACCAATAAACCACGTGTCCCAAAGAGTATCCTGGCCTTCAGATCATCTCTCTCATCAGACACCACCAGCGTGTTTTCCAATCCTGACCATTCCCTTTGGCAGCCCTGCCATCGGGCTCTCTATTGTCTCACCCACTCGGTCTCTCACTGGTGTCACCAGCTCAGTGTCTGCTCCCTGCTGGCCCACCCCGTGGCCCTGTCACCTGCAGGAGGGCCAGGGAGGAGCTGTGGGTGGCTCTGGCAGCACAGCTGGTGCTCAGGCTGGCTGTCTCTGCTCCCCAGGGGGACTGTCGCTCCTACAGCTACGTCTGCGGCATCTCCAGCAAGGATGCTCCACACTGGGAGTCCCTGATGTTCCTCGCCAGGCTCATACCCCGCATGTGCCACAACATCAACAGGTCAGCACTGAATCACCTTTATTTGTCATCCTCTAGCTTGCTGTGTGGAAGTTTGGCAGGTGCAAACATTCCCCTGTTGAATCTGGAGTGTCATCTTTTTATATGTTGGACAGGTGTATGGCACAGAGGTCACAAACACACAGCAAATCAAAATAGGGGTTTATTTTCCAGCTTGAAAAGAAATTGCTGGCCTATATCCTTATAGGATTAGGGAGCAGCCACTATAATTTATGCAAATCTCTTCTGCAAGGCTCCAGCCTGGTGCTGAGCTGTGCCGTGCTGCAGTTGGGTTTGCCTTTGTGTCAGGAAGGGATTTGTGTGGGGCTGTCACTTCTGATGGCACAGGGAGAGCTCCAAAGCTGGGCAGTTTGATCTTAATTGAGCTCTCTGAGGATACATTTCCCACCTACTCGAGTCCATAACTTTTCCAGCAGCTGAAGGTGCTTAGACATGAAATCAGCTCTGGAGAATTATGCCCTCCTTGCCTGGCTGTGGGATTTCTGCCAGAACTGCTTAGAATTGCTTATAGCAAAACTTCATTTTCTCACATAAGTGACACCTACTGACAGAGCTTTTACTCTGAAAGGTGAGACCTGGAATTGCAAGATACCTGTTTAAATTAAGTGCAGAGGGGACAAAAGAAGGCATAAATCAGGATTGCCTGTGTGCAGTTCCAGAGTATGTCAAAAAAAAAATGAAACTAGAAGCCAGTTTGTGGCTTTAGAGCACTGCTGATTTCTTGAAGCTCTGCTGGGTTGAACAGCTCTGGGAGCTCTGCTCTCCCTGTGGTTTTTGCAGGCTCCACTGCTGTTCCAGGGACTCTGAGGAGGGCACTGCCACAGTTGGTCTCCTGGCCAGCTGTGCTCACAGGCTCTGTGTTCCAGACAGAAATGCACAGTACAAACTGGCATTTATCTGTGTTTTGGGTTGTAGACAAGCACTCCTGGCTTGTCTCTGCAGACTCAGAGCTGCTGGGAGCCCCCCTGGTGCTGAATCCCTGCACGAGGCCACTCCGAGCCCTGCTGCTTTGTTCTGCAGCAGCTGAAACACAAGGAATGAGATTAAAAACACCAGGCTGGCGTGACTGCCCTGAACTCAGAAGATGTTCTGTAGATGTATAAATCACAATTAGTGCTGGAAAACCCTTCCTTAACAACCAGGTGTAACATTTGCTGGGAGGCTGGGGGGCTGGCTGCTCAGCACTGTGACAGGCTGGAGCATGGGGCTGGTTTCCAGCTGTGTTTCCAGCTGTGTTTCCAGCTGTGCCCTGCAGCCCAGGCTCTGAGGCAGGCTGCTTTCTTCTTGCAGAGTGGTGTACGTCTTCGGACCCCCCGTCAAGGAGCCCCCCACGGATGTCACCCCCACCTTCCTGACCACAGGAGTCCTCAGCACTTTACGTCAGGCTGACTTCGAGGCTCACAACATTCTCAGGGAGTCTGGTAGGTGCTCCCCCCTCATCCCAGGGATCAGCCTCCCTTTTTCCTTCCAGCTGGTTTTATTTCCAGATCCCTGCAAACCCAGTGGGTGCAGTCACAGTGGTGCTGTCAAAACCTGCCAGCAGAGACCTTCCAAACAAAGTGATCTCTGAAGGGAATGGCAGTGAAAGGTTGTGGCAGCTGATAGCTCAGCGCCAGGAATTAACTGTAGGGGATTTGGGGGGGACTGACTTGCTTCTAGCACATGATGAAGCTCAAAGCTGTGGTGCTTCACTGCAGCCCTGTGCAAAAAGCACTGTCAGGCAACTCAGCCACCCCAGTCCCTTCTCTGTGCTGATCTCAGTGTTCACCTGAGGTGAAGAAACTTGACATAGTTTTTAAATACTGATGGTTTTGGGGGAAGCCCAGATGCCAGGTTTCCCATGGGGGTGATGCTCACAGCCTGTGGTGCCTTCAGGTTTCTTAACTTGAAGTCAAAGCTGCAGCCCCAGCCCTGCACAGGGAGTGTGGAATCCCCTCGTGTGCTTCACAGGCAGAGCCTGGCCATAAATAGTGCTGGGGTTCAGCCTCTTCAGGCTAATTTTTACTTAATTACCTTTGGAGATGTGATCTGTGTGGGCAGCACTGCATCAGCCCTGCCTGTGTTTGGTGTAAATCAAGTTGCAGCAGCTCTGTGAGGCTCCACGTTCAGTTTGCAGAGCTGTGTGAGCAGGGTCTGTGCAGAGGCAGCCTCAAAAGGCTGAGATGACACTGTTGGCTGTGTTGGTAAAGCTGTAGCTGTGTCTCGCTCACTTCTGGTGACACTTGGCTTTGTGTGAATGAATTGCTCCTAAAAATAAGCCTGGAGTTGTGGTTCAGTGGGAAAAGCTCCCTGAGCAGCAGCTCAGGCCAGGGCTGGCAGAGGGAGAGAGCCTGAGCAGTGTGAGCTCCACACACCTGCATTTTGGCCTTGGAGCTCCTTGGGACAGGGAAATTGGGCAGCTGTGCATTGCCTTTCAGGAGGAGATGTTGTGGAAAATTCAGTGAAATGTCATTGTCTGGAGCTACCTGCCCAGCACCAGCCAGGGACACTGGGGACCTTTCTTCCTGAGTGTTTCAAAGACTGCTCAAAGAATATTTCAGAGATTTATTTGGGCACATCTCTTTGTTGGGCTTGATAAACCCCATGGTTTTATGTTATGTGGGAAGGAAAGTGGCTCTTCAGTTGATCCACAGTGAATTGCAGGGATAACCCAGCTGGGATTTGCCTGCCTGCCTGCAAAGGCTGGGGATCATCTCAAGTGGCAATTTAGAGAATCTCAGAGTGCTTTGGGTTGGAAGGGACATTAGGGATCATCTCTTCCAAACCCTGGGGATGCCTTCCACTTATCCCAGGCTGCTCCAAGCCTTGTCCAGCCTGGCCCTGGACCCTTCCAGGGGTGGGGCAGCCAGAGCTGCTCTGGGAAGCTGTGCCAGGGCCCTCCCAGTGCCCTCCCAGTGCCCTCCCAGTGCCCCCAGTGCTGCAACACTCCTGTGACCCCGGGCTGTGGCACCAGAGGGAGCAGATCCCACAGGATGCAGGAGCAGCTCCTGCTTCAGAGCTGGGAGCACAGCCTGGGGTTGTCAGAACTCGTGCTGATGCCTTCAGTTTGAGCTTTGATGTTTTGTGCAGCTCTCAGCCTCACACTCAGGGTCACTCAGCTCTGCACAGAGCAGGGACACCAAACAAATCCTGCTCCTGCTGCACACCAAGGACAACTTTCAGCCCAGCAGCACAAACAAGGGTGGCTGGAGAGAGGGACAAGAAGGATGGGACCTCACAACCTGAAGCTGTCATTGCAAAATTAAACCCCAAAATGCAAATGGACCAAAACTGATCAAAGTGGGAGACCTCGTGACTGGTCAGCCATTTTGTGCCCATTTTGGGGTCCATTTTGTGCCCATTTTGGGGTCCATTTTGTGCCCATTTTGGGGTCCATTTGGGGTCCCTTTTTTGTGCCCATTTTGGGGTCCATTTTGTGCCCGTTTTGGGGTCCATTTTGGGTCCATTTTGTGCCCGTTTTGGGTCCCTTTTTGGTGCCCATTTTGGGGTCCATTTTGTGCCCATTTTGGGGTCCATTTTGTGCCCATTTTGGGGTCCCTTTTTGTGCCCATTTGGGGTCCCTTTTTGTGCCCATTTTGGGTCCATTTTGTGCCCCTTTTTGTGCCTATTTTGAGTCCCCCTTGGGTGCAGCCCTGGCCAGGCCCTGTCCTGCCCAAGGTGTGCCCTGGAGGCCTTTCAATAAACATCTCCTTTATTCTCTCAGCTCTGTGCAGTTCCCAAGGCGTCAGCGTGGCCCCTGGGCCCAGCTAACAGCCCCTGTGTCTGTCTGTTTGTCTGTCTGTCTGTGTGTCTGTGTGCTGCAGGCTATGCTGGGAAGATCAGCCAGATGCCGATCATCCTGACGCCGCTGCATTTTGACCGGGACCCCCTGCAGAAGCAGCCCTCGTGCCAGCGCTCCGTGGTCATCAGGCCCTTCATCACCAGCGACTTCATGACGGGCGTGGCCGCCACGCCGGGCTCCGAGGTGCCCGAGGAGGTCAGGGCCCCGCTGCTTCCTGCTCTGCTCTCACCCTCCTGCACTTTCCTGCCTTCTTTCCTCTCTTTTTTTCTCTTTTTTTCTCTTTTTTTCTCTTTTTTTCTCTTTTTTTCTCTTTTTTTCTCTTTTTTTCTCTTTTTTTCTCTTTTTTTCTCTTTTTTTCTCTTTTTTTCTCTTTTTTCCTCTTTTTTCCTCTTTTTTCCTCTTTTTTTCCTCTTTTTTTCCTCTTTTTTTCTCTTTTTTTCTCTTTTTTTCTCTTTTTTTCTCTTTTTTTCTCTTTTTTTCCTCTTTTTTTCCTCTTTTTTTCCTCTTTTTTTCCTCTTTTTTTCCTCTTTTTTTCCTCTTTTTTTCCTCTTTTTTTCCTCTTTTTTTCTCTTTTTTTCTCTTTTTTTCTCTTTTTTTCTCTTTTTTTTTCTTTTTTTTTTCTTTTTTCTTTTTTCTTTTTTCTTTTTTTCTTTTTTTCTTTTTTCTTTTTTCTTTTTTCTTTTTTTTTTCTTTTTTTTCTTTTTTTTCTTTTTTTCTTTTTTTCTTTTTTTCTTTTTTCATCTTCTCTTTTCTTTCTTTTCTTTTTTCTTTCTTTCTTTTTTCTTTTCTTTCTCTTTTCTTTTCTTTTCTTTTTTCCTTTTTCTTTTTTCCTTTTTCTTTTTCCTTTTTTTTTCCTTTTTCTTTTTCCTTTTTCTTTTTCCTTTTTCTTTTTCCTTTTTCTTTTTCCTTTTTCTTTTTCCTTTTTCTTTTTCCTTTTTCTCTTCCCTCTCTCTTCCCTCTCTCTTCCCTCTCTCTCTTCCTTTTTATTTTTTTTCCTCCCTCTTTTATAAATAATCATTAGAAAGGATGTTGTGGTGTTTCTGGGGGAGGAGAAAAAAGGAACAAAATGAGGGGCTTGGCAGATGGGTGTGACAAGCTTGAAGGGTTTCCAGCAGAGCTGAGCCAAAATAACCCCAATTAAAGAAGCAAGAATACCCCAAGCTATTCCTGGGATTTGGAATTGGTTGTTGCATCAGTAGCTGGTAATTTCCTGGCCTTAGGGATTGCCTTTGTCTGGCACTTCTGCTTTTACTGGAACCTGTAGTTTAACATCTCAATGTCCTGCTTGCTCTTAAGGTCACTAAAAGGACTTTGGAGTCAGGTTCAAGCTTTTTTTATTTTATATGGGAAACTTTATCCATGTCCAGTCAAGTACTTTGTCCCTCTGGGAATGCACTGCAGGATTAATAGGATTAACCTTTTATTTTAAATACACTTCAAGAGCATATGAGCATTGTTTAGTAATTGTATATAATTGAAGTCCTCTCCTTCAAGGCAGCCTATCCAAGAAAAGAACAAGTCAGGTTGCCATGTGAACTGTCCCATTCTATAAAATGAGCACTCATTTGACCCCAGGGTTTGTGTTTAAAAACAACCAAACACCACAAAACCCACCCTCAAACAAAAACCCTGCATTATTCCAAATGAAAAATGGCCATTTTACAGCTAGGTAGCAGTGTGGTGACTAAATAGAATACAGGTTCTAGAGCAAAATCATATTTATGGGGGCAATAATAATGCTTTTCCATACAGAGCTGTGCACTGTTAATTTGTGCCTTCATTGCAAGCAGTGTGTCATGTCAGTGGTGTTGGGAGCTGGGGGGTGTTTAAGGAAACTGAACTTCTGAGGGATGTCACTGTTGGACATGAAAGAAAGACACAGACTCGTGATTTCAGAAGGCTGATGCTCCAAAAAGAGGCTGGTTTATTCTCAGCACCTATTTTTATCCCTTTTTACAATGTGGGATCCTTTGAACCATTGGTCACACCAAGGGTCAACAAGCAAAGCCCCTCCTTAGGAGAGAAACGTGAAAAACAAGAGAGTTTAGAAAGTGTGACCTTGTTTAGCAGTTTAGGTCCCTGGGAAAGAACTTCAGCAAACCCAAACATGACAGGCAGTGACTACACCCACCCAAGGAGTGGAAGAAAAACAAACTTTTTCAACCACATCAGTCAAGTCAGAGGGACATCAAGAGAAGGTCCCTCCTAGAGTGTCGCTGTTGGACACGAAGGAAAGACATGGACTGGTGAATTCAGAAGGCTGATGCTCCAAAAAGGGGCTGGTTTATTCTCAGCACCTATTTTTATCCCTTTTTACAATGTGCCCACCTAAGAGGTGGGATCCTTTGAACCATTGGTCACACCAAGGGTCAACGAGCAAAGCCCCTCCTTAGGAGAGAAACGTGAAAAACGAGAGAGTTTAGAAAGTGTGACCTTGTTTAGCAGTTTAGGTCCCTGGGAGAGAACTTCAGAAAACCCAAACCTGACAGGCAGTGACTACAGAGCTCCCCTGGAATGTTCCTGCTAGCCTGGATTAGTGGGGAGCCCTGGGAGGTGACCCCCAGGAAAGCAGCAGAGGGTTTTTCCCTCCAGCTGGTTTTATTTTGTGCCTGGTGGCAATGACAGCGACAGGCTCTTCCCTCTGTGTCCAGCAGGATGCAGGGTGCCCCTCCAGCTGTTCTGGGGTGACTTCCCTGGGCTCTGTGTCACACACTTCTCCTCTGGCCTCCCCCACAGGTGGTGCTGAAGATGGTGGCAGAGATCAAGAAGATCCCTGGCATCTCTCGGGTGATGTACGACCTGACATCCAAGCCGCCGGGCACCACGGAGTGGGAGTGATGAACGAGCTCCTCCCTGCCCGAGTACTGTGTGCAGCCTCAACCATATCAGAAACCATTCCCAGTGTTGACATGCAGTACTGTGAAAAGAGTGACTGGAGCTGCTACATGGCATCAGATCCCTCTCCTGGAGCATCCTCCTGGGCTCAGAGCTGTGCTGGGGATGAGGACTGTACGGGTAAATGACGGTGGCAGTGCTGCCAGGCCAGGCCCCTCTGCTTTGCCTTTGTCTTTCCAGTGCCCTCCCCTGTGTTCTGTTACCTGTCATTCCCGTGTCTCTTGGGTTCCTTTTGTACACTGTGTCAGGAAGAGACAGTTTTATTTCCTTCTACCAAAAGCATTGTTACAGCCCAGACGTGGAAGAGGAGTCGATTCTTTGTGACCAAGCGCTTTGGGACGGATTTATTATAAATAAATATTTTGCCAAATGGAGTCGGTGGGTGCTGTTGAGTCGTGGAGTGGCTGTGTGTCCCCTTGTGTTCCCTGCCCTCGTGTCCTGTGCAGTGAGGGTGAGCAGTGCTGAGCTCTCCTGGCCCTGCCCTGTCCGTGTGTCTGTCCCTGCTGGGGCCCAGCAGAGCTCCTCTGTGTCCCCAGCGCTGCCCCTCTGCTGCCCCTGGCCTTGGGGACAGTTTTATTTCCCACACCTTGGCTCTGGCAGGGTTTTTGGGGTGTGCTGTGCTTAGCTGGGTCTGTAAGGTCAGTTCTAGGTGTTGGTGTGGGGCCCTGGGTTGGGGTGAGCCCCCGTCCCTCAGCCCCTCCTGTCACTCGTGTCCTGCTGGTGGGGAAGCAATAATTGCAGATTGTTAATGGACAGGAGCTGCCTGATGTTGTGGGGTAAAAGCCATTTCCATCCACCTGAGAACCCTGTCCCCTGGCAGGAGCAGCTGGGTGCTGACCTGGGTGCCTGCTGGTGTCCCCAGGGGGGTGTCCTGGGGTGACACACCTGCACTGTGTGTGCATCCAAGCTCATCCCTCTCATCCCTGGTCCTCAGGCCAAGCAGTTGTGTTTTGTTCAGCTGTGAGATCACTGCAGTGTTATGGGGTAAAATGCCTGGTTTGAAGTGTTCAGTTAACATGGAGTGTTTCATGGCTGGAGCTCCTCTCTGCCCCTGCCTGGATTTCTGAACTGGAATAATGTTGAAAGTGTTTGTTCCACATTTCTGGTGGCACACGTTTTCCTGTTCCTGCAGTCCCTGCCCACACGGTATGGAAATGGGCTTTGGCAATCTCTGCTCCTAGGAAATGGCCAACTGGTGTAAATCAATATTTTATTTTTTTTTTAATTGCCTGTGTCACTGAGGGCTGTTTTACAGGAGGGGGAGGAGGTGGCATGTCCCAGGGCTGCTGGGGACAGCGGCTGCAGGAGGGCAGGAATTGGGGCTGGGGGGCTCTGCCTCCCCTCCAGCCCTGCCCCAGGAGCTGAGCTGAGTTGATGTGAGCAAATGGAGCTGAACTGCTGTGTCAGTCACCCCCCTTTCAACAGGGGCTGGTGATCTGCACCCACTCCTGTCACAACCCCTCTGCTGTCAGTGCTGATCCATCCCTGTGCTGCAGGGTGGGATCTCTGCCTGGCCAAACCCTGAGCTGGGGCAGCACCTGTCCAGCAGGTGAAAGCTCCCCTGTGAGCTGCAGTGCACTCAGGTGTGGGCAGGCAGGGCTGAGGGCAGCTGCTCTCTCTCCTTCCTGCCTGGCATCTCGCTGGGGAGGGTGCAGAGACACGAGCTGAGTCTCTGCTGAGAGGCAGAGCCCCCTCACTTCTCACAGCAACAGGCTGTGTTGCCTTGACAGCAAACAAGCAAAGCTGGAGGAATCACTAAAAATAATGCAAATAATACAGAGAGCTCTGCAGCCCAGCCCCTGCTGGCTCCTCTCCCCGTGCAGCTGGAGCTGCAGTCTCTGTGCTGTGCCAGGGAGGGCTGGGGGCTGCAAGGGAGGGGCTGCCCCTGGGACACCCCCCTGCAGCTCTCCTGGCCTGGAACCTTTTGTTCCCTGCATGCTGCACCCCTGGAAAAGTCCCCCTCAGGAGCTGCATCCCAGCTGGGCACCGTCCCTGCCCTGCAGCCACCATCCCTGGAGCCCTGGGCTGCTTCCCTCTGCATTCCCGGGGCTGGGCAGCACCTCCAGCCTCGAATTTAGGGCAGAAAAGGCCAATATTGACCATTTTAGGCGTGAACTATTGCACTATGGGTTTAATGTCTTAGTGGAGTGGAGTCTGTGCCCCTCAGCCCCAGCTTGTACCCTGCTGGGCTGTTCTGGGAGGGTTGCTGTGCTCAGCCCAGCAGCTCTGGGAGGGTTGCTGTGCTCATCCCAGCAGTTCTGGGAGGGTTGCTGTGCTCAGCCCAGCAGTTTTGGGTGTTTTCTGTGGAGTCCCTGTGTGCTGGACAGCCAGAGTGGAGAGAAACATCATCCTCTGTTCACCTTTCTCTAAAGCCAGTTCTGTTTAGCACCTAGTTTACAAACTTAACACCTGTAGCTGCCCTGTACCATTGTTCACCCGGAGTCTTCAGTAAAACATGTCAGCAATTAGAGGAGTTTGTATCGGGGGCACTCCCCCATCAGTCTCAGTTTTTAACATTTTTCTGCTTGTGAAATGATAAAGTACTGTGAGCCTTAATTTTTATCCACAAATAAAAATATTATGTTTGAACCTTGGTGTGATTTGTTTTTCTCCTAAGGGCTTATGTGTAAAAGCTGTAGTCTGAATGGGTCTGTATCTGGGCTTGAACAAGCTGTTTTTATGGGTACAAGTGGTTTAAATTGATTAAAATGTCTGCTCAAGAGCCCCTTTAGAGCCTGGGGTATTTCTCCTTTCCCAGAGTGGTTTGGGATACAGAGATCAATATAAAGCTGCATGCAGGATTTCTTTTTTTAGAATGTTATTTAGAGTGGAGAAAAAAAGAAAAACAACAAACCAACGTGGTGGGGTAAATGAAGCTTTGGGGAGAGCAGAGTTTGAGTGGTGGGTTAGTTCAGGAGAGGGGTCTCTGCTCCTTACAGGCTCTGCCCTGGCTCCTGTGGGGTTGGTGCCCAGGAATGATGCTCTGGAGCTCCTTTATCCCCTGGGAAAGGCTTCCAGAGCTGCTCCTGCAGTAATTTCGTGACACTTTGGGCCTGGTGACCAAGCCCTGACAGGGGCCCAGCTTCTCTTTTCAGGGCTGGAGCTGGCCCAGCTCGGGGGGTTTGGGGCTGTGGAGGGGGGGATGCTGCTCAGGACACGGGAATGCAGCAGGAATTGGGGCTTCCAGAGGCAAGGAGGAGGTGTCTGCATCAGCACTGGGGTGATGCCCACCTGTCCCTGGGCACTCTGGGGGGGTCAGGGCTGAAGGAAAAGCTGTGCCAGGGGAGCCCAGCAGCCAGCCCTGGGCTGGGGAGGGGAGGGGAGGGAGCCAGCAGCACACACCCCCGCCCCAGGCTGGCAGGAGGCTGAGTCAGGCCTGGGGTTGGGGCTGATCTTTGTGCTCTGCCGAGCTGGGGATTATTTTTAGTCCCTGTGTGGTGCTGATTGCCATGGCAATGCCACGGCACAGCGGCCTCCAGGGATGTGCCAGGGTGGGGACAGGCCCTGCTTTGGGATGGGGTGACAGCTCCGTGACCCCTGGCTGCTCCAGGCTGTGCCTTCAGCTCCCAGCCCCAGCTCTGGGAACCAAACACAACCCAGGAGGCTGGCCAGGAACAGGATCCACTCTGAAGGAACGTTCTGAATCCATCCTGGGAGCCCTGACCTGCTCAGGATCCATCCTGGGAGCCCTGACCTGCTCAGGATCCATCCTGAATCCATCCTGGGAGCACTGACCTGCTCAGAAACCATCCTGGGAGCCCTGACCTGCTCAGGGACCACCCTGAATCCATCCTGGGAGCCCTGACCTGCTCAGGGACCATCCTGAATCCAGCCTGGGAGCCCTGACCTGCTCAGGAACCACCCTGAATCCAGCCTGGGAGCCCTGACCTGCTCAGGGACCATCCTGAATCCATCCTGGGAGCCCTGACCTGCTCAGCACCTGCTCAGCTGCAGCAGCTCAGCCTTTGGTCTCAAATTCATGCAGAAAAGTAAAGACCATGGTGGATGGTCCTGCACCTTCTGGTGCTGTCTGAGCAGGCCAGGGCTCCCCAGGCTGGAAGGGCTCCCTCAGGAGCCACGTGCCTCCAGAGAGCTCTGGGAGCTGGGATTCTCCTTGGCCTTGGGAAACTTTCCCCTTTCTCCTCCCGGGCTGCTCGGTGCAGCTCAGAGCAGGGCCACTGGAGCTGCTGGTGAGTGACCTCCCTGAACTCAGCAAAGAAAGGAAAAAGAGTTAATTAACACACCCAGGAATCTTCCTCTTGGCCAGGGTGTGCTGGGACTGCCCTCTGGCCCTACAATCACATCCAGAAATTACTGGAGGAGATAAAAGGCTGCAGATTCTCATTGCAGCAGATTGGCTCAGGGAGGCTGCTGTGCCCTGCTGCCCTTCAGGGAGGCAGCTGGGAGCTCTCCTGGGGGGCTGCTCTGGGCTTTGGGGTTAACAGGTGGGCTCAGAGATCTTCTAGAAGCTGCCAGAGTGCAGGATTCCACCCGTGGGAGCAGGTTTGCTGAGGGTGCCCAGGCACAAAGCTGCTGGCCCAGCAGAGGCTGGCATGCCAACCACATTTTGAGCCACTCAAACCCAATTAAACACCTCAATGAATCTTTCTCTGATGGGCTTTCAATTACCTGGAGCAGGGGAGCCCCAGCTCACAGCTAATGGGATCAGGAGGTGGGAATGACCGGG
Source organism: Phylloscopus collybita (assembly GCA_027886175.1). NCBI lineage: Eukaryota > Metazoa > Chordata > Aves > Passeriformes > Phylloscopidae > Phylloscopus > Phylloscopus collybita. The sequence goes on from JAJNNQ010000003.1 coordinate 1,062,394, forward strand.
GGAACAAACTCCTTTCTTTGCTCTGGGATCACTGACACATCCCAAACCCATCTGTGCCAGGGGAGTTCTGCCCCAGCCCCTCAAATCAGGTCCTTGCAGGGGTGAGCTGCTGCTCCTGGGCCTGCCCAGGGCTCTGAGAGCTGCACACGGGGGGCAGAGCCTACCAGGCTGCTCGGGGGTCTGCAGGGTGGATTTTGGGACCCTGGTAAAGAGAGCATTGGCTGGGAACGGGTTTTAGTGGAATTACCGGGGAATTGCAGGATCAGCCTGAGTGTCCTGCATTCCCTCACCCTGGACTGAGGCACTGGGGGAGCTGGGGCTGCTCACCTGGAGAGGAGAAGCTCCAGGGAAGAGCTCAGAGCCCCTCCAGGGCCTGAAGGGGCTCCAGGAGAGCTGGGGAGGGACTGGGGACAAGGGCTGCAGGGACAGGGCACAGGGAACGGCTCCCAGTGCCAGAGGGCAGGGTTGGGTGGGATTTTGGGCAGGAATTGTTCCCTGGGAGGGTGGGGAAGGGCTGGGGTGGGATTCCCAGAGCAGCTGTGGCTGCCCCTGGATCCCTGGCAGTGCCCAAGGCCAGGCTGGGCACTGGGGCTGGGAGCACCTGGGACAGTGGGAGGTGTCCCTGCCATGGCAGGGGTGGCACTGGGTGGGATTTAAGGTCCCTTCCAACCCAGACTGTTCTGGGGTTCCCTGGTTCTGTGATTTGGGTGCTGCAGTCCCTCTGCTTGTGCCCAACTCTATCTGGCAGCTCCCAAGACACAGAGCCATAGAGCTGGGGAGGGGCTGGGGACAAGGGCTGGAGGGACAGGACACAGGGAATGGCTCCCAGTGCCAGAGGGAGATTGGGAATTGGGAATTTCTGAGCTGGAATTGCCAGAGCAGCTGTGGCTGCCCCTGGATCCCTGGCAGTGCCCAAGGCCAGGCTGGACACTGGGGCTGGGAGCACCTGGGACATTGGGAGATGTCCCTGCCCATGCCAGGGGTGGCACTGGGTGGGATTTAATGTCCCTTCCCACCCAAACCACTCCTTCACTCTACCAAAACAAATCCGTGGTGCAGAAAAGTCAGGATGGGCTTCCTGTGTGTGACACTGAGGGGCCTCGTTGGTGCCACTGGAATGGCACATCCTGCTCAGGAGATTTAAAACGCAGGAGCTTTAAAAGGGGCCCCCGCGTGCATCAGCTCATCCAGGCGACCTCCTGCTTCCCCGAGCAGAAAACAGCTGCTGCGGGGCCTTTAGAAGCTTCCCTTATTTACATCTGAAAACAGGAGGTTTGGCTAAAAAGGGCGCCCGAGCCAGAGGGAAATGGATTAATCCCGAGCTCTGATCCTGGGGGCTGCAGGCTGGCTGCTCCTGGAACGTTCTGCTCTCAAACCTGGCCCAGGAACGGCTCGGGGGGGCTGGAGCTGGCTCAGGCTGCCAGGGCTGGGGGTTGTGTTTGATTCCCTGTGAATGCACAGAGAACATGGGGAGGGGGGGGACAGCACGGGGGGACCCTCGGTCCCCATTTCCTGTGCCCAGCTCCGGGATAAAAAATCAGATTTTAGAAATCGTTTTCAGGAGAGGCAGAGAAAATTTCAAAACGCGGCGTAATTTATTAATAAATATAAATACTCTATATTATATAGACCTTATCATATATTATTGTATATTTCACATTTTAATAATTAATATAACAACCAGCTATCATTCACCATTAGCTACAGGTAAAGAGCTCCCAAACATGTTTCTGTACATTTTCACGGCGTGTACAGGCAAGTCAGAAATGCACAATTGCATTGCATATTACTTCAACAGGTGATGGTCTAGGAAAAGGGAATATAAAAGGAATGAAAAATGGATGTAAAAGGGATATTAAAGGAATATAAACGGGATGTTAAAAGAATATACAAAGGATGTTGAAGGAATATAAAAGGAATGAAAAACGGATATAAAAGGGATATTAAAGGAATATAAATGGGATGTTGAAGGAATATAAACGGGATGTTGAAGGAATATCGAAGGGGTGTTAAAGGAATATAAAGGGGATGTTAAAGGAATATACAAGGGATGTTGAAGGAATATAAAAGGAATGAAAAAGGAATATAAAAGGGGTGTTGAAGGAATACAAAAGGGATGTTAAAGGAATATCAAAGGGGTACAGAAGGCGGGAGGTGGCCCAGCCCCGGGCAGGGATCAGCCTGAAGTGCTGCTCCTGGAGCATCCCTCAGCCCCTGGTCCTGGAGCATCCCTCGCCCCCTGCTCCTGGAGCATCCCCCGCCCCCTGGTCCTGGAGCATCCCCCGCCCCCTGGTCCTGGAGCATCCCTCGCCCCCTGGTCCTGTGTCACCGCTGCGGCAGCGGGAGGGGTTTGGGGCGGGTTTGTCCCCCCAGGAGACGCCCCTGGGTCCCGCTGGCTGCCCCCGGCTCTGGGAGCCCAGGCTTCCAGTATCAATATTTCACGGCAGCTCTTTGCTTTCAGGAAATCAATCGTCCTGCAATTTTTATAAGGCGAGCCGAGCTCTCCTTTCGTGCCGGGCTCTCGGATCCCGCTGGACACAGAAGCGGCCGGCGCTGCACGGAACACAATGGCCCGGGATACCCGACAGTGTCCCTGCACAATGGCCCGGGACAGCTCGATAATGTCCCAGCACAATGGCCCGGGACAGCTCGATAATGTCCCTGCACAATGGCCCGGGACAGCCCGATAATGTCCCAACACAATGGCCCGGGACAGCCCGATAATGTCCCTGCACAATGGCCCGGGACAGCCCGATAATGTCCCAACACAATGGCCCGGGACAGCCCGATAATGTCCCTGCACAATGGCCCGGGACAGCCCGACAGTGTCCCAGCACAATGGCCCGGGACAGCCGACAGTGTCCCAGCACAATGGCCCGGGACAGCCCGACAGTGTCCCAGCACAATGGCCCGGGACAGCCGACAGTGTCCCAGCACAATGGCCCGGGACAGCCGATGTCCCCCCCATCCCGAGAGGGGACAAATCGCCCGCAGCCGCGTCCCTTCAGTCACCCTCGGGGTCACCAGAGGCTGCTGTGCCTGAAAGAGCGACAAACACCGGGCTGAGGAAGCACCACGGGCCTTTTGTGCGGCTCTTTGAGAACTTTATTTGGGTTTTGATAACAATTGCCACGTGGGAGGACCTGAAGGACCTTCAGCTCGCCTGTGTGTGATATCAGAGCGTGTTGTTGCCTCCCTGCTCGGGGTGGGCTTCAAGGCTTCTGGAGCTGCTGGAAGCCTTTCCCTCGCTGTGAAGCACTTCGGGGATAAACACACTGCATCAGGCACAGGAGCGGGATGTTCCAGCAGCTCGAAGTTTGAGTCATTTCTCCAGAGCTGGGCAAAACTTCCAGGGAAGGTTTCAGCGCCGTGTCTGCCGAACGGGCTGGGCAGCACCAGTTCTGGCTGGGGGTGAATCCTGCAGGAATTTACTGCAGGAGGTGATGGGGAGGGTGGGGTTTGTGCTGAACCCCTCTGGAAGGAAGCCCAGCGAGCTGCCGTGTGTGCCTGCGGGGCAGGAGCAGCCCCTGCCCGGCTCCCAGCACCGCCTCTGCCTCAGGGGGTCCCCAGGGTGCGGGGATCCCGGGGGGGGTGGGAGCCCAGCTGGTCCCCCCTGGCTGAGAGGGACCCCAGAGCAGCCGGGGGGGGATGCAAACCCCCCTGGGAAGGGGTGAGGCAGGGCCAGGGGCACGGCTGGGAGCCTGGCAGCCTCTGGATGTGGGGAGGGGGCTGGGGGAGCCAGCAAACCATCCCCAGCTGGTGACAGAGCTGCTGTGTCGCTGTTGGACGCGAAAGAAAGACACGGAGTTGTTATTCAGAAGGCTGATGCTCCAAAAAGGGGCTGGTTTATTCTCAGCACCTATTTTTATCCCTTTTTACAACGTGCCCACCTAAGAGGTGGGATCCTTTGAACCATCGGTCACACCAAGGGTCAACCAGCAAAGCCCCTCCTTAGGAGAGAAACGTGAAAAACAAGAGAGTTTAGAAAAGTGTGACCTTGTTTAGCAGTTTAGTCCCTGGGAAAGAACTTCAGCAAACCCAAACGTGACAGGCAGTGAGTGACTACACTGCTGGGAGCGGGACACTGAGCCAGAGACCCCCACCCCGAGCTCCCTCTGCCCTCAGCCCGGGGATGCTCCCATCCCCGGCAGCCCCGGGAGACCCTGCGGGGCACGGGGTGGGGGGCACGGGGTGGGGGGCACGGGGTGGGGGGCACGGGGAGGGGGGCACGGCTCTGCCCTGGGGCGATCCCAGCGCTTCGGAGGCGATGCCTTTGAAACCCTGCTGTCTCTGCGGCTCTCCGGGCACACGGCTGTGCCCGTGCTCCCGAAGTGGCTGCTGCGATTAGAGCTGTAATCTCTCGATCAGCTTTTACATTTCAGGCCGGAGAAGGGAATTAATGCCGCTCCCGTGTCTGCCCTTTCATACATCTCCCAAACACCCTTCGCTCGGGGGGCAGGCGGAACTTTGTTCTCACCCTAAAGGCGGCCAAATCCCCAAATTCCTCCGGATCCCTTGGAGAATGGAAGCTCCCGCCGGATGGGGCGACCCGAGGGGCTGCAGGAGGAGGAGGAGGAGGAGGAGGAGGAGGAGGAGGAGGAGGAGGGCAGCGATGGGCTCGGGGCGCTCCGGGGACCGCAGCCGCCACGAACGCTGCAATTTGCCCGGGCCAGCCACGTGGGCCAGGGTTCGCCCTCAAGGTGACACGTGTGACTTCACCTCCGATGTTGACAGAGCCCGAGGGCTTGGTTCCAGAAGGCTCCAGCCCGAGCCCTGCCCCGTGCGAGGCCGCCTGGGGCTGTGCCCGCCTGGGATGCGCTCAAGGACGGTCCCGCCGCACGCCGCAGCCGCTACAGATGTTCCCGTGAGAGGGGTGGCGGCTCTCCTTTCCTCTTAAGCCCCGCACACACGTCTCTAATTACAGCTTTGTGGCCGGCCTGAGGTTATAGAGGGAGAAGGAGCTCGCTGAAATCACTTCCCATGGTCTGAGGCTGAGCGCTCGGGCACCGAGGCGATGCTGGCGGCGCGCACCGGCACCGTGGGGGGGAAGAGCACCGACGAGTCCCTGAAGCTGAGGAAGCAATCGGTGCTGTCCCTGGGCAGCCGGGACAGAGCCCTGAAGAGCTCGGCCGAGAGCAGCAAGGAGGGCCGGGCTCGGGCCGGGCAGCCCCAGCAGCGAGCCCGGCGCCTGGCGCTGCTGCGGGAGCTGGAGATGAACTGGTACCTGCGGGTGTGCGAGCTGTCCCACGAGTACACCATCGCCTACACCACCGGCATGCCCCACAGGTAGGTGCCCTGCTCCCCCCCCCCCGGCAGCGTCGCGATAATGACAGCGGCCGCGATAATCAGAGCGATGGTGATAACAACAGAAAGGTCGTTGGCGGTGCAAGGCTGACTTTTCTGGCTATTCGTGCTTTACGGAGCTGAATATCCTGCAAGTTTGTCTCGTGATTCCTGTAACTTCTCCATCACAAGCCGTGCCTGGTTGCTTGAGCCTTGTTTCTGATTTGCCCGGCTTGCTGTGGTTTTGTTTGAATAGAGTTGGGAAGTCGCTGCTGTCGAGCAGGGACCGTGTGGGTGGCAGGAGGGTCCCCGTCCCCCCTCCCGGCCCCCCGGCAGGGGAAACCTACAGTCGTTGCATCCCTCAGCCCATCGGTCTTAAATGTCGCAGCCTCCAGAATCCGATCTTGCTCCTTTAAAAAAATATAAGGGGATCTTGGTATTAGTGGAAATTAGACGTGCGAGTCTCTAATCTCCTGTGCCGGGTCAGACCCGCGCTGAAATCGGAACCCCCGCAGGAGCTGCTCGCGGTGATGCTGCCCCAGCCCCCGGGGTAGCTCCGGGACCCGCCAGGGAGGGGAGGCTTCTGCTCCTCACCTGGGGCTTCCTGCACTTTATTTGGGGTTTTCCTGCACCTCATTTGGGGTTTTCCTGCTCCTCACCTGGGGCTTCCTGCACTTTATTTGGGGTTTTCCTGCACTTTATTTGGGGTTTTCCTTCTCCTCACCTGGGGCTTCCTGCTCCTCACCTGGGGCTTCCTGCACTTTATTTGGGGTTTTCCTACACCTCACCTGAGGCTTCCTGCTCCTCACCTGGGGCTTCCTGCACTTTATTTGGGGTTTTCCTACACCTCACCTGAGGCTTCCTGCTCCTCACCTGTGTTTTCCTTCACCTCACTTGGGGTTCCCTTCACCTCACCTGGGGCTTTCCTTCACCTTATTTGGGGTTCTCTTCTCCTCACCTGGGCTTTCCTGCACCTCACCTCGGCAGCAGCCGGGATTCCAGCCGAGATCTCCCCCAGCCCCGGGCAGGATGGGGATGCCTGGGCACAAACCGAGCTCTTGCCGATGTGCTCGGGTAAGAAATGAGTCAGAATGTCAGGGCAATAAAAGTAAGGAAGGGGATAAGTGAAAGGAAAAGGAAGTAAAGCTGAGGGCAGGAGCAAAGTGGGTGTTAATGCAGGAATGTTCCCAGGCACCGGGAGGGAGCAGAGGGCTCTGTGCCCTGGGAGGGGGCAGGGTCTGGGTCTGGTGCCCACCAGCCCCACCGGTCTGTGGTTGGCACCCAGGGGCTCCCACAGCACCATCAAAACAAACTGCTGGGGAATAACTTCGGGGAGAACTGAGCTTCTAAAGGTGCTGATCCACACAGACCCTTGATCTGCCAGCAAAATCCTTGTGTCCAAAAAAACCTCGGAGCAGCTTGCAGGAATATTTCTCAGCGCTGCTCCACCTTGCATTATGGATGAGCAGGGAGCTGGGGCTGGCAGGAGGTAAAACCAGAGGCACCTGCAGCAGAGATCACAGGTACAGCCTTGGAGTTACACTGCAGGGAGGAAACATGGCAGGGACAGCCTCGGGGACAGGGCAGGGACAGGTTTGGGACAGGGCAGGGACAGCCCTGGGATAGGGCAGGGACACCATAGGGATGGGTTTGGGACAGCCCTGGGGAATGGGAGGGACAGCTTTGGGACAGGGCAGGGACACCCACTGTGAGAACAGGACCCCCATCCTTGGGCAGGACCCTCCTGAGGACACCCAGGGCCAGCCAGGCCCTGCTGTGACAGTCACACAAGAAGAGTAACGGGGTAATCCCACTCTTCCTGCCAGGCTCCCTCCCCTCTGTGACATTGAATTATGAGCTTTTCAAATATATTCTGGGGTTGGGATCAGTCTTTCTTTATCTGCTTTGAAAGATTTAAGGATTAGTTGAGTTCATGATACATCCATCACTTGATTATTTAACTTATTTTCCTAATGTATTTGGGGCTGAAATGGGGCGTTTTTTTTAAATAGAAGAGTCTCAGACATCTGCCTCAGTGGCATGAACCAGACCTTGGCAGGATTGTCTGCTGTGGCCAGGGAAGGTCACCGTGGCCAGAGAAGGTCACTGTGGCCAGAGAAGGTCACCGTGGCCCTTCTGGGTGTTGCAGGGATGAAGACCACACAAACCATCCTGGGATTGTTCAGGTTGGACAGGGCTTGGAGCAGCCTGGGATAGTGGAAGTGGTGCCTGCCCAGAGCAGGGGAGTTTGGAATAAGATGATCTTATTTAAGGTCCCTTCCAGCCCAAGGCACTCTGTGAGGCTGTGAACCAGAACCCTTCTGTTTGCCTGTTAACATCCCAATTGAACTCGTGTGAATTGTCACACCCCAGGAGGCTGCAGGTGCTGCTGGGGAGGTTCCCAGGCCAGGTAAGCCCAGCTGTGAGAGCTCACAGTGCACTGTGACAAAACAAGATGTTCCAGAGGAGATGCCTGCAGAGCTCCTCTGGCCAGCCCAGGGCCTGAAATACACCCTGTGAGAGTATGTGCTCGATGTTTATTGGCCTTGGACTGAATCCAAGCAAATATTTCTCATCATCTAAATATAAGACCTGGGAGATGGGGTCAGTGCTCCATTCCCACCAGCAGTCCTCACCCCTTGGAGTGCTGGGCTGGGAGAGGTCTCAGCAGATGAACAAGATTGCTGGTCTTGGCCAAAATCCACCCCGGGCATCAACCAAAAGGGGCCAGCTGCAAAAACATAAAGAATGTCTGGGAGAGAAACCCCAGCCAGTTCTGGGAGAAGAAGAACCCTATCCCATCTCTGGGAGAGGAACCTCATCCCACCTTTGGGAAAGGAAACCCTGCCCAGCCCTGGGAGAGGAACCCCAGCCCAGTTCTGGGAGAGGAACCCCAGCCCAGCCTTGGGAGAAGAACCTCATCCCATCTCCAGGAGGAGAACCCCATCCCACCTCCAGGAGAGGAACCCCATCCCATCTCTGGGAGAAGAACCCCATCCCATCTCTGGGAGAAGAACCCCATCCCATCTCCAGGAGAAGAATCCCATCCCATCTCCAGGAGAAGAACCCCATCCCATCTCTGGGAGAAGAACCCCATCCCATCTCCAGGAGAAGAACCCCATCCCATCTCCAGGAGAAGAACCCCATTCCATCTGTGTGAGAAGAACCCCATCCCATCTCTGGGAGAAGAATCCCATCCCATCTCCAGGAGAAGAACCCCATCCCATCTCTGGGAGAAGAACCCCATCCCGTCTCCAGGAGAAGAACCCCATCCCGTCTCCAGGAGAGGAACCCCATCCCATCTGTGTGAGAAGAACCCCATCCCATCTCTGGGAGAAGAACCCCATCCCATCTCCAGGAGAAGAACCCCATCCCAGCCCTTGGGAGAGGAGCCCCCTCCCCGCTGCGGGATGCTGTGGCAGCCCCGGAGCTGCAGAGTGCCCAGCCGCAGCCAGGTGTCCCCGGCGTGTCCCCGGCGTGTGTGACATCCCCCGACATCCTTTTCAGGACAGGAACATCCCCGTCTGTCTCATCTCTCTCTGGTGCTGCACTTCCCGTGCTGTTGGTCCGTGCAGGCACCATTTGAACCTCGTGCCCTGGCTGAGGAGCACAGGTGTGGGCTCGCAGTGCTCCCAGGAAGGGCTGTCATCCCCTGCCTGCAGTGTCCTCCACAGGCTCTCCTGCAGCTGCCCTGGACACAGCCTGGCCTGGGACTGAGCCCAAAAGGCGTCCCCCAAAAGCTGCCAGCAATGGTCATCATCTCTGTGTTCTGCTGCACCAGAACACACCCAGCCCGGGGAAAACGCTGCAGTGAGCCTGGGGAGAGAAATTCTGCTTGGACATGGGTGGAGAGGGAGTTTTGAAGCCACAGAAAAAATGGAATTAAGGAGAGCTTGTGGGAGTGGTGTGGGGCAGCTGGGGCTGCAGGAGCCTGCATACACACACTCTGCTCCTTGGCTTAGCAAGTGGAGTATCCCTCACTCTTCAGCAGAGCCATCAGTCACGGGGAAATAAAGCAAGTGCTTAATTTCTGTTGAAGCTGATGGATTCGAGCCTCTGCTCTGCTTTAAGTGTGTACATTTTTCACAGCTGACAGAATCAGCCCTGACTTCCCGTGCTTCCCATGGACCCAGAGATTTATCCTGTGGGAGAGGGCTCTGCTGAGGGCAGGGATGCTCCAGCACTTCCCACCTGCTGCTGCCATAGGGTATTTTCCAGAAGTACAGGGACTCTTTCATCTGACTGTGAGCTTGGATGTTTTCTCTTCCTTCTCCTGCCTCCCAGATGTTTCCTCAGCTCTGCACGGGCCCAGTCCAAAGCCAGCACAGTAGAACCTCCTTTTTTTTTTTATTAAGATTTATTCAATTACATGTGGGGAGTAATGAATTGTGAACAAGAAACACTTGCCCTGAACACTTGTGAGCCGGTTCTCTGCCAGGCTGATCAGCTCCTTTCCCTTTCATTGCTGCAGCACAGCTCAGCTCTGACAGAGGACCCCGAAGTGCAGCAGTGCGTGAGCTCGTCTCTGATGACAACAGAATTTCTCTGGGCTGTAACACCATTTACAAAGCAAATTTGGTGTCTCTGCATCCAACGAGGTGCTCATTGCAGAGCTCCTCTCTCCAGGCAGGCTCTGCCGGGCTGAGGCTCTGACAGGGAAACCCTCCCGGTGCTCTGCTCCTGATTCCATCAGGGCTGGGAAACCCTCCCGGTGCTCTGCTCCTCCTGATTCCATCAGGGCTGGGAAACCCTCCCGGTGCTCTGCTCCTCCTGATTCCATCAGGGGCTGGGAAACCCTCCCGGTGCTCTGCTCCTCCTGATTCCAACAGGGGCTGGGAAACCCTCCCGGTGCTCTGCTCCTGATTCCATCAGGGGCTGGGAAACCCTCCCGGTGCTCTGCTCCTCCTGATTCCAACAGGGCTGGGAAACCCTCCCGGTGCTCTGCTCCTCCTGATTCCAACAGGGGCTGGGAAACCCTCCCGGTGCTCTGCTCCTCCTGATTCCATCAGGGCTGGGAAACCCTCCCGGTGCTCTGCTCCTCCTGATTCCACCAAGGGCTGGGAAACCCTCCCGGTGCTCTGCTCCTCCTGATTCCACCAAGGGCTGGGAAACCCTCCCGGTGCTCTGCTCCTCCTGATTCCAACAGGAGCTGGGAGCTCGGGCAGCTGCGCTCCCAGGGCCTGGGGGGGGAAATCTTATCTGAGTGGATGTGTCTGCCAGAGCACCCAGGCACAGCTCTTGCAAAACATGCTGCTGGCAAATGTTGGGGTGGAAAGTATTTCTGGAGGTCAGGGAGCCCCGAGGCGCTGCGGGATTAACCCACGCCGAGGCTGGCCTGGGCTTTGCATTCCTGGTTTATCCATTTTGTGTTTAGCTGAGGGGCTGTTCCAGGAGGGCAAATCCTTCCCAGAGCACAGAAATCCCTGGCAAACCCACTTGGCTGGGCATGGCCTCCTTGGGGTGCCCTGCAGGGAATCCCTAAGCTCCTGAATCCCATCCCGAGGTGTTCCTCCTCCTACTGCTTTTGTTGGTTGAGCAACACATGCAAACCTGGGGATTCGGGGCTGTGAAACCTTTCTGCAGAGGCAGCCCTTTGCAGGATGTTCCCTTGCTCCTTCCCCGATTTCCCCGTCCCCTTCTCCCTCTCCTGGCTGCAGTGGGAGCTGTGAGGAGCTGGAAGCCAAACCCCCGGCCCTCCGCCCTCCTCCTATGCCTCGACTGCTAGCTCAGATTCTGGAGGGCTTTGGGCTAGGATTATACCAGGAAAGGGGAAGAGACCCAAAAGAGGCTCCTTACCTAGGATTGTTCCAAGGCTTTATTCTTGAAGGGATTCCAGGGGCAAGAAAGAGCCAAGGAGGTAAAAGAGGCAAAGAGGCAAAGAGGTAAAGAGGAGGAACAAGGAAGAACAGGGGTTTATGTAGACCCTCTGTCCGAGGATAGATAGGAGGGCACTGAGCCAATTGGTCAGAGATAGCAGGGGAAGGTAGGGTCACATCACACAGTTACAGCTTTGGGGCTCCTTCTGGGGTAAACCATCCCCAGAGGGATACAACCCTTGGTCATCCCACTGCAGCTGGATCCGGCCACCTGGGGGTCTGAGCGAGGGGATTGCCCTGCCCCGGATGATTAAACAGCCTCCTGGCTTAGGGGGAAGAGGATGGGCAGGGATTACAGATGTGTTTAAAGCAGGAACAGCCTGGAGCCGCTCGCTCACCGTCTCCCACCAGGCAGGAGTTGGGGAGGGGGGGAGCAAAGGATGTTTTGTACAACAGGTCTGAGCACAGCAAACCCTTTCCCAGCCTCTTGGGGTGGGACTGGGGAATCCCCCCGCTGTGGGCTGGTGATGCTGGTTGAGGATGTTACCAGCTATCAGCCCATCCAAGGTGTTGAACACCAAGGGGGATTTAACCCCAAGCAGAGCCCCTCTCCAGCCCTTTTACACCCCTGCAGAGCTACCCCAGAAGAGGGGAATTTGGGAATGATCCCATAGCTGCCCTTCCAGCTCCTCTTAGTGAGGCCCATTTTGTGCATTGAAGCTTTAAAATATCTAATCTTTAGATGGCAAAATATAGGAGGGCTCTGATGGGGTCCTGTAATCCTGCACTGTAATCCTGCCCTCATCTGCTCTGAGTGCTGCTGCATTATATTTATTGGGATATATCTTACAGCCTTAATGTTTTCCCTCTTTCCTGTGCAGATTGATCCACAGAGCTGCATCCAGCTGTGTCCTTTTTTTTAACAGTGTCAGGCATCCCAAGTGGGGGTTTTTTTCAGTCTTTTTCAGGCTGTTCAAGCTACACAGCAGCTACCAGGTGAGCACAGGACATTCCCCCTGTCTGCCCTTCCTCCCAACGAGCTCAGCTCCTTGGGCTTGGTGTTGTTTTTGGAGGGTCCTCTTCCTGCCCACGGATGGGCTTTAAGGTCCCTTCCAACCCAAACCATTCTGTGGTGATTCCCTGAAGCCCCTTGGCTTGGGGCGGCACAGCTCAGTGGGGCTCAGGTGGGCACGGCTTGGGGGGCACGGCCCAGGGGGGACCCAGGTGGGCACAGCTCAGGTGAGCACGGCCCAGGGGGGGCTCAGGTGGGGCTCAGGTGAGCACGGCTCAGGTGGGGCTCAGGTGAGCACAGCTCAGGTGGGCACGGCCCAGGTGGGGCTCAGGTGAGCACAGCTCAGGTGGGCACGGCTTGGGGGGAATGGCCCGGGGGGGATTCAGGTGGGGCTCAGGTGAGCACGGCCCAGGTGAACATGGCCCAGGTGAGCACGGCTCAGGTGGGGCTCAGGTGGGCACAGCTCAGGTGGGCACGGCTCAGGGGGAATGGCCTGGGGGGGGCTCAGGTGGGGCCCAGGTGGGCACAGCTCAGTGGGCACAGCTCAGGTGAGCACAGCTCAGGTGAGCACAGCCCAGGGGGGCCCAGGTAGGGCCCAGGTGAGCACAGCCCAGGTGAGCTGTTCCTTGCACACCTCTCTGGAGCAGAGCAAGCAGAGCTGGCTGTTTCCCTGCCCGTGCCAGCCCCGGTACCCAGCTGAGCTGTGTTTGTCCCGCTCTGTGCTCCCCCCCAGGCTGAGCCGAGCCCCCTCTGCCTGTCCCGCAGCTGTGGGGAGGAGGGAGGCTGGATCGAAGGCAGCTTTTCCCCGGAGAAATAAACCCCCTGTGCAGCTTTTCCTTCCTTGTTCTCAGGGAATTTTCAGAGTTGCTGCCTTTACCCCTGCGCCGGGAAGGCTCCAGCAGGCAGCAGAGCGTTTCCATCCTTCCAAGGGCACGGCTGCTGCTTTCTCCGGAGCTCTTTGTGGAGAGCACGGGGATGCTTGCAGAGCCCTCGGGGCCGGGCTGGGGCTGCTGGGGGAGCTGCTCCCCTCGCTCCAGCTGCTGCGGGGTCTCCCCCAGCCCTCAGCCTCCCACCCCAGCTGGGGAGATGAAACCGCTTTTCACCGCAGGAAAAAAGAAAAAAAAAAAAAAAGACACAATCTGTAGATTGCAGGAGTAATTATTCATTTCCCCTGAGGGCCTAATGAGCGGTTATGCATTTTGGCAGTAAGTAATGATCCTCTTGCAAATCTTTTTGTTAATTAAATGGGCGCCCTTCCAGTGCCAAAGTGGTTGTTCAATGTTTGGGATGTGCCCAGAGATCAGGGCACTCCTCCTCGCCCGGCCAGCGCTGGCCTGGGAAATGCAGAAATCCTTGGCTTGGGCCTGCTTGGCTGTGCCTGGAGGTCACTGAGAACTTGACAGAGCCTTGCAGTTGATTTAATAAAATGGCATTGCCCCATCCCTGGCAGTGCCCAGCGCCAGGCTGGACATTGGGAGCAGCCTGGGGCAGGGGAAGGTGTCCCTGCCATGGCAGGGGTGGCACTGGATGAGCTCTGAGGTCCCTCCCAACCCAACCCAAACCATTCCGTGGCATTGTGCTGCTCTGAGGTACCGCGTGCTCTTGCCTCATGTGCCAAAATTAAAATTAAAATTAAAATTAAAATTAAAATTAAAATTAAAAAAATAATGTTAAAAGCCTATTCAGAGAATTGTGGAAGTGTAAAAAGAGCAAAGGAGAACTGGGGAGCTGAAGAGTCACCGCGGGCTCTGGCTCCTGCCCGGCAGCTGTGCCTGCACCTGCTCAGGTGAAAAGCAGATCCCGGAGGTCCTGGAAGGCTGATCCTTCAGCAGCTGGTCACTGAGAGGCAGAGCAAGTGCTGACACGGCCGGCTTTGCCAGCCCCTCCCTCCCCCGAAGAGGAGCCTGGCAGTGGCAAAAGCAGCCGTGAAAATTAATGGGGCTGAGGATTGTTCCCCGCTAATCCGCTGGGTTTCAGCGAGCTCCATTGTCCTGCGTGATGTGCTCGTTCTCCTCAGTGATTCATTCCAGCAGAGGCCTCTGTTCTGTTGTTGGGATGCTGCTCGGGGTGAGGAGTTGTGCCTGGGCAGCAGGAGGAGGGCTGGTGCCAGCTTTGCTGGGTGCAGCTGATGGATTATTAACTCCCGTTAATAATTAGAAATGCTGCGGCAGCTGAAAGAGAGGCTCTCAGGAGGAGCCTTCAAATCCTTCTTTGAAAAGCACAATTTGGGGAGGTGATATTTTTAATAGTGCTTATTATGCAGTGGTGACTTATGTAAGATAATGAGTGATGGAGACGCTTGGCTTTCGCTGGGTTGCTCACAGAGGGGCCAAGTCCCTCCACTGGCTGTAGGAGGAGGTGAAAACTGAGGGTTCCAGGAGAGGGGGAAGTTGTCTGGAGGGATATTCAGCGAAAAAAAGAGTTCCCCAGGCAGCACAGTCTGCTGCAGCTCGTCCTTGTGCTGACCCCTGGCAGTCCAAACCAAGGATCAGGAGTGACTGCCCCAGAACTGCTCCAGCAGCTCAGAGCTGAGTGTTTGTTACCCCAGACCCCAACCCAGCCCTTCAGCAGCCCTCCTTGTTACCCCAGACCCCAACCCAGCCCCTCAGCAGCCCTCCTTGTTACCCAGACCCCAACCCAGCCCCTCAGCAGCCCTCCTGCACAGGTTCTTTTCCAGCTCTCGGCTGTTGGAAGGGAGATCTGACACGTGTGGGTAACACAGAAATGTTGGTGATGGCCTAAAAGCCCCTGCTCCACAAGCACAGCTCGGGCTGAGCTTTGTTTGGAATGCATTTCCCCATCAGGTGATGCAGGGGAAGATCTGCATTATTCTGTGTGTGCACGGAGTGTGGCAGGAGGGAAAATCATTTCTTGGCCAGGGGATGCTGCTCCGGGCCTGGGATGGCTGCTCAGTGCGAGGCACAAAAGCCTCTTGTGCTGGGCACTGCAGTTTGTGCAGCTCTGAGTGTTTTAATCACATTTAATCACAGAATGGCAGAGCGGCCTGGGCTGGAAGGGGCCTTCCAGGCCATTAAGTGCTCGGTGCAGCACGGTGCATTAATATCCTGGGGACTTCTGGAGCCCTTCATGTGAGGCACTGCCCTGCAGTCAGCTGAGAAATGGAACAGATAGCACGGGAAAATTAAATTACCTGCTCTGGAGCAGGGATCCAGCAGCTAATGGGCAGCAGGCACCGTGTGTGTGTGTGGGGGGGGGTTCTCTCCACGGGGACCAGCAGCTGAGTAATTGGATTGGGAATCTGAGGAGTTCCACCCTCCGTGTCAGGCACAGAGAGCCGGGCTGGCCCCTCATTGATGCTTTTTCCTCTCGGATCAGAGAGTATTTATTTCATGTTGCTCGGGCAGGGCTCCTCGGGGCTCCCTGGGGGCGGGGGGTGCCCGGGGTGGGGCTGGCCTTGGAGCCCTGGGGGGATGGGGTGGGATTGGGATGGGATGGGATGGGATGGGATGGGATGGGATGGGATGGGATGGGATGGGATGGGATGGGATGGGATGGGATGGGATGGGATGGGAAGGGAAGGGAATTGTGCAGGAATTTCGAGCAGCACAGAATCCCAGCCTGGTAATTTCCTTGGGAAAACTGGAAATCAGGGATTGGGGATCATCCCTGGGGAGGATGGATGGAAATCAGGGATTGGGGATCATCCTTGGGAAAACTGGAAATCAGGGATTGGGGATCATCCCTGGGGAGGATGGATGGAAATCAGGGATTGGGGATCATCCTTGGGAAAACTGGAAATCAGGGATTGGGGATCATCCCCGGGGAGGATGGATGGAAATCAGGGATTGGAGATCATCCTGGGGAGGTTGGAAATCAGGGATTGGGGATCATCCCTGGGGAGGTTGGAAATCAGGGATTGGGGATCATCCTGGGAGGGATGGAAATCTGGGTTGGGAAGGGACCTTCGAGCCCCTCCAGCCCCACCCCTGCCACGGGCAGGGACATCTCCCACTGCCCCAGGCTGCTCCCAGCCCTGTCCAGCCTGGCCTGGGGCACAGCCAGGGCTGCTCTGGTGCCAGATTTATCAGAGCCCAGCCTCCCCAGCCCGGGCTGGCACAGCAGCGAGGCTCGGGGCTCTCACACTCCCAGCCCGGGTCTGTTCCTCCCTCGGAGCTGCCGGTGGTGCCGGGGGTGACAGAACTGATGCGGCATCAGAGGAAGCCCGGCCTGGCTCAAACCCTGCCGGAACAGACGCTTTTTAACTAAAAAAACCCATTGAAATGGGAATTTTGATCAGTTTTCTTCCTCGAGTGCAATTACCAATGCAAATGGAGGTTTTGATGTGAAGCCAGCGGAAAGGCGATGGCTGTGGGCTCGATAAGCGCCGGGCTTTTGTTCTGCAGCTCGGTTCCCATCCCAGCTTCCAAAAAGAGCCATTCCCGGCGGTTTTCTGCGCCCCAAAGAGCTCCGAACCTGCGCGGGGTCCGGTGCTGCTGCCGCCGGTGGGATTCCTGCTCTGAGCGGCTCGCTCTGCCTCTTAATTGGGATTAATCCCAAGGAAACTCTTCTGCTGGGAGCTGGCAGCGCTCCTTATCTCAGCCGTGTCCCTGTCAGCTGCGGGAGATGGGAGAAACCACAGCAATTCCCCGGGAGTTATCCCGGCAGGAAAGCTGCTCCCGAGCAGCCCTGGGGGCGCAGGGGCAGCAGAGCCACGGGCACGGGAAACTTCCCTGGGACACAGCTCGGGATGGTCCTGCTGCCCGGGGGGTGGGAATCAGGGATTGGGGATCATCCTGGGGAGGATGGATGGAAATCAGGGGTTGGGGATCATCCTTGGGAAAACTGGAAATCAGGGATTGGGGATTATCCTTGGAAAAACTGGAAATCAGGGGTTGGGGATCTTCCCTGGGGGGGATGGAAATCAGGGATTGGGGATCACCCTTGGGAAAACTGGAAATCAGGGATTGGGGATCACCCTTGGGAAAACTGGAAATCAGGGATTGGAGATTATCCTGGGGGCATGGTTTGGGGATCATCCCTGGGGGGCTGGATGGAAATCAGGGATTGGGGATTATCCTGGGGAGGATGGATGGAAATCAGGGATTGGGGATCACCCTTGGGAAAACTGGAAATCAGGGATTGGGGATCATCCTGGGGAGGCTGGAAATCAGGGATTGGAAATCATCCCAGGTCAGGCTGGCCCTGGAGGGAGGCTGCTGCTGGCAGTGGCTGTGGTGGGTTTGAGGAATATGGCTCTGGGGCTGTGGACAGGATGTGGGGAATGTAGCCAGGTCTGGGCTGTGGGATAAAATAAAGAAAGGCCATTTTTTTTGCATGGAAAAGCTCCAGTTCTGGAGTGGGACCCTGCCCTGGTGGCACTGCCAGCAGCGTTTTCAGTGCTGCCACGAAATCTCCTGAGGTCTGGTCCATCCAAGGGCATTGCATGCAAAGTCTCACTGAGCATCTGAGTGTCCAACATGGTTAGAGCTCTCCTCATGAAGGCTGAAACCATCCTTCTGACGTGTCTGCCGCCTGGAAGCACTGACTGTTCCATCCTGCTGCCTCTCCCTGCTCCTGGGGCTGCTGTGGCCATGGGGAGGGCAGGGCCCTGTGGCACTGGGAGCAGAGGGAAGGCTGCTCACACTGATCACACCATCCCAGAGTGGTTTGGGTTGGGAGAGACCTTCTTGGCCACCTTGTTCCACCGCCTTCCACCATCCCAGGCTGCTCCAAGCCCTGTCCAGCCTGGCAGTGCCAGGGGTGGGGCAGCCACCACCTCTGTCGTGGGCACTGCTGCAGGTTTGCTGCAGGGAAGAATCTCAGTTCAAGAGCTTGGGCAGGCAGGGTTGGATCATTGCTGTGACCAGGATTGCTGCCACCACGCACTGCTGTGGCTGGGGGGACCTTGGAGACCCCCAGAGCCAAGGCCCTGCCGTGGCAGGGAGGGTGAGGAGCCTGTGGCTGCAGCAGCCACGGGAAGCAGGATCTCCAGCCAGAGCTGGAGATTCCCAAGGAGCTCCACTCCAAGGATGGATTTGTTCCTGGTTCTGTGCCCCACAGGCCCTGCAGGGCCCTGGATCCATGGATTTGTTCCTGGTTCTGTGCCCCACAGCCCCTGCAGGGCCCTGGATCCATGGATGTGTTTATTCCTGGTTCTGTATCCCACAGGCCCTGCAGCGCCCTGGATCCATGGATTTGTTCCTGGTTCTGTATCCCACAGGCCCTGCAGCGCCCTGGATCCATGGATTTGTTCCTGGTTCTGTGCCCCACAGCCCCTCCAGGGCCCTGGATCCATGGATTTGTTCCTGGTTCTGTGTCCCACAGCCCCTGCAGGGCCCTGGATCCATGGATTTGTTCCTGGTTCTGTGTCCCACAGCCCCTGCAGGGCCCTGGATCCATGGATTTGTTCCTGGTTCTGTGTCCCACAGCCCCTGCAGGGCCCTGGATCCATGGATGTGTTTGTTCCTGGTTCTGTGCCCCACAGACCCTGCAGGGCCCTGGATCCATGGATTTGTTCCTGGTGCCCTGCCCCACAGGCCCTGCAGGGCCCTGGATCCATGGATGTGTCTGTTCCTGGTTCTGTGCCCCACAGGCCCTGCAGGGCCCTGGATCCATGGATTTATTCCTGGTTCTGTGCCCCACAGGCCCTGCAGGGCCCTGGATCCATGGATGTGTTTATTCCTGGTGCCCTGCCCCACAGCCCCTGCTCGCCCTGGTGGCCCTGGATTTGGTCCCCGGGGTGGCTGCAGTGTCCCTGGGGCCGGGCTGGCCACAGGGTGGGCACAAGCAGCTGTGTTGGAGCACATTTGCTCGCTGGAGCATTGGGAGCGAGTTATTTAATGAGCGGTTGTTGTCTCGCTCAGGGGAAAGGCACCAGGCACCCTGTCACAGTGATTTGGTGGCACTGAGGTGTCACAGGGAGCCTGGGCACGGTGGCTGAGCCCTCTGCCAGGGCTGTCACGTACCTCCTCTTCTCTAAGCTGGGGATTTTCATCATGCAGAATTACGTTTTTACTCCAGAAGTGATTATGTTGCTCAGGGAAATGAAATAAATCCCATATTTAAATACATATTCTGTGGAGAGACTGTAAGCCCCCCAAAGCTAAGCAGCTTGAGGTGAGGTGTGCCAGTGCAGAACGTGACTGTCCCTTTCTGTCCCCTTCCCTGGCCCTCCCCTGGTGCCTCAGGGCAGCCCTGGCAGTGGTGGCAGGACCTGGGTGACAGGACCGGGGTGACAGTGTCCTGGGTGACAGTGACCTGGGTGGCAGGACCTGGGTGACAGCACCTGGGTGACAGCACCTGGGTGACAGGGTCCTGGGTGGCAGTGACCTGGGTGGCAGGACCTGGGTGACAGCACCTGGGTGGCAGGACCTGGGTGACAGGACCTGGGTGACAGTGTCCTGGGTGACAGGACTGGGGTGACAGTGTCCTGGGTGGCAGTGACCTGGGTGACAGGACCTGGGTGACAGGACTGGGGTGACAGGACCTGGGTGGCAGGACCTGGGTGACAGGACTGGAGTGACAGCACCTGGGTGACAGTGTCCTGGGTGACAGTGACCTGGGTGGCTCATCCTGCAGCGTTTGGCAGCTCTGGCTGCAGTGGGAGCTCTCCAGAGCTGCAGAGGGCAGAGGTACAGCACACCTGGAGTGCCTGAGCCCAGCCAGGGGCTGTGGGGGACATTTCCAGCTCTGTCACTGCTGCTCCGGGCTCTGAGCCACAGCCGGGCTCCAGACCCCGGTGGGTGCTCCCGGCGATTCTCCAGCTGCATCCCCCAGTCCCAGGGAGACCCTGAGGGTGTCCTGGGTGTGAGGGGCACCTTTCATGCCTCCCGCATGGCCCGTGCCCCACTCTGCTGCTCTGCAACGCTGCTGAGGGCTCCGGGAGCTCTCCCAGGGGTCCTGCTCCCCCCGGATCGCTGCCGGAGGGTGAGCGCAAGGAGGCCGCTCCCAGCTGGGAGTTGCTGGCTCTGCGGGCGTGATTAACTGTTAATCCTCTTTGGGAAAATATCCCACAGTAGCTGTCTTTGCTGGGGTTTAATCTCGCCATCCTCCGAGGGCTGTGCTGGGTACCTGTGAACGAGCCGTCAGCAGAGGAGCCGCAGCCAGGCGGGCAGAGCTGCTCCCGTGGCCGGGGGTGCTGGGTGGTCCCAGCCGGTCACCCCCCCGGCCGCTCTCACACGCCCCCTCCTCAGCAGGGTGGAGGGGGGGACACACCATGGGGTGCCCCCGCCGCAGGGCCGGGGTCAAAGCTCTGTCACCCTGAGCCCAGGCCAGGTTGTGGTCGCCCCCCAGCTCACCCTGCTCCACCTCTGGGTGCCTCGGGCAGGGGGTGCAGCCTGGGGGCCCGGCAGGGAGCGGGGGGTGGGCACGAGGAGCCCCCGGAGGTGCAGATGTGGGGCTGGGGTCCGGGGAGCACCCCCCGGGCCATTTCCCGTGGCTTGTGCTGGGCGGCAAAGGGACCCTGGGTGACCCTGCCCTCACCCACCTGCCCTGGCACCCAGGGACACTCCGAGGGTGACACTGACAGACGGGGGTCCTGAGGGGCCCCCAAACCTGGCCCACAGCCCGGGGGTCCCCTCGGTGCCCAAAACCCCGGCAGAGGGGGCACAGGGCAGAGCCGGGCTCCGGGCACAGCCGGGGATGGGGACATGGACAGGGATGGGGATGGGAATGGGGATTGGATGGGGACAGGGATGGTTTGCTCTGCTGAGGGATGGGATGGGGATGGGAATGGGGATGGGATGGGGACAGGGATGGTTTTCTCTGCTGAGGGATGGGATGGGGATGGGAATGGGGATGGGATGGGGACAGGGATGGTTTACTCTGCTGAGGGATGGGGATGGTTTTGCTTCAAAGCCTTAGCGCTGCGGCTTATTCCGCTGGCGATGCTGGGGGAGCAGGATTAACCCCGGCCCTGCTGCGAGCCGGGGGCTGCGGGCGGCGGCTCCGGGTGCAGGAACACCACGGGATTACCGTGTTAACTCCCTCACACACCGGAGCACGGCGATTTCCCTCCCCCCTATTTTTTTTTTTTTCTCCTTTCCCCCATCATTAACCCATTTTAACACCGAATCGCTGCCCGCTCTAGAAGAGACCTCGCTCAGCGATGCCGGCAGCGATTTCTCCGGGCCGATCTGCCTGAATCTCCTGCCTTCCTTACGAACACAAAGGAGGCCCGGCGCTCGCATCCTCCCCATCCTCCCCACCCTCCCCATCCTCCCCGCAGGCTCCGGCGGGGGGATCCCGGGGCCGCTGCGGAGCCGCTGCCAGCGCTCGGCGGGCTGCCATGGGTGGGAGGTAGCGCTGCTGCGCCTGGGCGAAGGACACCCATGGATGCTGCCGCTCCTTAGGGACGCGCCGGCCGGAGGGACGGGGCTCGGCTTGTGCCTGCTCAGCACTTGGCGCCGGAGCCAGCGCTCGCAGGATGCCCGCAGTGATTTAAAAGCGGCGGCCGGCAGCCTGCAGCGAGACACAGCGGCGGCTGCGGAGCCATCACCATGAAGGAGCGGCGCTCCGGGAGCACCTGACTCGGATGGATGCTTCTGGCTGAGCAGCAGCAGCAGCACCGGCAGCGGCAGCAGCAGCAGCAGCAGCGTCGCCGCCGAGAGCCCGGAGCGAGCCCGAAGCCGCCGGGCGCGGTTGCCGTGGCAAGTTCGCCTTCCTCGGCTGGCGGCACCGCGGGGACGCGGCGCGGCTCTGCCGGAGCTCCCGCTGCTCGGGCAGTCCCAGGCCGGGGTTTTGCCGGCCGTGCCGGGCAGCTGCAGCCCCTGGGGGGCCGGGGGTCCGCCCGCCGCCTGCCCGGGGCACCGCGGGCGCGATGCAAGTGTCCATCGCCTGCACGGACCACAACTTGAAGAGAAATGGTGAAGATCGGCTCATCAGCAAGCAGAACACCACCACGCCGAACGTAGTGAATGCAGCCCGGGCGAAATTTCGGACAGTGGCTATTATCGCTCGCAGTTTGGGGACATTTACCCCGCAGCACCACATTTCATTAAAAGAATCCACCGCAAAGCAAACGGGCATGAAATATAGGTATGGGCACGGTCTCGGTCTTTGTTCCCTTGCAGTGTAATCGCTCTTTACTTTGCCTGCCTGGATGCACCTGGTTTTGCAGAGCAGCTCTCTCTCCCCGGGTTATTAATAGATTTTTAAACTCGGGCAGGACTGGAAAGCTCGGGGGGTGTGTTGATGTTTTTGCGGTGTTTGTGGTTTTACAGCGAACCCCCGCTCGCTCGGGCAGATCCAGCGTGGTGGGTTTGTGGCAGCGGTGCTAAGATGGTTCCCATTAAGCGTTCGGTGTAACTAATATCGGTGCTAATGAGCGGAAGAATCAATTAGCAAAGCCTGCTCGGGGCTGGCCGGGGAAAGTTGGTGTGCAGGGCGTTGCGTGCAGCGGAGGCGGCTGCCGTGGGCTCCGAGGCACCGCGGGGGCGGCTCACCGGCTTCTCACCTGGCTCACTTGGGGAGGATGAGATCAAAGCCAATTTTAGACAGATGTAGAAACCAAAATCTCGGGCAATTCTCACGGAATGCCTCCTGCCTCTCCCAGGTTTTTATTGCCCCTAACCCAGGCAGGAAGAATAAGGCTGTGAGTTGGGTTGAGCTCAGTGCTGATCAGCTTCTCCGTCCTGCTTTTGGCTGCAAGGGACTGGGGGGTGTGTGCCTCTGCTGCTGGCTTCTGCCCGTTCGGGGTGTCCCTTCCAGCCCCGATGGGGACATTCGGGGAGAAGGGGACAGCCCGGCATCTCTGCACCCCGTGGAGCCGCTGCTGGCAGAGGCAGCTGGCCCGGGAGGGCTCCCTGGGCAGGCTGAGGGGCGTGGGGCTCCAGGCAGCTCTGTCCTGCAAGTTCCCGACCCATGGGACACCGGCCGGGGCTGCCGTGCCCCCAGAGCCGCCCAGGGAGCCGCGGTTTGGTGGCAGTGCCGGGTTTGGGGTCCTGGGACGGCTGCAGAGCCGCTGTGGGCTCCAGGCGTGGTGCAGGCAGCGCAGGGCGATCCTGCAGCTCCGGAAACGTCAGGAGTCACTCTGCGGGAGCTGCACAGCCTGCAAGCGGCGGGCACGGGGGGCTCAGAGCTCATTTTCTGTGCTTTGCCGGGGGGCTTGGTCAGTGACAAGGGAGGAGGCTTTGCCCCAGTGGCCTTCCCAGCTGCTTGTCGCTGTCCTTCAGCCGTCACCAACTTCCAGCAAGGGACCTTGCACCCTCCTGGTGTGGTGCTGGCAGCAGAGATCCTCAGTGAGCCCGCGGCCAGGGCACAACTGCTGGTTAATGAAGGTGCCCTGGAGCCAGCCCAGCTGGGGTGGCGTGGCAGGGACAGTGCCCAGGGGGTCCTGGCAGGGGCAGTTTGCAGGAAGATCCTGGCAGGGACAGTGTGCAGGGGGGTCCTGACAGGGACAGTGTGCAGGGGGGTCCTGACAGGGACAGTGCCCAGGGGGGTCCTGGCAGGGGCAGAGCTCAGGGGGATCCTGGCAGGGACAGTGTGCAGGGGGGTCCTGGCAGGGACAGTGTGCAGGGGGGTCCTGGCAGGGGCAGAGCTCAGGGGGATCCTGGCAGGGACAGTGTGCAGGGGGGTCCTGGCAGGGACAGTGTGCAGGGGGGTCCTGGCAGGGGCAGAGCCCAGGGGGTCCTGGCAGGGACAGTGCCCAGGGGGACTGCAGTCCGGCCCAGGCCACGGAGAGGGCAGAGTTTGGAGCGTGGCAGAGGGTCTTGTCTGAATCCAGGACACGCATAACCAGTGTCACTTGGCCTTTAACCACCTTCCCAGTGGAGTAGTGGCAGCCAACAGCTCCTGTGACCCCTGACCCCTCTGGCAGCCCCATCCAAGACATCGTGCCTCAGTTTCCCCATAAGCTCATTTGTGGGAGACGAGGCTTTGATAGTGTCCCCAGAACCAGGCCCTGTCCCCAGGCTGTGCCCAGGGGGTGTCCCCAGAGGCAGGCCCTGTCCCCAGGCCGTGCTGGCTGGAGGGGCAGTGTGTGCTAACTGCCAGCACTTATCCCCTGATCTCCCCGGGCTCCCAGCGCTCTCTCCGCGGGTACCACCGCCCCGGGGAATGGCAATTCCTGGCTCCCGCAGCCTCCCCAGCTCCTGGCTGAGGTTTGGAGAGTGCGGGTGGGCTGTCCCACCGAGCGGAGTTCTCACAGCCCCGGCGCTCCGTCTGTCTGCCCCGGAGCCGGGAGTTGCACCAGGAATAGCAGCTCGTTGGCGACAAGGCTGAGGTTTTATCTTTATGACTAATCTCTGTTTCTGCTCGCCAACCTCTCCGGGTGCAGGGCTGATTTCTCCCCCCAAGAGAAGCAGCGCGGGGGAATTTGCAGGAGGAGCTGAGTAACCCCGGGCTCAGCTGCTGAGTCGCGATAACCTTTGGGTGGGGAAGCTCCTTCCAGCCCCGGGAGCTGGAATTTCCCGTTCACCTTGGGAGCGATTCCTCAGCCCGAGGGAAACCCAAAGCCGAGAAGGCTTTTCCCAACAGCAATTCTGCAAAGCCCTCAGCTCCCTCACAGTTGAAGCTGAAGTCCTTCCCAATTCATTTTCTGCCTGAATTGCGTCCTTGGTGCTGAGCTCTGCGGCGTGAGCTGCTCCAAATGCCAGCCCGGCCAGGCTGGCCCGAGATCCACGCTAAAAATACCGAGAGCCGCCCCCCCTGCGCCCCCAGGGGCTACTGCCACCCGCAGGGCAGGGCTGGGCTGGGCTGGGCTGGGCTGGGCTGGGCTGGGCTGGGCTGGGAGGGGATGGGATGGGATGGGATGGGCAGGGATGGGATGGGATGGGATGGGATGGGATGGGATGGGATGGGATGGGATGGGATGGGATGGGATGGGATGGGATGGGATGGGATGGGATGGGATGGGCAGGGCAGGGCAGGCAGGGCAGGGCAGGGCAGGGCAGGGCAGGGCAGAGCAGGGCAGGGCAGGGCAGGGAGGGCAGGGCAGGGCAGAGCAGGGCTGGGCAGGGCAGGGCAGGGCAGGGCAGGGCAGGGCAGGGCTGGGCAGGCAGGGAAGGCTGGGCAGAGCAGAGCAGGGCAGGGCAGGGCTGCCCCCCGCTCCCGCTCCGCTCCCGGGATGCTCCCGAGCCCGGGCCGCCTCCCCCGGCTGCCAGGCGCTCCCGATCCGCTGGGATTATGTAAAAGGGAGAGACAGCGACTACGCCTGTGACAGGGGTGGGGGCGGGAGAGGAGCCAGCTCGGGGGCTTGTCACCGAGTGACATGTTTCTGGCCCCGCTCCAGCTCGGAGACCGAATTGGAACATGAAAGGCAAAAGTTTACGGGAAGGATGAAGGCGTTCGCCGGGGAACAGCTGCGCGCACGAGGGCTCAGGTGCGTCCCCGCGGCGCTCACCTGAGCAAACCTCGGCTCTGCCTTTGCTAAAGGAGCTTTCCGTGTGGCACCTTCCCCGGCCGGACGGGACCTCCCGGGCATCGCCTGCGCTGCCACGGCCGGCGCAGCCCCGCTGCCTCCTCCTGCGGAAGGCGGACGGGCGCGGGGCTGCTCTTTTATCCTTTTTAACGCTCCGCTTCAGTCCCGCTGGGAGCCCGCCCGGATGCTCGGGGAGGGGAATAGCTGGGATCACTTCAAGCCTTTCTTTGGAAATGATGTCTTTGCAGCGCCGGGCTTGGGAAATCGCGATCTGCCGCACCGCTGCTGGAAACAAAAGGACGTGGCTGTGCCTTCCCGAGCTGGTGCACAGCAGCAGCAGGGACGGCAGCCCGGGTCTCCACCTGCCTGGAACCAAGGAGAGCTCACAGCCCTCCCCGGGCTCTCCTCTCTCCTAATCTTCCTTAAAATCCTTCCCAGTAAAATGGATCCAGGCCTGAGCTGGGCGCTGTTTGGGATGTGCTGCTGCTGCTGCCGCAGGGAGCAACTTCCCAGAGTGAGGCTGGCACCAGCCCTCCTGCTCCCTGAGCTGAAATGAGGGAGCAGGAAGTTTTTACGGTGGGGCTGGCGATGCCTTGCCCCGGGGGTGCTTGAGGTCCCCTGCAGCCCGAGCCGTTCGAGAATTCCCAGATTCTTTGATAGCGAGCCCTTCTCACCACAGCTGCAGCGTGCAAAGCCTGGCCCGGAGTGCCCCATCCCGCCGGGAGCCTGCTCTGTGCCCGGGGTGTGCCCAGGGTGTGCCCGGAGCTGGGCTGGGATGGGAACTGGGATGTGCTGGGAGCTGGGATGTGATGGGAACTGGGATGTGCTGGGAGCTGGGATGTGATGGGAACTGGGATGTGCTGGGAGCTGGAATGTGCTGGGAGCTGGGATGTGCTGGGAACTGGGATGTGATGGGAGCTGGGATGTGCTGGGAGCTGGAATGTGCTGGGAACTGGGATGTGCTGGGATGGGCTGGGAGATGGGATGTGCTGGGAACTGGGATGTGCTGGGAGCTGGGATGTGCTGGGAGCTGGGATGTGCTGGGAGCTGGGATGTGATGGAAGCTGGGCTGTGCTGGGAACTAGGATGTGATGGGAGCTGGGATGTGATGGGAACTGGGATGTGATGGGAACTGGGATGTGATGGGAACTGGGATGTGATGGGATGTGATGGGAGCTGGGATGTGCTGGGAGCTGGGATGTGCTGGGAGCTGGGATGTGATGGGAACTGGGATGTGATGGGAGCTGGGATGTGCTGGGAGCTGGGATGTGATGGGAACTGGGATGTGCCCGGAGCTGGGCTGTGCTGGGCTGTGCCCGGAGCTGGGATGTGCCCGGAGCTGGGCTGTGCCCGGAGCTGGGCTGTGCCGGGCTGTGCTGGGAGCTGGGCTGTGCCGGGCTGTGCCGGGCTGTGCCCGGAGCTGGGATGTGATGTGCTGGGATATGCCTGGAGCTGGGCTGTGCCGGGCTCCGCCGCTGCGGGGCCGATTTGGGGCCGTCAGCAATTCCGAAATAACCCTTTAGCCCAGCCCTGCCCGCGCATGGGCACGAGGGACCCAATTTACAGAGCACAACTATCTATTTGTGCTCATCCATAATTGATGGAGGCAGCTTGGACCATTAACTCCGGCTCGGCAACAACAGCAACGTTATCTGCAAAGGCAAATTGGGGGAGTTCATATCCCGGGCAGGGTGAGGAGAGGCCGGGCACATCCCCCGAGGGGAAACCCGTCCTTCCCACCCAAAGGGGTGAGAATCTCCCCTCATTGCAGAGGCGTTACTGACGTTTGTAAGATAAGGGCTGAGACACAAGGGGATGGAGCAGGAAGGAGGGAGGGCAGGGAAGGGGAAGCGTTGTTTCCCTCCCCAGAGTTGTTTTCAAGTCTGGGGGGGAGCTGAGCATTTGGGCAGGGTGAAGGTACAGGGAGGAATCTGTGGAAGAAAAGCTGCTGAGACAGGAATTACGTAAAGGTGATGTGGGCAGATAAAGCTCGAGAAGTAAAGTTCGCTTTCTTCCCCACCCCCCTGGGAAAGAGGAGAGGTTTCGTGTAGATTTTAGGAAGGAATTGTTCTCGGTGAAAGGTGCAAGGCCCTGGCACAGCGTGCCCAGAGCAGCTGTGGCTCTGGCAGTGCCCAAGGCCAGGCTGGATGGGGTTTGGAGCAGCCTGGGACGGTGGGAGGTATCCCTGCCCATGGCAGGGGTGACACCGGATGGGCATAAAAGTCCTTTCCAAAGCTGTGACGAGGGTGTGATCCCACGGAGCGGCCCTCAGCCCTTCCCGGCGGGTTCCTGGCGCTGGCAGAGGAGCAATCCCAGGCTGGCAGGGGCTGGAGCTCCAGCCGCCTCCACCGTCCTTCCACCGCTCTGAGCACGCCCGGGTCAGCCGGGGGCTGGCGGCGGAAAAGGCTTTTTTGTTAAAAATGCAGATTTTTCCCTTGGTGCCATCGGGGCATTGCCGAGGCTGCGATGGCCCTGCGGTGTCCCCGCCGGAGCAGCCCCCCAAGCCACGGGCTGGGAAACGCCCACGGGTCACCCCCGGCTGCAGAATTCCTTCGGGAATTTCGGCTGGGGCTCCTGCTTGCCATGGGGTGGAAGTAGGAAGCGGGTATTTCTATGTTCCAGGAGCTGCGTCTTTATTTTTTTTCTTTTCCCAAGCATTAACCATCATAACGACCTCACATATTTAGGCAGTCGTGGTTTATTTAAGCCTTGCTGCAATTAGGAGCGGTTTGGAGCTCTCACATGCAAACGGTACAATTATTTTGGTATCAAGTTCCATTATTGTTTCAGCGCTCTCCACATCAGGCTGACTTTTATGGCTCATCGTCTGATCTTCATTTTCCTGCCGCAAATTAAGACTAATCCAGTGAACAGAAGGGATTTACGCTGAATTCACAATGCTTTCCCCCCCCAAGGACTGGAGCTTATAATGGTTACAAAGGAGGCAGGAATAACTCAAAGGGGAAGGAAAAGAAACCAGTTGAGTTAAAAAAAAAATCTGATTTGTGCTGTTTTCACCTTCCCAGCGGCTCCCCGGGAGTTTGCAGCTCCGAGGTGGGGCCGGGCTTTGGTGGGCTCGGCGTTTCTCTGCTCCCATCACACGGCAGTGCCGCGTTTGGGATGCAGATTTATTCACCAGCTCCACCCCAGAGCCAGGGCAGCGCACGGGACGTGGCAGGGACCCCCTGGTGTCCCCGGCTGCCACCTCCAGGGCTGCCCCGGGGCCGGCTCTGTCACCCCCCAGCTCTTCCCAAGCCCACAGCTCCATGGCAAGCGGGGCCGGTGTCAGCACTGGGGACGGATCTCCCTTGCAGGTGTCACACGGCTCTCCCTGCCTGTCCCCAGCTCTCCAGGTGCCTTTGCCCACCCTGCAGCCAGAGGGTGGCCCTGGGGACAGCCCTGCCCGCGCTGCAGGTGGCCCTGGGGACAGCCCTGCCAGGCTGGGATGCCCGTCCCCGCTGCAATCCCGAGGGGCAGCGGCGGCTGCGGGGGCACCCAGCAGCCTGCCTGGCTGTCCCTGTCACCCGGGGGTGGTGGCACTGTCACCCGGGGGTGGTGGCACTGTCACCCGAGGGTGGTGGCACTGTCACCTGTGAGTGGGTGGCACTGTCACCTGTGAGTGGGTGTCCCTGTCATCCGGGGGTGGTGGCACTGTCACCTGTGAGTGGGTGGCACTGTCACCCAGGGGTGGGTGTCCCTGTCACCCGGGGGTGGTGGCACTGTCACCCGTGGCTGGGTGTCCCTGTCACCCGGGGGTGGTGGCACTGTCACCTGTGAGTGGGTGTCCCTGTCACCTGTGAGTGGGTGGCACTGTCACCCGTGGGTGGTGGCACTGTCACCCGTGGCTGGGTGTCCCTGTCACCCGTGGGTGGTGGCACTGTCACCTGTGAGTGGGTGTCCCTGTTACCTGTGAGTGGGTGGCACTGTCACTCGTGGCTGGGTGTCCCTGTTATCTGTGAGTGGTGTCCCTGTCACACACAGTTGGATGTCCCTGTCACCCGTGGGTGGTGGCACTGTCACCCAGGGGTGGGTGTCCCTGTCACCCGTGGCTGGCTGTCCCTGTCACCCATGGATGACTCTCCCTGTCACCTATGGCTGGCTGTCCCCATCACCCACAGCCCTCTGTGCCCGTCCCCCAGGAGTGGCTGTCACAGCACTGTGTCCCCAGGCCCGTGTCCCCTCTCTGGGCAGTGGCAGTGGGTGGCTGTCCCCTGCCTGGGGCACCTCCCTGCCTGCTGCTGGTGGCTGGAGCAGGTCACTGCCCCACGGCTGCTGAAGCCCAACCCAAACCCTCCTGCCAAGCCTGCCCTGCAGCCTGGGATTTTCCATCTGAGGGCTGCCTGACAACTTCAATCCAATGCTTAAATGGATGGCAGAGAACGCTGTGATTTAATTACTTGGGAAGTGCACCGTTTAAGGCATTTGGGATGTATCATTTTAGCCTGGCTGCTTCGGCAGAATCCAATTGGAATTTTCAGCCTGCTCCTTTTTATTGCAGCCTAACGCCACAGAACGCCTCCTGCAGAAGGTGTTTGTTAAGAAATTAATTGTCTTTGAGGGAAGGAAAAATGCCCCTGGGTGTGACTTGCTCCTCGAGGCATCCAAATGTCTTTGAGTTGTTTCTCTCGAGCTGCTTTTGTAGCACCCTGAGCCCTCCTCAGGCAGCAGGGAGTGGGGAGCAGAGCCCCTGTCCTGGTCCCTCCCTGGGCTGGCCAGGTGCTCCCTCAGGGCTCTGCAAACGAGTTTTTGGGAGATATTTACTGGCAAAGCTGTGTCTTTGACAGAACAGAGACAATCCCTGGGGCACGGGCTTTGAGAAGCAGGGAAATTATGGAAAATGAGGTCCTGAAGCTCCTGGGTGCCCCCATTGAAGTCCTGGTGCCTTGTCCCTGGCAGCTCCTCAGGAGGGAAGCTGGAGCAGGTTTTGGTTTTGGTTGCAAAATTCAGGCTGTGCAGGGCCCACAGCAGCTGAAAGCCTGGATGGAACATGGAGAGAGAGCCTTGGGTGTAACAGGGGATGGTGTCTGTGCACCGGGGCAGCAGAGCCAGGCTGGACCTCCTGGGTCTCCTCTGGGAGCTCCTGAGAGCCACCAGGAGAACGTGCCCTCTATGTAAACAAGCTGCTCCGGAGGTATTTTTGAGGGCCAAGTCATAAAAATTCGATGGAATAACTATATTTTCTTCTTGGCATTGAATCGGCCCTAAAAACCCACGCAGGGAAAGGGCTCCGGCTGGGCTGGCTGGGGAAGGGCT
Organism: Phylloscopus collybita; assembly: GCA_027886175.1. Classification (NCBI taxonomy): domain Eukaryota; kingdom Metazoa; phylum Chordata; class Aves; order Passeriformes; family Phylloscopidae; genus Phylloscopus; species Phylloscopus collybita. The sequence goes on from JAJNNQ010000003.1 coordinate 1,093,076, forward strand.
GCAGCTGCCTCAGAGCCACCAGATCAGCCCACAGCGCCTTGCCTGGCCTTGGAGGGACCCCTCCCGCCAGCCCAGCCCTCTCCAAGGGGGTGGTTTTTCCCCAATATCCCATTTATCCTCACTCTCTGGCACTGGGAAGCCTTTCCCTCTCATCCTGGCACTCCAGGCCCTTGCTGGAGCGTTTCAAGCCAAACTTCAAATCTTTCAAAGATCTCGTTTTCTCTGTCAAAAAGCAAAGTCCCGCACGGGGACCTTTAATTAACACCTAAATCCCGTTCTTTTTTCCCAGTGGTTCCCCTGCCTCGGGCTGTTTGTTTTTAGAGCAGTTCCTGCCAATCGCCTTTACCCAAATATTGTAGCAAAGGTGAATCGCCCCTGCAAAGGGGAGTGTCCCCTCCTGAAGTACCACCCCCCTTTCCCACCCCCCTAGCAGATTTTGGGGGGCTTCGGGCAGGGCAGGCTTCAAGGAGAGGGAAAAGAGATCCAAAAGAGGCTCCTTACCTCCAGGGAATGTTCCAAGGCTTTATTCTCGAAGGAGTCCGGGGGCAAAGAGGGAGGACAGGGAGGAGCAGGGGTTTTTGTAGTCACTGCCTGTCATGTTTGGGTTTTTCTCAAGTTCTTTCCCAGGGACTAAACTGCTAAACAAGGTCACACTTTCTAAACTCTCTTGTTTTTCACGTTTCTCTCCCAAGGAGGGGCTTTGCTTGTTGACCCTTGGTGTGACCAATTGTTCAAAGGATCCCACCTCTTAGGTGGGCACGTTGTAAAAAGGTATAAAAATAGGTGCTGAGAATAAACCAGCCCCTGTTTGGAGCATCAGCCTTCTGAAATCACAGCTCCGTGTCTCATTCATTGTGTCCCACAGCGACAGGTTTTTATCCAGTCTCCGTCTGGGGTGGGATGGCTGGCACAGGGCCGTAGGTCAGAGATAAGGGACAGGGAGGGTTAAACTGCATGTGTCGCTGTGGGACACAAGGACTCATCAGAAGGCTGTTGGACTCCTGAGGAGGAGGTTTGGACAGGTTTATTGTCCAAACTTATTTTATATCTTTTCACAAAGCACCCACCTTAGAGGTGGGACCCCTGGAACCATTGGTCACTCGTAGAGACCCTCACACGAAGTCCCTCCCATGGGAAAGCATGTGGGAAACATGTAAAGTTTACAAACAGAGTGACTTCGCCCAGGAATTCTGTCCTGGGAGCAGAACTCCCAAAAACCAAAACGTGACAGGCACAGACCATGGCAACATCCACGGTTCCAGGCTCGGGGGGGTTCCCAGAGAAAGACCATTCCCCCAGGGTTACAACACCCTTCCACCCCCGAGGGTGCTCCCTGATGCTCCCTGAGGGGATGGAGCTGCCTTGGGGGAGAGCCCAGAGTTCTCCTGGCAGTGCTGGGATCCCTTCCCCACCTCAGGAGGGTGTCCCCATCAGCCTCTCCTGCCTGCTTTCCATTTCCAGCTCATTCACCCACCTCAGCTCAGCGACTGATGCCTCCCAGGCTGGGTGGGGGGATGGGGAAGGCAGCCCCCTCCACGGCCTTTCGCTGGTTTCGTTTTGCCTCCCTGAGCACGGAAAGGAGGGCAGATGGCATTTCTGATTCCCAGCCCGCGGGGGTTTGGTGGCTGTGCCTCCCGCACACAGGCAGGGCTCGGGTTTCCGAGATTTTCCGTCCTGATTTCCAAAGGGTGGGAGGTGTGGTCAGCAGGACAGGGCAGGACGTGTCCCAGGGCTGCAGGCTCTGTGTCCATCCCCGGGGCTGCAGGCTGTGTGTCCATCCCCGGGGCTGTTGGCTCTGTGTCCATCCCCGGGGCTGCAGGCTCTGTGTCCATCCCTGGGGCTGCAGGCTGTGTGTCCATCCCCGGGGCTGCAGGCTGTGTGTCCATCCCCGGGGCTGCAGGCTCTGTGTCCATCCCTGGGGCTGCAGGCTCTGTGTCCATCCCCGGGGCTGCAGGCTCTGTGTCCCTCCCCGGGGCTGCAGGCTCTGTGTCCCTCCCCGGGGCTGCAGGCTCTGTGTCCATCCCCGGGGCTGCAGGCTGTGTGTCCATCCCCGGGGCTGCAGGCTCTGTGTCCATCCCTGGGGCTGCAGGCTGTGTGTCCATCCCCGGGGCTGCAGGCTGTGTGTCCATCCCCGGGGCTGCAGGCTGTGTGTCCATCCCCGGGGCTGCAGGCTGTGTGTCCATCCCCGGGGCTGCAGGCTGTGTGTCCATCCCCGGGGCTGCAGGCTGTGTGTCCATCCCCGGGGCTGCAGGCTCTGTGTCCATCCCTGGGGCTGCAGGCTGTGTGTCCATCCCCGGGGCTGCAGGCTGTGTGTCCATCCCCGGGGCTGCAGGCTGTGTGTCCATCCCCGGGGCTGCAGGCTGTGTGTCCATCCCCGGGGCTGCAGGCTGTGTGTCCATCCCCAGGGCTGCAGGCTGTGTGTCCATCCCCGGGGCTGCAGGCTGTGTGTCCATCCCCGGGGCTGCAGGCTGTGTGTCCATCCCCGGGGCTGCAGGCTGTGTGTCCATCCCCGGGGCTGCAGGCTGTGTGTCCATCCCCGGGGCTGCAGGCTGTGTGTCCATCCCTGGGGCTGCAGGCTCTGTGTCCATCCCCAGGGCTGCAGGCTCTGTGTCCATCCCTGGGGCTGCAGGCTCTGTGTCCATCCCTGGGGCTGCAGGCTGTGTGTCCATCCCCGGGGCCGCTGGCTGTGTGTCCATCTCCGGGGCTGCAGGCTGTGTGTCCATCCCCGAGGCTGGGACCACCACGGGGGCTGCGGATCCCGCCTCGCCCAGGTGGGATGGGGCTCTCCCTGCTCCTCTTACTGCTGGCAATAACTTGATTCCATCAAGTTTTGGGTTTTTTTTTTTTTTTTTTTGTTTTTGTTTTTGTTTTTTTTTTTTGCACGGATAGCGTGATCCCCTCAGACATTTGCAATCCCGCACTTGAAAAGCCTCGCTGCAGAATGACAAGGAGGTTTTTTTTTTCCCCTCGCAGCCGGGGTCGGACGGGGGGCAGCGCCGGGGGCTGCGCTGGGATGGGCGCTCCGGCAGCAGCCGCTCCCGGGGAACGGCCCCGCCATCCCCCCGCGCTGCCCCGGGACAGCCTGGGCACGGCTCCGGGCACGGCTCCGGGCACGGCTCGGCACGGCCCAGCTCCTCTGCCTCAGCTTTAGTGCGTCATCTGCAACTCCTGTCAGCGGGCAGCCAAGGAAAGCGCCGGGGAATTGCAGCTGAGGCGAGCACCCACGCAGCCGCTGCCCCGCGAGTACGGCAGAGAGAGGAGCTGGGGAGCGAGGAGGGAGCCAGGGGACGGGGGCGGGGTGCCCTTCAGGCACCTGCCTGTCCCCCCCCCGTGCCACCCACCCTGCGGCCCGGCTGGGTGCCCAGGAGCCACCTCCTGCCTGCCCCGGTGCCCTTCAGTCGCTGTTGGACACAATGATGGAGGCAGGGAGTGATTTAGAAGGCTGGCAGTGGACCCCTCACAGGGAAGGGCCACCGGTTTATTTTTCGGGCTACTTTTATGCTTTTATAGATGTGCCCACCTTAGATGTGGGACCTTTGGGAACCATTGGTCAGTTCCAGAGACCACCAGGCGAAAATTCCTCCTCTGGGAAAATTGTACAAAACAAGGTGGTTTACACTATGTGACCTTGTGTACCAAAAGAGTGCCTGGGAAGAGAATTTCCCAAAATATGGTAGGCACAAAGCGTGGCAACACCCTTCCCCAGCCCTGCCCTGTCTCTGCAGTGACCCCACCAGCAGCGGTTCCCTTCCCTGTTTTGTATCACTGAGCTGATCCCGAGCAGCCTGCACGGAGCAGGGGAGATGCACACAGGCACACCTGGGACTGGAGGTGTTCCAGGCCAGCTTGGACACTGGGGCTTGGAGCAGCCTGGGAGAGTGCAAGGTGTCCCTGCCCAGGGAACGGGATCATCTTTAGGGTCCCTCCCGACCCAGCCTGCTCTGGGGTTCTGTGATCCATCATCTCCTCCCCCCCAGGCAGCAGGAAGGCAGCGCTGCTCCGGGAGCACGTGGCCCAAATCAAATTCTCTTTGCTTTCTGTAACAGGTAGGAGATCACAGAGCGGCTTGCAAAGCAGCAAACACGAGCAACAGTCACACGGCGCAGGTGTCAGATTGAATGCCAGAGCGCAGTGAGGGCTGCACGTGCTCAAGGAAGGGAAGAGGTTTCAATCTGTGCGTGTGCAGCTTGCACAGGTTGGGCCACCTACGCTGGTCCAGCTGCTGCAGCTCGGCGTGTTTATCTGTGCCTCTCATCAGCTGAGAGCAGAGGGGGGAAAAATTCCTGAGGATTTTAGCTTTGCATAAACATCTGAGCCTCATCAAGGCAGCAACAGCCGAACTTCATCAAGGCAGGAGCTTTGGGCAAGGCTCTCAGGGGTGCTCAGGGTGAGATTGTTGGGGTGGCTGTGCAGGGCCAGCAGCTGAGCTGGGGGGGCTCTTGAGAGCCAGCTCAGGACGCTCTGTGATTCTGTCCTGGCTGCAGCTCTAGGGCCTGGAGCTGCCCTGACTTCTGTGCACACAGGGAACCTTGGCTGGGATGTGCTGCCTTGGTCTGAGCACCCAGAGCTGCCAGGGCCATGGGCTGCTGTGGGGACGAGGTGATGCTGTGGGGACAAGGTGGCACTGTGGGGATGAAGTGACACTGTGGGGACAAGGTGGACCTGTATGGACAAGGTGGCACTGTGGGGATGAGGTGACGCTGTGGGGATGGGGTGGCACTGTGGGGAGAAGGTGACACTGTGGGGATGAGGTGGCACTGTGGGGACGGGGTGATGCTGTGGGGATGAAGTGACACTGTGGGGATGAGGGGACCCTGTAGGGACAAGGTGACACTGTGGGGATGCCCGGGTGTCCCGAGGTGCTCAGAGCAGGGGAAGGCTGTGCCCTGTGCCTGCCCGGGTGTCCTGAGGTGCTCAGAGCAGGATGGATGGATGGATGGATGGATGGGATGTATGGATGTATGGATGGATGGATGGATGGATGGATGGATGGATGGATGGAGAGATGGATGGATGGATGGATAAATAAATAGAAATCTAGATGGATGGATGGATGGATACACAGACAGACAGATAGGATGGTGATCCTGATCCTGTGCCTGCCCAGGTGTCTGGGGTGCTCAGAGCAGGATGGATGGATGGATGGAGAGATGGATGGATGGATGGAGAGATGGATGGATGGATGGAGAGATGGATGGATGGATGGATGGATGGGATATATGGAGGGATGGATGGATGGATGGATGGATGGATGGATGGATGGATGGATGGATGGATGGAGAGATGGATGGATGGATGGATGGATGGATAAATAAATAGAAATCTAGATGGATGGATGGATACACAGACAGACAGATAGGATGGTGATCCTGATCCTGTGCCTGCCCAGGTGTCTGGGGTGCTCAGAGCAGGGGGAAGGCTGTGCCCTGTGGTGCCAGGGGTGCCCCAGGGTGCTCAGAGCAGGGGGAAGGCTGTGCCCTGTGCCTGCCCAGGTGCCCCAGGGTGCTCAGAGCAGGGGGAAGGCTGTGCCCTGTACCTGCCCGGGTGCTGGGGGTGTCGCAGGGTGCTCAGAGCGGTGGGAAGGGGCTGGCAATGCGCTCAGCAGCCCCGAGCTGCAGCTCCGCATCGCTGCAATTAGCGCGGGCACAGGCGGTAATTGAGAGCCCACCGCTGTGCGTGTTGTCAAGTGTTTTGTTCCCGGAACGAGAGACAGAAAGCGATGTTTGCCTCTCCTCCCACCCGCCGCACTCGGGGACAACCTCCTGCCACCGGAGCTGGCCCGGGGACAGCTCCTGAGCGCCGCAGCTCCGCGGGGCTTTGGGAGCCCGGGCAGCGGAGCAGGAAACCAGCCCAGTTTAATTAAAAGCGAGAATTAGCACCTCCGTGGGGCTCCCTGCGGGCCCGAGCCCGACGGGCCGTGACCAATGGATGCACCCGAGGTGTCTGAGCATCTTCAGGGTGCTCGTTAAAAGCACGGAGAGCAACTTCTCACCGCGGGCGGGCAGGGACGGGACACGGGGGAACGGCTTGGAAGGAAAAGAGGAGAGAGGCGTTGGGAAGAAATTCTTTACTCAGGGGGCGGTGAAGTCCTGGCACAGGCTGCCCAGAGAAGCTGGCACGGTCCCGGGCCGGGCTGGACGGGGCTGGGAGGTGCTGGGAGGTGTCCCTGCCCTGCAGGGGGTGGCACTGGCTGGGCTTTAATGTCCCTGCCACCCAAACCATCCTGGGCTGCTGGCGTTCTGTCCTTTTCCCCCTGCAGGAGCCAGGGGTGGGGTTGGGGTCAAGGCCAAGGCAGGTGTCACTGTCACCCCGCAGGTGACAGGTGAGGGACATCAGCTGAGCTGCAGCGGGAGAGGGAGGTGGGGAGGGTCTCCGCTTTCATCAGGATTTTGGTGCCCCTTGAAACAGCCTTGTTTTTTCAGGGAATAAATTACATATTTTATTCATTTTCAGCACAGAAAGGAGCGGTTCTGGAGCCCTGATGGGGATGTTTCTAAGCAACGTTGTTTTCCCACCACCAGCGTCAGGAACAGTGACTTTTTTACTTCTGTTTTTTTTTTCTTATTTTTGTAGCAATAAGACAAACTCTGTGCAATTTCTGTCAGGAGAACTGTGCCACGACTTCCCCAGCTTGGCTGCATCCCCCCACCTCTGAGGGGGTGTGTGAGGGGTCTCCTGGGGGTCACCTGCCCCCGGGCTGCTGCGCTGGGACCTCCCCTCAGGTTTTATTTTGGTGGAGTTTGGCTGCTGTGGGCACAACCACAGACACAGGGCAAGGAAACCAGGCTTGGAACACGCCGAGAGCAGCTTTATCTGGATTCTGTGGAGCTCTCCCAAGCCTGGTGATTCTTCTGTGGGTGTGGACTGGAAAATGTTTTAGTCATTGTATGTGTTATTGCAGAGATTTTATTTAAAACTTCTGGTTTTGCATAGGGGGGGCGGGGGGAAAACCTCTCTCTCCTTCTCTGCCCCATTTCTGATGGAAATCCATCCATCAGAAAAAATGCAGGGATGGGGAGAGATGGAGTAATAGATAGACAGGAGGGGTGGAGGGGTGGGTGGGTGGATGGATGGATGGATGGATGGATGGATGATGGAGGGATGGATGGATGAGGGATGGATGGATGGGGGATGGATGGATAATGGAGGGATGGATGGATGGATGGATGGGTGGATGGATGGGTGGATGGATGGATGGAGGGATGGGTGGATGAGGGATGGATGGATGGAGGGATGGGTGGATGGATGGTTGGAGGGATGGATGGATGGATGGATGGATGGATGGGTGGATGAGGGATGGATGGATGGATGGATGGATGGATGGATGGATGGAGGGATGGATGGGTGGATGAGGGATGGATGGAGGGATGGATGGATGGATGATGGATGGGGGATGGATGGATAGATGGGGGATGGATGGATGGATGGATGGATGGAGGGATGGATGGATGATGGATGGATGGATGAGGGATGGATGGATGATAGATGGGGGATGGATGGATGGAGAGATGGATGGGGGATGGATGGATGGATGGATGGATGGATGGATGATGGATGGATGGATAGATGGGGGATGGATGGATGGATGGATGGATGATGGATGGATGGATGGAGAGATGGATGGATGGATGGATGGATGATGGATGGATGGATAGATGGGGGATGGATGGATGGATGGATGGATGGATGAGGGATGGATGGATGAGGGATGGATGGATGGATGGATGGAGAGATGGATGGATGGATGGATGGAGAGATGGATGGATGGATGGATGGATGGATAGATGGGGGATGGATGGATGGATGGATGATGGATGGATGGATGGATGAGGGATGGATGGATGAGGGATGGATGGATGGATGGATGGATGGAGAGATGGATGGATGGATGGATGGATGGAGAGATGGATGGATGGATGGATGGATGAGGGATGGATGGATGAGGGATGGATGGATGGGGGATGGATGGAGAGATGGATGGATGGATGGATGGATGGAGAGATGGATGGATGGATGGATGGAGAGATGGATGGATGGATGGATGGATGATGGATGGGGGATGGATGGATGGATGGAGGGATGGATGGATGGATGGATGGAGGGATGGATGGATGGATGGATGGAGGGATGGATGGATGGGGGATGGAGGGATGGATGGATGGAGGGATGATGGATGGATGGGGGATGGATGCAGGGATGGATGGATGGATGGATGGATAGATGGGTGGATGGAGAGAGATGGATTAATAGGCGGGAAGGATGGATGGATGGGTGGATGGATAAATAAATAGAAATCTAGATGGCTGGATGGCTAGACAGACAGACAGATAGGATGGTGATCCTGATCCCTTCCAGCTGGGAATACTGGAGGGGAAGGGAAGGTTTAGGCTGATTTTAGGGGGTGTTGATTGGGCCAAACCCAAACTGGGAAGGGCAGCAGGGAAGCAAATCCCCACCTGGATGAAGGGAAGGTGTTGTGCTGTAATTGCTCTGTCCCTGAAGGGCAGAGGAGCCAGTTGTAGGCTAATGAGGTCATTAAGAGGCACAAGTGTCTCAGGCCATAAATCCCTGCCAGGGAAGGGGCTGGCTTGTGTCCCTGTGTGGGGTTTGTGCTGCTCCTGCAGCTCCCTGTGCTCTGGGGGAGCTTGGCTGCTGCACGGTGAGTGTCATTAATGGGGAAGCTTTTCCTGAGAAGGGGAATTGCCCTGGGGCTGTGCTCGGGAGGGTGGGGGTGGCTCTGCAGGGACAGGGACGGCGACAGCCCCTGTGGGGAGCCCTTTCTGTGTTTCAGACCTGTGCAGGGATGCTTTAGCCCTGCTTTCTCTCATTTTCTGTGTTTCAGACCTGTGCAGGGATGCTTTAGCCCTGCTTTCTCTCATTTTCTGTGTTTCAGACCTGTGCAGGGGTTCTTTAGCCCTGCTTTCTCTCATTTTCTGTGTTTCAGACCTGTACAGGGATGCTTTAGCCCTGCTTTCTCTCATCTTCTGTGTTTCACACCTGTGCAGGGATGCTTTAGCCCTGCTTTCTCCCCCTTTCTGTGTTTCAGACCTGTGCAGGGATGCTTTAGCCCTGCTTTCTCTCATTTTCTGTGTTTCAGACCTGTGCAGGGGTTCTTTAGCCCTGCTTTCTCTCCCTTTCTGTGTTTCAGACCAGAAAATCCATTGAAATGCAAAGGTTCCTCAAACAAACCCATCATCATTCCCTAAATAAGGCAGATCACAAAGGATGTGAAGTTTTAATCCAGCAAATGCTTAAATTAGTGTTTCATAGGAAAATGCATCTATTTCCCAGCTCCTGCAAGGCCTTTCTCAGTCTGCAGCCTCGTGTCCCCCTTGGCTCTGACCCCGGTGTGCCCTGCAGGGCTCTGCTGGCCCCACACAGGTGGCCACACCAATGTCACCACGCTGGGTTTTCTCTCCTGAGTCCCCTCTTGGTGTGCCAGAGCTGAGCCTCGTGCCCACCCCCAGAGCCCCCTGCTCCCCAGCTCTGCTCTCCTGGCTCCCCAGGAGCCCTGTGCCCGCTCCCCTGGGTGCTCTGGGCTCACCCCACACCTCTGGGGACATGCAGGAATCACAGAGCCCTTCACATGCAGGAATCACAGATCCCTTCACATGCAGGAATCACAGAGCCCTTCACATGCAGGAATCACAGAGCCCTTCACATGCAGGAATCACAGATCCCTTCACATGCAGGAATCACAGATCCCTTCACATGCAGGAATCACAGATCCCTTCACATGCAGGAATCACAGATCCCTTCACATGCAGGCATCACAGATCCCTTCACATGCAGGAATCACAGAGCCCTTCACATGCAGGAATCACTCACAGATCCCTTCACATGCAGGAATCACAGATCCCTTCACATGCAGGAATCACAGATCCCTTCACATGCAGGAATCACAGATCCCTTCACATGCAGGCATCACAGAGCCCTTCACATGCAGGCATCACAGAGCCCTTCACATGCAGGAATCACAGAGCCCTTCACATGCAGGAATCACAGAGCCCTTCAGCTCTGCCTGCACAGTCAGCACTCACTCCCCTGCCCCCCCAGGGAATGATTCAACTCCAAATTCCCATGAAAGCCACGGAGGAGGCCTGGGGTGAGGGAAGAGGCAGAAGCAGGGCTGGGAATTTTCCATCTCTTCCCCAGTCCCTGCTGCTGCTGCCCTGGGCTGAGGGAGCACTGCTGGTTTAAGGCAGCATTCTGTGCAGCCTCCAGGAGCAGGGGAGGGTGGAACCCAATCCCTGGGGGGGTTTTCCTTGCAACCTGGCCCCGGCTGGAGATGGGATTATCTGTGGAACTGTTAACTTCAGTTAAAAGAGTCTGCAAAACCTGGGCTACTTCCCCCCCTGCCCCGTGCTGTGTTTTTGCTGTCAGGTTTTATCCCCGACACCTCTGTGCTGCTGCAGGGTGTCTCAGCCCTCCCTTTCCCTTTGTGTCACTTCTTGACTCTCTGATGCCCAACCACAGGGCTCTTCAAGCCAGAACCTGTCACCCTGACCTTTTGTGTGCATCTTGGGCCCTGGTGCTTTCTCTGGCCACAGAAGGAGCCCTCCTTACCCAGCACTCCCGGCTGGATGCAGCTCTGTAGGATTTTCCTGGGGTTTTGCCCATCATCTGCTCGCAGTTAAGTGGCTGGCAAGCAAAGCCATGGCCTTCCCCCCAGATTTGAGGAGCTGGAGGATTTTGCAGCTTCGGGTGTGTCCTCAGGGCTGGATCTGGTGCTCCCCAGGCCGGTGTCAGCCCCTGAGCCCGTTACATTTTCCTATGAAACACTAATTTAAGCATTTGCTGGATTAAAACTTCACATCTTTTGTGATCTGCCTTATTTAGGGAATGATGATGGGTTTGTTTGAGGAACCTTTGCATTTCAATGGATTTTCTGGTCTGAAACACAGAAAGGGAGAGAAAGCAGGGCTAAAGCATCCCTGCACAGGTCTGAAAGACAGAAAGGGAGAGAAAGCAGGGCTAAAGCATCCCTGCACAGGTCTGAAACACCTGAGACAAACCTGAGACAGGTTTGTCCCCTTCAGCTGGGACACTGCCCCCCCAGGCCAAAACCCCAGCTCATCCAGGGGGAAAAACCCCTCCAGCCAGCGGGCACGGAGGCTCTGAGCCGGCAGGTGATGCGGGAGGATGAGGAAGGAGCAGCACGGGCGTGGCTGGGATTGTCCCGGAGCAGAGGGGCTGAGGGGCAGGACGGTGCCGTCCCTTCCCTGCCCACAGCTCCTCCCCAGCCTTTTCCTGCCGCTGGCAGGGCCGGGTTCGGGGATCTCCCGGGGATGCTGCCCCGCCGTCCCTGCGGAGCGATGTTGCCGCTCGGGAAAAGCCAAGCGAGGGCAGTGCCAGCCCTGCCCGCCCCTCCCCGACCTGCCGGGGCTCCGGGTTGTCTCTGCCGTCCTTCAGAGCTGGCTCTGCCCTGTGTCCCGGCTGGCCCGGGCTCCTCTGTGCAGGGAAGTGTCACCCTTGGGTGGTGCCACCTGCAGAGCGGGGCTGCAGCGCTCCCTGCTCGGTGCCTGGCACTCACTCACCTGCTGCACTCACCTGTCCCCAGGCTGCTCCCTGGGGGAGGAGGCTGCAAAGATTGGAAATTGAGCTTTTAATGCATCTTTAGCGGCGGGAGGGGAGGGCCGGGGTGTCCCTGCTCTCCACAGGACAAACCCCTGCCGAGGGGGCTGCCCTGCCTCCGAGCTGTGGGTGACCTCAGGGAGGTTACAGCTGTGCCCCATACTCTGCCCCAAACCCTCTCCCTCCTGCCCCTTTCCCCTGCCATCCCCCTGTCAGCCCTCTCCAGGCTTGGCTCAGCTGGAGCCCAGCTCTGGGCACGGCACCAGCGTGATGCTGGTTGGTTTTGGCTTTAAAACCAGCAGAGCTGAGGTGCTCAGCCCCTTCAGGCCTTGCTTGTGGTGCAGGTTTGGGGGAAAAGGTGAGGAAAAGGAGGCAGCCCCGGGCTGGGGGCTGGAGCTGTGTGAAGGGCACCAGGGTGGCTGCAGGGATGGGGCACATCCCTACAGCCATGCCCAAAAAACCCCCCAAACTCACCTCAAAAATAACCCCCAAATCAACCCAAATTCACCCAAAAATCAGTTTGGGCACCCCCAAAATCATGGCAGTATCACCCCAAAAATCACCCAAAGCTCCCAGCAGGTAAACTCTGGGTGCCCTGTGAGTACTGTGGCTGGGGCAGTGGGAGCAGAGCTACAACTGCAGGGCCCGAGGGGCTCTGGGCAGGAGAAGCAGGATGGCTGTGCTGATGGAAAACCGGCAAAGGCTGGAGCAGAGCTGACTTCTGCTCAGCTGCCTTGGCCAGGCAAAGTCATCCTCGGGGAGCAGGGGCTCCTGCTTTGCCCTCACAGAGAGCAGTTCCTCCCCGGTATCCCCCCAACCCTGCCCTCCGGCCGTGGGGAGGAAAAATGCTCCCTCTCATCCCGAGTCCTTCCCCAGCTCTCCTGGAGCCCCTCAGCCCAGATCCTGCAGGGGAGCACCCCGAGGCTCCCGGGAGGATGCTCAGCGGTGCGGGGCCGGAGCAGATGCTCCTGATGGGGCTGGGATTTGTTCCCAGCACCATTCCCAGCACCTTCCAAGCCCTGCTCCCGGGGCAGCTGTGGGGCAGCTGTGGGGCAGCTGTGGGGCTGCTGCCCATCCCGAGGCAGCTGTGGGGCTGCTGTGGGGCAGCTGTGGGGCTGTTGCCCGTCCTGGGGCAGCTGTGGGACAGCTGTGGGGCTGTTGCCTGTCCTGGGGCAGCTGTGGGACAGCTGTGGGGCTGCTGCCCATCCTGGGGCAGCTGTGGGGCTGCTGCCCATCCTGGGGCAGCTGTGGGGCAGCTGTGGGGCTGCTGCCCATCCTGGGGCAGCTGTGGGGCTGCTGCCCATCCTGGGGCAGCTGTGGGGCTGTTGCCTGTCCTGGGGCAGCAGTGGGACAGCTGTGGGGCTGCTGCCCGTCCCGGGGCAGCTGTGGGGCTGTTGCCAGCTCAGCTGCAGGGACGGAGCCGCTCCATTGTCTCAGAGCGCCGGGATTAGCGCAAGGAAGCACAAAAAGCTTTTGGCTGCCCCGTTACTAAGAGACGGCCCATTGATTTCACTTGGCAGCTGTGCAGCGTCGGGCACGTGTCTGCCTGTCCGTGTGTCTGTCTGTGTGTCCGTCCTACCTCGGTGTGCATCCACCTGGCTGCTGCAAGATGGGTGCAAATGTGGATTCACGGGAGTGCTTGCTCGGTGGGTTTTTTTGTTGCTGTTGGTTTTTTTTGTGGTTTTTTTTTTTTTTTTTTTTTCTGTTTTTGTTTTTGTTGGGTTTTTTGTTTGTTTTGTTTGTGTTGGTTTTGTTGTTGTTGTTTTTGTTGGGGTTTTTTTGTTGTTGTTGTTGCTTTGTTTCTTCTGCTTTGGGAGGCAGAGGAGAAGCAGGGATGAGACATTCCAGCCAAATTCCTGCTCTGCAGGAGGAGCCAGCGCCGGGCTCAGTGAGCTCTGGTACAGCCCCAGGTCCTGGGCACACCTGGGCATGGATGGAGGGCACACCTGGGCATGGATGGATGGATGGAGGGCACACCTGGGCATGGATGGAGGGCACACCTGGGCATGGATGGATGGAGGGCACACCTGGGCATGGATGGATGGAGGGCACACCTGGGCACGGATGGAGGGCACACCTGGGCATGGATGGATGGAGGGCACACCTGGGCATGGATGGATGGAGGGCACACCTGGGCATGGATGGATGGATGGAGGGCACACCTGGGCACGCAAGCTCTCCAGGCTGGGCTCAGGGCTCCTCCTGCCCAGCAGCCTCCCAGCTCCCTTTGCAGACCCTGCAGGGATTTATTTGGCATTTGCAGCATCAGTTTCCCAAATCTCCGGGTCAGGTGTGCGCTGAGCAAATGGCAGAGCCCTGGAAACCCAACCACAGCGTTTCTGCTGCAGGGTTTGTTTGGCTGAGCAGAGCCCTGACAGGGCTGGGGGCTGCTCCCTGCAGCAAAGCCGGGTGGGCTTCACCCTAAAAGTGCCTGGGGTGGGGAGGGACAGGGCAATCACTGAGCTCTGGGCTGGGGCCCTGAAGCAGATCCCAGGGGTGGTGAATCCTATAAATTCCCCAGGGATGCACTGACACTGTGTGTCCCTACAAATACATCCCTAAAGGGGTGTGTGGAGAGGATCTGTGTCTGCACACAGACACTGGGAATACCTCTGTGTGTAGCTACATAAAGGGTGTGCCCATGGATGTACAGATTTAAAGGGTGTTTGTGTGTGTTTACATCAAAGTTTACACATAAAGGGTGTGTAAATGCAGGGAGGTGAAGGATAAATGTGCAAAGGGGTGTATATAAAGTGTATGTGTGCAAAAATACATAAAGGGTATAGGTGTGTATTTGTATTTTTGTGGAGAGAGGGGCTCGTGGCTGAGCTGTGCCCACAGATTTTGAGAACAGCTCGGTGAGAAACAGGGTTAAAATTCATCTCTATAAAACAATCAAATGTATTATTTTAAATGATAAAAAACATAATGTTGCAATCTCCTGTAAAATCATTGGGAGCTGTGTGGGGATGAGCAGCAGCACTTGGCTCCAAGGAGCATTATGGGGCTGTGTCCAGAAGGAAATGCAGAAATCCCCATCCCATGGATCTGGAATTCTGGAGTTGCTGCAGCTCTGGGGCTTTGCCTTTGAACCTCCCCAGGGTTCCAATGCTGCTGGGGAGGATGGGGCATCACCTCTGCTGCTCTGGGCATGGATGGGTTTGGTGGGCAGGGCCCAGCTGTGCTTGCACTCAGAAAACGGGAGAAAAAAAGGGAAGGAAAAATAGAAAAGGAATAAAGAAGAAAAAATAGAACACACACACACACACAAAAAAAAAGAGGTCAGTGCCTGCCCTAGCTGTGCTGTGAGCCTGGGGGCTGCTGGGGCTGGAGATGCAGCTGCAGCTTTTCAAACAGAGCCTGCAGGTCAGGCTCCTGTGTCTCCCAACAGCCTCAATTGCCATCGGCAGTGGCACACTTGGGCTGCAGCGTTAAATCTGGGGGGCAGCAGTGCCTGGAGGGCTGGGAGGAGGGGCAGCCCTGCCCCAAGCTCAGGCTGGGGCTGGGCTGGCCCTCCTGCCCCCCCCTGGGATGCTCCTCAGGGAAATTGTGCAGTAGGAATGGAAACCTGGAAGGGCCAGTGTGGAAATCCAGTGTGGGAAAAATGGGCTGAGCTGAAAGCACAGGTCACAGCTCTGCCCAGCCCCTTCCCTGAGCCTGCCTGGGGGCCAGCAGGGCTGCTTCTCCCCTTTTATTTTATTTATTTTCTGCTTAGTTTTATTTTTTTTATTATTCTTCCGTTTTATTTTATTTATTTTCTGCTTAGTTTTATTTTTTTTTTATTATTCTTCCGTTTTATTTTATTTATTTTCTGCTTTATTGATTTTTTTTTATTCTTCTGGTTCATTTTATTGATGTTTAAATAAATAACATTTCATTTTATTCGGCTTCAGACGACTCCCCAGGAGCAGCCAGGAGTGCAGGGGGTGCAGCAGAGGGCTGGGCAGGGATTTATTGCCACCTCACTTCCAACGGGGTGGAGCTGTCAGGTCCTTCCCACCCAGACCACCTTGGGGATGCTGGCAGAGCACAGGGGATGTTGGTGGGACCCCAAATTGTTGTGTTC
This sequence comes from Phylloscopus collybita, assembly GCA_027886175.1. NCBI lineage: Eukaryota > Metazoa > Chordata > Aves > Passeriformes > Phylloscopidae > Phylloscopus > Phylloscopus collybita. The sequence goes on from JAJNNQ010000003.1 coordinate 1,108,716, forward strand.
CTCTGGGGAATGGCTTTCCCCCAGAAATCCCTAAAGCCTTGTGGCCATTTAGTCTGACCCTTCCTCCCTACCCTGACCCTGTTGGCTCAGGCCCAGCTCTCTCCCCTGAGCAGAGATCAGACAAAATCCTGTTCTTCCCTGTTCTCTCTCTCTGCCCTGGAGCCCTTGGAGAATAAAGCCTTGGGCTGATCCCAGGGGGTGAGAGCCTCTTTGGGGATCTTTCCCCCTGTCCCCTGAGATGTTCCCCCAAAGCCCCTGAGGGAAGCTGAGCTGGCCACAGGAGCCTGGGAAGCGGGTGGGGGGAGGATCTCACTCTCCCAGTTTTTGGAAGGAGAACTCCACAGGTTTGGGTTGGTGCTGGCAGTGCCCTCTCCTGTTGTATTCCTCTGGGGAATGGTTTTTTTCCCCCAGAAGCCCAGGAGCGCTCCCTGCAGCTCCCACCCTTGCAAAGGAAGGAAAAAATCCCCTTGGGGAAGGGAATTTGCAGGAATTCTTGGAGTGCTCTGTTGTTGTGTTCCTCTGGGGAATGGTTTTTCCACCCCAGAACCCCCTAAAGCCTGTGACCACGGAGTTTGACCCCTCCTTCCCATCTTGACCCTACTGGCTCAGGCCCAGCTCTCTCCCCTGAGCAGAGAGCAGACCAAATCCTGTTCTTCCCTGTTCTCTCTCTCTCTGCCCTGGAACCCTTGGAGAATAAAACCTTGGGCTGATCCAGGGGGTGAGAGCCTCTTTGGGGATCTTTCCCCCTGTCCCCTGAGATATTCCCCCAAAGCCCCTGAAGGAAGCTGAGCTGGCCATGGGAAGCCCAGGGGGGTGGGCAGGGGGTGTTTCACCAAATGATGCCGGGGCTGAGGTACAGCTGAAGGTTTTTGGGGCTTTATTCAGGAAGGGGCATGGCAGCACTTCCAAATTTTGTTATCTTTCACCCTGCCCCCTGAGATGTTCCCCCAAAGCTCCTGAAGGAAGCTGAGCATGGGAAGCCCAGGGGGGCGTTTCACCAAATGATGCCGGGGCTGAGGTACAGCTGAAGGTACAGCTGAAGGTTTTGGGGGTTTATTCAGGCAGCACTTCCAGATGTTGTTATCTTCCCTTCTGTCCCCTGAGATGTTCCCCCAAAGCCCCTGAAGGAAGCTGAGCATGGGAAGCCCAGGGGGGCATTTCACCAAATGATGCTGGGGCTGAAGGTACAGCTGAAGGTACAGCTGAATGTTTTTGGGGTTTATTCAGGGAGGGGCATGGCAGCACTTCCAGATGTTCTTATCTTTCCCCCCATCCCCTGAGATGTTCCCCCAAAGCTCCTGAGGGAAGCTGAGCTGGCCATGGGGTGGACAGGGGGGCGGGCAGGGGGATGTTTCACCAAATGATGCCGGGGCTGAGGTACAGCTGAAGGTACAACTGAAAGTTTTTGGGGTTTATTCAGGCAGCACTTCCAGATGTTGTTATCTTCCCTTCTGTCCCCTGAGATGTTCCCCCAAAGCCCCTGAAGGAAGCTGAGCATGGGAAGCCCAGGGGGGTGGGCAGGGGGGCGTTTCACCAAATGATGCTGGGGCTCAGGTACAGCTGAAGGTACAACTGAAGGTTTTTGGGGTTTATTCAGGGAGGGGCATGGCAGCACTTCCAGATTTTGTTATCTTCCCTCCTGTCCCCTGAGATGTTCCCCCAAAGCCCCTGAAGGAAGCTGAGCATGGGAAGCCCAGGGGGTGTTTCACCAAATGATGCCGGGGCTGAGGTACAGCTGAAGGTACAACTGAAAGTTTTTGGGGTTTATTCAGGCAGCACTTCCAGATGTTGTTATCTTCCCTCCTGTCCCCTGAGATGTTCCCCCAAAGCTCCTGAAGGAAGCTGAGCTGGCCATGGGGTGGGCAGGGGGGCGTTTCACCAAATGATGCCGGGGCTGAGGTACAGCTGAAGGTTTTTGGGGGTTTATTCAGGCAGCACTCCCAGCCCTCCCCAGCCTGGCTGCCCAGAGCCCGGGGTGGGAGCTGTGCCCTTTTTGCAGATTTGGAGAAAAGCAGTGCCCTGCTCTCCCCGTGCCCTGGACCTGCAGCCCCTAATGATTTTCCTTTCCCTTTTGCAGAAACCTCGGCAAGTCCGGGCTGCGAGTGTCGTGCCTGGGGCTGGGTGAGTACCGCCGGCCCCTCCCCGGCACAGCTGCGGGAGCTCTGCGGGCAAAGCCCCGAGGTGCCCCCGGGAGCGGGGATCCAGCCCGGGGAGGGGCCCCGGGGAATGATAAATATATATATAGTTATAAATATAATCGCATAAAAATATATTTTATAAATATATTTTATATTTATATTTATATTTATATTTATATTTATATTTATATTTATATTTATATTTATTTATTAATAGATTAATATATTTAATAAATATATATTAATAAATTTAATAAATATATATTAATAAATATAAAAATATAATTCTTATATATTAATAAATATAATTATATTAAGAAATATAATAAATATATATTAGTAAGTATTTTATATTTATATAGTTGTATTTTATAAGCATACGTTTTTGTAAGTACATTTTTAAGAATGTACATTATAGTAAGTAGATCATTATAAATACAGTCATATAAAGATATATTTTATAAACGCCTTTTTATGAAGATACATTGTAGTAAATGTATATACATTTATAAATATATATTTATATATAAATATGTAAATATAAATATATAAAAATAAATATATTTATTTATATATTATATATATTGTATATATATTTATAAATATATATTAAAAATTTATATTTATAAATATACATTATAGTAAATCTATCTTTATAGATATAATCATAGAAGGATATATTTTATAAACACAGTTTTATAAATACACATTATATTTATAAATGTACATTAGAGAAAATATCTTTATCAATAGAATTATATAAAGATATATTTTATAAATATATTTTATAAATATATATTTTGTAAGTACATTTTTATAAATGTACATTATAGTAAGTATATATTTATAAATATAATTATAAAAATATATATTTTATAAGTACATTTTTATAAATATACATTATGGCAAATATATAGTTATAAATATAATTATATAAATATATATTTTATAAACACATTTTAAGAAATATTTATCTTGTAAATACACTTTATAAATATACATTACAATAAGTGTATATTTATAAATATAATTATATAAAAATATATATTTTAAACACTTTTTATAAATACGTATTTTATAAACACATTTTTATAAATAGATGTTATAGTAAATATAATGTATAAATATAATTATATAAATATATATTTTACAACTACATTTTTGTAAATATACGTGATGGCAAATATATATTTATAAATATAATGATATAAATCTATTTATACAAATATAGCATGAAAATATATTATAATGTAGAAAAATATAATAAAAATATTTAGAAACAGATTATTATATTTATATATAAAGATCAATATATTTTTATATATAAATATTAATTTATATTGACCCCAGGTTGCCAAACTCAGCCTCAGACTGGAGCAGGGCTTTGGGCCTGAAGGATTTTAGCAACGCTCCATCAGCCCAACAATAGCAGTGCCTAATCAGTTGACTAATTTAACATTTAGAAAGTGACTCAATAGGATTTGCTATAAGCACAACAGCGGCTTAATTACGGATCTAAGCTAATTATGACTCTGAGATGGCCCCGTCCATGCTGCACTTGCTCAGAGTATTTAAATCAGCTGCAGAGCCAAGGGGTGTGGGGCAAACCCTGAACCTGTGAGGCAGCTCAGGGGAAACAGCAGGGAATTCCCATCCTGGATGCACCTTGGCTTGGGATTTTCTTTGGGAAGTCCAATAATAATAATAATAATAATAATAATAATAATAATAATAATAATAATAATAATAATAATACAATACTAATAAAAATATAATTATAATGATAATGATAATAATAATAAAAATAAAATATAATAATACTAATAAAATATAATGATGATGATAATAATAATAATAATAATAATAATAATAATAATAATAATAATAATAATAATAAAAGAAAAAAATAACGGGGCATCACCTCTGCTGCTCTGGGCATGGATGGGTTTGGTGGGCAGGGCCCAGCTGTGCTTGCACTCAGAAAACGGGAGAAAAAAGGGAAGGAAAAATAGAAAAGGACTAAAGAAGAAAAAATAGAACACACACACACACACACACAAAAAAAAGAGGTCAGTGCCTGCCCTAGCTGTGCTGTGATGATAATAATAATAATAATAATAATAATAGTTTCAACAGCAATAATAATAATAGCGACAACAATAATAGTAATGATGATGATGATGATGGTTAATAATCCTGTTATTATTAGGTCAGAGCACCCTGATCTACTGGGAAGTGTCCCCCTGCCCAGGAGAGGGGTGGAATGGGATGAGCCTTAAGGTCCTTGCAGCCCAAACCACTCCATGATTGTGTGGTTACTCTGCTCAGGCTGGACAGACAGACAGACAGACAGACAAGGCTTTGGGGCTGTTTATTGTTATTGGGGCTGTTGGTGCCCAACGAGAGAGATGATCTGAAGGCCAGGATGCTCTTTGGGACACGTGGTTTATTGGTCGTGGTTTATTGGTTGTGGTTTATTGGTGGTGGGAAGGCAGCCTGACTGGGGAAGAGTGCAAAGGTCTAAAGGGACAGGGATCCAGGGGAGCAAGAGCCCGAGTTCCCTGTTCCATTCCATTTGAACCCTTTCTATCGTGAATATTCTAATGAGCATCAACCAATCACCTCAGGATACAAAACCTACAGAATCTACATACAGCCTATGGGAACTACAGCATTACAATGCTACTCTACAGACCAAAATCCTGAAAAACCACCTTTTCCCTGATACCTGAGAAGGTCCAAGCGCTTATTCATCCTTTTGTCCTGGCAGGGGTGTCACTGACTCACCCAGCCCAGTCTTTTCAGCTGGTTTAATCGCTCTCTTCCTGCCCAGCACCTTACAGTTCAAATTTTGCTTTCAATTCCATCTCTTTTGTAGGTTTTATACTCTTAGAATCTTTCACTAATAAACTATCTCTGCAGGGTCCTCCTGCTTCCTCCTCTCCAGCAGCTGTTTGCTGGGAGACTGGAGCTGGTTAGAGCACAAGCAGAGAGCAGAGGGTGTTTGGGGTGAGCTGGGGGGGGTCCCTGCCCCCGTGCCCTGAGTGGGGGCTGGCATTGCTGGGCTGGAGGGGCTGCTGCCCTGGGGGTCCTGCCTGACCCTGCCAGCCCATCCCTGCTCCCAGGGCAGCCCCCAGCCCATCCCTGCTCCCAGGGCAGCCTCCCTGCTCCCAGGGCAGCCCCCCAGCCCATCCCTGCCCCCAGGGCAGCTCCCCAGCCCATCCCTGCTCCCAGGGCAGCCCCCCAGCCCATCCCTGCTCCCAGGGCAGCCCCCAGCCCATCCCTGCTCCCAGGGCAGCCCCCAGCTCATCCCTGCTCCCAGGGCAGCCCCCAGCCCATCCCTGCCCCCAGGGCAGCCCCCAGCCCATCCCTGCTCCCAGGGCAGCCCCCAGCCCTGTGCCAGCCTGCTCTGGGCTCTGGTTTTGGACTGGAGGGAGCTGGGAAAGTCACCCTGTGCCTCAAAGTCAGAGAAGCAAGGCCTGTTCTGCTCTTCTGGCTGAAAACAGCCCCAGCTTTGTACAGGGCTGGGCTGCTCTCTGCAGAGGTTTTGTTCTCCAGCCTCACAGCCTCCCCGAGTGCTGCTGCTGCTGCTGTGCTGGGGGAGAAAAGCCACGGGAAGGAAGTAGCAGCAGGGAAGGAAAAAAAAAACCCAAAAAAAAACCCACCAAAAAACCAAACCAAAACCAGTTTTGCAGAGCTTTTCTTTGATTTCAAGCGGGTGGAAGTGCAGCAGCATCTAAATATACTGAGCTTTTGTCAGTGCAGCTGTGCAGGGGGCTGGGGAGGCTGCTGGGCACCTCCTCCTGCTCCAGCACTCTCAGCCCTGCAGCCCCTGCCCTGTGTGCAGGGAGAGGGGCAGCTGGGAAGCCTGACATCCAGGAATTCCCTGGGATGTCCAGGTATTTCTCCTGCAGCACAGCACCTTTTATTTTTTTTTTTTTTTTTTGGATGATTGATTGGGGTTGGAAGGACCTTAAAGCTCATCCAGCCATGGGCAGGGACACCTCTCACTCTCCCAGGTGCTCCAGCCTGGCCTTGGGCACTGCCAGGGATCCAGGGGCAGCCACAGCTGCTCAGGGAAGGCCTCCCCACCCTCCCAGGGAAGGGTTTCTCCCCAATATCCGATCTAAATCTCCTCTCTCTCAGTTTAAAACCACCCCCCTTGCCCCCCTGTCCCTCTGCAGATCCATCAGGTGTCTGCTCCTGGCTCTGCCTTACCCGACTCTCCTGCTGCATGGCTTCTCTCTTGCAGCTCCCCCAAAGATGAATTGTCTTTCCCTGTGTTCTCTGCAGCATGAAAATCTCATTTAGGGCTCACTGAAGTTTCTGAAGGCTCAGCAGTCTTCCCCAAAAGCCTTGCAAAACCTCAGCAAGGTGGGAGCGCGCTTCGTCCTGCGGGATGGAGAGCGGGAAGTGGGGCAGGAATCCAAGGTGGGCAGGGCTGAGGCAGCCAGGGACCCTGCAAGGACATCCTGCTGCTCCTGGGTCACCTGGGGGCACCTGCAGGGACATCCTGCTGCTCCTGGGTCACCTGGGGGCACCTACAGGGACATCCTGCTGCTCCTGGGTCACCTGGGAGCACCTGCAGGGACATCCTGCTGCTCCTGACTCACCTGGGAGCACCTGCAGGGACACCCTGCTCCTCCTGCCTCACCTGGGGACACCTGCAGGGACACCCTGCTGCTCCTGGCTCACTTGGGGACAGCCAGGAGCCTGCAGAGGTGACAATTCCTTGTGTGGCACTGTCCCTGCCAGCAGCAGGACAGGCTGGGGACAGCCAGGAGCCTGCACAGGTGACAATTCCCTGTGTGGCACCATCCCTGCCAGCAGCAGAACAGAATGAGGGACACCAGGAGCCTGCAGAGGTGACAATTCCCTGTGTGGCACTGTCCCTGCCAGCAGCAGGACAGGCTGGGGACACCAGGAGCCCCCTGGTCTGGCATCACCCCCTGTGGGGAGTGTGGGGGACAGGGCTGGGCTGGGCTTTGTGCAGGAATTCCCATTCCCATTCCCATGTGAGGGTGTCCAGCTGCAAATCTGGTTCTCAAGGGGAAAAGGGAGGAAGGGGGTGGGCAAGGGGCAGCAGTGGGAGCTCTGTCTGCCCCCAGCCCTGGGGCTGCCTTTCTAAACCACAGGCTGAGATGGGTGAGAGAGAGAGGCAGTGACTTGGAAAAGAGAAAAGGAGCAATTTAAAAAAAAATAATAAAAAAAAAATCATCCCTGTCTTTTCTCCAGTATATTTTTCTTCCCAACTGAGTGTGTTGGCTGAGGCTGTGAATCATCCTTGGCTGTTGTTTGAAATGCCAAATGTGCCTTGTGCTTTTTTTTTTTTTGCCTTTATATATTTTTTTTTTTTATTTTATTTTTTTTTGAGTTTCCAAAGGGAGGGGAGCAGCCTGTGCCAGGCCCTGCCTGTGCTTTAGCTGGTGGGGAGGGGGAGCTTTCCCTGCTCCTGACTCCTCCAGCACAGCCCCTGCCTCACCTGATGCTGGAGAGCTCACCTTGCTGGGCCAAAACTCACATCCCTGCCTGGGGTTTGAGATGATTATGGAAAAAAAAAAAAATTAAAAAAAAAGAAAATTTTTGGAATTCCCAACCTCGTGCTCCTGGTGCCCCCCAGATGGGGTTCTGCACCAGGGCTCTGCAGCACCACAGGTATTTATTCTTTACATTTAAAGAGTTTTCAGGTATTTGTTGTTCTCATGGGAGCTCTCAGGCTGCTCAGCCTGTGCCCCAGCCCCTGAGCACCTTGTGGCTCAGTGGGATGTGCTTTGTGAATTCTGAGAGGATGTGCTCTCTGTGGGGAGGATGAATAATCCCCTTCCCTCTCACCTGGGCACCTGTGTGCTGTTCGTGCAAAAAGGGAAAAAAAAAAAAAACTCCTTGAGATAAACAGTCTCAACCCGTTTTGTTTTTTTTTTTTGGTACAAACACATTTTAATGTATTCCTGTAAAAAAAAATAACACCTCTGAAGCTTTAACATGGAAATCAGGCTTCGTTTGGTTATTTTTATTTTTTTTTTTTAATCTACATGAAGAAGCTTAAAGATAAAATGAAAACAGGTTTCAGTTTTATCTTTGTTGTGCAGGACCAGAGCATTTCAACTCCAATAATCAGAGAAAATACCTCTCCTGGGGTCTGTAACCAGCAAGGTGTAGCAGGGGGTACTCTTGCCCTGTTATTAATGTCCTTAGAGATAAAGAAAATATAAAACTAGCTAGAGAATGTGGTGCTCTTTGCTCATTTGTTTAATTTCCATTTCATCTCTGATCTGTGGCAAACTTGGCTTTTCCAGCTCGGGTTTGTTCTGCAGGAAGTCAGGAGTTGCAGTTTGAACTCACACTTGGTGCATCTTTAAATAGCTTTATTTGCACTCAGGGAAACCTGACGTACTCAAAAATTCAGATTGGCCTTTTTTTTTTTATTTTTATTTTTTTATTTTGAGGGAAAGGCAGGAAGATTCTGCTGCCAGAGATGACAGCTCTGGTTTGTGTTCTGAGCAGGGCTGATCAAAGCTGCCCCAGCTCGGGGTTCATGTCCCAGCACCCAGGGACCCAACCCCTCTTTGATGAGGGTCTGGGAGCATCTTTTGTATCTTTTCAAGGGCAGGCAGGCAGGGAGCTGGGATTTCTGCCCCTCTGCAGCATCAGAGCTCTGCAGCCTGTGCCCAATTCCTGCTTCACAGAGTGGCCTGGGAGGGAGCACGGGGACAGGGACACCTCCCTCTGTCCCAGGGGCTCCCAGCCCTGCCCAGCCTGGCCTGGGGCACTGCCAGGGAGGGGGGAAAGCTCAGTGGATTTTCCAGCTTGGAGCCCTTGGGATGGAGAATGGAAACCCCTTCCCTCCAAATTACTGCAATTTTGCAATTAGGGGCTTTCAGGCAAAGACATGGGAATAGGGATAACAGTTCTTTACTAGGAATATTAACAATACAAATGTAGTAGTAAACAAAACAAAACAAAAACAACAAAAAACCAAACCAACAAACAAAAACCAAAACCAAACCAAACCAAAAAACAAAACAAAACAAAACCCCAAAAAAACCCAAAAAAACCCCCCCAAAAACCCCAAAACAACAACAACAAAAAAAACCCCACAAAACAAAACAAAACAAAAAACAAAAACAAAAACAAAAAAAACCCAAAAAAAAAACCAAAAAAAAACCACAACCCCCCCCCCCCAAAAAAAAACAAAACCCAAAAAAAAAAAACCCCACCAAACCCACCCATGGACAGCAGATACCCCTGGAGCTGTGAGGGATAAAGAAAACACCTCCCCAGCTGGTTCTGACAGTTCTGACACTGAATGCACAGTGCTGGTGACATCCTGCAGCCCAGCACACCAGGGCTGGGCAAATCCCACTGGATTTTCCAGCTTGGAGCCCAAACCCCTCTGCCCTCACCCTCCCACAGTCAGAGTTTTTGGTGCTGGGGAGTTCTGAGAGCCAGGGGAGCTGTGCCCCATCCAGCCAGGGAGGGACAGCAGAATTGCTGTGCAGCTGCTGTGGAGCTCTTGAGGAGTGTCCTGGTTTGGGAAGGCCAGGTGTCTGCCAGGGAAAGCTGCAGCTCCCCTTGGAAGGGAGAATGGAAACCCCCTCTCTCCCAATTATTATAATTTTGCAATTAAGGGGCTTTCAGGCAAAGATATGGGAATAGGAATAGCAGTTGGCATGGCTCAGCTCAGAGCAGCAGGGCCAGCTCAGAGCCCACCTGGGACCTGCTGCTCCCCCAGCCCCCTGCTGCCCCTTCCCCACTGCACTGGGGAATTCTCAAAATGAGGAACTATTCCTGAAATAAATATATGCATGGAGAATCTATTTGCAGGAAGGAAATAATGTTCCCACAGGAATTCCTTGGGGTTGGCCCAGTTGACCTTTAAAGGTCCCTTCTAACCCAAACTATTTATGATCCAGTTAAACCCACACACTGCTTCCACCACAGGATATGTTAATTTTTTAATTTTTTATTTTTTTAGGCAATGATCATGAGGAGATAATGCCCCAAGTTTTCCTAATAATAGACCAGAGTCAGCAACTGAGCCTAAACTGCAGCAGCTTTAGGAGCCAGCCTAGAGAAGGCTCTGCCCCTGGGCTGTGCTGGCACTGGACCTTGGCTCATGGAAAAGTTCCCAGGGAAAAGTCACTTCGGGTTGGAAATCTTTCCTGTCAGAAGAAATCTTTCTCTTTTTTTATGTCCTTATTTTTTTAATTTTTTTTTAAATTCTAATTTTGACTTTCAGGATGCTAAACGCTGGAGAACACATTTAAGGAGACTTTCATTCCCCAGATGATGCGTGGTGGCAGCATCACCAATTGTTTCCAATTTGTCAAATTGAAGCTTTGGGAAACGATTTCTGGTTTGGAAAGAGTTTCAGATTGCAGGGCCTGGCAGTGCCCAGGGCCAGGCTGGGCAGGGCTGGGAGCAGCCTGGGGCAGGGGAAGGTGTCCCTGCCACGGCAGGGGGGGCACTGGGTGAACTCTGAGATCTCTCCCAACCCAAACCATTGCCCTGTTTGAACCCAGCTCTGTGTTTTGGCAGCACAGCATCCCCTGAGCAGCTGCCTGTGCCAGTCCCAGCCTGGCAGGAGGTGCCCTGGCCCTCTCCTGGGGCTGCACCACCCCCTGAGCCAGTTCCCCCCATCCCGTAGAATCCCAAAGAGGCTTTTGGTGAGGTCTCACTTCTGGTGTGGAAGCCCTCCCGTGGTAACAGCCTGTTCTGTTCTCTGCAGGGACATGGGTCACTTTTGGAGGTCAGATCTCAGACGAGGTGAGTGCTGCTCTCCGAGCCCAAAGCATGGAACAAACCCTGCCCTGGGATATTTTTAAACGAGATTGTGGCTCCTGGACACCTTCCTGCAGGGAGGGACAGCAGCAGCTCACTGCCCAGGGCTGTGCCACAGGCCCCTCATGAAGCTGACATCTCCTGTCCCCAGCAGTGTCCCCTCCCTCCCTCCCTCCCTCCCAGGGCCAGTGGCACCGCTCCTGCAGCAGAAATTGGGAATTATTTTTGTGTGTGGATGTAATGGGCAGCAGTTGTGAACACAGACAGGGGCTGGGCTAGCAAAGGTAGCTTTTCCTGGGGATAGGCTTTTCCTGGGATGAGCTTTTCCTGGGATGGGCTTTTCCTGGGATGGAATTTTCCTGGTGATGGGGTTTTCCTGGGATGGAATTTTCCTGGTGATGGGGTTTTCCTGGTGATGGGGTTTTCCTGGTGATGGGGTTTTCCTGGGATGGGCTTTTCCTGGGGATGGGCTTTTCCTAGGATGGGCTTTTCCTGGGATGAGCTTTTCCTAGGATGGGCTTTTCCTGGGATGAGCTTTTCCTAGGATGGGCTTTTCCTGGGATGAGCTTTTCCTAGGATGGGCTTTTCCTGGGATGGGCTTTTCCTGTTTTGGGCTTTTCCCGGGGATGGGCTTTTCCCGGTGAGGGCTTTTCCCGGGATGGGCTTTTCCTGGGGTGGAATTTTCCTGGGGATGGGGTTTTCCTGGGATGAGCTTTTCCCGGGCTGGGGCTCTCCCTGCCGGCCGGGGCTGTGCTTTGCCAGCCCTGAGCTGTCCGTCTGTCCGTCTGTCCGTCTGTCCGCCCAGGTGGCCGAGCAGCTGATGACCATCGCCTACGAGAGCGGCGTCAACCTGTTCGACACGGCCGAGGTGTACGCGGCCGGCAAGTGAGTGCTGGGTGCCCTCGGGGCAGGGAGAGCCCCGGGAGAGCCCCGGGAGAGCTCCGGGAGAGCCCCTGGAGAGCCCCGGGAGTGCTCCGGGAGAGCCCCGGGAGAGCCCCGGGAGAGCTCCGGGAGAGCTCCGGGAGAGCCCCGGGAGAGCCCCGGGAGAGCTCAGGGAGAGCTTCGGGAGAGCTTCGGGAGAGCCCCGGGAGAGCCCCGGGAGAGCTCCGGGAGTGCCCCGGGAGTGCCCCGGGAGAGCTCCGGGAGAGCCCCGGGAGAGCCCCGGGAGAGCCCCGGGAGAGCCCCGGGAGAGCTTCGGGAGAGCCCCGGGAGAGCTTCGGGAGAGCCCCCGGGAGAGCTCCGGGAGAGCCCCGGGAGAGCCCCGGGAGAGCCCCCGGGAGAGCTCCCGGGAGAGCTCCTGGAGAGCCCCGGGAGAGCTCCGGGAGAGCCCCGGGAGAGCCCCGGGAGAGCCCCCGGGAGAGCTCCCGGGAGAGCTCCTGGAGAGCCCCGGGAGAGCTCCGGGAGAGCTCCGGGAGAGCCCCGGGAGAGCCCCGGGAGTGCCCCGGGAGAGCCCCGGGAGAGTCCCGGCAGAGCCCCGGGAGAGCCCCCGGGAGAGCTCCTGGAGAGCTCCTGGAGAGCCCCGGGAGTGCCCCGGGAGAGCCCCGGGAGAGCTCCGGGAGAGCCCCCGGGAGAGCTCCGGGAGAGCCCCGGGAGAGCTCCGGGAGAGCCCCGGGAGAGCTTCGGGAGAGCCCCGGGAGAGCCCCGGGAGTGCCCCGGGAGAGCCCCGGCAGAGCCCCGGGAGAGCCCCGGGAGAGCTCCTGGAGAGCCCCGGGAGAGCTCCTGGAGAGCCCCGGGAGTGCCCCGGGAGAGCCCCGGGAGAGCTCCGGGAGAGCCCCGGCAGAGCCCCGGGAGAGCCCCGGGAGAGCTCCGGGAGAGCCCCGGGAGAGCTCCGGGAGAGCCCCGGCAGAGCTGCTCCCACCCCTGCCAGCCCCCCCGGGCTCTGGGTGTGCTCGGAGAGAGGGGCAGGGAAACCTCTGTGCACTCAGCAGATAAATGAACCCAAAGCCTGCGGTGCCCAGCAGAGCCTCGCTTGTGCCCCTGGCTGCTGGCACAGGGAGAAAAAAACCATCCTGAACAAATGGAGAATCAGTGTGGGGCTTAGTGGGGAAGGGTGGCCCGAGGGGCTGGGCAGCTCCAGCACGGATCCCAGAGGGGGAAACATCAGCCTGGGAGATGTGCTGGGGGTGGTTTAGAGTGGGGAGGGGGAAATATCAGCCCTGGGAGATGTGCTGGTTCAGAGTGGGGTGAGGGAAACATCACCTTGGGAGATGTGCTGGGGGTGGTTTGCAGGCTGGGCTGGGCCAGGGTGTCCTGCTGAGGGTCAGGCAGCAGCGGGGTGGGTGGGCAGGGGGCTGTGGGTGGATGGGGTCTGTCCCAGCTGGGGTCACTGTCACCAGGGAGGGCTGTGGTGGTGGCACTGAGCCTCCCTCACTCTGGGCTCTTCCTGCAGGGCCGAGGTGATCCTGGGGAACATCCTGAAGAAGAAGGGCTGGAGGTACAGCACGGCCCCCCACCCTGCCCTCGGGCATTCCCGCTGCCTTTGGAGAATTCCCCAGCTGGGCTGCTGCTGCCCCGGGCTGCTCTGGGTGCCTGGAGCAGCTGCACCTGCCCAGGGCCAAGGGAGGGGGCTCCCCTGGGCCTTGGGGTGTGCACAGGGACTGCACCGGGCTCTGCCCACCCTCGGGGACACCCTGGGAGTGTGTCCATCCATCCCTCCTCTGGGTGTGTGTCCATCCATCCCTCCCCTGGGAGTGTGTCCATCCCCTGGGAGTGTGTCCATCCCCTGGGTGTGTGTCCATCCATCCCTCCCGGGAGTGTGTCCATCCATCCCCTGGGAGTGCTGTACGGGTCTGGCTTTGCAGCAGGGCAGCTGGAGGATGATGAATCTTTGATTTAATATCATGTAGGAGCTTACTTCTTCTTACTTCTTCTTACTTCTTCTTTCTTCTTCTTTCTTCTTCTTTCTTCTTTCTTTCTTCTTCTTTCTTCTTCTTTCTTCTTCTTTCTTCTTCTTTCTTCTTCTTCCTTCTTCTTCTTTCTTCTTCTTCTTCTTTCTCCTTCTTTCTCCTTCTTTCTCCTTCTCCTCCTTCTCCTCCTTCTCCTCCTTCTCTTCCTTCTCCTCCTTCTCCTCCTTCTCCATCTTCTTCTTCATCATCATCATCACCATTTAAATATGATATTAATTTCCCTGTTCTTTTCCCAGGAGGTCCAGTTTGGTGATAACCACGAAGCTGTACTGGGGTGGCAAGTAAGTGTGACAGCCACTTGTGGTGGTGTTTGCTGCCCCAGCCCTGCAGCCGGGGGAGCTGATGGCACCTGGGGGTGGTTTGCTGCTGTCACCCTGCTCCTGCTGGTTTTCCCAAGGGTTTGAAGGAGTTGGAGTTACTCACCTGGAGAGGAGAAGCTCCAGGGAGAGCTCAGAGCCCCTCCAGGGCCTGAAGGGGCTCCAGGACAGCTGGAGAGGGGACAAAGGCTGCAGGGACAGGGCACAGGGAATGGCTCCCAGTGCCAGAGGGCAGGGCTGGGTGGGATTTTGGGCAGGAATTGTTCCCTGGGAGGGGCTGGGATGGGATTCCCAGCTGTGGCTGCCCCTGGATCCCTGGCAGTGCCCAAGGCCAGGCTGGGCAGGGTTTGGAGCACCTGGGACAGTGGGAGGTGTCCCTGCCATGGCAGGGGTGGCACTGGGGGGGATTTGAGGTCCCTGCCAACCCAAGCCAGTCTGTGACTCTGTCACTTTGGGGGTGTTCAGTCAGAACACAAGGCAGGGCTGCCAGGCAGCATCTCCCAGCTGTGCTCCTGTCTGTCCCTTGCAGAGCAGAGACGGAGAGAGGCCTGTCCAGGAAACACATCATCGAAGGTACGGGGCTGGGCTGGGCAGGGCTCGGGGTGCCCAGGGCTGTGGGGTGTGCCCAGCTGATCCCAGTGTCTGTGGGGTGTGGGGTGTGCCCAGCTGGGCTGTGGGGTGTGCCCAGCTGATCCCAGTGTCTGTGGGGTGTGGGGTGTGCCCAGCTGATCCCAGTGTCTGTGGGGTGTGCCCAGCTGATCCCAGTGTCTGTGGGGTGTGGGGTGTGCCCAGCTGATCCCAGTGTCTGTGGGGTGTGCCCAGCTGATCCCAATGTCTGTGGGGTGTGGGGTGTGCCCAGCTGATCCCAGTGTCTGTGGGGTGTGCCCAGCTGATCCCAGTGTCTGTGGGGTGTGCCCAGCTGATCCCAATGTCTGTGGGGTGTGTCCAGCTGATCCCAGTGCCTGTGGGGTGTGGGGTGTGCCCAGCTGATCCCAGTGCCTGTGGGGTGTGTCCAGCTGATCCCAGTGCCTGTGGGGTGTGGGGTGTGCCCAGCTGATCCCAGTGTCTGTGGGGTGTGCCCAGCTGATCCCAGTGCCTGTGGGGTGTGGGGTGTGCCCAGCTGGGTCCCAGGGCAGTGCTGTCCCCTGAGCTGGGGCTGTTTGCTCCCACTGCTCCCTGTGCCACTCCCCATGCAGGGCCATTCCCAGATTTGTCTGTGCAGTGCCCAGAATGCAGCCAAGGATGGTTTTGGGTGTGTGAGCAGATGAGGTGCCCTGAGACCCCCCTGCCCTCCCTGGGGTGGGTGTTGCTGGGGGAGCTCTGCATGCCCCCAGCCCTCCCCCCGTGGTGCCAGACGTAGCCAGGGGCTCCTGGGCTGCCTTTGGAGCTGGGAGGGATGAGGATGAGGATGTGGGGATGATGTCAGGCTGCAGAAATAGCCTCTGGAGGGGGGCCAGGCCCCAGCTGGCAGGGCTGGGCTTTGCTCCAGGTGCTGGGTTCTGCTGCCATCCCCTCACCTGGCTGCACAGCCCCGCATCCCCGGGCCTCACCCAGCCCAACCCCTGCTCCTCCCTGCTGCTTCCTTTTGTCCTGCCGGCTGTGCATGAACACCGTGTTCTGTCTGTCCTGGAGGCAGAGCCCTGTCCCTGTTCTGTCCTGGAGGCAGAGCCCTGTCCCTGTTCTGTCCTGCAGGCAGAGCCCTGTCCCTGTTCTGTCCTGCAGGCAGAGCCCTGTCCCTGTTCTGTCCCTAAGGCAGAGCCCTGTCCGTGTTCTGTCCCTAAGGCAGAGCCCTGTCCCTGTCCCTGTTCTGTCCCTAAGGCAGAGCCCTGTCCCTGTTCTGTCTGTCCCTAAGGCAGAGCCCTGTCCCTGTTCTGTCCCTAAGGCAGAGCCCTGTCCTTGTTCTCTTTGTCCCTAAGGCAGAGCCCTGTCCCTGTTCTGTCTGTCCCTAAGGCAGAGCCCTGTCCCTGTTCTGTCCCTAAGGCAGAGCCCTGTCCCTGCCTGCCTGGGCTGTCCCCGGAGCTACTCTGCGGGGCTCTGCCCCTGGCCACGGCTGCAGCTCCCAGCACACAGGGGCTGGGCTTCTTCCCTTCTTTTCTTCCTGTGAGAGCCAGGATTCATGCACAGGAGTCTCAGCTTCGTGTCTGGACTCGGTGTTTATTGATTCTTGTCTGTGGCACAGCCCCACAGCTCGTGAGCTCTGAGCAGAGGTAGGAAATGGAGCCGGCTCTGACTCTTTCCAAGGTTATTGAAGTGCTAATCACCCAATAACGAGATGACACCTCTATTATCCACGTTTTTGACCCAATAATGACCACCCAAGGCCTGCAATGCAGACCTCTTCACCCAGTTAGAAAAAAACCCCACCCCAAACCAAGAAGAAGGTGAAAGAAGAACTTGGCCACCAGCCCAAACCCTCCATCTCACCCCACATACATTACTATGTACTAAACCCTTAAACTCTAGGTTTAAGTGAGATCACACACTTCTATTCAAACCCCACACCCACAGCCCCAAAATTGAATTGTCACTCAGTTTTGGGAGCCTTTTCCACAGCCTCAGGTGGAATGCAGGGTTTGCTGGAGGGTCAGTGCCTGGCAGCAGAGAAAACCTGAAATTCTCATCCTGCAGGGTTCCAGGCCCTGGGGAGGGGAGGCTCCCAGCCAGGAGCAGCAGTGTCAGCTGTGACCTTGTCCCCTGCCACAGGGGCAGGAGCATCCTGCAGCTCCCAGCCAGCAGCACAGGGCCTGGCACCTGCAGGAGTCCTGGGCAGGCCAGCCTGGCCTGGGGGGATACTGGGGAGGGCATTCCAGGGCAGTGCCATCCCCATCAGGGCAGTGCCAGCCCCAGCAGGGCAGTGCCATCCCCATCAGGGCAGTGCCAGTCCCAGCAGGACAGTGCCATCCCCATCAGATCAATGCCATCCCCATCAGGTCAGTGCCATCCCCATCAGGGCAGTGCCAGTCCCAGCAGGACAGTGCCATCCCCATCAGATCAATGCCATCCCCATCAGGTCAGTGCCATCCCCATCAGGTCAGTGCCATCCCCAGCAGGTCAGTGCCAGTCCCATCAGAACAGTGCCATCCCCAGCAGGTCAGTGCCATCCCCATCAGGTCAGTGCCATCCCCAGCAGGTCAGTGCCAGTCCCATCAGAACAGTGCCATCCCCAGCAGGTCAGTGCCATCCCCAGCAGGACAGTGCCAGCCCCAGCAGGGCAGTGCCATCCCCATCAGGTCAGTGCCATCCCCATCAGGTCAGTGCCGTCCCCAGCAGGGCAGTGCCACCCCCATCAGGGCAGTGCCATCCCCATCAGGGCAGTGCCATCCCCAGCAGGACAGTGCCAGCCCCAGCAGGGCAGTGCCAGCCCCAGCAGGGCAGTGCCATCCCCAGCAGGACAGTGCCAGCCCCAGCAGGGCAGTGCCATCCCCATCAGGTCAGTGCCGTCCCCAGCAGGGCAGTGCCACCCCCATCAGGGCAGTGCCATCCCCAGCAGGGCAGTGCCATCCCCAGCAGGTCAATGCCATCTCCAGCAGGACAGTGCCAGCCCCAGCAGGGCAGTGCCATCCCCAGCAGGTCAGTGCCATCCCCCAGCAGGGCAGTGCCATCCCCATCAGGGCAGTGCCATCCCAGGCAGGTCAGTGCCATCCCCAGCAGGGCAGTGCCATCCCCAGCAGGTCAATGCCATCTCCAGCAGGGCAGTGCCATCCCCAGCAGGGCAGTGCCATCCCCAGCAGGACAGTGCCATCCCCAGCAGGACAGTGCCATCCCCAGCAGGTCAATGCCATCCCCAGCAGGTCAATGCCATCTCCAGCAGGTCAATGCCATCCCCATCAGGGCAGTGCCATCCCCATCAGGGCAGTGCCGTCCCCAACAGGGCAGTGCCAGCTCCCTGGGGAGGGTCCCTTTGTCCCCTGTGCCACCAGGGCTGTGCAGAAGCTGCCCTGGGTGGGGCTCAGAGATGAAATCCTCTGGGTGCAGGTCCATGGAGGAGCCCAGGGGCAGCAGCTCCTCCTTGCTGGGTGCTGCACACCTGGAAAATCTGAAGGGCAGGGGAGCCCCAAGGCAGTGCCCAGGTGAGGTGGGCTCCTTCCCCCCTCCTCCTCCTGGGGTGCAGGTTTGGCTCCTTCCCTCCTCCTCCTCCTCCTCCTCCTTCCTGCTCCTGGCAGGTTTCATCCAGGATTGCCCTGAAGAGTTTTATCTTGGGGTGTTTGCAGGATCCAGACACTGCAGGATGTGATTTTCCCAGTAAGGTAACGCTGGAGAAATTTTTTTCCTCTGGCAACATTTTGGTGAATTTTCATCTGAGTAAGCTTCAGTGAGGTGGTGGCACTAAAGGTGGCTCAGGGAGGTGTCTCAGAAGTGCCACAGGCACTCCAAACCCATCCATTTTCCATTTCTTGGGAAGCTACTGCATGAAATGACAGAAAAGTACTGGCAGGAGTTGGAATAATTTCACAGAACACCCAGCAAACAACGTTAAGGTCAATGAGAGATATTTTATATTTACATATATATCTTTTTATATAGATCTGTGTGCATGAGAGAGGGAGAGAGAAGAGGGGGTTTTTTGCAGTTATTTTCTACAAATCTTCCCGAGAACAAAATGTTTTTTTATGAATGTTCATGAAGAATGAGTCAAAATAGAGCAGGCTGAAAATGTTTGCTGAATTTTTTGAGCTGGGTAAAATGCCCATCCTCTGCTGATACACTCACACAGAGATGATATAAATACATCTGTAGGGGTTTGATGCCATCTCCCATCAGAGCCTCCCAGGAAGGCTCTCAAAACCTGGACATTTATGTTATGTTAAAATACATATCAAATAGATACATATAAAATACATGCCTATATATAAAATATAAAATAGATACATATAAAATACACATAAAAATACATAGCTGTATATAAAATACAAAATTTAAAATGCATATCAAATAGATACATATAAAATACATATAAAAATACGTACCTATATATAAAATATGAAATTTAAAATACATATCAAATAGATACATATAAAATACATATAAAAATACATAGCTATATATAAAATATAAAATTTTAAATATCTATCAAATAGATACATATAAAATACATATAAAAATACATGCCAATATATAAAATATGAAATTTAAAATGCATATCAAATAGATACATATAAAAATACATAGCTATATATAAAATATTAAATTTAAAATACCTATCAAATAGATACGTATACAATACATATAAAATACATAGCTATATATAAAATATAAAATTTAAAATACATATCAAATAGATACATATAAAATACATATAAAAATACATGCCTATATATAAAATATGAAATTTAAAATATCTATTAAATAGATACATATAAAATAGATAAATTTAAATGCACCAAGCTGTGTTTGAGCCCATTTTTGGGCTCTGTTCTGTGCCTCCCTCTGACCCTGCCTGTCCTTGTCTCTGCTCTCCCCTTGCCAGGGCTGAAGGCTTCTCTCCAGAGGCTGCAGCTGGAATATGTGGACGTGGTCTTTGCCAACAGGCCGGACAACAACACCCCCATGGAAGGTTGGTGGGAGCTGCACTTCAAGGTTTTCACCTGCCTGATCCTGGCTTCAGGGCTTACACTGAGGAGGGCAGGAAATGAAAACCAGTTTGTGGTCAAATGGCCAGGTGGGGCAGTTAAAATGTGAAATATCTCCTTTGTGGCAGCCTGGCCCGTGGAAGGTGTCCCTGCCCACGGCAGAGGCTTGGAATTAAATGTCCTTTTAAGTCCCTCCCGACCCATTTAGGGTTTCTGTGCCTACCCTGCTATGAGTGGAAGGAAGTGGGAGTTTTGGAGTGGCTCTGATGTTTGGAGTATTTCCCTGATCCCTTCAGGTGAGGTGGCTCAGTGTGGCTGGGCTGGAGGCAGTGTCCGTGGCACAGGGCTGCAGGAGCTGCTGTGCCTGCTCCCTGGGAGTCAAACAGAGCTGGGGCTCCCTGTCAGGAGGGCTGGCACCCATTTCCATGCTGGGGAGGGGCTGTGCCACCCAGGGTGACCCGTGGGTGCCACCCAGGGTGAGTCAGGGACCTGCCAGGGATTGTAGGAGCGGTGCAGCTTCCCCAGGAGGGGAGAGAAGGAAGGAAGGAAGAGGCTGTGCTGTGTCTGGGAGGGAGGGGTGCCCTCTCTGCTGGGTCACCACAGTGTGGCTGTGGTGCCCAGGGCACAGCTGATCCCACCCTGCAGCTCCCAGATCCCACTGTTCTCCCAGGGCACAGCTGATCCCACCCCCCAGATCCCAGATCCCACTGTGCTCCCAGGGCACAGCTGATCCCACCCCCCAGCTCCCAGATCCCCTGTGCTCCCAGGGCACAGCTGATCCCACCCCGCAGCTCCCAAATCCCACTGTGCTCCCAGGGCACAGCTGATCCCACCCTGCAGCTCCCAAATCCCCTGTGCTCCCAGGGCACAGCTGATCCCACCCTGCAGCTCCCAGATCCCCTGTGCTCCCAGGGCACAGCTGATCCCACCCTGCAGCTCCCAGGGCACAGCTGATCCCACCCTGCAGCTCCCAGATCCCAGCCCTGGCAGGCAGGCACGGAGCCGAGGCTGTGGCAGGGTGACAAAAGGGACGTGGCTGTTATGAATGGCACGGTGGAGATCCTTCCCAGCTTCTTCCTGCCTTTTTCATGGCTCACCTACTGAGCCACTTCCATCCCCCAGCATCTGCTGGGCCATCTGTCAGTGCTGTGCTGAGCTGCTCCGTGCTTCCCCCACACACCAACCATGCACTGGGGAGGAACCCTAAAGCTCAGCCCAGCCCAGCCCTACCGTGGCAGGGACACTGTCCCAGGCTGCTCCCAGCCCCAGTGTCCATTTATTTATTTTTAAATTTTAATATATTTATTCTATTTATTTTTTCTATTTAGTTAGTTCTATTTATTTCTAAAAAAAATAGAAATTTTAAATTATTTTAAATTTTATTATTATAATTACATTATAATTATTACTTTATCATAATTATATTATACTATAATAATTATACTATTTTAAATTTTATTAGTATAATTATATTATAATTATTATTTTATAACAATTATATAATTATTATATTTCATTAATAAATTTAATTATAAATTAATTAAATTTATTAATAATTATATTATTATAAATAATTATAATACTAAAATAATAATATTATTTATAAAAATTATAAATTAATTAAATTAATAAATTTAATTAAAGCATCATAAATTTTATTACGATACTTTATTATATTTATAGTAAATTATTTTAAACTAATTTTTTTTAAAAATATAGATTTTATTTAAAGTTTCTTTTTCCACTGTGCTGCCCTCTTGTGTCCCGATTTGAAAGAAACGTTCTCCTGAGGCCGTGGCAGGCAAGAGCCAGAAAATCGGGTGAAGCTGCAGCTTTGGTGTCCCTGTGTCTCAGTTTTATCCAGATAGCAATGCCTGCCCCCCCTGCCCACTGCCAGGGGAAATGTGATGCATCTCCATAGGATGATGGAATTCGGGAGGTGTTAATGGCCCATTACCAGAAGGCATCCAGCCCCCTTCCCCCTTGAGTTACAAGACATAAAGGAAAAAAAAACAAACCAAACATCTCCCAAACTGCTTTTTAACAGCTGAGAACAGAATACACCCCTGGCTCCACAACCCAAGACAATTTTATAACGTTCATTTCTGTGTTTGCCAAAAGCCAACTCCAGGCTGTGCCTTTGTAACCCTGCTGCTCTCCCTCCTGCAGAGATCGTGCGGGCCATGACGCACGTCATCAACCAGGGCATGGCCATGTACTGGGGCACGTCCCGCTGGAGCGCCATGGAGATCATGGTGAGGCCACCTCCACCCCTGCTCCCACCCCACAGCCCTCAGAGCCTGGCCAGAACCAGCCCTGGCCTGGCCAGGAGGGGATGGGCTGGCCTTAGGGGGGTTGGGTGCTTTATTTGGGTTTGGTGTGGTTTTGGTTTGACTGAAGTCAGTTTGGTTTTGGTTTGGCTGAAGTCAGTTTGGTTTTGGTTTTGACTGAAGTCAGTTTGGTTTTGGTTTGGCTGAAGTCAGTTTGGTTTTGGTTTGGCTGAAGTCAGTTTGGTTTTGGTTTTGACTGAAGTCAGTTTGGTTTTGACTGAAGTCAGTTTGGTTTTGGTTTTGACTGAAGTCAGTTTGGTTTTGGTTTGGCTGAAGTCAGTTTGGTTTTGGTTTGGCTGAAGTCAGTTTGGTTTTGGTTTTGACTGAAGTCAGTTTGGTTTTGGTTTGGCTGAAGTCAGTTTGGTTTTGGTTTTGACTGAAGTCAGTTTGGTTTTGGTTTTGACTGAAGTCAGTTTGGTTTTGGTTTTGACTGAAGTCAGTTTGGTTTTGGTTTTGACTGAAGTCAGTTTGGTTTTGGTTTTGACTGAAGTCAGTTTGGTTTTGGTTTTGACTGAAGTCAGTTTGGTTTTGGTTTGACTGAAGTCAGTTTGGTTTTGGTTTTGACTGAAGTCAGTTTGGTTTTGGTTTGACTGAAGTCAGTTTGGTTTTGGTTTGACTGAAGTCAGTTTGGTTTTGGTTTGACTGAAGTCAGTTTGGTTTTGGTTTTGACTGAAGTCAGTTTGGTTTTGGTTTTGACTGAAGTCAGTTTGGTTTTGGTTTGACTGAAGTCAGTTTGGTTTTGGTTTGACTGAAGTCAGTTTGGTTTTGGTTTGACTGAAGTCAGTTTGGTTTTGGTTTGACTGAAGTCAGTTTGGTTTTGGTTTTGGCTGAAGTCAGTTTGGTTTTGGTTTGACTGAAGTCAGTTTGGTTTTGGTTTGGCTGAGGTCAGTTTGGTTTTGGTTTGACTGAAGTCAGTTTGGTTTTGGTTTGGCTGAGGTCAGTTTGGTTTTGGTTTGACTGAAGTCAGTTTGGTTTTGGTTTTGACTGAAGTCAGTTTGGTTTTGGTTTGGCTGAAGTCAGTTTGGTTTTGGTTTGACTGAAGTCAGTTTGGTTTTGGTTTGACTGAAGTCAGTTTGGTTTTGGTTTTGACTGAAGTCAGTTTGGTTTTGGTTTTGACTGAAGTCAGTTTGGTTTTGGTTTGACTGAAGTCAGTTTGGTTTTGGTTTGACTGAAGTCAGTTTGGTTTTGGTTTGGCTGAAGTCAGTTTGGTATCAGCCTGGCCCATGGAAGGGGGTCCCTGAGATGGGCTTTAATGTCCCAAACCAGGCTGTGACTCCAGGACTGCAGCGTCCTGCTGGTCCCACTTCCCCTTGCCCAGGGACAGGAGACTTTGCCTTGTCCATCTCACCCAGAGAACGTGGCCTGCTGTGTCCTGCAGGACGTTTCCCTTTGCTGAGGTGTTCTCCTCCTCTGCAGGAAGCCTACTCGGTGGCCAGGCAGTTCAACATGATCCCACCCGTGTGTGAGCAGGCCGAGTATCACCTGTTCCAAAGGGAGAAGGTGGAGGTGCAGCTGCCAGAATTGTATCACAAAATCGGTGAGTCTGAGCCTGCTGTGCCTTTTGCCTGGGGCATTCCCAGAAAGAAATGGGGAGTGGGATGACCTGGGGCTCCAGGTGGGACCAGTGGCAAAGGCAGATCCCTATCTTGTAGTCACTGTCATGTTTGGGGTTTCTGAAGTTCTTTCCCAGGGACCTAAACTGCTAAACAAGGTCACACTTTCTAAACTCTCTCGTTTTTCACTTTTCTCTCCTAAGGAGGGGCTTTGCTGGTTGACCCTTGGTGTGACCAATGGTTCAAAGGATCCCACCTCTTAGGTGGGCACATTGTAAAAAGGTATAAAAATAGGTGCTGAGAATAAACCAGCCCCTTTTTGGAGCATCAGCCTTCTGAATCACAGCTCCGTGTCTTTCCTTCGTGTCCAACAGCAACGCTATCTAATGGCTTAAAAGAAAAACCAGTTTACTGTGCCTCTGATAAAGGCATACTGCTTAATATCACATATAAATAACTAAAGTATATTAATGGACATATTAAGTGTTCATTGGCTTGGCTGCTCCTTGCTCTCTGAGGTTCATGTGGCCCATTAAATAAAAGAAATCCTTAATACCCTTGAGGGCATCAGCAGCATCTTCCTGGACGACCCGCTGAGCGTTGCTGCCAGTGGCAGCAGAAAGAAGCAGCAGCAATTGCTTTGCTTCTGAAAGGTGTATTTTTTGCTATTTGCAAACTCTGATTTGTCCCAGTCCCCCCTAAGAGCCCCTTTTCCTGTTCCCTCTGCAGGGGTGGGAGCAATGACGTGGTCTCCCCTGGCCTGTGGGATCATCTCAGGGAAATACGGCAACGGCGTCCCTGAAAGCTCAAGGGCTTCACTCAAGGTATTTCTGCTGCTTTTGCGAGGGCAGGGGAATAACAAAGGGGAAAGGGCTCCCTCGTGAGAAGGGCGGGCTGTGCATGCAGGGCTCAGCTCGGTTTCTCTGGCAACCACACTCCACAGAGCAGGAGAATCTGGGTTAGAAGGAGCTCGGGTTCCCCACGCAGGGAGCTGAGCGCTTGGGAGGGTTTGGGGCAGGGCTGGAGGGGCTGCTGGATGCTGTCTGCCCCCTGCATGCAGGGCATCACCCAGGGCCTCTGTTGGTGCTCCAGGCTCCTCACTGGTGTTAATCCTGGAGTCCTTGAGGTTGGGAAAGGAACCTCCAAGGTCACGGGGTCCAACCACGAAGGGATGCAGCTGCTGCCACTTCCAGCCCCATGAACCACGCAGGTCCGACAGACTTGGGCAGCATTTCCCTGGGGACCAGCCCAGGCCATGGGGCTGCTCAGCCCCCCAGCATCCCTCCAGAGACCCCCCCAGGCCAAGGGCAAGCCCACTGAAGACCCCTGGGCTGCTGGGGGCTGCCCTCTCTGACAGGTTTGGGCATTCTGCTGCCACCACAACTCGGTTTCCTCCACAATTATCCTGATCTCATTCTTATTGGGGGTTACGGGGCCCAAAAATAAAACTGGGGAAGATTCCAGGTGCTGGAGTGAGAATAAAAAAACCAGAGAGCTGAGGACAACAGGAGACATTCTGGTGGTGCCAGAACTGCTTTGGGTAGGCAAGCTTTGTGCTGCTCAGCCTCTGCGACCTTCTGGGTCGGACGTGGCTTTTCAAGTGCTTGCCGCGTATCTGTATTTATAGCTCACGATTCTAAATTGCCTTAAACCCCCCCTGTTTGGGAGGATGAAAGCTGCCAGGCTGATGTGCTGTGATTGCTCTGCAGTGCTACCAGTGGCTGAAGGAGAAGATCATCAGCGAGGAGGGCAGGAAGCAGCAGGGGAAGCTGAAGGACCTGTCGCCCATCGCCGAGCGCCTCGGCTGCACGCTGCCACAGCTGGCTGTTGGTGAGTCCCTGCTCAGCTACCACCCTCAGGGGCTCTGGGGTGCCTTGGGAAGGGTTAACACAGAAAATGTGTTGCTTTTCCACCAGGGTTTGGTATAGCTATTTAAAATGTTTGCTGTTTAAAAAGCGTGAAAAATTATTGATCCTGGAGTGGTTTGGTTTAGAAAGGAGCTTGAAGCCCATTTTGTTCCAGCCCCTGCCATGGGCAGGGAAATCTTCCACCAGCTCAGGTTGCTTCCAAACCTGTCCAGCCTGGCCTGGGGCAGCCACAGCTCCTCTGGGCAGCAATGAATTCAAACAGGATTGTTCCCAGCAGCAGCACCAGGCTGTGACTGACAGGCTCAGAGTTGTCTTGGGCATCCCCAGGGGTCCCACCTCCCTGTTTCCCTGGACATTCCCTCCCCCCATGAAGCCATCACCTTTGTGCTGCTGGGCTGGCAGACAAGAGAATGATGTTCAAAATGAGTTTTGGGGGTTTTTTTCCCTAATCATTATCTTCATGCTGCTGAGAGCCGAGGCTGCAAAATACCACATGTCTGTCAGAAAGGTGACCCCTGGTTCAGCATCCCAGCAGTGAATCCTTGTGACAGGGAAAAACCAAACCCCACAATCAGGAGAAGCTGGAGACCAGGCTGAGGTGGGACCCTGGGAGATCTGTGGGGTTTGATGTTGGATCTGTGCCTCTTCCTCCTGGAAGTGCCACAGGAGCAGAGCTGAGGCAAACCAGGAGATGATTCTCAAGCAGAGGCAGTGTCAGACATCAGGGACTGGAGCAGAGCCCTGGCAGGCTCTGTCTGCCCTGACCCTTGTGCCTTTCTTGCCAGCATGGTGCCTGAGGAATGAGGGGGTGAGCTCTGTCCTCCTGGGATCCTCCAACCCCGAGCAGCTGATCGAGAACCTCGGAGCCATCCAGGTGAGTGCAGGGCTGGCACCACCAGCCCTCAGCACCCTCCTCCTCTTAAGGCTGGGGTAACACTCAGGGGTTTTGTCTCTCAGCTCCATTCAGGGCCCATCCCTGGTGTCACCACGGCTTAGCACCATCTGGGGTCACTGCAGACACACCCAGTGACACCAGGGTGGCATCAGCAGCTTTCATGTCCCTGAAAATGCAAGTGGTTCCAGGACATGTTGTGACAGACCCTGTGCTGTCACCTGTCACCTGCACCCACCTGAATCATTCCCTGTTGTTTCTCCCCACTCGGAGCTTCCTTTTCCTCTGCTGTCCTTGCCACCAGCTGGTGTCCCCACTGCAGCCAAGCAATATTCCACAGAGAGAGGCTTTGCTGTGATTCTCTCACTGAGTAAAGACACTCCAGTGGTTTTTCCTTCAAGGGAGAAAGTTATTAGATGAGTGCTCAATATCTGTCACGCAGAAAGCCCAGAGGAAATGTACTTGGATAAAATCTAGGTTTCATTTCGGAGCTATCTCGATTAAACATCGCTCTCTCCCACCCCAGGTCCTTCCAAAGATGACATCCCACATTGTCAATGAGATAGATAATATCCTGGGCAACAAGCCCTACAGCAAGAAGGACTACAGATCCTAATGCAATGCATGAATTTCCTGGACTGCATGGTTTAGAAGTGCTCTGTACTCCAGTACAGCCCCGAATTACTCTCATGAGAATCATTCAGCACTTGCTGCTCGGTGTCTACTGTCACTGGATCCTTCGAGATGTGTGCTCTTGCTACTACTCTGCAGTGAATTTAAAAGCACAGTTGATCTCTCTTCTAACCAAGAATAACCTTGTATTTTCTTACCTTCTTGACCGAGTTCATTAATTTTTACTTTACTCTCTGCACCTCATGCTTGTGCTGTGACAAACACTTGTAAAGCAAAAAAAAAAAAAAAAAAAAAAAAAGGCAAAAAAAAATTTATAACCTTCAGGTACTTGGTAATTAAAGAAGGATGTACAGATCTATTTTTTCAATGAAGAAAAAGCCAGATACAACTTCAGGTTTTAATAAAACCACGTTTGGGAAATCTCAACTATAAAGTTTCTTCAGGTTAACAGATGGAAGGGGCAAGCTCAACCTTTGCTTTTTTATGCAGAATATTAACTCTAGGATTTCTTTGTAGTTGAATAAAGGCTGTAAGACAGAGAACTAGTTAGCAGTTAGATAGTTCAGCTCCGGATTTTACAGCTGCTGCAGCTGTGGAGTGCATGTCAGGTTACTGAACACAACAGCTCTGCCGAGTTCTACTTCTCCATAAACCTTAAACCAAGAAAGCCATGATGAAATATTGGGTTTTGCATCTATAGAAACCTGCCTCTACTTCTGCCTGCTTGTAGACAGAGCTACTGCAAATTTCAATATTCAGGAGCTTTTAAGGATTATAGATACTATAAATATATACGACATATAGCTGCTGGGAACTGCAGGAACAATCAGGTACGTACCCCAAAAGGCTCCACCTGCCTCCACCTGGCTTGGAAGCAGGGATAAGTAAATGCATAGACACATCTTAAACAGATTCTTCTGAGCATTTACAGGAGTTGACAGGAAGGGTTTCCATCTGACTTTGCCCAGCTGAAAGGCCCCACGTTGTATCTTCCCGTGGATTTGCTCGGTACTGTGCTCCTCTGACCTCAGTCTGTATTTCTCCCATCCCTGCTGGGATAGAGCTCTGTACAGTATTTGTAGGACCCTTGTACTCTCCTCCCCTCCCCCTGCAGCGCTCACCTGGGCCAGGTGAGCAGCTCCCCAAGCCCGAGTGGTCTCCTCCTGTATTTGAAGCTGTGGTGTGTGTAAATGACTCCTGCTGTACATGAGAAATGCAGTCTGACTGGAATTCTGCTTGGACACAATAAAAGCATTTTGTGCATCTACCCCGAGGGCTGCAGGCCTGTTACTGACACCAGGGCTGCCCTGGGCCAGCTGGGGGGGTCTGCTGGGGGGGGGGAGGGCGTTGTTCCACAGGGAACCATCCCAGCTGTGCCTGGGGAACCAAACATTCCAGCTGTGCCCAGGGAACCATTCCAGCTGTGCCCAGGGAAACAACCATCCTAGGTGTGCCCAGGGAACCATTCCAGCTGTGCCTGGGGAACCAAACATTCCAGCTGTGCCCAGGGAAACCATTCCAGCTGTGCCCAGGGAACCATACCAGCTGTGCCCAGGGAAAACAACCATTCCAGCTGTGCCCAGGGAACCATCCCAGCTGTGCCCAGAGAACCATTCCAGCTGTGCCCAGGGAACCATACCAGCTGTGCCCAGGGAAAACAACCATTCCAGCTGTGCCCAGGGAACCATCCCAGCTGTGCCCAGAGAACCATTCCAGCTGTGCCCAGGAGGGGCAGGGGCCAGAGTCAGCACAGCAGGGTCAGGAGGGAGCTGGGCTGGTCCCCAGGGTGCTGCTGGCAGTCAGGAGCAGAGCAGTCCCAGGTAAGGTCTGTCCTGGCCTCAGGCTGAAGGGGACAGGGTTGGTTGGGATCTTGGGCAGGAATTGTTCCCTGGCAGGGTGGGCAGGCCCTGGCACAGGGTGCCCAGAGCAGCTGTGGCTGCCCCTGGATCCCTGGCAGTGCCCAAGGCCAGGCTGGACAGGGCTTGGAGCCCCTGGGGCAGTGGGAGGTGTCCCTGCCAGGGCAGGGGTGGCACTGGGGGGGATTTAAGGTCCCTTCCAACCCAAAGTGCTCTGTGATTTGGCCTGAAACGAACCCAGTGCAGCTGTCCCCAGCCTCCCCAAGGTGACATTGGCCACTCCCAGCCAGCTGAGGTGGAGCCCACCTTCCCCTGCCCTGGGAGCATCCCCCCAATGCTGCATCACCACTAAATACTGTTAATTTTTACAAAGGCTTCAACCCTTACACAGTTCACAGCTTTATTCATTTAATATAATTATCCTCCCAGTAGCAGACTGATTCCTTTTCCTCCCTCTGGAGGTATAATTTAATGTTCTCTCTTCCCCTGCTCATGTACTTGGGAATCCAAGAACATATTAAAACTAGATCAGTTCCCAACTTTTTCTTTAACTGAGGAGATGGCATTGCCCCTTACAGGCTCTGAGGACAATGGGGCCAAGCAGCAACCTCAACCCAGCTTGAGGTTAACCCTCAGCATTAGTCAAGAGAAATATAATTTCATTGTGTTATGTTGAATTTTTTTATTTATCATTGCAGCATGTAGTGGGGATTGCAAGGGAAAAAAAAACAAACATCACCTCTCAAGAAAAAAAAACCAAAAACAACTGAAAAAGTGAACAAAAATCCAAATGGCAACCAAAAAAAAAACCAAAAAACCCCAAACTTTTCTGTGAAGGCTCAAGATTAGGTTTTTTGCAGAACACAACCCACCCCACCCACCCACCTGCTTTTGTTTCAGTCTGTCAGTGCTCAGTGTTCCCTCTCCAGGAAAATTCTGACACTCACTAAGCTCCAGGCCTCGGCAAGTGTCAGTACCAAAAAAACCCTAGGAGAGAAGATGAAAAGCTGATAATAAAAGACTCAGTGAGCTGACAGTAATGACAGAACAAAGTGCTGCTTCCCAGCTCTTCCCAGGCAGCAGATTTTATGGAAAACACACCTGCTAAAGCCCTGTGAGTATAACGTTGTTCAAGGCTTTCAATTCACTACTGGGTGGTTCTGAGAGGAAAAAACAGCAACAGCAAAGTCCTGCTGCTCCCAGAGGAGCCAGCCTGGCTCTGTGCTGGGCTCTGGCTGTTTGGAGAGGTTTGTTTAAAATCTGCTTTATGTGAGCTAAATGCTCAGCCTAAAATCCATCAGTTACATTCATCCCTTAGAAGAAGTGAGGCTGAGGAAAGGGAAATGCAGGAATGCAGGGGAAATGAGGAAAGGCAGGCAGCAGCTTTATGGAATGTGTCCTTCCAGTGCTGAAGAGTCAGGCCGAAGGGATAAAGAAAAATCCGTGTGTCTTGAGAGAAAACAGTTCATTAAAAGAGTATAAAATGACCAAGAGTACTTGAATTTGTCAGAAACAGAGCCATTACCGTCTCCTGCTCGTCACATTCTCCATTTTACTCTATTTTCCATTTAATCTTACTGAAGCCAAGATTAGCAGAGTAATTGTTACATTAAATCTGATTATAAACTTGCTCTTTCTTCTCTCTTTAGGATGCCAAGTCTGTAATGGCAGGATCTGTAACTGGAATTCCATTAATACCAGTAGGGTTTGGCATTTCAGTGAACAGCTGCTCCAGTGATAGCCAGAAAAGAAGGCACAGGATTGTCTGATAAACCCATTATTACAAGCCAGCTAAAGCAGTTTTCTTCAGCTGTGCAGGGAGACTGGCAGGGGGTTTTATTTATTTACAACTTTGAAGATTAATGAAAAAAAAAAAAGTACATTCAAACCATTTCAAAAGTGTTTTCCTAGGAGATTTAGGTTTTGTCCTGACTCCAAGTTACTTGAAAATGAGGAGGGCTTCTGAGGAATATGTTAGCTTGTAAAAGTCTCCTCTCTTTTCTGGGAGCAGAAAGAGTTGACAAACCTAGATATGAAAATCCCTGTTGTTTTTTTTTTTTAATGGAGAATACAAGGAATCAAATGGCAAAAAAAGAGCTCCTTTTATTACAACTTTTCAAGTTACAATGATAAATGGATTGTCCCCAGTCAGGGTGGAGCTGCAGAAAGGTGATGTCTGCTCAACAGCTCACGCCCCACTCCCTCTCCTTGCTAAGTTAAAAACGAAAAGAGTAACTCCAATATCAAATACCATGCAAAGATACCAAAAGTAAATATAATTCAACCAGTTTGGATTCAAACCCTCCCCACATTTTCCTCATGCTAAAAAAAAAAAAAAATAACCAAAACATTCCTATTCCACCCTTGAGCATTTTGATGGCAGTTGAAGGCTCTCACAGGAACTGCTCTGGGTTTTCTGTCTACTTGGATCCTGTGGACAGCAGAGCAATCAGCCCTGAGGAAGCACTGATAGAAAGGATGTAGTTTCTGTAGGGAACAGGTTAAGGAATTGTCAAGATCCTTCTCTGGCACAGAACATTTGGTGGGAGTTTTATGAAAAGGGAGGAATTGAAATGGTTTCTCTCTGCAGTTTTAAAACTGGAATCTTGCAGCCTGAAACACAGCTTCTTCAGAACTCACCCTTCAGAATTAAGACACCCATAGAGTTCAGCCTGTGCTCTTGCAAGTTTTACAAATCCAGATCTTGACTTAACTGCCCTGCTGGCAATACTAATACCCTTCAGGAACAAAGCATTTTGCTTGTGAGTTACTGGAGCT
The DNA here is from genome assembly GCA_027886175.1 of Phylloscopus collybita. Taxonomy (NCBI): domain Eukaryota; kingdom Metazoa; phylum Chordata; class Aves; order Passeriformes; family Phylloscopidae; genus Phylloscopus; species Phylloscopus collybita. Next base: position 1,140,338 of record JAJNNQ010000003.1, read on the forward strand.
GGAGCATCCTGTCAGTGTTTCTGCAGGAAAATGAGCTGTGTCCTCACTCCAAAGGTACAATGGAAATGGCAAAGCCAGGAGAATTCCTGTATGCTGTCCCAGGAATAGCCTTAAAACATCTCATGTCACATTTATGTGATTGGGAGACCTTTTTTTTTTGGTAAACTCTTATTTTTGTTTCAACATTCTAAGCTAAGCTGCTGCACTTACCAACAGAGGAATGCCTCAGGACAACTGTAATTAGTGGTGACAACTAATTGGAGTGGGGCTGTGAGGGTTTTAGGGTGGGGACAAAGGATACACAGTGGGGTTGAAGTTCTTCAGCACAAAAAAGGAAGCAATGATGACCAGGACCAGAAAGAGGGTGTTGTTGTAGAAGATGGAGAAAGTTGTTGCCTCGTAGTCTGCAACTTCATTTTTCTTCCACAGGATCCTAGGAGCAAGTGGAGATAAAATGTCAAAATATGTTTATAAATCAATGGATATCACAGAATCCTGGAATGGTTTGGGTTGGGAGGGCCCTTAAAGCTGATCCACATCCACGGGCAGGGACACCTCCCACTGTCCCAGGTGCTCCCAGCCCTGCCCAGCCTGGCCCTGGGCTCTGCCAGGGATGGGGACACCCTGGCACACCCACACCATGAAGTGTGCAGTACTTTTATTCCAGCAGACAGAGAGTTTGGTCTGCAAAGCTCCCATCCTGCAGAGTCCCAGTGGGGATCCCCTCTAACACCCAGTGCATCTGAGACCTTCCCTTGACAGCTCTCCTCCAAAGGGGCCTGCAGCTGCACCAAGAGCTGCCCTGCAGCTTCTGCTTACCAGAACAGAGAAAAAACACTGCCAAGCACAGTCCCTGCTACCCCTCCCAGAGCCTTAAAGACGTTTAAGGCAGTCCTACAATGAGGGAGAGAAGGAAGAGGACAGAGAGATTCACCTTTCATCCTTCTCCTTGCGGGACATCTTCCTGTTGTCCGCCTCGGACAGCTTGCGAGTCACCTCTTTGGAGACAGCATCTTCTCTTTTCTGGGCCACTCTGTAAGTACCACCACTCATGTCACACTTCAAAAAGGGGAAAAACAAACCCCACAGCCCAACCCTGGCATTACAGCAAGTTTTATGTACAGAATAATACAACCTGGCCAAGATACTGGACAGGTTTGTCAAGGTGAAGGGACAACGAGAAATAGCAACAGCAATTACTGAAAGTAATACAATTCACATACAATAAGCAACGTAATTTATGATTGAAACATAATTTGTTTATGTTTAAGCAGCAAGCATGATGGTGGATTTACTATTTCACTATACTCTTAGCTGACGAGATTTGACTATAATGACAAGAGAACAACAGAAACCAACCAGGAGATACTTCTGTGCAAAATACTTTTTGGACTAACATTTCAGGCATTCTTATTAAAAAAAAAAAAAGAAAACCACCCCAAAAAAACTACAGTAGCAAATGGTGGGGTTTTCAAATTTTTAAATGATAAATTCAAACAGGCACCAAACTCACTTGTGTTTGAGGACAAACTTAACGTTTTTATAAGCAAAAGCCACGAGGTAGGTACTGATGAGGGTCATGACACTGTACAGGACTGCAGACTGAACAAGATCCATGTGCCATATTCTCCAGTAAAGCCCTTAAAAAAAAATGAAGAATGGTATTTGAAGCAGCTTCTCTTCAAGAAAAACGTCCCTAACTGGAGACCCATACAGGATCTGAGCTCTGTAATTCAGTCTCTGCCTGAGGAAAGCCAACTCTCCGAAATCACTTGGGGGGATTTTTCAACTGCATTAGAAATACTTGGGCAGGGGGAAAGGAGCTTTGTGCCGGGCTGAGAGGGGCGCTGAGAGCAGGGCAGAGCCTGCCAGGCAGCGCTGCTGCCGTGACACGTCAGTGATGCTGCCGGCCCGGCCGGGCTGGAGCCGGGACCTGACAGGGCTGGAACCGGGATCTGACAGGGCCGGAACCGGGATCTGACAGGGCTGGAACCGGGATCTGACAGGGCTGGAGCCGGGATCTGACAGGGCTGGAACCGGGATCTGACAGAGCCGGGACCGGGATCTGACAGGGCTGGAACCGGGATCTGACAGGGCTGGAACCGGGATCTGACAGAGGCGGGACCGGGATCTGACAGGGCCGGAACCGGGATCTGACAGGGCTGGAGCCGGGATCTGACAGGGCTGGAACCGGGATCTGACAGGGCTGGGACCGGGATCTGACAGGGCTGGAACCGGGATCTGACAGGGCTGGAGCCGGGATCTGACAGGGCTGGGACCGACAGGGCTGGAACCGGGATCTGACAGGGCTGGGACCGGGATCTGACAGAGCCGGAACCGGGATCTGACAGGGCCGGGACCGGGATCTGACAGGGCTCAGAACCGACAGCGCTAGAGCCAGGATCCCACACGGCTGGAACCGGGATCTAACACGGCTCAGAACCAGGATCCGGTAGGACCTGGCGCCAGGACCCCACAGGGCTCAGAACCAAGACCCGACACGGCCCGGAACCAGGATCCGACGGGGCTCGGAGCCGGGCGCGGGGCAGCAGCCCCGGGATCGGCCGCGGGCAGCGGGACGGAGCCCGAGGTGAGCGGTGGGGAGCCCTGATCCCTCTTCCCAGCCCCCTGATCCCCTCAGGAGCTGCTGATCCCCCTCTCCCAGGGTCTCCTCTCCCCTCAGAAGCCGCCGCTCCCCTCACGGCTGCCGCCCGCCCTCGCCCGCTCACAGATAGGGATGGCGGAGACGATGAAGGCGTTGCCGAAGAACAGCGCGGAGGACTTGGCCGAGAGGTTGCGGCTGAAGTCCTGCAGCAGCAGATCCTCCTCGGACTGCTGCCGGCCGCCGGGGCCGCCCTTGGGAGCCATGGCGGGACAAGGCAGCGTCAGCACGGCCCGAGCGCCTCCGGGTCAGGCGCCACGGGGCGGGGCGGGCCCGGCGGGCCGGGAGCGCTTCCGGAGCGCGGCCCTGCCTCACCCGGCCCCGGTCCTATCCCGATCCTATCCGGATCCCATCCCTCAGCCCGGCCCCGGTCCTATCCCGATCCTATCCGGATCCCATCCCTCAGCCCGGCCCCGGTCCTATCCCGATCCTATCCCTCAGCCCGGCCCCGATCCTATCCCGATCCTATCCGGATCCCATCCCTCAGCCCGGCCCCGATCCTATTCCGATCCTATCCGGATCCTATCCCTCAGCCCGGCCCCGATCCTATTCCGATCCTATCCGGATCCCATCCCGATCCCATTCCTCAGCCCGCCCCCGATCCTATCTCGATCCTATCCGGATCCTATTCCCATCCTATCCGGATCCCATCCCTCAGCCCGGCCCCGATCCTATTCCCATCCTATCCGGATCCCATCCCTCAGCCCGGCCCCGATCCTATTCCCATCCTATCCGGATCCCATCCCTCAGCCCGGCCCCGATCCTATTCCCATCCTATCCGGATCCCATCCCGAGCCCATCCCTCAGCCCGGTCCCGATCCTATCCCGATCCTATCCGGATCCAATTCCCATCCTATCCGGATCCCATCCCTCAGCCCGGCCCCGATCCTATTCCGATCCTATTCCGATCCTGTCCCGATCCTATCCCTCAGCCCGGCCCCGATCCTATCCGGATCCCATCCCTCAGCCCGGCCCCGGTCCTATCCCGAACCCATCCCTCAGCCCGACCCCGATCCTCCCTCAGCCCGGCTGCGATCCCATCCCGATCCTGTCCCTCAGCCCGGCCCCGATCCCGGTCCCGATCCCATCCCCATCCCTATCCCGATCTCATCCCGATCCCCTCCCTATCCCCATCCCTTCCCCGATGTAGCCCCGCTGCCCGCGTGGCTGAGGCAGGTGAGTGCCCGGCGGGCCGGGATCCCTGCGGGATGTCACACTCCGGCTGGGAAGGAGTGGAAATCGGCCGTGTTCTCTCTCGTGTTTTCCCCCGCCGTGGAAAATCCCACACTCCAGCTGCCACGGCAGAGTGTTTCTGTCCCGTTGTAGGCTCTTAGAGCCATTCCTGATCTCCCCAGCTCGGGGAGCAATGCAGAGTGCTCTGCTTTTCCCCGTTTCTGTCCCCCTGCAGTTTGTGGTGACAGCCCGCAGAGGCTTTGGGGATGAACATCAGTGTCCTGCATCAGTGGGGAGTGATTCCCGCTGGGGTACAGGCGTTGTCCCGATGGCCTGGGCTGGCTGCAGCACTCCTTGTCCCCCGGACTGCCAATTCTTCTACCTTTAATGTTTTGGTGTCAACTTCATTTAGCAAAGAATGTCTTTGCCTAAAATTTACTTCAAGTCATTCCCCCCTTTTATTTCCCTCCAGTTACTAGTGTTCTCTGCTTCCAAGAAAACATTTCAGGTGCATGCCATGAAGAGATGCTACATGGAAATAAGATTAAATTTTAGTGAGGTTAAACGTGATGAAAACTAATTCATTATGATAGAGCTTTATGCAACACTTGAGTGCAGTAGGAATCTGCTTTTTGAGCTCATAACAGATTTCCAAGACCAAACAAAGCAGATTTGCAGGTTCAGAGTGTGTTGATGCAGTGTGCTGACAGGATCTGTTGATGTCTTGTTATCTGCAGGCAGCTATGGGAGCTACACCTCTGCTAGCCAGACCTTCCTCCAGGCTTGGAAACCTCTGTCCTGCAGGGATTCCCAGGCTGGGTTTGTGGACACACCAGCCCGTCAGATGAAGCACAGGAGCTGTGAGCAGCAGCAGGAACACCTGTGAGTACCACTGTGGCCCCAGCTGTGCACAGAGGGCAGGAGTGCAGCTCCCCAGAGCAGGCAGCCAGCCCTCCCCTCCTCCTGGAATCATGGAATGAGTTGGGCTGGAGGGGGTTTTAAAGCTCAGCTCATTCCACTGCCCCTGCCCAGCCTGGCCCTGGACACTGCCAGGGATGAGCCTCTCCTGAAATGCTTTCAGCAGTTCCTGCCTTCCACAGGTGGGAGATGCAGTTTTTCTCTTATGTGGCTTTCCCAAAAGCGTGCTGAGGGTGGCTCTTCAGCCAGAGTGGAGATCAGGGTTGGTTTCTGTGTGAAACAGGTTAAACCCACAATGTCCCTGCCTGTGGCTGTGGGGTGGAACTGGATGGGCTCTGAGGTCCCTCCCAACTCAAACCACTCTGATTCCAGTGGAAAACATCAGTAATTAATCAATGCTGCCAATCACGTGAATGTTTTTATTAAAGAGCGTGCTTAGAGTTGCGTAAAGCAGTTGGAAGCTGTGGGGAAAATGAAGTTTAAGATGGTTTCAAGGTTTAGATTAGTCATTATCTCTGCCCTTGCCCAGATGTCTTCCTTCCTCTCATCTGGGTGAATTTGTTTTGTGTTGTGGTGGGATGTAATGAAGTCTTTTTGTTCTTGGTTTGGCCTACATGGGAAGGATGGTGTCATTTTGGAATGAAATCGGCCCAGTGGCCATCTGTCTCCCCATTAGGATGAAACAGAGCATTGATTTAGGCAGTGGAATGATGAAAGATTTTCTTGGAAAAACAAATGAGCACTTTGCTTTTTTTACCAGCCCCTGCCACTGGGAAACTGTGGCTTCAGGCAGAACTCTGTGTACAGTGAGAGCTTCATACCCTGTGTGTGTCACTGATGCTTCCCCCAAAAAATATACAGGGCCACCACTTCATTTATTTGACAATAAATAAAACAATTCCAGGTTTTGTTTAAGTGCCTAAATTTGCATCTTGGCTAAATCCTCATTCAGAAGCTGCTGGAAATGTGAGGCATCAAGGTCAGAGGAACAAATGGCTTCGTGACCCAAAAGCAAAAGTTCTCTTGGTAACAGGAAAATGAATGCTGTTGTCTTTGTAACTTAGCAATTAGGTTTCTTACCAAATTTCTTCTGAAGCACAGCAGCAGCAGCGATGAGTATTCTGAAAATACATGGAGTGTCTTTACTCTCTTTTTCTCTAAATTTACAAGGTGGACTAAGCTGAAAAATTTGAATGAGGGTAGTGACATTTCCTGGCAGGATTCATTTTGTTTATTTTATTGTTGCCACTTATGTGTGTATAGACTCAAAGCACCTTTGTGTCAGATCACTGCAATTTACCCTGCAGGAAGGGATTAATGTGCTGACTTTGGGATGAGCTGATGGGGAATTGTTTAAATACGAAGGAAAACCTCCTTTGGATGAGCACGACACTCATGGGCTGAGCAGCTTCTCCCTGTGTGTGAGAACTGGGTGAGTGAGAGGCCTTCCAGTTCTCCTGTGTGCTGGGCTTTTCCTGAAACATTCTGTGGTGTCTGAGGTTTAAAACTGGAGCCATAATCTGGCTGTGCTATTTTCCAGACAAATCAGTCCCTCCATGTGGTTTAGAATCCCAGAATGATTTGTGTTGGAGGAGACCTTAAAGCTCATCTCATTCCAAGCCCTGCCATGGGCAGGGACACTTTCCACTGGAATGTAACCTCCAAAAGTGGTGCCTGTCATTTCTAAAAGCTGGGAATTGCTGGATTTCTGTGGCACTTGCTGCTGGTGAAGGCAGCTCAGTGTGTCGCAGATGTGACCCATTTTTGATGTCTTGAAATGGTCTCATCTGCTCCAGTTTCCTACTTTAGCATTTTTAAGGTTCTTGTGCCTGTGGACCACATGAACGAAATCACATCCAGGAATAGATTCAGCCTTGCTCAGCAGTTATTCTGGGAAGGGTTTGGAACTGACCACTTTTGAAAAGCGGTGTCAGAGGCACTGCTTGGAAAATTGCCACCACATTTTAGGGATTCCAGCAGTCATTTCCCTGTGGGACAGTGAGCTTGTGCCCCTCGAGCAGCAGCCCCAGAGTGGCTCTCCTGTGGTCCCTGCACTGGGGATGTGTGTGTGATGTGCTGTGGGGTGATCCCATTATCCCAGTCTGAGGTGATGTGCTGTGGGATCATCCCAGTGTGGGGTGATGTGCAGTGAGGTTATCCCAGTGTGAGTGATGTGCTGTGGGATCATCCCAGTGTGGGGTGATGTGCTGTAGGGTTATCCCATTATCCCAGTGTGAGTGATGTGCAGTGGGATGATCCCGTTATCCCAATGTGAGGTGATGTGCAGTAGGGTTATCCCAGTGTGGGGTGATGTGCTGTGGGATCATCCCATTGTGGGGTGATGTGCTGTGGGGTGATCCCATTGTGGGGTGATGTGCAGTGGGATTATATCAATGTGGGGTGAGGTGATGTGCAGTGGGATTATCCCAGTGTGGGGTGATGTGCAGTGGGGTTATCCCAGTCTGAGGTGATGTGCAGTAGGGTTATCCCAGTGTGGGGTGATGTGCAGTGGGGTTATCCCAGTGTGGGGTGATGTGCAGTGGGATGATCCCAGTGTGGGGTGATGTGCAGTGGCATTATCCCAGTGCAGTTCAGCAGGCTGCAGGGCTGTCAGTGGGAGGGAGCAGGCAGATGGCATTTCTGAGGCTGGCATGTGTCATCCTGCCACCCACCCACCGCTGCTGCTCCATCCCTCAGCGCTGTGGGAGGGGCTCAGTGCCACTTCCCACCTGTGTCCTCTCAGGGGTTCCCCATTCCTACAGCCTCCAGCTTGGCAAGCACTGGACCCAAACCACAGGAAGGTCTCAGCCTGTAGTGTGTTGTCAGGAGAGCTGACCATCCCTGTGCTGACTGTTCCTAAAATGCTAACACCTGAAGTAAGAAGGATGCACTAAAACTGAAGTGCCAAGTGAAGAATGTTTGGCTGAGGGAATAGAAGGGGGTGTTGCTGTCTGCTTCATCTCCTGGAACAGTTGGGGATGAATGCATCCACAGAAAACTTTGTGTTATCCAGCTGGCCAATCATGGCTCACACTGAGCCTGGTTAGAAAAAAAAAAGAATTCTACCAAGTTCTTTCCTAATTTAAAAAAAACCTTAGGAAATGTGAAAGACAAAAAGTCATGAACAGAATGAATGTAGCAAGGCAGTATCCTGTACCCTTCAGGAATGCTGGATCCAGCAACACACAGATGGATGAATCCCAGGAATAAAGCATTTCTAGTGTGCTCCCACACAGAATTCTTGTGGAAAGAAATGTCCAAATGCAGATTCTCATTTGCAGAGCATCTCCTACTCAGAGTACTCCAGGCTGTTTCCAAGAACAGCTGCTGAGCAGAGCAGGCATTTGGCTGTTTCTGCATCATCCTAGGGCTGGTTTTATTTAGGTGTTCTGCAGCCTGGGCCCACCCAGCTGCTCCCTGAGCTTCAGATTTTGCTTCTTCGGTTCCTGCATCTTACAAGAAAAATGTGTTGTTGAATTTAGCACTGATTTTGTCCATTCTGTTACGTTATTCTCAGTTTAAGGTGCTTACATTCCTGTTTCCCTCCTTGCTGTTTGAGTCGTGCAGAGTCTGGGAGGAATTCAAATTTACAAGGCCTCTCCCTTCTGTAAGGATTGACTTTTTCCAGGGATACCCACAGAGATATCCTTCATCCACACCTTCAAGTTCTCCAGGAGCAGCTCTTAAGTGGTTTTCAGATGTCTGAAAACTGTGTGCTAGGTAGAACTAGCTGGTGGTTTTAGAAAATAATTAGTTTTCAGCTGGCCAACACTGCATTGTAAAGGAACATTTCTATTTTGTTTAGTGTAAAAAGGAGTTGGCCTAAAGGAGAAGGACCACAGCACTGCCATCCACACATTACTGCTCACCTGGTGGCTGGATCCACCTGGGGAGTGCTCCAGAATAAAAAGTCTCCAAAGTTCAGTGGTGTTTTAGGAATCAGTTTGTGTCCCTAAAGGCTGCTTGGGCCTTGAATACATTTCCGGGGTTTACATGGATTTAAGAGACTTCCACCAGAGGGTGCAGCAGTTCAACAAAATCCCATCTAAACAGCCGAGCCTGTCCCCACTGTGGGCACATTTTGACTCATTTCATGTGTTAATTTGTGTATTTACATCAACTTCCAAATCAGATGGGTGCTTCAGCAAATCAGTTCAGGGTCCCAGAGTGTCCCTCCAGTCTGGTGCTTTTTGGTGTCCAGTGGTACCTGGTCCCAGCTATGCCTGATTCCCTGCAAATGCTCACTACGGGCATTTTACCAATAAAGTGTAGGGATTTTAAAAAATATTATTATTCTAGTTTGGAAGCATTGCTAATTTCTCCCTCAGACTGGTCCAGCTGCAGAAGGAAACTCCCCTTAGAAGGCTGAGTTCTGGAGAAACTGCTGACCTGAGTGTGACTGATGGAACAGAAGCAGAATGAAGCTCTGTGCTGAATGATTTCTTGTTCCATGAGACAGTCAGGAGCTCTCAGGGTGAGAGCTCCAGCTGGGTGGTGCAGCTGTGCTGACATCCTGAAAGCACAGAGGTGCTGTCTGCTCACACAGGCCAAGGGTCGAGGTCCATTCCTCTGCCTGGGGCACTAAAATACCTCTGCAGAAATGATTAACTCCTGACAAATTGCCAGGAAAAGGGCCCACCTTGGAATCAGGTCTAAATTCATCAGTCCTAAATCACTTCCTGAGATAAGATTATTTGACAGTGATTTGATTATTTGATAACCAGAGGTGTGGTGATACTCATGTATAATACATGATTTTTTTTTTCCCCAGATAAATGCTGTTTTCACCAGACTTGACATTCAGTAGGAGAAACAGCATGCTGTGCTTTCAAAACTTTTAATTACTAGTACAAGGTATTAGAAGAGGGAGAATTTGAGACCAAGGAAATTACTTTGGTTACTGCCAGCTGCAAATGTAAAAGTTGGGTCTGAATTCAAAAGGTTTCATTGATTAATTGGAACCACTCTGGTTTTGGGACTTTTCTTTTGAGCAGTGTAAAAAAGAAAAAATATGAGATTTACTAAAAAAATCCCCAACACACAGTGAATATGTAAGCAGCAAGAAAATGTTTATTTTAAAGACTTAGCACCACCTTCTTCCACTGACCTGCTCTAGATTATCATGTATAAACAGATAAGGTCTGGTGATGAATAGAATGAATGAACAGAACGAAATAAATGAATAGAAATTCATTAATAAATGAATTTAATGAATAGAAAATTTCGCCTTGACATTCTTAGACATTTCTATGCCTTCCTTGTCTTGAGGACAGACCACAGCAGATGGAGCCCAGTAGGTGTCAGTCCAGCCAAGTATAAAATTCCTGTGAGTAAACCTCTGCTGCCCTCCTGCCTCTCCCTTCCCATCAGTGAAACCTGGCTGGCATCATTTCCCCGTCACAGAGACACAGCCAGCACAGAGATTCCCTTTGCCCTGCTGTTAACTTTTAATAAATGTCTGCATCGTTGACCTTTCCTTTCCCTGGGCAGAGCTGGGGCTGGTATTTGCAGGGGATTAGCCTTTGCCATCAAGCACTGGGATGGAAAAGCACAAATCCAGGCACTGAGAGCTGTCCTGAGGAGAAGAATTTGGGAGCTCAACGTGACCCGACCTGGCCCCCAGAACCTCCCCAGCCCCGTGCCCTGGGCAGCAGGGGAGGGGAAGTTCTGCCCCACTCAGGTGAGACCCCACCTGCAGAGCTGCCCCCAGCCCTGGGGCCCAGCACAGGAGGGACCTGGAGCTGCTGGGGAGCCCAGAGGAGGCTCTGGAGCTGCTGCAGGGCTGGAGCCCCTCTGGAGCCAGGCTGGGAGAGCTGGGGGTGCTCACCTGGAGAGGAGAAGCTCCAGGGAGAGCTCAGAGCCCCTCCAGGGCCTGAAGGGGCTGCAGGAGAGCTGGAGAGGGACTGGGGACAAGGGCTGGAGGGACAGGACACAGGGAATGGCTCCCAGTGCCAGAGGGAGATTGGGAATTGGGAATTTCTGAGCTGGAATTCCCAGAGCAGCTGTGGCTGCCCCTGGATCCCTGGCAGTGCCCAAGGCCAGGCTGGACAGGGTTTGGAGCACCTGGGGCAGTGGGAGGTGTCCCTGCCAGGGCAGGGGTGGGATGAGGTGAGATCTCAGGTCCTTGCCACCCAAACCATTCCATGATCCCTTTGTTAGTTGTCAGCACGGGGCTGTTTGTTGGCTTGAGTGAAACACTAGAGAGGACAATGAACTTTCCTGTACTGGGATGTGTTTTAGGAAGTGAAGAATGTTCATTGTGCAAGAGTTGAGGTGGAAAAGGAGTTCTGTCATTAGAAAAAAATCTGTTGGAGCCCGAGAGCTTTGTTGTTTTATCACAAACATTTAAGTCATATGTTTCCCCTCTTTCATCAGCGAATCCAAGTGTGCATACTGATTATCCTGTATTTGCAAGTCAGAGTTGTTAATTGCTGTATTCAGCTGGGGCCGTTTACCATCTGAAAGAAATAATTAAAGCTTTCTTTCTCTTGCTTAAGATTTAAACATGTATTTAAAGATGAGATCATGCTTTCATGGTGGTCAGAGTTTCTTTCTATATTTGTGTGGGGTGGCCTCAGAAACGGGTGTCCGAGGGTCTGGTGTGCTGTGTCTCCTTTAATTATCTGTTTGTTTGGAGAACGATGGTTATCCCAGCCTCTGTCTTCGCCTGGTTCCATCCTCCCAGCCCCAGTGCAACGGGAGCTGTGCCCACCCCAGTGTGCAGATCAGCCATATGTGCCTCTTATTTATAGCTCATGCGTGAAGGGAGCTATTCCAAAGTGGTAATTTCTGTTCTGGTGGTGGCACATAAATACAAGTGTGTGTGAGCAGCTCCTTCCCCCTGAACGAGGATGTGACACATCCCAGTCACCCTGCTTGGGAACGCTCCAGTCCAGACAGACTGGGAGGCTCTGTCTGATGCCTCAGACACTCCAGAGCTCAATTAATTTATAGATGATAATTTGTTTTCAGCTCCTGCAGATACGGATGCCACCTTTACTCAGCCTCTCTTGAGTCATTCTCTCTCCAACTGGAGAGGGACTATTTGCAAAGGACATGGACAGGACAAGGGGGAATGGCTTCACACTGACAAAGAGCAGGTTCAGATTGGATAAAATTCTCCCCTGTGAGGGTGGGGAGGCCCTGGCACAGAGAAGCTGTGGCTGCCCCTGGATCCCTGGAAGTCCACGGGCAGGTTGGATGGGACTGGGAGTAACCTGGGATAGTGGAAGGTGGGACTGGATGGGCTTTAAGGTCCTTCCCAACCTCCAAAAGTCTGTGATCCCATGGAGCTCCATTTCTGTAATTTGTTGGGAAGATGGCATATCCCACCTGCACTATAAATGCAGCTGTGCAATGTTTTCTGTCTGTGCTCTACAGCTTGTGCCACCTTAAAGCAAGTTTCCTTCCAGCTGCCTGTGTTTTCTCTGTGTGTAATTTCATAAAGTCACTGAGCACAAGGAATGAAAGAGTGGCTTTAAAAAGAAAACAAGAACACGAGTTGTGGAAGCCCAGAGTGGTTTGGGATGGAAGGACCTTAGAGCTCAACTTGATCTGTAGGCAGGGACACCTTCCACTCTCCCAGGTTGCTCCAAGCTCTGTCCAACCTGGCCTTGGACATCTCCAGGGATGGGGAGCTACAGCTGCTCTGGGCAGTGTTCCACCAACACGGATGTTACATTCTGAAGTTATTAACTCCTTTCTAAGCTATCTTATTAGTGCTGTGGCACTGATGTTAGGGCTGTGGTCGGTGTCCGTGTGAAGTGCTGGCCGTGCCCCGCTGGGATTCTCTCGGGGAGCAGGCAGTGATTCAGCAGGGAAGCATGGCAGGGAGCCCTGCTCCCTCACACGTACAGCCCCGGCTTTGGGACAAAGAGGGGTTAACTGCGCTCTTAACCAATCCCACCCATAAAACACTCTGCAAATAAACAATAGCTGCCTGTAGCGCGTTAGCACAGCACGGTCTGTGTTAGGAAGGGACCTTCAAACTCATCTCATTCCACCACTCTGCCATAGGCAGGGACACCTTCCATAGACCTCAGGTTGCTCCATGCCGCGTCCAGCCTGGCCCTGAGCACTTTCCGGGCTGGGGCAGCCGCAGCCTCTCCGGGAAACCTGTTCCACTCCACGCCGGCTTTTCGGGAGTGTGTCACCGGCAGGAGCACAGCCCCGATCGGGGCAGCGCCGTGCCACGGGCTGCGTGTGGGTGCACCGAGTGAGTCAGGGTGACTTTGTTCCGGCACGGGCACCCTGTTCGTCTCTTACTCATTAATTAACGCGGCTGGAGCCGCTCGCAACCGAGAACTGGGCGGCGCGGGGAGGCGCAGGGTGCCGTCCTTGCCTTTCCGTGAGGACGGTGTGTTCCTCCGTGCTGCGTGACTGGAGCGCCCGGGCTGACACGGCTCATTCCCGGCGTGTTCCCGGCTCGCGTGCGAGCCCCACGCACGCAGCGAGAGAGAGATAGAGAGAGAGCTCGGGGGACATCGCTCCCTTCCCCGCCGGCCCGAAACGAAACGTTCGCTGCGTGATAAATGAAACGCGAAGGGGGCCCTCTTGTCCCTTATCGCTCTTGGGAACGGCCTCGGGCGGCGCTTTCGGTTCTCGCCGCTGACAGCGGTGCGGGGCGTGCTGCAGCCTGGCCGGCGCCGCGGGGGGAACCGGCCCGGGGTGGAGGAAGGGGGGGGCGGAGGGAAGCGGCCCGGCCCGCCCGTGCTCCGCCCCGACCGGCGCTGCCCGAGCAGCTCCCTTGGCAGCGCTATTTAACCGGGCGGCGGCGAGGAGGAGCGCGGCGGCTCGGGGCGGGATGCGCGGTGGGACGCGTCCCTGGGCGCGGGCACGGCGCTGCTGAGCCCCGCACCGCTCACAGCTGTCCCGGCGCCCGCCGTATTTATTACATCTTGTATTTATTACATCTGTATTTATTACATCCGCCCCTCAGCAGAAAAAGTGATTTCGCTCTGGAGTTCCCGTGGATTTGCGTCCCAACGCGGCAGAGCAGCGCCGAGGGAAGCAGCCCGCGCCGGTAGGTGCCAGCTTGCGCTGGGCTGGCTGCCCGGCAGCTCCGCCGTCCTCAGGTCGTGCCTTGTGGGCCGCTGCTTTTATTGTTCCTTTGCCGGAACGTGGCTTAAGGCCGGCGGAGAGGCTTTGTGGAGCGGAGGAGGTGCGGCTCGCGTGCGATGGCGAGCGCTCGGGGAGCGAACCCCCCTCCCTCCCTCTCCCCCCGGCCGGACCTGGGCGGCTGCTGGAGCTCGGCGTGCGGGGGAGCATCGCTGCGGGACCGCTCCTGCTGCTGCTGCTGCTGCTGCAGCGCTCCGACGGGAACGCCGGCACAGCCCTGCTCCTCGCCCTTCTCGCCGCTTTATTTTTAGAGCCGTTGAGGGGATCCGGCTCTGCTCGCTAAGGCGGTTCTGTAAAAATAGCAGCAAAAAAAACAACTTCAGTGCTGCTCAAGTGAGGAATATAAATGTTGAAATAGCAACAAAAGGGATGGCCGAATGAGAGATCAAGAAGTCACAGCACCTTGGGCGCTGCAGGGGTCCCGGAGCCCTGGCAGATCCTCTCGATCCTCGCCAGGGCAGTGAGACCCGGGCTGCATGAACGGGAAGATCTCATTCTCTTCGGAGTCGAGGATTTTGAAAGCTTTGGAGTTACCTGGAGGTGCCTTTGGTGGTTTGGAGGAATTGCACTGTGGTGTCTGTGGAAGAATACCAGATACACCGATGACTTCGGGGTTAACTGCCAAACAGATACACCAGTTGCTTTAAATTTAATCTAAAAATGGGAAAACTGGAGAGGCACAACTTTTTTTTTTTTTTTTTTTTTTTTTTTTTTTTTTTTTTTTTTTTTTTTCCTGGCAATCCTGACGTGCTGTTTCCCAGGGAAATGGAAAAGCCTTACAAATGAATGTTCCAAAATAAGGAAGACTCAATGAGAAATTTTCCAGAGCAAATCATCAGTAGTAAGAAATTATTGCCAAATTTTCTCTGGGTTATTTTTTTCCGATTTTATTTTGAAGTGAGGAGTAACTTAGCTCGGAATGCATTTATCCAGGAAGTAATCCTTAATGTGCTCCGCTCCCAGCGAGCATCGAGCCTGCATGCGCGATTGAAGAAGCTTTAATTAAACGCAATCAAATATTACAGGACCCCCGATTAAAAGGCGTAGCACTCGCTTTTGGTGACGTTACACCGCTCATTTGCGCTTTTAAAACAACACAATTCTGCCGCTTGCAAGCAGTGCCCTTCTCGCTTCCTGGGTAACCATCACCCTTCACTTTGCTTCCCTGCCCAGTTTTAATTCCTGTTGCCCGGCGTGGCGAGAGGAGCGCGGTGTGTGTCACCGGCGGGTGCCACCGAGCCAGGGCGGGGACAGGAGCTCTGGAATCCCCTGGGAAGCCCGGCAGGATTCCATCGCCGCCCGTGGGAAGTTTACCGTGGCTCTGCCGCGGGCTGTGGGAGGTGGCACGGGGGAGGACACATGCCAATGGAATGGGGAATGTGTAGGTTTGCCGCTCCGGTGGGAGAGGAAATGATGCGGGAATGTCTGAAATGCGGGGGGTTCTCATGCTCCTCGGGTCTGCGTGTGAGGGAGGCGCAGAACTCGGCGCTGTCGCCTTCGCTTTTGTGGAGCAGAATGAAGCCGAGCGCTCTCGGTTTGTTGAACATCCTTGCCAGGGAGGAGGCGTCGGGAACATCCCCCCCTTTTTTCCCTGTGCCCACCCTCCGGGGGGACTGCGTGTGCGTGCCGGAGTGTCTCAGAGCCTGGACGTGCGGGGAGATGAGTGTGGGTTTGGGATTAATTAGCCTGAGTTTGAGCTGTTTTCATGCTTTACGTGCCTAAGGGCTACCCGCAGTCACAGCGAGGGGAGGAGTTCGCTGCTGCTGGCTCGAAATCCTCTCCAGGGGTGATCTTGTTCGTGTCAACCATGAGCAATTAGAGAGATTAACTATCTTGTTTTCCTTTCTGCCCTAGATTGATTCTTGGGAGGCTCTGGGACATTTGAAAGTGATTTGGAGCGAGCAAAGTCCGTGTCCGATGGACACCGAACCCCAGCCGGCGTGCGTGGTGCCCCAGGCTCCCTGCCCAGGAATGAAGTGCTCTCCTTCCGAGGACTTTTCTCCCCCAGTCAGGCTGTCTGAAAAGATCCCACCGGTGAAGCCTTGCTTCAAGAAGAAGCAGCAAGTGCAGAAGAGGCTGGGCACGCAGACCCTGCGGGCTTTGCGACCCATCTTTACCAGCCTGCTGGGAGCTGGGGTCTTTGTGCCCCGAGGCCAGCGTGGTGGCCACGGTGACTTATGTGAACCTGCTGTGAAAAAGGCTCTGGACCTCGGTACCTCTTGCCCCCAGGCAGACAATAATGTGACTGTGCTGATGCCAGCAGCTCCAGATGTGCAGGGTCAACTGCCAGGAGCTCGTGCTTCCCCCGGGCATCCCGAGCAGGATGTCCAGTCAGGAGAGCAAGGCTTCTCCCCAGAAACTCCTGGAACTGCTGCTGATAATGCTAATGAATCATTCCAGGATCATCCTTTGCACCCAAGTGCTGGTGATGGTGCAGCCTGTCCTTTGTTCCCTGACAAGGTTCTGGAAAGCTACACATCTGGCTTACTGCAGGAGAACAGCTGTCCAGTGCAATACAACTTGACCCCAAGCAATAAATTCAGTGCTGGGATATTCCAGGACAAAAGTGAAGAGGCTTCCCTCGATCTGGTGTTTGAGCTCTTGAACCAGCTGCAGTATCACACCCACCAGGAGGACGGGATTGAGATCTGTGTGGATTTTCTC
Source organism: Phylloscopus collybita (assembly GCA_027886175.1). Classification (NCBI taxonomy): domain Eukaryota; kingdom Metazoa; phylum Chordata; class Aves; order Passeriformes; family Phylloscopidae; genus Phylloscopus; species Phylloscopus collybita. The sequence goes on from JAJNNQ010000003.1 coordinate 1,156,872, forward strand.
CAGGGCACTTGTGTTTATGGCAGCGATTGTCCCAAGCACCACACAGTGTTACCCTATCACTGGCAGGTGAGGAGGACAGCAACCCAGAGGTGGCAAAGTGTGACCAACGATTCCCAGGAGCACCTGGAAAGGCTCTACTGCAACCCTGACAACGACAAGATCAAAGTCAAGTATCGGTAGGTAACTGAGTTTACTGCCTTGCTGGGAAGGCTGCAGGAATAGAACAGGATGGGCTTTTTTTTTTTTCCCCCCAAGTGTGTTGTAAACCCTGGGGTGATGTTTCCTGATTTATATCCAGCAAGTTTAACTCGGCAGAAAAATTCTTGTACACCTGTAAAGCTGTTATTTAGCGCCTGGAATGTGCTCTTTGAAGCTGGAGGACTTGGAGTGTCTTGGAAATAAGAAAACTTGAGCTCTGTAGGAATTCAGAGGCTGTTGTGGAATGCTGTGCTTGTTCTTGGCGTTCCTAATTAGTCTTTTCTCTGCGTTAGACAAAGTGGCAGCATGAAAGAGCCTTGGCAGCGCTGGGGACAGGAATGACAGAGCACTGGCTCTGTGTCACTGTGAGCACTCCCAGCACGGGCTGCATCATCCCATCCCACGGAGCTCAAGCAGAGGGGGAGCTCTGGGGACACCTTGGGAAATGTCAGAGTAAATGGGGATGTTTCAGCTAATTCCCTGTGAGCAACCTGAGCCACGCTGGCAGAAATGCTGATCAGCTCCACTGTTAAAGCAGTTATTGGAAGTTATTGTTTTCTCTGTCAGAGCTGTTTTTATTGACTCATCTTCTAAAATTAGCCAACAGCTGTTAGGTTGATGTGGTCGGTGTGGGCTCCTGCACCCTGAGACAAAAACTTCTTCAGCTTCTCCCTGCAGGTTGCAGTTTGGGGAGCAGTGGGGCAGAGTGATGTTTACAGGGTCCAGTTACTGCAGGGTGCAGGCTGGTTGGTTTTTTACTGGAGGAAGCGTGTGGTGCACATTGTGGCAGGACAGATAAGAGCAAAGTTTGCCAGGCTGGCACAACTCCAGTTCAAAGTGACATTTCTGGAGGGAAGACTTCCCACTGCCTTTGCCACCTGAATCCTTTGGGGTTCTGCTCACTGCTTCTTCTTCCTTTCAGTTCCTGCAGGAAGTGTATCTCTGCTTTCTCAATATTCTGTTTTCATTTATCAAGCTGAGATTTCTCATTCAGCACCAGAGACCAAATCTAGTGCTTAAAGTCAGCATTAGTCTTAACTTTCACTTAATTAGATGTTGGATTAGACACTAATTCAACCTTTTTCATAGACTCAGACTGGCTTGGGTTGGAAGGGACCTTAAATCCCACCCAGTGCCACCCCTGCCATGGGCAGGGACATCTCCCACTGTCCCAGGCTGCTCCCAGCCCCAGTGTCCAGCCTGGCCTGGGGCACTGCCAGGGATCCAGGGGCAGCCACAGCTGCTCTGGGCACCTGTGCCAGGGCCTTTTTAGTGATGGCAATATCAGAATATAGATGTCCCACACTGAAAATGAAGTAGGACATGTAGTTGGAAGCAACTGTATTTTATAGAATTGTCTTGAAGAAATATGCCAGTCTTTAAAAAAAAAATTGAAAAATCCTGTGAGTGCATAGCAGATAAAATTTGCTGTGTTTTACAACAGAGGAACTTCTATTTCCCAAGTGTCAGAAACTATTTCTGAAAACAAAACAGCACAGCCAGAGACAAGCCCATTAAATGATTTAACTTTGGGCTCTGTGCAGATGAGCAAATGGTTTTCTTTTAGCAGCTGTGTCACCGAATCCATCAGTGCAGATGAGCTGTGTGTCCTGAAGGACAGGGGCTGGGGAGTGATTAATGGTAACGGGCACAGTGCTTACTCACCCCAGCCTGGGAGCTGCTCTCAATCTCCTGTACACTGGCTGTGCAGGTCCCAGCCTGGTGGGGTGAGGGACAGGGATTTCTGCCTCTCTGATCCAGCTGGGAACAGGGTTGGCAGAGACAGGACATGCCCTGAGTGTGAGGGAAGGCAGAGGAGCAGCCGGGTGCAGGGACTCTGCCCTGGCACAGCCTGGGGGTACAGACCTGGCATGGCTGGCCTGAGTGGGTTCTGCCAAACTGCAGGTTTACACTGGATAATGGGGAGAAATTCCTCCCTGTGTGGGTGGGCAGGGCTGGCACAGGGTGCCCAGAGCAGCTGTGGCTGCCCCTGGATCCCTGGCAGTGCCCCAGGCCAGCCCAGACAGGGCTTGGAGCAGCCTGGGACAGTGGAAGATGTCCCTGCCCATGGCAGGGGGGGAATCAGCTGATCCTTTGAAGATCCCTTCCAACCTTGGAAGAGCTTCACGTCTGGATAAGTGTCAGTGAGACCTTTGGAGTGAAGCTCTATTTAAGACCAGAGCTTCTGGTTTCAAACTTCGAGCCTGATCCTCCTTAGAACTTTGACTTGCCAAGTTTTTTAAGCCGGGTTTCCAGGTGGGAGGTCAAAATGTTTTAGTGTGCGGCGACATCACCTGGTCTGAGGAGAACCTGCCGAGGTGTGGGGAGCCCCGGGGAGCTCCCTGGTGGTCCCTGGGGCTGGTGCCCTGGTGGTCCCTGGGGCTGGTGCCCGGTGTCCCTGCGCTGTGTCCCCTCGGGGAGCCGGGAGCTGCGAACGTGCCCCGCCAGCGCCGCGTCCCATGGTTACGGCATTATTTGTTAAAGCCATTAATCTCCCGTGGTCAGACGAGCTTTGCAGGCCTGTCTGCTCCCTGGCAGCCAGGGGAAACGCCTGCTCAGCACTCTGCCTGGCCAGCGAGGCTGCTGTTTGTCCTGCTCCCTGTCCCACACGCCTTGGGGGGATGTGGTGAGCCGGGGTTGGCACCGGTGCTGCCCCCCGGGGAGCTGGGCCCTTCCAGAAAAGTGTTGGCTATCAGCTCAATTAGGGAATGAGCTCTAAATTAGGGTGTTCTTCAAGGAACTATTTATATAAACCTTCCTGCCTCTTAATTATTGGGATGAGTAACGACGGAGATAAGTTATTGAGATGAGTAATGTGAAATACGCATTAAGTTGTTGCCTCTCACCTAAGGGAATGTGATCTCAGAGGAGTGGTAAACCTTGTTTAGTTACTTTGTAATGCAGCTCCTTCAGCTGCTTCTTGCAGTTTGGCCTCAAACCGAGTATTCATCATAAATTACTTAAGGTTTTTTTTGTGTTCTTGAGTCTGCCAAGTATGCAGAGCCACATACCAAGCTATCTAAACGAATGGGGGAACATCAACTTAAACAGGGTAAAGTACTTAGAAGCACTCAGTTTTCTTCAGAGATGTGAGGAGAGGCCCTGGAGAAGTTCCAGCTTGCAGCAAAGGGAGAGCAGTGCCAAGTGCTGCTTTCCAGCAGGAGATGCCCACGTTGGGATATTTTAAGATGCTCTTTGCTAAGGGAAAACACTTGGCTGAGGAGCTGAGCAGGTTCCCCCAGACACACACACACACACCTGTCCTATCATGCACCCATTGCTTTTCAAAACAAGCAACAGCATTAGAGATTACAGGAGGATTTGTTTAAAACAACTCTGCAGTTCCTGACCCATCAGTTCCCCCCTGCTTTGGCTGAAAATTCCACTCCTCTTGGCCAAAAGGGCTCCCAGCTCGCCTGACACAGCAGCTTCTTGCTGCTGCTTTGATTTCTTTCCTTTTTCTTTCTTTTTCCTGTAATTTCTGCAAGTTTTATGGAAAAAAAAAAAAAAAAAAAAAAAGCTAGAAGAGAGACCAGAATGGAATGGCTGCAGTGAGCAGGTGGCTCTGCAGTGGGAAATGTTCTGCCTGGGAGCTGAGCTGTTCTCTCTGTGCACACTCCTGCTTCGTGGGTGAAGTCACTCACTGGTGACAGCACCAGAGGGAACCCAAGCTGTCCTGGGGAGGTTCAGCTTGGATATCAGCAGGAATTTCTTCCTGGAAAGGGTGGTCAGGCACAGGAAGGGTCTGTCCAGGGAGGTTTGGAGTCCCCATCCCTGGAGGTGTCCAGGGAATGACTGGACGTGGCACTCAGTGCTCTGGGCTGGGTGACAGGGTTGGACTCGGTGTTCCTGGAGGTCTTTTCCAACCGAAATGATTCCGTGGCTCTGTAAATACAGAGTGTTCCAGTGGAGTTATCAGGGGGCATGCCAGGGGACTGGGAAGGAGAGGCACGGACACGACGAAATGTACAGGAAACTGGTTTTCCTTCATTCCTCTGTGTGTGGGATGGCTGCTGCTCTGGTGCTGACAGAATGTGCTTGACGTGTCAAAATCATACCGAGGCACTGGTGGAGGCATTTCAGGCATGGGATCATGGAATCACAGAGTGCCCTGACTTGGAAAAGGCCTTCAATCCCATCCAGTCCCACCCTGCCATGGCAGGGACCACCCTCCCCTGGCCCAGGCTGCTCCAAGCCCTGTCTGGGCTGGCCTGGGACACTGCCAGGGATCCAGGGGCAGCCACAGCCTCTCCGGGCAGCAGTTGTTTGGGGAGTTCTGCAGGTCCCTGGCCCATCAAATAGTTAAATGTCAGAAGTTTTCTGTGTCATCCACGGCCTGTGTGAGATAAGGCACGTGTTAGTGATAACAGGGAGATGGGAAAGCAGCTGCGAGTCCCTCTGCCTGGCTTTGGGGGAGGTTCCTGGCTATACCCTCAGACTGCTTGGGAGCTGCTTTTTATTCCTTTCCAGGGGGAATGCAAGGCAGAGCCTCCAGTGAAGTGATTCTGGAAGTGTTGCCTTGTGCTGTGTGGGTTCCTCTCTGCTGCACTTCGCAGCACCATTTCCATATGAAATGAAACTAATTGGCTGTTAGCTGTACAAACCCAGGGAGGCCCTGAGCGCCGTGTGGAGCCAGCAATCACTGCCATCCCTGCTCTTGTTTCCTGTCAATAAACAGATTGCAGTTTGGGGAACAGCTGTCACCTGGCTGCAGGTTGAGGTCAGGCTGTTCCTGGCAGTAGAGCAAGCCCTTCCTGAAAGGCAGATCAGGGATTGCTCTCAGGAGCTGCTCCAGGTAAAGGCAGCAGGGCTGTGGCAGGGCTGCCCATCCCCGGAGCCTGGGGGGCACAAAGGGGCTGAGAGGATGATTTGCTCAGCAGGAGCACTGATCCTGGAGTTCCCTCCTGGTTTGTCGAAATCAGCAGGGATTTGAGCTGAGTGATAATTGAGCTTCTGGTTCTTGTAGTCACAAAAGGAGTGCTTTTTGGTTTGGGAGGGTGATTTTGGAAGGTGTGATGGTGGAGCATTTGTTTTTAGGAAAAGCTTGGAATGGCAGGACAAGGGGGGATGAATTTCCACTGCCAAAGGACAGAGATAGGTGGGATATTGGGAAAGAATTCCTCCCTGGCACAGGGTGCCCAGAGCAGCTGTGGCTGCCCCTGGATCCCTGGCAGTGCCCAGGGCCAGGCTGGAACAGGATAGTGGAAGATGGCACTGGGTGAGCTTGAGGCTCCCTGCCTGTACCAGCTCTGCAGCCTCAGAGCTGTACTTGTGCTCCTCTAGAACATAAATAGTTTAGGTTGGAAGGGACCCTTAAAGATCACCGAGTCCCAGGCCCTGCCAGGAGCATCTTCTGCCGATTTAACAATTAAACAAACAAACACCAACCTCTCCCAAACACATCCACATCCGGAGCAGCTCAGCCCCCGGAGCCCAGCAGGCTGGACAGGGACAGCCTGTTTGTGCTGCCCTGCAAACACGAGGTGTAGCTGGGCTTTGGATTGGGAAATGGAGTGCCTGTGGAGCTCTTGGGAGGGGGGGGGGATGTGTGCAACATCCTCATTGCTGTGGAACTTTGGAACTTCCCCCTGCCTCACAGCCCAGGCCCCCCCCTAACCCAGGGCCTCGTGTTCAGGAGTGGCTGGGAGTGGGTGCTTGGGAAGAACAAACAACTCTGGTACAGTCTCTTCTCCTCCAGCAGCCCTGCCTCAAGGACTTCCTGATCCAGAGCTGGGAGGGTTACTTTTATTATTATTATTATTATTGTTTTTATTCTCCTTGCTAGGCGTTCATCTAAGCTGTGTATACACACACACACACACATGTATGGGCCAGTGTGTCAGCTGTTGTTTCACATTTACAAGCTGCCCTCCCTTGCTGTGAAAATTCCAGAAGATTCCTTTTGCAAGCACCCCAGTCACCAGTTGTAAAGGCGGGGGAAAACAGTCTTTCCAGCCTTTAAAAAAATAAACACAGGAAAAGCAGCAAAGTCACTACTTTTGGATTCTTTTGTCCCCTGAGGATGGAGCCTCTAAGCTGAGAGGGAAATGTGTCTGCAGCATCTTTCCCCAGTCTGAGGTGTCACCTCCCACGTGGCCCACGGTCACCACAGAGAGAAGCAGCGTGACTCGATGAGGGGGCAAATTCAGTAAAACCTGAAACTCATGTGCTGCCCTGGCACTGCTGGCCCTCTCTGGGCTGTGAACTGAGGAGACACTGATGAGCTGGAGGCTCAGATGGGCTGTTTGTGCTCCTGCCCTGCTGCAGAGGTTCCTGTGTGCCTGTCACACCCTTGCAGCCCAGTCCTGGTGACTGCTGTGCTTGTACTGCTGTGTTGGGAAGAGCTGCTGCTGCTCAGCATCCCTTGGGAATGTTCCCTGGGCCTTTCCATGGGAGCACATTTGGCTCTGTTGTCTGAGATCTGCTGTTGCTATTTCAGTACCTGTGCTTCAAAACGAAGCTCCTGGCTGGGTGTCCAGCTCTGGCACAGGCTGCCTGGTGGAGTCCCCACCCCTGGAGGGGTTTAACAGCACATGGCACTTGGGGACATGGGTCAGTGGTGGCCTTGGCAGTGCTGGAGGAATGGTTGGACTCCATAGTCTGAGAGGACTTTTCCAATTTAACCCAGTCTGTGATTTCTCTGATCTTTTGAAGCCAGCATCCTCAAAGTGACACTTGGTTTCAATACAGGAGCTTAAACACTCAGTCCCCCCACCCACCCAAAGCTGGGCTGGTCTCTGGGAGAGTCCTTCCACTGCAGCTTCAGCCAAGTGCACAAACAAGATGAACTCTTGCTGCTTTGGTGTCCCCAGGAAATGTCAGTGCCTCTCCCAGCCCTGCCTACAAAAGCTTCTCGTGCCTGTTTGGCTCTTTGAAGGCCCTGAGGTCCCCGGGGGGCCGGCAGGTTGCTGCTGGTGCCGAGAGGAACTGGTTTAGTCAGAGAGAGAAAATCACCAGTTTCAGCGTGGCAGGCTGCTGGAGTGTGAGCCGTGCTGAGGCTCACAGCTGTTCTGATGGGAACAGGGTTTCATTTCCTGCTCAGCCCCTGGTTCTGTTTTTTTCTGAACCTGTTTGCGGTAACTCGCCGCACGTCCCCGAACTCGGAGGCGAGCTGCAAACCACACCAGTGCCTTCTCAGAGCACTGACACAACAAACTGCTCTGCTCACCTCTTTGTACATGGCATCCAGAGAGCGTTGGTCTTGCTGAAGGGAAAGAGCCTGGGGGATTCGTGGATTAGGGGAAGTTCTTCAGAAGGATGGAAGAGCCTAAATATCCTTATTTTGGCTGCACTCAGCTGAAAAAAATCTATCGGTGTTATAACTTTCCAGCCAAGGGACCTGCTCAGTCCAGTGTCCTGGAAAGTTCATACCTTTATGTTGTTTCTTACATTTAGGGAACAGAGAAAATGAAACTTTTTTGTGGGGTCACGTTCTGCTGTTGGGAGCTCGCGGAGTTTTATTTTGAATTGTGCCGTTCTGCAGCACCAAATTTGGGTTGTGTGCCCTGTTCTTCTGAGAGTTCAACGTGCTCATTCTCTCTGTGCAAACAGTTCCACTGAACTGCTTTATTTTATAAATAGAGACCTTTATTTGGTGAGTTGGTGAGGAGAAATTCTTCAGAAATCTCTGTTCTCCTCTTGAGTCTCCGTGGGACCTTTAACAAGGGCACTTAGTGCCAGGACAAGGGGAATGGCTTTAAACTGCCAGAGGGCAGGGTTGGATGGGATCTTGGGCAGGAATTGTTCCCTGGGAAGGGTAGGCAGGCCAGAGGTGCCCAGAGCAGCTGTGGCTGCCCCTGGATCCCTGGCAGTGCCCAAGGCCAGGTTGGACAGGGCTGGGAGCAGCCTGGGGCAGTGGGAGGTGTCCCTGCCATGGCAGGGGTGGCACTGGATGAGCTTTAGGCTCCCTCCCAACCCAAACCCATTCTGGGCTTCTACACCTCAGACAACTGCTGGGTGCGAGGTTTTGTCCCCCCCTGTGCTGAAAACCTTGGGTTGAATGGGATACAAAAGGTGAGAATTGTCTGTTTGTCCCATTCTTCCCAGGGGCCAGGAGTCCTGGGTGGATCTGAACCTTATGAAATTGTATGAAAGTGCAGAGTTCGACCAAATGCGGCGCCTGTCCACAGCCTCCTGCCCCAGCTCCAGCTCCAACTGCTACACGGTGTGGAAATACTTCTGCAGGGACCACTTTGGCTGGAGGGAGTACTCTGAGGTATGGCCCCTTCCCTTCCCAGCCCTGCTCCTGCATCCCCAAACTCTCCATGCAGCACACACTAAATATGTCCATGTCCAGCCTGGCTCCTCTGCAGGCACTCAGGGGAGTGATCTGGAGTTCCTGTGAGGACGAGGAGAGTCAGTGCTGAACTGAGAAAGCAATAAAGGGACAACCCTGCTGGCCTGGCTTGTGGTTCTGTCATCCTGTGACTTGAATTCCCCTGAAAACATCAGAGACACGAGGGCTGGCCAGACTGTCACCCTGGGGAGCAGAGCAGCCTGTGGCAATACCAACAGAGCCCTTCTGCAGCCTGATGTGTTTTCATGACAGTGGGGCAGTTTCAGAACACCACCCCCATTTACCTTGGCAGTTTTTAATTGATGTCCCTGCCCCCCCAGAGCTCTGCTGGGGCGGGACATGCACTGCCAGAGCTGTGGGGTGCAGCCCTTGGGCCAGGCACAGCTGATGTTTGGGGTAAAACCTCATCAGTGCTGGCAGTCCCAGAAATAATTCCTGACTGTAAGAACTGGAGAGAGCTGGGCAGAAATACCACAAATAACACAGTGAGGGTGCTTGAGCTGCGAGGAGAACTGCGAGGCCTGGGGTTGTGCAGTGTAGAGCAGGAATGTGAATTTTGGAGGGTGTGGTTTCTCACATGTGCATTTCCTCCGTTTTCCCCCCTATTTCCCCTCATTTTCCCCCCTGTTTTCCCTTCATTTTTCCCTGTTTCCCCATTTTCCCCATTTCCCTGCTTTCCTCCCATTTCCCCCCATTTTCCCCTCCATTTCTCCCTGTTTTTCCCCCCATTTTTCCCCCCATTTTTCCTCCTGTTTCTCCCCATTTCCTCCCCGTTTCCTCTGTTTTCCCTGCCATTTTTCTCCCCTTTTTTCCCTGTTTTTCCCCCATTTCCCCCCCATTTCCTCCCCATTTTTCCCCATTTCCCTCCATTTTTCCCCCTATTTCCCCCATTTTTCCCCGTTTCCCCATTTCCCATTTTTCCCCCATTTTCCCCAATTTCCCCCCCGTTTTTCCCCCCATTTCCTCCCCATTTTTCCCCGTTTACCCATTTTCCCTTTATCCCCATTTCACCCCCGTTTTCCCCCCATTTTCCCCCCATTTCCCACCCTGTTCCCCCCATTTTCCCCCCATTCCCTCCCTATTTCCCCCCATTTTTCCCCCCATTTTCCCGCCGTTTTTCCCCCCATTCCCCCCATTTTCCCCCATTTTTCCCTGTTTCCCCCATTTTCCTCCCATTTTTTCCCCTGCATTTCCCTTCCTGTTCCCCCCATTTTCCTCCCCATTTTCCCCCCGCATTTTCCCTTTTTCCCGATTTCCCCCATTTCCTCCCCGTTTTTCCCCATTTCCCCCCCATTCCCCCCCATTTTTCCCCCCATCTTTCCCCCATTTTTCCCCATTCCCCCCATTTTCCTCTCCATTTTCCCCCATTTTCCCCCCATTCCCCCCCTTTTCCCCTCATATTTCCCCCCATTTTTCCCCGTTTTTCTCCGTTTCTCCCGGTTTTCTCCCCATTTTCCCCCCATTCCCCCCCCTTTTCCCCTCATATTTCCCCCCATTTTTCCCCCTTTTTCTCCGTTTCTCCCGGTTTTCTCCCCATTTTCCCCCATTTCCCCACTTTCCCTTTATCCCCATTCCGCCCCTGTTTTTCCCCCCATTCCCCCATTTCCCCTTTCCCCCATTTTCCCCCCTTTTCCCCCCATTTTTCCCCGTTTTTCTCCGTTTCTCCCGGTTTTCTCCCCATTTTTCCCCATTTCCCCCCCATTTTCCCCATTCCCCCCATTTTCCCCCCCTTTCCCCCCCATTTTCCCCCATTTTCCCTCCATTTCCCCATTTTTCCCTGTTTCCCCCATTTTCCCCCTATTTCTCCCCGTTTCCCCGTTTTTCTCCGTTTCTCCCGGTTTTCTCCCCATTTTCCCCCATTTCCCCACTTTCCCTTTATCCCCATTCCGCCCCCGTTTTTCCCCCATTCCCCCATTCCCCCATTTTCCCCATTTTCCCCCCGTGTTCCCGGTGCCCCGCAGCCGGTGGTGCGGCTGATCGAGGAGGCCAGCTGCCGCGGGCTGCGCGAGGTGCGCTTCGTCACCTGGCACAACCAGTACATCCTCAACATCCGCGACGGCTTCCAGCAGAACAACTGCTTCCGCAGGGAGATCAAGAGGAGGCCCCTGCTGCGCTCCTGCCTGCTGCTCATGCCCTTCCTGCAGTAGGTATCCCAGGGAATGGGCAATTCCCAATCCCCTTCCTGCAGTAGGTATCCCAGGGAATGGGCAATTCCCAATCCCCTTCTCCAGTAGCTATCCTGAAAATGGGCAATCCCTTCCTGCAGTAGGTATCCAGGGAATGGGTATTCCCAATCCCCTTCCTGCAGTAGGTATCCCAGGGAATGGGTATTCCCAATCCCCTTCCTGCAGTAGGTATCCCAGGGAATGGGCAATTCCTTCCTGCAGTAGCTATCCCAGGGAATGGGCAATTCCTTCCTGCAGTAAGTATCCCAGGGAATGGGTATTCCCACTGCCCTTCCTGCAGTAGGTATCCCAGGGAATGGGAATTCCCACTGCCCTTCCTGCAGTAGGTATCCTGGGAGTGGGCAATTCCCAATCCCTTCCTGCAGTAGGTATCCAGGGAATGGGCAATTCCTGGTGCCCTTCCTGCAGTAGGTATCCTGGGAGTGGGCAATTCCCAATCCCCTCCTGCAGTAGGTATCCCAGGGAATGGGCAATTCCTTCCTGCAGTAGGTATCCCAGGGAATGGGTATTCCCACTGCCCTTCCTGCAGTAGGTATCCCAGGGAATGGGCAATTCCCAATCCCCTTCTCCAGTAGCTATCCTGAAAATGGCAATCCCTGGTGCCCTTCCTGCAGTAGGTATCCCAGGGAATGGGCAATTCCTTCCTGCAGTAGGTATCCCAGGGAATGGGTATTCCCACTGCCCTTCCTGCAGTAGGTATCCCAGGGAATGGGCAATTCCCAATCCCCTTCTCCAGTAGCTATCCTGAAAATGGCAATTCCTGGTGCCGTCCCTGCAGTAGGTATCCTGGGAGTGGGCAATTCCCAATCCCCTCCTGCAGTAGGTATCCCAGGGAATGGGTATTCCCACTGCCCTTCCTGCAGTAGGTATCCTGGGAACGGGCAATTCCCAATCCCCACCTCCAGTAGCTATCCTGAGAATGGCAATTCCTGGTGCCCTCCCTGCAGTAGGTACCCAGGGAATGGGCAATTCCTGGTGCCCTTCCTGCAGTAATTCCTTCCTGCAGTAGGTACCCAGGAACAGGCAATTCCCAGTGCCCTTACTGCAGTAGGTATCCCAGGGAATGGGCAATTCCCAATCCCCTCCTGCAGTAGGTATCCTGGGAATGGGCAATTCCTTCTTGCAGTGGATATCCCAGGGAATGGGCAATTCCTTCCTGCAGTAGCTATCCCAGGGAATGGGCAATTCCTTCCTGCAGTAGATATCCCAGGGAATGGGCAATTCCCACTGCCCTTCCTGCAGTAATTCCTTCCTGCAGTAGGTATCCTGGGAATGGGCAATTCCTTCCTGCAGTAGCTATCCCAGGGAATGGGCAATTCCCACTGCTCTCCACCCTGGGCTGCACGTGGGAGTTGTGACAGGCATTGTTGGGTGGGAAATGGGAATGAGAATCCAAAATCTGGCTCCATGCTGGCAGCTCCTGCCGCTTCCCAAAGGAACATTTATCTGAGGAGCCCCTTGTTTATGTTTGTAATGGACCTTGGGGGTGCTGGAACATCAGGTTTGCCAAATTCCTGCTGGGTTTTCAGCACCCTGGGCTGTGGAAGGTGTCCCTGCCTTGGCAGGGGTGGCACTGGAAGGGTTTGGGGTGCTGGCAGCCCTGAGCATCCCCTGCTGCCCCAGTGGGAGCACTGGCTGTGCTCACACCCCCCTGGGGTTGGCCCCAGGCTCAGCAGGGGCTGGGAGGTGTTTTTAGAGTGGCTTTGACAGGAAGGAAACCCCAGGTTATTGGAGAGAAACTGCAGGATGCCAGTAAAAAACCAAGAGTAGACCTGCTGGTTAGAGCGGTCCTGGTTCTCTGCCTAATGAAAAATGGGGATTTCAGGGCTCCTCCTTGTGTTCTGCTGCCTGGGAGGATTTTACCACAGTGATCTGTTAAAATTATGCAATTTTCCCAATTAATTCCCAGCTATTTTTGTTGGACCTTAAGGGCTCATGAGGGATTGACCAGTGAGGGATTGTCTGTGCCAGCCACCAAACCTACAAACTAAACTCTGAGATTCTGTTCTGCACCACACTTCATTCTGATTTTATTTATCCAAAGACCTTGTAAAGCTCACTTAAAAACATGGATTCTTGGCAAGAACAAGAGTGTTTTAAATATTTATGGGATCTATCCTTCAGGAGTCAGTGTTGCCTCCACTTCCCATGTGATGCTACCTGAGATTTATTCTTTCCCTCACCTCCCACCTGCTTCAATCTGTTCTAAAATGGGAAAAGAATATAGGATAGGAATGAAAAATGTTGACTTTTTAATGGCTTCCCCTGTAGAGTAAATAATATAAATATTTTACACCAGTCAGAAGGACTGATCAAAGTACACCAAGGGATTGTAGGATTTTTATTGGATTTCATGTCTTCCTCATTAATCCATGAGTTACTGGCAATCTCTGCTTGCTCTTCCAGCCCAGTGTGAGTGATGAGGCCCTACAGGAATATTATTTTTTTTTTACCCATTAGCCCATCAAAGAGGAGAACCAAATTAAAAACAAATGCAGGCTTTGGTATTTGATTGCTATTTTAATAGTGATATGTAGAACAAATCTCTGGGTTTCTGCTCAGCTGTTAATAACCAGTGAGAGGAACTTGGAGTTAAATCCATGCAAATGAAGGGAATCCTGGCCTTGGCCTGGAGCAGGAGGGAGCAGCCAGTGAACACTCTTGGTGTTTCTGCCCTGAAAAGTGGGAGGGCTGTCACAGCTTTCCATGTGTTGATTTAAAAATAGACCTTTTTCCACTAAACTTCCCCCTCCCAACGCTTTTCCTTGGATTGGATTGGATTCCTGGCCATCTGTGGGGTTTGGAGAGCAGCTCCACCAGTGGGTGCTGGGCTCTTTCCTGCTGCCTGCTCAGGGCACTGAGGGGTTTGGCAGCTTTTCCTACAGAAAGCCTTGGGGAAAATCCTCCCTGGTGGACTTTGGAGCTGGCTGCACGAGCTCCTGCAGGAGCTGTGCTGGTGTGAGCAGCCTGCAGGTGCCACATGGTGCCAACCTTCCCCTTGGTGCAGGGAGGGAGGATCCAGGGAGCAAGGATTTACTCAGCTGAGTAAGGGCTGAGTAATATTAATAAATAATATTATATTCTGTTATTATAAATAAATAACAGAAAAATATTCCTGTAGGGCCTCATCACTCAGCTGGGATCAGGGGAACATCAACCACAAAGGACACTCAGCTCAGCTCAGCTCAGCTCAGCAGAGTGTGAGGGTTCCACAGAGCTGCAGGTGGCCAGAGCAGGGTCCTGCTGCTCTCCTTCCCTGGGTTTTCCAAGGGGTTTTTTTCTGGCATCCACGGGGCTTCTTGGCCACAGCTCCCTCCCTCAGCCCTGCCTGTTCTCCAGGCAGCATTCCCAGAGGAGGGGCAGGAAAAGAACCAGCTGCAGATGCAAATCTGGCTGCGTGCATGGCAGTAAGAACCTTCCTGGGCTGGGAAAGGGCTCGGATCCCATCCAGTGCCACCCCTGCCACAGGCAGACACCTTCCACTGTCCCAGGGTGCTCCAAGCCCTGCCCAGCTTTACCTCCATGGTAATCAGAGGCTTTCCAGGCATGCTGGGGCTGAGCTGGGGGTGACTGGAGGCTCTGGGGTGTCTGAGCACAACCTCTGTCCATCCATCCCCCAGGACCCTGGGTGGCAGCTCCTCGGTGCCCTCCCCGTGCTCCGGCCCTGACCTGTCCCCAGCCGCTGTCACCTCGCCCAGCTTCTACCCCGAGACCTGGATTGGAATGGATCCAGCTCAGGACTTCATCCAAGTGCCTGTTCTGAAGGAAGACAGAAGCTACAGAACCATTTATAACCTGTTCCACAAGACTGTGCCAGAGACCAAATACAAGATTTTGAAAATCCTGCGAGTGCAGAACCAGTTCCTGTGGGAGAAGTATAAAAGGTAAGAGAAGGCAATTGCAGTTCTTTAATAATGGATAATTCCTAGAGGAGGAATTTTCTGAGAGAGATTTGTATCACCTCTCACAGCTCAGCTCTTCCAGAGGGCAATACTGCCATTGTCTTGGTTTGGAAAGACAGGGATCTGCCAGGGAAAGCTGGGGTTTCCCTTAGAATGGGGAATGTAAACCCCTCACCCCCCACCAAATTATAATTTTGCAATTCAGGGCTTTCAGGCAAAGATTTGGGAATAGGAATAACAGTTCTTTACTGGGAATATTAACAATACAAATGTAGTAGAAAAACAAAACCACCCAACCAAACCAGCAAACAAACAAACAGCAATCCTGGAGAACCCTGACAGAGTCAGAGCTACAACCTGACACCCTGTTGGTCAGGGGGTTGGGAGCAGCCCACAGTGAGTCCTGCTGGAGTGGCAGAGGTGGTTCTGGTGGAGTAGAGATGATCCTGTAGAACAAGGGTCCAGGGGTGGTGAGAAGGGTCCAGGGATGGGGAGAAGGGTCCAGGGATGGGGAGAAGGGATCCAGTCTTCCTCCAGGAATCAGGTGAAGCTGGATACTTTCTGTGTCCCTGTGTCTCAGTTTTATCCAGGTAGGAATTGCTGGCTCCCCCCCTTGGGTGGAGCATCTCACACTGGGATGATGGAATGTGGACGGTCTATTTTGGGGAGGTGTTAATGGTCCATTAGCAGAAAATATCCCCCTGGAAGGAGGTGAAAGAGATAACAAACACTGCCCTACCCAGTTTTGACAGCTGGCCCATTATCAGAAGGCACCCACCCCCCTCCTCCCAGAGTGCAGAAGAACAATTCTTTCAGCAGCTGAACTAGAACCCACATTTCGGGTTCCATAACCCAAGGCAGCCATGACAACACCTCCTCCCCGGCTGCCCCGCAGCCAACGCTCACCTCCACTTCCCCTTCCGTGTCTCAGGAAAAAGGAGTACATGTCCAAGAAGATGTCTGGGCTGGACAGGATGATGAACGAGCGGCACCTGTTCCACGGGACCTCGCAGGACGTGGTGGACGGGATCTGCAAGCACAACTTCGACCCGCGCGTCTGCGGCAAGCACGCCACCATGTTCGGCCAGGGCAGCTACTTCGCCAGGAAGGCCAGCTACTCCCACAACTTCTCCAAACGTTCCCCCAAAGGCCTGCACTTCATGTTCCTGGCCAAGGTGCTGACGGGCAGGTACACGGTGGGCAACCACACCATGAGGAGGCCGCCGCCCGTGGAGCCCGGCAGCGTCACCAGCGACCTCTACGACTCCTGCGTGGACAATTACTTCGAGCCCCAGATCTTTGTCATCTTCAACGATGACCAGAGCTACCCTTATTTCATTATCCAGTATGAGGAGGTCAGCAGCACCGTCTCCATCTGACAGCCTGGGCTGCTGCTGCTCCCCTCTTTGTGTTTGTGTGTGTGGGGCGGGGGAAATGACATCTGGACCCTTCCTGGCCGGTGGGGTGGCTCGGAGGAAAGGAAATCTGAAGTGACCAACTGTGCCACTTGCTGGTTGATTCCCTATGTGGAAATTGTACATATTTTTTTCCATTGTTTATAGTTGGAAAAACCCGTGCCTTTTGTTATCAGACACTGTTTATTTATGTTAGTAAATGGTCATGTTTCAGAAGGTGCCTGCGGGTGTCGTTTCGGTGACGTTCTGTGCCTGTCACGCCCTGAGCTCAGCGTGGCCATTTCTGGGGACTCAGCACCACATTCCCTCCCAAGGACACCGAATGAGGCATTCTCCCAACCACTCCTTTTTGTGATCGTATTTCAGAGAGATCACAAAACTACCCCCTGCTCATATTTTGCATTGTTGAACAGGACAACACAAATAGATCATTTTCTAAAATCGAGGAAAATGAGGAAGAGATGAGCATGGTCTGTGGGGAGGGTTTAAAACCTGGCATGGCTTCCCAGCAGCTGCTCTGTCACTTGTTGGTGTCCCTGCCTGTGCAGGGCTGGGACAGGATGAGCTGCAGGGTCCTTCCCCTCCCAAACCACTCTGACTGCTCACCCCAGGGCCTGTGGTTTGCATGTACCTGAGGTGCCTGGTCCTCACTGAGACCTTCAGCAGGAATTGTCTCCCTCTTAAGGCTCCTGCAGCAGCACAGGTGTGGCTGGGAGCCCTGGCTGCCCTCCAGGGAGCTCCTGTGGGGCCCTGGGATGGGAAGGGCCCCTCAGGCTCTGTCCTGGGGCTCTCCCCAAACTCAGCTGGGCCTGGAGCTGTGCCTTGTGCCAACCAGCCTGCTCCACATCAGCTGCCTGGGCCCTCAGAGAAACGGGGTTTGCCATGGGAGAGAATTCCCCCCTCCCAGCAGCACCCCACTGCTGGTTCCTGTCCTCTGGCTCACTCCTGGTTACCTGGGATCAGCTCAGCTGCAGGTGAGCAGGAGGGGAGGGCACAGCCAGCTGCCTCCAGTGACCCCAATCCCTGGGGAGGCTCCTGGCAGAGCTCCCAGTGGAGCTGGAGATGTTGGCACGGCGGGGTGGGAGCTCCTGGTTGGGATGTGGAGCTGCTCCTGAGCACAGCTCCCATCCCTGGGACACCTTCAGAAAGGTACCGGGGTCAGGGAGGGGCTGGAGGGTGGCTCAGGGAGGGTGAAGCCACCACCTTCACCTGGAGGTGTGCAAGGTGTGGCACTGGGGGGTTGTGCAGGAATGGAGATTTGGGGTTGACTTCAGAGCCAAAGCCATGGAATGAGGGTTGTTGTGGGTTTGTGTTGAGTCCTTCCCCCCCCGGAGGTTTCTGCCCAGGCTGGGCCTGGCATGAAGGGGATGGGGCTGAGAGGTGGGACAGCTGCTCCCAGCGGGGACTTTGCCTTCCCCCCCACTCCCCGTAGGTTGAAGTTAGTTGTGTTTGTTCTTTGGATGTTGCAATGGAGTTTGGATTTCCTGGCTCCTTCTCCCGCACAGCCCCGTGCCCAGGGACGCTCCCTGGGAGGGGTCTGCCCGGACCTTCCCCTTCCCACCTTCCCTGGAGCTGTGGGATGAGGAGGGAGCGGTGCTGACGAAGCGCTGGAAACATTGATGGCGTTTCCTTGCCAACATCTGAGCTCGGAGCCACCCTGCGGGGACACAGCCTGCGGCGGCTCCTCCTGGGGGACACAGCCGGGTGTCCCCTCCTGTGCCACCCCGGCCCGGCCCCACGGCTGCTCCCGGGGATGCGGCTGTTCCCGGGGATCCCGCTGCTCCCAGGGATCCCGGCTGCTCCCGGGGATCCGGCTGCTCCCGGGGATCCTGGCTGATCCCGGGGATCCCGGCTGCTCCCGGGGATCCCGGCTGATCCCGGGGATCCCGGCTGCTCCCGGGGATCCCGGCTGCTCCCGGGGATCCAGCTGCTCCCGGGGATCCCGGCTGCTCCCGGGGATCCCGGCTGCTCCGGGGGATCCGGCTGCTCCCAGGGATCCGGCTGCTCCGGGGGATCCCGGCTGCTCCCGGGGATCCCGGCTGCTCCCGGGGATCCCGCTGCTCCGGGGGATCTGGCTGCTCCCGGGGATCCCGGCTGCTCCCGGGGATCCCGGCTGATCCGGGGGATCCGGCTGCTCCCGGGGATCCCGGCTGCTCCCGGGGATCCCGGCTGCTCCGGGGATCCGGCTGCTCCCGGGGATCCCGGCTGCTCCCGGGAATCCCGGCTGCTCCCGGGGATCCCGGCTGCTCCCGGGGATCCGGCTGCTCCCGGGAATCCCGGCTGCTCCCGGGGATCCCGGCTGCTCCCGGGGATCCCGGCTGCTCCCGGGGATCTTGGCTGCTCCGGGGGATCCCGGCTGCTCCGGGGGATCCCGGCTGCTCCTGGGGATCCCGGCTGCTCCGGGGGATCCCGGCTGCTCCCGGGGATCCGGCTGCTCCCGGGGATCCCGGCTGCTCCTGGCACTGGGCACAGCGGGGCCGCAGCCGTGTCCCCGTGTCTCTGTCCCCGTGTCTCTGTCCCCGTGTCGCTGTCCCCGTGTCTCCGCCAGCTGAGCATTGCTGACCCTCCATCCTCCATCCCTTCCGGGCTCGTGTGGGATCATTCCCGGCTCCCGGCAGGGTCAGAACGTGCCCCTAATTGCGTTAATTGCCTCCTACGTGTGTTGCTCGAAGGACACCCGAGCAGAGCGCTGAGACATTGCTGTCCCCAAATGCTGCTCCTGGGGAGGGGGGGACACTGGGACAGAAGGGGCCGATCCCGGTTGTGCCGGGGGATGTTCCCGCTCCTTGCTCTGCGTTCCATGACACGGGTGGGGTGACACGGGTGTGGTGACACGAGTGTGACACGGCACATCCCCAGGTGAAAGAGGAAGAGTATCCTCAATCACTCCTCCACTGGCGACAGAGTTTTAATCTAAGACCTAGCAAAGTTAAACCCTTTACAGAAACGGGTGAACCCCCTTCCACTGCTGTTAAAAATCCCCTCGCCTTTTGGAAGGAATGGTCACAAACCCTTGGGCGTGCCCACCGAGAGCCCCAAGAATTAGAACTTCTTGGCTCTTCCAAAGCTCCTTTGCTGTCACCGCTGGGAGCTCCAGGACGAAACCCGGTGACAAAGGAGGGGTTGGGAGGAGATGTGGCTGTGTCACCGCCGCGCTGACACACCCGTGGGCAAGGCCGGCTCTGGAAAAAACCCGGTGGGGACCCGGTGGCACCAGCGGTGACCTGGCCGAGAGGGACCTGCTGGGCCACGAGTGGGGCTCCTGTCCCCGTGGGAAGCCAGGGGCTGTGGGGTCTGGGTGTGTCCCAGGGGGGCTGTGGGGTCTGGGTGTGCCCAGGGGGGTTTGTGGGGTCTGAGTGTGTCCCAGGGGGGCTGTGGGGTCTGAGTGTGCCCAGGGGGGCTGTGGGGTCTGGGTGTGCCCGGGGGGGGCTGTGGGGTCTGGGTGTGCCCAGGGGGGCTGTGGGGTCTGAGTGTGCCCAGGGGGGCTGTGGGGTCTGGGTGTGCCCCACGGGGGTTTGTGGGGTCTGGGTGTGCCCAGGGGGGGGGCTGTGGGGTCTGGATGTGCCCAGGGAGGGCTGTGGGGTCTGAGTGTGCCCAGGGGGGGCTGTGGGGTCTGGGTATGCCCAGGGGGGGCTGTGGGGTCTGGATATGCCCAGGGGGGGCTGTGGGGTCTGGGTGTGCCCACGGGGGTTTGTGGGGTCTGGGTGTGCCATGGGGCAGGCTGTGGGGTCTGGGTGTGCCCAGGGGGGCTGTGGGGTCTGGATGTGGCCAGGGGGGCTGTGGGGTCTGGGGGTGCCCCGGGGGGGCTGTGGGGTCTGGGTGTGCCCAGGGGGGGCTGTGGGGTCTGGGTGTGCCCCACGGGGGTTTGTGGGGTCTGGGTGTGCCCCAGGTGCCCCAGGGGGGCTGTGGGGTCTGGGTGTGCCCCAGGTGCCTCAGGGGGGTTTTTGGGGTCTGAGTGTGCCCAGGGGGGCTGTGGGGTCTGGGTGTGCCCAGGGGGGGGCTGTGGGGTCTGGGTGTGCCCCACGGGGGTTTGTGGGGTCTGGGTGTGCCCCAGGCACCCGGGGGGGGCTGCAGTCACTTCTTGGGGACCCCGTGCTCGGGGGCTGCCAGGTCAGGCCAGCTCAGGAGGCAGCAGTGATGTGGGTGACAGTGAAGGGTGAGGTCACCCCTGCCGCGGTCACTGGGATTTGTCACGAAACAGCCTGTTCTGGACAGCGGGATAAAGGTGCCCCAGAGGCCAGCAGGAAGGAACAGCTTGAGCAGGAGCTGATTCGGGAGCTGGGCAGAAGGGCAGGAGCTGTTCCTGGAGGAGACTGGAAGTGTCAGCAGCCCAAAGGTGCTGTGGGAACAGCCAGACCATCCCTGTCCCCACAGGGCCTGGCTGGGCTCTGTCCCTGCTGCTCCTGGGGCTCTCCAGCTGGGGAGTTTCATCAGAGAATAACCCTGGAGTGGGAAATCTTCCCTGGTCCCCTCCTTCCAGGCACTGAGGGCTGCAAGGCTGTTTTGGGAAGGTTCCCTGGGAGGTGTCCTGTGAGTGGGAAGGAGCTTTGGGAGATTTCTAAACCAAGGTCCTGCTCAAAGCAGGGTCAGCCCCGAGGTCACGCCAGGTGCTTCAGGGCTGCACTGGGAAACTGCAGGGCTGGAGCCTGCCCAGCTCCTGGACGAGCTCCAACCACAGCAGTGTCCCTGGGAGGGGTTTTACCCCTTCAGTCCGGGGTTCTGGTGGCCCCAGGGTGATGGAGCCCAGCTCCTGGTGTCCTGCAATCCGTGTGTGTGGTTCCAGGCTCAGAGCAGGGGCTGTGGGAGAGGTGCTGGAGATGAGTGAGACCATCAATGGATGCACTGAGAGGTTTCTTGGGAGCCAGGACTTCCACAGGGTTCCTGTGGCTCTCCCACAGCTCACAGGAGTTTTGCCTGGGAAAGCAATCCCTCTGCTTTCAGCTCTGCTGGGAGAGGCAGAGCGAGGCAAGGCCACAGCAGGGTGGGCACAGACTGGCCCTGGGTTTCCTTCTGCTGGAGGGGAATTTGGCACCTGGGGAGGGGCTGAGTCAGGGGAGGCACTGAGCCCAACACACCCTGAGCTCCCAGCACCAAACCCCTGCCCAGCCCCGGGGGCAGGATCGTGTTATTTGTAGTTTTTCATGTGGAAATCAGAGCTGCTGACCCAGGAGTGAGCGCTGGGGGATGATGGCCACAGGGAGCATCTCTGCCTGCCCTGGGGTTTCTCCATCCCCACCACCCAACCACGGCAGCACATCCTCTGCGTGAATATTTATTTTTATTTTTTTCTCTTATGGCTACAAAGTCTGTTTTTATGAGAATCATTTCCCACAGACCCAACAACAAATGTCAGGTTGACCTGAGGGTTGTTGTTGCCTCGATTTTCTTCGGGCTCCCTCTTGTCCGAGCAGGCGGGTACAAGTTGTCTCCTGCGTAATTAGCCCGTGATAAATCATCTGCTGCCTTCTCCCGGTGCAGGGGAGCACATTCCCATGTGCTGATCCACGCTGGGCTCGTCTGTCTGTGCACTCTGTGCACTCCCTGGGCCTCAGCAGGGCCCAGCCTCTGCAGCTGCACGGGGACAGGAATAATCCACAGCCAGGCACTGCAGCTGCTCTGGGATGGGCTCCTGGCCTCAGCTGGGTGGGGATGATCCAGAGAGGCTGGAGCTGCCCCTGGATCCCTGAAGGGCCAGGTTGGACAGGGCTTGGAGCAGCCTGGGGCAGGGGAAGGTGTGCCCAGGGCAGGGGTGTGGGATGAGATGGGATTTAAGGTCCCTCCCAACCCAAACCATCCCACGGTTCTGGGACCCGTGATGTCCGTGCAGGCAGAGGGTGGATCTGCTGCCCAGCTCTGAGCCCGGCCCACAGCCCAGCCTGGAGACTCATCTTGTGCCTCACGGATGGTGAGGGAGGCCCTGGCTGTTCCCACCTCTCTCCCCAGCAGAGCAGGTTGCTCCAAGCCCTGTCCAGCCTGGCCTGCTGGTGCTGCTGCCCCCAGGACGGGTGTTCACTGAGAACCACCCCCAACCCCCTCAGCCAGGTCACAGGAAGGACAGGGCAGGCAAGTGCTGCAGTAAATACCACGATGGAATCAAATTCCTCTTTGTTTCCCATGAACTCGGTGTTTGCACAGTCAGACCAAAGGGCTTTGCCTTTCACTGGGATGCAGCACCCAGGCCAAGGCACCAACTGATGCCTTTTCCAGATAATCTCAGCTGGGATCTGCTGAGCTCAGAAGTCTCCTGCTGACAGAGATGTCCCAGGTGCTTTCTGTCTCGTTCCTGCCCATTTTCCAGAGCATTAGGCATGGGAAGCACATTTCAGAACTGTTGGATAAAACCACACGAGTGTTTACAGAGCCCACATTGGTGCCACGTTCTGGAGGCCACTGCAGTGCACAAAGAGCAATAATCCCTGCAGGGAGAGGAGGAACATTGGTTTGCATTTGGGGCACCCCCTGTGTCCTGGCCTTTGGGGCTTTGGGGCTGCAGGGGTCGGTCCAGAGGAGGCCAAGGAGATGCTCCAGGGGCTGGAGCCAGGCTGGGAATGTTCACCTGGAGAGGAGAAGCTCCAGGGAGAGCTCAGAGCCCCTCCAGGGCCTGAAGGGGCTGCAGGAGAGCTGGGGAGGGACTGGGGACAAGGGCTGGAGGGACAGGACACAGGGAATGGCTCCCAGTGCCAGAGGGCAGGGTTGGGTGGGAGATTGGGCAGGAATTGTTCCCTGGGAGGGTGAGCAGGGGCTGGGCTGGGATTCCCAGAGCAGCTGTGGCTGCCCCTGGATCCCTGGCAGTGCCCAAGGCCAGGCTGGACAGGGTTTGGAGCCCCTGGGGCAGTGGGAGGTGGCACTGGGTGGTGGCACTGGGTGGCCTCTGAAGTCCCCTCCAACCCAAACCATCATTCCATGAGGAGGCACCCAAGGCTCCCTGCAGCTGCAAAAGTGGCACCACTGTCACCCTGCCCCCACAACAGGGACCAGCTGCACCTCCCAACTGCTGCTGCTCGTTTTTCATCAGATCAGGGCTGCAGCCTGAGCCCTCAGCTGCAGGAGCCGTGGGCTGAGCTCCCCTTCCCCTTCCCAGCCACGCTCTGCCCTCGGCACTGGAGCTGCCCCAGAGCAGAAGGGAGAGCAGGGATTCTGCAGGGATTCTCCAAGGATTCTGCAGGAATTCTGCAGGAATTCTCCAAGACTTCTGCAGGGTTTCTGCAAGAATTCTGCAGGAATTCTGGAGGGATTCTCCAAGGATTCTGGAGGGATTCTCCAAGGATTCTGCAGGAATTCTGCAGGAATTCTGGAGGGATTCTCCGAGGATTCTGCAGGAATTCTGCAGGAATTCTGGAGGGATTCTCCAAGGATTCTGCAGGAATTCTGCAGAAATTCTGCAGGAATACTGTAGGGATTCTGCAGGAATTCTGCAGGGATTCTCCAAGGATTCTGCAGGAATTCTCCAAGGATTCTCCAAGGATTCTGCAGGGATTCTGCAAGAATTCTGCAGGAATTCTGGAGGGATTCTGGAGGGATTCTGCAGGAATTCTCCTGGCCCCGCTCTCCCCAGGGCAGCCTTGGGAACGAGCTGCTGCTGGAGGAGGTTCCAGTGGCTGCCCGAGCTCTGCCATCCTTAGCAGCGCTCAGCTCTCTTGCTCCGTCACCGGGGGATCTTTGTGCAGCCCCGTAAAAACCTCCGGAGGTGCGGGGCCAGCGAGTGCTGCTCGCTTAATGAGCAGGTGTTAATGAGCAGCGCTGGCAGCTCCTCCGGCAGCAGCCAGAGAGCTGCTGGAGAGGAAAGGACGTGCAGAGACAGGCGCTGGGCTCTGGGACCTGTTGTTGTTCCCGGTTCTCTCCTGCCCGGGCAGGGAGCGGCTCGGCCCGGGGAGCAGGAGGCTCCTGCCGGGCTGGGGAGCCGGGCTCAGCCGGGTCTGGGTCTGCTTTGGGCAGGGATGGCTCTGGCTGGGAGCTCTCCTGAGCCATCCCAGCCTTGCTGGCACTCCAAGCTGCAGCAGAGCTGCACACCTGGGCAGGGGTTACCTGGGCAGGGGTTACCTGGGCAGGTAACCCCCCCTGCCCAGGCTCCCACTGCTCGCCCTCTTCAATACCTGCGGCTGCACCTGCCCTGGTCAGCTGGGGTCGGTGTCCCTGCCCTGGGGACAAGGTTTGGGACATGGCAGTGGTGGCTCTCCCTGCCCTGGTGACAGGGGTGGGACATGGCAGTGGTGGCTCTCCCTGCCCTGGGGACAGAGTGCAGGACATGGCAGTGGTGGCTGTCCCTCCCCAGGGTGCAGGACATGACAGTGGTGGCTGTCCCTGCCCTGGGGACAGGGGTGGGACATGGCAGTGGTGGCTGTCCCTGCCCTGGGGACAGGGGTGGGGCATGGCAGTGGTGGCTGTCCCTCCCCAGGGTGCAGGACATGGCAGTGGTGGCTGTCCCTGCCCTGGTGACAGGGGTGGGACATGGCAGTGGTGGCTCTTCCTGCCCTGGGGACAGAGTGTGGGACATGGCAGTGGTGGCTGTCCCTGCCCTGGGGACAGAGTGTGGGACATGGCAGTGGTGGCTGTCCCTGCCCTGGGGACAGGGGTGGGGCATGGCAGTGGTGGCTGTCCCTCCCCAGGGTGCAGGACATGGCAGTGGTGGCTGTGCCTGCCCTGGGGACAGGCTTTGGGACATGGCAGTGGTGGCTGTCCCTCCCCAGGGTGCAGGACATGGCAGTGGTGGCTGTCCCTGCCCTGGGGACAGGGGTGGGACATGGCAGTGGTGGCTGTCCCTCCCCAGGGTGCAGGACATGGCAGTGGTGGCTGTCCCTGCCCTGGGGACAGGGGTGGGACATGGCAGTGGTGGCTGTCCCTGCCCTGGGGACAGAGTGCAGGACATGGCAGTGGTGGCTGTCCCTGCCCTGGGGACAGGGATGCAGCACCAAACACCCCCCTCCTGCTCCCGGAGCATCCCCCAGCCCTGGCAGGGTTCAGCCGTGGCCCTTGGAGATGGGCTTTGGTGGGAATGGGGGTGCTCAGTCCCAGGCTGGGCTTGGCAGCTCCTCCAAGCCTGCCTTGGAAGTGCAGCGTGAGCATCAGCTGCTCCTGCCAGCTC
This sequence comes from Phylloscopus collybita, assembly GCA_027886175.1. Lineage (NCBI taxonomy): Eukaryota > Metazoa > Chordata > Aves > Passeriformes > Phylloscopidae > Phylloscopus > Phylloscopus collybita. The sequence goes on from JAJNNQ010000003.1 coordinate 1,181,951, forward strand.
CGTCTGCTCCTGGGTGGGTGTTGCAAACATCTGGCAGGCCCTTGTTTGTTTGTTTTTCCACCTCACACACATTCTCCTCCTTTCTGCCGGGGGGATGCTCTGCAGGAAGCCAGTCTAGCCGGGGCAGATCTGGGCTTGCTTTGGGAGGGAAGTCGGGAAGAATGAATATTTGCCCTGTGGCACCAATTTCCTGTCTAGCACTCTCCAAAAGGCAGCTGGGGGAGGCCCAGGAGCACAGATGTGTGTGGTGTGTGTGTGTTGTGTGTGCCTGGCACCCTCCTAGCAGGGCTGGGAAGGAGCCTTTGCTCTTCCCCTGCTGGTGTCAGAGCCCTTCCTCCCTCCAGAGCTCCCAGAATCAGCACTTTGCTGGGGAGCCTCTCCTCGGGAAACACCAGCTCGTGGTTCCCTTTGAGGGCCCCTGGGGGAAAATGCTGCCTGGGGACATGGGGTGATGCAAGGGATGGGCTGGGAGGTCCAGCAGCTCCGGCCCCCTGGGCTGGGCAGGCACCTCCACCCTGCCTGAGCCTTAATTGACAATTAATGTTTTAATGATCTCCTTTTTAATCTGTGTCAAGGGAAATCCAGGTTGGATATCAGGAAAAAGTTTTTCACAGAAAGAGTGATAAAGTATTGGAGTGGCCTGCCCAGGGAAGTGGTGGAGTCACCATCCCTGGATGTGTTTAAGAAAAGCCTGGATGTGCTGTGGTCTGGTTGAGGTGTTAGAGCATGGGTTGGACTGGATGAGCTTGAAGGTCTCTCCCAACCTAGAAATTCTGTGACTCTGAGTGATAACTCAGCGCTGTGTCTCCTGCTGGGGTGGGAGGGCACAGGAGCTGCTGCTTGTTGCTGTGTGGTTACAATAATAACAAAAAAAACCCCACCACCCTAAACCTGATTTATTTTACATGTGCCCTATCTGTGACTAAATTGTGTTGTGGGCTTCATGTAAAAGGCCTTTGATGCCTCAGGGTTGGTGTGTGGCAGGTTCTACAGAACATCCTGAGCTGCAAGGGACCCACAAGGATCCTCGAGTCCAAGCCCTGGCCCTGCAGAGCACAATCCCAACATCCCAGTGCATTCCACCTGATCACATCCAACGATTCCCACATCACAGGGCAAACAAAAGCTGGCTTCGTGTGGCCCCAAAGGAAGCCTCTCGTCCACATTTTCACCTTCCTTCTCATGAAATTTATTTGAGAAAGCCTTTCTTTGTCACTTCACAAACTGCTGGCAGTCGTTGGCTGTGGTTACGGAAATGCTTTATTTGAATAGTTATGGGAAGGAGTTTCAGCTGAGGGCTTGGTTTGGCTCCAGCCCCATCCCAGCAGTGCTGGAGCTGCTCTGGAGGCTTTGCCTGGATGGCAGTGGCCCTAAGAGGCTCAGGGTCCAGCTGAGGGCAGTGCTCTGGTGTGAGCAGGGGCAGGATTAGCTGGGCAGCAGGGCAGATTGCTCAGATTAGAGCTCACATCCCTGTGGAGCTCGCTGATGGCTCCTGACACCGCATTCCCACCCGGTGGCTGGGACACCTCGGCCTCCCTGCAGCCTCCTCCAGCTCAGCTGGGATTTGTTCTGATCTCCCCAGCCCTCCAGGGCCCATCAGAATCAGCAACCCAGCCTGCTGTGGGCTGGGAGGCACCTTAAAGCCCCTCCTGTTCCCCCCTCTCCCAGCCCTGGGCAAGGACACCTTCCCCAGACCGGTTTTTTTCAGAATTTAAATCTTCCTTACGAACCCAAGACATGCTGAAATTGAAGTGCTCCCCCGATCCCGTTGTGGGCTTGGATTTTATTCTTCTTTTCCCATTAAGTCATGTGCTGTGACAGCATGAATAATGTGACTGAGTGTCTTTGGCAGTCTGGTCATCTGCAGCGTGTCTGGAGGCTTCTGAGGAGGGATAAAGCCAGAGGAGCTGTGGCTGCTGGACTGAGCGAGGCTCTGCAAAGGGAACCATTACCTGGCTGCACAAATAAGTTGATTTTTTTTTTTTTTCCATCTTCCAGGGTCTGTTTTCCTTTTGCTGTGTCTCTTGTAAGGCCAATTAACACTAATGGCAGTTGTAGAAGCAGACCCTTCCAGGAGGACCTCATTAGCTCGCTCTTCCTGCGGTTTTCATTCCGACTTGCTAAGTTTGATGGATTAGCAAGAATGCTAAAAAATACGGAAAAGCAACGCTGGCTGTTGCCATACTGAAGCGCTTACTGAGGGAATTTAATGAGTCAGGCTTGGGAATGGATTGGCAGGTCCATCAGTAACCAGACCTCTGGAAAATCCATACCAAGGCAACCTGATCAGCCAGCTGCACAAACACCCCACTGACCTCTTCCTCTCGGGCAGCGTGACTCCTGGGAAACTCTGTTTCCAGGGGAAAAACCACGAGAAATTCTCTCCAACTTTGCTTTCCCAACCTGCCAGAGAGGCATCTGTGAGGGAGTCACACGCAGGGGAAGGCCTGGGGGATGTTCCTGGGTCAGCAGTGCTGCAAGGATTGCTGATTTCCTGGGATAACTGCGAGGCCCAGCCGTCCCCCATCCAACTGGGCTGGGATTTTTGTGGGTGTTGAGCATTTAATTCAACTGTGAGAAACCTACAGCCCCTGACATCATTTCCCTGGCCTGGGGATGTTTGACTTTTCCCACGTTATGGTGGGATAAGGAGATGTGTTTTCCTGTGTGGTCTCCCAAGGGGCCCTCAGGCAGGAAAGATTCTTCCCTGTTTCTTCTTCTTCCTGTGAGTCTGAGGGAGTGTAACAGCACGAGGGGCCTGGGCTGAATCTGAATGTGAATTTGCAGGTCAAACAGTGAAATATCTGCATTTCAAGTCTATCCATGTGGGTTAATTATCAGGATCATGGGATAAATGAACGTGGTTGAGCAGGAATGACAGAACCGACGGAGAACACAGAGTTTGGGAAACACCCTCCTTTTCAGAGAGGCAAGTTTTGGAACTCTTAAAGAAATGTAGGATTTAAACAGAGCAATGTCCCTGTGCAGTAGCTATTTTGATATTCCCAGCTCACCTTCCAAGCCCTGTTGTTTTGAAATGAGCTCCTGGGGTTGAGTTTAACATCCTTGCTTTCAAAAAAACCAAGCACACAGAAGGACAAGGTTTCCTTTCTCGTTTTTACTGCTGTTTCCAGTCCAGCTCTGTAATGCTATTTTTAGAACCCTGTGTTTTAATGCTGTGGCATGAACTGCTGGGATTTCCCCTGGCTGATATAAAATAGAGGATCTGCACTTTGGTATTAGCAGTCAGCCAGGAAATCCGTGCCTGGTGCCAGAAATGGGCCTTCCTTCATAAATCTGTATTTATTTTCATTTCCTTGTGCAGCGGTGACGTGCCAGATCAGCTGTGCTGGTGTCCTGACACGTTCTCCAGTGCCATGGATCAGGGGAGGCTGGACTGGGAACCAGAGGCAGGATTTGCCTCTGATTCCCTGGGGACAGGCACAGCTGGGAAGTGCTGCTTTTCAGGGAATCAGGGACAGGACTGTGTTCTGATCCCCATAAAGAACTGGCCAAAGGCACTTCCACAGGGAGTTTCACACAAGCTTTGTATTTTGCAAACATAAGTGATCAGTCCTGTCTGATTGCTTTTAACACCTCGACAGAATTATCTTTTATTGACCAGAGATTTATTACAAATCAGGAAAGCTGTGATCAAGTGGGCTGAAATCAATGGAACAATCCCTGGAAGTGTCCAAGGCCAGGCTGGATGGGGTTTGGAGCACCACGTGGGATAGCAGAAGGTGTCCCTGCCCATGGCAGGGTGGAACGAGATGAACTTTAATCTCTCTCCCAACACAAACCATTCCATGATTCTATAATCCAGAGATCTAGATGTTCTTCCAGCTTGGCCTGTCTGAGCAAACGTCTCTTTCAGTGTAAGATGAGGATTATTCTGCCAGTGCATCATTTCACCATCCCTAGAGGTGTCCAAGGAAGGCCTGGCATGGCACTCAGTGCTCTGGGCTGGGGACAAGATGGGGATTGCTCACAGGTTGGATTTGGTCTTGGGAGGGCTTTTCCACCCTCAGTGGTTCCGTGGTCCTGTGATTCAATCCACTTTCTGTGCAGTCTGTGAAGGAAAAGGTCTTTGTATAAATAACCTGTAATTATGCTTCTTTTTGGACCCAAGTTAATTCCCAAAACTCCCGTGTCCTGCTGCTGCTGCTCTGGCTCGTCCCTTCCCCTCCACTGGGAAGGCTTTACAGGGTAAGGGTTACGTGAAGCACTTTCTAAAGTTCTATTTTTGAGAGTTCTGAAAGGTGACACCTGCGTGGAAGTCATTGCCATCCTTAAAATAACCAGGGTGGCAGCTCCGGGCGCTGTGACATTGGTGCTGAGCAGGGAGGGACACACATGGCACGGGGGGAGTGGGGACTGCCTCTTATCAGGGTTTTAGAGCACCAGGTACCGTGGAGCTTAATCCTGACAGAGCCTCCAGGTGTGACAGCTCGATAAATATTGAATGTGCCCTTAATCTCGGGGTGGGGAGTGCTGTACCCCCAGCAGGAAGTGCTGATCCTCCCTTTGTGAGTGCGAGATACTACAGCGAGTATCTCCCACCGTATCAGCCCAGATATGGGAGGTGTACTCAGAGGGATATTGTAACAAAGAGCAAACAGCAGCAGGGAGAGCTTTTGTTCTGCAGGCACGGAGCCCAGGCCAGCAGGTGACACACTGCACAACTCCCGAAATTTGCAGGCTTGGAGGCAGATCTGACTTGATCTGGAATGGGAGGTTCTCTCCACAGAAAGGGGGCTTGGTGTGGTGCTGTCCCACAGAGGGATGGGGAGGAGGGAGAGTGCAGGGCCAGTTGTGAGCCCATTCCAGCACTGGGATCTGCTGGGGGATGTGGCTCTCACCCCACACACCTCGAAGAACAACCCAGGGCCCTTGCTCTCAGCTGTGGGTTTGCAAGAAAGGTTTTATAAGCTTTAGTTATGAATATAGTATAGGGTTTTTTTATATTGTAAGTTTAAGGTAGTTTAGATACTTTGAAAGGGCCCCTTGTCCTAGAATGTATTCTTATCATAGTTTGATAAGGGTTTTTAAGACAACTTGAGTCTCTGCTTGGAGACTCTTCTCTATTGGTTCTTTTCTTGTTTCATCCCTGTATTATGCATAATTTTTCCTTTGTCCATCATGGAATTCTTATCTTTAAGGTCCAAGAGTTCCAGCCACTGGTCGGCAAGACTCCCTTGAGACTACTCCCAAACCTGTTTTGGATTTGTTAGACTTTAGGTAACTTAGCTGGCATGTAGTGTTTGGATTGTTTTATTGGTCTAAATACTTTGTACCCACCTCCCAAACTGTTTTGTACAAAAACGCCCTGCAGCCCAGGCTTGGGGTCTCTCTGAGGCACTGGCCTGAGGCTGGGGGATCCCCTGACCCCCCCAAATAAAACCTCTGTTTCCTGAAAGCCTCGGAGAGTCCCCTCTTTTTACCATAGCCATGGCAGTGTGAGCCGAGCTGCCTGTGAGCCAAGACCCCACCAACGAGTGTTGTAGCGGTATCAGAGCTGCCGGGAGCCCAAGCTGAACACCAGGCTGGGTGTCCTGGGTTGACGGTGCCTGCTATCCCATATCTGGACTGTGTTGTTATGTCCAACAGCCAATGCTTGGCTGGCTGTGGCTTCTACTGCTCTGGCTGCTTTTGGCTTTGGCTTTTGCTGGCCGGCTGCTGCTCCTGCTCCTGCTGCAGCTTGCTGCTTTTTTTTGCTTTCTGCTGCCTGTTTTTGCGCTGTTTCTGGTTTTTTTTCCTCCCTTTTCCCTCCCCCCCCCCCGAAGATTTGGACCAGCTCCGGACCTGAGGACCTGACCTGAGAAGGCTGAGGATCTCCAAGCCCACAGAAGAAGCTCTGTGCCCTCCCCCCACATTAACTTGAGCCTTTTCCTTTTCTCTTGTGGGGGGAAGAGTTCTTGTCAATAAATCGGTTTTTTCCACTTGTCTCCTCCAAAGAATTTCCTTCCCAAACCCAGGGCTGGGGGCGGGGAGGGGTGGTGGAGGTTTGTCTTAGGGGACTTCCTCTCAGAAGTTCTTCTCCTAATTTTGCCCTAAACCAACACACTGGGCCAGAACCAGATACGCAACGCAACACTCAGCCCTGGAAGGAAAGCCAGCAGGTAAAGGTCAGGGAGCTTAGGTTTGTGTGTGTGTGACTGTGGGTTCTGCAGGGAGCACAGCCACGGCTCGTGAGAGGAGCTGCAGTGCGGGATGCCAGGTCGCTTGCTGTGCGTGGGTGTCCCTGTGACTGATGCCCTGTGACAGCCCGTGCCTGCTGCTCTGCTGGTGCAGCTGGGGACTCTGTCGCTTCTCGCCGTCACCACACGACAGCAAAACTCTTTGGGAATGGGATTTTTCTGCCACGAAATGGAGGCTCACGAGAGCACTCACGACAACTGCCGGGGGGAAAAAAAATTCGCTTTTACTTTATTCACAGTGCTATGAAAAAACGGTGAATTGTGTAGTGCGCTGTCCCTGTGTGGTGTGACGGGGTCCTGAGTGGCACCTTTGGCTTTAAGCCATGGACCCACAGAGTGTGGCAGCAGCCTGAGTCCCTGCAGGAACCCCAGGTCCAGCCTGAGCTCCCAGCAAGGCTCGGTCTTGCACAGTGAGGAGATCCCAGAACCTCTGAGGCTGGAAAAGCGCTCCCAGGGCACTGAGCCCAGCCCGTGCCCAATGCCCACCTTGTCCCCAGCCCAGAGCACTGAGTGCCACCTCCAGCCCTTCCTTGGACACCTCCAGGGATGGGCACTCCAAACCTCCCTGGGCAGCCCCTTCCCAAGTTTAATCCTTTCCATTACTAAATTCTTGCTGGTGTCCACCCTGAATCTCCCCTGGCCCAACCTGAGGCCGTTCCCTCTCCTCCTGTCCCTGTGCCCTGGGAGCAGAGCCCGACCCCCCCAGCTGTCCCCTCCTGGCAGGGAGTTGTGCAGAGCCACAAAGTCCCCTTGAGCCTCCTTTTCTCCAGGCTGAGCCCCTTCCCAGCTCCCCCAGCCCCTCCTGGTGCTCCAGCCCCTTCCCAGCTCCCTCAGCCTCTCCTCGTGCTCCAGCCCCTTCCCCAGCTCCCTCAGCCCCTCTCCTAGGACTGACTTTGGATGCAGGTGGTTGTTGCCACTCCCTGGGGAGCAATTCCCTGTGACATATCTGGGCCACCTTTGGTGTGCCCTCCCTCGTGCCCTGGTGGCTGCAGGCTGGGGCTGAACCTCCTCCCAGCCCTCCTGCACTGCAGGCAGGGCCGGGCTCTGTGCGGGCTGGGGACCTCTTCCAGAACCCTCTGGCAGAGTTGTTATTGCCATGGCGTGTCAACACGGATCCCAAATGGTGGCTGCAGGGTCACCAGAGCTGGGGACAAAGCTGCTGCTGCCATGTTGTGTAAACAGGAAGAAAATCTGCCTGTTCCCTCGGTGACTCCATGGTGACCGGCAAACACTGGCCCATTTCACAAGGCTCCCCTGCCTCTCAGGGGTCACACACACACACGGTTTGCTTTCCCCAGGAGCCACGGACACCTCTTTGTGTGCCTCTGACAACACAGCCACAGCTGCTGGGGCCGCAGGGACCTTACAGCTCAGAGACTCCTGGCAGGGAGTCCCCACTCTTCCTCCCAAACATCTCAACAGCTCTGGGCCTTCTGCTGGCAGCTGTGCTTCAATAGTTCTTCAGATAGCTTTTCTTCAGAAGTTCTTCAATAGCTTTTATTTGGGATAAATCATGAAAAAGATTTTAAAGCAATTTTATCTAAAGTCTCCTTTCCTAAGCCATTTAGGATGCTTTGAAATAGCAAACAGCTTATGGAAACCATTTGCTGGCAGATTTGCAGGAATGGGGGCGAAGGTTGTGATGCTAGAGGAGCCCCAAAAGAACCACTCTGAGGGGTCTGCAGCTTTCTGTAGGGTTCTGTTGCAGAGCCCTCAGATATCAGGTGAGGTGGTGGCTGCCACACCTCCTGCACCTCTGGGCTCCACAAGCTGCCAGCTCAGCTGGCATCGAGTCACAGGTCACCTCAGGTGGCCACAGGTCACCTCAGGTGGTCATGGGTCACCTCAGGTGGCCTCAGGACATGACGGCCGAGCTCTTGGTCAGGGCAGTACAGAGGCAGAGTCAAGTCCAACTCCTTTGGCCATCACCTCCCCCACTATCTACCTTTAGATACCAGAAATAACCATTGTTGCACCTCAATAAACATTCTCTGTGTTTGGATGTTAGCTGGAGTCTTGCCCTTGCTCCTTTTGAGGTCAATGGGTTTGACAGATGAGGAAACGGGTTCTAAAGCAAAGCAAGAAAAATCTTATTCCACCTTATTTCCATCCCAGTTCTGCACACATCAAGGGTAGGGCTGCTTTTTAACAAGGCTGTTGTAGCAACAGCCTGCAATCAACACACACGTGCTGTTATCTCTTTGTGGGAGATAAATGTAAATTGTCGTGCCATGCCATGGAAATGCAACATTTGCATTTTCCTATCGGGATGTGCCAGGACACTGCGGGGCAATCACAAAGCAGGAGTTGGGCACTAAAGTGAGGTGGAGGAAGGAGCAGCCTGACCTGCTGCCAGGCACTGAATGCTGCTGTTTAAAAGGGTTTCAAAGGGCATGGAGGAGCCCAAGCAAAGCTCCAGAAGTGGGTCTCCAGTAAATATCATAACAGGGTCTCAGGGCTTGCAAAGACTCTCCTCACTAGTACTCATTTGTATGGGTAATCCCATTCCCTTCGTTGTTGGCTGGGATTGGTTTGGCATGCTGGATCTCACAATGATGCACACACACTGATCCTGCTGAGCCCCACCATCCTCCTTGGGATGCTCCATCCTCTAAACATCCTGCCTTCCTTCAGTTGTGTTTCCTCTTTATCTTTTCCTGTTTTACAGTGACTCCACAGTTCCTTCATCACTGCCTGGTGTTTCTTCCAGTAGCTCACCAAGGCTGTAACATCTGTCTTGCTTCATCCATCCTTGTCCCCTTCCAGTGGGGAGGGCTTTGTGTGCAGTTTCTGTTTTGGCAGGATTTTCAGGTTTATTTTTTTTTTTAAGCCAGCAGTAGGAACGTTTCCCTCCCTCCAGCTCCTGTGTTTAAATTAGGAAAGAGCAGATCACTGGTGGTGAGGGGAACAGGGAAGATTGATGGGGTTTCTGTGATCCCATGGGAGTTCCCTGGCAGGCTCCTGGGAAACTGCTGACTCCTGCAGGGATGAACCTCACCCTGATGGTAACAGTTGTGTTTTGCCTGAGGAGCCATCAGGAGTGCCCCCATCATTGTCATCCAGGAGCATTAGGAGATCTTATAGATATGCCCTTGAATGCCTTAAAAATAGAGAACAAAACCTCCAACCCCTCTGCACTGTCTCCCAGGGGGTTGGGCTTTTGCTTGGATGTTTTGAAAGGAGAAGAGGAAACGACCTCAAGCTGTGCCAGAGGAGGTTCAGGTTAGACATCAGGAGGAATTTTTTCATGGAAAGGGTTTTTCAACATTCGAAGGGGCTGTCCAGGGAGGTGCCCAAGGAATGATTGGATGTGGCACTCAGGGCTCTGGGCTGATGGCAATGCAGTATTTGGTCAGGCAAAGGTTGGACTCAACCTGGAGATCTTTTCCAACTCTAACGATTCTTTGATTCCCTCTCCAAATCCCATCCTGCTGACTGGCCTGTGCCCTCTGCCCTTCTGTGCCCATTCCTGCCTGCCAGAGCTGCCACTGTGCTCTGCATTCCCTCCTCACTCCAGCCTGTATCCGTGATGCTTTTCCTGGCACCCTTCCCAACTTCTCTTGCTGCCAAGTCAGACTCAGTACAAGCGCCTTGTATTCCCTTTCAAATCCTTTCCTATCGTGGCAAATAAACCCACTGTCCTCCACACACACACTCCTGATATTATCCTTGACAGCTCTTCACTTCTGGCACTCAGCTGCTGCTTAATCATATGGTTTCTTTCTCTGAGTCACCTCATATGCTCTTGCAGCCAAGAGCTTGCCTTTGATTTGGCAATGTCACGGCAGGAGCACAATCCCTCGGGTTCCCATCGCTGCCCCGCGTGTCCCACTGCCACCAGCAGGCTCCTCTGCGCTCTGCTCTCTGGAGAGTGGGACCGCTCCCTCCCCTGCCTTCCCGCACACAGCACCGGCACCCCGCTCCAGCCCGCCTTCCCTGATTTTATCATTTCCCTGCCGCTTATGCAGAGTTTCTGTTCTTAGCACAGAGCGACCTGCCTGCCCTTGACTCGCAGGTAGCCCCGGCGCTCAGATCCCTTCTCCAAACATCCTCCCACTGAGGCCCCTCTCCCCCCACGCTCCCGTCCTTGTGACATTTGCAAAGAGGGGGCAAGCGGAGCAAACCAAACAAATCCAGCAAATATCGCCGCAAAAGGGGAACCAACGCGGTGTGCAGGGAGCGTCGGGAATAACCTCGCTGCCTTCCGAGCCCTGTCCTTCCCCTGACCCCTCCTGCCGCACGTCTGCTCCGGCACGGGACCCCCCGCTCCTCCCCAAATCCCCTGTGTACCCCACGGAGCGATAACCGAGCTCTGCTCCTCCCTAGGAAAACAACCGGAGCTTCCCAGAGGAGCTGTTTGCAGACAGCGCTGCAAAACCGCTTCCCCGCGCCGCTCTTTGTACTGAGCAAACACAAGGGCAGCCTAAAGCCAGAGGGCTGGGATAAAAGTTGGATTTCTCATTGTCCGGAGAATGCTGCAGGTGTGGACACACCTATTCACCCTCCCAGCCCCTCGGCCGGTCCCGCTTTGTGCGAAGAGGGTGTTGGTGTTTATTGCCTTTTTCCCCAGCTGCCCACTGGCACGGACTTTGCTCCTCCGGGCTGGGATTTCTAAGCAGCGGGAGGCTTTCCACGTGTGTTTGAGAAGGTACAAAGCCTGCCGGAAAACAATGGAAATAGCTGCCTTATGACTGCTGCGTGTCACGCACCCTTGCCCGTTCGTTTGTCCTTGGAGCTGCTGGCGCTGCCTGGAACCTGATCCCGAGCGGTGCCGGGGCTGGCACGAACAGCGGCACCGTGCCATGGGCACGGACACGGCCTGGCCGCGGCTCGAGGCCTCGGGCAGGGCCTGACCGAGCCCCTCAGCCCGCCGCAGCCCGCAGCCAGCGCGGATGTGTGCGGGCTCTGGGTTCCGTGAGGAGTGGGAGGGCTGTGGGGGCTTCCTGCTGGGAGGAAACAGCTGCTTCAGAGCTGAGTGCGGTGGGAGCAGTTTCTCCCGTGCTCTGCTTCCCACAGGGCCCCTGGTGTGGGGGCATCCCGGCTGGCTCAGCATGGCTCTGCCACGTTCTCCACACCTCCAGGAGAGCATGTCCCCTGATCGCCTCTGACACGCTCCCCTCAACCTTCCCAAAGGACAGGCTCCCAGTGCGCAAGCTCCCCTCAGACCCCAAGGGCAGGATCTCCTTTATTTCCCCTACGAGAGCCTCCCCTCAGACCCCCAGGACTGGATCTTCTCATCCACAGGCTCCCCTTTGTCCAATCTCCCTTCAGGTCCCCAAGCACAGGCTCGCCTCCATTTCCCCCAGGACTGGATCCCCTCACCTGCTCCTCCAGGACAGGCTCTCCTCAGCCCCCGCCAAGAACAGGATCCCCTCAGAACCCCCTGGACCCTGCCAAGAACAGGGTCCCCTGAGCTGGATCCCCTCAGAACCCTCTGGACCCTGCCAAGAACAGGATCCCCTGAGCTGGATCCCCTCAGAACCCTCTGGGACAAGCTCCCCTCAGCTCCCACAAACACTTAGGGGATCCCTAAGCCTGAACCCCTTCAGGTCCCTCTGGCCAGGCCCCCCTCAGCCCCTCCTCAGCGGGCACAGCCCGGGGGGGGCGGGATGCAGCATCCTCCGTTCCCCCGTCCCTCCCTGCCTGCTGCGTGCCGCCGCCCGCCTTCCCCCCGCCCTTCCCCGCGCTCCCCCCGCTCGCCGCCCGCGGTGATCCGCGCTGAGCTCACGGCCGCGCCTCACGACACCCTGGCTCGGCACGTCAGCCCCGCCATCGCGTGAGAGCCGCCGCCCGCCGCCGCCCCCCCGCCCGCCGCCATCACGCACGGCGGGAGCAGCTGCCGGCACGGCGCGGCCAGACCCCGCTCCCAGACCCCGCTCCCAGCCAAGGCGGGCTCTCGCCAGCTCCTATTAATGCAGATCTTAATTAATGACCCCCGCGGGGGGCGAGCCGCCCTTCACACGCAACACACACTCCCCGCTTGGCCCGCGCCTGGCGTGGAAGCACGAAGAGGTTAAAATGGAGGCGGGGGCGTGAGGCGGCTGCCAAGGCGGGGATTAGCGCGGCTCGGAGCTCGGCACGCAACGCGGGACGGGGCACGGCGGCCACACGCGAGGGACCCGCGGTGACACGCGTGGCACCGCCGTGCAAAGCCGGGGGGGGGAGACGGAGGGGGCACCGGGCGCCCGAACGGGCTTTGCATCACTCTCTTAAGACAGCACCTACTCACCCATTTTTCCTCCCCACCCCAACTCACTATTGCCCCCCTTACTGATGCAATTTTCTTTTCTTTTCTTTTTTTTTTCCCCAATAAAGCTTTTGTTTCTATCCCCTAAAATGCTACCACTTTCTTCAACTCTCCCTTTTCTCCCCTATTCCGCTCCCAACCTTACTGATGCTTCACCTCAGAGATGAGTCCCACGTAAATTAAATGATGGTCACCTCGGTGTTTTTTTTGCCGTGGCCTGTCCCCAGTTTTGTGTGTGTGTCCCTAAATGATGGGTTTGGGGATGCATTGTTTTATATAAGGCTGTAGGGAATTTTTTTGGGGTAATAGGAATTTCTTTGGGCAGATGGTCCCTGCTGTGTGATAAAGTCCCAACAGCGACTGGGTTTTGGAGGAAACAGGAACCCACCAGCGCTGGAAAGAGGGGCAGAAAGTGGAATGAATCCCGCAGAAACTCCCGAATCTCGCTGCCAATCCTTCCCTGATTTATTTATTTTCGTGGCTGTGTGTGCGCTCCAGTGGGTCTCACCGGGAGCTGGCGGCGCGGATGGTTCATGGCGAGGTTGAGCTCGTGCCTCGGGTGTGACACGCAGATGACCCGGCTGGCAGGGCCGGATTTGGGGTGGCAGGGACTAATTGGGGGTGGCAGGGGTGGCTTTGGGGTGTCAGAGCCGAATTCGGGCTGGTAGGGCTGAATTAGGGGTGTCAGTGCAGGTTTGAGGTATCAGGAGCGGCTTTGGGGTGTCATGGTTAAATTCGGGCTGTCAGTGCTGGCTGGGGAGGCAGAGGTGGTTTTGGGGTGTCAATGAAGAATTTGGGGAGTCGGGGACGGGTTTGGGATGTCAGGGCCAAATTCGGGACATCGTGGGTGGCTTTGCGAGCGCAGGGACAGATTTGGGGTGGCAGGGCCGAATCTGGGATGTCAGGTTTTGGCTTTGGGGTGCCAGGCTTTGACTTCGGGGTACTGGGGGGGCTTTGGGGTGGCAGTGCCAAATTCGGGGTGTCAAGGTTTGGCTTCGATGTGTCAAAGTCGAATTCAGGATGTCGGGGCCGGCTTCGGCGTGTCGGGGCCGAATTTGGGGTGTCAAGGGTTGGCTTTGGGGTGTCAAGGCCCAATTTGGGATGTCGGGGCCGGCTTTGGGGTGTCAGGAGCGGCTGAGGGGGGCTCTGGCATGCCCGGGCTGGCTTTGGGGTGTCAGGGGGATTTTTGGGGCGCATTAAACCCCGACCGTGCAGCGAGCGCGGGCCGCGCTCCGCGCGCCTCCCTCAGCGCGGCCCCTGTGAGGCGCACGCGCCGTTGCCGCGGTTACGGCGGACGCCGCGGCCACAAAATGGCGGCGGCCAGCGCGCCCCCCCCGCCCCTCACGGGTCCCCCCTGCCGGGACCCCGGCGGGCCCTGAGCCCCTCAACCCCGGCCGCTCCCGGAACCCCGAGCCCCGGCCGCTCCCGGAACCCCGCCGCGGAACCTGCGGGAGGCCATGGAGCGGCGCGGCCCCGTCCACGCGCTGCCCGAGGAGATCCGCAAGGTACGAGCTGTGGTAAATGCCAAACCCCCGACATTCGGAGCTCCTGCAGCAGTTCAGGGATGGTGCACAGGCCTGTGAGCACCGGTGCCTCATCTGTACATTTCTGGTCCTGAGTTAGGCTGGGTGTTGGGGTTCCTCACTCTTTGTGCGGTGCAATTACAGTAATTCTCTAGGAGCTCTGCAGAGGAACACCGGAGTCTGTGCCGGTGTTATCACTGCAGGTGAGTCCCGGAGAACACCTCGCCCTGTGCCGCTGTTGTCACTGCAGGTGAGTCCCGGAGAACACCTCGCCCTGTGCCGGTGTTGTCACTGCAGGTGAGTCCCGGAGAACACCTCGCCCTGTGCCGGGGTTGTCACTGCAGGTGAGTCCCGGAGAACACCTCGCCCTGTGCAGGTGTTGTCACCGCAGGTGAGCCCCGGAGAACACCTCGCCCTGTGCAGGTGTTGTCACCGCAGGTGAGCCCCGGAGAACACCTCGCCCTGTGCCGCTGTTGTCACTGCAGGTGAGTCCCGGAGAACACCTCGCCCTGTGCCGCTGTTGTCACTGCAGGTGAGTCCCGGAGAACACCTCACCCTGTGCTGGTGTTGTCACTGCAGGTGAGTCCCGGAGAACACCTCGCCCTGTGCCGGGGTTGTCACTGCAGGTGAGTCCCGGAGAACACCTCGCCCTGTGCCGCTGTTGTCACTGCAGGTGAGTCCCGGAGAACACCTCGCCCTGTGCGGTGTTGTCACTGCAGGTGAGTCCCGGAGAACACCTCGCCCTGTGCCGGTGTTGTCACTGCAGGTGAGTCCCGGAGAACACCTCGCCCTGTGCCGGGGTTGTCACCGCAGGTGAGTCCCGGAGAACACCTCACCCTGTGCCGGGGTTGTCACCGCAGGTGAGTCCCGGAGAACACCTCACCCTGTGCTGGTGTTGTCACTGCAGGTGAGTCCCGGAGAACACCTCGCCCTGTGCGGTGTTGTCACTGCAGGTGAGTCCCGGAGAACACCTCGCCCTGTGCCGCTGTTGTCACTGCAGGTGAGTCCCGGAGAACACCTCGCCCTGTGCCGCTGTTGTCACTGCAGGTGAGTCCCGGAGAACACCTCGCCCTGTGCCGGTGTTATCACTGCAGGTGAGTCCCGGAGAACACCTCGCCCTGTGCCGGTGTTGTCACTGCAGGTGAGTCCCGGAGAACACCTCGCCCTGTGCAGGTGTTGTCACTGCAGGTGAGTCCCCGAGAACACCTCGCCCTGTGCCGGTGTTGTCACTGCAGGTGAGTCCCGGAGAACACCTCGCCCTGTGCCGGTGTTATCACTGCAGGTGAGTCCCGGAGAACACCTCGCCCTGTGCCGCTGTTGTCACTGCAGGTGAGTCTCAGATTTCCCCTGTTCTGGCGTGTTTTGCTGCCGGGAGTTCGGAAGGACTGCAAAGCATGACATGTTCCAGAGGAGTATCAACACACACGGGGACGGAACATTCCCCTTCATCTCCCCTCGTGTCTTTGTGTTTTCTTTTGTTTGGGAGACGGATTATTGCCGGTGTAACAGTGCTGCTGGTTATATGGCTCAGTTTAGGAGGAGGCTGCACTCGAGCGGAACACGAGTCACATTTTGTAACACTATCAGGTTTTCGCTCTGGCAATACAACACCCAGCTGTCCTCATTCCTCGGTCTGCAGCTCATAATTGACAAGTCATTTAAAAGCTCTGTGTACTCAGCCTGGAGAAATTCACCCTGGATTAGTCCAGGAAACAGTTCAGACAATTTCTGAGATTGACTTCTGAGAAATTCGAGCATGGGTAAGATGGACAAAGAAAAGGAAAAGGAATACTTAGCCTTAAAAAAGAGGAAGGGAAGAAGCTGTGGGACACTTTCAGCCTCGTGAGCAGCTGTGTTGGTAGCAGGAGGGATCCCACGAAGTTTGTTTGTTTAGCAGTTAGTTTCTAGCCCCAACAGGGTACAGTGGTGAGCAAAAATCAGTGTAAGCTGCTCACAGAAACAGTTGTACCAAACTGTTGAATGAGGGAATCCTCCTGGAGTGGGTTACTGCTTAATATTTCCTTTAATGACTTAAAGCTGCAGTTTGGTGGCACTTGAGCCTGTTTTATGTTGGGATCAGTTCCTGAGCCAGTTCCTGCTCCATGTGCTAGGCATATGCTGGCACAAGGAGGGAGCAGCAGCCAGGGCAGGCACAGAGAGGCAGTGACATTAATTCTGTCAGCAGCAGTGTCACTGGCTGCTGGTTATTATTGAGCCAGGATCTTGGATTACAATAAGGAATATGCTGGTGCCAGTTGGGAAGGGGGGTGAGCACTCTGGGAACAGCATTAAACTCCTTATTCTTTGGAAAAATAAATCATTTAAAATTAATCCAATGCATCAATACAAAATCCAGAATATAACTTCCCTGTCACTTGTCAGACCTAGCAGTGAGGGCTGTAATCAGGTCATAAGCAGAATAATATGAACAAAGGGATGTCACACAGAAAGAGTCTGTTAATATATTAATAGTTTTAATATCTCAATAATTGTAATGGGAATCACACATGAAACTTGGGTCTTTGTTTTCCCTCTGTCCAAGGCTGTTGAGGTTTCAGTTCTGAGCTGCAGGCTTTAAAAATAATGATGTAACTGATGGGAAAAGAGCAAAAATTTAGAAAAGGGTAAAACCAGTAAAGAGCTTTAAAATCTTGTTTCTAAGAAAGGATAACAGAGCTGGGTTTGCTCATTCTGGGAAATACGTGAGGGCACAGTAACTGCTCACAGATGGAGGGGGGTGGTGGTTCATTTCCAGGTGCAAATGAGTCTTTTCCTCTCATTTCTGGATGTGCTTTGGTTGAATGCTCTGAAGCTCTGGAGCAGCTGACCCAGGCAGTTGTGGAATTCTCCCAGGGGGACTGCTCAGTTCAACTTCTCCCTCGAGGTAGAGGATGGGGCAGACAATCTCTGGAGATCCCTCCAGTGCTGGGTACACGTTTAACAAAAAATCTGGCATAGAAGGTGCAGGATTTCCAGATGTGGAGAGACTTCTGCTCCTGTCCCATCCTCCTGGTGCCACGTGTGGGCTCCAAGGCAACGGCAGGCCGGGATTTGGGATGAGAAAGTGTCGGGGCTTTACACATCCTGTGCTGTTGCTCATCTCCTCCTCAGCTGAGTGGAGTTGTAGCTGCAGCATTTTACAAGGCACTACAAGTCATTCTCACAACTTCCTGTCCTTGTATCTCCCGTCTTTTCTGCACTCACATGTCCTCACTCCCTTCCCATTCTCTGCTGCTGGGGTTTTAATAGATTCCTTTGGAATCTCAGCTGGCTCCCGACACGGCCGGACTTGTGCCAGCTGTGGTTTGCTGTGCCAGACGTGCACGTGCTCCCAAGATGGGTTTGCAGGCTGAGGGAACACGTGGGACTGGAGGGAGCGTGCCAGGCGTTGTGATTGCAGCCCAGAGTCAGGGATATTCCCTTGGCAGGGCTGGTTTGGGATGGATGGATGGATGGATGGATGGATGGATTGTGCTCAGGGATCCAGGAGCTGCCTCGCAGGGCAGGGTGCAGAGCTCTCGTTGTTCCTCTCCTTGGAGCTTCACAAGCTGCTTATCAAGATTTTATTTTAAAGGAAGTTTTAGGCTAGAGGGAAGGAGATCTCTCAGCATTTTGTTAAGGGGATGACAGATATGAAGGGACTTTGGTTCTTCATGTTCTGATTAATTTTGCTTCAGAGAACTGTGTAAAAAATTTTTGTGTGTCCCTGCTTCCTTCTCTCTCTGATTCCTTCTTCTGCTCTCACACTCCTTTCACAAGACATTCATTGCAAGATGGGTACTAAATGAGAAAACCAAAATCAATAGGTGAATAAAACATCCACACGTCTGTTACTAAAGTTTATAGTATTCTTTTGTATTTACAGTTGCATACTTCTTGGAAACGAATTGTTAGTAAAGATGGAAATCACTGGCTTTTAATGCCTATTTTTAATATATTTACACAGAGTCTCTGCAATCAAACTCAGCCTGAGAGGTGTCACAGAGCCCAGAAGAGAGTGTTTCCTTGACTCCAATGTCATGGATGTGTATTTTTAGGGACTTCTGGTTTTGTTGCTTGGTTAATGCTTTATTGTGGTTTAATTTTTCCTCAAGGCTTTTATATTTCACCTTGGTAGTTGTTTGTTGTCAGTGATAGATGAATCTTTTTTCGTGCCTGTGGACTTTAATTAAAGTTCTGTGGAAGTGGAGGGAAGTGGAAGGGAAGATGCAGCTCTGCACTGAAGATCTCCCTGAAACAGGAAACAGAACAGCAACAGAATGACCCAAGCCCTCACAGCGGCAAACAAAGTTATATTTCATTTCATATTTTATTGGGGAAAAAAAAAAAAAAAAAAAAAAAAGCTTTGCTACCATAAATCATAAAATTAATAGGGCCAAGATCCCCTTTGAGATTAAGAGTTCTCTGAGCCCAGGAGCTGAAGAGCTCAGGGGCGGGCAGGAACTCTGAGGCTGTTCCCCATCAGGACAGAACGTCCTGTGGTGTCCCCAGAGGATGGTGTTCACCACGAGCAGCAAACGGGTACTCGGTGCCTCTCCCACGTGTGCTATAGATTGGGCACAGTATGGGCTCTGCATGAGCACGTCACATCAGCTTTCCTTTTTCTTGCTGCCTGTCAGCTTGGGGTTGGGCTTTGCTTAGAAAAGGTTCTGGAACACAGAGTTCCAGCTGTGGTTGGGAGCCCACGAGCCCGTCCCGTCCAGCAGACAGCACGGCTCTGTGTTTGGGACGTGCTGCGTGGCACCAGCAGGGATTTAACAGTGGATAAAATGTCAGTTTGTGCCCTCCAGATAAGCGTGGTAGAAATGGCAGAGCCCTTTCCAGCATCCTGCTGGCCCCTGCCTTCTGAATTCTCCTGGAGGTGATGTCCCCAAGCTGCTCCAGTGCCCGGTGAGGTTTTCAGCACTCACGTGTAGGATTTGTGATGTTTGGGTGGTCTTGGGGTGTCAGGCTCCTGCTGTGGGAGTGTTCTGAGTGGCTGGGGAGTGCTCTGGAAATGGGAGAAAATCCTGGAATGCTTTGGGTTGGAAGGGACCTTAAAGTCCCATGGGCAGGGACACTTTCCAGTCTCCCAGGTGGCTCCAAGCCCCACTGTCCAGCCTGGCCATGGGCACTGCCAGGGGTTGTATCCAGATGCTTCAGTCTCTCCAATAAGGGACACTCCACACCCTCTCCAGGCAATATAGCCAAGCTTTTCTCATCAGAGCTGGCTGTATTCTTTATATCCGAGGTTTTCTCACAAAACTCACTACAGTCCCACCCTTTCTGCAACCAGTGGCCCGGTGTGCAGGAACTGGAGGGACTGGAATCTCCTCACCTCCCACGCAGTGGGGTTGCAGCCAGGAGGGGCTTCCTGACAGTCACGGCTGCAGGGAGTTACTCAGGCAAAGCTCTGCTTAACAATGGGCCAAATCATCCTTTGGCCGGGGTGTTTTGTCACGACAGCTTCGTGGCAGCACTCCCTCACTCTGTCAGCTGGAACGGGCTGTGACACATCCCGAGGAGGTTGGGGAGCTCAGGAAGGGGTGCTGGTGTTTGCACGCTCGTGTGAGCCTGAGGCTGTCACGATTCTTTATTCTGCTTCCCTCCAGGCAGCTACCTGAACCCCCGGTGTTATTGTTTCCTGTCGTGACACAGGGTTTATCCCAGGGCATGTTTTGAATGAAGCAACCTTCTGGTTTTACTCCTCCACCGTTCATGTGTTCAAAGCAAGCACGGGGATTTTTATTTTGCAACTGTGATTTTATGGGCAGGGAGCAAATAATGATGTGAACAGCGTGGCTTAGCAATACCATCTGTATTGCTTTGGGGTAGATGCTGACTGAAAAGTTGGCTCAGAATACATTTTGTTTCTTTTAAAACGAGGTGAAGTTTCTACTGAGACTTTTAAAAATCTTTCTTTGACTAAGGTAAATATAAATTTCAGTCTGGTACCTCCTCATTTTGCATGTACATCAAAAGACTCCCCTTTCTTCCTCAAAAAATCAATGGTGTGGTTTGAGTCATCATTCTTTTCTGTGCAAGAGGGATTGACTGGTGTGTCAGAAGAGGGACAGACAGGATGAGAGGCATGAAAATAACGTGGGAGAGGAGTGAAACAAAAAGGAAAGTAAAAATGGGTAATAAGGTAGAATAAATCAACATACAGAAGTAATTTAAGACCACCCAGCTGCAGCATAAGGATTTTTTTTCTTCTTGGCTTTTATGTATACAGCTACAAGTTTAATTTGGACAAATACAGATTTTTTTTTGGTTTTGTTCAGTCCTTGCTGAAGCAATCTAAATCCTGACAGATCCACCAAGGGAGCAAGAGCTGTGCACTAAGGAGCACAGGATGTTGAGAGGAATTTCTTCATGGAAAGGGCTGTCCAACCTGGCAGAGCTGCCCAGGGCAGTGGTGGGTTCCCCATCCCTGCAGGGATTTAACAGCCCTGTGGATGTGGCACTTGGGGGTGTGGGTGCTGTGGGATGGTGGCACTTGATGATCTTGGAGGGCTTTTCCAACCTGAACAATTTTAGGGTTCTGTGATGAGTGATCCGTGTGCAGGATGCTGTGATATCAAAGCCCTGCCAATGAGAGAGGAGCTCACTCTTCTGACAGGAATCCAGCTCTCCATCATGGAATGGGAAATTCCAGAGGAGAGGGGTGGTGGTGCATGAGCTGACACACCCTGGAGTTATTTGGTCAAGTACAAATTCCTATCTCATCATCCAAAAGGCTAAAAATGGTCCAGACCACCAATTTCTTTCTTTCTTTTTTTTTCCTTACAACTTATGCTCTACAGATGAAACTGAGTCAGTCAGATGAAATTTGAGTGATTATCCCTCTTGGCTCAGTAGCCTTGGTAGCAAAAGGAGTCTTTGTAACCAGGGGATAATATTTCCTTCCAAAACCAACTGCAGAGTGGAAACTGTTCCCCCAGATGCTTTACAGCATCTGTGCATCACAACTGTAGCTCAAAGTTTTATGGATAAATATCTTCCCAGATCAAGCACTTTGTCCTCAGCAAAACTGGTTTGTTCATTCCTAATTGATTTTTTCTGTTCACTGTTTGTCCTCAGTGCTTACTCAGGACATGTGAGTGCCCTTTCTACTCAGAGCTCTGATAGTTTCCTTTTCTATTCCTTCCTAACAGTTTTTCCCCTGATTTTCTTTTGTTTTGAATTTAAGATGACAACAGTGTTTTTATCAAATGGAAACAGTGAAATACGGAATCTGAAACCATAAATTTGTATTTTGTACACATCCTCAGTGGTTACTCAGCAATCTCACTGTTCCAGAAAAGGTAATTTGTAAGCAGAAGAACTGATGACTGTTTCCTACAGATTCTGTGTAATGGTTGGTCAACTTTGGTGTCTAAGAGACAAGGTCTAGTGGAGCCTTTCTCCTGGAAAGATCATTTATAAGGCTGCCAGGGGGCAGGGATAGAGGGGATATTGGAATTCCTGGGTCAGGTGGGACATTGGAGAGGAATTCCTGGCTGTGAGGGTGGGCAGGGCTGGCACAGGGTGCCCAGAGCAGCTGTGGCTGCCCCTGGATCCCTGGCAGTGCCCAGGGCCAGGCTGGACACTGGGGCTGGGAGCACCTGGGACAGTGGGAGATGTCCCTGTTGTGGCAGGGGTGGCTTTAAGATCCCTTCCATCCCAAATCCTTCTGTGATTCCATGAGAGGAACCTTGGATTTAGGATGGGAAGTCAGGACAGTGCCTTCCCTGCTCTATTCACTTTCTTCTGATTCCTGTTAATTTTCCAGGTACACTGGACAGATGTGCTGGGTTTAAATTAACTGTGGTTGGCATCACCCAACATGTGCCAAACCCATTCCTGGTGTCAGGGAGCTGTTCCATATATTAAGGTGGATATTTGGAAGCTGTTCAAACTGTGCACTTATTGCTGTGCTTGCAGGATAATTATTAATATGCAGAGCAAGGTCCTGGTTTATTCAGAATTTTCTGTTCTGTGATTTTTTGACTCTGTGACAAATACTGTAAAAATCCAACCCGATCAGAAATCCTCCCAGATTTTCATTTCACCTGAGGAATGGATGGGAAGGAGAGCAGGACCCACTTCCAACTGAGCCCAGACAGAGAGTATTTGTTGTGCTATGACTTCATTTATTTTGAAATTCAGTAACAAAACTGACTCTGAAAACGAAGACGTTTCGGTCCTTGCACAAACCCTTTCCAGTTCAGGCCCCTGGTGGTTCTATCTTGTTTTTGATGGGAGAAGCAGTGAAAGTTCTCAGCTGTTTGTGTGAGCAGCAGCAGTGGCTGTGCTGCACAGGGCACCGTGTCCTCTCTGTGATAAAAACCCCCTCCTGTGCTCCCTGCACAGCTCGTTTTGTCCTTTTCACTGCAGTCATTCCAGTGCTTTGGAACTTCGGGGTACTTACCCTGAAGAACAGTTTCAGGTTTCCAAGCACAGACTGCAGCTGCCAGGAAAAATAAACTTGCATTTTCAGCTCCTTCAGAGCAGCTGTAACCAGGGGGGCGTTTAAACTGGGGCAACATTAAGAAATTGGGAAATAAAGCTTGTCCTGGGCCTCTTGAAACACCATTTATATCAAGCTGTATTTAAACTGCTAAAGGTTGTTGTAGGAATCTTTCATTTATAATTGTTGAAAGCTCTTCTCTTTCCTCTGGGTAGGGTTTCTTTCTGTTTATCCCAATGTCTCAAAACATCTTTTTTTTTTTTTTTTTTTTTTTTTCTTCTTCTTCTGTAAAACAAAGTTTTTTAAACTGTTTGAGCAGGTGCTTGTGTGTTGCCTGCTGGAAGGTTAATAACCAGATCAGTTGGAGAAGTTTGTTTCCCAGTTTAATAAATGGCCTTTCCACTGGATGTGTGGTACATGCTCTGTGTTTTGTAATCAGCCCTGAGCCCTTCATACCTGGCCAAGGGGTTACAGATTGCACAGCACCCCACAGCAGCATCAGTCAGGAATTATTTTTGTGGAGATTGGGGATTACATCACTTTATTCCCTCTCCCTCATCTTGCCTCCTTCACTTGGGTAACGAATCGTCGGAAACCCAGAGAAATAACATTGATCTGGCACAGGCAATCCCAGATTCATTAAGGAAATAGCTTTATAAAACACAGCATTTCATTTTCAATGAATGCATCCAACCTAACTCAGAAGTACTTTAGCATTTCAGTGGGAGCTCCCACATATCAAATTCCCAGAGCTGATGGATCTTGGGACGTGGCCAGGAAGGGAAAGTGCTGCTCTAGCTGGGGTTCATTTTGCTAATGAGGATTTTTATCTTTATTTGTTAAAGCAATAACATCATCTGATCTTAAGTGTTCCAGAGGAGCAAATGGTTTAAATTGTTTGGATTTATATTATTTCTTAGTGTCACTGAGTTGTTTTTTTTTTTAGTTGAACCTGTTTGTCACAGACAATCTGAAGCATTTTCTCTCTTTGTAGATGCCCCGGGAGCAGACAGTGTGCAAATACTGCGGGGTCAGCTACCTGACACTCCACGAGTTTAGGGTGATGGAAGACAAAGTCAAAGCAATGGAGAAGGAGATGAAAGTTTATAAAGGAAGCCTGGAACGGGAGCAGAGGCTTCAGGCAGAATTGCAGGCTCTTCACCACGACCTTGAGCGCTGCCGGGCTGAGAGCGAATCCAAAACAGAAAGGTCAGAGCACATCATCTCCTCTGGTCATCCTCTCCTGGGGTGTGCTGGGGAATTTCAGCCCAAAGCAGCTTCAAGTACAAATAACATTTGTCTTGCTTTTCTCAGATGGCCCAAATACACTGTTGCCTTGGTTTGGAAAGACAGGTAGCTGCTAGGGAAACTGGGGTTCCCCTAGAATGGAGAATGTAAACTCCTCACCCCCCGCCTCCCCGCTAAATTATAAATTTGCAATCAAGGGCTTTCAGGCAAAGAATTTGGGAGTATTAACAGTTAATATATTCCCAACTATCCCAGTAATTATTGGGAACAGTTCTTTACTGGGAATATTAACAATACGAATGTAGCAGAAAACAAAACCACTCAACCAAAACCAGCAAACAAACAAACAAAACAATTCTGGAGAACCCTGACAGAGTCAGAGCTACAACCTGACACCCTGTGGGTCAGGGGGTTGGAAGCAAAGTCTCAAAGTGAGTCTTTCTTCAGTGGCAGAGGTGGTTTTGGTGAGGTAAAGATGATTTTGTAGAAAACGGCTCTAGTGATGGTAACAGGGGTCTGTGACAAATACTGTAAAAATCCAACCCGATCAGAAATCCTCCCAGATTTTCATTTCACCTGAGGAATGGATGGGAAGGAGAGCAGGACCCACTTCCAACTGAGCCCAGACAGAGAGTATTTATTGTGCTATGACTTCATTTATTTTGAAATTCAGTAACAAAACTGACTCTGAAAACGAAGAAGTTTTGGTCCTTGCACAAACCCTTTCCAGTGGTGATGGGAAGGGTCTAGTGGTGGTAAAGGGGGTCTAGTGGTGGAAAAGGGAGTTTACTGGTGGAAAAGGGGGTCCAGTGGTGGTGGGAAGGGTCCAGTGGTGGTAAAAGGGGTCCAGTAGTGGAAAAGGGGTCCAGTGGTGGTGGGAAGGGTCCAGTGGTGGTAAAAGGAGTCCAGTAGTGGAAAAGGGGGTCCAGTGGTGGTGGGAAGGGTCTAGTAGTGGTAAAAGGGGTCCAGTAGTGGAAAAGGGGGTCCAGTGGTGGTGGGAAGGGTCTAGCAGTAAAAGAGGTCTAGTCTTCTTCTCAGAAAATCGGGTGAAGCTAGCAGCTTTCTTGTTTCTGTGTCTCAGTTAATCTAGACAGAAAAAACTGCTTGTCCCCCCCCCAGTGCCAGGGGGATGTGATCCATCTCACAATGGGGTGATGGAAATGCAGATGCACTGCTCTGGGGGTGGGGGTACAGCCTGGGGGGGTGCTAATGGCCCATTATCAGAAGGCATCAGGCCTCTGTCCCACAGATGAAAATAGAATACACATATTTGGCTCCACAACCCAGGACAACTGTAATACTTGATTTAAGTCATCTTTCGTGGTATCCTTTGGAAGCAGGTTGAGAATTCCTGAGCAGTTTCGAAGCAGTCAATATGTGGAAGGTGAAGGAGAGGCCAGAAGGCACTCGGAGGGATTTCCCCTGCGCACACTCCCAAAGGGAGGTGATGAATATTTCATCTTATCATCCTGTAATAAATCTCTAATATTCCAAATTCCATACTCCCAAACAGGGCTGGGAGTTCCACAGGTCTGAAATCTGGGCTGGCTGGCCCTGGTAAGGAATTCCCAGGGTTCTTCCCTGGGAATTTCAGGATCCCCTCTCTGCAGGGCTGGTACACAATCCCAAAGCAATGAGGAACAGTTTGGGAGCTGCCAGAAGCATTTTGCTCCACAAACAGGAGCTTTCAAGTCCTTACAGATATGGGAAGGCCCCAGTTAAAGGGGAATTCTGTACCTAAAGAGCTCCAGTAATTAATGACAGATCTCAGAGCCACATTTGGATTTTCAGGGCACAATTAGGACTTTCAGGTGTGTTCTTTCAGCTCACACGGGGTTTGTATCCTTTTCCAGGCAGATATTTTGGAATCTATTGTTATATCCCATTAATTGATTACAGCAGGAGTATAAATAAGTGATGTTTATGGTCAATTAATAAAAGATACTTTATAAAAATGCAGTTTGCTCAAGTTTGCTACTGATGGATTGAGGCCACCAGAAATTCCTGGGTAAATTTTTGCTCGTCTGACTCAAATGGACAGAAGTTATTTGTAAGGATGAGGTTCTAATTTTAATTATCAGCTGAGTTTGATTTTTGGGATCCCCAGGAGGGGTGTTTCTTGTGTGTGACTGCCTCACACCAAGGGATCTAGAGCTGAAGGTGCTCTTGAGATTGGACTGAAATGCTGTGGAAACCTGCTTTTTTTGTGGAGAATCACTCAAGTCCTGTTAAAAATTTAACTTATTAATGGATTTAGTTAGGCTTTTGCTTGCTAATATTACTAATAAAAGATTCATTTCAGAGCACAAGTTCCTGCAAAAGTGAACAAAATGCATTTATCTTGTAAATTACTCATAATGTTTCTTGTAGCATCTTTTTTTCATTTAAATTTAACATCTTCCACCCCCTCCTTCCCAATATTTAATATTTTCAGTGGTTTAATATCTATTTTTAAAGCTTGCTTGCTCCTTGTCCCTTTAATGACCCTGGGTGGCAGCTCTGGTGGCAGAATCCAGAGTGTGAGCAAACGCACCCACAGCACATTCTTCTTGTTGAGGATCATTTGCCAGAGCTAAACTTTAAATTTTCACCGAGCTGACTTTTTTGTAGTAAAGCTGGAACAGTTAATAAAATTTTTATCTCTGCACTTTTCCCCCCCCTTAAAGCTCCACTTGATTTAAAAGCTGCTGAAATCAAGTGGAATACTTGCAGTAGGTTTCCATTCCAGCCATAAATCAGTCGTGCCTTATTAAATAACTTGCCTGAATATTCTTTATCTTCTCCTTTGCTATCCTGGGCCTCTCTGCTGTGGTAGAACCCATTCAACATCCTGGATCTGCCCAGGCTGACAAATCACTGCTCCCAGAAGCCAAATGTGCTTTTTTCCCTTCTTTTATCTCTGCTAGACCAAGGGATTGAATCTCCCTTATCAGTTGCAGACTGTTTCAGTTTTCTGTTCCCTCTAGGTTCAGGTATTCCTGTCTGTTACCTGTGCTTTAACCTTGAAAGCCACCTGGGAGTTTACCTGTCCTCAGTTACCTTTCCTTTGGGATCCTGGCAGGAGGGAAATTTGCAGATAAATTTCCTGCAAACTTCCAGCAATGGGTAAAATTTCCTAAAAATGTAATGCTAGGAATGTCTTTAATTTTTAAATTCTTTTGTTGTTGTTGTTGTTGTTCCAGGGATCACAAATGAGCCCCCAAACCTTACTTTTTAACCCCCAGATGTTCAGTTCAGATTTTGTCAAAGCTCTGCAGATCCAGGTTTCTTAACCAGGAGAAGGGGAACGAACCGCACTGATCCCACTCAGCTCTTCAACCTTAACTCTGTGTTAAAATCACTTCCCTCTTGATAATTAACTGAATTATTATTAATTTAATTAGCAAAGTATTTGCCTCATCCAGTGCAGGAAATGTAAAATAGATGTAAATGCTAAAGGTGTCCTCAAGGGCCACATCCA
The DNA here is from genome assembly GCA_027886175.1 of Phylloscopus collybita. Classification (NCBI taxonomy): domain Eukaryota; kingdom Metazoa; phylum Chordata; class Aves; order Passeriformes; family Phylloscopidae; genus Phylloscopus; species Phylloscopus collybita. The sequence continues at coordinate 1,209,060 of JAJNNQ010000003.1, forward strand.
CACAGTACCTTGAACGCTTCCAGGGGTGGTGATTCACCACTTTCTGAACTGAAAATGAGCAGCTCCGGGCTGTGAAATGAAAGTGAGCAGCTCCTGGCTCTGGGTACTCCCAGAGTTTGTTTGGGGGGGTTTTTTTGGTTGGTTTTTTTGTTGTTGTTGTTTGGGTTTTTGTGTGTGTGTGGGGGGGGGGTTGTGGGTTTTTTTGTGGGTGGGGGTTTTTTTTGGTTTTTTTTTTTTTTTTGGGGGGGGGGTGGGGTTTGGTTGTGGGTTTTTTTGTTTGTTTTTCTGTTTTTTTGGGTTTTTTTGTGTTTTGGGTTTGTTTTGTTTTGTTTTTTTGGTGTGTGTTTTGGTGGGGGTTTTTTCTTTGTTTTGTTTGTTTGTTTGGGTTTTTTTGTTTGGTTTGGGGTTTTTTGTGTTTTGGGTTTGGTTTGGCTTTTTTTTTGGTGTGTGTTTTGGTGGGGTATTTTTGTTTGGTTGGTTTTTTGGTTTTGGTGGGGGTTTTTTTGTTTGTTGTTTGGGTTTTTTTGTGTTTTGGGTTTGGTTGTTTTTTTTTTTTTTTAGGTGTGTGTTTTGGTGGGGGGGTTTGTTTGTTTTGTTTGTTTGTTTGGGTTTTTTGTTTGGTTTGGGGTTTTTTTGTGTTTTGGGTTTGGTTTGGCTTTTTTTTTGGCGTGTGTTTTGGTGGGGGGTTTTTTGTTTGTTTGTTTTGGGGGGGTATTTTTTGGTTTGGTTTTTCTTTTTGGGTTTTTTTTGTTTTTGTTTTTGGTTTGGTTTTTCTTTTTGGTTTTTTTTTTTTTGTTTTTTGTTTTGTTTTGTTTGTTTGGTTTGGTTTTGGTTTTTTTGGTGTTTTTTTTGGTTTTTTGGGGTTTTTTTCTGTTGTTTTTTGTTGGGTTTTTTTTGTTTTTTTTTGGTTTTTTTGTTTTGTTTTGGTTTTTTTGTTTGTTTTTTTGGGGGTTTTTTTGTGTGTTTTGTTTTTTGTTTTTGCACGGGGGTGTTCCAGGCTGCTCTGCGCGCATCCCATCCCCTCTGGCAGAGCCGGTGCTGCCCCATCCCGCCTGAAATCCCGTGCCACGGAGTGCAGGGATTATTTCTGTGCTGTGAAATCCCTGTCCCTGTGCAAACGAGGGTGTTTGCAGCTCCTGCTGCCTTTTCTCAGCAGGGGCAGTGAGGGTGTCCTGCCTGCCCTCCCTCTCCGGGCAGGATTCCCCCTCTGCTCCCCAGGGCTGGGCTGGGAATTCTCCCCTGGTGGCACAAGGGATGAGATCAGCCTGTTCCCACCATCCTCGAAATGCCAGCTTTTAATCATCCCTCGGACTCTTCCTGTCTGCTAAAAAAGGCCCAAAATAACTTATTTATTGTTGGAGAGGATGAAGTTGCTAGGCCCTACAGAGATGATTTATTAGTGAAAGATTCTAAGAGTATCAAACCTACAAAAGAGATGGAATTGAAAGCAAAATTTGAACTGTAAGGTGCTGGGCAGGAAGAGAGTGATTAAACCAGCTGAAAGACTGGGCTGGGTGATTCAGTGACACCCCTGCCAGGACAAAAGGATGAATAAGGGCTTGGACCTTCTCAGGTATCAAGAAAAAGGTGGTTTTTCAGGATTTTAGTATGTAGATTAGTATGGTAATATAGTAGTCCCTACAGGCTGTATGTAAATTCTGTAGGTTTTGTATCTTGAGGTGATTGGTTGATGCTCATTAGAATATTCACGATAGAAAGGGTTAAAATGGAATGTAGCAAGTAAAGCTCCCTCTTGCTTGCTCCTGGATCCCTGTCCCTTTAGACCTTTGGACTCTTCCCCAGTCAGGCTGCCTTCCCACGACCAATAAACCACGACCAATAAACCACGACCAATAAACCACCACCAATAAACCACGTGTCCCAAAGAGCATCCTGGTCTCCAGATCATCTCTCTCATCAGACACCACCAGCTTTTTAATAGTTTATTTTGCTTGCTTTTGGTGGTAACAGAGGAGTGCAAACGTCTTGCCTTTTCCACCGGTTCTTTTGTGTGTGACTGAGCGGGACATGCTGGAAATGTCCCTTTAATGGGAGTGGAAAGAGGAAGACGATGTGTCTCTCCTTATTTACCAGTTTCTTTTTAATCCAAAAGTTCTTCAAATACTGCCCGTTCTAGAACAAGAATGAAAAATCAGCCAGGCTCTCCCTGGCTCCCAGAGTTTGGATTTGTTATTGGTCAGTGATAAATCTGCTTTTTTTTTTCCCTTGCCTGAAAACATAGATTTGAAATCCTGTAGCTGTTTAGGGAATGGACATTTCCTTGTGAGTGACCACAGTTCTGCTCCCAACCACAATCCAACAGGTTTTCTCTCTCCCCTCCTGCTCTCCACCTCCTGGAAATTTGCAGGTAAATTTCCTGCAAACTTCCAGCAATGGGTAAAATTTCCTAAAAAGGTAATGCCAGGAATGTCTTTAATTTTTTAATTCTTATTTTTGTTGTTGTTGTTGTTCCAGGGATCACAAGTGAGCCCCCATACCTTGCTTTTTAACCCCCAGATGTTCAGTTCAGATTTTGTCAAAGCTCTGCAGATCCAGGTCTCTTAACCAGGACTAATATTTTTTTTTTTTTTTAATGTGCATTTTGGGGCTGATCTATGTGATGATAGTAACTAATGCACTGTCATGGTTTGGTTTAATTTTTATATATTTTCAGTATAAATCATTCTCATTCTCTTCTGCTGTTTAAAATTGAAGCCAAGGCTGATGTAGGCTGCTTCTGCCAGCCTTTGGTTTTGTAAAACACTTGTCTATTTAAATATTATTTATTTCCTTGTGGCAATGAGTCACCAGCAGACAAATAGATCATTTTCTCTGCGTGAACAGTAAGTGTTGAAAGCTTAAACAGGGGCTGGTTTTTAACAGCTGCTTGTCACTGGAGTTGTATTTTTGGGGCTGGAAGGCTGCTTTAGGATGGTTATCTACAGAAAACAGCTGGGGCTGATGTGCTCTGGGGGATTGTTCCTCACATGTACCACAGGAAAGGAACTGGATTCAGCCCTTTTATTCCTGTGCAGTTCCATTCATTTCCTGACAGTTATGGGAGCAAGTGCTGAACTGTTGAAAGAGCAATGTTTGAATTGTGTTTATTTACACTGGGATAGCTGTGCCACAAAAACAAACTGGTGCTGCAAGGAGAAGTTCCCAAGGTAAATGTTAGAGGTGAAGAACATCTTTTGGGGGGATGGTTCTGGGGGTGTTTGCTGTGCCTGGGGCCAGCACGGAGCTGGGTCCTGCCCTGAGAAAGCTGAAACCAAAGTTGGAGGTTGGTTATTGGTGCAAACAATTCTGATTATTTTCTTTACGTCTATAGGATTAAAACCCTGACAGTGGAACTTAAAACCAAGCAGGAGGAGATGAAAAGTGTGAAAGCTGATTTGCAGTTTTTCCAGGAGGAGAAGGAAGCTGCCTACAAGCAGTCACAGGTGCTCAGGTGAGAACCCAGAAAGAAATGTTGATGTTGGAAATGCTTTATTTTTTACACATATATTGTTTATAAAGATTCACCATAAACCTGGGCATACAGCCATTCAAACATGATTACTCTGATTTCTCAATTAAAATTGATTGTACACTTTCCTGTACAGGATTTTGTTCGTGAAACAAACCCAGTTTGCTTCATTTATGCATAAAAGCTCTAAACATTTAGGTGGGGAAAATTCTTATACTTCTATTCAATACACAGCACGTCTCATACACTAAATTATGGTAACCCAGTGCAGTATAAATTATCAGATAATGGGAAAGCAGCTTCCAAGCTTAGTCTAATTCCCAAGTTTTATTTATAAAATAATTTATGAAATATTTTACAAATTATATAATTTATAAATTATATATATACAATTTAAGTGATATAATTTATATAATTTTTATAACCTATAATTTATATATTTATATATAAATACATAAATATACAAGAATATACAAATATGTTATTTATTTGTTTAATTTATATATTATATATTATATATTATATCTATATATCTATATATTATATATTATATATCATATATCATATATCATATATCATATATCATATATCATATAATATACTATTTATTTAACCAATATATATTTATTTAATTAATATTCATGTTATATTTATATTTATAATTATATTTATAATTATATTTATATTATTGTTTTATGCAAATATGTGTTTAATATCGATGTTAGTATGTTAATATGTTAATATAAATATAATAATACAATATATTAAAACAATATCTTTTATAAATTATATAAAATATGCATCTGGTAAATTTTCTTTCATGCAGAACTACCTTGGATCACCATTGCTCCACTCTGAACAAAGCTGTCTCACTATTCCCCTTCATTAGAAGTGAATTAGACAGCATCAAGGAGGTCATCTCCACCAACCTGGAGAACTTTGCTGCCATGAAGGAAGAAATTTTTCGGCAAATAAAAGCTGTGAGCAAAGAAGCTCTGACAGGTAAAGCATCCTGCAGCCATTTGGGGCAAGGGAAAAAAAGGATCCTCCAGGACCTCACCATCCAGGGTGATGGTGCAGCATCCTTGTGGGAGCTGCTGGAGTGCCCTGCAGTGCTGCCCCCCAAACTGGGCAGGCAGGCTGCAGCCCTTCCCCTGCAGCAATCCCATCAGCAGCTCTCCCCTCTCCCACTTATGAGTGAGAACAAACTCTGCCAAATGCAGCCTTCCCTACCTGAGGGCTCCTTGGGCAGGGAAGGGCACAGAGCAGCCCCTGGGCTGGGATAATTCCCTTGGCCCCCAGGGAATTCCTGCTCCAGCCAGGGCAGCCTTCAGGGCCAGGGGAGCTGGGAGCAAGGCACAAGCTAAGCCTTCTTCAGGAGAGCTCAGCCTCAGGCTGAGACTCTGAGCCCTCAGTACCATTTTTGCTGTGCCTCAGCTGAGATTGGGTTCGTTGAAAAGAGTGTGCAGTGGTGCAATTACAGACTGCAACAGCCAGGGCTTCCCAGCTGGCCCTGTGCCCACTTTTACAGCTTTAAAGGCCTTCAGGAATGATATTCAGACATACTCCTCTCCTAGCAGCTTTTCAGTGTGGATGAGTGGATGAGCTGCTGTTTCATTGAATCACAAAATCACAGAATATCCTGAGCTGGGGGGGCATCCACAAGGATCAAGTCCAACTCCTGGCCATGCACAGGACAACCCAAAGATCCCACTGTTGACCAAATTAACCTCTGGGGGTCAGTTTGACCAGGGCTTTGAGGGCAGGCTGGGGGATTGTGCATCTCCCTGTGTCCCTGTGGGCAGATCCACAGCTCCAGTGAAACTGGAGCAGCTCAGGAGCCCTGGAGCTGTTTGACATGGCAGCTGCCCAGTGGGCTGTGCTTCCTGGGGCACCAGCAGTGAATTCCTGATCCAGCAGTGAATTCCTCAATGCTTTGCTTTGTTCCCACTGGGAAGGGCTCCGGGGGGGAGCTGTGCCTGGAGGGGCAGGAACCCTGAGACACTGAGCCAGCAGCAGCAGGGAGCTGGGGGCCCTGGGCCACACAGGGCTCCTGCCTGCTGGAGATGTGTGCCCACAACATCCCTCCCTAATCTTCCTTCCTGTAAGAGCAGTGCAGAGAAATACCAAGTGTTCAGATGACACAGGAAGGTTCCTGTGTCCTGGGGATTCCTCTCTTCCTGGGCTCATTCCCTCCTGAAGGGAATGGCAGCACATGTCCCTGCTCACATCCTCAGCCTCAGAGGGATCCATACATTTCAAGGCTTCTTTTCTGGAATATTCCTTGTTCTGTTCGTTGCAGTGCTCCCAATATACAGAGGGATCTGTGTGGAAGCAGCAGTGGAGCCTTTCTTCTTCCACATCCAACATTCCCCACTTCAGCCTCGTGCCCCACAGCAGGAATATCACACCCACCCTCAAATCCACCTTTCTACATCCAAACAATTGAGCCCCACTTAACTTTTGTTGGCCTGTGAATGCCATTTAAAAGCCTTGATGTTCTCGTTCGTGACTAACACAAAATAACAGCAGTCTGCACGGATTTGCTTTGCCTCCTCAGAAATCCCCAAACTGAACCAAAGGCTGGCAAAGTCCCAGCGGGAGAACGAGTGTCTCCAGGAGAAGGTCAAACACCTCACTGAGGTGGCTGACACCGTTGAGCTGAAAACTCAGCAGCTCCAAACTTCCCTTCAGCAGGGGAACGAGCTCCAGAGCCGCTGCCGTGAGCTGCAGAAGGAAACTCTGGGTAAGAGAGAAGGTTTTATCCTTTCTGCCAAGAATCCAATGTGGGGGAAAAAAAAAATGTTTTTAAAAGCACCAAAGTTGTGGTTGTTACTGTAGAAAGACTCCACGGGCCTGAATAAAAGGGGGGTGTCAGGAGGAGGGAATGTCATTCCAAGGAGCCTGGAACCCAGCTGGGAGCACCAGGCAGCTTATTGGAAACGTGCTGTTTGTGTCCGATGAGAGAGATGATCTGGAGACCAGGATGCTCTTTGGGACACGTGGTTTATTGGTCGTGGTTTATTGGTGGTGGGAAGGCAGCCTGACTGGGGAAGAATCCAAAGGTCTAAAGGGACAGGGATCCAGGGGAGCAAGAGAGCCCGAGTTACCTGTTCCATTCCATTTTAACCCTTTCTATCGTGAATATTCTAATGAGCATCAACCAATCACCTCAAGATACAAAACCTACAGAATCTACATACAGCCTATGGGAACTAGAGCATTACAATGCTACTCTACATACCAAAATCCTGAAAAACCACCTTATCCCTGAGAAGGTCCAAGCCCTTATTCATCCTTTTGCCTTGGCAGGGGTGTCACTGAATCACCCAGCCCAGTCTTTCAGCTGGTTTAATCACCCTCTTCCTGCCCAGCACCTTACAGTTCAAATTTTGCTTTCAATTCCATCTCTTTTGTAGGTTTCAGACTCTTAGAATCTTTCACTAATAAACTATCTCTGCAGGCTCCTCCTGCTTCCTCCTCTCCAACACAGGTGAAGAAAAAGAGGAGAATAATGACGGTGGTGGAACACAGTCCTGTGGTTAATTGTCCATCTTAAGTAGAACATCAAGCTCTGAGGGTAAAATTCAAAGAATTGGTCTCATTTTGAGCACAGGACCGAGAAGGACTTCTCAGAACAGGACTGAAAAGCAGGCCAAGCCCTTTTCTCTGAGTCATTAATCAGGAGGCTCTGGCGATCCTCCCTTGATTGTGTCTCAGGAAGCAGAGAAGGCTCTTGAAAAGGGTGAGAGCAGTGACAGCACTTGAGATGATACCCTGGCAGCTCTGTGCAGACAAAAACTTCCTGCAAAGGGATCATTTGTGTTGGTATCTCTTTTCTCTGGCATTCACAACTCTGGCTGTTGTATTTATGCTGCTAGGAAAACAGCCCTTAGCTGAGTTCCCTTTCCCCTCTTTTTACTCCAGAGGTTGCTGCAAACAGTGAGTTCAGGGTTTCTTCATGAACTTGGCAAACAAACACTTTCATTTTCAGCTTTGCCCCCCTTTAACTCCGTAAAAAATTGCCTTGTTCTTCTCTTAAGAGAAAAGGGTTTGCAGTCTCTATTTTGTTGTATTTTTTAAAGGTTGCTCAACGTGTTGTATATTTTTGGGGGGACTGTATGGCTTCTTGGATCTTCTCAAAACCTGAATTTGCTTTCCCTAAATTGGCATTTTGCATCAGCCCATCACAATTAATTATCACAGAATCCTGGAGTGGTTTGGTTTGTGTTGGGAGGGACCTTAAACCTCATCCCATTCCATTCCCTGCCACAGGCAGGGACACCTTCCACTACCCCAGGCTGAAAATTTGCAGTGAAATATAAAACAACAGAGATTTTATGGAGAAAACACAGCTAAAACATCCTATATGGAATTCATACAGAATATTAGGGCCCTGCAAAATCTTAATGATGAGGAAAAATACCATCTAAGCTGGTTGATGTTTTATGTGAGACATTTTAAAATTTAGGAATAAAAATGTAGCAGTGGCTTGCTAATAAATGAGTTATTAAGAAGCAGTAAAACGTTTGATGTGGGTATCCAGAAGGAGGTTTCAAGGCAGGAAAGCTGCTGGCTCAGGCATTTGGATTCTCCCCTTCCTGAATGGATCAGTAAAACACAAATCCAGGGGGATTGGAAGGGGTCTGGCTCTGGGGAACACGTTGCTGGGTCGGGGTAATAAACCCAGTTAATGCACTGCTGATAAAAATGGTTCTCTTTGAAATACCAAACAGGATTTTTATTTTTTTTTTTTTCATGAAACAAACATTAAATATTGCCATTGTATTAAAATAAATGAGTGGGAACAAACAACATCTTACTGGAAATCAATTCCAGGGAGTGGATTTGCCCTGTCCAAAGTTGAGGTGTGCTAATCAGCCACATCCTGAGTGTCCATGCTTTGGGGGCAGCTTGGGGTTTTGCCTTATTTTGCCTTTTTTTTCCTCCCACAAACTACTCCAAAGTCCCTCTTTTGAAATAATTTGACACCCCAGAAATAATAAAAACTGCCAGGATTTGTGATTTCTGTGTTTTTAAAGGATTTTCCTTCCTGCAGCCAATATTTTGAGGGTTCTTCTGTTGCATATTTCTCACAAAATTGTCAAGTCATGATTATTTCACATCGCAGCAGGCGTTTGCAAGAGCAGCAACCAAGCAGTTGTTTCTGCTGTTGTTTTTTGTTCTGATGCTTGTGACTTCCTGAAGATTCCCTTTGTAGGGGGTTTGTGGGATCAGTTGGATTGCTGGCTTCAAGCCACTTTTCAGCCTCACAGAGCATGCAGAGAGGTGACAGATCTTGACAAATGCTCAACACACAGGGTAAGGTCTGCTGGATAATTGTCTAATCAGACTTCCCCAAATCAAAAATCAATAATGGTGATAATGTGTCTGTGTTCTTAGTGCTGGGAGCAGCAGGGCTGCAGTAGCACGGGCTCCTAAAAGATTTCTGCTTTCATTTTATTACCAGCTAAATCCTTTACTTAATTACAGATAAAAAATAACTTTTCTTCCTCAAAGTCCTTGTGGTTTTTCTTTAGCTCATGACAGCTCTGGCCTTGCTCTGGATGAGCTGAAAAATTGCTGGTGATACTCCCAAAATCTGAATTTTCAGTCTTTTGCTGCTCCTGCTCCATAGGCTACTTCAGCTCCAAATCTAAAATTGGTGATCTGCTGCCATAATGAGGCTGATGAGGGGTGATGGAAAACTGCAGGCAGCTGGAGGAGCTGGAGAGGGGAATGTTAGCATTCCTCATGGAAAGGAGAAGGGAATTTTAGCATTTCTGATGGAAAGGAGAAGGGAATATTAGCACTGCTTCTGGAAAGGAGAAGGGAATATTAGCACTGCTTCTGGAAAGGAGAAGGGAATATTAGCACTCCTGATGGGAAGGAGGTGTTTTCATCTCCTGAAGTGTCTTTAATGGCACTTTAAAGACCACTTTGAAGAGCTTTGAAAATGCAAAGGGGGAATAGTTTCCTGCAGTTTTAGGTAGGCTGCAGTTCAAACAGCCCCTATTCATGCCACAAGTGCTGTTGAAATGTAATTTTTTATGAATTCCAGCTGCGGTGGGAAGGCTGGGGAGGGTGAGAGCTGGGGAACTGCTGTTGGAGCAGAGTGTGACCAGGCAATGGCTCATTAGAGCTTTTCAGCAGCTCGAGTGCAAGAGGAGGCACGGGAATATAAGGGAAACAGCCCCAGTTCCCTGCCACGAGGGGTTGGGATCAGGCTGCTGCAGGGTGTGACTGAGAGAGGGGCCACACTTGGCTTCTTGAGGAAAAATAGAAATCCAGGTTCTCCTAGGGAGCCAGGCTGGGTGAACAGGAGGCTCCAGGGAGAGCTCAGAGCCCCTCCAGGGCCTGAAGGGGCTCCAGGAGAGCTGGGGAGGGACTGGGGACAAGGGCTGGAGGGACAGGACACAGGGAATGGCTCCCAGAGCCAGAGGGCAGGGTTGGGTGGGATTTTGGGCAGGAATTGTTCCCTGGGAAGGGCTGGGATGGGATTCCCAGAGCAGCTGTGGCTGCCCCTGGATCCCTGGCAGTGCCCAGGGCCAGGCTGGACACTGGGGCTGGGAGCACCTGGGGACAGAGGGAGGTGTCCCTGCCATGGCAGGGCTGGCACTGGGGGGGATTTAAGGTCCCTTCCAACCCAGACTGTTCTGGGGTTCCCTGGTTCTGTGATTTGGGTGCTGCAGTCCCTCTGCTTCTGCCCAACTCTATCTGGCAGCTCCCAAGACACAGAGCCATAGAGCTGGAGAGGGGCTGGGGACAAGGGCTGGAGGGACAGGACACAGGGAATGGCTCCCAGTGCCAGAGGGCAGGGCTGGGTGGGATTTCGGGCAGGAATTGTTCCCTGGGAGGGTGGGCAGGGGCTGGGCTGGAATTGCCAGAGCAGCTGTGGCTGCCCCTGGATCCCTGGCAGTGCCCAAGGCCAGGCTGGGCACTGGGGCTGGGAGCACCTGGGACAGAGGGAGGTGTCCCTGCCATGGCAGGGGTGGCACTGGGTGGGATTTAATGTCCCTTCCAACCCAAGCCATAATTCTGTATTAAGGGATGTGTTTAGTGTATTTTGTTTTGTCTGCTTGGCCTAATCACTGAGAGTAAAAAATTGCCCCCAAGGAAAATTAGAAATCAGAATCTCAATTTTTTTTTTCCTGTTCGGTTTTCCCAGTAAGGACAGTATTTCAAACCAATTTTCATGTGTAGGGCAAGCAAGTCTGGAGGAATTTTGACATATCCCAATTAGCCAAGCTTCAAACAGGCAGAAAATTCAGGCTTTAGACCCAGTCCTTTGATGCTGGAGTGTGAACTCTGGCCAAATCCAATCCTTCTGAATGCAGGCGTGCTTGTAATGTGTCACTGGGGCTGTGGGAGGGGAGCAGGCTTTGCCAAAACAACATTTTTTCCCTATTTAAGGATTTTTAAGGTCTTGGAGATTGCCATGTTTGCATGGTTGCTGTTGTTGGTTTGTTCTGTCGAGGGCACCGAGGCTGCCCTTGATTTGTGCCACTCAGAACTGTGTGAAATCTGCTCCCTTTTTCTGCTTTTTTTTCCCCTGCTGGTTTTCTATCTGAAGGTGAAAGAATGGAGCAGAGGGCCAGAAAGCCCAGTCTGGCAGTGGTCAGCAACATATGCTGGGGGAGATAAGCCCCAGTCCCTCCTCTCCTGGCACATCCTCCCAGTTCCTGGCAGCTTTGAGTGATTTGGACACTTCCTGATGGCATTGGTGAGGTCTCCAGAAAGGATCTAAATCTGGAAGTCCATCCCTGGGCTCCTTCCAGACTTTTGTGAGTCACAGATTAAAAGAAGGACTTTCTTGTGTAGACAAAAAAAAAAAAAATTATCTTAGAGAACACAGTACATGAACTATTATAAATACAAATAATTCTGTTCTGTGCAGGGACTTGGGGTGTTGCTTCACTTCTTTGGTCTCCTTAGAAACACGTGGTGAGGCAACGTTTTCCTGCTCTGACACAGTAATTTTTTTGTCCATGTATTTCATATTTCTCTCAGATTGTCTGCTATGCTCTTTAAATAAATGTACTGGAAACTGTGTCAAGTGTACATCTGAATTTGCCTGGAATTAGTGTTCTGAGAAAAGTTAAATATTTTTGCCCCCCTTTGACACAGCTCATTGGCCAAATTCAGGGCCCATACAAGGGGTAGTAATTAGGTAAGTTTTAAATAATTGCTCCACCCTCCTATTTCCCAGAATACAAGAGAAATCCAGCAAGAGGGGCTGGGTTCCAGGCTGCCTTGTGTGCTCTCTATTCCAATTCCTTGACCATCTTCCAGCTTTGAGCTCCCAGTGTGCTCCAGGCTGGTCCCTGATGGCTCAGAGAGGGACCCAGAGGTGTGGAGGGGAGAGGAAGGTGAAGGATCCAAACCCTCCTGGATGATGGCAGATGGCTTTGAGCCTCAAGCTGTGGCTGCTCCATCCCTGGCAGTGCCCAGGGCCAGGTTGGACAGGGCTTGGGGCAGCCTGGGACAGTGGGAGGTGTCCCTGCCCACGGCAGGGGTGGCACTGGGATGGGATTTAAGGCCCCTCCCAACCCAAACCATTCTGGGATTCCATGATCTTTTTGAGCTATGCTTATGAACCTCCCCATAAAGTCTTAACTCCAGGGGCATAATCTTTTTTTGTGCACATGTATGAAACATTGAGCTTTTATTTAGATTACCCCCAAATCGTCGGAAATTACATTGGATTGGATTTTGTAGGTTTTGCAGGAAAAGCAGAAAATGACACAGCTCTACCACGTGTGCCTCTGATCCAGCCTCACTGGGAATCTGTTAGGAATTAGCTGTGGAGTTGATGGCTTCCAGAGTGGCTGCTTACCCAATGTGCTGCTTATTATTTTTATTTTTCACTGAAAACTTTGCCAGTTGTTGCTGTTTCCAGGCAGGAGCTGGGGCACCGTGCCCTTGGATGCAAACTTGGGTGGTTAAATTCCTGAAAGCCAGCTCTGGGCAGACTCTGCTGGGTGTTTTGCACACACCAGGGGCTGCAGTGATGCAATCTGCCCAAGGAAGAGGAAACAGTCCCCAGCTTTGTTCTGTTTTCTGTGGTTCATCAGCTCCTCGTGCACGCTCGGGCTGTGCCCCTCAGTCTCTGTCCTTGTCACAGCACGGGCTCACTGAGAGGTTACTGGAAGGTTTGTGACTGTGGTGAGAGCCCTTCTGAGTCACAGAAATCAGTAAAATTAAACATCAATGAAACTGAGATGGACTGGGGCTGCTGAGTCCTTGAGATGTGGTTCTTCTGGCAGCACTGGGGCCAGTATCAGTATTACAGAGTGTGAGTTCTTTCTGTTGGCTCTGCATCTTTTGCAATGGGCTTTATTTTCATTACCAGAGAACATTTTTACATAAGCCTTTGAATACGTTTTCCTCTGTTCAGCAAGTTTGCAGCACCAGTTGCCATTTGTATTGCCATTCTCCTTTTCAGCTGCCTTATTTTTACCATGGTTTTCATTGAAATCTGCCTCCATGGGTGTGGGACTTTCTGCTCACCAGCTCCCATTGCCTTTGGTGGGAATCCTCTCTAGAGAAGACTTGCAGAAACCATTTGTATAATTAAATCCATCTATTCCCTCATGAAAAACTCCTGTCCATGCTCAGTGAGCATGAAAACCTCTGAAAACAAATGGAGTGGAAGAGGAAACAGCGTTGAGAGAGACCACCCAAAGTACAGAACCAAACCAAGCATCACCCCTCTCCTTTTCCTTTATTCCAGAACTTGTGTCCAGACTCCCACTTTGAGGGAGAAGAAAAAAAAAAAAAAACACCACAGTTATTAATTATTGACAGAGATCTTTTAAAATAACAATTTATAAAAGGTCAGAAAGAGCTGTTCAGGAAAATCATCTCCACAGCAGCCTGTGAGGATGGGCAGAGGGTTCTGCACTCCCTGGTGTCCATCCACACTAACCTGGCCTTAATCTCTTTCCACAGAGTCACGTTCCTGCTGTCAGGGCTGGCTGGTTCCCAGTGTTGGGCCTCACATCTGCTTGGCAGCTGAAGCCAAAGCTTCTTCTCCCTTTTCTGCAGGAATTCTGACAGGCACTGCCAGGAAATGAAAGTTGGATTCTTCAGCTTTGGGAAAGTGCAGGGGAATGGCCAGTGAAGGGCCCAGCAGGGGCTGCAGGTGGCCTGGTGTGTCCAGAGGGTGCTTGGCCACCACTGCTGGCTCACAGACAAGGGAAGGGGCCACCAATTGTCACAGCTTGGAGCTCTGCTCCCCTCAGTGCAGCTTCCACCCATGGCAGGGACACCTGAGGGTTGGTACCCCAGGGACTTACACAAAAATGGGGTTTGGCCCCCACAGCAGGTGCTGAAGGTGCTTCTACAATTAACTTGCATGGTTTCTCCAAGGGTTTAGTCAGCTCCAAGAAATTTTACTTTTCTCTTCAAAAAGCTCTTTATAAATGCTGGTGGTTTGGGAATGGATCCAATAGGCCCTGTGTGTTTTACCCTACAGAATTCTCTTCCTGATTTTATTTTATTTTATTTTATTTTATTTTATTTTATTTTATTTTATTTTATTTTATTTTATTTTATTTTATTTTATTTTATTTTATTTTATTTTATTTTATTTTATTTTATTGTTGTTGTTGTAGTCTAATGAAGAACTTTCCTTTTCCCTTTACTGAAAGAGGGGACTCTTCCAGTTGTAGGATTTACCAAGATAAGGTGTAACTGGCAGGAAATCCCATGCTGGGATCATTCATCATCATTGCTGGAAATGACTGAAAGAGACACGTGGGAAAAGTTATAGAAATTCAGGGAATTGGAGTGAAATGATAAATTTAAGAGCAGGAATGACAGGTTTGGCTTCTGGGAAGATACATCAGAAAACCTTGAAGGACTGTCTTGGGAGCTGTTCCCTTCAGAGACAAGGTCACCTCACTTTGGTTGCTGTTTCTTTCTGAGGAATGATCTTGGTTTTTCTTTTACTTCCAGATCTGTTGCAATGATTTGCCATTAGATTATCTCCATGTAGTTTGTGGTGCCATCCTTTTGGTAGAAACTTTGATTTCAAATCATTCTTAGGCTTTCTGGAAAGGCAGCTCTTGTTCATGAACATGTTTTGAGATGCCCAAGCTGCTGTGGTTGCCCCATCCCTGGGGTGTTCCAGGCCAGGTTGGATGGGGCTTGGAGCAGCCTGGAACAGTGGAAGGGAGTTGGGACTGGATGAGCCTTAAGGTCCCTCCCAACCCAAGGCATTCCATGATTCTGTGATGGAGATGAAAATCAGATTAAGCCATGTGCTGGTGCTTCAGTTTGAAGAGCTTCACACCTGCGAGTTATGGCTGTTCTTAGGATTTAAAAACATAGGAAAGGATGATGTTAAGGCACACAAAACCAGAAGAGGTAATTTAACTAAAAACCCAGGGATTGTACTGGGGAAAAAGGCAATGGCTGATTGGAGCTGAGGTGATCTTTGGGTGGTGTTGGGGTGATGTGTTCTGAAAAGGTAGCATTTAGAGGATGAAACAAGTACACAACACCATGAAATGACTGCCAGGGCTTCTGATGAAGTAAATTCCAGGTGACTTGTGGGTACACCTTCCTGCATGTGTTTGCTCTCAGCTTTGTGTACAAACAACCTGATCTGAAGCATTTCATGTTTCAGTGTAGTTGGATTTGGTGTTTTCTGGTGGGATAAAAACCCCAGGCAGACAGACAAAGCCCAGGCAGACAAACAAAGCCCAGCTTTTTGCTCTGCAGACTCTCTGCTCTGTGCCCTGCTCTGCCTGAGGTGGGAGCCAGGAGCTGCAGTCAGACCTGGAAACAAACCACTGAAGTGAATTCATTTCCCAGTAACACAGACACAACCTCGTGTTTTTGCTTTCAGATTTAACCAACCAGGTGGAGGCAGCTGGCCTGCAGCTGCAGAAGGTGACAGCAGAGATGGACCACTACAAGAAGCTGTTACTGTAAGATTCCCATTCCTTGATTGTTTCCCACTGCACATAAAGAGCATAAACCACTTTTTTTTTTTTTTAATTTTTTCCCCATCAAGTGCTGCTTGTCACAATGCTCTGAGAAGGTTTTGACCGACAGATGAACTATTTTATCTTCATAAGATTATTTCTAAGCACCTGCCTGAGCCAGCCTGGCTGTGGGAGCAGGGCTTCCTTCCTCCAGCAGAGAGAACTGGAGCTGCAGAGGGGGGGATAATGAGCCTGATCCAGTGCCTCACCTAACTCACAGGTGTAGGATGCATTTTGGGAAATCCACCTAACCTCAGGACTAAAAATGTGTGTGGGAAGGAATATACAGTGATAGAGCAAGGGGGAATGGCTTCCCACTGCCAGAGGGCAGGGATAGTGGGAAGGAAGTGTTCCCTGGGAGGCTGGGGAGGCCCTGGCACAGGTTTTGCAGGGAATTTGTGGCTGCTCCTGCATCCCTGGAAGTGTCCAAGGCCAGGCTGGACATTTGGGCTTGGAACCACCTGGTCTGTGGAAAGTGTGGGTGGAACAAGATGGGCTTTAAGGTCCCTTCCAACCCAAAGCATTCCAGGATACTCTCCCATATCCAGAGCACTCCCCAGCCACTCAGAACACTCCCACAGCAGGAGCCTGACACCCCAACACCACCCAAAGATCACAAATCCTGGGACATCATCTCCAGGAGAATTCAGAGGGAGGTAGGGGCCAGCAGGAGGCTGAAAGGAGCAAACTGTGTTTGTGAAGCTCCAAATGTGAAGCTCAGGAGTCAGGAGCTGGCAGTGCCAGGCTCATGACCATCCATCATCACTCTTTCCCCATTTTTCCCTGGAATTTGAGCAAAGGATTTGTGCTGCTCTGCTCTGCACTTTCTGGTTTCAGTTCCTTTATTCAGGGGGTCTGACCATAACCAGCTTGCAAATATTTGGGATGCTTAGCAACAAAGTACTTCAGTGATAATGTAAGGATTGAGTGGGAAACAAAGATGTCATGAGCACAGTTAAATAAACACTGAGGGCTTTCCAAGTGTGAAAGAACATTTCAGTGCAATATGGGCACAATTTAATAGAACAACATATTCTATATCTGTTTAAATGTAAATATGAACCTTAACCATGGTTATTAATTGGTGCAATGGTGACATAATGACACGAAACCTGCAACGTTTCCAGCCCTTTAACCTACAGAATTGGGATTTGTTCCATTTTATTCATTTATTACTCAAAACTGCCATCAGTGTTGCGAGATCTCACTTCTTGTTTGCAACATTTGTGTGCCAGGTCAGGCTGAGATGGCACTGGAAGTGTAACTTCCAATTACTAACAACCTTTGCTGGAGCTGACAGAACTTTCTGTTCGTGGCCTTTTACCTGAAATGGAAAATGCAAGGAGGAAAATACACCCAGAATTGATGTCCAGGCTCATTTCTTTGGGTAATAACCCTTTTTTCCTCAATGTTTTTTAGGGTGAAGTCAACAGAACTTGATGTCTGTCAAAATGAACTGAAAAAGATCAAATATGAAAATGGAATTGCTGAGTCCAGGTAAATGCTGAAATGATATTTCATATTTTTGAGCAATGGCAGCAAACATTTCATTATTTTAATGCAGTCTTTATGCAATACATAAAAAAAAAAAAAAATCTGTCAAGTCAGTAGATTTAACTTCATAAAGAACACGTGGAGTTTTAACCAACATTTGATTTTCCAGGCATTATTATTCCTGTCTGTAAATAAGACCACAGTAACTACAACGCTGCTGCTTCTTTATTTCATCTGTAGGCTTACAAAAGAGCTGAAGGAAAAGGAGGAATCCCTTCTCATCTGCCAACAAGTCTGCAAACGTTTACAGGAGGAAGTGGCTGAGAAAGAAAGGAAAGAAGAAGATCTGAAAAGAAGAACTGGGAGATCAGAGAGTGAGCTGGAAACCCTTAAAGCTCTCCTGAGCCAAACTGAGCAGGAGGTGCTGATGCTGAAACAGGAAAGGTAAAGGGAGCTGGGCTGCACTCAGGTGCTCCTGGCAAGTCTGGAGATTTTGGGGATCATTGGATTGGGGTTTTAAATTCTTACAGGATAGACAAAACTTGGATGGAAGAGAAAAAAAGTTCTATTTAAAAAAATAGGAGTAGAAAAGTTCTGCAGAGCTTCAGCTTGAGTTTAATCTGAGCCCCAAAGCCCCATTTTTGCAGCTGTTCAGCTGCTCTTTGTGCTGAAGATGCAGGGAGTATTCAAACCCCTGAAATGCAGAACAGTTGGTGCCTCCTGGCACTTTTAAATGCTGAAAACAAGCCTGTGGCTGTCAGGAGGAAAACTGGAGGTGGAGATGGAGATTCTCCTGCAGGTAATTAAAAAAATATGGATTCAGGTTGGTGAGTCCAAAGCAAAGGCACTCAAACTTGAGCCCATTCCAGGGAAAACAGCCCTGAGAAGCCCAGTGCTTTATTTTCCACCTCTCAGAAGCAATCCCAGGGACAAGGGCAGCTTTGTTCACAGCTGAGACCCTTCAGAGCCAGTCTGAGCTGGTGGGAAGTTGCTCTCACACCTCCCCAAGTACCAGATCCTGTCCAAGACCCTGCCTGAGGGAGCACTGAGGCATTTTTGAGGTGGACAAGTTGTTAACAACATCAGTGACAGGAATTTAACCTCTCCAGGAGTCTTGCCCTACAAGCCCCACATAACAAACAGCACCTTGAAGGACAGAAAGCCCTCAGTGGTTTTCATTCCAAACCCATTACAACTTTTAAATTAATGATCCTGATAGTCCAAGTTCACGAAATACAAGTTCTGGTTGGAATATTTTCTCTCTGTTCTTTGAAATTTGTCTTGAAAATACCAAAGAAGTATTAAAATGCCATTTGAAGTGGAAGATCCAGCGCTGTGTTTCCTTTAAAACACAAAATTCAGGAGGCAGGTGAGGGCCTGGTGGAGATTCCTGGAGCAAGGAGGAGCAGGATTTCCTTGCAAGGGAAGGGAATGGCAGCAGTGTGGGCAGGGGCCAGGTGTCCATGGAATTTCTGTGTTTTTAGGGAGGTGCTGCTGGTGTCCCAGCAGAGCAGGACGGAGCAGCTGCAGGAGGCGCTGAGGCAGAAGGTGCGGAGCGAGGACTCCTGGAGGGACAAGGTGACTCTGGGGGGCTCTGCTTTGGGGGGGTTTCAGTTTCACAGAGGGCACAGGAGATGATCTCCTCCAGTGGAGTCATGGAATCACACACAGGCTGGTTTGGAAGCTACTCAGCCAAAAATTCTGTCAGGAACACACACAAACCTTGTTTGCCTTTGACCTCTGAGTCTGCTGGGGCCTCAAACTCCTAAATTCACAGGGAAGGGTTTGTTTTGGGGAGCCTCCTCTTTCCAAAAGCACATTTAACGTTTGCTGAAGTTCATGGAATCACAGGATCTCAGATTGGTTTGGGTTGGAGGGACCTTAAAGCCCATCCAACCCCACCCCTGCCACGGGCAGGGACAATTTCCACTGTCCCAGGCTGCTCCAAACCCTGCCCAGCCTGGCCTTGGGCACTGCCAGGGATCCAGGGGCAGCCACAGCTTGTCCACAATATCCTTTGTCCAAGGAGTTCTCCTGCCAGCCCCTTCCAGTGGGATTTGGGAAGCTGTTTCCCAGAAACAACTGTCACCATGTCCACCGTGTTTCCATCTGCAGCTTTTGCCCATCAGCACCAAAAAACCCTGAACTGAATAAGAAATAAAAAATACACTCCTAGATTAAGAAATATATAATAATAAATTATTATAAATTATAATAAATAAATAATAATTATATAAATATAAAATATAATATAAATATATATAATATAATATAATATAATATAATATAATATAATATAATATAATATAATATAATATAATATAATATAATATATAAAGTATAATTATTATAAATAAATTATTTATAATAATTATTATTAATAATAAATTATTAATAATAAATAAAATAATAATAAAATATATAATAACAAATAAAAATATATATTGATGTATTAAAAAGAATAAAAAACACTAAGAAGAATAAGAAATTAAGACAAGTGTATACATCTGTGAAGGAAGATTTAAAAGCAGAGCTGAACAGTAACTGTGACTTGTCTGATTTAAGCCTCACATAATTGGTGACTGAAATGAGTGTATTTTTTGTTCCAGTGTCTGAAAGCTTTATTTAGGCCCAGGAAAACTTGGGGACTGGTAGCAATTAGGATCAGTTTCATTTCTTTCACTTCCCTGTCACAGGCTATAATTTGGGAAGGGCTCCATAATCACAGAGTGTTTTCAACCTGACACGAGAACAAAGATTGGGGACAGGCAGAGGGAGCAATTTCAGCTCTGGTGTCACAGACATTAAAATGCAGCCACAGCAAGGCCCCAAATCTTGGCTCAGCAGCCCAAAAAAATCCCCCCCAAAAACTCCAAAAGTGACAAAGTGACAACGCTGCCTTTGCTTTGTGTCACTGCAGAGCACCAGAGGGTCAAGTTTTTAGTTTAAAATACATATAAACCTGAAATTGTTTTAGTGGAGCAAAAAAAAAAAAAAAATCACTTTCAGGAAGCAATTTAAGAAATAATTCCATTGGAACACACCATATTTATGGAATCCCAGGATTATTGAGGTTGGGAAAATCCCCCAAGGTCATCCAGTCCAACCTTTGAAAGCCCAACCACCACCTTGTCCCCAAAGTGCCACCTCCAGTCACACCTGGCCACCCCTTCCATGGAGAAATTCCTCCTGGAAAGATGGATGCAGACATTTACCTTCTGGATTTTTCAAATATTAATTAATAAATGGGGTTTAAATCAATTAGTGGCCATTATGCCCTCTTGGAACATCGACGTCCACTTTATTTCCTGTTTTGGTTCTCAGCTTTATCAATTTCAAACATTGTGATGGTTTTATTATTTATTGTATTTTATGTGATAGGGAGAACACAAAGAATAAAATAGATTTATTTTAAAATTATAAGGATGGTTTATTTATATGCACTAAAAGAATGAAAATAAGAAAAAAGAGAAAAAAACAAAGAAAATTTTAATTTTTTTCTTTTTATAAGTGTTTCTTTTTTTTACATTTAATATAAAAAGACAACACTTGTAATTTTAGTTCATTTTATTATTTAAAAACAATTTTTTATTAGTTCAACTAATAAACTGACTCCTAGTAAGTCTGTCCTTTCCAAAAAAAAAATCTAAACTATGTTAACCCATAAAAAAAAGTGAAATGTTTTGTATGAATGAGCTCAGGTTTTTCTGTTGCCTTTGTTTGTTCAGTCCTTGGAGTCAAGGAGCCTCTCACAAGTGGATCTATAATAATAAGCAGAGTTAATAAATTTGGGGCTTTATGTTCAGAATCCCAACTCCCATCTAAGAATATAGAAAAAATAATAGTAATAATAGCAATAATAGCAATAATAGTAATAACAGTAACATTATTATTATTATTAATAATAATAATAATATACTTTGAGCATCTTACAAATCCAGCAATTTTTCAGCTATAACTTAGTGGGGGATTTGCACCTCTTCCACACCCAGAATTTGGTATATTTTGGTTTTAAAAAAAAAATAATGAAAATATTTCCAGTTTCTCTTCTCCCCCCAAAGACATCAGGGAGATTTATTATCCTCCTGCTCATAATACTGTGTGGAATTAGATAATTGTAATTAAGCTCATTGTGGGCTGTTGTGCTTTTAATCATTTGAAGTAATGAGGTTTGTGTTGTGCATTTAATGTGCCTGTGGTGCTCCCAGCCTGCTGCAATCAAATCCAGCAGAACCAGCTGCACAAAGGGAACAGGAACAGCCTGGCTTAGCAAAGGGATTCTCCTGAGTGCAGCCTTCAGGGGTTCCTCCACAATCCAGAATGTTCTCCTGGGGAAATTCGGGCTGAATTTTCAAATTTGAATTGATCATGTGAATTATTGGAGATGCTGTAAGGACTGGGAAATTTCACTCAATATTCCAACCTGGAGAAGGCTCTGGGATGAGCTTCTTGTGACCTTGCAGGGCCTGGAGGGGCTTCAGGAGAGCTGGGGAGGGACTGGGGACAAGGGATGGAGGGACAGGACACAGGGAATGGCTTCTCGTGGAGAGAGGGCAGGGCTGGCTGGGAGATTGGGAATTGGGAATTCCTGGCTGGGAAGGGCTGGGCTGGAATTCCCAGAGCAGCTGTGGCTGCCCCTGGATCCCTGGCAGTGCCCCAGGCCAGGCTGGATGGGGTTTGGAGCAGCCTGGGACAGTGGGAGGTGTCCCTGCCATGGCAGGGGTGGCACTGGGTGGGCTCAAAGGTCCCTCCCAACCCAGACCAGGCTGGGATTCTGTGCTGCTCAAAATTCCTGCACAATTCCCATCCCATCCCATCCCAATCCCATCCCATCCCACCCCATCCCAATCCCATCCCATGGATCCCATCCCAGTCCCATCCCATCCCACCCCATCCCAATCTCATCCCATGGATCCCATCCCATCCCAGTCCCAGTCCCATCCCAGTCCCATCCCATCCCAATCCCATCCCACCCCATCCCAATCCCATCCCATGGATCCAATCCCATCCCATCCCAGTCCCATGGATCCCATCCCAATCCCATCCCATCCCATCCCAATCCAATCCCATCCCATGGATCCCACCCCATGGATCCCACCCCATGGATCCCATCCCATCCCATCCCATCCCATCCCATCCCCTGGATCCCACCCCAGTGTGACAATGCCCCTGACCCCCTCTTGCCCCCCAGCTGGAAAAGGACCTGGCCAAAGGGGAGGCTCGGCACAAAGAAGCAATTCTGAAAGTCAGGGAAGAGGCCAGGGTGGAGCTGGACCTGGAGAGACAGAAACAGCAGGAGCTGATCACCAAATACCAGAGAGAGCACGAGGAGCTCCAGCAGAAGGTGGGCAATGCTCCAGGGAAAACGTGTGGCACAAGGTCACAGAAACCTGTAAAAAATGGGAGTGTGAAGGAGTAAAACCTTCCCTGTGTGCCATCCTCCCTCTGGATGGCACAGGACTTTTCCCCAGTCTTAGAAGATTGAATTTTTTTTAAAATGGAACAGGCTGAAAATAACTACTGCAGTTCAAGTTAATTGGTGTGGAAGTTCTCTCTCAGCTCATATTTTCACCACCAAAGCTCCATCTACGTGCCCAGAGCTGTTAATTATTGTATTTAATCTGACATCACCATTTTTGGAAAAGCTTGGGACTGTTTCAGGCTATGCTGAGGTGCCACAATCCCACCCAGTTTTTTTTTTCCCTTCCCAAGGAAACCCAGCAGCTCCAGGGTGGGTACCCAGTGCAGGCCAGATCAGTCAGATCCCACTTGAATTTTATACAGAAATTGAGGAATTGTACCTGTAACCTGAGTTTTCAAAAGCTTTGACACAATTCCTGAGAAAATCAGAGAAATCTGGAGAAATAAAAGGGAAAGTGAGGAGGTTATATTGTTATTTAAAATCTGGGGCATTGTGATTTAGAGCTGAAAAGAAGTTTGGCTTTGTTCACTTGACAAATATTTAACCACGACTTTTAAACCCCGAGGAAACAGCGACTTGCAGTAAATTTAACTTGAAGTTAAATTTTCCCTTTTTTACCTCAATGTCTCTGTTTGATCTTGAAGACACTAATTAATCTCTGTGTTCTCAGTGAGTGGTGATTAATTTACAGCTCTCTGGTGTCCTCTGAGGGAATTATGTAAATTCAGAGCCTTTTTTTCTCTCTGAGGACCTGCAAGTTCAAATTTGTTGGGTGTTTTTTTTTTCCTCAAGTCAACATTTGCCTGCTCTTAATTCTCCATATTTAAAGGTCCTAAATGGAGATTAATTCCTGTCTGATCTCACCCAGATCCCAGGTTTAATATCCAGTGCCACCAAGAGCTTGAGGATGGAGACGGAAATTCTGGAGAAGAAGCTCCAAGATGCCCAAATGAAACTGGCAGAGAAGGATGGAGACAAGGAAAAAGAACTCCAGAGCCTTAAGAGGCTCATCAGTGAACTTGAGTTCCAGCTGACCATGGAAAAGAGCAACAATGAATCATTCCTGGATAAGCTGAGGAAAGAAATAAGGCACAAGTCAGATGAACTGGAAAAATTAACCCAGGAGAAGACACAGCTGATTCACAGTTTGAGTCAAGTTCAAGAGGAGGTAGGAACAGGACCCAGGAAATCCCTGGGTTTTTTGGGTTTTTTTTTGGTTTTTTTTTTTTCATGGAGACATGTGATTTCTAAAATCATTCAAAGGTCTGTGTTTCAGACCAGAAAATCCATTGAAATGCAAAGATTCCTCAGACAAACCCATCACCGTTTCCTAAATGTGGCAGATCACAAAAGATGTGAAGTTTTAATTCAGCAAATGCTTAAATTAGTGTTTTATAGGGAAATGTATCTACTTGTCAGGTCCTGCAAGGCCTTTCTCAGTCTGTAGCCTCATGTCCCACTGCCCAAAGAGGAGTAAACAGAAATGAATTCCCAGTTTTTAGAGCAGAAGACACGGATATTTCTCATTCCTTGAACTGGTGTCCCAGCTCCCACCAGTGCAGCCACGTTCCCTAACTCAGGAATGCATGAAAATGAATTAAATGCAAAGAGAAATTCAACTGATGGGTATTCTGACCACAAACATTTGCTGAATGCTTGGAATATAATGGGAAGGGAGGAGAGAGCTGCTCCATGGGAAGTGTGGAGTCAGGGACTGCAGATAAGATTAGGCTGGAATGTCCAAAGCAATTCAGTGGCAGGAAAAAGAATTGCTCAACAGGGAAAATAAAACTCTTCCACATGAATGAGTGCTGGGGTTGGTACTGATCTATCCCTTGGAAGGGTTGGGGAAGGTGGAGTGGAATTCCAGAGAGGCTCTGCCTCATCTGTGCCCAAGGATGGGGACGTGGGATAGAGGGGCCTTGGCAGTGCTGGCACAACAGGGGGACTCCATGGCCTTCCAGGAGTGATTCCATGATTCCTTGTGTTCATACCTGGTTCCATAGCTGGTTCCACACCTGCTTCCATCCCTGCTTCCATAGCTGGTTCCACACCTGCTTCCATCCCTGGTTCCATATCTGGTTCCATCTCTGGTTCCATCGCTGATTCCACACCTGGCTCCATACCTGCTTCCATCCTTGGTTCCACCCCTGATTCCACACCTGGTTCCATCCCTGATTCCATGCCTGCTTCCATCCTTGGTTCCACCCCTGATTCCACACCTGGTTCCATCCCTGGCTCCACACCTGGCTCCATACCTGGTTCCATCCCTGGCTCCATCCCTGCTTCCATGACTCCAGCAGGCTGTGCTCTCCCTCTGCAGAGGGTTCCAGGGACAAGCAGCATTAACCCCTTGGTGTCCTTGCACCTCTCTCCATTATCGCCTTTCCTTCCCTAGAGCAGCATTCCTGGTTCTCCCAGCTGGCCAGGAGAGCAGGAACACCTTCTGGGCATTCCCTGGGACTTCCATCTGCCTCCCGAGGGAACAGGAGGGCGCTGCAGGGCGGCTCCCTGTCCTGGGAGTGTCCGGGTGTGATGGGTGGGGCATTCCCATGTTTCTCTGCAGAATTCCCTGCTGCAGGGACAGTCCAGGTGTGATGGATGGGGTATCCCAGTGTTTCTCTGCAGAATTCCCTGCTGCAGGGACAGCCCAGGTGTGATGGATGGGGTATCCCAGTGTTTCTCTGCAGAATTCCCTGCTGCAGGACACGGTTCAGGTGTGATGGATGGGGTATCCCAGTGTTTCTCTGCAGAATTCCCTGCTGCAGGGACAGTCCAGATCTGATGATGGAACATTCCCATGTTTCTCTGCAGAATTCCCTGCTGCAGGGACAGTCCAGGTGTGATGGATGGGGTATCCCAGTGTTTCTCTGCAGAATTCCCTGCTGCAGGGACAGTCCAGGTGTGATGGATGGGGTATCCCAGTGTTTCTCTGCAGAATTCCCTGCTGCAGGGACAGTCCAGGTGTGATGGATGGAGCATTCCCGTGTTTCTCTCTGCAGAATTCCCTGCTGCAGGGACAATCCAGATCTGATGATGGAGCATTCCCGTGCTTCTCTCTGCAGAATTCCCTGCTGCAGGACACGGTTCAGGTGTGATGATGGAGCATTCCCGTGTTTCTCTCTGCAGAATTCCCTGCTGCAGGGACAGTCCAGGTGTGATGATGGAGCATTCCCGTGCTTCTCTCTGCAGAATTCCCTGCTGCAGGGACAATCCAGATCTGATGATGGAGCATTCCCGTGCTTCTCTCTGCAGAATTCCCTGCTGCAGGACACGGTTCAGGTGTGATGATGGAACATTCCCGTGTTTCTCGTTGCAGAATTCCCTGCTGCAGGACACGGTGCGCCGGGAGTGCGAGGAGCGCTTCGAGCTGACGGCGGCGCTGGGCCGGGCCCGGGAGCAGGTGCTGGAGCTGCGGAGGCTCAGCGGGACCCTCCCGGCCTCGCCTCGCTCGCACCCCGCCGGGGATCTCCGCCTCTCCGGCCACCTGGGAACGGCCAGGCCTGCCCGGGGCCCCGGCTCGGGCCGGCACGGCAGCACCGGCTCGCTGGAGGTGCCTCCCAAGGGAAGGGCGGCCCCGCTGAGCGAGCCCCGCAGCCGCGTCCCCGCCGGGATGAGGCGCCGGCCGAGCCAGCTCTGACAGCTCCGCCTGGGAAACCATTCCAGCCTCTAAAGGAACACCTGCCTGGAACCCCCAGCTCATCCCTTCCTGCTATTTAAAATCCAGTTCGATTTTTATTTATTTTTGATGCGGTAACTTTTATCTGTGCGGTAATTTATTCACGGTGTAATTAAATGCTGGATGCATTTCAAGCTGAGAGAAGTAAAAAGAGTCTCTCCAAGAGAAGCACAAAGAGCAGCGAATCTTCAATGAATGGGACTGAGATCAGAGAATCCCTGGATCCCAGAAGGTTTGGGTTGGAAGGGACCTTAAAGTTCATCCTGTTCCAGTGCCCTGGCCCTGGGCAGGGAATAATGGCCCAGCATCCCAGGTTCCAGGATGGATGGGGCTTGGAGCAGCCTGGGACAGGGAAGATGGAACTGGATGAATTTTGAGGTCCCTTCCAACCCAAACCAGTCTGTGACTCCATGATTCCATCATTTCAAATCTGGGCTCTCATCCCCCTGTTTGTGTCCTGGAGCAGCAGCTGGAGCAAAAGGGGAGCGTGGCCAGGAGGAACAGCACGTAAACTAACGGGAGCAGGGATGGGATCACGGCTCTGGCATGAGGGAGTGGCCAGGCCCTGGATCCAAACCAAGTCCAGAACAAATATTTCCCTTCTCCCCCTCCCTCCCTCCCTCCCAGAACCTGGAGCTCCTGCTGCTAAGCAATAAACAAAATATGGAAATGCCAGAGACCCTTTTTCACTGGCTTTGAAAACAATTCAATGAATCTCACCATGTCAAGGAAAGTTTACCAAGTGCTTTCCATGGTGGGATGAAAGGCAGCAGCACAAAGTGCCCCAGTGGACACCTCATTACAGCCCTGAAATTTTAGGAAATCAAACTTCCTGCAGGAAGCTCTTGTAGGAGTGGTGTCAGGGACCCTGCACTGCAGGACTCGTGGCACGAGGCAAAGCCAAACCAAAGCTCCAGGCTCAAAACAAACCTGTCCCCGTGGATCCTGCCCTGCTGGCTGTGGGCAGCCTTCCAGCCCTTCCCTCGGAGAAAACATCCCAGGGCACCGGGCTGGAAAGGCTGCAGACTGCCCCGGGCAGAGCTGGGGCTGCTGCCTGCCCTGGAGTGACTCCTGCAGCCCCGAGCCTTCCCAGAAAGGATCAATCCCCCGGGGCAGGCGGGGAATTGGGAGGGGTCTGGCGCTCAGTGTGAGCCCCGGGCAGGATCCCTGATGTGGCCAAACCCCTCCTCACCCACCCTGCCGGGGGGGGAGCCCGTCCCCGCTCCCAGGTGACAAAGGACAGCAGCAGAGGAAGCCACGGAATCTCAGTCAGTGCCTCGGCGTGGCTCATCCTTGTCCCACCTGCGGTTGCCCAAAAGGCAGCGTTCTCCACGGCTAAAGTGCTGGAGATCAGCACAGCCCCTGCACAGCTTGCCGTGGATATCACCTCATTCCCACCGGGATATCACAAACCAAAGCTGGGTGATCACTAGACCTTGCTCTGAGGTGTGTGTAGGATCTGGGATCCCGACTGTGCCTTGTAGATGGAGTTTTTTCTACAAAAGAAGAGAAATTGGACTGCAGGAAAAAGCATCTTAGTTCCTAAGCAGTGTTAAAAGTGCATGGAAATAGACACTGATGTCACAGATCATTAAAAATATTAATCAGAATAAAAACCTGTCTGTCTTTCTTTGTGTACTGTGCATTTTCAATACCAAAATAAGAGTAGGATAATGAAACTGGGGAAAATTCCTTTCTCAGACAACCCCCTCAGAGCTGCATTTTTAGTTCTTTAAAACAAACCCTTATTTCCAACATGAAAATTCAGTGTTGGGTTTTGTCCTTGGTGGTTACAGGTGGTTGAGTGTCCTGCTGAGGGAAGAACAAACCCCAACCAGCTGTGGAACACTGATCCAGGGGTTTCATCCTCACAGCCCAGGACAGAATCCATTTGGGTGGGGCAATAAAAGGAGCACTGTCTGAGATTAATGTTTGAGGGGATTTTAACCCCAGAAATGTAACTTGTGTGGAGAACTGGGCATTGCTGCCCCAGCAGCTCCCATGGGTTGCTCTCCTTGGCCCTGCAGGCTCAGATCAGCCCTGCCTGGGGTGGTCCCACCCTGCTCCACCCAGGGTGGGGACAGGGCTCAGGGCCAGGGTGGGATCTGCTCCTTCCCAGGGGACCAAGGGATGGGCACAGGTGCCACCAGACCTCTCAGGGGGGATGGAGACTGCTCCACTGAGGGGGCTTTGCCCAGGGTGTCTCTGAGGCCACTTCCCCACCTTTCCAGGTCCCTCCCTTCTGTTCCCTACAGTGGGATGAGGCTGAGCTCAGCAGGACTCAGGTGCTGGTGACAGGCATGGAATGAGCACAGGCTGGGAAATGTCAGGGAAAGGGGGGAACAACCCAGGGGGGTCCAGATGGGAGGAAAGGGCTGACATCTGGGAAAGGAAAATCTCAGTGTGAGAGAGAGGAAAATGCTCTCCCCCCTGGAGCTGTGCAGCCAGGGATGGTCCCTGGGCAGTGCTGGAGCCCCTGTGCTTGAGTCATTCAAAGTGGGTGGGAAAAATCCATGGAAAATGTCCTGTCAGGAGCAGCTCTGCACTGCAGGAGCTGCTGACCCGAGTGCCCCCAAGGGGATTTTCCATCTCCTGGTTTATGGGATGTGGGAAGTGGTTTGGTTTGGCCTGGCCCCACTGCAGGGAGTAATGCCCAGCTGGCAGTACCTGCTTTGAACTCTGAGGAAAAGTCCTGGAAGGAATCAGGTGGGCACAGAGGAAAGGAGCCTGGAGAGGCACAGAATGCAGCAGGTTCTTCTTCCTGCTGGAGGGTCACACTCTGTCCTGCCCAAATGTCCTTCACCATCATCATCATCATCATCACAGGCTGGGTTGAGTTGGAAGGATCTCAAAGCCCAATCCAGCCCCACCCCTGCCATGGCAGGGACACCTCCCACTGTCCAGCCTGGCATTGGGCACTGCCAGCACCCTGGGCACCCTGTGCCAGCCCTGCCCACCCTGCCAGGGAACAATTCCTGCCCAAAATCCCACCCAGCCCTGCCCTGTGGCAGTGGGAGCCATTCCCTGTCCCTCCAGCCCCTGTAACAGGCACTGCCCTCTCCTGCCATCCCCACATCCAGGGCAGCTGAACAGTGCTCCACTGGCAGCAGGAACTGGGATGCAGGAGCAGGAATTAGGGATGCAGGAATTGGGATGCAGGAATTGGGGATGCAGCAGCAGGAATTGGGATGCAGGAATTGGGATGCAGGAATTGGGGATGCAGGAATTGGGGATGCAGCAGCAGGAATTGGGGATGCAGCAGCAGGAATTGGGGATGCAGCAGCAGGAATTGGGGATGCAGGAATTGGGGATGCAGCAGCAGGAATTGGGGTTGCAGGAATTGGGGATGCAGGAATTGGGGATGCAGGAATTGGGGATGCAGGAACTGGGGATGCAGCAGCCCCCGGGAGATCCCGGAGTTCCCTCTGCTCCGCTCCCCGGCGCTGCTGGGGCGGGCGCTGGGATTCGGGAATGCCGGCGGGGCGGGGCTGCCTCGGGAACCGTCCCAGTCGGAAGAAGCTCCTCAGGAGCCCGAGGCTGACCCGGCTCACTGAACATTTCCATGAATCATTGGCTTTTATGGAAATCCGTTCCAGCATCCTCTCCCCAGCTGTTTCCTGTGCACTGTGCTGGCCGCGGGGCTCGTTTTAACTCACCAGGACTGAGCGGTCATTTTAATCACCATAGAGTTCTGAACAAAGAACCACAATGTGCCTTTGGGGAAAAGTTCCCAAAAAAGGAACCCGGGCAACAGCTGGAAGGCGTCGGGAAGGCTCAGGGGAGGAGCAGCATTTACTGGCCGTGGGTGTAACCAAGTAGCAGCGTGGCCTCAGTGGCTGCCCAGCTCCCTTCTGTTTGCTGCTGTCTGGTTTGGGGGGTTGTTTTTGTAGATTCCTTCTAAAAATAACCCCAGCACCTCCTTGGAGGGTGATGGAAGCCGTAGCTGGAGCTGGATGAGGCATAAATTCACCTGCTCAGGCTGGACACGGGGAGAGCTTGGATTTCTGATCTCTGGTTGAAAGGCTGGTTCTGAAGACCAGGATTTTCTGTGGATTTTTTTCAGGATTTTCTGTGTTCATAGAAATCCACAGAAATCCTTTCCTCTGGCTGGCTCTGGCTAAGGAGGTTCCAAACCTGCTGAAGATCCATCTGACAGGGAAACAGCCCCTTGTCCATGGGGAGAAGATCTGTGTGTGTGCCTGGCCCAGGCAGCAACAGAGACCTGGGGGACCCACGGCTGGGCAGGGCTGTGCAGGAGGGCTGTGAACATCTCTCCCCTGGATCTGTGGAACAGCCTCTCCCAGGGTCTGTGGATCATCCTCTCCCCAGGATCTGTGGAACAGCCTCTCCCAGGGTCTGTGGATCATCCTCTCCCAGGATCTATGGAACATCCTCTTCCCAGGATCTGTAGATCATCCTCTCCCAGGGTCTGTGGAACAGCCTCTCCCCAGGATCTGTGGATCATCCCCTCCCAGGATCACAGCACAACTCAGGGTTCATATCATGAGCATTTAATCCAAAGTCAGTGCCTGGAATAACAGGAGAGCAAAAACCCTGGGCAGGCTCCTGGCAGGGTGTGGGGAAGAGATGCACAGATCCCAGAAGGCAAAACTCTCCAGGGATCCCTCTTAGCTTGACCCAGGGAGAATGATTCCAGGACCTTAAACCTGATGATCGCTGTAACCCTGTGAGCACGAGCAGGACACTCAGTGCTCGGGGTGTCCACAGAGCTCTGGCTGCCCCTGGACCCCTGGCAGTGCCCCAGGCCAGGCTGGGTGGGGTTTGGAGCAGCCTGGGACAGTGGAAATTGTCCCTGCCATGGCAGGGGTGGGGCTGGATGGGATTAAAATCTCTCACCTGGGGCTAGAGGGTGGCTGAGGACACGGTGCTGCTCCCTGGCCCTGCGGGGGTCACCGCTGGCTCTGCTCCCGTGGCTGCTGAGGGGAGCAGGGCAGGGGGAAGGGTGACGGTGCTGCCTTTGTGTCCCCAGCTCCGGGATCCCTCTGGTGGCTTCCCACTGAAACAAAAAAGCAATCCCGGCTCCATTAAAGAAGGCAGAGGAGCTCCCTGAGCAGAGCCAGATGTCTGAGATAACATCTGGGGTTGTTCCTGCGGTTTCCTTGATGGCAAAGCTCTCAGCCTGCCTGGCCACGGCCTTCTGAGCATCGCGGTGGATAAAAACATGGAATTCTGGAGGGCTGCTTTGGGACTGGGCTGGCCCAGCCTGGAGCAGCTCCTGGGGGATGCTGAGGAGGGAGGGAGGAGGGTGCTCTCTGCCCTTGGAGGATGTTCTCCTCCCCTGGAAGGCACAGGCTGGCAGCTCCAGCCTCTCCCCTGCACTCCGTCCTGTTTCAGTCACTGTCACCCCACCAGTGTCCTCAGAGCAGGTGTCTCCTCAGCATGGGGGGCAAACTCTGAGCCATCTCCAACTGGCAGGAAGATGCTGAAAGTGTTTCCATTTTTAGAGCTATTTGAGGCATAGGAAAACCTGCAGGCTGTGAACAAAGCTTCTCACCCTTTAAGCAGGTATTGAGGCACAGGAAAACCTGCAGGCTCTGAACAAAACCTCAGCTTCTCACCCTCTAAATCACTTCAAAATGGGACCTCAGGCATTTGAGTCTCAGCTCCTGATTGTTCCATACAAACCTGGAGTCCCAAGTGAGGGAATTTTGGGAAGCTGCACCACTCCCTGGACAGGGATAATTAAATCTGCCAGGGCCTTTCAGGAGATTCACTTGGTTTAAGATCATTTTGCTGTGGATTTTCCCTCTTGGCTCCTGAGCACAGGCCCTGGGACTGCCCAGCACCTGCAGGGCCTCAGTGGGATCGACCTGGCCTGGAAGCCCCATTCTCTCCCCTTTGGGGCCATTCAGGGCTGTCCCAGTCCCTGCTGGCTCCTGGGGCATCTCCTGCAGCTGGTGGTGGAGGCTTTGATCCATCCCCAGCTCCCCCCAGCTGGAATTGGGGGATTCAGCCCGGGGACGGGGCTGCTCTGCCCCCCGTGGCCCAGGACAGGACATTTGTCCCCTCCTCACACCTCGGTGGCTTTCGGTGCGAGCAGCCCCGGCAGAGCAGGGGAGGCTCCGCTGGGCTCGGCAACACTTCCACCTACAGAGGGAACCCAGAACGGCAGCGGGAGAGCCCCGGCGGGCCGGGCAGGAGGGGATGGAATCCCGGGAATCGGGGGTATAGAATCCATGGGAATGAGGGGATGGAATCCCGGGAATGGGGGGCACAGAATCCCAGGAATGAGGGGATGGAAACCCGGGAATGGAGGGCACAGAATCCATGGGAATGAGGGGATGGAATCCCGGGAATGAGGGGCACAGAATCCCAGGAATGAGGGGATAGAAACCCGGGAATGGGGGGCACAGAATCCTCGGAATGAGGGGCATAGAACCCATGGGAATGACGGGATGGAAACCCAGGAATGAGGGGCACAGAATCCATGGGAATGAGGGGATGGAATCCCAGGAATGGGGGGCACAGAATCCCAGGAATGAGGGGATGGAAACCCAGGAATGAGGGGGCACAAAATCCATGGGAATGAGGGGATGGAATCCCGGGAATGAGGGGCACGGAATCCCGGGAATGAGGGGCACAGAATCCCGGGAATGAGGGGGCACAGAATCCATGGGAATGAGGGGATGGAAACCCAGGAATGGGGGGCACAGAATCCATGGGAATGAGGGGATGGAATCCCGGGAATGGGGGGCACAGAATCCATGGAAATGACGGGATGGAAACCCGGGAATGGGGGGCACAGAATCCTGGAAATGAGGGGGCACAGAATCCATGGGAATGAGGGGATGGAATCCCGGGAATGGAGGGCACAGAGTCCCGGGAATGAGGGGGCACAGAATCCATGGGAATGAGGGGAACAGAGAATCTGTGGGAATGGGGGGGGGACACAGAATCCCAGGAATGATGGGGGCACAGCACCCCTGGAGCCCCAGGGGACTGGGAAGCTGCAATGTCTGCAGGGTGGGGGCACCAGCCCCTTGCTCTCTCCAGCAAACTCATCCAGAGGGATTCTCCATCCTGGGACAGAAACGGTCACTTTTTGCCAAGTGTTTTTGTTCCTTCCACTGGAATATAAAGACTTTTTCTTCAGGCCAGCTTTACTAATTTTAACTTTCTGGGGTTTTTTTTTTTAATGGCCCTGCTGGGCTGTGGCCAGGCAGGAGGAGGGGATGGAAAGCTGTTTCCTTTGCAGGAGTGTTTTTTCCAACGGGGGATGTGATTGCCAGCCTGGCCAGGAGGGTTTGCTTCCTGCCCCAAGGAGCCTGGAAGCAACAGGGAGCATGGACAGGAGTCACTTGGCCTGATGTGAAATCCTGGATTTCAGAAGCATTCCCTGGCAGGAGCAGCAGCCAGGGAAAGATTTCCTGGAGAAGGGGCCCTTACCACCTCACCTGCTGCCACTCACCTGTGGGTTTGGGGGTGACTGAAGCCTTGAGAAGGACCTGCTGGGCCAATTTCCATTCAAAATATTCTCTGATTGTTCATTTTTTTCTCTTGCCAAAACTCCCAAAGCTCCTGCTCCATGCTCATCCTCCCAGTATCTGTAACAAACCTGAAAGTGAAGGGCAGGCAGAACAGCTTGCATGAAATGCCTTGAAATCTTTGCAAATTTTTTTTTTTGTTGAAAATTAGCCAAAAAATTTTAACAAAATCCTATTTTCAGAGAAAAAGCAACTCTGAGGGTGAGACCCATGCAGGCAAAGCCCTGTGCCCAAGAAGAATGGACTGGGGCATTTCCCTGTCCCTGTGGGTCTCAGGTGTTGAGAGCCCAGTGGCAGCTCCTGATTTCCAGCAGTGTGGCAGAGGCTGCAGCACCACCCAGGCAGGAATCCTGCAGATTTCCCTGGAAAATTGTCTCAGCTACTGAGATATGAGCAGAGCGTGGCCTCAGGTGACTCCTGGAGGTCAACACAAGTGCTTGAAGTGCACCAGCCCTGTCACACAATCCATTTCTGTGACTCAGAGCTCCAGGAAAACTGAAAAATTCAGGGATGTTTCCAAGTCTCAGGTGAGACAGGAACTGGTGCAGGGACATTTCTGCTGTGCCCTGCTGGGAATGGGGGGGCATCCAGGGGCCACAGCCCCCCAGGACTGTCACCTCTCCTGAACCCACACAGACCTCAAGGGCCAGGCTGGGACTGGGACCACCTCCTGCACAGCCAGGAGCTGCACAGCCCAGCTGGGGCCAGGACACCCTCCTTCCCTCCTTCCCTCCCTCCCTGGGGAGTTTTCCCCCTGAGGAACAAACCCCGAGCTCCCTGCTGGGCTGCCTGGGGGAGCAGGGGCTGTGCTGCTGTCCCACAGCTCCAGCTGCACAGGGAGGGGAGCTCTGGAAGCAGAGAGGGGCTGGCAGTGCTCACACAAAGCCAGGGCTGAGCCCTCCATGCTCACTCCAAACACAAATCCCAAATCCAAGGCAGGCAGTGCTGCTGCTCCTGCAAAGCCAGGGTTTTCTCTCTCTGCTCTGGACTATCCCAGCTCCTTCGATTTCCATAGCAACAAACATTTTCCTGAACACAACACACAGAGAACAGTTGTTACAGACTGAAAAACAGTGGTAACCAAGAAACAGAGAGAGACATTTTCTCTTTTCCTCCTCGGAAATACACATTCACCGTCTGCATTTCCAGAGCAGCTGCAGAGAGGGCCCAGCAGGGCAGGGATGTTCCAACCATGGAGCTTCTGCTCAGGTTTCCTCTCCTTTCTGAGCTCTGTAGAGCATCTGCCCAAGAGCCTGGCACTGTCCCTGTGACAGGGAGCAGCCCCTGGGCTCTGCAGGGAACGTTCCAGAATGGGGAGAGGCACTTTGGGATGGGGCTCCAGATGAACAGGACAGCAAACACCTCTCACCTGCAGGCTCCAAGGTTTGGTACTACCTGAGCAGCAGCTGAAGAAGCAGATCCAATTCTTCCTCTCCCCCTTCCAGCTCTCCTTTCCCACAGCAGGCACAGCTCCAGGAATGTCCCAACAGCTCCTGCTCTCAGCCAGGGGACACCAGCAGCCCATCCCTCTGAGCTTCAGAGAGGTCCATGACCATTTATCCCAACTGCTGCACCACCAGCAGGACACAAACATCCAAAGCTTTCCCAGTTTTCCCCTCCCAACAGCAGCACATCCACACCCCTGTGTCCCACTCAGGCACAAGGCTCAAAGCCGTGGAGTTTTAAGAAAATCAAGTTTAGTTTGCACACATTTGGCATCCAACAGGCAGTAAAAAAAAAAAAAAAAAAAAAAAAAAAGCTTTATATTTTATTTCTTGTAAAAATCTTTGAACACATGCAGACTAAAACCAGTGTAAGAAAGTCTCCACCATGTTTAAACAAATAACTATACTTAAATATAAGCGTCTGCAATTGACTGGTATAAAAATAAGGTACGTTTTGCTTTTTTTTTTACAGAAATCCTTTCTCCAGTTCTCCAGCTCAATAAACGATACACAAACTCTGAATAATTACATACAGTGAACCTGATCGTTTCGCCACCTCCGGGATACTGCTAAGGTACGATGTGCAAAAGTCGGTAACAGTTTTCTTTTCCCAAAAGAAAAACAAAACCAAAAAAAAAACCCAACGAAAGGAAAGAAAGTCTTCTACACCTTTTAGAAAAGGAGCCGGGGTGAGGCTGTGCCCCGCAGTCCGTGGGCTGGCTGGCTTGGCTGGCTGGGTGGTGGTGGTGGCTCAGCGGCGGTGCCGGCCGTGCCCCGAGCGGCCGCTGCCGTGGTGTTTGCCGCCCTTGTGCGAGCGCTCGAAGGAGCGCGAACGCTCGCGCCGCTCCCGGTGGTGGCCGCGTTCGTGCCGGTGCTTCTTGGCCGCTTCCGAGTGCTCCCGGGGTTTGCTCTGCGAGCGGGAGCGCGATTTTTTCCGCTTGTGGCCGTGCCTGCCGGCTCCCTTCAGCTCCTCGCGGCCGTGCTTGGCCTTGGCGTGGGGCGAGCCGTGGTTGTGGTGCCGCCGGGGGCTGCCGCTGTGGCTGCGCGAGCGGCTGCGCGAGCGGGAGCTGTAGGTGCCCGATAGGCTCCGCCGGTTGTTGTAGCTGTAGGGGGAGGGAAGGCAAAGGGAAATTGGCGCTTAGAGAGCTTAGAGTCACTGGAAGGAAGCGGGGTTTGGCCCTCAGGGGAAGTGAGGGAGGGTAGGGGTTGTCTTGGAATTGGCCCCGGGGAAGGCTGGGGTCAGTGATGTGGGATTTCAGGTGCTTCCAACCCCAAGCGCTCTTGTGAGGCTTTCAGGTGAGCTCATCTGGAAAGAAACAGCTCAAACTAAAACCAGAATGCAGCATCTTTTGTAGACCTTGGGTGCTGCCTTTTTCCTTCAGTGACTTCACTGAGATCCAAGCCAGCACCTTAGATGTGGGTCTGAAGATTTTTAGAATACCCCTTTCCAAAGCCAGCAGCTCTCACTGCATCCCCCTCCCTCCCGTAGCACGAGAGGGGCAGAGCCCTCAAGAGCCAGGCAGTGCATCAGGGAGCACTGACACAAGAAAGCTGCACACCTGGGGCACTTCTCTCCCCTTCCAGGGGCACTGTGCTCCCAGAGCCTGGCTGCTCTCACTCATAATGGGATCCTTGGGAAGACTAACACCAGCCCAGCACAGCCTCCTCAGGCACAGTGCAGTTACGCTGGGCTAATTCCACAGCCTAAACTCTTTAAGAGCACTGAGAGGCTGCAGTGAAGCCAAGCCTGCCTGCTTTGCTGGCCCTGGCTCTTGCAGAGCCCTGCTGAAGTGCCCTGTCAAGGCCCAGCCCCCCTGCACCCCAGCCCCACTCACTGCCGCCGGGGGCTGTGCGAGCGCGAGCGCGACTTTGTCCGGGAGCGGGAGCGGCTGGCGCTTCTGCTGCTGCGGCTCCTCTTGCTCTCCTTCCTCAGCCTGCAGGGCACAAACCAAACTGCTCAGCCACTGCCACAGCACGCAGGAGCCCAGCAGGACTCCCTGCACTTCAGCTGAATTGGTGCTCAAGTACGAATCAGGAGAGTTTTACCTACCCGTTGTAAGGGCTTTTTGAGGTTTGCTGCCTCTCTTCTGGCTCCTTTTTAATGGTTTTGGTATTCACAGATACTGGTGATTTCTCTTCAGCTTTTACTTCTCTTGGGGAAGCTAAGAATTAAATTTCAATTAATGATCAGTTCTTTATTCATCCTTTGTCATAAACACACTGTACATCCCTGGGGTGTACATCCACCCTCACCAGGATTTGCACTAGGTGTAGATATGAACTCTACATCTATTATTTCATCCCATCTCTCCATGTATTCACTCCTGGAATGGGGTATTCATGGGGAAACCCTCTGCCCACGAAGGAGGAACAGCACTGGGACCTTCAGAGCACACAGCCTTGCTGGGACCAAAAGGTATAAAACAGAAGCTGCCCTCATGCCCCACAATACAGAACTTTTACTTTGGCATTTATTTCCAGTGCTAGAGAAAGGATTAAGCCTGCCCAGCAGAAACACAGATTTCATCTTTACAACAATGGCACAAATATAAATGAGTAACAAATAAAATGATTGAGTTAATATGTCAGTCTGTCTCTGGTACTGCCCAGAGATGGATTCACCTTCCATGGAAGGGCTGTTAAGCCCACCACAGCTCCTGCTCTCAAACTCTTCCAACCTCGGCTCCCTCCTCACAGAAAACACTTCCCTTATTCTGTGAGACATTCACCAAGCTCAGCCCAAAGACCTCTGAAAACTCCTCAGGAGAAACCATGAGAGTTCAGACAGCCTGGCCAGCTCAAGAGTCATGTTCCATGTACCTCCCTCTGATGCCAAGGCAGTGCTGGGGCTCCCTCCTCCATTTCCTGCCCACCAGCTGTCTGCCCTCACTGCACCCAACAGTTGCCAAGTACATTAAAAACAACCAGGGGAAGGGATTTTCACAGACACCTGCTGCAAAAGGGGCCATGAAGGCTACTGCAGCACCCCCAAATTAAATCCAAAAAGCCTCTTCGTGTCACAGAACACACAGCAACTCCTGCTTCATTATCTCACTTCCTTAAGGGTGCATACTATTAATACATCACTCTCTTATCTGGGGAAATATGGAATAAAACATCTCTTTTCTTTCTAATCTGGTTTGAAGATTTTGAGACTGGTTTTAAAATCTATGTTAAAACAAACAAACAAGGTTTTTCTGTTCAGAAAACAGACTTACATGGTTTGGATGCAGGAGAAAAGCCACCCAGTGTTGAGAGTGCTGGAGTTCCATCTGGATTTAAACCTTTTGCTTTCAGTTTTGCCTCCTGTAGTGCCATTTTCCTCTTTTCTACTTCTTTATCCAGAAATTCATAATTGGGCTGTGGAAGTAACAACAAGGTAAGGAGCTGAACACTAATGTAATTCATATTTCATCTCATTTCTGGAAAATTCTGAGTTGGCTTTCAATGATTTGTCCAGTAATGTAACTTCCAGAATTTGTTCTCTCCTCAGACGAGCCCTTCCCATTAGTACATCTCTATTAGGCATTCCCCAACTTTTCTGGACAACAAGAACTCAGCTCAAGCTGCAACTGAGCATCAAACAGCAACATCCAAGATGCCAAATTCACCTTCTTTCTGGTATAAAGCTTCAGAGTTGTTAAGCAGATCTCCTGAATCTCCTCTTCCGTGGTGCCAAAGAGCAGGAACCAGTGGGGACGGGTAGGCAGAGGGATCTGAAAACCAAACAAGGAGAAGCTTAATGGAGATGCCAGGTCAGGTTTTGCTGAACATTTCCCTGAATTTCCTTGAAAGCAGAGCAGCAGCACCAAAGGGCAGAGCTGAGAGCAGGCAGGGCTCACCTGCAGGGCTCTAGCAGCGAGGTAAATGCACGCACACGCGATGGTCTCCGGCTGGAAGCGAACAAACACGTTCGTCCGGAGGCTGTCGTTCATGTAATTCCTAAAAAAACAAAGCAGCACAGGTTGGAAGCCCAGTTTGCTTCTCTTTTCCAGGATAACAATACTGGAGACTCAATTGACTTTATTATTTTTTCTGTTGTTACATGAAACGTGTGATTTCTTTCAGGTTGGGCTGGATGTTTACGTGTCTCGCTCTGTGACGGTTTGCGCCACTGCCACTGTTTTAAACCCCGAGGCAATAATGTGTAGCAGTAAATCCAAGTGCTGTGATAGGGCCACTTCCTAGGTTCAATTACCCTGGGAAGTGTCCACCCAGTTACAATTTAACAAGTACTTTGCATCTGTCCAGCTGATTGTCTTAAACACCAATGGGTCTGTATTTAAAAATCAATGTAGAACTCAAGAGCCATCAGGAGAGCAAAGTGTACTTTCATCCTACCATTATCCAGAGGCTATGTGCAACCTGCAGAGTCCATAAAACTCTGACTGCATTTAAATTTTGTGTGCTTTGAGTCACTTTAACTTCATCCAGAGAGATGCACCCCATTTGCTCACTGAGTGTTGGAAAAGATCTGTGAGTCAGAACTGGGCCCCCAGTCTCCTGTTGTTGCACAGGCACTGCCAATAACACAGGCCCAGAGATGCAGAGAGCAGCAGAGCTCCATGGATTTCTAAATTCCCAACACGGGAAAGAGAACAGCAGTCAGTCAGTGAGTGAGGACTCTACACCCCCATGCCCAGCCTGGCTGCTAAGTGAACATGCTGCATGCACTGTCACCCTCTGTTAAACTCAAGTTTCAATGTTAAATCAACTCAAGAAAGGCTGAGCAGAATCTTCCCCCACGTGTCCTTTAACATACAGCAGGTAGGCAACAAAGACATCGAGAGAAACAGTTGTAACAGTTACTTCTAGAACCAAATATACAAATCCTGGCGCCAGGACAGAACTAGGAGGTGCTGCCCGATGGCTTT
Organism: Phylloscopus collybita; assembly: GCA_027886175.1. Classification (NCBI taxonomy): domain Eukaryota; kingdom Metazoa; phylum Chordata; class Aves; order Passeriformes; family Phylloscopidae; genus Phylloscopus; species Phylloscopus collybita. The sequence goes on from JAJNNQ010000003.1 coordinate 1,248,941, forward strand.
GGGTGACGGCAGTGAACTCGCTGAGGCTTGCACTGGCTTGGCTGGAGAGAAGGGCAGCCAAAGCAGCCATCCCCAGGTCATGGGCTGAGGTGCAGAGGGCAGAGCTCTATGACTTACCAGCAGGGACTACCCTTCAATCAAAGAGTAGAAAAAAGAACAAAGTTAAATTGAGTTCTCCATTGCTGCGCTGGAATCAAGCCACGAAAATAGTAAGCAGAAACAAGCACCACGAGATTGTCCAAATGTGTTGGGGTGGTAACTTACAGCTCATTGCTTTGCATAGGGAGCAGCAGGCTTGTTATTTCTGCTACTATTTTCCTGGCTAGGAAAAGAATGGAAAATAGCAACTTACCAGGCTGTCTGTACCAGGGTTTGATTACGTTCACATTCTAGGACTTGTAAATACATAACAATGATCTGAGGAATAAGGAGGGAGAGAAAAGAGAAAAAAGACTCAGTTTCGACACCTAAAGCAGGAGTAAGGAAGTAAATATATACATATGTACAAATGAAATCAAACAGTATGCCCAAGCAATGGGGGCTCCTTCTCTCCAAGCACACACTCTAAGCCCTCCTGTCATCCCATCACATTCAGACAATTCTTTATTTCACTACTTCTCCACTATTTTCAAACCAGCCACCTTCACCCTTTCCCAGGGAAGTGACTTTTATCAATACAGCTTTTTGCCCAAGCACTCTGGCAAAAGCATTAATAACTACAGGGGAATAAAAGAGAAGAATTCAGGTCATTCTGACACCTGTGTTTCTTGCTCCACAGCTCCCAGTGATGCCACCAAGGTAGAATAAGAATTACAATTACATTATCGTTGAGAACTCACCTTATGAGGATGCTTGACATGAACACAAAATCCCAACTCCTTCAGTACCCTCCTTTCTGCTTTGATTACTTGATTTTTGGTGTTTATGTAGTTCTGATCAAGTATCAGGGGGCTTGGAGTCCTATAGTTTGCAAGAAATAAAATCAAAACTGTTTTGCATATCCAAAAATAACGGCAACTCTGTTTTCCCTTCCAACCAACTAATGGCAACAGAAACCGGTTTTCAACTCCTGCAAGCAAGTTTAAGCATTAATCTTGTGCTGTCCAAGTTTAGATAAACTAGTTTAGTTGCTGCTTTCAGCTAGCTACAGATTAGATGGCTGAGATAAAAAAAAAAAATAAAATAAATAACCTTCTGCTCCTGTGTATGCAAACTGCACTGCTCCAGCTGCTGGAAGGAGTTGGCTTGGTGGGGACACTCCCAAGAACTTTTCCTCTCCGTGGCAGAGGTGGCAGAAGGAGTCCTTTGCCAGGCAGGATTTCAAAGGAGAAGTAAGCCAGAACAGGGTTCTCACTGGTATTAAAGCAGCACCTCGTGCTCTAGATAGAAACTCGTGCTCTAGAGGAAATCCTGCAGCTTCCTGTGCTCTGAGGAGCAGCTGATTCACCCCTCAGAGAAGCCAGCCCTGCCCTGTGGTGTATGAAAAGCTGAGTGAAGCACAGAATGAACCTGGGAGATGGGCACAGATCTGCCTGGGACTCTGGGCCTGCTCCCCTCTCTCCAGCAGTACCAGGGATGATCCTGCTGCTGTTTGCATTTGCAAAACAGCTCACTTCAGAGAGAGATTTCCAACTCCAGCACTGTCAATCCTAATATGCCTTCCAAATCCAACCCCTGAACTGTCCAGAGCATGTTTAATCACAATAGCCTTCTGAGGCAAAAGTGTCACACTCCATTGCATATTCTTTGCTTTGTCCATGCTTAGACTTGACCTTTCAACATTCCACATGGGATATTTTAATCCATTTCCTCCTGAAGACAGACCAGCTTTTTCCCTGTAACATGCCTCACACATTCCATGTGCTTTCCAAAGCAGAATAATGTTTTTGCAGCTCGTTATGCTCTAAGAAACCAGTCTGTGTACACGATACACCCCAAGCACTGGTGATAAATTTATTTTACATTACCTTCAAAAGAAAAAAAAAAAAAAGTAATGCAAAGTGGATTCAAAATACAGCTTTTGTTGTATCAGACAAAATATTTCACTGCCAACTTGCAAATTCCATGAGTGGATCTCACTTCTCTTCCCTGATAGGTCACAGAACAGAAAAAAACCACTCAAAACACCAAGGTTCCCACCCCAGGAAGAAAGGGTCAATTTAACGACAAGGCTGGAATAATCCAGTTTATGCCATGACCTCTGCAGTCACCTGGACAGGCACTGATGGCCACGGGCAAAGGACACAACAAACTTCTCTAACAAAAGCATCTTGTGGTATCACCATGCACCTGAAGCATGAGCTGTCCCTGCTCTTCCCAAGGGGCTGAGATGCAGCTCCCAGCTCTGGAATGAACAACTGCAGCTCCCTGGTGGACCTGCAATTCAAGTTCTGTCCCATTATATAAAATGCCAAGTTTTCCATGTTCCGGCAGAGTAACTTCTCTAGTTTCTCTAGTTAAGTGTTACTCACTCATCAGGGCAAGTTGATGAAGTTTTTCATTTCAGCTCCTCTAAATAAACTCAAAATTGAGATATTTTTTCTTTCATGTTGGTTGTTTTTCTTTTCTCTGCATAAATTAACTGAAAAAGAAAAGCTTTTGAAGTCTCTTTAGAGTAACTACTTCAGTGAGGAGCTGATTTTGTCTGAACACTTCAGCACTACAGAGACAGGCTGAACACAGTGCTCTGGAGTGGGACAGTGGAACAACCAAGCTGAGTTCTTCCCACCAGCGAAGCTGATTCACTTCCAATTCACTCCCATCAATTTTACTGGTGTTGGTAACATTTCCTTCAGTATTGCTCTCCACAATTTCACCTCGAGATCACTGGCATTAACAGGATCTGCAGAGCAGCACTCAGAATGAGTTCAGGAGTCCAGGCTGTTTGTCAGCAGAAAGCTTCATCACAGGTGGGAGATCTCAGGTTAAACACTTAGGACAGCCACGACTTCCAGTCTATTAAAACAATCTCCAGTGGAGTCAGGATTATCCACCACCCCACCTTTCACGTGTCCCAGCGTTCCCTAAGAGCTCTGGGGGGAAGTTAAGGCAGCTCCAAGTGCAGCAGGACAGATGGGAGCCTTTACTGTATTTTAAGTTTTCCCTGCCCTTGCACAGGGCCACGGGATCAGCACCAACAGTTCACACTTGGCCAGTTCACAGGGACAGGAACCCCAACATGCCAAGTGTGCTTTGCTTTACTCTGCTGTCCCACATTCCTTTGGTCACAGGTCCTACAGCCCTAAGGAATCCATGAAACCATCAGTTTCTCCAGATAGGACTTTCAGACAAACACAGCCTTTTATCCACTCATGGAAAAATAAAAATCTGCAGGAGACTTACATGTTTTACTGCACCTTATTACTGGCACAAGTCAGGTTCTCCACTGCATTGATGCACCAATTTAATACTTTTGCCATGAACTCTGCAATGTTGGCAAACCATTATTTACAAGTTAGAAACTTCAGAGATTCCCCTTTGAAAAACTTCTTTGTTTTCTATTAAGAAAAAAGAGGAACTTTGCCAGTGTATTTGCTGCACTTAATTCTCAGTCCAAGAATTATCTTAGGGCCAAGTAACAAACCCGAGAAAAAGAATGTATAAGCTTATATATGAAATATAAGCTTCAAACCCTGTATAGCCAAGGGGTGTTGCAAGTTCCTACTTTGAATCTGTTCCTAGAGACCAGCACTAGAGCTCCAGACAAGACTTTAAGAACAGAGCACACAGTGGCCCCTCTGGGAAGTCAATCCCACACTTAAGATGCAAAACTTGATTGGGATTTAGATTGTGTAACAACCCAGAAGATTAACACACACTGTAATGTGTTTGTAACAATACATAAATTACAAATACCTTTTTTTAAAAATCACTCTGACCAATGAGACCTAAGTTCTCCACACAGCTGCAGCTTCATTTGGTGTAATATCAATCTTTGATGTCTTTGGCATGACTAATACTTGGAGGAGCAGTGCCCTGCGTGGAGTTTTGTTCCTAATGAGCAAAGCCCTTGTGACAAGTACAGCAGAGCACCAGCACCTCATTTCATGGAGCAGAGATCTGTTTTTGCTGGTCAGTAAAAGAACACCAGTGCTCTGTTTGTCTCCAGGATCACAAACACAAGCAGCACAGGTTTGCAGGCATTCTGAAGGCACTAAGAATGTGTGTCATTAATGCAGCCCCACTGCAGGGCCCCTGAGTGAGGAACAGCTGACTGAGCACCTCAAAGCACCATGTGAGATTACAGCACCACACGAGTCACATTTCCAGTCTCAGGACCTTCTGCAGCTTTCAGGCACAGTTAAAAGAAATAAAATCAACTTCAAACTACATTCTATACGTTAAACAACAGTTGCACTTTGCTCAGAACAGAGAGGTTTTGGCACACAGTTATTTAAAATGCAGTTTTTCCACAGTACGAGCTTTTCTCCATGCACACAAACATTTTTACATGCAGTTCTACATCACATATGCTCGTCAAAGATCCCAAAGAAAATATGCTTGTCCAAAACACTTGTTTAGCTTTTTCTTACTTCTTAGCATTAGAAATACCACCTCAGTTGACTACATGTCTCATAAAAAGAAAATTCCAATGCAATTCCCAGTTCTGCAAACAGGTACATAGAAGGGACTGCTTACATCATATTTGATAAAAAATGTACAAATTCAAGACTTCCGTACCCTTGTTTTACTATGAATTCAAACTGCAGTTATACAGAGCCAGAAAGTGGAACTAAGAACCCAAAACTGGTTAAGAAAGAAAGCAAAGCCTACCCAAACTACCCCAAATTCGTGTGCAGGTTAAGAGCTTCAGTTAACAGAAACGCTAGACTAAAAAAAAAGAAAGTACAGCAGCCTGTTTCAGTTCTGGGTTGTGTGTGAGAGACTAACTACAGCCTAAGTGTTAGCTTCAGTAAAAAAAAAAAAAATAAAAATAATAAAAATAAAAAAGGTCAAGCTAGTATTCTAAAAACCTGGACAGCAAAGAAAAAAGCTTATAACAAGATACAGGAGTTCTTCCAAATGGTTCACCAGCGGCCAACCTGTTAGTCCCCCGATTCCAGTGACCTATGCTCAGAGCACTGGCTTCTCCTTGGGGATTTTCGATACTTCACTCACTGTTGCCATGACGACAGCTTCATCTTTATGTACCACTCCACATCACCCAGGCTTTGGTAAATGTAGCTGGTCGCTGTATAGTCGGTTGCAAGGGAAAAAAGAGTTGAAGTTAATAACGTGTACAGGTGATGGAATTGTCAGCTTGTAAAAAGTACAGAAAAACGTTTACATCCTGCTTGCTACAAAAAAAAAAAGTGGGGGGGAGGGGGGGGGTGTGCAAGTCTGAATGTCAGACTGCAGCGTTTTTAAGGTTAATTTCATGCAGATTCACACAGAATCGCAGAGCAACAATACCCATTTCTCCCGAAAATAATGGGTAGCAGTGCACGATTTCTCTGGACGTGATGCACTTTAGGCACCACGTAACATGCACAAGTTGGGATTTGGAACAGGCTAGCTGGAAAGATTTAAATCCACAGGTTAAGTTCAGTTTCTCTGATCCTTCACAACAGCACAAAGAAACAACTAATTTGTATTCTCGTTGCAAAGAAAAGCAAAGCATATGATTAATTAACCTTCACTGCCTGGACGGAGGCCAGAACGTTACTAATCACTGAGCCTGCTCCAGTAATTCCAATAACCAGACTCCCTTAATAACTGTGGAAGACAATCCCACTGAATTCACACCTGGCATAACTTCACACGGCTCTCTCAGGGCCATCAGGGAGAACAGCTTTAAAGGCCAGACAGAACAAAAGCTAAATTCCAAAGCATAACACCAACTCTTCCTTCTTGGATCTAGAACTAACTAGGACAACACCACCAGGAAGGCGGTGAAAGCCAAAGCTCTGGCTTCAACAGAAACATAACCAGGATAAAGACACCAACAAAAAGCTGGCTTTCCCGAGGGATTTCTACTCTGTTTCTCAGAAAAAGCTTGCACGACATGAGTTTAAATTCCTGCCGTCACTTGGTGACACGTGGCAGGGAAATCAAGTGTGAATTTAACACTGTAGCTGAAAACAAAATCCTTTTGTAACTATGGTGCACCTGAAACTTTAAGCAATCGGGCACCAGAAGCAAAGTTTAAGCCTCCAATCCCAGACTGTGACACTGCTGCTCGACAGAATTAAGATTTTGTGTTTAACAGCGACCTAGAGAACTCTTTCCCTTCAGCCACACCTTCCTCCATTCAATGCATCGATTACTTGCTTTACACATGACAAACGCTGCTTTACTCACAACGAGCAGCATTAGGCACTCAGAACCGGGCCAGCTCTACCCCACCCGCACACGGCCAGGTGAGCCCCCACTGCACCTGTGCAGGCACACGGCACCAGAACAACGCAGCTCTCACTTTCTGCACACAAAAACGCCTTCAGCCTCCCAGGCTCGGTTCCGCGATCCTCACCAGTAAAAATGCAAACACTGCAGGCCAAACCAGGCCTTTTTTCAGGTACTTTCTACAACGGTTTTTTCTATACGGCAACATTGTCACCACTGAAAGTTCAGCTTCTTAACAGGGACGTTCTTAGCACCGTAAGGACACTCGGGCAGCCACGGACTAACGAGAAAAAAAGCATCAGGACTGCTGAGTATGGTTAAAAAACTGCAGAAGACGCAGCAGCTCACTAACTGGCTACTCACACCTAAGACTACCTTACAATAACTAGGAGACATCAAAAAAATCAACACACGTACCTAGAACTACAACCGTGATCCTAAAACTAGAACCAATACTTGCCAACCATAACTTGTAGCTAAATCAACAACGAAAACGGGTCTACCAAGTGAACAAAAGCAGAAGCAGCCGAGATTGCACTGTACTGCCTACACAGCAGCCAACGGGCACTCCCTTCTCAATATTAGGTCGTTGAACTTAGCCTGGAAAAATACTGTGAATTGAGAACTGCAGCGTAGATTAGTGATAACAGGTGCTTATGCTCATAACGAAGCTAATCTTACCTTTTTGCTCTTAACTGCCGCAAGTGATGGAACACGTTGATCACGTCCCTTATCCGACGAGGCGCCTCTTCGATTTTGGACGCGAGATTGATGCAAGCCATAGCAACAATCTGAAAAGAAGCCCCGTTTCCGTTAAGCAAACAAATTTTTAGCCTAGATAAATGAGAATTACGTAACTAAGAAGCAAATCCGCCAGGCTCGAAGCGAGCGGCCTGCGTGGCGCGTGGCCGCCCCAGCCGCCCTCTCCCGGTGCCCGCGGGCCGCGCTCACCTCGAAGCTGTGCTTGACGAAGGACTTGGAGTAGAAGAACCGATGGAACAGCACCTGCCCCGTCGCCATGGCCACCTGTGAGGGCAGAGCAGGAGGAGGGAGAAGGAGCCGAGTCAGTGCCCTGGCCCAGCCGCCGCCATTTTGTGTGAGGCACCGCCGCCCCCCCCCCGCGCCGCCTCACGCCCTTCCCGCCGCCACAATGGCGGCGCCCGCCCTTCCCTTCCCTTCCCTTCCTCCCCTGCCCCGCTGGAAGCCCCGGCAAGGGCTCACCTGCGGTAGCCGCAGCAGGATGCCGGCCGCCTGGATGAGCTCGCAGCCCAAGATGCGCAAGTCGGTCTCGCACTGCAGGTCCAGCCCGTCCTGCATGGAGGGGGTAGGCGAGAGCCGCTCCTCTGGGATCAGCGAGTGGTCGATGGTCAGCGACACCTCGGAGTAAAGCCGGTCTCCGATGAGGATGCCCGGAGCGGCGGGAGGCGGCGGGGCAGGGGCGGCGGGCGCGGCAGGGCCCGGGTGCGCGGCGGCCATGGCGGCGGAGCGAGCGCTGAGTCCGGGTCCGCTCCCGGCGGCGGCCACGCGCCGACTGCGCGGCCCCGCGCGTGACGCACGCGCCAGCGCCGCGCGCGCGCGGGGGGCGGCGGGAAAAAAGAGTCCGCGGGACACGCCCCGGGAGCGGGAATGGGAACCGGGAATGGGACAGGAAACCGGGAATGGGACAGGAAACCGGGAATGGGAATGGGACCGGGACAGGGAACAAGAACAGGACAGGCACAGCAAACGGGACCGGGCCAGGAATGCAGGAAACGGGAACGGTACCGGGACAAGGAGTCGGGAACGGGACCGGGTGTAAACCAGTGCAGAATAGCGGGGGGTGCGCCGCAGCAACGAGGGAGCGGGAGCGGCGCTGGACAAACCGCGGTTTAACCACAGAACCATCGCAGTCGCTGGGCTTGGAAAGGATCTGTCGGGGTCAATCCAGTCCAACCCCCGCCATGGGCGGAGACACGGTACAGAATAGATGCATAAAGCACAGAAATATCACATAGGTGGTCATCCCGCGGTCCTGAATGCAAGCCCTGTCTTAGTGTTCTTGATGCTCGGAATATGTCATACGGGGGAAAAAAATGCCATAAATGTAAATAAAAAATAAGGCGATTGTGAGTTATTAATGGTAAAAGGTGGGCCGCGCCTTTCCAGAATGGAAACGTCCAGCGGAAAGTTACCTCTACCTTCCTTTATTAAGGAAAAACAAAAAACAGCTCCTGCCAGTTTAGCTGTTGTGGGTAATAAATTCACAATGAATGAGGAAACATTCCCACATGGCCAGACGCGCGGAAGAACACAGCGGCCGCGCACGCCGCAGCCGCCGCTGCCCCCGGGCACCGCGCTCCCGAACGCCGCCCCGCCGGCGCCAGCAATGTCCCAGGGCTCCCGGCCAGGTCCGGATGTCGCGACATGTCCCTCCTGTCGCGACCACGCGGGACGCGGACACCGGGCCAGCCCCGGCGGTTGCGTCACTTCTGGGAAGGACCGCAGCACAGCTCCGCGCCCCAGATCCCTCCGCGGCCGTAACCGCACGCGCGCGCCAACGGGGACAGTTCCGCCCCGCCTCTGAAGCCGCGGCCTCTGATTGGCTCGCTGGGTTTGAGTGGCAGCGGCGCCTGAGGGGCCGTGCCCGCCATGTTGTGCGGGGAGCAGCCGCTGGCCCCGCCTTGCGTGTGCCCGCGGGGGTCCCACGGGTGCAGTCACAGAATCGCAGAATCCCAAACCCAAACGTTGGGAAAAAAGAACTCCAGCGTCGAGTCCAAGCTGTGACGGATCCCCACCTTGTCACCAACCCTGAGCACTGAGTGCCACCTCCAGCCCTTCCTTGGAAACCTCCGGGGATAGGCACTCCAAACCTCCCTGGGCAGCCCCTGCGCCAAGGCCTGAGCACGCTTTCCATGGAGAAATTCCTGCTGATTCCAACCTCAGCCTTCCCTGAGGCCGTTCCCTCTCCTCCTGTCCCTGTTCCCTGGGAGCAGAGCCTGACCCCCCCGGCTGTCCCCTCCTGGCAGGGGGCTGTGCAGAGCCACAAGGGCCCCCCTGAGCCTCCTTTGCTCCAGGCTGAGCCCCTTCCCCAGCTCCCCCAGCCCCTCCTGGGGCTCCAGCCCCTTCCCCAGCTCCCCCAGCCCCTCCTGGGGCTCCAGCTCCTTCCCCAGCTCCCTCAGCCTCTCCCGGGGCTCCAGCCCCTTCCCCAGCTCCCCCAGCCCCTCCTGGGGCTCCAGCTCCTTCCCCAGCTCCCTCAGCCCCTCCTGGGGCTCCAGCCCCTTCCCCAGCTCCCTCAGGATCCACAGGATCAGCCATGAGGAGGAGGCCAAGGTGCTCGTGGTCTGCTCGTCCTCCTCACGGGGTGTGGAGCAGTGCCTTATTTTACATCACAGTTACAGACATTAATAAACCTCCCCAGTTTTACAAACGCGCCTTTTAGAAAGGTCTCCGCAGCACATTTCCCTATTATAGTTTGGGGCTTTAAAGTCTGTACCTATCACCAAAATAGTGGGTTTTTAATGGAAATAAAGCATTTAATTGGGAGCTGTTTTATGCGCAGGTTCGTGACTCAGCAGGGATCCTGGCTATTTGGAAAGGACGTTATTTATTATTCAGTTATTTGGAATAGTTCACCCTCTTTTCCTGGCCCTTTGACAACCTCCCCTCCTATAGCCATGTGCTCTACAACCCCCGAGATTTTAAGAACAATTTTACACGGAATAAAAAAATCTCGCCGCCAACCTGGAACAGCACTGGCCTTTTAGAAACCTGGAACAATCTTTGGAGTTGTGATAACAGAGCCAAAAAAAGTCCTACGAACGCACAACGCTGGTGCTAAACACCTCTGCAATGGCAAAAGCCATTTACAGACCTGTAAATGGAGATTAAAGAAATAGTAATAAAAGGAGAGCTGGCAAAAGTTGACTCAGTTCTCTGACCCTCAGATGAGCCTGAAGTGAAAATCCTGGGTAATGTGGTATTTGCAGAAGGCAAAAGGCACTTTCCATTTCCCTCCCAGGCACCGCCGTGTGCCAAAGGGACTGGAAAGGAGGAAAAACGAGTCATGGAAGCAGCAGGTGTCAGCGCAGTGGAATTTGCCCACTTTTTTTTTTTTTTTCCATGCACACACCCATCATTTATTGCTTTTAATGAGCTCCAGTTTTCCAGGTTACACTTTGATATTTCAAAAAGCCGCAGAGATTCGTACTTGGCTCTGCTTACGCAGCTCAAGCCGCCCGACCGATTCTTACCAATCCTTGATGTTTTTATGGGAGTTATTTTTGAACTCAATGAGGATGAGCAGTGGCCTGTCCCCTCGGCAGCAGGAGCAGTGCTTTGTTGCCAGGACACTGCTGGAAAATAGCATCAATCAATAATTGCTGCTTGAGTCATGATGAGGCATTAAGGAGCCTGGTTCTCCTGGAGGAGCCCTTTGGCCTGGAGCTCTGCAGGCCATGGAAGCTGCTCTTTAAATCAGTTGTACTCAAATGTAAGCTGATTTTGTTCTTCCAGGTGTCTGATTGCAGTGAGAGACACCAAAGCTAAATGATAAAAAAAAGGGAAAAAAGGAAACATGTCATGTAAAGTGAGTTTTGGATATCCCAAACTCTCTCTTCTGGTGGGCACTGACATGACCTCAGCTCCTAAATCCCCTCAGGATTTACAGGCTTGGCAGCAAATGTTTCCCAGAACAAAATACAGAAAGTTTCTTAGCAAAATACTACAAATTACAGTGGGCAATTATCTTAACAGAAAAGAAAGGATTATTTTGGGAAAATAAGAATATGTGTTGACAGAAAAATCTGATTTCCTTGAAGAATGATGGCTGGGAGAAAACAACGTGACAGGAATTTAGGCAGCAAAATATTTTGACATGAGCTGAAGTCTATAAGTTTCTGCTGTCATATCAAATAGATGAGACTGAGATACTGCAGAACATGCTTAGATCAACTTATTGATCAATCAATTCATTAAATTCTAAAATCTCCAAAGTAAATCGTTAGTTGAAAGTTGTCTTTCATTTTTTTTTCTATCAAGTAATTTAGGAGATTGACTTTAATTCTTCATGCTGAATGTGATAAATTAACTGAGAATCTGGAATTCCCTTCCACCTCAGTGATAAAAATCTGCATTATCAGCTGGAACAGGACTTCTGATGGCAGCAAGTACAGCCCTCGTATGGGTCGAGTACTGGCTTTGCATTGATATAAAAGTTTGGTGCCAAAAAAACTCGGCAGTGGGATTTATTCCAGCTGGATAAACAGTGCTTTGCTCTGCCAAATTATAACTTGAAGAGAAATTCGTTAGATACCTTTATGAAAGATTTATAGAGACTCCAATTTCGGGCTCTGAATTAACAGCTCAGAGGAACAAGGAGGATTATTTGAAATCGTTCCCAGAGGGCGAGTTCTTTAAGTTCTTACTCACTGGTTTTGAAAGAGAAAAGAGGAATTGAGCAGTGGAGTCACACCCTGCAGTTTGTACCGTGAATAATCGGGTGTGAAACCAGGGCGGTTGGGATACACTTGGCTGTAAATGTTTCTCTGTTTCAGGTTAACTGAGCCTTTACCTTCCACTCCCCGAATCCCTCCCTGCCTTGGTTTCAGCGGAATTCCTCTCGCTCATTTCTTATTTACTGCTGTGGAGGCACAGCTGGCAACTGGCTTAAAGTATCGAGAAACGATTTAAACATTGTTCATGTATGAAAGCGGATTTTTTTTTTCAATTATTCTGTCACCTAGAATGTAAAATCCACTGCAGAAATGGAAAATTGGTGCTCTTCAAACCTCCTACTCAAGGCACAACGTTTGTTGCCTTTTGATTTCTCAGTAAATCTTCATTTCTCTGAGTGTTATACAGATTTTTCAGAAGATTTAGTGCCTAAATGAAGCCTGTTTCTCTCAGTTCATGAGTTTATGGACACGAGGATTCAGGTGTCCCATCACAACAAACACAAATTGCTTGAACTTCCACCAAAGGTAGCGGGAAAACAAGGCAATAAGGAATAAATACTTACCATGTATTAAAATTAGTTTTTCCTCCAGACTGATGCTCACCAGCTCACCTATCTGCACAGTAGTATTAACAGAAATTAATAAACAAATATAGTGGCTTGATGCATTTACAAATGGAGCATCAGGCTTGAACTCACTGAGGTTCAAACCTGTTTTCCAGCACACTTAGAACTCAACCCTGCTTTTCTCCTTGAGACAGGCTGGTGTTCCAGGAAAAGCACGTGGAATTTGATTTATTGGATCTTATCAAACCCCGCTGAGGCGTAGATCAGCAGCAGTAACGACCTTTAAGGCTGGGTCTCTCTCAGGAGAGTCAGGGTGTGAGCAGCGTTAGCTCTTCCACAGGGCGTGTTTGTGCATGGCCTGGCCACGAGCAGCTGGAATTCTGTGTGGGCAGCCCAGAGGGTGGAAGGAGAGCTTTGCACCGGGGACAGCGAAGTGGTGACATCTCTGCTGCCAGGTGGCTCCCAGGGCACGTGGTTTCTGCTGTGCCCCGGGTTTGACTCAGCACCGCCGGTGACACCCGAAACCGTGAAGGTGTGACAGGAACAAACAGGCTGCTTCATGTCCCCGCGGTGGCACGGCTCCATCCCTCCTTTGGCACAGCCAGTCCCTGGAGGGGTGACAAACCCTTCTGGCCACCTTCGGGAACGGGGAGAAATGCACGACAAGCCGGGGTGACATCCCCACCAGTGCGTCACTTGAAATCCCATCTGGCCCAGTGAAATGCTGTGGGTCTGCTGGTGTTCCCAGCTGGAGTAAGAAAACTGGGAAAATGCCACCTGGGAGAGGATGATGCTGAGCATGGACCAGGTTCCCAAACCTACTCTGCTTCTGCTGGATCCTCCTGCTGGGGAAAGGTCTGAGCAGGGAACGTGCCTGGCTCTGTCCTTGGGGTGCGGTCCCTTCCTTTGTCCTTGTGTGCAGGTGTGGGTGGCCCAAGTCTGTCCCAGCTGAGCGGGCTGGCGGTGCAGGAGGGAGCAGGGAAGTGCAGGTCAGGGTGTTCAGCTGGAGCAGGTCACAGCAGAGCCACTCAGAGGGGACAGACGAGAACAGGCTGTATCCTGCACGGCTCATGTCAGGGACAGATATAGCTCCGGCTCTGGCAGGAGGACATTTGTCACTATGACGAGAGGCCCAAAGTATTTTTAGAGCTTTCCTCATGAGTCTGCAGCTTTGAAGGACAGAAAAAGAAAGATGAGGCTGGCTTGGCTGGCCAGGCTTACCCAGCTCTTGTGGGGCAGGAGCTGAGGAGTGTGTGCCAGAAGGGACAAGCCACCTCCAGGAGCTGGGGAACATATGGACATGGACAAGCCACCTCCAGGAGCTGGAGAACACATGGACATGGTCAAGCCACCTCCAGGAGCTGGAGAACCTGTGGACATGGTCAAGCCACCTCCAGGAGCTGGGGAACATGTGGACATGGACAAGCCACCTCCAGGAGCTGGAGAACCTGTGGACATGGTCAAGCCACCTCCAGGAGCTGGAGAACACATGGACATGGACAAGCCACCTCCAGGAGCTGGAGAACACATGGACATGGTCAAGCCACCTCCAGGAGCTGGAGAACCTGTGGACATGGACAAGCCACCTCCAGGAGCTGGAGAACACATGGACATGGACAAGCCACCTCCAGGAGCTGGGAAACACGTGGACATAGACAAGCCACCAAGTGCAGTGTCTGGTTCTGTCATGACTGTGACACTCAGCCTGCAAAGCCCAGCGTCACCTGCACAGCAGGCTGAGCCCAAGTGAGCATTCCCGAGTTAAATCTGTTTCAGATGGAATAGCTTTACCCAGGAATTGCCTCACTGTTCAGGCTCAGGGCATTGGGAGCCTTGGGGCATTTCCTGCCCACCCAGACTGTGTTAGCAACCCTGGCATGGCCCAGAGAGACACCCCCGTCCCAGAGGGACACTCCAGTCCCAGAGGGACACTCCAGTCCCAGAGCCACCTTCCTGTGCAGCAGGAGGCACAGGTGCCTGTGACACAGCGTGGCTCTGGAGCGTTTGTGAGCCACGAGAGGCCCCGAGTGAGCACACCCCGGCCACATCCTGCTGCCGGGGACAGGGCTGTCACCAAACCCCTCTTATCTGATCACAGGGGAGGAAACGCGGAGCTGCAAGCAGCCCACGGTGCCAGCAGGTGCTTCCCCTGCTCAGACACAGTTGCTGCAGAGATGCCTCACCTCATGGAAATCCCAAGCAAATCTTTCACCACTTCACCATCTGCATATTTGCATTTACCGAGCTGTGACCAGCCCGGGGTGAGGGTCAGGCGAGGTCAGGGAGAGCAGCACTGTCTGCGTGCACGGTCAGAGGAACCACAAAGGCTCTTGGGCTGTTCAGATCTGCTCTGGAAGGGCTCTGAGGGTTTCTGTGGCCACAACTCACTGCTCTGCTCGTGGGTTTTTGTGGCCACAACTCACTGCTCTGCTCGTGAGGAAGAGCTCTTTCTGTGTATAAATGGAAAAACAAGCTGCTTTAATATTAAACAAGTTGTTACTTCTGTCATGCAAGTGTTAAAATACCAGTTGGCAAAGGAAGGAGGGCACAGAGCAGAGGCAGGGTAGAGCTGGGGGTGATGTCAGCTGGTCCCTTCTTTCCCTGCAGGAATGAATTCCTGTCATGGTCTGTGAGCTCTTCAAGCATTTCTTCATGGCTTTGCGAGTTTGTTCTGCTTTTAAAGCGTTTTCAAGTGTCTCCTTAACCTCAAGAGGTCTTTTATGCTATTTTTTCCCTCCTCAGAGAATGATTCACAGCAGAAAGATCAGGGCCATCAGGTCCTCGCCTCTTCATCTGCTGCTCTGTCAGGGACTTGACTTCTGCAGTATCTGAGTGAAATCTCCACTGAACTCTGAGTCAGTGGCAAATCCCCCACCGATTGCAATAAAGCCTGAAGTTCTCTCCTTATGGGCAGAGTGGGGGCCGTGCAGAAAACCAGCACAACCTGGTGGAGGTGTGCATTGCATTGACAGAAGTGAGAGGGTGAGCTCAGACAGGAGATTGGGAAGGAATTCCTCCCTGGGAGGGTGGGGAGAGCCTGGCACAGGGTGCCCAGAGAAGCTGTGCCTTCCCCTTTAAAATCCCTTTAAAATCCCTTCCAAACCCAAACCACCCCTTGTAAAAGCTCATATTGTACCTCAACGTTCGAGAAAGTGAAACAGCTTTTACTTTTTATATCTTACTAATTTATTTTTTTTTTCGCTGTAGTCTGGGGTTAACTAAAAGCCAAAATATAATTCGTTAACGATTTGCCGGTGGTGAATTTCGCTGGCTTTGTTTAAATAAGACAGCGGTATTTGTGGGCTTTCTCAAGGGGTTGTTTGCCATCTAGTGGGTTGTTGGGAATTTGCAGACAAGCCTCAGGATGGTTATTTTTGTGTCACCCCCTCCCTCGTGGGACAGGCAAAAGGGACATGGACAGCAAAAGCCTCCCCAGGAAAGGGACTGGGAAAGGAAAAAGTGGGAACCCTAAAGGAAAAATAGAGGGAAATGTGAGGGGGGGAAAAGGAGGTTAAAAGGGTGGGAAATTTGAGGACAAAAAGAGCAGGAAACGTGAGGGGGAAAGGGTGGGAAATTCAAGGGGAAAAAAGTGGGAACTGTGAGGGGGAAAATGGCGGGAAACGTGAGGGGAAAATGGTGGGGAAAAGGGCGGGAGATTTCAGGACAAAAAGGGTGGGAAATGTGAGACAAGGCCTGAAATGTGAGGGGAAAAGACTCCCAGTTGCCTCCCAGTTGATTCCCAGTTGGTCAAAAAGAGAATATACAGGCAAGAATTTCCTTACGGATATATCAACAGCAATATTGAATTCACCCAGATATTGCCGTTGAGAGCCCATGGGCCATTTGTAAATAAAATTAATTGGTTATTTGAAATAATTAGTTATAGGTGTCTTTCAAGAACTGCTCCATCCCCAGAGCACCAAGAGAAAATTGGCATTTAAGCACAGAGAAGATGTGCACATTGCCAGGGTGGACTGGTGTATACATTTCATCTGAGATATCCATATCTCAGAATATTTTCAGTTCCTGTTAATTAAGGGGATTACACAAAGGAATAAAATTAACTTCTAAAAATCATATTAACAAGTCATTTATGGGAGACATTTTGTTCAAGGATTGACAGAAACAGGGATTTCTGCCTTTAGAAGCAAAGTTGCCCCACAGTGTACAGTATCATACATTAAAGTAAGGCTTGTCTTTAATATAAATCTTCTTTTAGTCAACACTATTGAGTAATTCTGTCACTCATTATTGGAACAGATCAGAGTCTGAACTAGGAGATTCTTAAAGATGCTTTAAGCCTTCTCTAGTTTCTGGAAAGACTGACAATATAATTTTCTAGTATTTCCCTAAATTCTTTTTAAAAAAAGGTGTTTGGCAAGTGTATGTAATAATAATGTTATCTCTGCAAAGCCTTTTCCAAAGTCCAGGTGAAAGAAATCCTCTACAATAAATTCCTGAGCAGTCTCTTTTAGGGGGCCCTGCACCCAGCAGGAGGCAGCACTTTACTGCAAAACGATCCAAAACTTCACAACATTTGTGTGTGACCTCAGGTAAAACTCAGTTTTGAGGCGAATTAAACTGGAAAAAATCAAAATAGCACCCCCGATCTGGTGGCTGTCTCCAGCAGCTGTGACAAAGGCTGTGCAGGAATTAGGAATGAGTGGCTCCTGCAGTTCTGATCCTCCCCAAGCAGGGAAGGGAAGCCCAGGGGCTCAGCCCCTCAGGGGAGAGGGTGGGAAGTTCAGGGGTCTTTAGAAAGGAAATTCCACATTTCTCTAGTTGCAAATTGGACTGTACTCATAAAGGGTTGGGTCAGGTTCAAAATGCATTAATTCTGATTTGGTGGCCCTTTTTTTGCCTGCAGGTATTGCCAGGAGGGCTGGAAGAAGGAAAGACCTTCTGACCCTGTTGTGCAGCAGAACAAGACTTGTGGTGGTTTCACCCTCAAACCGTGCCAGGCTCTGCTCTGCTGCCTCAGTGGAGCCCCAGAAGGGATCAGCATAATTCAATTGTTCCCTTAAAGCCCATTTGCATACATCATTATCAAAAGAAAAGTCACAATTTACTATAATTTCCATTTTTACTGCACTGGAGCTCAGTAGAAAAGCTGGATGACTCAGCCAGCTGAAAGCAGCAGAATCTCAGCCATGCATGGAGCAGTTCTGGCTCTGCCATGCCCACACCATGCCAAAATAACCAATTTAGGATTTCAGACTGGTGGATTTCACAGGCTGGGCTCCCCCAAATTATTGATTGCCCCTTCCCTCTATGTCTGGAGCAGAGCAAGGCTGTCCTTAAAGCTCTTGGCTCCTTTGGGATAACACCAAAGCCCAGGTGCTGGACACTCACCTGCTTCCCTCGGCAGCCAGAGCAGCACCTGCAGGGAGGTGGGACCAGCTGGGACCTCCTGAACCCCAAAACATCTGGGTAGCAGCAGACATCCTGCTCCTGGGACTCTTCTCAAGGAGTTCAAGACCAAGCAGGCCACACAATGGCCTTCTCCAGGTCAGGACCCAGCTGCCAGCACATCCAGGAGCTTCATGGATCACAGCCCAACATGTTCTTCTTTAAGGTGGACTTTTCCTGCTCCACATTTTTAGTCTGTGAGCCAAAAACCTCCCCACCCAGCAGTCCTGAGCCACAATCCCCTCTTTCCATCAGCAAATCCTGCTCATCCTCTCCATGCCCACGTTCTCTCTTTGCCTCCTGCACGTTACTGCCTAAGCCCCTGCAGCTGTGCCTCGGAGCCAGGCACTCTCCTCTCTGTGCCCATCTCTGCAGGACTTCAGAAAACTTTGTTTGCTAAATGATTAATGGGAATATTCCAGACAGTTCTGGCAAAGGCCAGCTGACCACCCTGCAGGGCTGTTATTCCCAAGCCACATTTTGGGATGCAGCAATGGCTGAGGGAGTGAGAGCTGTGTGACCTCACACATCAGCCCAAATAAAGGAAAGATGTCTCCATCACGGGCCTGTCAGGGCTTGGGCTGCCCAAACAATCTGTGAATGTTTAACAAGCTGCTGAAAACCGCTGGTGAACAAAAGGCATTTTTGGCATTTTTGGATTTCACGTCAAGCTGTGTTCCCTAACCCCAAATGTAATGATCAAAACAAGATGCACCTCTCTGCACTTCTCCTGCAATGACCAGGCCCGGTGGGAACTGTGACTCTATGACATCAGCAACAGGCCAAAGGTGTTAGAGGACACTGTGCTTCCAGAATTCCCCTGGTGCTGACCTTGTCCTGCTCCCTGCTGGCTGGGCAGGGCACACAGAGGGACTTCATGGAACCAGCAGCCATTTTAGGGTTTCAGACTGGTGGATTTCACAGGCTGGGCTCCCCCAAAGTATTGATTGCTCCTTCCCTCCCTGTCTGGAGCAGAGCAAGGCTGTCCCTAAAGCTCTTGGCTTCTTTGGGAGAGCACCAAAGCCCAGGTGCTGGAGATGTTCTTCCAACAGGTTCGGAAGGTCTTTCCTGGAGGTGCCCAAGGCCAGGCTGGACGGGGCTTGGAGCACCCTGGGACAGTGGAAGGTGTGGGACAGGGTGGAACAAGGTGATCTTTAGGGTCCCCTCCAACCCGAACCATTCGGGGACTCCGTGATTCTCTGAGCTGAGGCACAGCTTGGACAGCTGGAAAAACACTCTGCTGTTGCCTAAACACCACCTGCACTGGAGCAAAGGATCCTCACACTTGCGTCCTTCAAAGCAAAAACAACACCCCTGGCCACGAATGTTTTCCCTTGGGCTGGAGGCCCCGCAGCAGAGCCAGGCTGGGCCCTCTGGGCACGGCTCTGTTCTGTGACATGTGGCCTTCTCCTGTTGTTTATCCCCGAGGAAAGCCTGGTCCCACCACGGGCAGGCCTGGAGCCTTTGACGGGAGCGTTCGCGGTGACGCAAAGTTATCCTTTACAAAACTCCCTGCAAACAAAACCCTCTCACAGACACAGACACATCTTTTCCATGAAGAGCTGCCAGTGAAAACCAGGGTTTTTTTTTTTTTTTGCTCCTAACCTGGAGGCATTGGCATTGCTTCTGTGATCCTGGATTTTCAGTGACCTTTACCCACGCTCTGGGTGGTGAAACCACATCCAAGGCAGTGGCTGAGGGGGTGGCCGTGGTGCCACGGAGCCCAGCGAGCCACCTGCTCTGGCACTGCCAGCAAAGGCACAGTCTGGGTGGGAAGGACCCCCCAGATCCCAGTGTCCCCATCCATCCCCTCTAGGACAGACAGCCACCACAGGTCTGATTTTCCTGCTGAGGAGGAGCCGGAAGGGAAGGGCAGGGGCAGAGATCAGGAGGCAAATCTTGGCTCTCAAACAATGGCTATTGTGTAAATGTATTTTTACATGTCCTAAAAAAAACAAGTGATTTCGCTGTGTCCTAAAAGTTGAAGTTACTTAAATGCCAGGATTTTCATGGGATCATAAAAGGGTTTGGGTTGGAAGGGACCCAAAAGACCATCTTGTTCCATGGGCAGGGCCATCTTTCACCACCCCAGGTTTGTGCAAGCCTCATCCAGGCTGGCCTTGAACACTTCCAGAGCTGGGGAGTCGATATCCAGAGAAGATGGACACAACATTTATATTACAGTGTCCACATCTGTAGAAGCAAATCAAAATCTTATGATGTCCTGAGGCAGTGTGAGGGCTGTCAGGGCAGCCTGTGAGATCCCCTGGAGGGGCTGGGACCGGGATCACTGGAGTGGGACAGAGACCCTGGGCTGGGGCACTGGGCTCCCAGGTGGGGGTCCCAGGTGGGGGTCTCAGGTGGGGCCAGCCAGGGACATCCATGTCCTGGCAAAACCAACCCCAGCACAAACTGTTTTGAGAGCTCCAGTTCATTTCAGTGAAGCAGTCAAATGAATCAAGTTTGATTTTGCTTCTTTCTTCACCTAATTAGACAACGGGGAGATTTATGGAATAATTGAGCCAACTCAATGTAGCTGTAATTTGACATCTAATTAATCAATGTCCCGCTCCTTCACAGGTGCAATACAAACCCTTCCTAATTGCTGCAGGCATGTCTCTATTGTTTCTGTGGAAAAAAGAAAAAAAACCAACCCCAATCAAACCCCATTTCTTGTTTCCTGGAGCACAGGAAGCTGCAGGAATTCTGTCGTTGCCCCCAAACAGCAGAAGCGACGTTGCTGGGTGGTCACATCCCACAGGTCCCAGGGGATGGCCTCGGTGCAGGCTGCTGGAGGCACAGCTGGTTCCTGATGCTGCTAAAAGTTTGGGAAGCAGCTTTTCTCACCAAAATACCCCTGGCTGCCAACCAGGTGCCGGAGGTCTGTCCGTGGGGAGGGAAGGGATTGTGTTCCTGCAGCTGGCCAAGCCTGGGGAGTGCAGGAAGCTGTAAAGGCACCTCCAGGACACGTAGGGATCCAAGGAAAACTCTGGCCCTATTAGAGTTAATAGGAATTTTGCATTTGACCTCAGCAAGGTCAAGGATTTTACCCAAGGAATATTAGTCATCAGCATCGGGATGAATTAGAGGACTTGTCAACAAGAAGCAGGCAAGGTTAGTCCCATGGGTGGCTGACTTGGAATTGGAATGGCTGGAAAATAACATCCAGCTTATCCCATTTATCCCCGTGCTGCATGCAGGCCCATGTGCAACACCTCAGCATTTCTCGCCTGCTCCCTTCCGTTCCTGCCGGACATCTTTTTGTGTTTGTTTGGGGAGGGGGGGGATCTGTAGGGTAAAATTTCCTTGGAAAGCTTCCCAGAGCTGGGCTCAGCTCTCACACATCAGCCCTGGGAAGGCAGTGTTGGTGCACAGCCTATGGTTCCTGTTTCTAGGAAATGCCATCCAGTGGCAGCAGGGATCCAGCCCAGCAGATCCCCTGGGCATTGCATGGATTGCCTGCAGCTGAGAGCCAGGGCTGCTCCCACCCTGCCAGGGGACAGCTGCTCCTGTGCTCTGTCCCCTCTGCAGGAGTGGGAGGTGACAAAGGCCCGAGGTGTGAGCCAGCCCTTCCCTGCCAGAGCCCTGGGATTGTTCCCACTTGAGCCCAGTTGTTCTTGGGTGTTCCTGAGGCCAAACGCTCACCCAGACCTGGATCCCTGAAGGACACATGGGATGTGGCACTGGAATCACAGGGAACAGCAGCTCTTTCAGGAAAACATGGATTATTGTCCAGAAACCCATTCATGGAAGTGGGAGCCAATATTTTGAAGGATTTGTTTCCTAGAGAAGCAATGCTGATCTGTGAAACTTGGAGGGTTTGGAAATTGCTCACATTCAGGAATGATCAGGGCTGGATTTTGGTTTGGTTTAGCTTAAACCCTGAAGCTGGAAGAGATTGGGAATGCTGGTTTGGACTGGGAGCTCTCTTCTGAGTCCTGGAGCTGTGGGGGAGGTTGTTTGCATCCAGCCCTTTTTCCAGGATGTGCCCAAGAACCCTCAGTGAGCCCTCAATGCTGTCGTTGCAAAGGACCAAGATGGTTCCTGCAAGGATGGGCAAACCAACAGCAAAAATACTTCACAGAGAGGGCTACCAACATGTTCCTGGTGGATATTTAAATCCAAATGGTTTGGATATTTAAATCCAAACTGGTTCAGATATTTAAATCCAAAACGTTTTGGATATTTAAATCAAAACCCTTCCAATACATGTTGTTTGAAAAAGAACCAACAAAAGCTATTTATACATTTGCTTGAGAAGTTCCCTGCTCTCATTCTACACTGGATTGATGATCTCCGTGTTTCTCCTTTTAGGAGGGTGACTGGAAGAAGTTGCCAGCTGAACTTCTGTTTCATTTTCCTCCAAGTTTTAATTGGAGTCAGGAGAAGTGTGGCGGGGCTCCCTGCTTTAGGGAATTCTTTCCTGGCACGGCACCCGGGGTGTCTCTTAACTCCAGAGCAATGCAT
Source organism: Phylloscopus collybita (assembly GCA_027886175.1). NCBI lineage: Eukaryota > Metazoa > Chordata > Aves > Passeriformes > Phylloscopidae > Phylloscopus > Phylloscopus collybita. The sequence continues at coordinate 1,271,157 of JAJNNQ010000003.1, forward strand.
CCCATATTGCTCCCAATATGCTGAGGATGAAAGGAAGGGTGTGAGTGCCCAGTGGTGGCAGCCAAGGCTGGTGACAAGCCTGGGGACAGCAGGTGACACAGAGCTGTGTTTGTCCCACTCACAAGGTGCAGCACATTGGTGACACCGTGACATTGGTGACATCTCTCAGAGGTGGCAGACTGAGCCTTGGCTCTGAGGGTAGGAAACACAGAATATTTGGTTTGTAAAAGATGTTTCTGGTGGCCAACTCACCGTTATCAGTGAGCTCATCCCGGGGTGGGTGAGCTCAGCGTGAATTGCAGGATGTCATTCTGGAACTCAAGGTGATAAATTCCAGGTTCTCACCTATAAATTGGCTTCATTCCCCACAGGCTCAGTGGTTTGTCCTGAGGGCAGGGTAAGGATTTGTTGGTCCAGGTATCAAAAATTAAACTGATGAAATCTCCTTTCCGCATCTCCCAGACCTCCTGTGGAAATCTCCCATGTGTGTCTGTCCTCGTGGTGGGCTTCCATGTCTTCTGTGACTAAATTTAGCCTTACCAAGGTTCTTCTGATCGCTTTGCCACATTCCAGGATCTGACACTCATCTCCATATTTTAGTTGATACAAGGATTTGAACATTTCACGCCTTTCCCAAGAGCATTGGGAAGTCTGGAGCCAGTTTTGAGTTTTTTTGGGTTTTACTCCCTGTGGGTTTTTTGGGTTTTACCACCTGTGGCCTCACCATCTTCCTGCAAGTCCCTTGCAGCACCACTGTCCCCTGGGGCCACCATCATGGGAAGTGATTCAAAAGTATGGGGAAAAAAAGCCAAGCAGGGGAACACAGAGATCCCCAGGACTGCCTGGGGGAGCCAGAGGAAGCAAACAGCCTTTAGAGTTCAGCCTGGCTTCCCTGTCCCTGTCCATGGCAGTTCCTTGCCCTGGCACAGCTCCAGGGTCAGGGTTTCTCCCCAGGACATCTGAGGGTGTTTGGATGGATCAGGCTGAGAACCCCTCTGTGCAGCTGCCAGCTCCTGTGAGGGCTGGGGCAGCCCTGGGCTCTGACCTGGCAGCAGAGCTCAGGCACTCCCGTGCAGCCAGAAATTTGGTTTTTCTCATTCTAGTTTGGGTACATGCTCCTTCCCAAACATTGGCATCTCACCTGTCAGGATAACAAATTACAGAGCTCCGACAGCCAGGGGAGACAAACGCCAGGAACACGCAGTGCTTTTGAGGGAACCCACTCCAAGGACAAACATTTGCATTTCATGGGACAAGATCCCCAGCTCTGAGCCACCAACCTGTGGAGCAGCCCCACCAAGGGAGCAGGAACCAAAGCACCTGGTGGATCCCTCAGATCCCACTGCCTCCATTCCTTTTCCAGCCTCAGGTCCATCCTCCTCCTCACACACTGCACTGGGGTAAGGTCAGGAACATCCCTGCTCCAGCTCTGCAGCCACCGAGTGGAAGATACAGGAAAAAACCACAATTTTTTTCCTCATTTTTCCACATTTCTGGCAACGTTTTTTTTGCCAAAGATACATTTTGCTAGGTTGGAAATTTTCAAATTTTATTTTTACTCAGCTTTGAATGGTCTCTGAGCTCATTTCTTCTCTTGCAGACTGCTCATTCTTTTTTTGCCCCTCCTCTTCTCCTTTCAGTCTCTTCTACACCACTTCCTCCACTTTGGAATCATTTGAAAGTAACAAAGAAAATCAAACATATTGGGAATTTTCCAGATTTGCAGAAATTTTGAAAAGTTACTGAATGGAGAAGAGAATTAAAAAAACAAGAAAATATAAAAATTTAAAAATTCAGTTACAAAGTAGAGCAAAAGCAGGAAGAAGAGGGAAAATCAAACCAGTTAAATATTTAAAATTATTTCCCAGACATACAAAATCTTTCAAATTTCCCAATTTAAACCTGAAAGCTGCAGCACAGACACACATAAACAATAAAAGGATAAAGCCCACCAGGATTAAATAAGGAAAATTAACTTTTTTACATCGAGTTGATTGAGGAAAGCAGAAAAGTCCTCACTCCTGGAATTGTCTTGGCAGTGTCAGAGACCTGGTGCACCTCAAGCCAAGAGGTTGGGTTTCTAACCACATTCCCTGGCTTTCAGGACATCAGACTGAAGAAAAAAAAACCCAAAACCTGGATCTCCCCAGAGAATGAGGCAGCTGCTGCTGCCCTGGGCAGTGTCCCTGTGCCAGGGCACGCTCCCACGGTGGCACTGGCTCCCTGGAGCTGTCCTTGTCCCACCAGCCCTCTGGCTCTGCAGGCAGCTCCTTGTGGCTGTCCCACAGGCTCTGGGGGTGGCCTCATGGTTGTCCCCTGGTGCCACATGGGTGTGGTTTGGTGGCCCCGGGGCCACAGGTAGGTGGTAACCCCAGGGCTACAGGTAGGTGGTGGCTACAAGTAGGTGGTGGCCCCAGGGCTACAAGTAGGTAGTGGCCACAAGTAGGTGGTGGCCCCAGGGCTACAAGTAGGTGGTGGCCACAAGTAGGTGGTGGCCCCAGGGCTACAAGTAGGTGGTGGCCACAAGTAGGTGGTGGCCACAAGTAGGTAGTGGCCACAAGTAGGTGGTGGCCCCAGGGTTACAGGTAGGTGGTGGCCAAAGGTAGGTGGTGGCCACAGGTAGGTGGTGGCCACAGGTAGGTGGTGGCCCCAGGGTTACAGGTAGGTGGTGGCCTCGCGGCTCTGGCGCTCGCGGGCCTGCGCCACGGCCACGTTGAGGCACTGCAGCCACTCCTCGGCGTTCTTCTCGTCCTTGGCCTTGAAGACGTAGGTCCTGCTGTCCGTGAAGATCTCGAAGGCGCGGGGCAGGCTCCGGTCCCGCCGCTTCTTCGCCACCACTTTGACGCTCTGCACCTTGCTCAGCTCGATGGGGCACTCGTCGGGGTCGTCCTTCTGGGACACAGGGGACAACACGGCAGAGGTCACCTGCTGAGGAACCTCCCACCAGCCTCATTAACACCTGAGGGCTCTTGCAAGGGTCCCAGGCCGGCTTGGGCAGGACTTGGAGCAGCCTGGGATGGTGGGAGGTGTCCCTGCCCATGGCAGGGATGGCACTGGATGGGCTTTAAGGTCCCTTCCAACCCAAACGAGTCTGGAGAACTCGTCCTTCTCTGTGGAGATGTGCCCAAGTGTCACCAGCTGCTGCTGCCACATTTGGTGGCCGCCCTGTCCCTGGCAGCGTCCAAGGCCACAGGGCTTGGAGCAGCCTGGGATGGAGGAAGGTGTCCCTGCCATGGCAGAGACATGAGATGGTTTTTAAAACCATGAGATGGTTTTTATGCCCCCTGCAAATCGGGGACCCAGCAGCGACAGCTCCTGTGCAGCACTGGCTGCCCTTGCTGTCCCCTGGCACGCCCTCTGTGAGGGGCAAACTGCCAGGGGCAGAGCTGAGGGGTGGCAGCCCCTGGGGCGGGGAAGGGGAGCGGGGCAGCTCGGGCACTCACGGATTTGCCTCTGCGGAACAGCAGCTGGTTGCCAGCCAGGGTGAAGTAGCGCGTTTTCCACCTCTTGATGAACTTCCAGCGGACCTGCTTCTCCTTCAGCTTGCCCTCCATCAGGGGCTGCCCGTCCTGGTTCACACCTGGGGAGTGCAGGGCAACACAGGGGCCAGGGTTAGTCCTGCCCTCCCTTTCCCCAGCTCGTGCTGCCTTCCTCGTTTCCCCGAGCTCCAGCATTGAGCTCTCACTTCACACAGCTCAGCCCTCAGCCGTGTCCTGCTGGGGAGGCCGAGCAGATGGAGCTGACAGCTCAGAGCTTCCATCTCTCTTCCTGTTCCCTCAGCCACCCCAAACTTCTCCCCATCACGACATCTCCCAGTTGTTCCTCAGCCCTGCAATTACCATTTCTGGCCTTGGGCACTGCCAGGGATCCAGGGGCAGCCACAGCTGCTCTGGGCCCGCTGTGCCAGGGCCTGCCCACCCTCACAGGGTGGGATTCCTCCCCGGTATCCCACCCATCCCTGCTCCCTGGCAGTTTAAAGCCCTGATACCTCCTGGGGGTCTCTTTTTCCTTTCTCTTCTCTCTTTACATCGATGGCTGGGACACGAAGGAGCAGCTAGAGCAGAGGGCAGTGCAAGGCACAGGCAGTCTGAGAAGGGATGTTTTTGGATGGGATGTTTGCCTTGGAGCCCATCCCAGCATCTGTCAGAGGGGCAGTGATCCCTGGCTGGCTGCTCCCCCAGCCCCCAGCTCCATCCTGCTCTGCTTTTCCTTGAAAGCTCTGCTGAGCCCAAAGGCTGGTGAGGATGGAGGCGAGCAGGGCGCCCAAGTGCCACCCAAGGGAGTGCCAAAGGCTTTTTTGGGCACCCACCCCGTGTCTGGAAGGGGGCAAACCAACACCAGCATCAGCTGGAGATAAAGGACGTGTCCTTCCCCCGGCGTTGTTTTCCTTGGCAGCCAGGCTGGCGGGGGGGGGCGCAGTGTGACTCGAGCAATTTCCTCAGGAAAGACCATAAATATTTCTGTCTGTGCAGATAGGGAGTGCTTGGGAGGAGATGGATGAATGAGAAGGGGGTTGGCAAAGCCTCAGTGCCGGGGGTGGGAGCTGCAGCTGTGATTTCCACGGCAGGAGCGCGCCGTGCTCCGCTCCACGCAGCCACCTCAGCCCTGACCCCACAGCTTCCCTGGAGATTTTTGTGCCAGCACCACTCCCAGCCTGGCATGGGACACAGTAAAGCTTTCTCCCTGTAGAAATGCTGTCAATGCAAAAGGGGATACATTTCCCCTGGTTTGGGGCTGCACCCTCTCCCCAAATGCTCTTTAGTGGGACAGAGTGCCACATTTGAGTGTCCCCCTTACTAAAAACTTGGCAATTTTGTTAAAATATTGTTCCCTGCCTGGCTCCTGGTTCCACAGGAGCATCTTCAATCCCATCCCAGAGCAGTAGGAACACGCTTCAACCAAGCTCAGAGGGGTAAAGCACAAAAGGCTCGGGGACCAGATGATACTGAGATAGTTTGTGGTCAGGAGCACAACACGAGAAGGGAAGTGAATGTGCAGTTTTGGCCTAAAGTGAATTTTTATGGCCAAAATCTTTCCAACCCAGAAATGTTGATCTCTCTTGAAGGAGCCAGTGGCTTTAGGCAATGCTACCAGAGGACTTCTCCTGGGGATCCACAAGGAAGCCCAGGGGAGTTCTGATGGCAGCTGCCAAAGTGGCCGTAATGAATCCGATGCCAGCGTGTCTGAGGGGCTGATTAGGAGAGAGAGATTCATGCAAGATAAGAATAAAGCTCTTTTCCAATGTTTTTCTAACTCCTTCTGCTTATTTTCCTTGCGGTTGGCTTCACAGAATCCCAGAATAACTCAGCTGGAAGAGAGCTGGAGGGGTCTCTCCTCCAACCTCCTGCTCCAAGCAAGGTCACCCGCGGGGTCACTCTGGGTTGCTCACGGATTTATCCACGTGGGGCTTGAAAAATCTCCACAACATCTCTGGGCAAGCTGTTCCAGTGCTTGATATCCTCATGGTGGGAAAGCTTTCACTCACAGCGAACAATTCCTGTCCAATATCCCATCAAAATCTCTCCTTTTTCAGTTTGAAAAGGTCAGGAAACATCCAAAGGTCTTGAAATACCTATTTTTCCTTAAATCATCTTAATATAGGCACACTGACTCCAATTTAACCCCGAGCAGTTCCCGTGGATGTGTCTGTTGGAATTTTCTATTCTCCATCCTGCTTTCTTTGCAGAGCTACAACCCATCCAGCTCTAAGTAGCTTGGGTACTGAATAAAAAGTTAAAACCCCTCCAAAACTCTTCCAAGATGAACTTGAGACAGATAAAACCCAAAGCTTTAAATCTTGAATTTGATGAAACATAAAATCCTCCACAAGAATTCATGAATGATCTCAGTGATAATAAACCCCTATGAACTTGAAAGAATGGAATGTGTGGCAGATAAATGCAATTAACCTCGGGGAATATGGATTCACTCTCTTCCATTAATCACCACATCGGGTTTTGCTGAAAACCTGGAAAGGACACATCGCTGGATGCCACTTTTTACCATTTTCCAGTGAGCATTGGAGCTGGGCTCCTTTGTTTCCCTGGACAGCTGGCACTGCAGGAGGGGGATAAATGTATTCCCAAGCTGAAGTGGCCTAGGCTTTCCCAGGGAATTGCACTTTTCCAGAGGAATTCACAAACTCCTTCGGGTTTTCCCAAATCCCAATCCTTGCCCAGGGCTCCTGTGCAGCCCCCAGGGATCCCAGAGCCGTGTCTTTGGGAGCTTCCAGAGTGGGATGAGCTGTGACTCCCTCCAGGATTTGTGGAATGTTCCTCCTCAAGGGCAGGAAAAGCCAATCCAGGATGATTTAACAGCACTTCTGGAAAAGTGTGGTTGTGCAAGGCATGCTTTGGAACCAGGAGAATGCAGGAGAAGGAGTCAAACTTTCTCTAATTGTCACTGGGGGTGCATCAACCACTTTGCTTCAGCTTTACTGCTTCTTTCCACAAGGATCAGCTTCCAGCTCCAAGATCCCTCCCAGCCAAACAGGAGTCATCGATCACAGAAACATGGAATGGTTTGGGCTGAAAAGGATCTTAAATATCATCCCATCCTACCCCCTGCCATGGCAGGGACACTTTCCACCATCCCAGGCTGCTCCAAGCCCCGTCCAACCTGGCCTTGGACACTTCCAGAGGTCCAGGGGCAGCCACAGCTCCTCTGGGAATTCCATCCTGAGACAAGGCCAGGGCTTTAAGGCAGTGTTTGCCCAAGTCTGGAGGATAAACGGCATCTTGCAACACGGCATCCAAAAAATGCAACAAAACCCCACATGAACCAAACCCAGCAGACAATGAGAGGGGGGGGGAAAAAAATTGCCTCTGAATTCCTTCTTCCACAGGAGTTCGGTTGCTAAACAGCATTGCTGAGAGGAAGAAATGGCTTCCTTGCCTCTCAAAAGTATTTCAGATTTCAAAGGGTCTTTCCCCACTCTGGAATGAAAATAAAAGATGTTTCACAGCCTTTAAATTCCTTACCAATCCAGGGAGGCCTCCAAATCCTTTCCTGTGTCAGACCTTGCAAACCCACAGAGACCCTGCAGCGTCCCCCACTCTGCCCCCACCCTTCCCAGCTGCCACAGCTCTGCAGCACCAATGCAAAGGTGCAGTTGTCACTCCCTGCACGTTTTTATTCCACTGAGCTCCCTCTTCCACCTTCCTTTCCTCAGTTTCCACGTGACCCGTTCAAGGAATTGGCTTTCTTGCTTTTCTAGAGGCCTTTGGAGCTCAGAAGCAAATCAGGACACTCACACTGAGCCTTTCTTACAAGAATTCTTTTAAACTGAGACAAAGAGAGCGATTGCTCATGAAAAGGACAGTGACAGCCAGGAGAGCAGGAGTGAGGCAAGGCTGGACTGCTTAAACCTCTTTGGGAATTCAGACCAGAGTTACTTCATTCAGCTTTGACGTTTTAAGCAAGAGGCTCGTTCTCCTCAGCTTGACACCCCTGATGTGATGGGGAAACCACACAGATTTCTCCACATCTCCCTCACTGTGGAGATGAAGTTTTAACTCAGAGCAGGATTTTTTTTTTTTTTTGGGTCCTGGAGTCCCACGGGAGCTGGGGGAGGAGAAGAAGCTCAAACACCCATGGAATGAGCAGGGGCAGCCACTCCTGCAAGACTTCCTAAATTCGGGCTTGATGCAGCCTGAAGAGACACTAACTGTTAAAATAAATCTCTGAAACAGCCAATTATTCAAACATTTGGCCAAAACAGTCAGATTTTTTGGCCAGGGTCGGTCAGTTTAACGGAGTGGCAGAAAGCATCTAGGAACAAGACATTCCCCTGCCTGTCAGGGCACTGATGGGTGCCAGAAAGCTTCAAAAGCAGAGCACCAGGAGATTATCCCTGGGAAAAAGGGCTGCTTTTTCCTGTTTTCCACTCACCCTCTTCTCCAATACAGCTGAAGTGTTATGCCTGAAGTATTATCACCACGTCCCTAAGGAGATGTGCAGCGTGGAGTGTAAATGATATTAAAAGCAAATCGTTCTGAGAGTGAAGAAAGCAGGAACCAGGTGTTGTTTCTGTGCCAGCATCCCTTGACCTGTGGCACCTGGGCAGGCTCCAGAGGGCCTGGGGTGTGCTCCAGGAGATGCAATCCTTTATCTGGGCACTGGGGGATGGCTGCAGAGCCCTCCCACTCCCCAGTGATGGGGCAGATTTGGGGTTGTGTCCCTCTGAGCACAATCAGAGGTTTGGGCCAGACTCCCTCACCAAAGAGGAGTTTAATGAAGGATTCCAATTAAAATAGCCCCTGGGGAGTTTGGTTTCCCCTTTCCCCTCCCCATGACCAGGGACAGAGCAGGAGCCCTGTGTACCTGTTGCCCTCTCAGGGTTGTTGCACATGAAGCACTGCCAGGCTGCTGCCTCCTCGCTGTAGCCGAACAAATCGAAGAACCTGACTTCCTCCAGCTGCAGCTGAACCTTCTCCAGGTCCTGGCAGGGGAGGAGAGAAACCTTCATCACCCTGAGAACCTCAGTCAGCCCACTATGCCAACGTGGCCCTTCCTTCTGCCACGTGAACGGAAAGGAGAGGGGAGAACAGAGCCACCCACGGCTTCAAAATGTTCATTCTGCTCTTGCAGAGCAAAGGAACCTCTGAGGGCACCACATGGGGCTGGTAAAGCAGCCACCAGCTCACTGCTGCCAGGGCAGGAGGCACCACAGAGCAGCCAGGATAGCTCAGCCCAGCTCCCCCTGGGCTGGGCACAAATGGGACTTGGATAAGGAGAACCCCAGGGGAACGGGGAGGATGCACATCTGGAAGTGCTCTGCTCCTGGCACGTGCTGAGTAAATAAATAAATGTTCTCTGTGGCATGGAGGGGCTGCCCAGGGAAGCACAGGGTGCTGTGTGTGAGCCAGGCACTCACTGCAGCTCAGGGATCACCCCAGGGCTGCACACCTGAGGGTGTTCCTCACGATTCAGCCTGCAGTGAAGCACTGATGTCACACATTACTCTCCAGTAAAATGCCTCAGAATCCATACTGGGAGATATTTGTCACCTTCCACTATCCCAGGGTGCTCCAAGCCCCATCCAGCTTGGCCAGGAATTCCTTCCCAACATCCCATCCCACCCTGGCAAAGCATTTCAGACTCTGCCAGAACACACAGCACAAAACTTCGTCTCAAACACAGCAGATGATGTTGATGCTGCATCCCCACATTTCAAGCCATTGAAAATTAAATGTGCTGTGCTTAATGAAACAACCACAGCTTCACAGTTTTGCTTCCTGGACTAGTGGCAGAGGAATAACGTTAACAAATACAATAATTTTGTCCAATAATTCACAGTTTCTGAAGCCCTGTTAGCAATGGGAAGAACTTCTGAGATGACAGATTCCCACTATGACAGAAGCTGAGGAGAGTGAGGACTTAGGTCATGCAGGGAATGTTCCAGGCAGATTTTTTGGAAAGGCAAAAGCTAAAGAAAACCTTCTCTATGGCAATCCTAGTCCCCATTCCCAGAAAACTGAATGGAAATTGCACTAGAAACAAACTGGAGTTCTTAGCAGTAAACAAAACCAGAACGAGCTGTGGTTCTGTGTTAATAAACAAAACCAGAACAGAAAGTAAATCCAGCAGCCAACAGCAGAGCCCAGGAGTGGACCCTGCAGTCTCAGAGGTTCCAGCTGTCCCTCAGGGCTCCAGTCACTGCTGCATCCCCCCACCCAGCAGGGATCAGGGTCTCCCTTCCCAGCTGTTTTGGGAACTCCCAGATACTCCCATGGAGGGGTGAAAGCTCCCAGGCCAGGCTGGGCTCCTGCACTGAGCACCACCAAGCCCTGCAGGGTGATCCCATCAGCTGGGATGTGCCTGGTGCCCCACACCCAGCTCTGCCCCAGCTCTTCATTCCCCCAAAGCCTTCACACTGCACCAGCTCTGACTCTGGATCAGTGGAGCTTGCCAGGGGATCAAGTTAAGCCTCTGGCTTAAGGCTCTAAAGCCTCTGGATGAGCCAGGCCTGGATTCAACAGCAGCTCAAATCCTCAGCACAGCTCCTCTGTGTGTGAGCAAAACTGGCCCCAGAGCTGCTCTCAGATGTGGGGGTCCCCCACTCCCCTGAGCCCCCAGTTCTTCACCACATTATCCTGGGAGTTCTGAAGGTGTTCCTAACAAAACTCTGCTTCTAAATCGGCCATCATCTCGGTAATTTAATCTTATTCCACCAGACATCTTCATGCCCACAGTATTCTGAGAGAGAGTGTTCTAAAATCATGTTTGACAACTCATTTCATCCAACTGAGCTGGATGGAGATGCTCAGGAATGAGCAGATATTTGTTTTCCAATCCTACAGTGGCCTTTTCCAAGCAGCTGATTAATGGCTTGGAAAGAGCATTCACTGAAATCCTGGAGACAGAAATGAGCTTTGGGCTGTAATCCCTTCAGCTGCTGGGGGTAACTAATGGCACATGTGCAGGCAAACAATTCCAGAGAATCCAGGGCTGTGCTGAAGCTCCAAGGGCTGCCCAGGACCCCACAGCAGCAGCTGAGCTGAGCCTACAGCTCCAGGCTGTGAGCAGAAAAAGCCCCATGTGCAGCAGCCCTGCTCTCCATGGCATGGATCAGCTCACCTGGAGGGGTGGGGAACGAGCCTGGGGACCTTTCAGAAGCACAGAAGAGCCCTGAGGGGTGTTCTAGGTGGGACATCTTTTAATGGGATGGAATTAGCTGGGGCAGCATTTTTAGTTTTCATTGGCTTGGGATGTGTGGGTGCAAATGCAGCGTCAAGGTTGGCTGCTGTATCTGAGAGTAAGCTTTATGCACTGGGTTCTGGCAGAGCCTGAAATGCTTTGTCAGGGTGGGATGGGATGTTGGGAAGGAATTCCTGGCTGGGAGGGTGGGCAGGCCCTGGCACAGGGGGCCCACAGAAGCTGTGATCCCTGCCAGTGTCCAAGGCCAGGCTTGGAGAGGGTTTGGAGCAGCCTGGGACGGTGGGAAGTGATCAATTCTTCCCAATGTGGATTCTAAAGCATCCCTCTAAATGCCCCATCTGCTGCAACCCAGCAAAGGCTCGCTGGGGTTGTCACAAAGGTTCCAAAATGCAGGGCCAAGTGCTTCTGCTCTTCTTGTTTGTGAGGAAAGGAGCCCCTTACCTTCTGCTGGGGGAAGGTGGACTGGATCATGGCAGTCTCGAAGCTGTGCATCCCCTTGAGCTGTGTCTTCTCCCACAGGGCCTTGAGGACTTGCACAGAGCTGCTTTGCATGGACAAAGGTTCTGCAAACAGGCTCTGAAGAAAACGTTGGAAATGCTTTCAGGTGGTTTTGTTGTTTTTTTTCACTCAGCTGTCACCAAAGAGCACCACCTTGTCCTCACAGTGACAGCCTTGAGAATAACCAGGGCTTAGCCCAGCTCTCCATGGGAGTTCTGATGGATCAATAGGCTCACAAATGGATACAACACCAAACATCTCATTTCCTTTGGGGTTTTTTGAAGTTTATTGCTCATCCCACCTCTCTGAGGTCTGTGGCTCACCGAGGATTACCCTTCAATGAGCACTACACGGCTTGGTTCTCTATTGAAATGTTAATTGATCACCACTTCAGCAGCAGTGGCCTCTGTGAACCACACAGAGCCCTGGGTGAGGTGCATCCCCCTGGAAAAAACCTGGCATTTCCTGCCAGAGGGAGGAGACCCTTCCCACCCCTGCAGGGTTCTCTGGGTTTGTTTGCAGATCCTTCAGGTCTCAGCCCTTGAGCAGCAAGAGCAGAGTTTGTGAGTGGGAAACTCCATTCCCAACACAGAGTACAGGAGCTTCCAGCACCTGAACTGAAATATTCTGAGAGAGAGTGTTTTAAAATCACGTTTGACAACTCATTTCATCCAACTGAGCTGGATGGAGATGCTCAGGACAGGGGCATCCCAGGACAGGACAGGATGACACCTTGCTGGGGTGGGTTCTGCCACCTCCAGAGCTCCCTGAGCCAAGGGACAGAGAGGGTCCAACCTTCCACCACCACGAGTGGTCCTGGTATTTCATCAGCACCAAGCTCTTTGTTGCCTCAGCTGCTCACAAAGTCAGGGGCACAGGAACACTGTGGCTGAGAGAACATTTGTGCCTCTCCTGTATCTCCTCCGTGATCTTTCAATCAAGGAATGCATTTACAGGCAGGAGCCAAGATAAGAGTGCACAAACAAATCTGATTTTCCATACTATAACTATTTGATTTCACAATATGGGCAATGGCCTTCAAATGTGGGATTCCTGGATGGACTTTCTGTCTCCTCTCTCTGAGCAAACTCATCCAGCCTAATCCTGCTCTCCTGCTGCCCTGCACGAATCGTTTCCCAATGTCTACCCAAGAGTCTCCATCAATATTTTTTAAATTAACTGACCAGTGTTTTTTAAAAAGTATTTCTTTATTTCTAGGAAACCACGCAGGGCAGAGGAGTTCAGGCTGTTCCATCCACAGCATCCCTCAGTGTGTTAGATTTTGGGTAAACCCTGGGTGTTCCCAAGGCTGCCTTAGGGTGGGAGGAGCTGCAGTGAAAGGCTCTGCATGTGTTAAGAAACTGAATTTTGTATTTGAACTCAAGCCCCACCTGTTTCATCTCCAAGTGTGAATGTGGGGCTCTCTCTTGGTTTCACACTCTTTGTAACCTGTTAGGAAATTCCACAGGTGCCCAGGTACTGGGCTGTACTTGGAAACAACATGGAGCACAGGAAAACCACTTGCAGGGTGGTAGAGCAGCACTGAGCAGATTTACAAATTCTGTCTGCTCAGTCCAAACCTCTGCAGTAAAAACCCCAGTGGGTTCTGCCCCTCCAACCTCCTCCTGCAGCCCTGGGCTTGGTGCTGCTCCCCTAAAATCCACTGCCAGCTCCTGGCTGCTTCCAAGGCACCTGGGACTTGCTGGAAGTTTTGCCTGAATAAGAACAACATGGTTTGGTCCTGCTTTTTTTTTTTTTTTTTTTTTTTTTTTTTTTTTTTTTTTTAATTTTTTTATCTCTGTAATCTCCCCAGCCAGTTTGAATTTGGGGCATTTACCAGAAATATAAAAACTCGTAAAGCACACAATAACTTCAGTTGAATGAGTTTCTGGGGGGGATCTCAAGGAAGTCACAAATAAATGTGAGTTAGGGCTGTGTTCAATGGGTTTAACCACGAAACATTCCTGTCCAGGTGCCAGCTGAGCAGCCCAGGGCTGGCCCTGCTCGGTGTGGCCCTCACCTGCTGGAACAGGAACATGATGTGGATCCAGAGGGGAGGCTGCTGGCTCACCAGGGTGAAGCTGGATTTGCTGTACAGGCAGTAGTGGCCCTTCAGGGGACAGCTGAAGAACAGCTTGGCCACACAGCTTTGGACAGTGTCTGCAAAGAAACACATGGGAGATTAAAATCAGTCACAAACCAGGGAGAAAACTCTCTGGTGCCTGTGCTGGGGGGCCAGAGCCACCTGAGAGAATATTGCACTCAGGGCCTGGGGCACTCCTGCAGTCAGCAGAGCACTGAGGTGTCTGCACCCTTAAAGGGGAGAAATTCAGTGTTCAGTGCTTCAAACCCCTCCCAGTCACCCAGTAACCCTTCAGTGCCAAATGCAGCAGGGGCAGCCCAGCCCAGCCAGGCTCTTCATGGGCTTTGTGCTTTCCCATGGGATCTCAAACCACCAGATCCACCAAAACTGGGTGTCCCTAATCCTTGTTTTTGTCTGTTTGTTGGAAAGCCCCTGCCCTATCAGGCCCCAGGCACGTGGGGCTGAGATGTGTGGGATCCCTGCTGAGGTGATGGTTTTCACTGCAAATGGAGCCCTTGAGAGGCACAATTCTGCTTTTGCTAAATATTGCAGGTCATGGAATGGTTTGGGTTGGGAGGGACCTTAAATCCCACCCAGTGCCACCCCTGCCATGGCACCTCTCACTGTCCCCAGGTGCTCCAAGCCCTGTCCAGCCTGGCCTTGGCCACTGCCAGGGAGCCACAGCTCCTCTGGGAATTCCATCCCAGCCCCTCCCCACCCTCCCAGCCAGGAATTCCTTCCCAACATCTCATCCAGCCCTGCCTCTGTCCACGTGAAGCCATTTCCTCAGCAAACCCCAACAGCTTTGTCCCAGGATGATAAAATGGTTTCCCCTTGCCAGCTTCTGGAGGGTTTGCTCCCAGCCTCAGGCATCTGGCCCCTCTGGAACATTCCTGGCAGATTCCACCATCCCACTTTTAGATTCCCTGCATTTTCAGTGACAATCTGACCACTGACACTTTCTTCTGGCAACGCATCCTTTTGTCCCTCTGGTAAACTCATTGCTCACATGTCGCACTTCTGCATGAACTGCTGAGTCTGTTACATTTCCCTCCTATGCTTTCACATCTTGAGTAGCTGGAAAATGTTAAAACCAAGCATTTCAGGCCTGTCTGCTGCTGGACACACAGGCTCTGCTCTCAGCCTCTCCTCGTGAGGAGATCCAGAAACCATCTCCGCTTAGTCACGTTTTCTCAAGAGTCCCAACTCATTTTTCCAGTTAGGAGATTTTCTCTGAGCATTTTCTTCCTTCCCCCTTCTCCCCACGGTGACTCACCAGGACAGCCAGGGGCTGAGTCACCTCCCTGCATGGCTGGCCCATGAACAACACACCCCAGCAGGGAAAAACGGGGCACAAAACCCACTTCTCTTGGATCAGTGGCATAAAATCCACACACATGGGTTGCTGGCTATGGGGAAACCTTGAGTTTAATTACCCAAACCTACCTGTTCTTACCCAAACCTGCCAGTGTTCATGTTCATTCTATCAGAGGAGTTTGGGAAGCCAAAGGGGTTAATTAGAGGCATCCTGAATCCTGGGGCACATGAAAGCACACAAGGACATTTCCAAGCTGCTGTTCCAAACTGCAGACCCCTCACAGATGCTGAGCAAACCTTCACTGAGGCACTGGAGCAGAAATCCAGCCTTGGCCTCGGGCCACGTGTGTGAGAAGTTGATGTTTCAAGATGGGCAAGGACTCTTAGCTAAAAATGACCCTGAACCACGGTGAGGGGGAGCAGGCAGTTTGTCCTTCCTCCTCCCTGGAACATCACAGCCATTGCTCTGCCAGTTACAAACACAAGGATTGACAAAAAAACCCCAAAAACTGGGGGCAGAAGGGGCAGGGCAGCTGGTGAGCAGCTGAGGAAAAGCCCCCAGGGAGGAGTTGGATGGGCTGGGAAGGGCACTCCTGAGTGCTGCAGGCTAAAACGAATGGCAAAGGATCTGTGGAGGAACAGGAGCTCCTGGGGAAGGGCTTGGCAAGGTTTTGTTGGTGACACTGAGGAGCACAGGAGGCTGAGGACACAGCCCCTGCTGGCTGGGCACAACCTTCCTGGAGAACTGCAGCTCTCGTTTGTCACTGCCCACTGCAGAAAGCTCCTTCCCTGACAACCTCCCAGCCTCTGGAGGGAGCTGAGCTGTGGCTCAGGGCTGCCCTGCCCTGTTTGGTGTGCTGGGTTTGCCTCTGCCTGACCAGCAGCCCACGTTGGCTCCGTGTGTCTCTCAGCAGCTCGGGATGAACATCCACACTGGAATGACAGATATTCCCTGTTCCAGCTAGAACAGGAGTATCTGTCATTCCAGTGTCAGCAGAATCACGGAATCATGGAGTGCCTTGGGTTGGAAGGGACCTTAAATATCATCTCATTCCACCCCTGGCATGGCAGGGACACCTCCCAGTGTCCCAGGTGCTCCCAGCCCCAGTGTCCAGCCTGGCCTTGGGCACTGCCAGGGATCCAGGGGCAGCCACAGCTGCTCTGGGCATTCCAGCCCAGCCCCTGCCCACCCTCCCAGCCAGGAATTCCTTCCCAACATCCCATCCATCCCTGCCCTCTGGCAGTTTAAGAGCATTTTCTCCTGTCCTTTCATCATCTGCCTGGCCTGGCTTGGCAGGAGAGTCCAAGTACCACAAGAAAAGGATTTGAAAACATGAGAACCTGTGAAGAGCACCCCAAGACACAAACCCACCCCAGACAGTCACCAAATGCCCCAGAAGACTGACCAAGACCCCAAGGAAATGTCCCTCCAGCCAAGGGACGTTTCTCAGCCCAGCTCTTGGCCAGCCCCTGCCTTCCAGCAAGGGAATAAAGCAACAACTTGTTTCTCCTGCAGGAAACAAGGGAATGTATGTTGCAATTTTAAAGTTCACAACCGAGTGGTTGTGCCTGGGGAAAAGGAACAAAACATAACCAGAAGAATGCCAGTGGAGCTGTTAATTGTTACCTATTCCAGCTTCACATGCTGGGCTGAAGCAGGAGGGTACAGAGTCCCTGGCTCTGGGAACAATTAATGTGTTATTTGATTTACATTGGTAATCCTTTACTATTAAATGAAATCTGTTAATAGGAGTAAAAGTATGCTCATAAATTTCCTAAATAGAATCAAACCCACGCATAAACGTGGAACCAATAAGAAATGGATGCAACTTTTTAAATTTGGGGTTTAGGCTTTTTCAGCTTCCTCAGTTTCCTTTGCCTGACCTCTCCAGCTTGGGTTACAGAAACGCTGCAAACAATAATTACATTTATAGGAGGAGAGGGCCATTTTTAAAGCAAGCAAGCAAGCAGCTTCAAGAAACGCTGCTTTATGTTGTCTTTAACAGTGCTAACCTTGTGTGCAGGGCAGAACTCAGTGCCAGGGCTTCACCTGCAGTGGGTTACACCAACACTGACGGAGAAGGCAGGGCTCTGGTGGGGCTGGGCACCAACAACGAGGCACTCAGCACAGCCCCCACATCCAAGGGGCAAATCCAGAAGCTCACAAGTCATAAAACCATCACAGAATCACAGATTGGGCTGGAAGGGCCTTAAAGTTCACTCTATTCTACGTCCCCCCCCTTCCTTTCCCTAGACCAGGTTGCTCCAAGCCCCACCCAAGGCCACGTCCTCTGCTTGGTGGCACCAGGCACAGGAGTGTCCCAGCCGCCAGGTAAAGCCCAGCCCGTTCCCAGGGCTGCTCCCAGGGCAGGGGTGAAGCTCCCAGGATGTGTCACACGCCTGTGAGGGCAGCCAGGGAAGAGCTGGTTGCATTCCCAACACTGCCTGTGGTGCTGGGAGTTCCTCCAGGGTCTGGAGCACCGGGAGCACGAGGTCATCCTGGGTGGTGGCACTGCCATCCCCAGCGCCTCCCTCAGCCCTGGGAAGGCCAGCTCCTGTTTGCTGTGACCCAGCAGAGCAGTGCTGCTCCCTGGGCAGGCTCTCCTGAGCCTCCCCAGCTCTGATCCTGCTGCAGGACCCGAGGCCCATCTGTTCCCAATCAGGCCCTGGCTGCTGGAATGCTGGAATTTATCAGGCCGGAGCAGGGGTGAGCACTGCAGGGGAGCAACCAGCTTCTCCATCCATCTGGTCCCCATTACCCCTCAGCTCCACAGCAAACATCAGAACAACAACCACACTGGGGGCCAGCACTGCAACCTGCTCCCCCTGCTCTGCCAGGAATCCCAGGGAATGCTCTTGGGGTGGGTTTCCTGCTGCATGGCACCGAGGAGCCAGGAGTGACTGCTGGAAAGTGCTTCTGATGTTTTTCGTATTTTTCATTGGATGGTGAGCGAGGGGGAGATGATTCCGTGGTCTGCCAGGGCTCTGCCCTTCCCAAAGGAGGCTGGAGATGGCAAATCCTTCAACACACGGATGTTATCAAATGCTTTCTTCCCAGCAGCTCACTCCACATTCAGAGCTCTGGGCATTCATGGTGGGTTTTTTTTATCCAAATGACCTAAAAATGGAGCAGAGCTAGAGCAGGAAACAAGGGCCTGTCCTTGTTAGAACCAAATCCAGCAGCTGTGCAGGCTCCTGCCTGGGAACCCTCTGCAGCCAGCCCCTGGCAGGGTATCCAAAGGCAGGACACACATGGCCAGGAGTCTGAGGGACCCTTCTGCCAGGTGTGGGGAACAAGGAGAGCAAATCACAAACCCTGCAGGGCAGGTGGGGTCTGCAGAGCTCCATGCAGGAAAACTGAGGGGGGCTGTGCCAGGAGAAACTGAGGTGTGGCTGTGCCCACAGTGACACCAACAGCCACAGAAGCACCCTGAACTGCAATGGGCTGGGTTGGAAGGGCCTGGGCAGCTGCCATCAGCAACATCCTGGAGGTACCAGGAGAACAGAGGATCCTGACCCATCCCAAAAAATATGGGCTGAGGAAAACGCTGCTGAACTCGGTGAAAACTGAAGAGCCTGACAGATATGGTGGCTTGTGGTTTTTCTCTTCTTTTGAGGAAAAGACCCCCAGGATTAAGAAGCTTTAGGTGATGAACATGACATAAAAAAACGCCTCAAATTGCTTCAGGTATGCCAGCGATGTGGGTCAGGGCACAAGGCTTCAAACGAAGCAGGAACTGAACCAATAAATGGATTTTCGTGGGTTTGGGTTCCTTCTTTCTGCTCCGGCTGAAATCCCCTTTCTGGCTGCAGCGTTATTCCAAAACAATTCCCTTGTGCACACGGGTCTGGTGTTGCAGTTTGTCTGCTCTGTGAAACAGCCCCAGCTCAGCCCTTTCCTTCAGGATAAAACCTTCTGGCCAGCAGCCCAGTGCTAACACTGCTCCTGCTGCAGGATCATCACCCAATTCACAGCTCTCCCCTGCCCAAGGCACAGCCAGCCAAAAATAGTAAATATTAAACAACAAGGACTGACATGGCAATTTTTCAAGGTCTGTATGAGGCATCTTCAAAATGTCACAGACAGTTCATGGATCCACCCTGACACTTCTTAACCTGCAGCCCTTCCCAGCTGTAAAATCTGACACTCCAGTTAATATTGCATCCACTTGGACGTGGGATATAAATTGAATGAGCATCCAATCCAACGAGGAGCCTGCAAATCACACCCTGTAAAGCAAGGATACGCCGTGAGGGGTAAGACCTACCCAGCAAACATCTGACTGGAGAGCAAGAGAGCCAATTTGCAAATCACAGAGGGTTTAACAGAGCAGAGGTGCCCATTTTGGGGTGTTTTGAACTCGCCTCTGACAACTTCATTGCGTGTTCTCCAGCACCTGGATCAGGGCAGACACTCAGCTAATCCTCCCAGCCACTCCTGATATTGCAGATCTCTTCTCCAGGCTGCAGAGTCCATTCATCTGCAGATGGAGGTCTCTGATTTTCCTCACACTCCTGCAGCCACCCTTATCCTTTATCCTTCAGACTGAGGCTGTAATTAATGCAGGCAGCCCCAGAATGGGCTGGGTTGGAAGGGACCTTACAGCACCTCCAGTTCCTGGGCAGGGATACACTCCCCTGTGTCATTAGTGCCCAGCTCTGAGGGGTCCTACAGGGAAATTGGGATATTCCCAAGGTTCTGGGAACCCCCTTTTGGAGGAGCCCCCAGTCTGGGGTTGAGCAATGAGGAATTCACCCCATTCCCAGACAGGCTGCCCCAGGTCAGACAGCAGCAGCAGCAGAAATGCAAGCAGGGATGGAATTTGGGTTAAGAGAGCAGAATTTGGCCCATCACCCCTTGGAAATTCTTCTAAGTGCCATGAACACCCAGAGCTGCCACTTGAAATCCCAGGAAAGGCCTGAGCAAGGAAAGGAAAGGTTGGGAAATGTGCACTCCTGTAACACATTTTGCCACTCTTTCCTTCAAACACTCCGTGTCCTGAGGGGTTCCTCTGGAGTTCTTATCTTTCCATACCTTCCTTGTCTTACACATTAAATTTCCAGTTCAAGACTCCCACACAGCTGACATAAAATCAGCCAGCCCTGTTTATTAATGTTTTCTAATCCTGCTTTTTCTGCTAAACACGTTGGTGAAATGTAAAACACGCCTTTGAGTGGGCCCTGTTAGAGTTTGGGGATCTCTGAAGTGCAATAACTGCAGGTTTTGGGAGAGGTTTATGCAATATCTGGAATATTAACAGAGCTGTCCCCTGTGGAATGAGCTGGGCTGCATTTCTTCAACAGATTTAGAAAGAGTCCCATAAATCTCTGCTCTGCACATGTGTCCCTGCTCAAGGAATTTCCCTAGGAATGCTAGTGGAGGATTTTCAGGAAATTACAATAGTTTGAATGAATTTAGAAATAGTCACATGCCTAGGATGTATCACAAGAGGTATTGCAGAAAGGAAACTGAGCAATACATTAAAAAATATTCAATATATGGGATTTCATTAGTGCAGGGTCAGAGCAGTCAGCACTTCAAAAGCCACGTTGTTCACTCTCATGTTTTCACTGGGATTTTATGGAGCACAAGTCTTCTCCTTAATTCTACCAAATAACTATTTCAACTACCAAACCTGGAATTTAAGGCATTTAGGAAATTCTTCAGAAGCATAGGCTTTAAAAATATATAAATATATACATATATAATATATAAATAATATATAAAGAATTATATCCCTTTTATGAGTGGAATCTGCTTTTCCACTTCTTGACCACTGAGAAAGGAAAGAAAGAATTCTTTTATCAGCTTCAGCTGATGGTTGTTGGGGCTGAAGTGTATTAGAAGGTGGTGTTTGAAGTGACTGAAAGTTGAATTTGTTAAATTAAGTGACATTTAATTCACTGAGGCAGCTGCTCTTTGGGATCAACGTGGCCCATGGAAGGGTTGGGCTGTGAACAGCTCATGGCCACCAGTGAGGGGTTGGATGCACCAAAACTCACCTCAGGGGGAGTAAGAAGGAGGCTCCCAACCCAACCCAACCCAACCCAACCCAACCCAACCCAACCCAAAGCATTCACTTCAAAGAGGAGCAGATCACAGACCCACCAGGGATGAAAGCAGCGACCATTAAAGCATCCCAGGGACTGGTGAGATGGGATCCAACCCAACCCATTCAGCATCTCACCCTGCTGTGCCCTCAGGGAGTTTTGTGGTTGGAATGTGCTGCCCTGAGGGTCCTGAGCTGCCCTGTCTCAATCCAGCTGATTTAATAACTTGATAATGAGGAAGGAGCCCCAGATCTGCCCCAAAGCAAGCCAGCAGGAGCCCCATGGATCAGCACAGAGCCCATGGACAGTCCAGCACACATCCATCCCTGATGTCTGACCCAGCTCCTGGAGCTGGGAACATCCCTTTCCCGCCCTGCCCCTGTGCCAGAGGCTCTGCCACCCCTCAGGGTTCATTCTCCGTGACATCCAAAGGGAAATCTTCACCTGAGCCCTCTTGGGAGTCTGCGAGAGGCAAGGGATGCGCTGTGCCCCTGAAGGAAATGAATCCTGGGAGGTTTCAAAAGGTTCCATTTGGGAAAGACGTTTCCTAGAGCTGCTGTTCCTCCCTGCCTGTGCTGCAGGTCTGTGCTGCCCTTTGCTGGGTGTTTTAAAGCCCTTGGGCAGGCTCACCCTGCTTACCTTCGATCACACACTGCTCAGGGATGGGGATCCTCCTCCCCATCTCCATCACATACTCCTTCACTTTGCCCAGGTTTTCCTTCAGGTGCAGGTAGAGCTTGTCCTGGCACTCCACAGGGCCCGTGGCTGCCTCTGCCCTTCCCTCCACGGCCTCTTCCAGGGTCAGCTCTGGCAGCTGGGCTGGCTGGGGGTAATCAGCACTTTGGTGTGAAAGCAGGGGGTTCCCCAGGGGCACTGCCTCGGGGGGGACCCCAAAAGGCAGCTTCTGGTGCTCCTGGTTGAGGTAGAGCTCGGAGAGGGAGATGCCAGCAGGGATCTCCCCGTTCTCCCCTCCCTCCGGGCTCAGCCCCTTCATCCTCAGGGTGTGCAGGGCCAGGCTCTTGGACCTGCAAGGGGAGGGAGGAAAAAAGGGGAAAAAGGGTTTGGAACAGAGGCAGGGCACAAAAATCCCCCCCAAAACGTGCCCTGTGCAGCTGCCTCAGCCAGCCCAGTGTGGGGTTCACTGAGCCAGGGGTGAGAACCTTCTGGGAAATCTGCATTTCAAAAGCCAAGCTCAAGCCACGGCTTTAACAAGCAAATGAAATGAAATAACATCCAAATGATATCCACATATCCCAACATCTGTCACGGGGGGAGCGAGGCAGCCCCTCTGCAAGGATCTCGTAACCCCAGGGGTGGCGTGGCTGCTTTACCAATCACATCATAAAAACGTGACAGCAAACCCAGCAGCATTGCACTGAGCCAGGAGCCAGCTCTGCCTGCCCTGCATCCCTGCTGGGGATGGAGAGGGCTAAAAAGGGCAGAAGTGGCTGAAAGGGCAAATCCTGGAGCAGGAAGAGCAGAGCTCTGTGTGGAGCTGTGGGGCAGGGGCAGCCTGAGTACCCTGATAAATAAATTTGATACATTTTGTTTCTTGATAAATGCTGTTAGTGATCAATATTGTCATTGATAAATATTGTTAGTGATAAATACTGTCATTGATAAATATTATTAGTGATGACCCCCCCAGAAAAGCTCTCAGGATTTTCCTTTCTGTGATACCTCAGGGCAGTTCTTTTCCTGCATCGTTGCATTTTCCTGCCCTTTTTGCTGCTTTAGGGCACAGAAAAGATCAAATGGGTTCCCCAGGGAAGCTGTGGCTGCCCCTGGATCCCCTGGCAGTGTCCAAGGCCAGGCTGGAGCAGCCTGGGACAGTGGGGGAGGTGTCCCTGCCCATGGCAGGGGTGGCACTGGATGTGCTTTGAGGTCCCTTCCAACCCAAACCATTCTGGGTTTCTGGGATTTAGAAAGATTTCATCCGGCCCTTAAGTCCATGGATGCAAAAATTGGTTCAAATTAGGTTTATGCTGCCTGTGGGTATTACATGAGCAGACCAAACCCTCCACGTTTGGATAAAGTTTTATGACAAAACTGATCTCCCTGAACCCCTCACACATTTTCCAGAGCCATACCTGTTAAACCTCATATCCTTCCTTTCCTCTTTAGAAACCTGGCCCAGGCTGTATCTCCTCACTGAGCCAGGGGTGCTGTTGTCCACATTTATCTTCTCTTCAAAAGCCTGGATTTTCACTTGCAGCTTTTCATCCTCCTCGTTGCCATCCACGATGGCAGATTTTAAATCATCCAGTGGCACGGGGCATTCTGCCTCAGGGTCCTGTTCCATCCTGAGGGAGCAGAAAGCAGAGGTTTAACCCTGGCTCCTTGTGGTCGTTGTGCTGATGTGTCTCTGCCTGGGACTTGTGGGGGTTTGGAGCTGGTAAAAGAATTCTTTTCAATTTATTTTTAATTCGTCTCTGTTGAAACAGAGATTCCCTGAGATGATTTTCAGGAACATCTTCCTGATCAACATCTCAGAAACATTGAACATCTCTGACAAGCCCGGATTAAAATCTGCCCAGCACCAGAAAATCACAACTCTGCCCCAGATAGGCAATTTTTTTTTTTCATCTGAACTCAAACCATTCTCTGAAAATTCTTGAACACTGACTTACTGCATTGTTTTCACAATGCAAAAGTCAAGCTATTTGCAGACTTTATAGAATCTTGTGGTTTTAGAGCTTTGACCAAAGTACATGCAGTTCTTTCTGAATGATTGCGCTCTGAGAAAGAAAAATACCTTTTAAAACTCGGGAAAAGCTCTGAGCAATGTGACTCCAGCTCAGCAAAGAGAAAATGAAGAGTTAAAATGAACTGGTAGGACTGCAGGGCAAGGAGTTTTGCTTTGGATTTGTTATTAGTTTGTTATAAAATCACAGAATCAGAGAACCATGGAATGGTTTGGGCTGGAAGGAACCTTAAAGCCCCTCCAGTGCCACCCCTGCCATGGCAGGGACACCTCCCACTGTCCCAGGCTGCTCCAAGCCCTGTCCAGCCTGGTTTGGGACACTTCCAGCCACAGTAACATTTTAATTTTATGTTTAATTTTAACAAAATTCAGAGGTAACTTTCAAAAAAACCCCAAAAAACAAAAACAAAACAAAACACCCCCCCAACAAAACAAAACACCCCAAAAACAAACAAACAAACAAACCCCAAACAAAAAAAACCCCAACAAAACAAAACAAAACAAAAAAAAACTTGAAGGGAAGCTGTTGATCTTACAGGACAAAACGAATTCTGCTGGTAAAAGCATGCTGGGTTCCCTCAAACAGCTTTGAAAATGCCTTATTCTGGGTTCCTTCATTGCTCAGAGCCTGCAGAGACACCCAGCTCCTCCGAATTTTTGGCCACGTGCTGGAAATCTGAATTTTGAGTATCTTTACTCTGCCTTGAAGAGGCTGCAGCAGCAGCAGGGCTGGATTTCCCAGGGACCAGCAGCAAGAGCATCATTGCTCCTTCCCCTCTCCCTCTCCTGGGATGATGTGCACGTTCCCACCTCACTCCTGCAAGCAGGGAGGAGCTGGCAACAAAAACCCACGGAGGCAGCAGAAAGCAACCAGCAATCTCTTGGAGAATCAAGGGGGATTGGACAGTATTTGCTTTTTAAACTCTACCCACGGCTCTAAAACAAGTTTGTTATGCTTCTGGCTATTTCTTTGTTTGATTTTCTTTTTTTTTTTTTTTTTTTTTTTTTTTTCCCCCTGACGAACGAACATCTGAGGAGCTAAATCTGTGAAACATGGATATGCAAAACCACAAGTGAGGGCTCGAACACAGCCCCTCCAAAGCAGCAGAGCCTCACCAGGCACGCTCGCAGTGGGGAAGCCCATTAAAAACTCCCCAAACTGCAAATTACCAATTGTAAAAAGCCAGGGTTTTTAAAAAAAAAACCAAAAAAAACCCCCAAAAAAACCCCAAACAAAAAAACCCCACAACCCCCCCCCCAAAAAAACAAAACAACAACAACAACAACAACAACAAAAAACCAGAACAAAAACAACAGAAAAAAACCAAACAAAAAAAACCAAAAAAAAAACCCCAAAAAACCCAAAAAAACAACCAGAGCGTCAGAAAATGCACTTTTTTCCCCTTGTTTTGATAAAGGCAGCTCAGGATATTTCTCAGGGGAGCTGGCAAGTTTTGTCTTGCTTTGTTTTTCATGGAAGCGAGATCTCGTAATGTATGAAACACTGAGGAGCACTTGAAAAATATTCTTCTGTAATAAAGACCCTGGATGTGACCTTCCCTAACAAATCTTTCTGGGGATGTAGGACAAGATTTAATTTATTGGGAAGCAGTCATTCCACCACAGCTCCCAACACTGCTCCCATTGTGGGAGCTGAGCTCTAAGGAAAACTTCTGTTCCCTGTGTAAATATGGGCAAAGCCTTGGGACACAGAGAGGGGATTGATGGACTGATGGGCTTTGGGAGTGACAGACCCCAACCAGGCAGCCTTGGTGATGTTTGGAATTAAAAATGGTGTTGCAGACAGCACCTCTTTTGTCCAGCATTCTCCTGCTGAGCTCCCATGGCTTTGTGAAGGGAATGCGTGGAAATACTTCTCCTAAAAGAATCATAAAATGGTTATGGTTGGAAAAGAAAAGTGGATGAATCCTATTCTCCAGAAAAAAGTCACTCCCAGGGTATGGAGGGTGGGCTCCTCAAGCCACCATCTCATTTTTGCCCCTGCTGGTGCCAGGATTTCCAAGTGGGAAGCAGAGGAGCTCCGAGTGCCCAGCAGCTCCCCTGTGCACCAGCCTTGTGCTCACATCAGTTCCTTGGGAAGCCAAAAGCACAACCCCCCCCCTCCCCATGGGCTCCATCCCACCCCACTGGGATGCCTGGCAGCCCTTCCAGCTCCTCTCAAACCCACCCCTGCCTGCAGCCTTGGCAAGAGGCACTGGAGCACTGCTGAGCTTGCTGGAGCAGGAGCAGGAGTTTTCACACCAGAGCTGTTTGCAGGAGAAGGAGGATGCACGAGCTCATGGAGAAGCCACCATGCCAAAACTAATGCCAGGCTGCTGCTGGCTTCATGCTTTTAAATGCTCTGGACCAATGCACCTCCATGTCCAGGTGGTGCATGAGCATAAAGGACATTTCTCCTGAGCAGCAGCACCACTGTCACATTCCCAGTGGGGAAAAGAGCATCCCCGAGGGAGAGGGATGAAAATACACCTGGGATTGTGGCCAGGGCTTCACCTCTGTGCACATGGGGGCCACAAGGATGCATCAGGTGCTTGTGGTTTGTTAAGGGAGAGAAAATCACCTCCTCTAATAGGGTGGATAGGAAAGCTTGAAGAAGGCAAGTGGTGGAGAGAAGATGGAATTGCCATCAGAATCCCAGACTGGTTCAGGTTGGAAGGGACCTGAAATCCCATCCCATTCCCCACCCTGCCATGGGCAGGGACAACTTCTACTGTCCCAAGGGTTCCAAACCCTGTCCAACTTGGCCTTGGACACTGCCAGGGATCCAGGGGCAGCCACAGCTGCTCTGGGCACCCTGTGCCAGGGCCTCTGAGTAAAGAACTTCCTCCTATTTAACCTAAATCTCTCCTGTCCCAGTGTAAAACAATTCCAAGCAGCCACAACACTGGGAGGAGCAGCACTGGTGCAGCCTCTTGTGCTGAGTGCTCACCCAGAACAAGGACTTTGAAGCTTTCTTTCCCTTTAATTGACTACACTGCCCCTCTAGGTTGGAGAAGTCCATTAAAACCCTGTATATGTTCTTTAAAAGCCCCTCTGGGACTGAATAACTTGCAATTTTGGGACAGTAAGGAGCAGCAGAGCATGGCCTGGTTTTAATTACGCTCCCCAGTCCCTGCATGTGAAATTCCCTGTGTCAAACAACGCCGGGCCAGCCGTGGCTCTGAAGGAATCAGCTTCTCCTTATGTAAACACGGGAGTTTTGGGAGGAATGGTTAGAATCCAGGCACACAGCTTTAAAATCCTGCTTTCCTCTCACAGCCCAAACACTCTGGGTTGCTGCTCTTCAGCTCAGCGACTGCAGCAGCTCCAGAGCTGGGAGGGCACTTCCACCTTCACATCTGGAATGGTCCCACTTCCCAAGAGTCCAAATCAGCTCTGCTTAAATCAGCAAAGAGCTCTCATTCAGCCTTGTCTGAATTAGCTGATGCTCTGCTTGATACAGGCCTGAAAAGTAAAACCAAATAGCTAAAAACGGTGAAAAACCAGCATTTTGCTGTGATCTCTCACAGCCACGTTGAGAGAACGAGGGCACAGAGGGCTGGGGAGGGAATGAAATTGAAAAGAAATAAAGAAATAAATAAAATCAAGGAGCAGAGAGAGAAAATCATCTGTAACCACACTCAGACAGACAATGAAGCTTCTACTCTTCAGCCAGTCCTTAACAAAGAGAATTTTAGTGAGAAACAGCCAGATTTGGATGAAAACCTAGTTTTTAACTGAGTTTTTTTAGCAGCCCTAGAGATAAATGTTAAGCACAGAATGTAATAAGGAACAGGAGTATCACATTATTTTAACAAATAAAGTAATTATTCAGCCATGGATGGAGGGACCACGATGGGTTGTGAATGCTGTGGGCTGGTTTCTCCTGAGGTTCTGCCACCAGGTGAAGCTTGGCCATTTCTCACAGCCTCAGAATCAGATGAGGGGCTCTATCTGGGTTCCTTTTTCATTTTCACCTCTCTCCAGGACACCAATAATTTGTCTCTCCACTGAGCTCAGTGTTTTGGCTCCCCTGCTCCCAGCCTGGCTCCGGGGCTGGCCTTCACCGTCAGGAGTTTTCTGACATCTGTGTTCCATTTTTTCAAGGAATCACTACTCCTCTGTGCCCCCCTGACCTACTGCACTATACACAACTCTAATTATGAGTCTCTCACTAATTAGAAGTGACTGCCAACCCGTATTTAAATAACATTCCTCTCCTCACCGTGACCAACACCACAAGGCTTTAACCTTGGCATGCACAGCCAGAAGCAGCTGAGTGAGCAGAACATCTCGCTGTGGATGCTTCAGAAATTTATTTTTTTCAGACTTTTTTTTTTTTGGACAAATCTTCATCAGGGAGCTACGCCAGCCATTGTTCTCATCACCCTCAGTGGGCATTTTCTAGAATAAACTCAACGATAATTGCGAGGCCTGGCTTCACCGATTTATTTTTAACCGAGGCTTTTTTAGCTTGGCCGTGAAGTCGACTTATCTGGGGCATGGCTTTCCTCATGGCAGTGGGAGAGGGGGTTTAACAGAGTTCAGCAGAGCTCAGCAGGAGTTTTTGGTGCCTCACAGAGCCCTGGAGAGGGCTGAGGCTCTGTCAGAGCAGGGGTACCTTGTTGGAGAGGAGGAAGCAGGAGGGCCCTGCAGAGATGGTTTATTAGTGAGAGATTCTAAGAGCCTGAAACCTACAAAAGAGATGGAATTGAAAGCGAAATTTGAACTGTAAGGTGCTGGGCAGGAAGAGAGCGATTAAACCAGCTGAAAAGACTGGGCTGGGTGATTCAGTGACACCCCTGCCAGGACAAAAGGATGAATAAGGGGTTGGACCTTCTCAGGTAGCAGGAAGAAGGTGGGTTTCACAGGTTTCTGTGAAACAGGTATGTAGAGTAGCATTGTAATGTTGTAGTTCCCATAGGCTGTATGTAGATTCTGTAGGTTTTGTATCCTGAGGTGATTGGTTGATGTTCATTAGAATATTCACGATAGAAAGGGTTAAAATGGAATGTAACAGGTAACTCGGGCTCTTGCTCCCCTGGATCCCTGTCCCCTTAGACCTATGGACTCTTCCCCAGTCAGGCTGCCTTCCCACCACCAATAAACCACAACCAATAAACCACATGTCCCAAAGAGTATCCTGGTCTCCAGATCATCTCTCTCATCGGACACCAACAGCGTTCCCAGCAGTACCTGGCTGCGGCCGCGCCGTCGGCCTCGAGCTGCCGCAGGAGCAGCCTGGCGATGGCAGAGAAGCTGTTGCTCATGCGGTAGATGTCCCTGCTCTGGGCACCCAGGATGCTGGAGAAGCTGTCCGTCAGGCTCTTGATCTCCAGCAGGAGGATGTGGTGAAAGGAGTGCTCCATGCTGGCCAGCTGGTTCACCAGATACAGCAGGGAGGTTCTGGCTCGCTCCTGGGCAGCGTGGGGAGATAAGAACAGCGTGCTGAGCACACAGGAGTCGTTGTCTGCTGCTGGGAGAGGCTTTGTGTGCTGGCCCTGAGTCACTGTCCCTGGGGAAGGGTGGCTGCCCCACCGCCACACAGGCAGCTGCCCTCAAACAGGGTTTGTTTGTGGTTGCACTGAAGTGACTTTTGTTCCTCTTGGTGTTACCTAACCCAGCTTAGCTCGGGACATCTTGTCTCCTCCTCAGACCTAGAGCCAGATCCCTGAAGGCTCTTTGAGGGCCCTGCATGGTTCTGGGTTGGTGTATCAGCCTGGCTCAGTGATCAGGGCCCCAGCAGCACCAAGCTGCCCTTTCACCTCTGACGAGTCTGGCTCAGCTATTCCATAAAACCAGAGAATGGTTTGGAAGGGACTTTAGAGACCTCCCAGTCCCACCCCTGCCATGGGCAGGGACACCTTCCACAGGTTGCTCCAAACCCCACTAACACCTCCTGGAATGGGGAACATCCAGCCTGGATCTGAACATCTCCAGATCAGGGCTCCTCTGTTGTAGTTGTCCTAATTAGATTGGGTTCCACGGTCCTAAAAACACCCAAGTGGGAAAAGCAGTGGAAAAACCAGCAAATAACTCAGGGACCCCCATCAGATCCTTCACTGGGGGAATCCTTTTCCTCAGGGAAGCCCCCTTGGTCCTCAGCAGATTGATACAGAAACTGGGAGATGTTTGGCTTTCAGCCTGTGCTGAAACACAAAGAAAGGCAAAAACAAACAGCTTTCTCCTTCCCAAGGGCCAGCGGGGAGCTCATGTGCCATGCACGTGCTCTGCACCCTGCAGGGTCCCTGCCCCATTTCCTCCTCTCTTCTGGGACCTCCTAACTGCTGCGAGTTTGATTCCAAATCCAGCTGGGCTGTAAAAACACCCAGCAGGCTTTGGCAGGGCACGGCCCGGGCACCACGGGCGAGACTCTTTTTGAACAGCAAGCCCACGTGCTTCCAAGGAAAAGCAGCTCTGCTGCATCGTGCCACGACAGAGAGAAATGGGAAAAGTGGATCAGACCAACTGCATCCTCCAGCCATGTGGGGGAAAGCTCCAGCTGCACCCAGGGCTGGGCTGATGTGACGAAGGAGCTTTTTCCTCAATGGCTTGGACGAGGTTGAGTTTTTGGTGCGCAGTCACTCATTTATTTGAAAGCCGATCCTTCCTCCAAGAGATAAACAGAGGCTCAATTAACATTTAAAACACATTTTTGTTTTCTAAACAAACTGTGCAGCAGACTAAATGGAGGAGCAGTTTTGACCATTTTCCTGTCACTTTGATCCAGCTGGAGAGGCTCCAGCCCTGCTGAAATGCTGCTACTCGCCTGGAGTGAGGTAAAAGAACAATAAACTTGCCTGAGTAATATAATATGTAACTGCTATACAAAACAAAATTAAAGCAAAATAGCTCAACATGAAAGCAGCCGTTATCCCTGCCACAGCTCTTATCCAAAACGTTCCACAAAGCCTGTTTGGATGCACACAACCCCCTGTTATTTCAGCAATGCCTGTTTGATGTGTTGGTGTGTTCTCTCGTAAGCAGCACTTACATTTTATGGCACTGCATCTGCTAGAAGGTGAAGAGCTAAAGCACAGGCAGTGAGGCGTGGCAAAGTGTCGTGCTCTTTTCTTAAAAACAGGTTCAGGAGACTACAACAAAAAGATCACAGGGCTTTCAGAACTAACTCCAACTCCCAGGTGGTTTCAAAACATAGGGGAGAAAAGAAAGTGTCCAATTGCCCTGAGCCTCAAGACGGTTCTTCATTTGCACCAATTTATGGTGAAGGGAGAAGTTCTGGTGTCAGCTTGCCCCCCAGAGTGTCGCTGGCACCAGCAGAGGTGGTGTGTGTAAACAAGGGGCAGCCTTGCAAACCCAGAGCTCTCCTCCCTCCCAGGCTCCCTGGAAGCACAAGAGGTTTTTTCTAGGAGCCAGCAAGGACTTGCTGCTCAGATCCACAGTCTCGACCATCCAGGGCCAAGCCTCAATCCTTGCCACCTCTCTTCCCCAGGCAAGGCTTCCAGTGAAATAAAACATCAACAAATAAAATTCCAGCACTGCCATTGATGTCTCCTTGCCTGCTTGTTTTGCTTGGCCGGGCAGGGGACGCCGGCTCCTGTCTGAGAAGTGGCAGGATCTCCCTGGCACAGCTCGGTGACAGGATGGGGAAGGGGGGGAGAAGGGGTGAGGGAAGGTTCTGGGAAGGCCCTGACACAGGGGGCTGTGAGGTGAGACCATCACAGGCACACGTGGTTGGACTCCATGGTCCTGGAGGTCTTTTCCATGATCTCACCTATGCTCAGGAATCAGCCATGGAGGCGTTTCCTTCTCCTTTTAGGGGAGGGGATTCTTCTTGTAAGACCAGCTTAGACAGTGTTTGGAGCAACCTGGGGTAGTGGAAGTGTCCCTGCCCATGGCAGGGGAATGGGGTGAGCTTCAAGGTCTCCTCCAACCCAAACCACCCTGTCATTTTAAGATCTTCCATAACTCAGAATTATTCACACTTCCTAACCTTTTAGAGAGCAAAGCAAGAAGAGGAGCCAATGATTGGAACATTCACCTCTGCCACCCTTTGTGTGTTGTTTTTATCCCTGTTTTTGAGTCTGGAGGGCAGGGTCCCAGGATCTCAGTGACAAACACAGCAAACAAATGACAAATGTGTCCTCCCCATGGGCTGAAATGCTGCTGAGCCAGCAGCTTCCTAAAAAATCAGACTCATGACATGGCACTCAACACTAACTCCAGGCAGACTGGACAGGAATTTTTCAGTGCAGGCTGTGTGTGCTCCACTCAGTAGATTGGTGTAGCCACATACAACCAACCAACAGGTTAAAAACACGAGGGGGAAATATTCTTTGAATCATGTCTCAGCAAACTTTACTCCAGTGTGCAATTCCCAGCACTACGTGAAATCCAACAGGGCTGGATGGTTCCTCGCTTACTCTTGGTTTGGTAGAAAACAATCACAGCAAAACAATCACAAAAGGCAAAATAAATAAATTCATTCTCTTTGAAGCAGCAGAAACTCAGCGGAAACGGAGCCCCAGAGACACCCAGATGGGGAGAGCTGGTTCAACACCCCAAAGCAGAATCTGAATGAAATCCTCCAGCTCTGAGCCCAGCTGTGCTCAGCTGAGGATTGCCTGGTTAGCAACTGTAAAGTTTCTAAAGATGCTGACTCTCAAATACTAAATACAGAATTAAATGTGGTCACCTGCAGATCTTATAAAAGTAAAACTTGCTGGGGGATGGAAGTAAACAAGGAGAGAACAACAAACTTCATTTGGCTCCCAGGCCTCAATGGGATTTTGGCTTCTCTTTCCACACAACAGAAATAAGATTTACAAAGCCAAAACCAAATCTGGTTTTGATTCTTCGGAGATAAATTTAATTTTACATGAATATAAAGCTCCAGATCAGTAGAAACAGCAAGGATGGTGTCTTCCTGTGCTGCTCAGACACACGAGGCCCAGCCAACACACACTCAAACTGATTTGCCAAAGGGGGAAGGACTGGAGTGAGACCATCTTTAAGGTCCCTCCCAACCCAAACCATTCCATGATTCCATGGCAGGGCAGTCTGGTTACTCGTCAAGAAAGAAATACGTGGATGCCTTACTTTACACAAGGTTAAAAGCAACCCCAACCAACCCAACCCAACCCCAACCCTAAAGAAAAGTCCTTTTGTTTCCATCTCACCTCATCCAGATGTCCAACAGCTCCGAAGATCTTTGCTGTCTGCCCAATCAAACTGGGAAAACTCTCACCAATTTCCCTCAGCGTGGGAAGGAAAGGGGCCAAGGCTGCAGGTTCGTAGCTGGATATTTCCAGAAGGATGTTTAGAATCACCTCACTGTGGTTGGGGTCCCTCAGGTGTCCAAATAAAAATGGCAAACACTCTTTCAGCGCCTGTTAAGAAAATCAGAAACAAATTGGGTCTCTGTTTTGAATTGTGAACAGATATAACCAGAGGAGCTGCAACCACCAGAGTGATAAAAATAAGCCACCAGACTCTGAGTTAATAGAAGAGTTTTCCACCCTTGGTGACCTTTGCATGGAGCTATGGCTGAGGTCAATCCAAGTTCAACAGAACATATGGAGTAAGGGTAAGCTCTGCTTTAAAATATTGCAGGTATGCATAAATAAGTAAGGAAATGCCCAATTAAAAAAACAAAAAACACCAAAAGACCACCTTTACCAAATATTTTCCGTGCTCCAGGCCAGTCTATATTTTATTGATTAAAACATAAGACTCAGCCTTCCTCAGTGATGCAGTAAATTAAAGTACTTGTAGAAATTTTTTGGGTTCCACCAGAAACTAAACAATGTGACAGGGTCAGGAGCTGAATAGAGGGAAGAACAGGGGGTGAGACCCTCGTTGCATAATAAATGTGCTGTAGGTAAGTTGTCATTTCTTGTAAGAACCCCATTTCCAGGAGACTGAGGGTGTAATCCCCAGAGCCATCTGCCAAACAGGATGCAGTTGTGTACTGTGAGGGATTAATGCAGGGTACACAGGCACATTAATGCACCTTGGCTTCAGGGAAACTGCAGCATCTGTGGAAAAGACATCCAGACACAGACACAGGGCATAAAGCAACCCCTTCTTCTGTCCTTTTTTTTTTTTTTTTTTTTTTTTGAGGATTATCAGTTCTCATCAGTTCCTAAATCATGTTAATTGTCCTTGACATGGATTTTAATACAGTCCATGTTCACTGACAGAAACACAGCTATGGGAATTCACACTCAGCTGACGGAGGAAGAGCCAAAAACACTGGAGACAAATGGTTTAACCCAAACCTTTTGGTCCAGCAGAGTCTTTGCTCTGTTCTCCTTATGAAGAGATGGAGGACTTGGAAAGGAATTAGAGAATTGAGAGGGAATCAGGATAGGGAGGCGCTGCCCCGCCCTGTGGGATTCCTCCCTCACCAAGCCTGTGAAGCACAAAGGAGGGGCAGAGGGATATTCCCAGTGTGGTTTACCCCCAGTTCTCTCTTCCTGGCCACGGTGTGCAGGAGCCTGAGGAGGTGGAGCTGCTCGGGGGTGTCCAGCTGGGCCATGGGTGCCACCAGGTCCCGCAGGCGGGCGTGGATCGGCCGCGGCTGCTGCTCGTAGAGCGCGGGCAGCACCCGCAGCAGCATCGAGTTCCCTGGGGACACAGCAGGGACACAGCAGCTGTCAGGCAGTGTCCAGCACTGGGGACAGCCCCACAGCACCAGCACACTCCTGGAGACACCAGTTTAACAGTCATGGAGGTTTTGGGTTGTGGAGAGATTGAAGAGCTCGTCTCGTTCCGGCAGCTTCCGCTCAGGCTGCTCCAGCCTGGCCTTGAAGGAGCAGCAGTACAAAAGCAGGCAGGCATAAAAACTGTAGAAAATGATACATTGGGCCAAGAAACCAAATAAATTACCAAAATAGAGCAAATCATTGCAGGCCTAACAACGTTGTGTAAAAAAAACCCCACTAATTCCTATTAATTATCATTTTATTTCTGAGTATCATGAGAAGGCTGCTTAATAAGCTTTCAGTTTTGGATGATGCTCTGTTGAGTCCTAGGCCAAACTAAGTGTGATTTCAATTAACAAAGAGACAAAAGAAGAAAGGAGGAGAGAAGTGACAAGGAGAGAAAAGGAGAGAAAAGGAGAGAAAAGGAGAGAAAAGGAGAGAAAAGGAGAGAAAAGGAGAGAAAAGGAGAGAAAAGGAGAGAAAAGGAGAGAAAAGGAGAGAAAAGGAGAGAAAAGGAGAGAAAAGGAGAGAAAAGGAGAGAAAAGGAGGAAAGAAACACCAAAACCAACAAAAGACAAAAACTACAATTCTCCTCTGCTGGGATTCAGATTTTCAAATTAAAGAAGCATCATATGGAAGGAATAGTTGGTTAACAGGGAATTAAACGTGCATTTGAACAGAAATAGTTAAGGATGCCATTTCCAGGAATAGAAAGGAGCCAGAGAGAGCCAACTGCAGACAGACAGAGATATGCTAAACCCTCTCTCACACGTTTTCATAAGATGTCTGTGCATAATTCAATTTGAAGCCCGGGCTCATACCAAAATATATAACTTCACATCGCAGAACATGCCTGCCTCAATGGATTTGAGTTTCACTTGAGCAACATATGGAAAACATCTGCCTCTTGCAACCTAGTATGGCTCCTTTTTGTAAACCCTTGGAAGTCCTCACGGCCTCTTTGGATTTGGTTTCCAAGAGGAATCTGCTCTCTGGCCTGCTGCTTTTCCTCCCATTTACATCTGAGGCTGGATGACTTTGGAAGATAAGCAGATCTGTTCATGGATGGTAGGAAAAGGATATTTGGGTTCAGACTGGAGCACGTGGGGCTCTTGCCAGACACAGAAAATGCACCCCAGGACACGGCTGGGTCTCACAACCTCCCTCCCTGAGCCAAGAAACGAGCACATAACTCACGGCAGGTTCAGACAGCTCTGAGCCCAGCAGCTCGTAATGAGCCCTGAGGGTCCTTATCCTTCACAGGAGTGCCTCTCCACTCCAGCCAGCCACACTTCTGCACCTTATCCTGCCTGCCTGGAGAATCCCTGGCTGCTTCCCCAAGGCTGCTCCGAGCCCCCCGTGCAGCCCCGGCCGTGCCAAAGGCCAGCTCAGACCTCGCTCCCACCACCACAGCAAATTTATCTTGTTCTGTTCTACACAATCACAAAGGCCAGGGGCAAAGGAAAGAGATTTGCTGATGAATCACCCTGAAAAGCTGAGCAAACTGCTCCATTCTGGCCATTTCCTAACCATGGCTCTTCCTGATGTTCCCAGTGGATCTGGATAAAGTGCCACCACTAACATTCCATGGGATTGATGGCAAGCACCAATTCCTCCAGAAGGAGAAGCTGGAGATCAGGGAAAGGTTCTTCTTCCCCCAGAGGGTGCTGGGCACTGCCCAGGCTCCTCAGGGAATGGGCACAGCCCTGAGGCTCCAGGAGAGTTTGGACACTGCTCCAGGGATGCCAGGCTGGGATTGTTGGGGCGTCTGCAGGGCCAGGGCTTGGACTGGAGGATCCTTGGGGGCCCTTTCCATACTCAGTGATAAAAAGGTGAGAGGATGGATTCACTGGAACTTTTCTAGACTCGTGTCATCACTCAAAATTGAAACATTTTGTACTGAATACAGCAAAAATTATTTTCTCTCTGGATGACGTCGTGATTCCAGCACCAAGTCCTCTCTTTGCACTTGCCCTTGCTTAGTTTGCACTGGAAGTTTTCCACCCACATGGAGCAGAGCCCTTAAACTCCAGTCAAATTTCAGCAATGATTGCAAAAGATGAAATTCCCGTATTCCTGGAGAGGCAGATTTCCTCTCAGCTATAGAAGGCTGATGGGAAGGAATCCAAGAGGCAGGAACAAAAAATAACAGCTTTAAACACGGAGAGACACCAACCTGAGCCATGCTGTTGCCTAAGCTGGGATGTCAGGGATAGGAAGGGATCTGGAAAGGAAGACTGATTATTTAGTCTGGCAAAGGAGCACTTGGAGTGTGGGGTGTATCAGAGGAGTGATGCAATCACAGATGATGGACTGCAGCCACCAAACCTCTCTGAACAAAAAATACTTTGTGCTAGCGCAGCTTTGGGCCGTTTCCTGCAGCAAACACTGCTGGGCTGATATTCCCTCACCAAGATAAATGAAAAGCAAAGGCAATCAGAGCAACCCCCTCCCTCTGCAGCGAGATTGAAGTGACCTCACTGACAGGGAATTGCTTTTAAGTGAAGAACCTGTGTGCACACGTGTGAATAATCCCAGATATCCCAGTCTGGAGATCTCTGTTCTTCAGAGACCTCAAGAAAGGTCAGCAGGCACAACCCAGTTGGCCATTTCTCTGGTCTTTTCATGTTTGAGGTAACAAGGGGTACTCAGAGCTGTTTGTTTTGTCACATCTTTAAGGGCTCTGAGGGGATTGATGCAGACCCAGCTCCCCAACCCCAATTCCCAGAGCTCGGACAGCCAGAGGTGATATTGGGAATTCTGAATAATTAGCTTCTCCCCAGTCTTGCTTCATCTGCCTCCATTTAAACTAAGAGCCTGAAAAGGTTTGTTGTGTGAGAATGGAAAAAACATCCCACTCAACTCCCTAAATGCCTTCCTTCCCTCTTCCCTGCCACCCTGACCCCCAGTACTTTCCAGATCAGATTTTTCTCACCCTTCCCAAGCAGACCACACGCTGGGAATGACACAATTCCAGCACAGTGTGTCCTACAGCTGGGGACACTCCATGGCTGCACATGAGCCAGGGAGGGACCCCAGGGGCGTGGCTGGGTGGTGCCAGCCCTGCACCCCTTGCTGGAACAGGCTGCCCCAGCTCCAGCTCTGCCCATCCCAGCAGCACAGAGAAGAACAAGGGCCCTGGAGCACACTGAGATGTCCCACGGACAGATGGAGTTTCACTCCAAAGGGAGTTTCCAAAGACAACAGCCCAAGCACCAAGAGTCATTTTTCCCCCAGGATGACTCAGGTTTGGCAAATACCTACTCGAAAATCATGGAATCATTTAGGTTGGATAGGATCCCCAGGATGGGAGTCTGAGCTGTGCCCGGTCCCCACCTTGTCCCCACCACCCTCCCAGGGGAGGAATTCCTCCCCAGTGTCCAAGGCACAGGTAGGGCAGGTTTGAAAGATCAAAACCAGAGACACAAATGCAAAGGGAGCAGAGGTTCCAAGTTCAGTGTGATTGCAGGAGGGGCTTTTTGCTGTTCTCTGGATATTTCACAGCCAATCCATAACCTGTATGAGATCACCCCTAATCTTACCTCAGCAAAGCATCTCTGACATGATTAATGAATGGCCTGTTGAACCAATAAGATGACAGGATTTAAACCAGCTTAACACCAACAAGACTTCGACTAAATTAACGTTTCATCCAAAACCACCTTGTTTGGCTTTTTCAAAGGTAACAGACACAACTCTGACGGTGCAGCTGCAGATTTACAGCTCCCAAAACAGGATACAGCACTAACAGATTATCCACGGAGTAATGGTGGTGTAAGTGCTAATTAGGGCTGGAAAGGCAGAACCCTAACAAGCTGTTAGAACTCCTTAAGAGCTCTCCTTTATTGCTTAAAGCAATAAACTGTTGGTATATAATAGAATTTATTTTACAGCGGTGCCTGACTCTCCAAAAAAAAGCTGCACTGTTGAGCTGAGCCAGACGCGTGTATCCAAACCAACTCCAGGTATGTTTATTTTTCTACCAATCCCCTCCAGAGCCCTGGCACACACCGCCCACAAACCGAATTTGCAGGGAACGCTTTCCTTTCCACAAATGACACAAAACAACACAACCGACCCCAGCCCCGCGCAGTCCCAGCGCTCCCATCCCCTGGGCGTTGCTGCTGCACCATCCAAACCCGCCCCGGGGCGAGCCGGGCTCTCCCCGTTTTTGCCCTTGGCCAGTCAGAGCATCCCCCAAGGCAAACCTGGAGGGCTGGGATTGAGCGAGCTGCCCGCCCCTTTTTCCCTTTCCCTTCCCATCCCCTCCCGGCCAAAAGGCGCAGCCGGGAGCGCTCCGGTTACAGCGCTGGCACCGCCGCTCATTCATTCGGGCTCGCAGCGCTCGTTCTCGGCTCGCACAGCCCCGGCTCCGCCGCAGCCCCAGCAGCTCCTCACAGCCCCGGGGATTGTCAGGGAGAATGCTGCCCCGAGAATTCCTCTCCCTGCTGACGCTGCTCTGCGTTTTCAGGGCGTCTGGCTCCGCCGTGGATGAGGACGATGATTACGAGCTCATGTACGTGAACCTGGATAATGAAATCGAGGGTCCAGTCCCTGCCGCTGAGGAAGGTGAGTAAAATCTAAACGGAGCTCGGGTGAAGTGCAGAACTGCCTTGGCTGCTGCCTGGCTCTTGTAAGAGTTATTATTGCAAATGGAATTTACCTTTTTTTTTCCCCGAGGGAGAAGCTTGTGCTCGTAGCTCTAGGTTGTTATGGGCAGTAGTGGTAAAGCCCTTGGATGGGGTGCCCTGGACTGTGCTTTAGGCTCTTCGTTTCTCAGTTTTCCTGCAGAAGGCTGTTGCTGCCCCGGGGGGTTTAGGATCTCTGTAATCACAGCCCTGCACTGTTCTGTCCTGCTACAGAGGGACAGGCACTGGCCCCAGCATGGCAGGGCTTGGAACCACGTTGTCTGTAACCTTCCAACCCAAACCAGCTTGCGAGGCCACGGTTCTGTGGCAGCCTGGAGCACACAAGCCTTGCACAGAGCCAGGTTCTGCCAAACATTCCCATTTAAAGCTGGGTACCAAGGAATAGCAACATCTGTCCCTTCCCTTCCAGCTGCTTCGTGCGACTGCCAGCGGGAGCACAGCAAGTGGGACAAGCTGTTCATCATGCTGGAGAACTCGCAGATGAAGGAGAACATGATGCTGCAGGCTCTGGATGAGCTCCCCAAGGTGGAGCTGCAGACCTTGAAGGCAGAGCTGAGCCAACTGGCCACCACCCTGGCGGGGACCTTCGCCACTGTCACCTCCCACGTGGTGTCCCAGGTGGAGCAGGTGCTGGTGAGGAGCAGGGACCAGGATGAGGAGGCCAGGAGGCTGCAGGAGTCGGAGCAGGGGAAGGTTCTGGAGCACGTCCTGCAGCTGAGCCACAACGTGTCGGTGAGGCTGGGCTGGCTGGAGAGCGCCTGGCGCAGCAGGGCCCAGGAGCAGCAGACAGCTCTGCAGCAGGATGAGCTGGATGCCAGCAGAGGGGACAACCTCATCCTCAACTCGGTGTGGAAGGAGCTGCAGCAGACCCGGGCTGAGCTGAGGGCGTCACAGCAATGGGCAGCTCAGCACCTGCTGCCAGCAGGTAAGGCCAGCCTCAGAGCTCTGGGGAGCCCGCTCCAAACAGGGATCCACAACCCCCTCCTTCTCCAACAACTGCAAAGCAACCCCAGGAGCAGCTTTGAACTAAAGGGGGGGAAGCCCAGAAGTTGTGGAAAAAGAGGCACTGAGCTTTTCAAACGTGGGATCAAAGAAAGGTTTCATCCAAGTCCTGGTGCAGGGCAGAGCCAGCCAGGATCCCACCTCCTCCAGGCTCTCCCAGATCAAAGCCATTGTCAGAGAGCGGCAAATGTAGTTTAGACATCCAGATGATGTTCTCTCACCTTTTGCCTTCCCAGCTGGTGACTCCTTTGCACCAGTCATGGAGCTCTCCTGTTCTCCTGCATGTTCCCCCTCCTTCCTCTTCCTACACTCACATCTCCTCACCAGCTCCAGTGGCCAAGAGCTGGACATGCTGCTGCCAGCCAGCCAGCCAAGCACACTTCCAGGGCAGGGAGGGCACATTCCCTGCATGCCAGTGGGAATATTATGCCCTAAATATTCCCAGTGGCACAGAGAAATCAGCAACCCGTGCTGCTGCTGTTTGGGGGAATTTTCCCCACCCCAAAACACTGGTCAGTGAGGTGGCCACAGAAAGGTGGGCTCATACCTCAAATCCCAGCTCAGCTTTTCTGTGCAGTGCAAATGAGACACCCAAAAAAAAGCAGCAGCTTGGATGTGGCAGGGCAGCCCCTCATTTGTTTGAAGTGTGGGTGCAGAATTATCGTGTGCAAGATAAACAGCACTGAAATCACCCTGCCCACCAGTGAGCTGTCACTGCCTGGCTTCTAACTGCTCTGTTCTCCACAAATATAAGTTATTGCAACCTAACCCCCCCCCCAAAAAATCTACCCCTGCAGGGTGGGTGTGTAGGAGGGAGGGGGTGCAGCATCCCCAGGGCAGAAAGGAGCAGTAATTGCTACAGCAAAGGCAACAACACAGCCACAACATCAAAGCTTTTACAGCCCAACCTGAACCCACCCTTCACGCAGGGCACGCACTCAGCTTTAGAAGTAAATTGCTTTCACTGCTTTATCACAACACCTCGGACATCTTTGTGTGGTGGGAGGAGGGCTCTGAGCATATCCCTCTTCTCCCCAAACACAAACCTTGAGGAGAGCATGATCTCATTCCTTATCTCCCTGTGCCCCAGCCAGCCCCAGCAGCTACCCTGGCACCAACGAACTCGATCTGCATTGAGGATCACCAGTGGAAATTCAGTTTATTTCCACTGGTTCCCACGTGATTTTACATAAAACAACCATAGTTGTAAATGTAAAGGCTACATTTTAAGTACTTCCAGAGTATCTCTCTGGATTTTTTTTTTCCAAGGGAATTTTTAGCAACTGACTTTAATTTCTCACATCTTGACTTACTGCCAGCCATACTCTTGAGGGATTTTCTAATCACACTTTTTTGTTCTTCGCTGAGGCTGGTTTTAATTTTATTTAGGCTTTGATAATAGAGCCTGAAAGCCTGCTAATTAAAAGCTTTTTCACAATAGTGCTCCTAAGTAGCATTTTAAGGAGAATCCCCAGCAGTTGCTCACTGACCCTGCCCCTCCTCAAAAGGGTCAAGGGGAGATGTAAAATCTGCTCAAAGCTGGAGGGAAGCAGCCCATGAAATACCTCAGCAGCTCAGTCCTGGAGGGCACAAAGAGTCCTTCATTCCCTGGAGCAGAAA
Organism: Phylloscopus collybita; assembly: GCA_027886175.1. Classification (NCBI taxonomy): domain Eukaryota; kingdom Metazoa; phylum Chordata; class Aves; order Passeriformes; family Phylloscopidae; genus Phylloscopus; species Phylloscopus collybita. Next base: position 1,312,407 of record JAJNNQ010000003.1, read on the forward strand.
TTTCCACACACGTTTTAGACATTTCAGATCCTCCAGCTTATTTAAACAGGAAATGAAGCAGCTTAATTGGAGAAGGGGCTGCTTGTTCCCTCCTGTCACCTCGGATATTAACTTAGGTACAGCCAGGGAACAGCACAGAAACCACCAGAAATGTCTTGGCTTTACTGATCACCAGTTGCTTTCCCAAGCTGCATAAATTCCTGTTAGTGGTTTCAACTACTCTAATTTCCATTATCAACACTTTGATTAATTGGACATGAGAGAAGAGCTGGTTTAAAAGTATCAGTTGGCTCATAATTTCCCCCTTTTAACCAGTGCCCATGAATGCTCTTGACCAAAAAAACTCCTAAAGGCAGGGCCAGGAGAGGGAGTCATGTAAATTAAATAAGCAAGCTCGTCTCAGCATGTTCCTGCCAACATTTTCTGCTTTTCAGAAGCTCCAGTGCCCTGATGCCCCATTACCCATGGCACAGCCTCCCAGCAGTTCCCTCCTCCAGGCACAGCCTCTCCCCCATCCGGGAATGCCTCAGTGTCCAAAGCTGCTGTGTGAGGGGATCCCTAACCCCCATCCTGGGAATGCCAGGGTGTCCAAAGCTGCTCTTTGAGGGCATCCCTGATCCCCCATCCTGGGAATGCCTCAGTGTCCAAAGCTGCTCTTTGAGGGGATCCCTGACCCCCCATCCTGGGAATGCCAGCGTGTCCAAAGCTGCTCTTTGAGGGGATCCCTGACCCCCCATCCTGGGAATGCCAGGGTGTCCAAAGCTGCTGTGTGAGGGGATCCCTAACCCCCATCCTGGGAATGCCAGGGTGTCCAAAGCTGCTCTTTGAGGGGATCCCTGACCCCCCCATCCTGGGAATGCCAGGGTGTCCAAAGCTGCTCTTTGAGGGGATCCCTGACCCCCTATCTGGGAATGCCAGGGTGTCCAAAGCTGCTGTGTGAGGGGATCCCTAACCCCCATCCTGGGAATGCCAGGGTGTCCAAAGCTGCTGTGTGAGGGGATCCCTAACCCCTTCCCTCAGCACAACATTGGGATTTTTACTACTCCACACTCAGAGGATAAAACAACACTTCAGTGGCACCAGGGGAGGGCTACCCAATTACCTGGCAGAATTACCCAAATTCAAGGGCTGGAAGAGCCCCTCTCCCAGGAGGTGATGCTCCATTCAGAGCTTCCCAAAGGAAGCAGCAGGGCAGACAAGCTGCATTAACCCTTTGGATGTCACAGGACTGTCCAGTGCCCCCCCTGCGCAGGCAGGGAGGAGCCAAGAGATTCCCGCAGCTGGATTATCCCTTGCCATAGTGTCCAGCAATTCCTCCATCTGCTCTGACAGCTCATCCCAACCCTCCTGGGGCAGGTTCCTGCATCCCACTGGATGAGCGGAGCTCTCAGCTCCCTTTGGGAAGCTTGGAAGCGAGCACTGGAGCAGGCATAGGGACAGGCTGCCCAGAGGAGTGATGGAGTCCCCATCCCTGGAAGTGCTCAAAAATGGGTGGATGTGGCACTTGAGGGCCTGGTTTAGTGGTGAACACAGTGATGCTGGGCTGGCAGCATCATGGAATGGCTTGGGCTGAAGGAATCTTAAAGATCATCTTGTTCCAATCCCACCTGCCATGGGCAGGGACACCTTTCCCCATCCCAGGTTGCCCCAAGCCTCATCCAGCCTGGCCTTGGGCACTGCCAGGGATGGGGCAACCACAACTTGGTGATCATGGAGGTCTTTTCCAACCTTGCAATGTCAACGGTCCCAACCGTGCACACCCAAATAAACCAGTTCTTATTTACCTGACAACCTTCTCACCCTTTCCAGGCTGTGAAACCGCAATTCTGTTCCCCATGCGCTCCAGGAAGATCTTTGGCAGCGTCCACCCCACCTCTGGGATGGCCCTGAGCTCCTTCACCGCCTGCATCTGGCTCAAGGTGACCGAGGCCTTGGACAAAACCGTCGTCTTCTCCTACGGCACCAAGTTCAACCCCTACGAGATCCAGCTGTACCTGAGCCGGGGCTCGGCCGTGCTGGCCGTGGGGGGTGCCCAGCACAAGTTATCCGCCGGAGGTGTGGTTGTTGCTGGGCAGTGGCTGCACCTCTGTGGCACCTGGAGCTCGGAGAACGGCTCGGCGGCGCTGTGGGCGCAGGGGCGGCTGGCGGGCAGCGCCGCGGGCCTGGCCGGCGCTCACACCATCCCCGACGGGGGCATCCTGCAGCTGGGCCAGGAGAAGAACGGCTGCTGCGTGGGAGGGGGGTTTGATGAAGCCCTGGCCTTCTCGGGGAAGCTGACTGGCTTTAACCTGTGGGACCGAGTGCTCAGCCCCGCCGAGCTGGCGGCTCAGAGCGCGGGCGACGCCTGCGGCGCCCGGGGCAACGTGGTGGGCTGGGGGGTGACGGAGGTGCTGCCCTACGGGGGGGCCCAGTACGTGTCCTAAAGGCTGGGCTCTGCACAGGGAGTGGATTTCACACAGCTGGACGTCGGTGTTACAACAGCCAGAGCTGCAGGAGCCCCCTCTGCCTCTGGGATTCCCCGGGAATGTCCGCGCTGCAAGCTCACCAGACGAGGTATTGTGGAGATGGGATGGATCTCTGCCCGCTGTCCTGGCAAATCCCTGAAAACACACCCACAGAGCAAGGCATGGCATTGGAAAAGCTGCTCCTGGCCTCAGGCAACTCTGTCTCTCCAGTGCAGGGTTTTCTGATGTCTGAAGTGAGGGTCACCATAGACATTCAGGAGCCAAATGGAGCTCCCAACACCCCTGCTGAGGAAAATCTGACCTGGCCCTGCCAAACAGAGCAGCTGTGGCTGCCCCTGGATCCCTGGAAATGTCCAAGACCAGGCTGGATGAGGCTTGGAGCAGCCTGGGACAGTGGAAGGTGTCCCAGCCCATGGCAGGGGGTGGCACTGGATGGGCTTTAAGGTCCATTCCAACCCAAACCATTCCAGGCTCCCTCCAGGCTCCTCCATTCCCTGGGTTCTATAGTGTTAATGTGAATTTTACAGAGGAACCACCCAAGTCAAGAAATGTGTTGTCTATTAATCGTTGTTAGTAATGTGTAGACTCTAAGAAAGCTAGTTCCTTGTTTAAAGCATTATTTATGCCATGGGTTGATATAAAAATAATATTCCTCATCATAATCTGACGTTACATTGGGAGGAAATGCAGCTGTATTATATTGTACATTGACTTTGTGATAATTTTATTGAGATTATTTTTGTAAAGTTGTTTTGTAAATAAAGATACTTTACTAGACTCAAACTCTCTACTCTTCTCATAAGCCAGAATTCTGAGCCAAGTCCCAAGTGGGACTTTTTCCACGTTTTGCACCATGCAGTTTTAGCTGCCGATAGAGAAAAGATAAAGAGCACCATCTCACAGGAGCAGAGAGACCCCATGCACAACCCTGGCCCTCTGGGGCCAGGTTTTAAGGTACATTTGGTTTGTTTGCTGCCCTCAGGGGGTTTGTACAAGATAGGATTGCTGCTCAGTGCCAGTGATTCTCTTCTCTCACACACAAACTTATCCCAAATCCCCTAAAAGCCTAGGGCTGGATACAGCACAGCAGCAGCTGCAGAGAGCCAAGGAACTGCTGATGGGCTTCATGGAGGAAACAGAGCACAGGCAGAGAATGATGAATGCCCTACTCACTGAGTATGGAACCATTTACCACAAGAACCATTACTTGCTACCTGTTGAGGCCTCTGAGCAAGTTATCATGAGCAATGTCCTATTCAAAGCAATTCCTATTTCCCCTGGAAGCAGCCCATCCTTCTTCTCTATCCCCATGTTTCCCTGTCTCTCTCATTCTCTACAAATGTCCAAAGAACACATTTTGACAAATTCCTTGACGTGTTGCTGCTACACTTCCTCCTGGCCATGACAGATCCTTGCTGCCCAGATACAAAAGTAGCAAAAAAAAAAGGTAAATTCCACTTTCCTGTGCCATTCAAGGGGGTTGTGCCTCATGCCTGAAGTTATACGATCTGCTCCAAAGCTTTGGCAGCACTGCTTATTTAAGGGAAAAGGAATTGCTCTGATTGCTGGAATTTCTCCTGTTACCCTGCAATAAAAATGTGTCTACGTTATAAATGCTTGGCAGTAAACTTGACAAAATTCCCTCACTAAGTAGTATCTGCAAATAACCTCAGTTACAGAACAATGAAATATTACCTCTGTTCGTCTCTGGCAGCCAAACCCCAGATCTTCAGAGTAACAAAAACACTCGGGGTCCCAACATTGTGCAAGGGCAAAACCACTCTCAAATCCTCCCCCACTGCTCAGTGCCCTCCATTAAGTAAAAACAAATGGCCATGAAATGCAGCAGGAAAAGGAAAATCCTCAAAAAAAAATAAAATCTCCAGAAATCCTTCCTGCCTGCTCCTCTTACTGCAGCTCATACCTGAAATGCTTTGTCTTGGAAGGAGCCTTCTCCTATCCCAGCTCAGGTTTGGCAGAGGACCTGTCCTAGGTTCCAATGTAAAATTGTGCCCAAGGTCTGTATTCTATCCCCATGAGCCGTTGGAGCCAAGGTGGGGCAGTGTTCTCCTGATCTTTTGTTAATGAGCCCAACAATGCCTTCAGAGGGAGTTATCTCTGGTTAATGGGCCATCAAGGACCCACTGCATGACTCATAGGATAGAATCATCCCATGGTGAGATGCTCTGCCCAGGGGGAGGAGCTAAGCATTCCCACCTGGATAGAATCCAGGATTTGAGACCTCACAAGCAGCTTTTAATCCACTGGACTCTCAGAGGAGACAAGAGCTACCAGACGTTTCTACAGGAATCACTGCTTTGACAAGAACATCTCATCTGAATTCCTGGAGGAAGACTGGACCCTTCTCATCATCCCTGGACCCTTCTCTCTCAGGATCATCTCTGCTCCAGCAGAACCACATCTGCCACTCCAGGAGGATTTCCAGACTGCTTCAAACACCCTGACCAACAGGGTGTTAGGTTGTATCATTCCATTTATTTCACCTTTTTTTTTTCTCTCTTCTTCTATTAAATTGTATCTCTGACTGGGAGTCTCACTGGTTTTGCTTTCAAACCAGCACAGGACCAAATGCAAAGCCAGGCCTTCCATCCTCCCTGACTCAGCTGGGAACTCAGCTTCCCGAGAGCTCTGCTCTTCCTTCATCCCCTCCCAGGAGAGCAAAGCTCTCCCACAGCCCAGCACCACAACTCACCTCCCACCAGCACACTTCTTTCTTTCCTTCCTCACCCAACTACGTTTTCCTTTGTCAACAGTTTGGAAAAAACCGAGGACAGAGCATTTTGGGGGGGTGGGATTTGAGCTCCAGTGCTGAAAAAGCCTCTGCAATCCTGCACTGCCAACACAGATGAAGGAGCGAGGCTGAGCCACAGCCCAGCAGCACAGAACTGCTCTGAAAGGTGCAGCAGCCACGGGACTCTCTGCTTACAGGGCAGGGTTGTTGTCCTGTCCCCTGGGAACGGGAATAAATAAATCAATCCCTGTGACCCCCGGTGCTGACGGCCGGTGTCAGCACAACGCGCTCAGAGCCCACGCTCACTGGGGCAGAGCAGTCAAACCCTTTCTGAAGAGCTCTTTTCTAGCTAATGAGATAAGAACCTGGTTGTACAGCCAAAGAGTTGCCCCAAGTAATGAAAGACTCCAGTTCCTCTCCAACATTTGCAGGCAAGGGGCCAAAGTTTGCTCAGCCTGGTGCCACGAGGCTGAGCCCCGTCTGTGCAGCCCCACAACACGGCTTTGTCTCCAAGAACTGCCTTGGAAATCCATCCTCTGCAGCTTCGCCTCCTGCTCCCCTCAGCCAAGACACTCGGGGCAGCTCTCGGCTCTCAGCCTTGCTGCAAACCCGGCTCCTCATGCCTGAAACACCAATTACGTGCGGCGTAATTAAGTCACTACGCAAAACAAATCATTTTGCCTGCTCCCAGTGGCTCCTTCCAGGCTGGAATTCCCAAACCTGATACCCACAGCAACATCTGCTGGTGGAAGAACATAAATACACAGCTCAGCCCTGCTTGAAACCTTCCCTTGTGGGTGTGCACCACTTTGCCCAAAACCGTGAATACATTCACTTTTTCCTTCTGTTACTACCCCGCAGTTACAAGTGGCGATGCATATTAGCACATTAATAAGTCTTAAAAGAATAAAAATGTATAAATTAATTCATAAATTCATAAATTAATAATAAAAAATCAATAATAAATTAATAAATTAGTCATAAATTAATAAATACAGGATGCACACGTTCATTTGCCATCTTCGTGGCAGTGTTCTTTTAATAATTAGTTATTGCTCCTTACTGCTGTTGCCCCCACTCGAAGGAGAACGCTGATTTTACCACTGCAGTAGCACTGTATTGCAACAAACACTGTGAACTTTATTGCCCCAATTCATTTGGAGCTCCCTTTATAAAGGGATGAATATTTTTGGCTTTTTAAACCACAAAAAATGAAATGCAAAGAGATTAGCAACGTTGTTCTATATAAAGCTAATAACGTAGGCAAAATGAAAGAACCACTACAAAGCTTTTATATCTTCCATCTGACTATTCCACCACAGAATGGGATTAATTTCATCCCCATTTCTCTTTTGGAGCCTTGCCAGTGACACTAAGAGGAAGGATAAGAGCTCCATGGCTGGTGCCTCATATCAAGGCTGATAATTTGGAGTCCATTAGCAGGGAATATTAACGAGGACAGATGTATTTCCTGCCCTGTGGGTCAGCCAATCCATCCCAAAACCTCCAGAGGGGCAGTAAATTCACATATTCCTTGAGGAAGTCTGTTATTAGAGTGTGATTAATACATTTGATCACATTTATAGATATTTCCATAGGTCTGCTTTATGCAGCTCACATGATTTGTTTAATGGTTGGATTGATCCTGGAGCCTTTCCCACCCCTAAAGATGGATTGATTCTATAAGATAATGGTTCTGCAGATGCCTGGCACAGCCTATAACTGATCTGGTCACACACCTGGATTAAACCCAAACCCTGGGCTGGGCCTACCTTGAAGGACACTCCTGAGGATGGTTTCTGTGTGCTCAGCCAGCAGCTCTGCCTTGGCAATGGCAGCCAAGGACAGGTAACTGGACATGTTCCTGCACAGCTCCTTGTTGCCCCTCTGCAGGAATTTCACTGCCACTGGCACAGCCAAGGCCATCACTGGAGGCCTGTTGTAATTCTGCAAAAAAAAGAAAAAAAAAATTAATATAAAAGTCTAGTGCTGGGCAGAGCAGGGAAACCAAAGTCAAAGCAACAAGGGGGAAAAAAAGCAAAATAAAAAAAAAATTGTCAAGAAAGGTCATGTTTTGGTACCAATACAGAAGGCAGGAGTCAAAGAAAGAGCAGATCAAGAAATTTAAATTCCTCCTGCAGCAGGAAACGTTAAGAATAGCCCTATTTTTGTCTTCTGCTAGAGGAAGCAGAAGGGCACTAACAAAATGTGTGGTGCATAAATAGAACTCAATACAAATCAAATATATATAAGGTACGGAGTGCACTAAGTACACGTTAACATTTCTAACGAGACATTTTGTGTTTGGTGCTCCCTGGGAAGACAGAGGCTGTATCCATCATCCCAAAGCACAGGAAACACCTTGGAGCAGCCACTCCCAGGCACTGCACTGGGAAACCTGCTCACAGTGCAATAGTTTTAGTATTGATCATTAATTATCCTGGAATCATTAAGATTTCATATTTTTATTTCAACTCACAGAATCCCAGACTGGTTTGGGTTGGAGGGACCTTCAAGCTCATCCCATTCCACCTCCCAGCCATGGGCTGGGACACCTCCCACTGTCCCAGGCTGCCCCAAGCCCTGTCCAACCTTGGGCACTTCCAGGGATCCAGGGGCAGCCACAGCTTCTCTGGGAAAGCCCAGCCAATTCCCCTGAACACTTTGAGGTTTTTCAGGGGTGCAAACTCCTCTTCCTAAAATGGCTCCAAGCTTCTGGGATCTCAGGGTCCCTGAGTGTACACTGGGGGTTTGAATTGAGGTCAGAAAAGGTGTTCTGCTATTGTTTATACAGAAAATTGTCTGTACAAACCACTGCCTGCTAAATTCCCACAGCAGCAGGACACGTCTGTGTGCAACTGAGGACCCAGATTCCCTCTGGAGCCTCCTTAACCAGTGCTGTGTTCTCCTCTCCACTCAGTACCGAGCAGCTCTTTGAAACTGGAGCACATCCCTGTTTCTGAAAATAATCCTGCAATGTGATTATGTCTAATTAGCAGCTGAAATCCCAGGCAACCCCTGGAACCCAGATGTTTCAGACAGCAAGAGAACAGCGCGAAGGAAGGCAGAGCAGACTTTCTGGACTTGCATTCTGGAGCAGCTCTGAATAGAATACATTTAGACTGAGAAATCCCAAATCTGTTATTGCCCAGAGTTGGAGTGGCTCTGAGGATTTTTTCCTTGGAACAGAGACTTGCCAAGCAGTGGACATTCCCTTCCAGAGAACCCTGAGGAGGAAGGGGCTTGCAGCCACCCCTTGGTGTCAAGACAGATAATTCTGGCAGCTGCCATATGACCAAAAGCTGCATCTTTAATGAGAAAAGCCCTCCAAATAAATGGAGCTTTCTGCAGCAGCATGTTTAAATCAACATAATGCCTCGTTATGTTTGGCTGAGACACCACGGAGCAGGAGCCAAATGCTGCTCCAAGTTATTGCTCTGCTACTCCACACAAAGAATGGGAAGATAAGGCTTGGCTCTCTGACTAGGATTTAAAAAGATCTAAGAAAATTCCAAAGAACAATACTTTTTTTTTTTTTTCTCCCCCCACCCCTTACAATAAAGATAAAATCCTTAGTTAAGAAAGGTTTGAATTCAGAGGGAAGGAGAAAGGTTTCATTTGTTCCACGATAAACATCAGGGCAGGAAGGCACACTTAGAAAACGTGGAGGTGACAATGAAGAGCAGATTTCAATAAAGTGATACAGTGATGTTTGCAAACCTTGGGGACCTCCCTGCTGCTGCTATCAACAGAGACCTGCCTGAGATCCAGCCCAGCTGGCAGATATTCATTATTGTTCCAACTGTCCCCCACATCTGCTGGAAAACCTCATTTTATGCCTCTATTTTTTTTTTTTTTTTTAATGCAGAGGAACTTGCCAATAAAAGCTCTGCTTTAGGGAGCAGCAAATGTACTTTTATAACTCAGCTGTGGCTGCCTCATCCCTGACAGTGTCCCAGGCCAGGCTGGACAGGGCTTGGAGCAGCCTGGGGCAGTGGAAGGTGTCCCTGCCCATGGCAGGGGTGGCACTGGATGGGCTTTAAGGTCCTTCCATCCCAAACCATTCCATGATTCTGTGAGTCACCTCAACGATTTCAAGAGAGAAGGAATCAGAACAGTGCAATTCCCCAAACTCCTAGTTTTGAACACAACCACTCACAAGCACCCCAAAAGAGAGTCACAACAGCATTTTGAACAAACAAAACCCAACTGGCAGCCAGAGCACAGCACTGCTGCCCCCAGCCCAGCTCTACCTGCAGGATACAGCTCATGATGTCAGATGCGATCTTGGCATGTGGAGCATCCTCATCCTTGCCAGAGGGCTTCAGGTTGTGCTCCAGACAGGACTCCCAGAGAGCCACCAGGGCCCTGCCGTGCTTCTCGATGGATGCAGTCTCCCTGATGGCCGAGGTGATGCGGGTGATGCAGATCTCCACCACGGCCTGGTCGTTGTCGTTGGTCTGGTAGTCCTGGGGAGCAGCAGAAGACATCTGCCCGTCAGTTGGTTTGGCAGGACCTCACAAAACCACGTTTTTTTGGACCATTTTCCCCACATCCACCTTCACAACAAACGTTCAGCGTGAAAGAACTCTGGAATTTGTCATCCCACAGGTCTTAATTCTCATTACTGGGTGTCGCTGTGGGACACAATGAATGAGACATAGACTCGTGATTCAGAAGGCTGATGCTCCAAAAAGGGGCTGGTTTATCCTCAGCACCTATTTTTATACCTTTTTACAATGTGCCCACCTAAGAGGTGGGATCCTTTGAACCATTGGTCACACCAAGGGTCAACGAGCAAAGTCCCTCCTTAAGAGAGAAATGTGAAAAAAAAATAGTTTACAGAGTGTGACCTTGTTTACCATTTTAGATCCCTAAGAAAAAACTTGAGAAAAACCCAAACATGACAAGCAGTGACTACATCTGGGAAGGTGTGGACCCCTGTGATCTCATATAATCTTTATTATGCTTTAAAGAACTATTTTATGAAAACTGCTATAAAGACGAGCTTGAAATATCTTTGAAGCTGGTGGGAACTGGATTTTGTCAGCACATTTTTAAATATCACGCTTTGTTCTCCAAGTCATATCAGAAATCTAAACTGTTTTTATCCCCCCTTATTTATACAATATAATCTCACAAAAACAAGTTATTAAGGACATTGTTTCACTCACTGCAGCTGAACTAATGATTCTGATCTGTTCAAGAGCTTCGGAGAGGCTTCCTTCGATCTCAGCATCCTCCAGGGAGAAGAGATCCCCTGCCCGGGACAGGTCCTTCTGTGCCAAAACCAGCCCGAAGAGATGATGCATGGCCCTGCTCAGCCACCCTCTGCAGGCACCATGGGCACAGCGAGCTCAGCTGGGGACAAAACAGGAACAATCCTGGCCAGGAACGATCAGTTTAATAGGAAGGATAAAGCTGGGCTGTATTTCAAGGCTTCCCTGGCCCCAGTCTAAAAGAAAACAATAACAAAAACAATAACACAAAAAACCAAAACAAACAAACAAACAACCAACCAACAAAAAACAAACCAAAAAAAACTCAAAACCCAAAACAAAATAGTAGTAGAAGAAGAAAAATCAGCAATTGCACTGATTGACATATTCCAGTTAAACAAAGATTTTTCACTGTATGTGAAAGCATCAGACAGGACCCCCCTGAGCCAAGGACATCCTTAAGCACACTCATGAACTGTGGGAATTTTTACCTTCAAACAGTAAATAGTTTAAAATTAGATTTAAAATTACAAGTTTTCCTTCCTTTCTGTGCATGTTACCTGAGCAGGCTGGTGCCTGGACCAGCTGCTGAGGGATCCAAACCCCTTTCCCTGGTCAGGAGCAGAGCTGGAGGAGGAAGAGGAGGGTGAAGCCTCCTCCTTTGTTTTCTGTGTTGTTGCATCTTGACTCCAGAAAAAAAATATTATTAACAAGATGGAGAAGATAACGAGCTTTGTTTAGAAAAAACTGTCGCTTTTGTTGCCAAAATGCTCCCCAGGGTCTTTTAAACTCCTGTAAAACAAAGCCTTGGCTGAGGTGAAACTGCTCCTCTCCTTGGCTGAGGAATGGAGCAGAGGCTGAGCCAGGCTCACACTCTGGGAAATGTCCTGCACTTGAGTCCCAAAGCTCTGCTTAGGTGCCACATGGATTCACCCTGGGTGTCAGCTCCTCTGGATTCTTCTCTGGAGCTGACAAAGCCACAAGGTATGTCATTTATAATTATTATTTGAGATATGGAGTACCCTTCATCTCTATTTTATCCTCTTTTTCTTGGAAAAAAAAAGAGTCAAATATAATCACAGAACGTTAAAAGAGTTGGAAGGGACCTGAAAGCCCTTCCAGCCCCAATCCCCTGCCATGGGCAGGGCCACCTCCCACTAGCCCAGGTGGCCCAAGGCCTTACCCAGCCTGGCTTTGAGTGCTGCTGGGGCATCCACAGAAGGGGCAAAACCAAAGCAACACACTGAGAACCTTCTGGAAGCAACTCCCAGGAACAACCTCTGTTTTAACAGGCAGCCCATTGGCACTTGCTAATGCCACAAGAGAGGGCTGTTTGCATTTCCCCAGCTCTATCAATCCCATCCCACAGGGCTCCCCATTTCCTCAAGCAGCAGCAGCAAGGAGCTGAGACTGCAAATCCCGAAGCACAAATCACCCACCTGGACCCCAGGGATGGTGGGAGCTCACACACTCTCACCCCACTCGGCCATTCCCAAGTCCAACAATAAAAGTTCAGACAGCCCCAGACACAGATTGATTTATTTTTTTTTTTTTTACCTGCTCAGGATCCCCCCAGGCCATCCTCAGGGATGGGGACAGGTGCTCTGGGGACAAAGCCTGCCCCTTTCCTCCTCTCCCCCCGGGCAGCATCCAGGGGCAGGGGCAGCAGAAAGCCGGGAAGGGTGGCAGGCTGGAGGATCCCGGAGCTGTTAATTGCGGTGCCACGGGGAAGGCATCCCAGGAATGCAGACTAAAGCAGCCTAAAAAGTTACCCGTGGCTCCGTCAGGTGACTGAAGGGAACCCAAATGCGGGGAGGCCTTATCTCTCTGAATGAGCTGCTCTGTTTCCAGGGCAAAATACAAAGCTTGCTCCACTTGAGGGCAGCTGTTTTTTTTTAATAGAGGGAACAGAACTCTCTGTGTTGGTGGAAAGCTATCCTTCCCTGGGAAGGAGGGGAAACAGCCCTCGGTAAGCTCACACTGTTTGAAAGAAAGAGAACAAGTGAACAGCCTTGCTGGAGAGGAGGGTTTCCTGGCCAAAGGAAGAAATGCTGTCGTTCTGCAACCTTTACATGAGCACAAAAGAGGGTCTGAGGTTTGCTTTGGCTTTTAACATGAGCCTCGGGAGCAGCACAACAAAATGTGCCCACAGAATGCAGAAAAGTGCTCCGGGGAAAGAAGGTCCCTCGAGCTCTCCCCTTTGATCAGCTGCTCTGAAACACAGCAGCCCCTTCTGCAGGAGCTGGGCTTCACCATCCTCCTGGGTCCCTTCCAGCTCAGGATGTTCCCTGAGCCTTGGGAGTATTTTGCAAACGATCCTCCCTCCCCTGGGTGTGCTCCTGCACAGGAGTTTCTCAGAGAGGTCCTGAGCTCTGCCTGAACAGAGAATTTTTATTTGAGTTTTACAGACAAAACTCAGAAAAAACATTTATTTGTCGTGAGCTCTTGGAAATGGAATTATAGCAAATCCTCTTAATGCTTACATTGTGTAACAGTGCTGGAAATACTTTCCTTGCATCAGCATTAAAGAGAATCGTTCCTTAAGCATTTCCTTGCTCACTATAAGATTTTGCTATTTATAGGCAGCAGGCACTCAGCAGGAGAGAAAACAAATCATGTGCCTTATAAAATGTCATTTTTAATTTTTTTTTTTTTTTAAAGGGTCAACCTGGGCAATAAAATTGCTTCAGGGTGTAGTTCCTGAAGTTGTCTCATCACCCTGAATCTCCCATCAGCTTGGCTCCACCCCACCCATCAGAGTTTCCTCACTTGCTGTATTTGTGTCCCATGCACAGAAGGAATGGAAAAGGCAAAAGGTTCGGTCCAAGTTTGTCCACCCTGCCTGGATCCCCCTGGCACTGCATCAGAGGGGATTCACAGCAGGAATTTGCACCTTTGCAAGGCCAGAACGTGGGGAACAAAGCAGGAACTCCAGCTCTTGGAACAAACTTCAAGTCATCATTATGCAGGAAAAACCCCTCAGCTTGTAACACAAACCACTCGCACTGGTTCTGCTGCAGTCCCACATGAATTCCGAGGTTTGATCTGATTTCCAACGCCTCCTTTCCCTTTTTCATGCCAAGCTGAAAGAGCCACCCTTTCCCTGGGACCTTGAAGCTGCTCCCCTCCAAGGTGAGTCTCTCCACTTGCTGCAGGCACAGCATTCTTACCAAAGCTCCTTATCAGAAGCAATCAGAATAAAAAGCCAGCCTGACAGGTTTCAGAGCTTGAAGCTACTGAATTGGTCTGTTTGCAAAATAATTCCCCCAATAATAGAAGATTAACAATAAAAATTCCATGTAAAAGGGCAGTTGGACCTACAGGCATCCAAAAGCCAATTGAACTTGAGCTGAAAGGCTGAGCCTTACAGTTTATCAGGAGCTCAGCTTCTGCAGAATGACATTAGAAGGACAAGGGAAAAAAAGTCTGTTTAAAACCAAAGAGGAAGGGAGAAGATAAAACTTTTTGTATTTACAGTGAAGGAAATTCTACAAGAAAATAATTTCCTTAGCTTCTGAAAGTCTTGAAATTTAAACCCAGCTGCTTGATTTTCTGGGTGTTACCCCACTGAAAACAGAAACACAACCTTCAAGAAATTGTGCAATGACGTTTTTAAATCTAGTTCTGTGCTACACAACATCCATCAGGAAAGCCTTCACTCTGTTTAAGGAATTTTAGGGAACTCAGGCCACTGGAGTTTATGTGGAGTGAACCTTCACAGGATTTTCTGGTTTTCTCCCTTGCTGGAGCTGCAGTGAGGACAGGGATGCTCCCAACCCAGCCCAGGCAGGGTTCCCAAGGAAATGTAATTAATTACCAGAGCCCCCATCCCCTGTGAGCCCAGTTTGCCATGGTTCTCCCCAGATGCTGCAGCACAACTCCCACACAGAATTTCTTAATCCCCACGGAAGGGCTGAGCCACCACAGGTGCCAAAGCTCTTTGCCAAACACAAGGCCATGCTCATTCTCTGAAACCTTCAAAAATCTAAAAGGTATAAAATGAGCATCTGGTTCAAAAAATGTCACTTAAAGTGTCCAGTAAATTCCACGGGAGAGGAAAGAGATCTGGGAATTCCCTCAAACTGGAGAGACTCATGTTGGAGAACTGGGAGCTGTTTTGTCGTGGTCATCTTGGGCACAACACAGCCCAGAGCTTTGAGGAACCTTAAAAAGGGAACAAGAACTCCTTCCCCTTAGCTTTGAGGAACCTTAAAAAGGAAACAAGAGCTCCCTTCCCTTAGCTTTGAGTAACCTTAAAAAGGAAACAAGAGCTCCCTTCCCTTACCTGGCAGCCGTGTTGCCATGCTTAACTCATGGATTACACAGAGTGCTTTGGATGCCTTGGATGAAAGGCACTGGAGGAAAACAGAAGGAAAAGAGTGTTAGTGACTCTTTGCCTTTCCAGACTGTAAAATTCCCCTCAGGACTCCTCCAGGAATGATTGGTTTGTACCCAACAGGGTTTAATCCTGGTGACCTGGGCCCTCAAAGGCCAGGAGAGCAGCTCTGCTGAGCCCTGGGCTGGTGTTATTCACACGTGCACAGAGTGATCAGAGCAGGTTTGGATTTCCATGCTCTGGGGATCAATGTTTGAAACAACTGCATATTTATTTTTAGTTCCCTTTTCCATGAATAGCAGGAAGATCAGAATCTTCTTCAAAGAAAAATTTGGATTTCAGGTAGAATTCCCTTCTGTTGAAATTCCTCTTCCCCATCTTACAAGAAAAAGATTTGTGGAATTTCTGTCTCAAAGAGTTTCAGAAGTTTGTAATATTGCCAAGACTGCTGGATGCTTCCTTCCTCCCACCCCTGCACTGACCCAGGGGGGAAAAAAAAGCCTGGATACATTTCCCAAGAACATCCACATATGCAATTCATGGACAGAATATTACAAGATATTTCAGAGAACCTTTCCCCTCTGTGTTGCACTAATCAAAACTTATTTTATTTTTATGCTTGGAAAGCATTCACTCCCTAAAACAGAGCTTCCTTTCAAAACTTGGAAATAAAGTCCTCACATTTTTTCAGTGAAAGAAAAGGATTAAAGATTATATTGAGAGAGCATCATTTTCACACAGGGTGAATAGACTACAGCAGTTCCCATGGGATCAGCTGCATATATTTAAAATCTTCCCACAAGACAACCATTGTTTCCTATGAGCCTCTCTCTTTTTTTCTGTCAGCACAGGTTTCCACACTTCATGTCCCTTGAAACCCCACGGATGCTGAGCTGGACCAAATGATGAAATGATAAATTATGAAGTCTAATAATTAATTTTAACTCCTAAAATTAATTTTAGGGGTTAAAACTGGTTTTTACTAATGGAGCACCTCACTGCAGTGCTGGGAGCTGACTTGCTCTCAGCATCCAGCCCTTGGACACGAGGAACCTGTGTCCCTACTGCCACTGCAGGAGGACCAGGAATGACAGAGCCTTTTGAGAGATCCCTCCTACCAGAATCGCAGGGCTGAGCCACCACCCACAGCCTGAAGGCAGTTCAGATCCTTCAGGTCCTTCCAGATGTGTGAATATTCTGCCCTGTGATGAACTGGTTTAATCAGCAGGTCTATGGGTCAGAATCTGCCTGAACTGAACCAGCCCTCACCGAGCTCTGAGGCAATTTTGGCTGCACAACCCGTGCAGAAGCCACTGCTGCAGAGGGGTAAGAATGTACTTAGGAACTTGCCAACTTCTCCTGCTGCAAACACATAACTTGATCAATTTTTTACATAAATAAGTGACTTGACAATCTGGGTGCTGTCGAGACGGTTTTCTCTGATTTTCAATCTATAAGAAATCATACTTGGCTGCTGGTTCAGCACACACTGATGCTTTACATAACACTTCATAAGACTTAGCATTTTTAACATCAGTAAGGCAGATTTGTTAAGAATTCCATGTTTAAATGTCCCTGTGATATTAAAATATTAGGCTAAACTAAACAACACAGTGCTAAGATGGAATAAATTGCTTCATAGCAAACACCAATTCCATCAATGTCTGAGTGATGCTGTCAAAAGCTGCTCATTTTCAAGGGTTGCTTAACGAGCTTTAAGATCTGTGACTTATTTCCAAGACTGCAGTGATGTTACAGAAAAAGAATTCGGTTTAAATTTTTACAAAGGGAATAATGTGTATTTCTGTCTAAAGAGAGTGAAGGAGGAAATGGGGCAGAGCATGAGGGACTACAGGGTCAGAATACAGGGACCCTGTCAGGAAAAATGCCACTCTGGCAGGGAAAATTGGACTAGAGCAGTAAATAAATGCAAAAATCACTGAACCTCAAAGTCTCCCGAAGCAGCAGTCACCAGACAAGCACTGAATGTCCTGAAGTTCCTCCCAGGTACCTGGCAATCCACCCCAGTGTCTCTCCAGCTGGTGATTTTACAGGACCAGCAGCTCCCCAGTCTGCCAGGGTTCCCCCAAAGCAAGGCTTTGATTCTGGAGCCCAGGGACAAAGTTCCCCTGAGCACGGTGAGGGGAAGGAGACAGCTGAGCCCCAGAAGGATCCAAGGGTGCTGCAGATTCGTGTCCCACAAGCAGACACTGCTTTTTCCTTCCCTGGGCACCTCCAGCCAACTCGCAGCACTTCTCCCAGGCATCACTGTAATACATTTCTACACCTCACACCCCCAGCTCCTGCAGTCAGAGGAGCCCAGGAGCAGCCACGCTGCTAACGACCACAGCCCCTCCAAAAGCTCCTCCATTATTTAACACTCAGCCCTGCTCCTCGGCTCCCCTCCTCGCAGTAATTTATTCATGATTCAAACTGTTACACCAACACACATCTCAGTTATTCATACCTCTCAGAAGCGAGACCTCGGAAAGAACCATGAATAATGGATGGCAAACTGAGGCTCTTGAGAGAAATTCGGGCGGGCTCCATCCCAGCTGCCAGTGGCCCTTCCATCCCCCTGGCTCTGGTATGTGAGCCTGGCTGCTGGCTGGTGCTCAGCCCTGTCAACCCGAGCGTACAGTCTCTGCAGTTACCCTGGAGTTGTCATGTGGAATCAAGCAAACAAATATCTCCTCTCCCTCCGCCCCGACCCCGGCGCTGCAAAACACATCAGGAATAATTCCTCACCCAGCTTAACTTGGGCACAGCAGCTCGAGTGAAAGTGCTCCCAGCTCGATACGGAATTTGAATTAGTTAAAAGGATTTATCAACAGCCAGTGGTTACATTCAGTTAATTAATAACCTGCTTAAGAGTAACAAGGAAATTGCAGAAGTTAATATTACTTATGGGGCCTCTTCTCGAAGGCTGGAGCCTGTCAGTGCCTCTGGAAGAACTTGAGCCAAAGGAGAAGTCAGGGAAGAGCAGGACACTGAGGAGCTGCAGCCTTTCAGCTGACACTTGTGGCATCTCACCAGCCCCTGAGCCCCAGCCAGCCCTTCCAAAGGGACCTGCCCAGGTGGGACCCGTGCCCAGGACCTACCTGAGCACCTCCAGAGCTTGGCAGCTGCAACAGCAACGATCTCCAAAGCATTCCAGAGGCTCGTGTTTGTTCCACACACACCTGATCCTTCCCCATCAAGCACGTCCATGCTTTTCCCCTTAACTTCCCTCTGACAAATGAATTCCAGACTCCCACCAAGTCAAGCTTAACTAAAACCGACCCCATGGATCTGAGCGTGGCTGTGTCCTCCTCTCCTGGGAGAGCACAGGAGCAAACCCCCACTGGGAGTGTCCCAGCAAGGATATTTTTCTAATAACAGCCAAAGGAATATCAAAGGAACCAACTGGGAACAGCCAAGTGTAAGGTCAAGCACCCTTGGGCAGCTGCTGGGAGAAAGGAAAGCCTGTTTGCCCAAAGATAATGAGGAGAAACGTTTGTACAACTCTTGTTAGGGCTTTGTAATGCTGAAGGAGTTTATAAATTACAGGGTTTTTTTTAAAATCTGCTCCCTGGAATACACACTCAGTCATACAGGTCCTCGATTTTGATGGCAATTCCTCCTAATGGCTTTCCTGCTCCTGTTCATTGCACCACAGCCTGGGCAATCAAATACAAAATTAATGGGGGGTGAACACATTCTTTTAACGATGTTAAAAGTTGTTGTTGTTGTTGCTCTTTAAGGGAAATCCAATTGTGTGCTCCCTACATCTTCCTTTTAGCTCAGGAACGACAGGAACACAACTGCCCTTTCTCCCACTCCTATGAGACTGTAAAAAAGCTTGTGAGATGGTGGCAGGACAGAAATATTCTCACTCTGAAATTCATTTTCTAAACAAGAAATTCTAATATTATAAATTTCACAGGGCAGGATGGTCTGACTAGGAGAGCACAAACTGGGTTGGATTTTATTTCTGCGCCTGATAATGACTTTATTCATTGTACAGCAGGAATGCAGAGCTTCCTTTGCTCACCATGAACCTAATTTTGACTTCTAAGAGCAACCAAAATCATCCAGAGATTGTGGATTCCCCAGCCCCTGGAAGTGTCCAAGGCCAGGCTGGACTGGGAGCAACCTGGGATAGTGGAAGGTGCCCATGGCAGGGGGTGGAACAAGATGAGCTTTTAAGACTTTGCTGTAATAATAAGACAAACCAAGATACTGTGGTAATAAAACAAAAAAAAGTTCACACACATCTTTCACCAGCTAAAAAAAAAAAAGAGAATTTGCTTTATGAAAACAGGTTTTTCCCCATCCTAGAAAAAAATAAAATTGTTTTAACTTTCATTATAACAGCTACAATGAATGACGCCCTTTTTCAGCAAAGCCCTGAAAATATTTATTTTGTTAGACTTCTAAAAACAAACATCTTGTTAGGGAAGAGACAGGCTATTGTTCTCCCTCCAACTAATTGGGGAAAAGCAACAGAATATTCCATATTCATTACATTTCACCAAAATGACTCATGTTATCTTCCACCCAGACACAGCGTTTTAATTTTAATAACGACAATGCCGACAGCTACGACACTGTTCTTGCAGAAGTTTGCTTGTAAATAATTAACAATTGTTGTATAATGACAGAGAGGGGTTGATAGCTCTACTAATTTCACAGTCAGGCTGGAGTCTCTTTAATTTCAGGTACTCATAAGAACCCACTCCCCTCCCAACATAAAAGGCTGATGGCAAAATCAGATTTATGTCCCTGCAGCCTGTCCCAATGCCCAAATCCTGTTGCGTGCCAGGAATCAGCCGTGGAAAACCAAGGAGAATTGTGCAGGACTCCCAGATCACACCTCCAGAGGGTTTCAGTTTGGCTAATAATTGCCTGGTTTTGAGGCTGAAATCTGGGATGGGATAAATAATGAGTTTCAAATCCTGCTCTGTGCTGGGGTGGCCTCGCAGGGGACAGATCCAGGACAGGGCACTGCTTATTAATGGCCTTGAAATATGTGCACTCCAAGGCTGGCCAAGCAGGACACCCATGAATGTTGCCCTAACCCACTCATCCTCAAAATCAGGCAACATTCCCCTGATTCTGATGGAATCAGCCAGGACAAAAATGCCTTGAGGACCACGTAGAGGTTTCCCTTGTTTCCATACCAAGTCTTGCCTATTCTCCAGTTACCAGCCACAGTCACAGTCCCTGCTGAAATGAAAAGAGGTTTGGCCTGAATAAAACTCATGACCCAGGTCTTGGAGGAGCCAAACCCTGCCCAGCCCCGGCACTGCTGCTCGGGTTTGCAGGTGGGTATTGCCTTGTGCAATGCTCAGAGCTCATTAACAGCTGCCCTGCTCCAAAGGTTCATTTGCATCACAAACCCAACATCTGCTGCGCCACCGCGGTGATAAAGTTTATCACAAACAGGGAAATTCCACATACTCATTTCTTTATAACCACTGCTGCTTCAGAGAGGTCTCCAAAATACTCACAAGCAACAAAAAAAAAAAAAAAAAAAAAAAAAAAAAAAAAAAAAAAAAAAAAAAAAAAGTCACCTCAGCCTCCCTTTGGACAAACTCAAACACACCCAGCCTCGTTTTTACATTCACATTGCACATCTCAGGTAACATTTTCATTAACCACCTGCATCATTTCCCCGCTGAACGCGTATTTTATTACTTCGAGCATCTCCTGCCAATGGCTTTGCTTTCCGCGGACAGAGCTTCCTTAATTGAGCTGCATAGTTTATGAACTGCGCTAATTGAGCTGCATAGCTCCGCTGCTGCCGGGGTTTCGGACCCTGAACCCGACCCACCAGCGAGGGCTGGGTCGGTGCCACTGGAGCTGCAGCTCGGCAGGTTAAGGAGCCCTTTAACAGCACTCCTGACATTCCTGTAGGTTTTCCCCACTTTGTAAGACCCGAAGGGGTCAAAAACTGCATTCGGCTTGCACAAGTTTGTTTTTTGTTTTTTTTTTTAAGGAGAGCCAGGACAAACGAACGAGGCTGCTGCTGACAGCCCTCGTGTTCTGTCCCTGAGAGCAGCAGTGGGGAAAACTCACCCAGGAGAGCAAAAGCGGCTACACATACATAGAGAAAAACCCGCCTGACTCCAAGGACTGCTCCAACCACGCTGCCAGGTCCTGGGTAGGAGCCAGGAGCCTTTAAAAGGTCCTGGAAGCAGGAAGGAGGAGCGGTATTGATAGGTAACCGTGAGGATCTGTCGGTCCCAGCTGCCCGTGCTTTAAGAGCTCAGCAATCAGGGCAGAGACACCGCGTCTGGAGCCAGGGCTGGTTCCGCACGGCATCCAGCTGTTTCTCACCCTAATTAAGTCTATAGGCTAACAGGGATTATTAATATTAATCACCCAGCCTCTGAAGCTGCTAATGAAACCAGCTAATCCATAGCAGTGAAAATGAGCAGAGGGATTTGTGCTGAGTTACACGGGGGAGAAGCAGTACCTGCTCCACAAAGTGCTCACGCCTTCCTTGTGCACAAGTTCTGCTCCTGGCCATGGAGACATGCCTCAGGAAGGCACCAAAAACCCTATAAACCATCTGCTGAACAAGCTTTCCATCATTGGTGCTGCACCTCAGAGGAGCACAGGGCTTTGAAAGGGGAACACGCTTCCCCCAGCACCTCACTTCACAGCTAAGCACAGCAGCTACTTGGGACCTTAAGGAAACCGGGCAAGGGGAAATAAAAGAGAGGCAGCACCTCACAGGAAACCTTATTTGAATTAATTAATACCAGCACTGATGGGGAAGTGGCTTGGCAGGCAAAGTTTTTGTTTGCTAGATTCGTAGAATTCTTTGTGTAAATATGCACGAAGCTGTAGAACGTTGGATGGGAAAATCCGCAAGATTGCCAAACCTGTTGAGGCAAGAGCTGTCAGGTCTAGGCTTACCTGATGTTTGTCCTGATGTTGCTTCCCCAAGCAAAGCCTTTCAACACTCCACAATTAGGAAATTACTCATTAGCCAGAGACTTTTCCCCCACTCCATTAGGAACAGAGGACACCAGATCGCTGGTTTGTTCCGGTGTCTGAATTAATGATTCCTTGCTCTCTCAAATGTCTCCTTTTGAAGGAAACATCTCCTTCTTTTCATCTCTTCCTCGCTCTGCTCGTGTTGTCCTGTCCTGTTCCTCAGCAATCCTCACTAAGTTTTCATTTCCTCAGTTTCTCTGTGTTTTGGGGTTTTTTTTTAGTTTGGGTTTGTTTATGGGGTGGTTGTTTTGGGGGTTTTTGGGGTGGTATCACTGTTCTGTTTTTCCCCCGACATCCTCCCTAACCTGAGAACCTCCTGCTCCAGAAACCAGCTCCCCGAATTTTCAACACATTTTGCAGAGAAACCATTTTCCTCTCATAACTTCAAAATTTAAACCAACAGCTCCTGCGAAATAAAACAAGATCTGATCCTTTGTGTCCAAAATGTGGTTCCTGGCTTTTCCCCAGCAGGTCTGAATTTATCAAATCGTGAGGTGTACACATTGCATTAACACCAAGTAATGGAAAATTCAGTGTTCACCTTTCAAGTCCAACTCGGTAGGAAACCGATTCAATTTTGCTGTCAATTACGTTAGGGAGAAATAGGAGAAAATAGGAAAAAAAAATCAGATTAATGCATTCTGAGATAAATGGTATTTCAGATAAGTTTAATCTGACTTTTGAGAGGTGCAAACTCATCACGTGCATCTACATGGAGGAGCCTGGGAGGTTCAACACCAAAACAGTTTTGCCCTCATCTAACTGAATTAGGGTTTCCTTTTTTTCCCTCGGCAGGACTCACGGGATGGGACGAGGATTTCAGCTGGGGCCTGAAATTCCATATCCAGTTTAACTGACTTTAACCATAAAGGCAATTTTCTCCTAATCAGAAGTTAGGTTGGCCCTTTGCTCTCCCTTGTCAGGCTGTAAATAGATGCTCACCTCTCTCCTGGGGAGGACAAGGATTAAAGGAAGACAACATGGAAAAGAGATTCCCTGGGGGTACTGGGGGTGGAGACCACGAACTTCAGAGATGTTTTCAGGAGGTTCCAGATCCCAGCTCAGCAGATTCTTCAGCTTAGCTTTAACCATCTGAACAAAAGTCTCATCTTTTTAATCATTCAATGTCCCATCTCTTAGAGTGGGAATGAGACTGGAAGGTGCCTCCAGTGACCATCAAGTCCAGCCCCAGCAGGGTGGTCAGGGCCACCTCCAGCTGGATTTGGAACCATTTTCATGGCTCTCCCCTGGATTCAGTGCATCTCCGTCCTTCTTGTACTGAGAAGTTTGATTTTTTTTTAGAAGTGCATTTATCACCTCTCATCCACAGAATAAAACCTTCCTGAATGTCTTCAAATCCCTAACGTTATTTCACCTGTAAAACGATAAAATCTACCTCAATTTGCCACTCTAACACTTCACCCACCCTATATTTTGGTCCCTGAAGGGGTTAATGTCACACTTATGCACACACCAAGGATTTTTATATTTTTATAGCAAGGCAACAAAGAAATTCACTTAATGACAAGTTCTTGGACTGATGCATTATTCATTTTGTTATGTGACAGCAGAACAAAACTGTAGCCATAAATATATAATGTTACATACCACTTTTAATGTCGCTTACATTTATGGAGTAATTGGCTGTCTTCCACATTATCCTCTCTTTAGTCACTTCTTTTTTAAGGGAGTGTCATGAAATGCAGCTTGTGACATCAAAGATGTGTTTATTCAGGAACAGGGACAGCAACAGGCTGGGATAAAGCCAGGCATCTCAATCTCAGTTTCTGAAAACTTCTTTTAGACTCTGGAAGGATTTTAGAGTTATCTTCACATGGTTTTTCCACATAGAAATTGCTTTTTTGCTCCTTTTCCCCCCCTATGATTGACATGAGTTTTTAAATATTCAGGAACAAAAGGAGACAAGGTGAGAAAGAGGACCTGTGACGAGGCTGCAGCACAGATCCAGAGCAAACAGGGTGGGATTCAGGCTGGTTGGACAATGTGCTTGCATGAAGGGTCCAGCCAGGAGCTCCCCTCCTACAACCACAGAATCCTGGAGTGCTTGGGATGGAGGGGACACCTTCCACTCCAGCCTGGTCTTCCCCACATAACCAAACCTGTTCCTTGAAACCAGCCTGCCACTAGAACTGCTACAAATCCTCCTGCTTTTGCCCATCCCCAGCAGATGAGTGTCACGGACATCACAGGGAATTTCACCGTGCCAGACAAATGCAGCTCAACTGCCAAAACCAACACTGAATCATTGCCTGAGCAGCAATTAAACTAGAACAATGCAGATACCCAGAGCCTGCCTTTAATCATTCCCCCAGCCCTGTGTTAATTAGCTAGGCTGCGGCAACCACTGACATGACGAGCCTGTACGAGAATAAAAAGTAAAACTGAATTAAAAATTCAGTAAATTATACAACACTCTTCCCTATCAAAATATTCTAAAATATTCATGTCCAGCTTTCCAGGACCTAAAGGGGACTTTCAAAGAGGTTGGAGGAGCACTTTTCACAAGGGCCTGGACTGACAGGACGAGGGGGAATGGCCTTGAGCAGAAGGTGGGCAGGGTTAGATGGGATATTAGGGAAAAATCCTTTCCTGGGAGGGTGGAAAAGCCCTGGCACAGGGTGCCCAGAGTAGCTGGATCCCTGGCAGTGTCCAAGGACAGGGCTTGGATCACCCTGGGACAGTGGAAGGTGTCCCTGCCCATGGCAGGGGTGGAATGGGATGGAGCTTTAAGGTCCTTCCAACCCACACCGTTCTATGTTTCTAAAAGGACAAAGGTCCCTCCAAAGATTGTTAATTGGAATTATGTGTATTGCGCTCTTCATTGATCAGATTAAATGCGTTTAAACAAGTCGGCGGGTGCTGGGGCCGCGCTGGGAAGCTCTCCTGCTATTCTTGCATTTCCCACAGGTCGGGGGCTGATCCCGCCCCTCTGCCCAGCCCTGGAGGGCACACCCGGACCCGGGGAGCAGATGACCCGCTCTGGGCTCCTTCCAGCCTTCCGCAGGCTGGGATTGAGAGGTAAAATCCCAGCCTGGCGATGTCCGGGGCTGGAAGGCCCAGCGGCGCGGGGCTCCGGCGGCTCCCGGCCCTCAGGCGGGCTGAGGCCGCAGCGCCGCCCGCCCGCCCGCAGGGGGCGCCGCGGGCCCGCGCTCTGAGGCGATGGCGGCGGGCGGGAGCGGCGGGGCAGGGCCGGCGGCGGTGCTGCTGCTCCGGGCGTCCCGGCTACCCCCCGGCAACCCGGCTATCCCCCGGCATCCCGGCTATCCAGCTTTTCCCGGTGCTCCCCTGCTCCCTCCCCGCCCGTAGGGTGTCCCTGGAGGCGAGCCCGCTGGGTGCCGGAGCAGCAGCCGCAGCCCTGCAGATCAGTGGCGGCCCCGCTCGGGTCCGTGTCCCCCGGTGCCCGACGCTGTTCCCGGTTGTTATTGCCGTGTCCTGCCTCTCCCGTTCCCGTGGCTGCCCCGAGGAGCCGCAGGGAAAAGAGGGAACGGCAGCCCCGGGACCCCCGTTCCCGCAGGGATGCGGCTCCCCGGGATGGGCTGCTGGGGTATCCAGAACGGCGCTTCCTTCTGTTCTGTTGTTTGGTTTGTTATTGTTAATAAAACCATCAAAATCGTAGGTCACAGGATCAAAGAACCCGGTTTGGGTTGGAAGGGATGGTGAAGCTCATCCCATTCCAGCCCTGCCGTGGGCAGGGACACCTTCCATTACCCCAGGTTAAAATAAGCTGGGATTGCTCTCTGGCCGTGGTTTCCAGGTGAAATCTGGCCAAGCAGAATCCACAACCAGGAGTGTCTAAAATGCTCTCAGAGAACAGTTTAAGCCAAAATCCAGTGAGCAGGTTAATACTGGAACATGCTTGCAAGAAGCCCTTGGTTGCTCCATAGCCCAGCTCCAACTTTTCCCTCCCCAGCAGGAATTAAACGATGAACGCTGGAAAACTGAACCCCTTTCGGGGCTCGAGCTGTTCTTGACTGCAGCTTAAAAACCTTGCACACCAGCCAAGCGCACATCTGACATCCTCATCCATCCCTTGCAGCCCTGGTTCTTTTAACATCCGGAGCGCAGGGATGTTCACAGCAGCTGGAGAGGCAGAGGAGCTGTGGCAAACCTCCCAAATCCCAGGGAAAACCTGCATTTCCTTGTCTGCACTGGATTTCACTTCTAAACCACTGTCCATTTCTGTTTACTCGCTCCAGAGTAAGGTATTAAAATGAGGAAAAGTGTCCAAACAAGAGGCTCAGGTTACTGATTCCTTGGACCACAACACTCTTTGTTTGTAGCTGGACAAGCCCTAAACCTTTGCAGAAAGGGATGATGCCAAGGGTCCAAGGTCACACCTTCTCTGGAGCTTTTCCATGTGGAAGTCACCAATATCTGAGCAGCAGTCTAAGAAAGAATAGGAGGTTACAGGCAAAGAATTGTTGTAGGAACATAAACCATTTTTAATATAACTTTATTTATAATCTGGGGTTTGGAGCTGGATGATCTTTAAGATTCCTTCCAACACAAACCATTCTATGCTTTTCTCATCACTGACAACTTCAATACTACAGGAAGCAAGGAAATGTTCTGGCAGTCTCCTTATCCTCTTTTCATGTGGAATTCCTGGCTTTGCTCTTCCTGGGACAAGGACTTTTTGCCAGGGATTTAAGAAAAGTAGCAATTTTTGTAATACTAAAATTATAGTCTCAGGGACTGGCAACACAAATATTCTGCTGCATAAATATTGAATAATAACAACCCCAAAAGTCAAATTTAAATACCATGTCCTGTTTTAGTGAGACTGCTCAGCTGCACAGTGCCCGAATGGGATAAATAATACTTGAAATATTACTTGCAACGTTGGTTTTTTTTAACTTTAGAAGTTATTTTCAAAGATGCCTACAAAGTCTGATAACTTCCCTAGTATAAGCAGAATAAACTGAATATGTCCTCCATGCTCAGGTGATTTGTCAGTATCTAAATGTATGTTGTATTTTTATTGTTTAAGTGGTTTAGCTCCAATGATGACAGTTTTCTGGAGAGGCAGCCAGTTCCTGCAGGAAACTTGTTCCAGCATTTAAAGCCAGAAAAACCTGGAGTCTCGTGGAAAGAAAAAGGAGTTTCTGGCTGACGAGCAGAGTGAGCCCTAATTTTACAGAGAATGACGCTCTGTGAAAACAAATTTTGAAACTTTTTCAAGATTTGAATAGCTTGCTGCATAATTATGGCACCATTCAGGGAATTTTGGGGGCAGGATCACCCTACATTTGCCTTCTGCAGGTTTTTTTATGCTTCCCCTGTTAACTGTGGAGTGTTAACTCACAAACTCTTGGACGCTGTGTTGGGTCACTGATAAGGCTGGATGGATTTTAGAGGCTTTAAAGCTCACCTGCAATCTGAGTCATAACTCCTTGTTCATAGCATTATCTCCAAATTAATTCCATGGAATCCACAAATAGATAAATATTTATATAAATACTTTTTTTTAAGAGTGAGGAGCATGTTCAGAATCTGGGTAAGTACCTCTCAGGAAAGTACTGTGACTTCATTAGCATCACACTGAACATGAGAAAAATCAGAGTTCTGCTCTTAAATTCCAACAAATTCCCCTGTTTAGCTTATCCTGTAGCAGATTTCTGGCCCCTCAGTGTCACTGACCACCTCACCCACCACGAGCTCAGGCTCAAATGCTGCAGTGATAAATTTGGGGGGTTACATATTGGATCCACAAAGTATTTTTTCTCTCTTGGAAGTCCAGCTTGTGTCTGTAATCAGCATTGTGAGGGTAACAATGCCTCGTCCGTGTTTATTCCCTGGGCTTTGGCAGGTTCCTGTGGGAGGAGGCTGGGGCTGCCTGGGAGCTGCTGCATCCTTCTGGATGCTCAGGGCTTTGCAGCGAGGATGTTCGGCATCCCTAAGGGGATTTGGGGATTTGCACGGAGTGGCGATGGAGGCAGAAATCACCTCCTGGGATTGGATCTCCATCCCGGAGTGGTGGCTCCTGAGTGTTCTCAGCATCTCCCCAGCAGGGAGCAGGAGGCTGTGCAGGGATGGAGCGCCCTGCTTCTGGCACCTCCTGTGAGGGAAGTGCCAGGGATGTGTGGGAGTGCTGGAGCCTCGTCACAGGGCTCATTCCCCTTGTCTGCTGCACTCCCCTAAATTGAAAGTCTTAAACAGTTCTCAGATTCAAACACGAGTAATCTTGCCTGAAGCCTTCTGCAAAAGCTGCCTTCTCTTTTATTTTATTTTATTTTTTTTTAATTTTATCTTGGATATGTTCCTCTATCTGCATAATGCAGATGGAATAATATGCCAGAGAAGCATGTTGTTCGTGTTTGCAAAAATATTTGGTGGTTGACAAATGAGCTTGATGTACTGTGCTGTTGTACTGACTTGACACTAATCTCTGCCACTTAGAGCAAATGAGAATAAATCACCTCTCCTCTCTTATCTCCTCCACCCCGAGTTGTGTGTGCACTTGCAGCTCAAGCTGGCTCGAGGTTTATTTAAATCCCTGCTTTCCCACCAGTCCTGTCCTGAAATTCCATTTGGGTTGGGAAAAGGTCAGGAGCAGCTCTGGAGCTGGCGCTTGCACAGTGCTGAATCACTTGGTCACTGAGAGAGTTCAGGTTTCAGATGTGCAGGTAGGAGATGACAAAGGGAAAGGGGGAGTGATCTCAGCAGCTAAAAAATGCCTGGAAAAAAAATGGGATTGACTCCAAAGTCTGTGCCCATAAGGGGGATATAATTTACTGGCCTGGTTAAAGGGCTGTGAAGATCAAGTGAAATAAAACCACGCTTGCTCAGCTGTTGAGCTGCAGAAATGTGAGCTGAAATTCTAATTGGAGAGGGGCTTTCCATTAAAACTGTCATGCCTGTGAGCACAGAATCCAGCAAGGTATATCCAGTGGGCTCAGGTTTGGGATTGCTCCCTAGACCTCATTGTCAATCTGAATCACAGCTCTCCAGCTCAGAGGTTTAAGTGGAGTTGTGAACTCTCTGTTCACTCTGAGCCTTTCTGTGTTTAGCAGAGGGTTCTCTTATTTCTGCCATCCATAAACCGAGTCATGACTGCCCAGATACTTACACTGATGTTTATTTCTGGCAGTGATTTGGTGTTTGTCATTCACATTATGATTATGAAGCAACATTTCCGTGCAGTTGAGGGATTTCAAATTATTTGCCTACTGAACAAGCAAATGTTTCATTTCTTTCAGATTGTCACTGCTGCTTTTTTTATGTGGGCTAGGGCCTAATTATGATTTCACCATTAGTTTACTGTAAGCTCAAGAATCAGAAGGTGACAAAAGGGAAGTTTTTACAGCAATAAAATGTTCTCCATGATGTAGCATAGTTTTTACTGAGAGATTTTCCTACAGCACCTAAATAACTTTTTTTTTCAGAGTGATGCAAAAATAAAGTGTACAAATTCTGGAGTTCTGAGACCTGTTGCCTCCAGTTTTCCCTTCCTTCTCATTTCTGACCCACACACATCTGTGAACATTTTCCATGGAGTACTTTCAGTTGATATAGACGTAAAAAATGCAACAGATTTTTGGAATCTGGTTCCATATTTTAACTGATTCCATGGTTTTTGTGGAAATATGTGGGAGTTGAAACCAAGCCTCATTTCTTTGTGGGGTTCAGCTGCTTTCCTCCCCGTTGATTGAAAGTGGGCTTTATTTGCTTATAGCATAAAATATGTTGACATCTTCATGTGTCCTGTTTCAATATATGCATTAAAAAAAAACAAACAAAACAAAACATATTCCAGGGAATGAAATTACTGGAGCTGTGCTTGAGCAAATCCTGGCAGTGGCTGGAATGTTCAGCCTGCCCAAGGACTACTGTTTTGTCTGAAATGGAAGACAGCTCTCTTCATATTGTATCAAATCAAAACCATTGACTCATCAATAAAAAATAAAAAAAATAAAATAAATTTAAAAAAAATAAAATAAATAAAAAAAAAAAAAAAAAGGAAAGAAAATCCCTGGTACAGCAGAGGTAACAAAAAGCTGAAGTAAACCAGATACCTCCCCACAGACTAAAAGGGGGGAAAAGCAGATTCAATGTGGAACTGATAATAAACCTGGAGAGAGGGGCAGTGCTGAGGGGTTTCCTTCCTGCTGCCTCCTCTGGAAACAAACCCAAGCTTTGGAGCACGGAACTGCCTGGTCCAAAATGATACAACCATCAACATCTTCGTGAGATTTTAGCAATTCACCTTCCAAATCTTCTCACTTTTGCAGTTTGTTAGCAAGACGTGTGGAAAAAAAAGTTACATTCTATTCATCAGGTGGTTTTTTTTTTTTATTGGCTGTTATGTAATCATAAATTAGATATCATGCACAATTGTAATAAAAGAGAGAAGGTGAGAATGAACATTTCCTGTCAGGAGCAATGTCCACCAAGGAGTTCCCCAGCAGTTCCTCCCCTGCCACCCTCAGCACTGCAACAGTCAGCAGGGGTGGGCACAGGGCCCAGAAAAAAAAAGAGGTGGAACTTCCACTGCTGCCAAGAAAAAGAGACATGAAATTCTACCTTTACATTTGCATATTTGTACTGCAAACAGAAAGTGACCTCAAATCAACAGCAGATGTTATTTTTCAGCTAATTTGTTTGTCTGTCATTCCAGGCAGTCCCAGCCTGAGGAATTTGGGCACAGCCTGGATTGTGGGGTGTGGAGCTCTGAGTGTCACTGCCCTCTGTCAGCTGCTCCTCAGGAGCCAGCAGCACAAGGAATAATGTCAATTCTTACCTGTTTCCATTAAAAAAAAAAAAAAAAATCCCACCCAGAAGTGTCTGAAAAGTTTGTGTACTTGCAAAAAAAAACCAAAAAAAACCCAGAGGATTTTTAACAAGGATTTAGCAAATATATGTGGACGTTTTTCCCACCCATCTCAAAATAAAGAAGGGATAAAATTGCTTCTTTCAGCACCTTCTGAACCTTCTTTCAGCACCTTCCCAGGTTTGTTGTGTGCTTTGGGCCCTGAGGATGCACAGCTCTGAACTAACAGAACATAAACGTGGTGTCTCTGCCTGTGGGAAATGCTGTAAACATCCACGTGGAGACCACAAAAAAAAATAAAAAAAATCAATAAAAGTGGAAAATCACCATTGTACCTGCTGCTGTCAGTGCAGCAGGAAAGTTCACAGCCCATTCCAGCAGTTTGATGGCCTTCCTGCTAATGCCAGGGAAATAATTGTAATCCAGCAGCACGGCCCAGCAGGGAGGCAGCTTGTTTTCAAAACACAGCCAGAGTGAGAAAACCAGCAACTCTTAAACTGTGAAAAAATGAGTGTTTTGCTTTCTCCAGACAAGATGATTTTTTTTTTTTTTTTCTTTTTTTTTTTCTTTTTTTTCTGTGGCTCGAGCTTCAGTTTTCAGTTTTAGGTTGAGTTATTGTGCCCAGACTTTTTTTTTTTTTTTTTTTTTTTTTTTTTTTTTTTAGCAGGAGGACTGGATTGATATCAGTGTCATATCCCAAAGCCTGGCACCAGTTTTGATCTGCATTGTTGTGAGATGAAGATTAAACCCTTCCCAGCCCTCTCTGGTCAACTGAAGAGCAGCAGCACTGCCTGAAAGGAGCTCTGTCCACCAACTGAGCCCGTGGACTCTCAATTTAATCCTCTGAAATGTCTCAAGAGCGTTCTTGCCAAAAGCCATGTCCTTTTCTTTTCCAGAGCTCTCCTGACCTGATTGAAATGCCAGGCTTCATTTGTGCCTCTGTGTCCTGGCTGTTCCTGGGCAGCAGGTTCCCTCAGCTCCATAAAAACCGTGAGTGGCTTTTTTTGGCACTCGTTTATTTGATTTTTCTGCTTCTTTCCAGTGTTGGGCTTGTCCCTCACACTGAGAATT
The DNA here is from genome assembly GCA_027886175.1 of Phylloscopus collybita. NCBI lineage: Eukaryota > Metazoa > Chordata > Aves > Passeriformes > Phylloscopidae > Phylloscopus > Phylloscopus collybita. The sequence continues at coordinate 1,344,028 of JAJNNQ010000003.1, forward strand.
CCTCAACTCAACCCCTCGCTTTGCTTTTGTGACTGAAAAAAAAAAAATGGGGCTTTTTTTTTTTTTTTTTTTTTTCCCCTGTTCAGAGAAGGATGATGAGAATTTTAGGAAAATGCTGGAAAAAAAAGATTGATTGGCAGGGAAGAGGAGGGGGATGCTTACAGCTGGATTTATCAGCAGAAATCTGCTTTGTGTGATTGTTGTCATGAGCAGGTGGCATCCCCCCTTTTCTTCCTCCAAACTAGTCCATCCTGGGAATAAAAGTTAGAATTAGAGGAAAATTCGTTTTAGAAGTTAGAATTAAAGGAAAATTAGTTTTAAAAGTCAGAATTAGAGGAAAATTAGTTTTAAATTGTAGCCCCTTTTCACCAAGGGGCCACCTTTCCCCACAGCCTCCTCACTCACTATCAGTACATTAAAAAAACCCCAACAAACACATCAAAAGACCAGAAGATTTGGCTTTGTCAATTATATACAGACATTTTAATTGATTATGGAAGTGATTCATTAATTTCTAAGCCTGTTCATATTCCCTGTCTTCCTGGAGTGCCGCAGTATTTTCAAAAAGATCTGCTAAACAGACTGCTACAGCAACAGATTCCTTAAAAACTCGTTACCATTTGGATTTTTTTTTTTAATCACATTTTCTCTAACCTGCTAATAAAATCTTCTTGCTGAACGATAATCTGTACCTTTTCTAGAATGATAGTTCTCACAAGAATAGCGAGTTTATAGAAAATACCAATATTAAGGCTACTTTGAACAGGTTAATTTATAAGTTGGGGACAGGTTTAGGAGTTGGGAGGGGTTGCACATGGTGCTGGGGTGTTTTTATATTGAATATATTCATACCCAGTGTAGTAGTCATTGTTAGTCATGCTCTTTCCAGGTGGAGCATTGGCATTTTGTGCTTGAGAAATGAAGAGCAAAATCTTTGGAGAAACTTCTGTACCTTGGATTTAAACACCTGGTGAACAGGGATGGATTGGGACTGTTCTCTACAGCCCTGCCTTGTTACTAGAGCTTGGATTTGCACTTTAAAGAGCATAAAAAGAAGATTTTCTGATTTTTTTTCTGTAAGAAGTGTGTGTGAAAACATCTCGGTGCTTAAGTCCATGAGCTGGAGCCATAAAGCAGGATGGGACAGGGGGTGGATTCCAGGCATTTTGTGTTAATCCATCCCAGATTAAAAGCAAATTCTTCACCAGATTCACCTGGAACTCTGCCAGGAGTTATGATTCCCAGAAGTTAGGATTCCAATTGGTGTTGTCTTTCTGATTAAAGGAATTTCAGAAAGCCCTGCAATCAGAGGAGTGACCAGACAGCCCTGAAATTCCAGTGCCATTCCTGAACCCTTTTAGGATTGTGGGCTGGGCAGAACCTCCTGCACCACGGAACACAATCCCCCACTGAGGTGGGGACACTGAGCTCGGGGTCCTGGCCTGTTCTGAACCAAATCCTGCTTTTATCTTTTATGGGACAGTGCATTCTGTGAGCAGACTGTGGGATTCAGGAGGTTATCCCATAAACAAAGTCCTGACTTTCTCCTGCTCCAGCCCCAGCTGGAAACATAAACCAGGCAGTATTTATTTACCCAAAAACCCCCAGAACTCGAATTTGACGACCCTCACAGTACATTCTGTACAGATTTGCAGATTCTTTTCTATGATAGCCTCTGAAAATCAACTTTTTATTGCCCCCAAACTCCCTCCCTCCATTCCCTGCCCTGGGATTGCGGTGCCAGCCTGCACATGACATCAATTCCTGGGTTCTGGCTTGATTGGGGTCTGAATCCAATCTTGTTAATAGTCCTCCACTTCAGATTGTATTGGAAACAGATGCTTCCAAATCAGGTTGAGGAGCTTACAGGAATCTGGTCAAGTATAAAGTGTTGGTTGGGAATGGATGAAGTATTTGTAATCAAGAGAAAACAAAAGCAGACCTCCTGCTTGGAGAGCCCTGAAGGGACTAAGAAGGTTAAGAAGGGACTGCTTTTAAAAAGAGCTTCAACTGCTGCCTCTTGCCAAACCAGAAAATAAAAATCTGACAAGTTTATCCATCACTTCAGTCCAGAAACCAAAGGACAGGCTCACCTGGGTTTTGGGAAACAGCAATTAGCCCCAAAAGTCCTAATTTCTAAGAAGGAGGTGTTCCATCATTGCTATTTGTGTAACAGTCTGTTTTGAGGAGAAATTGCCTAATTCTGCTCGACTGCATTCCTGATTGTGTCCAGAGTTTCATTAGGTGGAAAATAAACCCTCATTTCTCAAGGTCCAAGGCAGGATTAAGAGTTCACTCGCTCTGTGTCTGCTGCACTATTCCTGTGCTTCCATCTGACACCGACTGATCCTGGAAACAAATGGGCTCCTGCTCAGGATTCCCCTGGAGCCCCTTCAGCCAGCCTGGACAGGATAACAACAGCCTGACCCCAAAGCTTTGGTGGCTGCACTCCAAGGGGCTTGCTTGCACAAGAAGCCAGTTATTCCCATCAGCAATGGGAGTGCCCAGTTGTCTGTGCTGCCCTCCTGTTCACTTTGAGAGGAGTTTCATCACTGCACACTTGAATTATAAACTGGACAGCATCTCCTTTTCCAGGCAGTGTTTCCTCCCACTTTGCAGCAGGAGATGGGTGGGGTTCCTCCAGGTGTTCTGGAGCTTTGTCAGAGATGCTAAATGCAGGTCTGGATTTTAGCAGAGCTTTATGTTCTGTGCATGACTATTTAATGTTTCCCTTGCACACGTGCAGGGCTGAAAGTCCTGAATCAGTCCAGCTCTTGGTCTTGGAGCAGCACCATCCTGAAGTTTCTAACAGCCAGAATCTAGTGCAAGTTTTTCTGGAAAACTTCATCCTTTTCCCTTATTTCTTCCCCTGTGTCCTTCTTCCCCTGCTCCCTCCAAACCCAAACAACTCTGCTTTGTGTTTAGTTCAGAAAAAAAAAAAAAAACCCTTCACCAAGATTTTTTTCCTTTTTTTTTTTTTTGCCTTGACATCACCCTATTGTCAGGGAATTGTGTTCAGCTCTTCCACATGTTTTCCTTTTCATTAAACACGGCCAAGCTGTGACTGGATAGCCAGAGTTTATTCAGCAAGAGCCAAGCTGCTGTACACAGACTTCTCCTGCACCTTTGGAATCCTTTCTATCCCTCCACAAAACATCAGCCTCTGCAATTTAATTACTGAGCTAAAAATAGAAGCCTGGCCTGACAATTGAGCCAGGAGAGTTTCCCAGCCAGGAATTCAACTTCCCTGCACTCCTGGAAATGCTTGGGGTTGCCTCCAGTTTTTAAACTCAGTTTTCTAAGTTCAGCTGAGATTTTCCAATTGCCAGTACATTGTTTAATGTCATGGGACAAAGCTGCTGCAGTAGCTCAGTGGCTGTCAGAAAGTTCACCCTGGAACTCACTTTGGTTGTCTCCTCCACTCTGGGCTCTCTCTCGGGGTCTGAAAGATTCTGGGTTCAGTATTTTGGCAGCTTAGAACGTTTTTTAAAAAGGAAGCAGCTGATGTATTTGCTGCAAAAACATTCTGGAAATACTTTCTGATAACCTGCACATAATTAGTGTTTGTCATTTATTCACCTGCAGAGCTCTGGGGCTGTTGCCAGCTTGGGGTGGCTTTTCCAGCCTTAAAAACCCCGTGACTCTGTCATTCTGCAATCCATTCTGGGACTCCCAACAGATTTTCCCAGGTCACGGGAGCCTCTGCTGGAAAATCAAGCTTGGTTTGTACCAAGCTCAGAACTCAAGTACAAAACTCCTCAATGATCCAGCAAAACTTCTGGAGAAATTGTGATTATTTTGTATTTAAGGGCTGTGCTGTGCTCCAAGTCAATAATTTCACTGGGGAGCTGACACCATCAGGAGAAAGGACAAGGACACACTTGGTAATTCTTTCTAGATGAGCAGTGTTTCAATGGCCTGCTTTACAATGGGGATAAATAATTATGTCTAATTGCACAACCCCGTGTTGAAAACAGCTCTAAGTGTTGACTCATTTGTTCTCTGAGTGTCAGTGCCTGGGAATTTGGCTGCCTGGAAATTTTGCAGGACATGAGAATTGTGTTTGGTGACCAGGCCCTGCTGAGCTATTGCTAAGAAGAGTTTTAAAATAATTTTTAATAACTTTTTACCCTTACCAGCCTCTCCTCTCTTTTTATACATTTGTGGGCCGATCATGAAACTCCTTTGATTTCAGGTAACTTGAAGGGACACAATATAAATTTTGGTTTTAAATCATAAAAACAATTTTGTTTTTAAATAATAAACGAATGGATTCAATGGATTGTATTTAAATTCCTTCCAGAAGCACACACTGCAGATGAAATGTTTTCCCTGTGGTTTTGAGGATCCACCTTGGAGAACTCCGTTACTTTATTAGTTTCAGTCTGTATTTTCCTGATTTCTGGAGCGAGTAGCAGGAATTACAAATTAACCTTTTCAGTCCACAAATTAAAATGCAATTTGTTGTCCTCCCAGATTTATCTCCTGTACACATGAGATTAGCAATCTCCTCCTTGGCTGTGATTGAAACCATGTCTTGTTCCCTCTTAATGCCCTTAGAATTTGTTCTTCCATCATTTCTTCAAAGATTATTTCTCCTTTTATGGCTGCTCTGTGTAATCCTGTTTTGGGATGTCTTTTATCCCCGTTTCATACTGCTGGTTAGAACAGCCAAATGTGGGGTGTATAAAGTTGCTGTGATTTTTAATTGGAGGCTTTGGACTGAAAAGAATTTGAATTTTTAAATGTGAAGCTGCAGCAGTTATTTACTGATAGGTCATATATAAGTAATTATAGTGTTTGGGTTAAATCAAAGCTTAGGCTTGAGAAAATGTTATTTTTGTGCCCAAACATTCCAGGTTAAAGGCTGAAAGGGAGATCCTGATCACCTCTTCCCTAATCCCAGGAAAACACAGCACGGACCTCCCATCCCAGCTACTTTACTGGAGAGCAAAGTGCCTTTAAATCTTCTTGATTTATTTTACTAATTCTTCCCTGGTGCTGCTTGTAATCCGAGATTAAAGGCATTGTTTGCTAATTTCATTGTTTCAACTATCCTGGAAATCTCATTAACTAAAGGAAACATCTAAAATGTCCCCAGGGCTTTAATTTTTAAACAAATTAATCCCATTTGAAACAAATTCACCCCACCACAGTTCTCTGTTGTTGTCAGAAGGACAGAGTTACTCCTGGCTGCTGCCTCCCAGGTTTGATCCCTTGCTCAATAAGAAAAGTGTGTCTAGAATAAGAAAAGTGTGTCTAAAATAAGAGAACTGTACTTTATTTGCACCTTCTGCCTTTCTCTTGGCTTGTGAGGCTTTCCCAAGCCCATCCTTGTGTTCTCCCTCCCCAAACTCGTGCTGTTGGGAGGGGAGGTTGGTTCAGCACCAGCGTGGAGCAGCACAGCCTCAGCTGGTGTCTCCAGCCTCTCACTCCCTCTGTCCCCTATCAACCCTGTGTTACATGTCAGTAAAACCTTATTTAAAAAAAAACCTCATCAAATCAAGCCTTGTGATTTTGGCTCAGGTGACAGCTAGCCTAAGAAGTTTCTGTGAGAAAAAAAAAATTATAAGAGTGAGAATCAATTTACATAATAATCTATTCTCATAAAAAAATAACTCATACCTAAAAAAAAAAATCTGCCCATATAAAACATTCACTTCCCAAAAAACCAGAAGTGTAAACATATCACAAAAGAAAGTTTAATAAACACATACACTAACCTTTACTGACCTATGAACTAAATTTAATTACTGACCAAGTAAATTCAAACACAGTGCCTTTGAATATTCATATAAATATAAACTCTATTTATATAAATATAAACTATTATAGGGAGGGCTCTGTGGCAGGGCAGGGCTGCAGGTCCCTGGGAGGAGAGTTCAGATTTGGCACCTGGCAGGAAGAGGCAGTGAAGGATCCAGCCTGGCTCAGGCTGCACCTCCTCCTGCTCCAGAGCCTCTGGGTGACATCCCGAGGTTTAATTCCCAAATAAATACGACCCTGCTCCCTGCAGAGGCTGGGCACTCTGGAGAACCTTGATCCTGGGCTCAGGGAGCCTTGGGACAGCATCCGTGCTGCTGGAACAGCCCAGTTCCCCTGCTCCGAGATGGGATAAACTGGGATTGCTGCTGGAACAGCCCAGTTCCCTGCTCTGTACTGGGATAAACTGGGATTGCTGCTGGAACAGCCCAGTTCCCTGCTCTGTACTGGGATAAACTGGGATTGCTGCTGGAACAGCCCAGTTCCCCTGCTCTGTACTGGGATAAACTGGGATTGCTGCTGGAACAGCCCAGTTCCCTGCTCCGTGCTGGGATAAACTGGGATTGCTGCTGGAACAGCCCAGTTCCCTGCTCTGTACTGGGATAAACTGGGATTGCTGCTGGAACAGCCCAGTTCCCCTGCTCCGTGCTGGGATAAACTGGGATTGCTGCTGGAATAAACTGGGATTGCTGCTGGAGCAGCCCAGTTCCCTGCTCGGTGCTGGAATAAACTGGGATTGCTGCTGGAACAAACTGGGATTGCTGCTGGAACAGCCCAGTTCCCTGCTCCGTGCTGGGATTGCTGCTGGAACAGCCCAGTTCCCCTGCTCTGTACTGGGATAAACTGGGATTGCTGCTGGAGCAGCCCAGTTCCCCTGCTCTGTACTGGGATAAACTGGGATTGCTGCTGGAACAAACTGGGATTGCTGCTGGAACAAACTGGGATTGCTGCTGGAACAGCCCAGTTCCCCTGCTCTGTACTGGGATAAACTGGGATTGCTGCTGGAATAAACTGGGATTGCTGCTGGAACAAACTGGGATTGCTGCTGGAGCAGCCCAGTTCCCTGCTCCGTGCTGGGATAAACTGGGATTGCTGCTGGAGCAGCCCAGTTCCCCTGCTCTGTACTGGGATAAACTGGGATTGCTGCTGGAACAGCCCAGTTCCCTGCTCCGTGCTGGGATAAACTGGGATTGCTGCTGGAACAAACTGGGATTCCTGCTGGAGCAGCCCAGTTCCCTGCTCTGTACTGGGATAAACTGGGATTGCTGCTGGAATAAACTGGGATTGCTGCTGGAACGAACTGGGATTGCTGCTGGAACAGCCCAGTTCCCCTGCTCTGTACTGGGATAAACTGGGATTGCTGCTGGAACAGCCCAGTAACCCTGCTCTGTACTGGGATAAACTGGGATTGCTGCTGGAACAGCCCAGTTCCCCTGCTCCCTATTGGGATAAACTGGGTTTGCTGCTGGAACAAACTGGGATTGCTGCTGGAACAAACTGGGATTGCTGCTGGAACAGCCCAGTAACCCTGCTCCGTGCTGGGATTGCTGCTGGAACAGCCCAGTTCCCCTGCTCTGTACTGGGATAAACTGGGATTGCTGCTGGAGCAGCCCAGTTCCCTGCTCTGTACTGGGATAAACTGGGATTGCTGCTGGAGCAGCCCAGTTCCCTGCTCCCTATTTGGATAAACTGGGATTGCTGCTGGAACAAACTGGGATTCCTGCTGGAACAGCCCAGTTCCCCTGCTCCCTATTGGGATAAACTGGGATTGCTGCTGGAATAAACTGGGATCGCTGCCGGGCTGTGTCCCCTGGCCCTGGGGGTGACAGGGATGCTCGCAGACATTCGCTGCCAGCACAGCACTCGCCCCAAAGGCTCTGCACCTGTCCCCTGGAAGCTGCTCCAGCTCCAAAATCCCAGCCCGGGAGTTTCCCAGCCCTCCCATCCCTTAACACCAGGAGAATTAAACCCAACCCCTGCTGGGGTAGGGGTGGTGTTAAGGGAATCCTCGTGGCAGGAGAGAGGATTCATGAATATTAACAGCTCGTAGCGCCTCGGTGTCCATCGTGTGGCTGCCTGGGAGAGGCTGCTGGAAATACACGGGCTGGAGACAGGGCATTGATTCATGCCAGGATGAGAGGGGGGGTCGCCCTGGTGTGCTCCAAGCAGCTTTTAAATAATGACTGCGCAGGAATTAAGACCAGTTTAATCCGACTAAATAATACTCCTAATGATAAACCATTAAAATCGAGTTGACTTTGAGGTTCGGGCAATTGTATCAGACAAGGTGATTACACTCCCCATCAGTATTGATAATCATTAAAATAGATTAAACCACGGACTGAGCGATGAGAGCTGCTGGGTGACTCTGGCAGAAAGGCTGCTTTGACTTTCCAGCAGGGCCCCTCCTGCTCCCTGGAACGTCCTGCTGCTCTCTGGGGATTTGGGGGCCAGGCACTGCTCTCCCTGAGCCTCAGAATGAGCAACTCTTCAAACAGCAGGTTTTACCTCAAAATGTCTTTGGAGGGTGGCTGCAGACAACAGGAAGGAAAAGGATTGTGTGGTTTTGCCTTGGTCCTGCCTGGAACCCAAGCCTTCTTCTGCTGGAGGACGTTTTCCAGGGTGGGAGCACATCCAGAGGGAATGGCCCTCGCTGGGAACTGAGCTTTGATGTCTTCAGCAGCAGCCTGAGGTTTCTCCTCTTACAGGAAGGTGGTGTAGATGTGGTGACTCTGAGGAAGCAGAACATTGGGAGCTGTCCATGAGCAGAGCCTCAGCTCTGAGCTGGACGTGGCTGGACACGAGAGAGCCCTAAAGCCACCAGCCCACGGGCTCAGAACCTGATGGACTTTGAGCTCCCTTCCAACCCAAACCATTCTGTGACCCTGTGATAATGGGAAGGACCAGAAGCAGCCAAGGCAGGGCGGAGAGGAGGAGCCACCTCGTCAGAGCTGATCTTTTCTTGCCACAGGCTGCACTCCTGCCCTGCAGATCAACCAGAATCCCAGAGCTTGGAGATAAAAATCCCCTCCACATTAACCAGAGAAGGTGCCCTGTGAGTGGATAGGAGAAGGAGAAGGAGAAGGAGAAGGAGAAGGAGGAGGAGGAGGAGGAGGAGGAGGAGGAGGAGGAGGAGGAGGAGGAGGAGGAGAAGGAGAAGGAGAAGGAGAAGGAGAAGGAGAAGGAGAAGGAGAAGGAGAAGGAGAAGGAGAAGGAGAAGGAGAAGGAGAAGGAGAAGGAGAAGGAGAAGGAGAAGGAGAAGGAGAAGGAGAAGGAGAAGGAGAAGGAGAAGGAGAAGGAGAAGGAGAAGGAGAAGGATTTGCTCCTTGGAAATGGAGCCTCCCTCCAGTGCTCCCCGCACCTCATCCCCCTGAGGGCTCTGACTCAGCCTGGCGTGGCTGGGGTGCTCCAGAGCAGCTGTGGCTGCTGCTCTGCTCTGGGAGTATTGATATGGAGCACTCACTTGTCTGTGCCTTCAATTGCTAAGGGCTTTTTCAAATTGATTACCGGTCTGGCTCAAGTTATTGGATGACCCTGTAAATACAGAGCGAGGATGGGCGTTTTATGATGTCTGACTTCCCTACAATATTTTTTTATTAAGTAAACGGTAATGGAAATATTGGGTTTTCATTCCTTGCTCGCTCCTTTCCCAACAATTGCCAGTAAATCAAAGTTGCAAAGAGCTGCTCCGTGCTGGCAGGGCTGACAGAGCTTGGTGGGCACTCATTTTGGAGATGAGATCCCCTCGTTTCTAGGCACTCAGCAGACTTTGGCGCTGATGTATTGACACTCCCAGCTTTCAGGTCAAGGAAATAGTGCAGGGAAGCATTTCCAGCAGAGAAATGCCCATATTTTAAAGGGAGGACTGCCGGCGGTAGCGACGCCAATTTGCTGAGGCACAAAAATGCCACGCTTAGAAAGCAAGGAAGTATTTCTTCCCTTCTCCTTCCAGCATCCGTGTCTGGGTGTCTCCACATCCATCAGGCGCTGTAGATAGCACAGAAACCCCTGTGAGCCCCTGGCCATGGGGCCAGGCTTGGGCCATCTCCTCCCATCGCACATCTAAGCACCCACAGCCAGGCAGCTGAGCTCTTTTGGGGCCAATTTTGGGGCCAACTTTGATCCCTTCTGGGCTGGTTTGGTTCCACCAGGGGCACTGCATCTCAGGCAGAAACAGAATGACACACTCATCAGAAAATTCTGGAAGAATTAGTGTTTGGATTTCCTCTGGTACTCCTGCTGAAACTCCCAACAGAGTTCTGTCACACCTAACGCTAAAGATTCATCAAAAACACGGGATAAGAGGTAAAGAGGAGGTAAATCCTTACAATGGAATAACCTCTCTATAGCATTAAGAGGTCTAGTACAAATTGAAAAGTATCATTTGCCACAATATTAACAAAAGTAAACAATCTTTTTCTAACTCTAAAATGGTATCATGAGGTACAGGAATATTTAAGTCTTTCACTGTGTCTAAAAGATACAGTTCTTAGTCATTCATTGTTTTTAGAAAGAAAGGCCTGTGAAAACCAAGTGTACAACTTCGTTTACTTTGTTTCGTTCTTATATTTATTTAATAAATAAGTCAAAATTACTTGGGCAATAGTACAAGTCAGCCACTGTCAGTTGTCAGCCTTTGATCCAAGAAACAGTATTGTCAATGTGGAAATTCAGCTGCAAACTAGAGTGGTACTTAAGACACAAACTTCCAGGGTGCTTTGGTTCCACCAGGGGCAGTCTGATCCCTTCTGGGGTGGTTTGGTTCCACCAGGAACACTTTGATCCCTTCTGGGGTGGTTTGGTTCCACCAGGAACACTTTGATCCCTTCTGGGGTGGTTTGGTTCCACCAGGGTCACTTTGATCCCTTCTGGAGTGGTTTGGTTCCACCTGGGTCACTTTGATCCCTTCTGGGGTGGTTTGGTTCCACCAGGGTCACTTTGATCCCTTCTGGGGTGGTTTGGTTCCACCAGGGTCACTTTGATCCCTTCTGGGGTGGTTTGGTTCCACCAGGAACACTTTGATCCCTTCCAGGGTGGTTTGGTTCCACCAGGGTCACTTTGATCCCTTCTGGAGTGGTTTGGTTCCACCAGGGTCACTTTGATCCCTTCTGGGATGGTTTGGTTCCACCAGGGTCACTTTAATCCCTTCTGGGGTGGTTTGGTTCCATCAGGGACACTTTAATCCCTTCTGGGGTGGGGGCTCACTCGAGTTGGCCCAGGACAAATAAATGCACAGAGCCATCAATGCCCAAGCAGATCCACAATCATTAATTTAGGGATGAGTCCTGCAGTCCAGCCTGGTCTCTCAGGGCTCTCCCTGGGTTGGGAGGAAGCAAAAATTCATATAAAAGAAAAGTTTGAATTCTGGATATCGATTTTTATTCACCTGCATTTCTGTGTTTGTGGGTGGTTTTTGGTGGTGGGTTTGTGGTTTTTTTTGTTGTTTTTTTTTTTTTTTTTTTTTTTTTTTTTTGGTTGGTTGTTCTTGTTTTTGTTTTTGTTTGGTCTTTTTTTGGTTTTTTTTTTAAGTGGAGCCTGGGAGCCCAGGCAGAGCCCAGAACAGGCTCTGTGCTCCCACCCCTGCACTCTCCCGGGAAACCTCATGGGATCCTGGAATGGTTTGGGTTGGAAGGGACCCCAAAAATCACCTCATCCCACCCCTGCCATGGCAGGGACATCTCCCACTGTCCCAGGTGCTCCAATCCCCAATGTCCAGCCTGGCCTTGGGCACTGCCAGGGATCCAGGGGCAGCCACAGCTGCTCTGGGCACCTGTGCCAGCCCTGCCCACCCTCCCAGGGAAGGATTTTTTCCTCATATCTGATCCAAATCCCCCTTCTTGTGATTTGTTTGTAACCCGAGAGCAGCCGGGCCCGGGTTTCTTTAGGAGCGGTGCCCTCTCCCGCCCTCCAGCCGGGATTCCCTGGGATGCTGGGAGCGCTGGGATGCCGGGACCGGCCTCGCCATCGCCCGGGGGAGCTGCGAGTTCGCATCCCCCGTCACATCCCACATCCCATCCCGCATCCTGGATCCCATCCTGCATCCCATCCCGCATCCCCCATCACATCCCACATCCCATCCTGCATCCCATCCCGCATCCCGGATCCCATCCTGCATCCCATCCCGCATCCCCCATCACATCCCACATCCCGGATCCCATCCTGCATCCTACATCCCATCCCGCATCGCATCCTACATCCCATCCCGGATCCCACATCGCATCCCGGATCCCATCCCTCATCCCGCATCCCATCCCGCATCCCGGCCGGAGCCGCTCCCAGCAGATGGAGCAGTTGCTGTTCCAGCGCTGCCGAGCCGTGAATCCCAAACTCTGCGGCGCCCCGGCTCCAGCTCGGACCCGCTGCTCCCGCCGCTGCTCCCGGCTGCGAATCCGCCACGGAAGCGAGCTCCAGCCCCTGCTGCTTTAGCTTTTTCCTTCGCTTGTCTCAGCAGCCTCAGCATCCCGAGCACCTCCCGGCTCTGCCCGGGCTTCTCCCGGCTCTGCCCGGCTGTAGCTCCCACAGCGCCGCTGCTGCTTTAGCGAACTCTCCTCACCCGCTTTGGCCAAAAGGGCAAACAGGGGATCCCAGGTGAGACAAGGCTGAGCAGTGAAAGCGCTGCAGGTGCGGGCTGGGGGTTTCTCTCCCCGGGGGGAGCAGAGGATGCCCACAGAGCCACCCCCATCCCCCCGGCAGCTGGGGCTGCACCTTGTGCCTCTGCACAGGGACAGGAGGAGAGGGAACGGCCTCAGGCTCTGCTAGGGTGGGATTTTGGGAAAATTTCTGCCCAGAAAGGGTTGTGCAGCCCTGGCACAGCTGCCCAGGGCAGTGGTGAGCCCCCAAACCTGGAGGGATTGAACAGCCCCGTGGATGTGGCACCTGGGGACGTGGTCAGTGTGCCTTCTGCAGTGCTGGGGGATGGTTGGACTCAATAAGCTCGAGCTGAACAGTTTTGAGTCTGTTCCTTGACTTTCCTACTGCTTTAAAAAGAAATTGTCCCCATCCCACCCTGCCCTGGCTGCACCTTGCCGTGGAGGGTGATGCCCTCTCCCTGTGTGCTGCTTCTGCTGGGACAACCACAGCAGTTTCAGACCTGAGGTTTTCCATCTGCTCTGCTGCAGGGGAACCTTGGGGTCCAGGCACCCCCAGAATTTGGAAGGCTCAGCCAGAGCTCCAGATGTTGCAGTTTGGAGCTGGCTCTGAGCTGGTGAAACACAAAGGTGTGATTTATTATTGCCTCATTCGTCTGCACATCGAAAATAAGATTGTGTTACATAATCAGATCTCATTTGTTATTTATTGCTTTCTCTCCCCGCACAGATGTGGATGTTTCTCCCTCTCTCCTGGTGGATAATCCCCGCGGTTTTCCTGCTGGGGCTGTGGGAGGTGCTGTGGGATGGGTGGGGAGCCGGGGGCTGGAGGGATGGGTTGAAGTTTTCCCAGAGAAAACCAACACCTTTTGCCTGTTTGTGCCTACGAAACTGCAGGAACTTCTGCAAAGGTGAGCTCAGGGGCCATGGCTTGTCCTGGGAGGTGAAATGCTTGGACATGGAGCTGACACTGCTAAAAACAAAAACCCCAAAAATTGCTGGGGGTGACAATCCTGATCCAGGCGCTGCCCAAGTGCAACCCTTGCTGCTCAGTGCAACACAAACCTGCCCCCCTCCCTGCCCAGCAGCCTCCCAGAGCTCAAGGAGCGTTTGGACAGCGCCCTCAGGGTGTGGTGGGGTTTGGGAAGTGCCCTGTGCAGGGCCAGGAGCTGGATTGATCCCTTCCAGCCTGGGATGTTTTGTGATTCTGACTCTTCTGTCCCTCGGAGCATCCCACAGCCAGCTGAGCCCATCCCCACCCCCGGGTGAAATCCACATCCTGCTGAGAGAAAGTGAGGTTTGGGATTTAGAGGTGGTGTGAGGTGAAAGGGTTTGGAAGGGGCTCTGCACTGCACTGAAATCTCCAGGTGGCTGTGGGTGCCAACCTCTGCTGCAGAGCACTGGGAATGGATTCTGATATCAAATCCAGATGGATCAGCCCTTGGAGCATATCCTTCCTCCCAGACCCCCCCATGCCCACACCTATCAGTTCCATCTCCCAAACCACAGCAGACAGATGATTTGGGTTGTGGTTTGGATCCCCACAAATTTAGCGTGACCCTGGTGATGCTGCTGCTGCTGCAGGGACTTGCCCCAAGCACAAAGCTGAGGATGGGTTTGATTTTACACCCCCTTTATCCAATATTCCATCTCACACATACAAGCAGGTGTCTGATGGGGACATAATAAATGTTGATCTTCTCACTCCAACCCTCTGCTAATGTGATTTTTGGTGCTGCATCACAGGGAAAATCTGAATTCTTGTAGGTTTATGTGAAAGTGCTGTCACAAACCCCAACGAGTTTTCAGTGTGATGAGACCCTTAAAAAGGGGGGGATTTTTTTGTTGTGTTGTAGTTACTGAGGCCTTCTGCAAAGGAGATCCTTGGGCCACAGGAACAGCTCTGGCTGCCAGTGCTGGGAGTCACTTGGACCCTCATGGAATGCAGGGACAGTGGTGGAAAACCTCCAAACCTCCCCAGGCTCTGGGCAGCCTCTGTCCTGCCTTTGCTTTGTGCTTCTCTCAGGTTTTTCACTTGGGACCAGCCTGTGCCCCCTCCCTGCCTGTGTCCCTTATGCAGGAAGGCTTTTCCCTCCAGCCCAGCATTGCTTGTCTGATCTCCCTGGTGCCCCTGAGGTGACAGCAAGGGGCACAGGGACAGCTCCCTCTCCATGCAAAACTTCCCTCCAGGAATGCTGGCCTGGCTCTGGCTGCTGCACAGCACAAGGGTTTCTCACTCTCAAGGGTTTCCCACTGACAGCCCCAAAGGTGAAGTTGTTGGTGAATGCTTGGTCATTCCCCTGCAGCCCAAATTAATTACAGGACACCAGATCTGTTGTGTGGAATAAATGGGGATCATTTTACCTGCTGGAGTGTACACAGCAATTATACTGTGTGACCTTCCAGGGCAAATATGGGAAAACAGGGTCCCTTGCTGGGGTGGGGAGGGTGCTCCCCTGCTTTCCCCTACATCCCTGAGTTGAGTGGGAATGTGGAGTAATCCAGGGGGAATTAATACCCAACATGACAGAGAGATAATCTGGAATGATGTAAAGAGTTGTAAGCACCAGCTGCACGTGACCACCCTTCATCCAAAACATGTGTGGGTCTCCAGAACTCCCTGCACAGCATTCCCTGCACAGCAATCCCTGCACAGCAATCCCTGAAATAGCAATCCCTGCACAGCATTCCCTGCACACCAATCCCTGCACAGCAATCTCTGAAACAGCATTCCCTGCACAGCACTCCCTGAAACAACATTCCCTGCACAGCAATCACTGCCCAGCAATTCCTGCACAGCATTCCCTGAAACAGCATTCCCTGCACAGCATTCCCTGGAACACAAATTCCTGCACAGCATTCCCACCCATCTCATTCCCCCCCCCTCACCTGGGGCAGGAACCCCCACCAGATCTCCTCCAGGGATTCCTGAAGCAGGGACACGACTGACAGCCCGCTCAGGAGCAGTGCAAACGTGTATTTCCTGAAAAATTCCTGGTTTGTTTTTTTTTTTTTTTTTTTTTTTTTTAACTGAGAACAGGGACGTGCAGCCACCAGCCAGAGAACAGCGGTGACAGCGATGTCAGGCCCCAGGTTTGTCCCCAGAACCATTATTAAACCATCGGGAGGTGTTGCTGGGAGGAGCATCAGCCCAAATTCTTTCAGATAAGAAGGCCACAGGCAGTAAGACACATGGAAGAGGAGGAGATCTGGAAATTCCTTTGGAAAAGATCCAGCTCCTGCTCAGGATTCTCCTCCAAGATGTTTGGAGCACTGGGGAGCAGCTCTGGGAGTGTGGGGGAGGCTGTGCCCAGTGATGTGCCCAGGAGCCCAGACCTGCACAGGATGGAAGGAAAAAAATGTTCAATCCTCTAGAAAGCAACTAAAAAAAATTAAATCTTGGCTCTTGAAGAGGTTAAATTTCCAGTTTCTAGGAGAATGGTTGCTTCTCTCCGTGCTGGTGGGGCTCCCTCAGTCCTCACATCCCCAGGAGTTTGGGGACCCTGGGTTCTGCTCAGAGTGAAGGGTGTGGGGAGAAATATATTTTAAGATAGGGACTTTTTTTTTTTTTTTTTTTTATAATTACATTGATAATTTCGGGCTTTGCAAAATTTCTCAGCTCCTGATCCCTCCCACTGCTGGGGTTTGCTTTGCAAAAGAGAAAACGGGGTTTTCAATTTCCCAGCCACGCCAAACTTGGGCTCCTGACACAAATCCTGTCCCAGCCCAGCTCCTGGCTGCTGCCCTGAAGGGAAACGGGAATCTGGAGGAAGTGCAGGAAAAGGGAAATCAAACAGAGCACAAAGAAACGAGGAGCCCAATTCTGGGGAGGGCTGATGAGCGCTCCTGCACACAATCCCCCCCTCCTGGGCTGCCTGTGTTCACAGATTCTTCTTTTGACTCCTCCTGTAGCTCCAGCTGCGGCAGCAGCTTCCAAGAGAACGGCTCAAATACAAATTTGATGTTCGAGTGGAGGAGGAATCAACAGAATTATTCAAGTGGTGCAGAAAGAGCCTGAGAAAAGAGTGTGAGCAGCATCTCAGCCGTTCATGTGCTATCCCCTAACAGCAATGCTGGCTCTTCGAAAGAGCAGAAAGGCCTGATTTGGAACGCTCCAGTTTATGTCAGAATATTAAATATGCAAAAGCTTTTCCAAATAATCGTTTTATTAGTCCCTGGTGGGATCACAGAGGGATTCGCTGGGATCCAATCCCGCTCCGTGCAGCACCCGGGGCGCCTCCTCCCACAGGTCCCAGGGTGACATCCCACCTGGAAGGGCTTCATTTGCATAAGAAGTTCATTAACAAGCTCCAGGTTGTGAGGTCCCATCCTTCTTGTTCCTCCCTCCAGCCACCCTTGTTTGTGCTGCTGGGCTGAAAGTTGTCCTTGGTGTGCAGCAGGAACAGGATTTGTTTTGTGTCCCTGCTCTGTGCAGAGCTGAGTGACCCTGAATGTGAGGCTCAGAGCTGCACAGAGCCTGAAAAACATCAAAGCTCAAACTGAAGGCATCACTTTCAGCTTTAATCACAGCCTGGAACCTTGTGCTCCTTCTCCAGTCCAGGAGCTCTGGCTGGGGACTGCCACTGTGTCCCCTGGCTGGTGTCACCAAACCCTCACTCTGGGGATTGCCACCGTGTCCCCTGGCTGGTGTCACCAAACCCTCACTCTGGGGATTGCCACCGTGTCCCCTGGCTGGTGTCACCAAACCCTCACTCTGGGGACTGCCACTGTGTCCCCTGGCTGGTGTCACCAAACCCTCAGCTCTGGGACTGCCACTGTGTCCCCTGGCTGGTGTCACCAAACCTGGCTGGTGTCACCAAACCCCACTCTGGGACTGCCACATCCCTGTGTCCCCTGGCTGGTGTCACCAAACCTGGCTGGTGTCACCAAACCCCACTCTGGGACTGCCACATCCCTGTGTCCCCTGGCTGGTGTCACCAAACCTTCCCTCTGGGCTGTCACATCCCCCATATCCCCTGGCTGGTGTCACACCAAACCCTCAGCTCTGGGACTGTCACCGTGTCCCCTGGCTGGTGTCACCAAACCTGCCTGGTGTCACCAAACCCTCAGCCCTGGGGCTGCCACTGTGTCCCCTGGCTGGTGTCACCAAACCTGCCTGGTGTCACCAAACCCTCAGCCCTGAGGCTGCCACAGGAGTTGGTGCCTGGAGCTGCTCAGTATTCCGTGGCACCACTTTCCTAATGCACACGGATTTAACTCATTTCCGATTGATCCCCTAATTACAAAATTTGTTTAAAGCTGTTATATTATCTCCTCATTTGACACAATATGGCACAATTTTGTTCCAGTGCTGAAAACCAAATAAGACAACGGCAGCTGGTAGCATTTCAAAGAGCCGTTCCCTTTAAGATGAAATCAATCCTGTTTCAAGTTTATTCCCTTGCTTTAGGAGCGAGGCTCCAGGGGTGCATTTTGCTGAAAAAAAAAAAAAAAAAAAAAAAAAGTGTCTTTTTGATTTTTTTTTTTTCAGAAATCCTTTAGATTAATATGCAGCTGTCATTGCAAGGCAAATCCAGCCCGGCTTTCATGTGCTCCTCTCTCCCCGGGCTGCGGCGAGTGCCCGGCCCTGCCGGGAGCCACCGCGGCGCTGGTGGCACCTGGGGCAGGGCCACCACGGCCACCACGGCCACCACGGCCCCGCCCCGCACTCACCGCCCCTTTTAAAGCTTTTAAAGCACAAACCCGTGACAATAGAGAGAGGTTTGGGGTCCTTTGTGCGGCCCCTGGAGTGTCCTTTGAAAAGTTGTTTAACTTGCAGGTGGTGTCGCCAAAACTTTGCGCGGGGATGCTTTGGAGTAAATAGACGCTGAAGGGCCTAAGTGAAGTTTAAATGTTTATATCGATGGGTGATTTATTCCTCCAGCAGCATCCATCACGGAATCACGGAAGGGTTGGGGTTGGGAGGGACATGAAAGCTCGTCCGATGTCCCATGGGCAGGGACACCTCCCATGGCCCAGGGAGACAACTCCAAACCCCATCCAGCCTGGCCTTGGGCACTGCCAGGGATCCAGGGGCAGCCACAGCTGCTCTGGGCACCCTGTGCCAGCCCTGCCCACCCTCCCAGCCAGGAATCCCCTCCCAGGGTCCCACCCAGCCCTGCCCTGTGTCCATGTGAAACCATTCCCGTTTCTCACCGATGTGCTCTGCAGAGGCTCCACCTCAGTCCTGCCTCATCCCAGGTGTCCTGGAAGGACTTTTCCCATTTCCTCCCTGCATCCCATCCCTGCAGAGCCCCCCCCGGGCTGCTGAACACGGGGATTATCTCAGCCCAGCCTGCTCCTGCCCAGGCTTTGCCTGCGAGGGCAGAGCAGACCCTGGGGGGCTGCTGGAGCTGCTGCCCCGCAGAAAGCACTGCCGCAGTTGTCAGAAATTAAAAAAAAAAAAAAAGGGAAGAACTTCTCTTTTTATCTTTTTTTTTTTTTCCTGATTGAACAGGAAGAAAGAAGGAAAAGGGTTATTTGAGCGCTCCTGTGGGCTCCTGAGCCTGCCCAGCCCCGCTCCTTCCCCTGCTGGAGCATCCAGGCGGGCGAGAGAGCGGGGCTGGAGCGCTCCGGGAAGGGGAGCGGAGCCGCTTTGGGGCGTTCCTGGAGGCTTTAAAGAGCTCGTCTCTGAGCAGGGATAGGGATCAGCCTCTCTTCTTGCAACTCGCTTCACAGAGAGCCCCGTTCTCCCCTGACATCTTCAAACACGGCGCCGGCAGAGCGATTGAAAGGCCGGAGCGTGCGAGGCGCGGTGCTGCAGGGACGGGCCGCGGAGCGGAGATGAAACGGGAGATGCGCTGCGCTGCTCAAAGGCCGGGCCTCCCCTCGCTCCGCACCTCCCAGCCTTCCCCAGCAGGGCTCCTCTGCTCCCCTGGCTTCCCAAACCCGGCTTTGGCTTGTGCTGGGGGAGCTGAGGGCGTCCCCAGGCTCCCTTCCCACACACCCAGCACCTCTGGGTGCTGCCAGGGCTGGCACTGGCGCGGGGGCTGGGGGCACTGGGGGCACTGGGGTGCTGGGATTCTGGGGGTGCTGGGAGTGCTGAAGTCCCGGGGATGCTGGGGGTGCTGGGCGTTAATGGGGTGCTGGGAGTGCTGGGATTCTGGGGATGCTGGGGGTGCTGGAGGTGCCGGGGGTTAATGGGGTTCTGGGGATGCTGGGGATGCTGGAGGCACTGGGGGTGCTGGGGGTTAATGGGGTGCTGGGATTCTGGAGGTGCCGGGGGTTAATGGGGTTCTGGGGATGCTGGGGGCACTGGGGATGCTGGGCGTTAATGGGGTGCTGGGGGTGCTGAGGGTTAATGGGAGTGCTAGGGGTTCTGGGGGTGCTGGGGGTTAATGGGGTGCTGGGGGTGCTGGGAGTGCTGGGATTCTGGGGATGCTGGGGGTGCCGGGGGTGCTAGGCGTTAATGGGGTGCTGGGGGTGCTGAGGGTTAATGGGAGTGCTAGGGGTTCTGGGGGTGCTGGGGGTTAATGGGGTGCTGGGGGTGCTGGGATTCTGGGGGTTCTGGGCGTTAATGGGGTGCTGGGGATGCTGGGGTGCTCAGGGCACTGGGAGTGATGAGGTTCTGGAGGTGCTGGGGGCATTGGGAGTGCTGGGGGCACTGGGAGTGTTGGGGTTCTGGTGGTGCTGGGGGTTACTGGGAGTACTGGGATTCTGGGAGTGCTGAGGGTGCTGGGAGTACTGGAGTTCTGAGGGTCCCGGGGGTGCTGAGGGTGCTGGGGGCACTGGGATCCTAAGGACACTGGGGGTTCTGATGGTTCTGAGGGTGCTGGGGATGCTGGAGGTGCTGAGGATTCTGAGGGTTCTGGTGATGCTGGGGATGATGGTGGTTCTGGGGGTTCTGGGGGTGCCGGTGGTTCTGAGGATTCTCAGGGTTCTGGGGGTGCAGCAGCTCAGGCTGCACCGAGGGCTCACTCGTCCCTGCCCGTGGCCCGCAGCCCCTTCCCCTCTGTCCCACCCCGAGGGTCCCCGGGCGTGTCCCGGGGCTGGAGCTGAGCCCGGCCCGGAGC
Organism: Phylloscopus collybita; assembly: GCA_027886175.1. NCBI lineage: Eukaryota > Metazoa > Chordata > Aves > Passeriformes > Phylloscopidae > Phylloscopus > Phylloscopus collybita. The sequence continues at coordinate 1,364,390 of JAJNNQ010000003.1, forward strand.
CCGCAGAGCCCGGCAGCCGCCCCGGCTCCTTCTCCTCACGGCGGGGATGCAAATGAACGGCTCTGGAGCGTGTTGGATAAATACAATGTTTGTTCTTCCTAATGGATTTCAGCAAGATATGGTAAATATTAACTCCCAGGTGGGGAAATGCATAATTCATCGGCAGGCTGGCTCTGCCTGGCTCCTGCTGAACGTGTGGCTGCGGCAGAGTTAATTCTCCTGCCAGGAGCTGGGATGGGGCTGGGGTTTGTGCTGGGAGCTGATCGCCCAGGGCTCACAAAGCATCGAGGGCTTTGCTGCAGACCTGGGGGTGCACGGGGAGCTGGGGGGACCCAGCCCGGGCAGCTGACCCCGGGGGTATCATCTGATCCCTCCCCAAATCCCTCCAAAGGAGTTAAAAGTGAATCTAAAAACCTCGGTGAGGCGGTGCAGGTGAGTGGTTGAGCTGGGGACAGCTCTGACGGCGTTTCTGGGGGAGAAGATGGGGTTTAGTCATTGATTATCCCTCTCTCGTCCCTGTGTCAGCCAGCACATCCCCCTGCAAACACCACCCAAATCCCTCCCTGCTGCTCCAGCCGCCTCCCCAACCCCCAGGTTTTGCGAGGTGTCGGGTGAGGAAAGGGTTAAGAGGTGAAACCCTCCCGCGTCGATCCTGGGCCACGTCATTTAACCCAATTAATTCCAGCGCAGCAAAGAGGATTTAAATTTCTGCTGAAGTGATTGGTTGAGTCGGGAGATGCAGCCAGGCCCTCACCTCCTTCCCGTTAATTAGATGTCAATTCATTAACGCCGGGTATTGGGAACACGCTGTTGGTGTCCGATGAGAGATGATCTGGAGACCAGGATGCTCTTTGGGACACGTGGTTTATTGGTCGTGGTTTATTGGTCGTGGTTTATTGGTAGTGGGAAGGCAGCCTGACTGGGGAAGAATCCAAAGGTCTAAAGGGACAGGGATCCAGGGGAGCAAGAGCCCGAGTTACCTGTTACATTCCATTTGAACCCTTTCTATCGTGAATATTCTAATGAGCATCAACCAATCACCTCAAGATACAAAACCTACAGAATCTACATACAGCCTATGGGAACTACAGCATTACAATGCTACTCTACAGACCAAAATCCTGAAAAAACACCTTTTCCCTGATACCTGAGGAGGTCCAACCCCTTATTCATCCTTTTGTCTTGGCAGGGGTGTCACTGAATCACCCAGCCCAGTCTTTTCAGCTGGTTTAATCACTCTCTTCCTGCCCAGCACCTTACAGTTCAAATTTCGCTTTCAATTCCATCTCTTTTGTAGGTTTTATACTCTTAGAATCTCTCACTAATAAACTATCTCTGCAGGGTCCTCCTGCTTCCTCCTCTCCAACAGCCGGGGATTTGATGCCACGGCGAAAATTGCCCCCAGAAGCGATTAGAGCCCCTCTTAAACTGGTGGAGAAAACCTCTTTTCCAGACTTTCTGCCCTCCCAGTTGTTCCTGGGCACGAATTAACCCCTGCGGCTCCGGTGGGTGACACCACCACCCCCCTCTGGAGCTGCCCCCTCGATTTAAACCCGAGCCTAAGAAGTCACTGACTCAGCAGCGCCCAGTTTTACCTCCTCTTGTTGGTGACAGCCCAGCCCAAAGCCACCCCCCTGGAGTGACAACTCGGCAGTGGCACCGCGGCCCCGCCTGACTCAGATGTTCAACACCTCGGGGCTGTAATCTCCTTTTCATGGGAGCACAGCTCCCATTGACATTAATAGGGGCTCGCGTGGCGGCTTCAAAAGGAGAGGGTGCACCTGAAAGTGCAAATGAGCGCCGACAAACTCGATTGATTAATTATTAAAGCGGATCATTAAAGCGTAGCCACGCCTCCGGATCATTAAGCGAGCCCAAAACATACGCGGCGCTCCCTCAATTAAAGCAGCTCCTAAAATGCCATTTAGGGCCCAAAATGAATGCAGAGTAAATATTGGTTCATCAGCCCCCGCTTCCTGCAGAATTTGGAGCTTCGAGAGCTTGAACTTCTCTTCTTCAAATGCAAATGAGCGGCAGGTGACGCTTTCAATGCAGGTCCCCGCTCAGAAATCGACGTTTAAAAGGTGAATTAAAGCCCAAACCCCCAAAGCTGCCCCAGCATTCCCACCCATCTCATTCCCCCCTCCTCACCTGGGGCAGGGACCCCCACCAGATCTCCTCCAGGGATTCCTGAAGCAGGGACACGACTGACAGCCCACTCAGGAGCAGTGCAAACGTGAATTTCCTGAAAAATTCCTGTTTTTTTTTGGTTTTTTTTAAACTGAGAACGGGGACGTGCAACCACCAGCCAGAGATCAACGGTGACAGCGATGTCAGGCCCCAGGTTTGTTCCCAGAACCATTATTAAACCATCGGGAGGTGTCGCTGGGAGGAGCATCAGCCCAAATTCCTAATAATTTGGAGCTTTAAGAGCTTGAACTTCTTCAAATGCAAATGAGCAGCAGGCGACGCTTTCAATGCAGGTCCCCGCTCAGAAATCGATGTTTAAAAGGTGAATTAAAGCCCAAACCCCCAAAGCTGCCCCAGCATTCCCACCCATCTCATTCCCCCCCCACCTCACCTGGGGCAGGGACCCCCACCAGATCTCCTCCAGGGATTCCTGAAGCAGGGACACGACTGACAGCCCACTCAGGAGCAGTGCAAACGTGCATTTCCTGAAAAATGCCTGGGTTTGTTTTTTTTTTTTTTTTTTTTTTTTTTTTTTTTTTTTTTTTTTTTAACTGAGAACGGGGATGTGCAACCACCAGCCAGAGATCAACGGTGACAGCGATGTCAGGCCCCAGGTTTGTCCCCAGAACCATTATTAAAGCGTCAGGAGGTGTCGCTGGGACGAGCATCAGCCCAAATTCCTAATAATTTGGAGCTTTAAGAGCTTGAACTTCTTCAAATGCAAATGAGCAGCAGGCGACGCTTTCAATGCAGGTCCCCGCTCAGAAATCGGCGTTTAAAAAGTGAATTAAAGCCCAAACCCCCAAAGCTCGGGGGCCAGGCTGGCACCTGAGCTCTTTGTTGTTGTTTAGTGCGGGGATAAAGCTGCACCTCCCTCCCCAGGGGGGCTCCGGCCCCAATTCCCAAGTCTGCCACCCACCCCTTTTCCTCTGCCCCTGGAGCAGGGGGTGACACCGAGAGCTTTGAGGGGACACTGGGATCCTCCTTGCTGTCCCTTTTTGGTGTTTCTCGTCCCGAGGTCACCGTGGCCGTGCAGGCAGCAGCTCATCCCAGTCCTGGAGTCCAGTGGCTCACTGGGCAGACTGGGGATGGTTTTCCATCCCAGTGATCACCCCCTGGAGCAGCCCCCTCCTCGCTGGGTGTTTATGGGGATGCAATCACCCTAAAACCCCTGGAAGTGGTTCAGCAGGACGTGGTCACCCCCGTGAGGTATTTGCTCAACCCGTGGTGATTTTCAGCACTAAAATGGCATTTCCTTAGCTTCAATGTTCAGGTTGACATGGTTTGTAGCATCCCAGTGACCAACGTTCCTGATTTATGGGGCATTGCCTTCACCTTTCCAGGGATATATTTTGATTTTTTTAAAAAATTATAGTGTTCTAACCACTATCCTAACCACAAATCCCAAACTCCAAACCCGTTCCCAGAGCCATCAACCAAATCGCTCTGGAAAACAGGATTATTTATATTAATGCAGCAGCAAAAGGAGTGGAAGTGAAGAACACAGCTCCCCGGTGGTGATCCTGAGTTTGGGGTGGTTCCAGCTCTTTCTGCTGCTGAGAATTTTGCAACAGGTGAATGTGAAGAATCCCTATTTCTGGAGATAAATAAATAGACAGATTTGGCTGGGGAGGTTAAAACAGAGTGAACCATCAGCCAGGGCTGGGGGCTGGTTCAGGTGCTGCTGCATTTTCCAGGAAAACGGAAAAGATGGATTTGGGGGTTGGGTTTTTAGCAGGGCTCAGCTCCGAGCTGGAGGCTCCAGGTGAAGCCCAGGCAGCTCTCCAAGAGCCCCGGGTGTCACCAGAGCCCCCGGAGCCCACAGCAACACCCCCCGAGGAGCCCAGCCAGGGCTTTAATTATTCCACACGTTACACCGAAAACACTCGTTCCTTTTTAAAGACTCATTCTCCTCAGAAAACACGTTTTATCTCTCTAATAAGAAATCATTAATTAGGAGATGTTGACCCGACGAGCTGTGATAGTTTGGTGGCTGATGAGCGCTGCCTTTAATCAGACCTTTTACAAGCTGGTGGATGTTAACTTGTGGCTGTTAATTATTCACACCTTCAAGTGTTCCGGCGGTCGGAATATTTCACGAATGCCCTTCTTTTTATTTAACTGCGGCGATGGATTTCATGAGCCAGGAATCGCACTTATTAATTTACAGTCGTTTTGCACTTCCATGCCAGTCGTTTGGCATTAACTCTCTGTTTAAAAATAATAAATGACCCCTGGCTCTCTATTGTCTGTCCTAATTAGCATACTGTCTTTTAAAGAGGAAAGCGTGTTTTCTCTTCATTAACCGTAATATTACCTCGGCAGACAATCGGTAGGTCCGTGATCTAGAAGCTGCTGCGGACGCCAAATTACCTCCTCTACCAGGACAAAATCAATTAACACCACTAGGGATGTCATTATTGTCACATTATGTCACCGGATATACTCCAGGGTAAATAAATGATTTGTGGAATTTTTAATGCCGCCGCTGGAGAAGCCGCCCGGGCTGCTGGGCCCGGGGGCTCCGGGCTCTGCCGGGCTCTGCTTTTCCCCGGGGGCCGGAGCTGGAGAACCCAGCGGGGGAAAGGTCAGTGCCAGCGGGCCGGGCTGGCTGCGGGCACCGCGTCCTGCCCGGAGCATCGCCCCAAAGCCACTCGGCGTCCCCCGCAGCGGGTCAGCGCCGTGTTTCAACAGAGGAGAGGCGGGACAGGGCCCAGGGAGGGGAGAAATCATTTAAAAAAAAATAAATATTTCCTTGCCAGAGCTGCCCTCCTGCGCCGCTCGGACGGGAACCACCCGGGCGCTGCCGAGGTGCCGCTTTTCAAAGTGTCCCCAACTCGTGTGCCTGCCCTGCGTCGGGGGGTATTTAATTAAGTCTGCTCTGTCTGACACGATCTGATGTCATTGTACAAGGAGATGTTCTTTGTTAGCCGCGCGCTTCGTTTCAGGCTCCTCTGTGTATTTGAAACCATGGCAACAGAAGAGTAAGCTAAAGCCAATGAGATAATGAGATATTCTCATTGTAATTGTGTTTCGCGAGGGCACACGCTCCCATGGGTGGGATCCGGCTGTCTTACAACTGCTAACAGAATTTAAGGGACGGGAATAAATTAACGCGGCGGCGTTTGGCCACAACAAGCCGTGTAAACACTTCCCGACGCGGCGCTTGCCGCGGCTCCCGGCGCGTCCTGCGCCTTCGCGGCGCGGGGGAAAAAAAACGCTGCGGAACGGGGAGCCGAGCCTCGAAACCCCGTCAGAACTTCAAGGAAGTTGGGGTTTGAAAGGCATTAACCAGCCGCCAGGCGCTGGTTTGCATGATAATTGCGGAAAGGATGAGATGGAGGCAGCGCAAGGGGGACGGGATTGGAGCTGCCGCGGCCCCGGGGTTGTTGGGGAGATGATGGAAAATCCCAGCCCAGGTGCCCGTGGGGTTCGTCCTCCTGCTGCCGTGGAAGTGAAATCCAAAAGTTCGGCCACGATTTAAAGGATGAAACTTTCTAGAGGCGCTGAGGAAGGGAGGAGTTTGTCCTCTCCCGTTGTGGAGGAAGGGAAACCCAAAGCGAGGGGTTGGGTTTGGAGAGCCCTGGGTGAGGTTTTCGTTCTGGTCCCAGATGAGGACACGGGGGGGGGCACACCACGAGCAGCACTTCACACACGAGATGGACTCTGAGCACCACAAGAGCAAACTAGGAAATGTGATTTGGGGAGCGGAAAGAGGATCAGATCTGCTTCATGCCCTAATTGTCTTCATCCTATAATTGTCTTCATCCTGTGTAATCCCCAGCAAATGTACAATGATCGCTCTTCTCCCCAGAACATCTCAGTGCAGGGCAGGGCCACTTGGGGTGGGGAGTGTCAACCCGGGGAATATGGGATGGTCTCCTGAGAAAAGTCACAAAATGTCTGGGAAAATCCATTTCTCCTGGAGCAGAAATAGCAAAGTGAGCAGAGCCCAGAGCTGCTCCACCACCCGGGCAGGCTCAGGCAGGGGAGCAGCCACAACTTGCTCCACATTGTAGGCAGGGATGATTTTTATTAATATAATTATTACTGTTGCTCAAAGAGTGCACTTCTGATGTGGGGACAGCTGACAAGATAAATTATCTCTGTTGTCAGCTGCGTGGAGAGACCTTTGGGATATTTTAATTAAGAGCAGGCTCCCCCCAGCCCATTGTGCATCTTCCCCAGAGCGGGGCTGGAGCCACACGGCGACCACACCAGCCAACCTTCTCCCCAGCCTCCTACCCAATCTCCTTCCCAACCACCCAACCTTCTCCCCAACCATCCAACCTCATTTCCAAACATCTGAGATCCTCCCCAACCATCCAACCTCCTTCCCAACCATCCAACCTCCTTCCCAACCACCCAACCTTCTCCCCAACCTCCTTCCCAACCACCCAACCTCCTTCCCAACCACCTAACCTTCTCCCCAGCCATCCTTTCCAACCACCCAACATTCTTCCTAACTATCCAATCTCCTTCCCAACCATCCAACCTCCTCCTCAACTATCCAACCTCCTCCCTAACCATCCAACCTTCTCCCAAACCTCCTTCCCAACCATCCAACCTCCTCCCTAACCATCCAACCTTCTCCCCAACTATCCAACCTCCTCCCTAACCATCCAACCTTCTCCCAAACCTCCTCCCCAACCACCCAACCTCCTCCTCAACCATCCAACCTCCTCCCTAACCATCCAACCTTCTCCCCACACCATCCAAGCTCCTTCCCACACCACAGAGATTTGGGGTTTGCCTCCTGCACCCCTAAAATTAGTGCCTGTGTTTGTTTGGTGTGAAACAAGACCATGAAGTGCCATATTTTACATGGGCACCGCTTCTGGGGGCATTTCCCGTTGCAGCTGTCAGCAAATCATCACCACAACGGAGACAATCAGGTACAAAAATCCACTTTAACTGGCTGAGTACCCTGTAAGCTTCTCCCTGGCATGGAGCCCAAAGGAAAAGTTTGTTTAGACTCTTAAAGGAAGATTATTTTCAGTGCTGCAGTGCCTGGGCACACTCTGGCCCAGAGCCTGGGGACCTGTGTGGTTCTTCAGCTGCAGAGTTGATGCAGCAGGATCCAGGTGTGGGGTTGGATTGGTCAGTCCCACCCTCTGAGCTGTCCACCCTCCACAAGGTCCAGGGCCTCCCATGAGGACAGATGTGCCAGGAAGGAAGAATATTTCAGGAGTTGTTCCAAAAGAATCTGCCCAAATCCTGATGCAGCCCCATCTTCTCCTCACTAAAGTGCCCATGCACAGATGAAGTTGCCAAGAGCCTTCTCTCAGAATTTACCACAGAGGAGCTGTTTGACAGCCTTGTACAGGAAACCAGAGCTGTGTCGTGGCTTTTTTTAATTTCAGCAATATACACAAATCAAGTGCATTTATGAAATCAATGTATAATCATTTTTACAAGGATGTGTAATTTAAAAACAGACATAAAAGATTTCTAAAGTAACGCTACACATCTCTTTTGGACAAATGTTATTTCAGGGATTTATGATAATTCCTCTTCTGAAAGAAAAATGAAGCTAATTGAAACAAACTTTGTAGTTTCTATTAATGCCATTGGAATACAGTATGTGCTGCCAGTTACAAAGTGACATTGAAAGCTGATGCTGTTCTCAACAACACCATGATTTCTCAGTTTTATGTACTTTTTAATTTCCTCTGTGGAAAATCTGTTCTTCATAAAAGAGCTGCTGAAGAAAATGTGGAAAAAGTTGATTCATTCCATATTTACATTCTTGCAAGTACCTGGAAATGAACCAATTACCAACGGGAGCCAAAAGAGAAGTTAGGAAAGTCATTTAGAAAACTCATCTTCTGACAGGCTCTCTGCCTCAGAAGTGCCCTGGGAAAGTCCTGCTCTGATTGTAAACCCCTTCCATCCCAGCCCTGGTCCTCGTCCCACTCTGAGCTCCGGGTCCTCTGGAGCTTGGGGACAGCTCTGGAAAGGGGCCTGGACTCCTGTCCCCAGCTCAAACTCACACTTAGACTGGGACCCCAACATGATCTCAAACCAAAACATTAACATGAACTCAAAGCCAGGCCAAAACCAAACCAAACCTGAACCTAAATGCAACCCAACCCTGACGTGAACCCAACCAAAACCCAAATCCCAACCCAAAACCAAGCCTAAAGCAAAACCAAAGCTGAGCCCAACCCAAACACAAACCTGAGCCCAACTCAATCCCATACCCAAACCTGAAACTGAGCCCAACTCAAACTAAAACCCAACCATAAGCCAAACTCCAACCAAACCCAAACCCAAACCCAAATCCACCAACCAAACTCCTCCACAAACCCAAACTCCAAACCAAACTTGAACTTTAAACCAACCCAAATCTAGTCTCAAACCCCAACAGCCTCTCAGCCCAGCGCATCAGGGCTGCCATGGTTGCAGGAGAATGCTCTTCCTATTAAACCCTCAGAACCTCTACTAGTTAAATTAAAAAACAAACAAAACAAACCCCCAACAAAACAACAAGCAAACCAAAAAGTCAAGAAGAAGAGGGGTTGTATTGCAATATGACACAAAAGAACGACCCTCACACACTGAGATGTCCAAGGCAAAAACAGGGGCAGTTTATTTACAGACCTTGACATTTACAGAGTTCCAACAGTGACCATGGAATGGAGGATGAAAATTGTCCTCTCCAACCACAGTGGTCAACCCAACAGTCCATCAATTCTCTCCTCCTCCAGAAAGGAATGCAAAACAATCATTGTTTACATGAAAAGTAAGTGAGAAAACTCCATTGCAAAATGTAAACACAGAAGGCTGAAATGGAACTTTAGAAAAACAGAGAAGAAGAAGAGAGAAAACCAGGGCGACAGGGTTGCCCGTTTTACACCTGAATTTTGGCATCATCAATACCCACCCTGCTGGAGTGGTCTCTGGTTTTTGGTCACTTTTTCCAGTCCCACCCTGAAGCCACCATGAGAGCAGAGCTGCCTCACCCAACTCCAGCCTGAGCCATTCCATGTCGCTGTTGGACACAATAAATGGAGGCAGGGAGTGATTAGAAGGCTGTGTGGACTCCTTGCAGGAAGGAGCCCCCAGTTTATTTCTTGGGCTTCTTTTATGCTTTTACAGATGTGCCCACCTTAGAGGTGGGACCTTTGGGAACCATTGGTCAGTTCCAGAGACCACCACGTGAAAATCCCTCCTCTGGGAAAATTGTGCAAAACAAGATAGTTTACAAATATGTGACCTTGTGTACCAAAAGAGTGCCTGGGAACAGAATTTCCCAAAACCAAAACATGGTAGGCACGAAGTGTGGCAACAGTTCCCCCCTTTCTCCCTCTGAATTTTCCCGTCAGCGGATGTGCCCTGCTACAAAAGCCCCTCAGCTCGGGAGGGGGGTTGTTTGGAGCTTCTGTTGGTGACTCAGCTGTGCAGGAGCAGGCTTTTTTCCCTAAGCCTGGCTTTAATAAAACTTTGCCGCGGTGTCTGCGCGGCGCGGCCGCCCCGAGGTGGCTGCTCGGGGCCTGTGTGGCTTCCAGCGGCGCTAGGCCCGGACAAGGCTTTATTAAATTCTGCCAGAGGAAGAGAAGTAGAAAGTTGAGTTTCCAGCACTAATGTGATTTTTATTCTCTTTTTTTTTTTTTTTTATCCCCCCCTCCCCCAAAGCCTGGTGGCTTTCGCAGTCATATTGTGAGTTGGTTTCAAGCAGGGGTTTGATGGCTCCTCATGGCCGGGGAAAGCCGGGCTGGCGGCGCTGAGAAAGGGAGAAGCCTTGTCCCACTTCATGCTCCACAAACTGGAACACAATGTCTGTGAGGGTGGATAGAGCGAGGTGGAGAGTTCTGCCTCTCGTGCTGAGGCTTTCACCTCCCATCCCTGGGATCCCTGCCTGGGTTTTTTTCGGCAAGGAAACAAAGCCGGGATCAGGGGCCTGCCCCAGCGCCCGGGCTCTGTGTCCCTGCTGCGGGGCGCCAGGAGGATCAACCTCCCTCCTTGCAGCTGTGGAGAAAGCACATGGTGGGGAGGAACTCCTCACATTCAGGAGAGCTGGGAAAGAAAATATTTGTTTTCTTGGTGAGGGAGAGAAAACCACTCCCCGTTCCTGCCCTGGCCAGGGAGCCAGCACTGGAAGGGGATTTGTCTGAGCCCCTGCTCCTGGTTCATGGCACATGGCTTGGGGTGCAAACCCTGGCTCAGAACCCCCTGAGGTACTGCTGAGCCTGAGGACCCCAAAATTCTCCTGGAGAGGCAGCAGTGGGTGGGCAGGGTTGACCCAGTGATCCCGATTCCCAGAGGCCACGCCGCGGCCGCTGCACAATAAACACAGCCCGGAGCAGATATACGAGCATTGATCTGATCCTAATAATCCTTTGCACTTCCACAGGGCTTTTAGGGGCAGTCTCCAGGGTTTCTAGGATTGCTGTTCATATCCAGAGCCCTGCAACAGCAACTGGCTTTGGTGATCCCCCTGGATCTGTGGGAGCATCGGAGCCATCATGCTTTTATAGGAGCAAAAATTAAAATTGTTTGACATGCAACAGGTCTCTCAGACTCCCTGCCCCAAATCCTGTTTGTCAACCCAGCCTTTCGTGTTCCTCACAGCAAGCAGTGAATGGGGAAGTTGGTTTGTGGCCTCCAAATTAAATTAGGATTGATTTTATTTTCTCTTTTTTTTTTCCTACAGGCAGACTGAAGAAATATCTCCCGTTCAAATTGCTTTAAGTCCGTTTTAAAGTATTCACTTTCATACTGAATTTAGCACAGAGGCTGTTAGTCTTGTTATTTTAAATTAACTAGAAAATCAATTGCAAAAAGTAATTTCCATGCACAGCTGCAGGAAGCTGTGGGACCACCAACATCTGCTGCAACGGGGCATCTGCAACATCTTAAATATCAGAGAGTAAATGAACCACTGAATGTGGACACTTTAAACTCAGCTGAAATACACCACCGTGGCATTCATTAACTGTATCTGTATGGATGTGTCAGTGTTGGGTTAATTGTTGGACTTGATGGTCTTAAAGGCCTTTCCCAATATTAATGATCCTGCAATTCCATATTTTATATAGCATATATATATATATAATTTTGTTCATATTTTCCTTCTCCTTCTCCTTCTCCTTCTCCTTCTCCTTCTCCTTCTCCTTCTCCTTCTCCTTCTCCTCAGTATTTTTAATTTCCAGCCTTCCCATTCCTCCTTCCCATCTCCTCCTGCCCATTTCCATCCCCCAGACTCCGAGCACAGAACATTTCTGTGCCTCTCTGGAGCTGTTCCTTCCTGGTCTTTTCTGAGTTTCCAGGAGACAGGGCCCAGGTAATTCGTGGGCTGATGGGGCCCTTTGCTGTTAGCCCTGGCAGATGAAATGCTGTAATATCTTTGCAATATTTAATGAAAGGAGAAAAGCAAATTCTTAACTGAGCAAGGGGAGCCAGATGTGCAGCTTCTCCAGCAGGAAGAGTTCTGTTTTCCCCTTGGATTTTCCATCCCAAGAAGGGTGCAGGCTGTACACGGGATTTACGTGCTGGCTTTTGTTTTGGTGTTGATTTATTTATGCTGAGGCTATGAACTGAGTGACTGCAAAGTGCCTGCTGAATGCCATTTGGATAAATCACTGCTGGTATTTATTGTATTCCTTGCTGCACTGGTGTTGCACACACTGATATAAAAATAATGGACGGGAAATCAATGTGGCTCAGTGCAAAATATCTTGACTATAAAGATTTTTCAGATCTATCAAACATCCAGTGTGTTTGCTGTGTGTGGAGGCCATTCCCTTGACATGAGGATTGTACTAATTGTCCAAGTATTTGATTTAATTTGCCATGGGAGCCAGGAAGGAACACACAATTCCTACTCCAGGGATTTCACTGGGAGTTTGGGGCAGGAAAATGTTCTGTACACTGGCAGACATGGGACAGAATCCCTTCCATGAATTTGAGCCCAATCCAAAGGCTGTTCTCCCTTCCTCCCCCCATGCTCCCCGGTGCTGCAGGACTTCTTCACCCCACAGAAATCAGAACAGCACCAACTCTGCCCATAGACACCCCACAGACTTGTTCTTGGGTTGGGGATGCCCTTCTGCCTGGAGAGCTCTTGGTGGGACTGCACAGCCAGCGTGCTCCCCTGAGCCCCTGTCCATGCCCAGCTCTGGGTGCCTCCTCCTCCTCCTCCTCCTCCTCCTCCTCCTCCTCATCATCATCATCATCCTCCTCCTCCTCCTCCACCACCACCTCTCTTGGAGAGGATTCTGAGCCGAGCAGGGCTCGCCACAGCTGCACATGAACGGCTTCCCACTGATGGAGGGCAAGGATGGATGGGATTTGGGGAGGAAATCCCTCCTTGGGAGGGTGGGGAGACCCTGGCACAGGGTGCCCAGAGCAGCTGTGGCTGCCCCTGAATCCCTGGCAGTGCCCAAGGCCAGGCTGGACAGGGCTTGGAGCCCCTGGGACAGTGGAAGGTGTCGGGCAGGGCTGGCACTGGATGGGATTTCAGGTCTCCCACCCATCCCTTCTGGGATCAGTGCTGCACCCAGCGAGGCTCGGGGTGCCTTTGGGGGTACCGGTGGGTGCAGACACAGCCTGGCAGCAGCTCTCAGGGAGCCGTGAGGGGGCTGAGGCGCTGTTTTCCTCTCCCATCCCTTATTCAAACAAAGCCCCGCATCCCCGGCACCGCATGCCCCGGCTCAGCGCGCACCGCCGCCGCACCGCAGCCTCGTTAACAGCGGGTTAATTGGGAAAGCCATCCCGGAGAGGCACCGACGCTTCACCCTCCTGTTTGGATAGAAACGGGCAGAACAACTCCAATGTTTCAAACATCACTCAGGCCCCGGCGCTCTAATCGCTGCCTGCCCAACCTGCCTTCGGTCACTAATGCGCCCCAACGCCGCTAATGACACCGGGCGGTGACAAGATAAGGACGGGCTGCGGATGAATGGCTGCACAAAGGCAACGTGGCAGGAGTAATTAGAGCCTCACTGAGCCCAGACGCCGAATTTCGTGTAGAGCTGAACCCCCCCCCCGCCCCAGATAACCCCGTGTGCTGGGAGCCGGGGCTGGGCCACCCCTTAGAACTCGGCTGACATTTGCTGCCGTGAACATGAACCGATTTGCAGCCGCGAACCGACTCCCATTTCCCTCCATTAATTAGACAAATTAATTAAAGCGCTCTTTGGAATCTATTCCCCATTCAAGGCGAGGATGCTGCAGAGATTTTGTTAAATGGTTCAGAGAAGGCTTATTAATCCTGAAATGAATTCTATCAAGCCCTGTAAAAGCACCAACTTCAAGTGCATTTGTGGAGAAGAAAGCTTTGCAAATCAGATAGGAAAGCTACAAAAGTGCTGGGTATTATCCTAATCTGGGGAGTATTTAATTTGACACTCTTATGTCAAGATATTAGAAGAGAATGAGCAAATGGCCTGATAAATATGTACTTAAAGAATGACAATCCTCATAATCAGTTAATTTCTATTTATCTTCTGATACCCTTTTCCGCAGGAACTTGTATTAGGGAATAAATAAGATTACAGGGTAATTCTGAGAGCTGTAAAAACATAAAACACTTGTCTGCCTTCAAAGGCAGAAGTTGTGTTTCATTGTGCAGCACTTGCACAGTGATTCCATCCTCTCCCAGACGTGGGATTGTCTCCTGCAGGGGCTGCTGCCACCAAACCCCCAGCGTGGGCACCTCCCTGCAGCCCAAGGCCATGGAGCAGCCACGGGAGAGGGATCAGAGCTTGGAGAGTTTATTGTGCCCCAGCTCGGTGATTTCTTCTGCAAACCACAATGCACTGAGGAACAGAGCCTGTCTGAGGGAAGGCTTGGTTTGGGGGTCTGTTCCTGCTGGGGCAGTGCCTGGGAGGGTTTGAACTCAAAATTCCTCATCAGAGAGGCCAAAGAACAGCCTTAAAGGCTTCAGGATATGACCCAGGCCTGAAACAATAGCCAGCCCAGAAGAAATGAGTTTATTATCTGCTCTAAAGGGATTTTATTGACTTGCTGAAAAAAAGAGTCATATTTAATATTGAAGTATAACTTTTAAAAACAGAGATGCTGACTCCATAAAAATGTGCTCTGGAGCTGAGACCTTGACTCCAAAGCGTAATCCAGAGTTTTTTTTATAGCTGTGCCATAAATCATCAAAATTAAATGTTTGCATTAGCGGCGGTGGGAGAAGCCTATGCAGAGTGTGGGGATGTGTCACCCAGCACAAAGCTCAGCAACTGCACACCCTCAGCTGGTTCTGACCCAGGGAGGGGCTGTGGCTGGGGGTTGCCTCTACTTCTTCTGGGTTTTGCTGTTCCCCTGTGGGGTTTTTCCCAGTGGGGCAGGTGGGGTGTGAGGAAGTTCTCGCAGTTCCCCGAGTCTTTGCTGGGGCTGGGTGCTGTGGGGTGAGGTGGGAGAGCAGGAGCAGGATGGGGAGAAGCTGCCCAGGACAGTGAGGGTGAAAAAATGAGGGGTTTTCCCCCATTCACATGGAGGGCACCAAGCTGGCACCACCAGCCCTGGGCTCGGCCTTCCTGAGCTGTTTTCTCACCGTAATCATCACAGGAATATCATCTTTAGCCAGGAACTGTCCAGATCCCCCTCACCAGGCTGGCCCCAGGGGGTTTGCAGCCCTGGCCTGGCTGGAGGAGGCTTTTCAATGCTGTCCTGCAGATGAACCCCTTCCCTGCACCGCTGCAAACGCTCTCCAGGGCCCGGCCAGCCAACCTGTTAACATCCTCTCCTTCACACTCCCGCACCGAGCCAGCTGCTCTGCCTAGGAAAATACAGCTGGAGAGGGTTATAAATAGTAAATTAAGGCTTGCTCCAGCCACTCCAGCTGGGCAATGTTAGAGGAGTGAGTAATTCATCACCGGGGTGTCATCCCCCCCTTGATGTGCTGCCCACCAGCACCGCGCCGGCGCGAGCCGGGGACTCCTCGCTTGGCTTGGCTCAGCTCCTCATTTAGTGTTGGAACCCCTCCTCGGAATTCATTTTGCCAGTGTGACCTAACCAGGAGGGGAAGTGTGGGGGACAGGTCTCTCACAGAGGTTTAAGGACGTTGTTCCCAGGCAGGGATGGGTGCTGCAGTGCCCAGGAGCCCCCAGTCTGCCCCACAGGGCCGGTCCATTGCACCTGAACAGGCTCCATCTCTGCTGGGCAGCAGGGGCTGGAGAGATGAGCCCGGACATCTGACACATCCTCCTGCTGTCACTTTGCTTCAGGGAGAGGGGAGAGAGGGCTTGGTCCCTCCATCTGTCGTGTGCATCAGCCCAGGGTCTCCTGGGTGTGTATCCATATCAAAACTCAATTAGAAAATGAGCCCTGCATGTGAAGGACTATTGTGTTTCAAGTATTTTTATAATTAAATCTGAGAAGGTGGGACAGGCTATTTATGAAGGGCCTTCACAGCACATTTCCTGGGGCATGGAGGAAGGGGGTAGCAGAGTTTATTTTATGTGTGGTTGTATCATTTTCAGCGCACAGTGGGGAGAAATCTCTCTGAAGGGTCAGGATCTCAAATGCACATCATCATCATCATCACCATCACCCTGCACTACTGCTGGTTAATTGTTTAATACCCCCCAGTCACTGAGCAGAGATTTCATCCCAGGAGGTGAAGGGGTTGCAAGGGGGACCTGCACCTCCATCCCACGGAGCAGCCTCCAGTGGAAATGCTTCTGGAATTGCTCAGAATCACTGAATCTCAGAATGGTTGGAATTGGAAAGCCCATCCAGCCCCACCCCTGCCATGGCAGAGACACCTCCCACTGTCCCAGGCTGCTCCAAGCCCTGTCCAGCCTGGTCTTGGACACTTCCAAGGATCCAGGAGCAGCCACAGCTTCTCTGGGCACCCTGTACCAGCCCCTCCCCACCCTCCCAGGAAGTGATTTCTCCCTCACATTAAATCCAAATCTTTCTGTCTTTATTTTAAAGCCATTCCCCCTTATCCTATCACTACCTGCCTGTGTAAAAAGTTGCTTCCCTTCTTTTTTATAAGCCCTCTTCAAGTACTGGAAACTGTGGGGCTTCGGCTTTGTGCTGTTGCTCTTGAAGTCCTGCACTCAGAAGAAAAGTTATTCCCTTTCCACATCCCTGCCTGAGTTATTTCCCACTTGCAGAGCTGCTACCTACAGGATATAATCATGAGCACAGTAAATCATTGTGCCATGTCAAGCTGCAAGTGGTTTTGGAGTTAGATCTGGAGTTCAAGTCTGCGTCTGACTGTGTATTTTATCTCAAATGTACTTTTTAATTTGTCCATCTGAAATTTTTCTAAATTTAGGGGGTATCCAGCAAGAAGAGGAAAAGGGTTTTTTTTCTAAGTAACTGTGGTTATTTTACTGCCAAAGTCTCTGCAAGAAATCTCAGCCCAGTGCTGAAGCCGGGGCTGTGTCCCTTTCCTGCACCCCAGACTCTGCTCTGCTCTGCCCACAGAAACACCCAGAGTGCACACACGGATTTTTCAGCCCCAAACTCCATTTCTGCTCTTTGCACAGATCTATTTAATCCCCATCATGATGTTATTAATTTTTATCTGTCCAATTTTTTTTTATCCTGGTAAAAAGCCAGTGCGATGGCTCCCGTTGATCACCCAAAGGAGAGGGAGCTGTAATCTTCCTCATAGCAGGAGAACATGGGACGTGCAGCCGTCACCTCCTTCGGTGGCTCCGTGCTGGGGACATGGTGACAGCACAGGGCAGCGGTGAGGGAACAGGAGGGACAAACTCCTCAGCCCTGTCCTTCAGATCCCCTTGCTGAGGGGTGGCAGGCGGGGGATGAGGAGGACTTGGCCAGGCTGAGGCGGGAGCAGAACAATTCAGGGCCCAAAATGCGACGTCTTGGCGTTTTCTGGGCTCCCTGGAGCTGGGCTGGCTGGGCTGCCAAGGCTGCCGAGGCACAGGCTCTGCACTGGAGAGGCACTGCAGTCACATTCACGCCTCAGAGTTTGTATTGTCTTCAGAAAATAATCCCCACTTTGTTATCCCCCCCCTCCCCTAATTCTCCACATGAGGGTCTTCCAGGGGATGGGAAGGCAGCAGAAGCTCTTCCACAGTCGGTGATCCCAAAGTGCATGGTGCTGGACACGGAGCACGGCTCTGCCAGCACCAAACCCTGCTGGCACCCACAGGCCATGGAGACCACAGGTCACACTAAAAAAATAACGTTCTGGCAGAAGGGGCTGTCTTCAAAGCACAAAGGCCAGAAATAACAATTGTATTAGACTGCCTTCATGAATTCATAATAAAGTTCAATTTGCCACCATTCGTCATGTGACTTAAAATTAAATTGAGTTTTTAGTGCAAAAGAAAAGGGGCTTGTGGTTTTTTTGAAAATAATGTAAAATCTTTCATGCCGCTCACAAATCATTTGTATTAGCACC
This sequence comes from Phylloscopus collybita, assembly GCA_027886175.1. Classification (NCBI taxonomy): domain Eukaryota; kingdom Metazoa; phylum Chordata; class Aves; order Passeriformes; family Phylloscopidae; genus Phylloscopus; species Phylloscopus collybita. The sequence goes on from JAJNNQ010000003.1 coordinate 1,381,920, forward strand.
ATTGTACACAGATTAATTTATTTATTTTCATTAAATCGTCGCTGCTTCCCATTGTTCCATTATCCTTGGGGACAATCCTTACTCTTTCATGTATTTTTAAGAGCTAAAGAGTCCCACAGACAAATAACAGACTAAAAAGGCTCAGTGGCTTTAGCTGTCTCTTGGCTTTAGGGTGCTGGAAGGAGTTAAAAACCACGAGCTGGAGGAGGCTGCTGTGGTGGTGGCAGCACTGACCATGGCATTGATGTTGACAATGGTATTGGTTTGGCATTGATGTTGGTATTGGTGTTGGTGTTGGTACTAGTGTTGGCTTTGGTGTTGGCTTGGGTTTTGGTTGTTGATTCTGGCATTGGTGTTGATTTTGAGTTTGTTGGCTTTGGTTTTGGTTGTTGATTTTGGCATTGGTGTTGATTTTGAGTTTGTTGGCTTTGGTTTTGGTTGTTGATTTTGGCATTGGTGTTGATTTTGAGTTTGTTGGCTTTGGTTTTGGTTGTTGATTTTGGCATTGGTGTGAATTCTGGCTTTGGTGTTGATGATCAATTGGAATTAATGCTGATGCTGGTGTTGACATTGGCATTGATGTCAGTGTTGGCACACTGGGACAGGACCCAGGGAACAGGGAGGCTCCTAAACAGAGACTCTGTCCCATGAGAGTTGGCCTGTCAGAGGGAGACTGCAGCAAACCTTCATCCCCATCAACACCCGCACTGAAATCGTGGAAACTCAAGCGCTGGAGCCCTTTGGGCACTGCGCAGACATTGTGCAGGTCTGAGGCAGGAGCTGCACACAGGGACCCATCACCCCGTGCAGGATAAAGAGCAAATCCAGCCCCGCGTCCCCCGGCCGCCCCTGCCGAGCGCGCTCCTTATCAGCGCCGTTTGTGCGCCCGCCGAAAATAATCATCTGTGAATGGAGCCCTAATTACATTAGAGCTAATCCATTTTCCTCTCTGAAGCTGGTAGTCAACAGTTTATTCTCTCACCTCCGAGATGAAACCGAATGTCAATTTTGGAGATAACATTGACGTGAACTTATGTATCAGGCAAGTAGACAAATACCATTATAATCATTTATAATCCTTTAAAGCTGTGACTGAGAAGTGGCATTTGGACTGGATTTAAACTTGGCGTTGTCCGTGCGGAAGATTAACCGCTCCATAAGACTTTGATTTCGGAATATTGCCCATTAGAGAGTTTTGACATAGGAAATTGAAGTATTATATATAGTTTTAACGTGGTTAACAGAGTCTGACACAAACAATAACATTCCAACTTCAGTTAATTCTTTCGTATCCTATTTTCCCCAGCAGGGGAAACTCTGCTGTCGTCCAAAAGCACCCCAGCAGGACTTTGAAGATTATTCCTGCTGGATGGGAATTACACATCCCCAGTTCATTCCTGCTGTTGCCGATCGCTATCGATGCTCTCCAGGAGCTGCTCTGCATCAGCCAACTCTGTGCAACAAGCCCCGGCCTTTGGGGCCAACACCAGCCCACAGAACCATAAAATCATGGAATTGTATAGGTTGGAAATATCTAAGATCGAGTTCCACCATTCCCCCAGTGCTGCCAAGGCCACCACTTACCCATGTCCCCAAGTGCCACATCCACATGGCTGTTAAATTCCTCCAGGGATGGGGACTCCACCACTGCCCTGGGCAGCTGTGCCAGGCTGGACAATCCTTTCCTTAGACATTTTCCCTGGATGGAGCAAAGAAATGGCTGAAGTGCTGCAATATTTAGAGTTCATCCTTCCCACATGCTCTGCAGAGGCTGAAGGCAGAAGCCAGTGCTGGCTGCTGACAAAGGATTGGATCTTATCCAGTGCCACTGGGTTTTCTTGCTGACTTTTGTGACAAAACTGCAAGTTCCAGACATTGCCTGTGCAGAGGTAAAGAACCAAACCCCAGCAGGGCAACAGTGCTGTGGCCCTTGCTGGACGCTCCCAGCCCTGCAGCTGCTCCAGGGAAAATAAACACTGGGATTACACTTGGAGCTTCCAGGAGGAAATTAGTGATTAGTGTTTGGTACTTTTTATTGTCACTTGTTCCTCAACATCAGAAGCAGCTTAGGAGGGACATAAAGGAAATTTCAGTGGTGGTGCCTGCTAGATGAGGAGAAGGCAAAAAGCAAGGGTGGCCAAGGGAAAGGTGGAAATGCTCAGTTGCTCTGGTTTAGATGTTCTCCAGGGCACAGGGATGTGCCAGGCTGCTGTGGCCTTTTGGTGTGGGCTGGGCCCTCTCCAACCCTTTGAAAAGCTTAAGGTGCTTTCCATGTGCCATTCACGGTTTCCAGGATGGTGCCCTGATTTGAGGCCTCTCCTTTTACCACAGGAGGGGTGTGAGTGACTGTGAGCAGGTCCCAGGGGAGCAGGAGTGCCCAGCCATGGTTGGACAGGGATGTTTGGGGCTCTGCAGGAGGTGAGGGGGGAATGAGCCACCCAGGGCTGCCCCCACGTTCCCCCCTGGGTCCCCAGCCTGCAGAACTGGGTGTCTGTTGGAGGCACATTCCAGCCCATGCAAACAGCTTGCTGTCATCTGGGTTCAATCTAGGGATAAATGGGCTCCAGAAGTTTTGGAATATTTGTATAAGACCACAACGCTTCTTATCAAAACATTTCCCATTATTATTTTCCAGTCTTCTCTCCATCCCCAGCTACCTCCTCCTTCCCTTCGGTGCCCAGCCATGCCCCAGCCATTAGCAGGGCTATCATTTTTTCTCTCCATATGGGAAGCAGAGGAGAGCCTTTCTCTAAAGAGGGCAGCCCAAACCCTCCTGGGGTTCCCAACCCATCCTCCATCTGCGGTCACACAAGTGTTTCCTCCCGGGCATTATCCCTGGAAATGAAAGAATGTGAACACGCCAGGCTCATTTGTTTTGTGTGTTTAATTTCGGCGTAGGTTTGTGTAAGTACTTATCGTCTTCTCCTCGGGAGATAATCCAAGACAAATGTGCAGGCGAGAGGCAGCTTTAACAAATGGGGCTGCCTCCTGAAAACTCCGTGGAATAAATCGGGGTGGAAGAGCAGCGCCGGGGCTTGGATGCTCCCAGGAAGCACGGGAAGTTATGAACGCAGCTGAAATCAGCACAGCCTCATCATCAATATTCATAGAGCCCAGACAAAACATTTCGTGTTGGAGCTGCTCATAAATCAGAGGGGAAAGAAGGGGGAAAGGGAAGAGTGAGGAGAAAGGGGAAGATAGAAAGGAAGGGATAGCTGGGGGATGAGGGGATGGCGAGGGGGGACTCGGCTCATTCAGGGTAACATCTGCTCGCTCTGAAGTGGAACCACCTGTTAGTTTATTAAACTGCACAATTAATTTATGTGGAAGGCAGGGAAGGCTATATCTCATCAAAACCTTCCCTTTTAGCCTCTTCCTCTAAAAGTGAGCTGGGTAAAACTGCGTGCCACCATCGCCTCCACAGGGAATGATGGAGAGTTCCCAGCATGTCCTTCCATGCCCATCATGGCTGGGAACCAACAGAATCCCAGAATCCCTTAGGTTGGAAAAGCTCCTCAAGATTGAGTCCAACCATTCCCCCAGCAGTGCCAAGACCACTAACCCATGTCCCCAAGGGCCACATCCACAGGGCTGAAAAATCTCTCCAGGGATGGGGATTCCATCACTGCCCTGTTCCAGGCCTTGACAACGCTCTCCATGAAGAAATTTTCCCTTATAGCCAACCTAAACCTCCCTAGTGCAACTCAAAGTTGTTTCCTGTCCTGTCAATTGTTCCCTCAGAGAAGAGCCCAATCCCCACCTGGCTTCAACCTCCTTCAGATGGAGGTTGAGGATCACAGAGCATTTCTACACGGAACCTCATCAACCTGAGCTGGCAAACAGGGGCTGCAAACCGCTGCTCAAACTCATCCCAAAGGTTTGTCTCCAAAATCCTGCAGTGGAAGGGGAGAGGATTGTGCAGGAGAGGTCTTGCACCAGCCTCTTGCAGCCCCGCTCTCCAGCACTTACCCATGTCAAAACACTTGATTTTTTCATTATTAAAAAGAAAAAAAAAAACCAACCCAGAGATTTTCAATAATTTATTTCAGGCATCTCTTTTGGAAGGTGTCCGAAGGGTTCCTTCCTGCAACTCCCCACCAGAGGAGGGCTGGGGGCCCCTGGGGGGTCCTGGGCCTTCTGAGCTCGCAGGATTGGGCTCCAATTAAGTGCAATGCTCTCCAGATTTGGTTCCCATTATTGTCTCCCTTTGGCATGACCGACCCGAGCTCTCAAATTGGAAAGGGCCCAGAATCTTCAGTCTCCTAAAATATTTTCAATAACGTTGAGAGCAATTTTCCTTAGAGCATGTAAGGATTTCAGCGGAGGAGCCAACTTTCCCAGAGGAATGATCCAATTATGAGCACTGGATGCTCTTGTCAATCTCTCCCTCAGGGACGTGGAAAATCAAAATTATGATTTATTTTTTTCGAATGTGACAGTGAGCGTAAAGACAGAAATCCAAACCGTGCCCTTATCTCCCCATGCACCCCCAGCTCCCTCTCTGATAAAGTCAGCTAAAAATACCCACTCGTTTCAGGCAGAACCTCCTGAAGTTCTGCTCTAATGACAGCACAGGCAGGACCCAGCCCTGGGAGCTGCTGAATGATGACTTTTTAATGGTGACCTTTGCATCTAAAAATTGAGTCAGAATTACTCCGTTTCTTGCTAATGCAACGAGGGAAATGTGGTTTGAACCCCGTGGTTTGTGCTCGGTGACAAAGGGGACAGGCACCAGCAGGCCCCCAAAAGCTAAAAATGGTTCCCAGAGGGGAGGGCAGGGGAGGAGGTGGGGAGTGAGGGAGGAATTGGCTGTGCCTTTGCTCAGGGTGCTGTGGTGATGTCCCCAGGAAGCTGATCACGGGCTGTGCCAGCTGGGATGGGATCCCAATGGACACCATGGGCTGTGCCAGCTGGGATGGGATCCCAATGGGCACCATGGGCTGTGCCAGCTGGGATGGGATCCCAATGGGCACCATGGGCTGTGCCAGCAGGCATGGGATCCCAACGGGCACCATGGGCTGTGCCAGCAGGGATGAGATCCCAATGGGCACCATGGGCTGTGCCAGCTGGGATGGGATCCCAACGGGCACCATGGGCTGTGCCAGCAGGGATGGAATCCCAATGGGCACCATGGGCCATGGCAACAGGGATGGGATCCCAATGGGCACCATGGGCTGTGCCAGCAGGGATGGGATCCCAACGGACACCATGGGCTGTGCCAGCAGGGATGGGATCCCAATGGGCACCATGGGCTGTGCCAGCTGGGATGGGATCCCAACGGGCACCATGGGCTGTGCCAGCTGGGATGGGATCTCAGTGGGCACCATGGGCTGTGCCAGCAGGGATGGGATCCCAACGGGCACCATGGGCTGTGCCAGCTGGGATGGGATCTCAGTGGGCACCATGGGCTGTGCCAGCTGGGATGGGATCCCAACGGGCACCATGGGCTGTGCCAGCTGGGATGGGATCTCAGTGGGCACCATGGGCTGTGCCAGCTGGGATGGGATCCCAGTGGTCACCATGGGCTGTGCCAGCTGGGATGGGATCCCAACGGGCACCATGGGCCATGGCAACAGGGATGGGATCCCAACAGGGACTCTGTGCCAGCAGGGATGGGACCCTGCCTAGCACCATGGGCCATTCTAACTGGGACAGGACCCCCCGGGCTCCCTTGCATTCCAACAGCCTGCAGCCCCCCTGCTCCTGCCCAGCCACCCCTCAGTGTGCCCCCTGGGCGGGTGCAGCCGTGTTGGGGTGCAGGGTGGGGGTGCAGGGGTGCAGCAGGGCCGTGTGCCAGCCCCGCCGTGCCGGGGGCGTTGTGCCGGGGGAAGGAGCTGCCTTTGTCTGGCGGGCAGCAGGGGGCCTTTGTCCCCACGGGGCCGCCTGGCTCCCGGGGCTGGAACACCAAGATCAAGGCATGGGCAGTGGGATGTGCAGCCACCCGCTCCCCCTTAGAAGTTGTTGTTGCCATGGGGTCTATTGTTGGCAGCTTTCCCCCGGTGCTTTACATCCTGCACCTTGCTTTTCACAGGGTGAACAATAATGCAAACTCTTTTTGCTCCTGGAGTTGCCTTTTCACAGTTTCCCCCCTTTTTACAACCTATAATGAGTGATAACTCTGAAGAACAGCACAATTCTTGGAGAGATTCTCCCCCCACAGCTCACACCGTGCTGCTCGCTGGGTTATTCTACCCGAGAAGCCCAGGAAAATCTGCATATTTGGGGATGTATTAATTACCCAACGTGACATCTCTAACTCTGCAAAGATTGTCTCTGGCTAATGAAGCTGTCAGGGCAGGCTCTGTGCTGATGCTGCCCTGCCGTGGGCGCTGGCCCACGGCCAGCACAGCTCCTGCTGTTCCCAACCCCAGCCACCAATCCCAGCAGCACAGGAGCAGGATCCAGCCCTGGCTGTTCCCATCACCACCACAACAGGTCCATCCTTCAGCACTTCTGGATTGCCTCAGCAAAAAAAAACCAGCTGGAAATCAAAACTGTTCAGTCTGATCTATTATTCCTTGAGGTTGAACCTGCAACAGGAGGAACCAGAGCTTTGATCCTTTCAGGGTGTGACCTCGGGCCCCTGCAGATCATCTGTGTGCTCCTGCAGGGCCCTGGGGGAGAGACATGGAATGAATTTGATGTTGTGCCAGGGACAGGAGCAGAATCCCTTTCCTGGGTGCCAGAGGGCAGAAGATGGGCAGGTCCCTGCATCAACTCACGACTCATTTCCTATGCCCTATGGTCAGGTTCCCATCCCAGTTCCAGCAGTGGGGAAACATCCTGAGGAGCTGGTCCTGCTCCTGAGAAACCTCCCCCTGGCAGTGCTCAGTGCCATGCTCCCATCCTTGGGAATCTGGCTTCCATGAAACCCCTTGTGAGGGATGTAAGGGATGAATAACCCCACTCTCGGGCAGTTTTCCATGCTGGGAGGTGATCTTTCCCGCTGACACAGAGTGGGCTCCCTCAGCTCAAACCCAAGTTGTAAAATTCCTTAAATGGAAATTGATATTGGTGTTTAAATAAATTATTTTATTGGCTTCAGAATTCCTAATGACGAGGAGCAGGAGGGCGGCTGGAGCGCCTGCCAGATCGTCTGCTTTCCTAATGACAAATGTTTGAATTAAAATAATTCTAATTAAATGGGTGTCAAAAAAATGTTTCAGTTCGAAACACACTTCACAACCTCACATCACATCCTATCAGGCAGCAGAGCACATGACAGAACACAAAATAAACTGAGACCTTTAGGCAGATATTCCTCAAAGAGCAGCCCTAATTCCCAGCCGGCTGTGCCAGAGGGGTGGCAGGGCCAGGAGTCACCTGCACCAAACCAAAGCCACTTTTGGGGCTTGAATAACTCTGACATCATTGTAGGGCTTCAGCTCTCCTGCAGGAGATGGGAATCTTCACTCTCACCCAGCATACACGGAAGCAGAGACCAAGGTTTGCTCTCCTCCCTCCCAAGGTGGTTTTAAGGGTTGGATTTGGATGATTTCCCCTTTGGAGTGGTGGCCTGGGATGATAGAATCATCAAATGGTGGTGATCATCAATCAATCAATCATCCAAAATGGTTTGGGTTGGGAGGGACCTTAAAGCCCATCTTACTCCACCCCCTGCCATGGGCAGGGACACCTTCCACCACCCCAGGTTGCTCCAAGTCCCGTCCAGCCTTGCCTTGGACACTTCCAGGGGTGGGGCAGACACAGCTTTTTGGGGCAGTGGGTGCCCAGTGATGCAGGACAAACCTGGGAGCAAACTGCAGCCAAGTGCTCCATGTGCTCAGGAATGCTGCAGGAGGGGAAAGGGGGAGTGAGGGATCAGCAGCAGCATCCCCAGCTGTTCAGGACAGCTCTGAACCCCACTCTCTGATCCCAAAGTGATGTAATAGGATTTGAGGCCATTTATCATTTTTCTCCATCTGACCCTTTTAATTTCCCATCCCAAGAGTATTTCCAAGGGATCCCCAGCCCCTCAGGGCTGCAGGTGAACCTGGCAGGATCCCATGAGATCCCCCATCCTCTATCCCACATCCCATATCCAATACAAGGCAAGGCTGCTCCGCCAGCAGGGCCGAACGCTGTAATTGGATCTTAATTACACAACTCTGCGAGAGGTTATTTTTATTTCTTTGTTTGTTAATGCAATTATTTAGCTGCCCTATTTTAGCCTTGACCTTGCAGGAAGAGGGTATTTTCCAGTCAGCATAATGCTTTATCTTTGAAAGCTCCAATCAATAAGGATAATTAATGATGCCTGCTGCAATGATAGCCTCAGCAATCATTATCCCACATTAATCCCTGCAGTCAGCCTGGGGTCAAGGCCATCTAAATCATTCACCTGGGGGTGGAGAAATTCAAATAATTTCCCCATTTAAATCCAAGCAAACAAATCCCACTGTATTTTTCCGAGGCATTTGGAAGAGGCTGCAGCCTGTTGTGGCCATGGGTTTGCAGGAGCTGTGGATCCTCCTTGCAGGGATCCAGGTGCCCTTGCAGGGGTGGCAGTGGGGACACGGCCAGGGGACATGCCACACCTGCCACCAGTTTCTCCTCAAACTGGCAAGAAGATTCAATGTGGGGACGGTCCCAGCTGCCACCACAGCAGACACCGGTCCCAAAACTGGGATCACGAGGTGTGGTTGTGCTGTGGGAGCAGGAATGGGGTTGTGCTCCTCTTGCAGGGACAAAACATCTCTGCCACCAACCCTGGGAGTGGGGGTTTGTCATCCTTTAGTTCTGGTTCATGCTGGAAACCCTCTGTGCCCCAGGGACACTCAGAGAGGGGAAAAGTCTTCTCCAGGATGTCTCTGAGAGGAGCAGAGGTCTCTCCCCAGGGTGCTCCTGTCCCCCACCAGCCCCTCAAAACCCAGCCCATGCCTGAGCTCCTGGGACAACCACCTGCACGATCCCTGTTCACCCAACTGCTACTGCTGCAGGTGTCCCCAACCCTCCTGCCCATCCCACATCCCGTTCCCAACCAGTATAGAATGAAGGACTGGGAACTGGCTGTGAGCACAAACTGCCACTGATTTATTTTTCTTTCTTCAGCCTGCTCTTGGCACATTTATAACCTCTTAGGGACAGGGATGCACGGGGGACAGTATGGGAAGGCCAAGGAAAACCCAGGGCACGTTCCCTCTGGAATCTGCAGCCATCCTGGAAGCTGGGCCAGCTCCCGTGGCTGCTGTGCCCAGCTTTTTTTAACGTCCCCTGTCAGAGGGATGCAGCTTTTTGACATCTCCGTGCTAGGAGTGAAGATATCCCTCTGTCTGCTCTGTGCAAAGATAATTTTTGGGATACAGCCAGCACTGGGGTCACCTCCTGATATCTCCCAATGTTCTCAGCTGGGAGAATGCTGCGTCCCTTTGACCCCAAGGTGAGGAGGAGGACAAGGATCCCACCCAGCCCTGGGTGCCAGCCCCAGCCAGAACATCCATCCGGTGCTGCTGGGCAGAAAGAGGCACCAAGGACTTTGTCAGGATATGGAAAAACCCACAAAGCCAAGCTGGAGTTATTATAGAAAGGCTGCAGAGCAATGTCCTTGGCCAAAAACAGGCTTTGTTGGTAATCAATACGGTTTTGCTGATCTAAAGCTGCCTCTGGTGGCTCTTGCAGGGCTGGGTTTTACAGCCGGACATGCTGTGATGCCCACTGCAATGTCCACCACCCTGTCCACCATGATGACCACAGCAATGCCCACCATGATGTCCTCCATGATCCCCACTGCAACACCCACCACAATTCCCACCGTCATGCCCATGCAATGTCCACTGTGATGTCCACCATGATGTCCAGCATGATTCCCACTGCAATGCCCTCCATGATGACCACAGCAATGTCCACCACAAAGTCCTCCATGACTCCCACCACGATTCCCATTGCAATGCCCTCCATGATGTCCACCATGCTGACCACAGCAACATCCACCATAAAATCCTCCATGATTCCCACCACGATTCCCATTGCAATGCCCTCCATGATGTCCACCATGATGACCACAGCAATGTCTACCACAAAATCCTCTATGATTCCCACCATGATTCCCACTGCAATGCCCACCACAATGCCCACCAACAATGCCCACCACGATGTCCACAGCAATGTTCACCATGAGATGCCCACCATGATTCCCACTGCAATGTCCACCATGAAACGCCCACCATGATGTCCACTGCAATTCCCACCACAATGCCCACCATGATTCCCACCATGATGACCACCACCCTACAGGAACAGCAGTGGAGCAGGGTCTCAGGGCTGTCCCTGTGTCCCCCCAGGGTCTCAGCCCAGCTCGGGGGCTTGATGGCCCCCAGGGTGGGTGGAGTTTGAGACGTGCAAGTGTTGAGTTCCTCCATGGAAACGAAGGGACAATTTGGATTAGTTCTGATTTATGGCTCTGTTATGACCAAGTTTGTGTTTTCACCAAAGTCCTTCTCCCCCTGCTCCGAATTAATTCTATATTAACAGCAGCATATAATTTATATGTGGACACATCCACATATCCAATAAATTACGGCCTAACTCTATAATTCCACAGCTATAATTAATTACATTAAAGACCTCCATTTTAAGCCCACAATTAGATAACCCTGGGAGACAATCCCGTTAGCATTTTTAATAAATACTTGTGTTTGAAGCTGTTGAACAGAGCACCTGATAACTGATAGAGCAGTGTTAACATCTGTTCCATTATTTCCACAGGACGTTGCTTTAACGTAATGCTCCTCACATAAAATATGCATTTGTTCTTGACTGTCAAGTGCCTCTATTATTTTATTAAAAAGTCAAAAAAGAATATAATCAGACTTCATAATTTATGTGTGACATTTTCATTACAGAAAACTTTATGCAAAATTGAATTCTAAAATTTAATTTCCTGTGATGTTTAAATTACTTACTATCTGGCTCCTCTCCAAACATTGTGATCACTCCAGGCCCCATATGAATTCCATTAAGGATACGTTTAGCTGCTGCCAAAATGTATGGGGTATTTTTCTATGTAATTCCAAGAATATGCTCCTTAAATTTATTTTGTGCCAGTTTAAATAGTTTCTCTCATGCAGGAAAGAAACACAAGACATTTTAACAACTGCCATGGCTTTTTTTGTTGTTGTTGTTTCCCTCGGGTTTTGATGCCCATCGTGGTTCTTTGGTCCCCTTAGCCAGAGGAGAATTCCCAGCATTCTGGGAGGGCTGGATGGAGACCTGAGCTTTGAGGGTGCCCTGCTCGCCATGTTCTCTGTGTGCACTGGAAATTAGCATATGCAAAATAGGTGTAATGAGCATGTAGCTGAAGGAATATGATGGGTGCTGCTTCAGTTCCCCCAAAGTCCGGGTTTTGTGTTGCCCCTGCTCCACGTCACCTCCCTGGGATGTCTGCAGTATCCATGTAAGGAAGAGAAAGCAAATCAGAGCCTGGAGAAGAGCAGGAATGGGGAATTGTGAGGGGTTTAATGGAACTTGAGGGGGTCAGACACAGAATCACAGAATCCCAGAATCACAGCATCCCTGAATCACAGAAGCCCAGAATCACAGAATCCCAGAATCACAGCATCCCTTCACAGCATCCCAGAATCACAGAATCCCTGAATCCCAGAATCACAGAATCCCTGAATCACAGCATCCCTGAATCACAGAATCCCAGAATCCCAGAGTCTCTGAATCACAGACAGAATCCCAGAATCCCAGAATCACAGAATCTCAGAATCCCAGAATATCCCGAACTGGACCCCCAAGAATCAAGTCCAGCTCCTGGGCCTGGAGCAGTGAAGGGTGTGGGAGACCCCCAAGTGAGGGACAGGGGGATGCTCCAAGCCCACCAAGATCCACAGGGTGTGTGGAATCACCCCCTCCCTGGTCCCATCACCACCAGGGGTGCTCAGGCCACGCATCTCAGCATCTCCCAACTTCATCCCTCCCCCAGAGCAGTGTCCTCCAGCCGTGCCCACGGTTGTGGACAAACATTTGAGGGATGAACCAGGTGCCTCTGCCATCCCTGAGCTATCCCAGCTCTTCCTGGCAGCTCTTTCTAAAATCAATCTGCGTTTTGCATGGCCTCATCCACCCGGAGCCAAGGCACTCTCAGTGCTGGGATCAATACATCCTCCCGGCCCAGCGCTATCGGATTCGCTCGTTTGCTGAGCAGAACACGTCAGTAAAACTCAGCCTGCTTGGGCAATACAGCCTGATCCCACCAATCTTTGGAGAAACTCAGGGAAAACCTTCAGGTGTGTTTTTGGAAACAAGTTCAAAATTGTTGTTGCCGTAGAATTCCCACGTTCCGTGCGCTGTGATTGACGGGGATGTAGGAGTTCCCAAAAGGAACTTCCTGCTTCCCTCCCTTTGTCTGGAACGTGTGAGCAGCAGTCACACCCTGTGTGCCTGTGGGAGTAAAGAGATGCTGGGAAAAGGGGGTGCTCAGACAGAGCCATGCCCGTGCCCTTCGCAGTCAGCTTTGGTGTGGATCAGGGAGCTGAGCATGGTGGTGAACATCCCAAGTCATCCCAGCATGTGCCAGGACATCCCAGCAGATCCCAGTACAGCCCAAGTCATCCCAGCATGTGCCAGGACATCCCAGCAGATCCCAGTACATCCCAAGTCATCCCAGCATGTGCCAGGACATCCCAGCAAATCCCAGTACATCCCAAGTCATCCCAGCATGTGCCAGGACATCCCAGCAGATCCCAGTACAGCCCAAGTCATCCCAGCATGTGCCAGGACATCCCAGCAGATCCCAGTACATCCCAAGTCATCCCAGCATGTGCCAGGACATCCCAGCAGATCCCAGTACATCCCAAGTCATCCCAGCATGTGCCAGGACATCCCAGCAAATCCCAGTACATCCCAAGTCATCCCAGCATGTGCCAGGACATCCCAGCAGATCCCAGTACAGCCCAAGTCATCCCAGCATGTGCCAGGACATCCCAGCAGATCCCAGTACAGCCCAAGTCATCCCAGCATGTGCCAGGACATCCCAGCAGATCCCAGTACAGCCCAGCTGATCCCAGCACGTGCCAGGATGTCACAGATCATCACAGTAAATTCTAGTTCATCCCAGCACATCCCAGCAAGTGCCAGGAAGTCCCAGCTGATCCCAGCACATCCCAGCAGCCCCCAGTGTTCCCAGTTCATCCCAGCTTATTGTCTCTTTAGGGATGTTCAGAAAAGGCCTGAGCCCACTGACTCTAAGTCACAAAAGAGAGAAAATCCAAAAACCCCCCACCTGCTTGGGTGGAGTGGGATTTTGCACATGCCAGGGGGTGGAATCCCTTCCCCAGGGACACGACCCCTGCTCCCTGGCTGTGTGCATCCCCCTGTTCCAGGGCTCCCTTTGGATCTGATCCCACTGCAGGCAGGGAGAGCAGGAGCAGGGCTGATGCTGGGAACAGGGATGTCACTGCTGGGATGGGAACAGGGATGTCACTGCTGGGATGGGCCCACTCCCAGCCTTCCCTGGGCACTGGGAGGCCAAACTGGTGAGAGGGAAAGCTCCCAGTTGCCGTTGGGTGTTCCGGTAACCGGATCTTCCCGGGCCAGCTGCAAGCCCAGGACTAATAAAGGATGCAGCCGAAGGAAGGCTGGGCAGGAATAGGATGACAGAGCAATATCGTAGGAGGTAGGATCCTGCTGAGTCTGGAAGTGCCTGATTTATTTATATTCAGCTAAACTGAAATATTCAGAAGGAGAAAACCTTCAAGCCGGACCCTTTTGCTGCCTCCTTTCAGAACAGAGGGATGTGTGTGGTGTTTGCCAGGGAAGGATGCTCGGCCTGTGCCTCTTCCAGTGCCCAGCTCCCATTAATTCAGGCAGTACAACTCTAATATGAATTTTTTCTCTGTATCTTGTGGTTCATAAATTGGGTGATGACAAAACAAGGTAATTTATTACCAGTATATGAATTTATTTATTATTGAACACTTGATTAACCTGTACACTTTGCTGCCTGCTCATCTTTCGGGGTTTGTAGTAAAAGTATTCATTTACTCCTGGGTGTGAGCTGGTACCTTCATAATTCACCTGTTAATTATTGCACCCAGGGTCTTTGTTGAAGGGTTAAACACTAATGAAGGTAAAGCACATTGTCATTCTGGAGAGCTGCTTCCCTCAAATCTGTCCTCCCATTCCAGGCTCAGCCCTCCCCGTGAACAGATCATGCATTTATATGGAGTCCAGCATCTGTAGCCTATTTCCAATCCTTAATGGATCAGAAGTGTTTAGCCAGACTGCAATAAATACGGAGAAGTGGGTACAGGGGGTGGTCACCGTCCCTGTAAGCTGCTCATGAAATAGAATCCCAGAATCTCCTGAGCTGGAGGGGACCCACCAGGACCATCCAGTCCAGATCCTGCCCCTGCACAGACCCCCCAACAATCCCACCCTGGGCATCCCTGGAGCTCTGGCAGCCTCGGGGCCGTGCCCATTCCCTGGGGAGCCTGGGCAGTGCCCAGCACCCTCTGAGGGAAGAACTTTTCCCTGATGTCCAAACGAACCCACCCCAGGCTCAGCTGCAGCCCTTTGCTGTGCCCTGTCCCTGCCACAGGGAGCAGAGAGCGCTGCCTGATGCTCCTGACCAGTTCTGTGGTGGCTGATGGACATTTGACCCCAGTGAGAAGATGTTCCCTTGCAGCTGAAGCTTTCCACAGCTCTGAGCTGCCCTTGGCCACCTTGGCAGCTTGGGGAGTTTTGGGGAGGATCTGGCATTCCGGGGGCAGAAAACTTGAGGGAACAAAGGGCATCTCACAGCGCAGGGGGTAAAAATAGTATCGTGGGGAGGGGGGGCTGAAATGAGAAACACGTTGGGCTGGAAATAACTTAATTCTGTCACAAACACCAGCTTAATGTATGCCCTTAAACTCGCAGCCATCTAGGTTTCCCTGCAACATCCGCCCCTATCGGGAGGATCTGCTCCATCCAGACACCGTGGTGCCTCACGCCCGCTCTCGCAGCAGCTTTTAATGAGCATTTCTCTATTTATCTCATGTCACTGCTTCCCCAGCAGCCCCGTGCCCGGCCTGGCCAGTAAAAGCCATTATCTCTATTATGCTGCCGATAGCCCATCGCCGGGATTGCTGCTCCCTAATTGCTGGAGCACCCTCCTCCTCCTCCTCCTCCTCCTCCTCCTCCTCCTCCCGCTGATAGATTACCCCGGGCTAACAGCCCCAGAGCCCGTTCCCCAGCGCCAGCCGAGCCCCAGCTATTGGGCTTTGCTCTCAGGAATAAATCCTAACCTATCAATATATAATAGGGCTAAATAATCAACAGCTCGAGACGTTGTCTGCTCCGGGAGGGCTCCGCCGAGCCGGGCAGTTTTTATCGGCTATAATTAGCAGCAGGCAGAGCCTGTGCCTGGTCAGGCTGTGCAGGAACGAGGACAGGTTTTATGCACGTTCAAACATGATTTAATCGGCTGCTCTGCCTGTCTCGATAATGCGCAGGGGGTGTAAAAGAGTCCAGCTGGCCTGGGAACGTGTGGGAAACATAAATCCTGCGGCGGGCGGCTCTGGAGGGAGCTCTGCCCTCGCCGCTGCTGAGGTGCCTTATTGCTGATAGCGGGGGAGCCGCCGTGGGAGAAATGCTGGGAGAGGGTTTGGACGGGGAGTGGAGCAGCCTGGGCTAGTGGAAGGTGCCCCTGCCCGTGGCAAGGGGCTGGGACTGGATGGGTTTTGAGGTCCCTTCCCTCGCAAACCACTCAATGGCCCTGTGATCCCAAGGTTCTGAGATTCTGTGCTCAGCCTGGGGGCTTTGATAGGAGAGGGTTTGGATCTGCTTTAGGAGGGACTTTACATCCACTCTAGGAGGGGCTTTGGATCCACTCTAGGAGGGGCTTTGGATCCGCTTTAGGAGGGGCTTTACATCCACTCTAGGAGGGGCTTTGGATCTGCTTTAGGAGGGGCTTTGGATCCACTCTAGGAGGGGCTTTGGATCTGCTTTAGGAGGGGCTTTGGATCCACTCTAGGAGGGGCTTTGGATCTGCTTTAGGAGGGGCTTTACATCCACTCTAGGAGAGGCTTTGGATCTGCTTTAGGAGGGGCTTTGGATCCACTCTAGGAGGGGCTTTGGATCCGCTTTAGGAGGGGCTTTACATCCACTCTAGGAGGGGCTTTGGATCCGCTTTAGGAGGGGCTTTACATCCACTCTAGGAGGGGCTTTGGATCCACTCTAGGAGGGGCTTTACATCCACTCTAGGAGGGGCTTTGGATCCACTCTAGGAGGGGTTTTACATCCACTCTAGGAGGGGCTTTGGATCCGCTTTAGGAGGGGCTTTACATCCACTCTAGGAGAGGCTTTGGATCCGCTTTAGGTGGGGCTTTACATCCACTCTAGGAGAGGCTTTGGATCCCCTTTAGGAGGGGCTTTGCAGCCAAGAGCAGAGGATGCTGTTGGAAAACGTTCCCAGCCAAATCCTCTTGGGTAAAGTAGCTGTGCACCAGCCGTGGGAGGGGAGGAAGGGAAGGTGCCCCAAAACAAGGCAGTAAAACTATAAAGTTAATGAGCAACCCGTGTCCTTTTTTTTTTTTTTTTTTACAGTATCACCCTTTACAACCCCCTCCTCGGGAGCCAGGCTTTCAGGGGAGTACAGCAAAGGCTGTAAAATGGATGTTTAATGTAGCTGGGGGCCAAGAAAAACATTGTATAATTGTAGTAAGCAGCTTGCTAAGTAAAGCGATAGCTTTTAAAGGATGAAATACAGCGTGGGTTTGCAGGGCTGCACAGGCTCCAGCCTCAGATTGCCTCAAGAGCAGCTTCCTCCTTCCACTTACAAACGTTTCTCTGAGAAGATTTGGGATGAACATCTCTGGCTTTGGAGATCAGCTGCTGACTGGATCTGCTCTGGGAATAAAGCACCTGGGACTGTCAGTCCTCACCCCACTCACACCAATTTTTTTTTTTTTTAATTTTCATCCTTTTTGTGCACACAGGGTCTGTCCCACTGTGTCCAAGCAGAGCTGGCAGGGCACTGGGGCAGTGAGGGATGCTCCCCTGGGATAACCCCCCTGGCTGCACCCACACTTCACTTTGGCTTCTGGGGGTTCCAGGGGCCCCCAGCACCTCTCAGCCCAACCCAGTCCCACCAAGACCACAATTCCTGTGCTTCCCAGCCTGTGTGATGTGGTTTGGGCTGGGTTTCTGAGGAAAAAGGGGCACAGGGAGAGGGATTTGGACGTGGCTGGTTGGTGGAGTTAAAGTCTTTGTCTCCCAACACTCCAGGCCTACGGTTGCTGTTGGGCCTCTGAAATTCAAATTAAAGGGCACCTATGGCTTGGCTGTGGTTTCTAACACAGAAATTAATCAGTTGTGTGTAATCTATGTCCTCAGGAGGTGGGAAGGGGAGGGCACTGCTCAGAACTTGTGGTGTCTGTGGTGCATCTTCCCCCCCTGCCCCAGTTGTCCCCTGGTTCCTGTCACCGCTGAGAGCCACGATGCCCAACCTGGGCCATCCCCCAGGGCCTGCAACTTCTGCTGGAAAAACTGCTGACTTTTCATGAGGTATTTCCTGTTCAGAGGTGGTGAGGCTGTCACTGATAAGCTCTGGCTCAGTGAAATGAGGGGCTGAGCCTTTCTGGGGGCAACCAGGAGATGGTACCACTGCAGAGATCTGTTACACAATCTGGTATTAGAGTCACTGTATACTCTCAATTTGGGCAGAAAAAGCGAGGTTCAAGCACAAAATACCCTCCTCAGCTCCTAATTCTGGGGCCTGTTCAAGCTGAGAATAAACCCACGCACCTCTGCTTTCTGTGAGTGCACATAATGGGAAATTTCATCAGCTGCAATATTCCCAAAGACAGAACTCGTGAGATATATCACATGTAAATGGACACATCATCTGAGCAAGGCCCCATTCATCAATAGCACTTGGAAATGCAGTGGGAGATCTGATGGGATTATGTAGATCTCAACTATCCACGGGTGAATGAAATTGGGTAACCTTAGCAACCCCAGGTACGCCTGTGCAGCCATGAATCAAACGTCAGCCCGATGAGCTCCGCGCAAAATAAAGAAATAATTCTTGGAAATATTCATAACAGGCTGCAGAGTATTATTTTATAAGGCTCTGCCCATTATGCATTTTGGAAGCCAGGTTTTAAAAGAACCAACATTAGCATTTACATCCCCCACGCTGGCATAAATGCTTATAAATAAACCCAAGATGAAACACAAGCGGCAACTGCAACAAACCAGGGCTCCTCTTCCTGCTGGTGGAAAGGGCAGCTCCCACCAAGCAAATATTCCAGCCTGAGGAGCAGCACAGAGGATGGGTTACCCACAAAGGTTTGGAACAGCACCTCCCATGATCAGGTTGGATAAAAACAAAAGTTGCACTCTGGCCTTTCGCTTGTGTTAAATTCATCAGGCTGCTCTAATGCCAGGGAAAAAAAGAGAAAGCTGGGAAAAGCTGAAAGTCTCCCTTAAAAGTTGATGAAGTCAAGAAAATGTATGGTTTGGGGTACTTTTTACTCAGTTGTGCATATGTATTTTGGATGACCAAAAGATAGTTTAAATATATGCTGTATCTTAGTTGAAAAATACATAATTACATCTGAATTTGCAGAGAATTCCTTATCCCTCTGCCCTTGGCTCATGTTCAGCTCCAGAGAGCATTCAGGCATGCTCCAGCTTTGGTCTCCTCCACACTGAAGCACTGAAGTTTTCCAAGTTTTCCAATTTTTCCCATGTGGAAAGCCATCTTTTAGCCCTGGCATTGCTTGGAGACTGTAGTTCTCAGCCTGCAAATTTATTTTTTGTTAATTAATGGCCACTGCAGTGACCTGCAGCAGCTGGGATCATCCACTCCAGGAAAAACAACCACTGAGCAACCTGGTCCAGTGGAAGCTTGGATGGTCCTGAAGGTCCCTTCCAACCCAAACTGTTCTGGGTTGTTTTAATGTGTTTCCCTCACAAGGAAAAGCCGGGGCATGGCCAGGATGCTCAGACACCTCCAAGCTGCCTCCTCTACCTTGGTGCTCCCTGCTGGTGTTCTGAGGTTTATCTATGGCAGAAGCACAGAATCCTGCTTGGGGTTGGGTTGGAAGGGACCATAAATTCAACCAGTTCCAAGCCTAAAGCTGGAGCAAGGTAGCTGAAGTTTTCCTTACAGCCTGAACACCAGAAATTACGCCGATAATTGAGAATCTCAGTTTTCCTTCAAAATAATTCCTCGTACTTGTGGTCAATGAAAAACCCCAAACATATTTGACTCTTGGGCTTCAGTTCCCCCTTGCTTTCCAGGTCCTGAACACTGGAGAAATCAGATTACAGCTCCCCAGTCCTCTCAGCACCACGTGCCCTGTGGAGGGATCCAATTTCAGAGCCAGGAACCACCCATTTATTTATTTTATGGTGCTTTAACCCACCCTCACACTTAACAGGCTGGCAAGCTCTGCGCTCCGTTTCCTTATTTCCCAAACAGCTCTTAAAGAATTAGTGTTTCCATAAATGCTTCTTGTTCCCATTAAACATTTTGGGTGGTGCTGAAGAGCTCAGCAGTGAAACCACCCTGAGAATTGCAGAGGCAGCTCTGGAGCTGCTGCCTTGTTTGTTCCAAATCACCTCTTCCGATGGCTCTCCCGAACGAGCTGGATTAATTGTTCAGGACCTATAGCACATGCTTCAGTGAAAATAAATTACTTTATTTCTATTACACCACCAGTGGCTGTGTAACTTAATTTCATTAGCTCAAACCTGTTGAGAGTGTTCAGATTTCCATGGCAGGACGCACTCGAAATGAAAAGACGCCTTCGATTCCCAATTAACAGAATCGCTCCCTTTCAGCTGAAATGAATGTTATTGAAACCAATTAGCATAGACTGGAAAATCTCTCATTAATGAGGGGAGTGTGGGTGAGTAAACAGCAATGAAAAGATGAAATTAGAGAAGAGGCTCTTCTTGTTGGCCTGAATAATTACATGCTTAGTTGCCTAATTGTCTGGTGAAAAGCCTCGCCGTGCTGGTAACAGATTGCCGTGTTCATTAGGCTGCAAAAGGCCACCTGCTGCTGAGGCTCATTTTCCTGCAGTCTATATCCACGTGTTGCTCCCCAGGGACTGCTATTTGGACACAACACTGGCTGTGAAAAGCAAATGAGCTTGCCAATATGCTGCAATATTGTGTCCTTTATGCCAAGATACAGAAGCTTAATATGTCAAATATAATGAATAAAACCAACAGCGATAACGAAGTTTATGAGGAGAGTGACCTTCCAACACGGCCTGGTGCAGGAGGGCAGGGCCCTCCATGCAGATGTTCCTGCCTGGCCCGGACCGCTCCGAATTACGGAGCACAAAAGAGAAATTACAACCGCCACCCCTTAGACAATGGCAGAAGGAGAGCCCACAATGGCAACTGGTAAAATTGGAAACAAATGTGAAATTCCAAGCGCTAAGAAGGGCTCACGAAGCCCGGCATTGTTCCGATTTGCTCCGCTGTGGCAATAAACATCAAAGGCAGGAGGCCTCTGCTGCAGCCTTGCCTCAGATCATCTGCCGTGCCTTACAGTTGCTGGGTTTATGGGGCTTTTAAGCCAGGCTTTATTGCACGGCGCTGTTGGCAGGGAGGAGTCACCCTGGGCATGGAGTCGAGGGGGTCTTGCTCCTCCGTGAGCCCCGGCACGTGCTGGGAGTCTGACCTGCCGAGGGTGGGATGGAGGCATGGAGCCTGCTGGAGATGTTGCAGGAGTGTCCAGAGAAGGGAATGGAATTGAGTAAGGGTCTGGAGCTGGGGGGGGCTCAGCCTGGAGAAAAGGAGGTTCAGGAGGGACCTTGTGGCTCTCCACAACTCCCTGACAGGAGAGGGCAGCCAGGTGAGGGTTGGTCTCTTTCCCCAAAGAACAAATGAGGACAGCCTTAAGTTACACCAGAGGAGATTTAGGTTGGATATTGTGAAAATTTCTTCATGGAAAAGGTTGTCCAACCCTGGCACAGCTGCCCAGAGCAGTGGTGGAATTTCCGTCCCTGGAAGGGTTTAAAAGCCATGTGGATGTGGCACTTGGGGACAGGGTCACTGGTGGCCTTGGGCAGTGCTGGGGGATGGTCAGACTCCCTGATCTTAGAGGATGTTTCCAAATGAACAGCTCCATGATTCCATGTCATATACCAAGCAGGAGGAATTGCCAGGGTACAGCAGGTTGGTTCAAAGCCACCAGTAAAGAAATCAGGATGTGTGGATCTGAGTATGGATATGTGTATTGATGTTGCAGGGTATTATGCTACTGCAACTGCTATTAATAAACAGCTGAGGTAACTAATACTAATTGCACTGGGAGAGGACTGGCTGTTCCCTGCTGTCCCCTGTGTGGGGACAGTATCTGTGTCCCTGGCAGCATTCCCAGGACCACACTGGGCAAGGAGCAGCCCTGTTGCCACTTCACAGCACAAATCTTCTTCCTCCTCGAAGCTAAAATGCTCCATGCCAGCAGTTTGAGCCCCTCACGATGGTGGCACGTCCTGCCCCCATTGTCCTCATGTCCCACCCGTGCCCGAGGCTGGATCCACAGGGGTTAAACACAAAGGCTCCAGTCCCTCCCAGTCCAAGGCTCGGGTGACGATGGGGGAACAAACACTGCACCTTTGCCAGGTTTTTGATTGCTTTTTGTGCAGAAGGGAGCGTGGAATGAGCCCCCTCATTAATGCCAAGAACGAGAAGATGTGATTAAGAAATGCTTTTATCGTTGGAAAGCAAGGATAATGTGCCTGGCAGGGAGCAGGAACAGGCGCGTTGGGAATTCCCGTGTGCCTGCCAGGGGCACAGGTGGCGTCCAAGGGAGCACTGAGAATGTGGTGCCAGAGGTGGAGCCCCAAAATACACCCCACCAATGGTCATTTTAAGGGCTTGCTGTAGCCATCTCTCCCTCCCTGACCATCATCACGGCCTTTATTTAACTCCTAAAAAAGCAGCACGTGGATTGCACCTCAATTATCCCTCAAGTCTTCATTAAAATCCCTTTGGAAGAGCTGCTGGTGCTCCCAAGTGTAGGAGCAGGCCCTGAGCCTGGGAGCAAGGGCCTGTGTGGAGGAGGGAAACAGACAGGCCCTTCCCACCGGGACGTGCACAATCCACTGGTTTCTCTGGAAATCCAGAGGGTTAAAGAGCACACAAAACACACAGAAATCACAAATCCTGCTCTGAACCAAGTCAGGAATTGCTGTTTGAGTCTCAACAAACAGAACTCACTGAGGCCTGCAGGCCCAGCTCCCCTGCAAATGGTGGATTTGCATCTGTTCTCCCTCAGCTGTGGGCGTTGAGTGTTGGAGAGGATGAAGTAGCTAGGCCCTGCAGAGATGATTTATTAGTAAAAGACTCTAAGATTATGAAACCTACAAGAGGAATGGAATTGAAAGCAAAATTTGAACTGTAAGATGCTGGGCAGGAAGAGGGTGATTAGACTAGCTGAAAGACTGAGCTGGGTGATTCAGTGACACCCTTGCCAGGACAAAAGGATGAATAAAGGGTTGGACCTTCTCAAGTGTGAGGGATAAGGTGGTTTTTCAGGATTTTGGTATGTAGAGTAGTATTGTAATGTTGTAGTTCCCATAGGCTGTATGTAGATTCTGTAGGTTTTGTATCTTGAGGTGATTGGTTGATGCTCATTAGAATATTCACGATAGAAAGGGTTAAAATAGAATGTAACAGGTAAATCGCTCTCTTGCTCTGCTGGATCCCTGCCCCCTTAGACCTATGGACTCTTCCCTAGTTAGGCTGCCTTCCCACGACCAATAAACCACGTGTCCCAAAGAGCATCCTGGTCTTCAGATCATCTCTCTCATCGGACACGAACAGCGTGCTTTCCAATAGTTGAGCAGTGAGCCCAGGGGCCAAAGCCTTGGGAGCATCCCAGGGGTGTCAGAGCAAACAGAGTCTTCTCCAGCTGTGGACAGGGACCCCTAAAACCACCTCCATCCCACACAGCTGGAAGGGGATGTGGTTCGGCAACGCCTCACACCCATCTCCCCTCACCAGCTCCCAGCACAAAAAACATTTATGGCAGTGCCTGAGGCTGTGTGCCCGCCTGAGCCCTGGCTCCGTGTCACACCCCAAAACAAAATTACAGTTCTGTGATAACTCTGACTGATTTTTACAGCTCTCCCAGGTTTTATTCCATGAAAAACCCGACCCGATTACATTATTTAGGCCGCTTGCCAACTGGTTAAATATAATTGACTAAATTAATTACTAAGATCAGTTTTACAGCAGATTAGGATAATTTATTGGGCAGTTTGTTGTTTTCTTAATAGTCTCACCTGATTGATGGAGAGGCTTGGCTATAAATGATTTTTTATGACCGAGAATAGCGAGCACAAACTTAATCAGGTGTTCCACTCTGGATTGAAGAAACCCCGTGTAACTTGGATAATGTGCATGTATAATTCTTTGAAATGCCTGGGAAAAAAAATTGAGTGATTAAAGGGGAAAAAACTCCGAGAGAGACATTTATGTGAAGCAGCTGCTTTGGGGGACAGCCCCAGCTCACCTCTGCTGAGCTTTGGGGTGATGGGGGTGTAGATGAGAGCTCAGCCTCAGGGTTCACCCTGCAATCCTTCTCTACTGCCCATATGGGGACAAACTGGCACCTTTGGAGACTCTCTCTCTCTCTATCCAACACATTTTTGGGCCAAAAGTTATTGTTAGTGACAAATCAAGAGCAGGAAATTGAGAAACAACGACACAAACTTAATTAAGAAGTTCAAAAGAAGAGCAAAGCCTCTCTGGTGTGCAGCAGCAGCTTCAGAGATCTGCTCTCTCAGAACGGTACCCCCTGCAGGGGGTGAGGCACAGGATGGTAATTTGATTGCACCGATTCCTTTTCATGCAAAGAGTGAATTGTTTTCAGACTGCTGATGATTAATGTGGTTATTGATTAGCTGATCAATAAGGCCATGGTGTCTAATTATTGATAATCCTTCCCCAAATGAAAGATCGAGTGTAAGGAGTGCTACTTACAGAGCTCAAAACATAAAGTGATTCAGTGTGAAGCCTGGTAATTGAAAGTCAAACTAATCCCATAAATTAAATCACAGCAATCCATAACATTTACCTGATAAATCCTTTGGAAAGCTTTATTTAACTCTCAGTGCTCATTGAGGAAGCTTTGGAGGCTCCCAGAAAAGTGTCTGACAGTCTGGGTTTGAGATGCCTTTTATTAATATAAAAGTATCATTTAATATAAATGTGTATAATGGCACTGGTTTGAAATGCCTGATCTCACAGCTATAACTGAATATGTTTTGCTACAATTTTTTGCTACAACAATTTCGTTTGGAAATGTAAGGATACTGGTACCAGTCACACCAGTGTATCACCTGTACAACAAATTGTTTTCCAAACATTCTCTCTAAGCCCTTTCCCTGCCAACCATTTGTATCATAATTAAATGGGTGAAAACAACCTCATTGCTTTTCCCTGAAAGCCCCTGCAAGACTTTTTAGGTACTTGGAGGAAACTGAAATAAAACCTGGAAGATGTGATCCTGTATTTTATAAGCAAACTCATGGACCAATTAAAATCTCAACTGTTTAGGCACCTAATTCATCCCCACAGCATCCTCTGGAGCTGTAATATCCAATTATCTAATTAAAGCAATTTTAAGTGACTCTAATCAGATAATCCTAAAAATATCCCACTCCTCAGTCTCTGAGAATGGCCAGGATTAGGACATCCAAAACACTGGGAGGAGTGGATTCTCCACAATTCCAGCCCAGCCGCGGCAGTGGTTTTCCATGCCTCCCTGAGCACACAGATCTGCTCTGAGCTGTGCTGTGCCAGCCCTTCAGAAGTTTTCATTTTGCTCCTGTCACCCTGCCCCTCCCGAACAAGCTTCAATTTGCTGTTTGTTCCTAATGTGATGTTATGGCTTTGGCCAAAATTGCATTTCAGGAGCTGAAATAACAGGAGGCATCCGCGCCGGAGCGGGGGATTTATGAATCCTCATTAGAGGCTCCCCACACCCCAAACCAGCTCATGCAAATCCTGAAACACCAGAGAGATGTCTCCGTGGGCTATGAAGGAATCTGTGTGTCAAACAAATCACATTGGACACCAACAAAGCCTTCCCTTAATGCCTTCTGTCACCTCCCCACGAGCAGCACCCACGGCACTTCCCTGCTTTTCTCCTGTCTAATCTTTAAACTTTCCACCACCACTTGCAGCAGCTGCTGCTGTTTGAGAACAATCCCCAGGATTTCCCAAAGCTCCTGATTTCTGACCCCTCAGCCTGGGCACAGACCACGGGGTCTCACCCAAATATTTTTTTTTTCTGGGGGTTTAATTCTGTCCCAAATTCCCATGGCTGAACTGAAGCACTCACAGGCTCGTTCCTCTTGCCCAGGAGAGCTGATTTCTGGATGTTTAATTGCTGATGGAAGAGCTGAACAGGCCTCCAGAAACTTTATCCAGTATCTAAGTATCAGGAAGGGATTTAAGCCTGTCTATCTGTATTTTATCCTTCCTTTTAGTCACGTTTGTAGGGAGCAATTCATGACTCCTGCATTAATAACCAGTACAATTAAAAGTGTCCCACCACTGGGTCCATGGTGGTCTCTGCCATCAGGGCATGGAGGAAGTGATGGAATCTTTTCAACAGAGCTGTTTTGGCTCTGTCCTCACTCAGGGGGCTCTCCACTCTCCTTTGACATTGCAGTGCTGGGCAGAGGTGAAAGCTGGGACTTTTAAATATAAATATAAAAATCAAGATGCCCTTTCCCCCAGGATCAATTTCCCAGGGTTGTCCTGGGATGGCCGTGTTGCCCAGCCCTGCACATCTGAGTCTTGAACACCTTGGCTGTAAAGACACTGAGAAAAATAAAATCAACCCAAAAGATCCCTCAGCTTTTATCAAGGAATTCGTGAGGATATTCCAAAACTCCATCCCCTGAGGCACATCCTGGCTGACTTTGGGCACTGGGGAGAGTGATGGGCACCTGCTGGAAGGCCATGGGTGCCCATCTGTGCATGGGAAATGTTTCAAAGTGAGGGATGAGCAATTTGAATATATTAAAATGCTCTGCCAGGTCTTGGGTTGCATCTCTGCCCAGACCAGTTATGGGAACTGAACCCGTTCATGTTCCTTATCCCATTTTTTCTCTCAGTGGAAAGGAAGAAAAAGACAACAAGATAAACAAAATTATCTTTTTTAAAGAAAGGGGTTTCTCTTTTAAAATCTAAGCATTGGAAGATCATTTTGAAAAAGACATTCATTAGGAATTTGTGTTAAATACAATGTAATGCTCCCCAAATGACAGCAGTGATTTGGTTCTAAAAATTGCCCCATATTTAATAACAGCATAAATCACCTGTAAAAGATTCTTCACACCAAGTGAAACTGCTTTACATACATAAACCCCATAATTTGTTTTTATTGAAAAGATTCCGACAGTCGAAGGTTATTTATGTTTTTAATTTGTCTGCACTACTAAATAACTCCCTCCTCAGTGTGCAGCACTGTGGGAAGCCTCGGAGGGGCAGGGGGAGGCAGGGCTGTGGTTTCTGGTTCTGTTTGGGGTGAACACATTGCACAAAACACCTTTTTTTTTTTTTTTTTTCCCCTGAGCTGGGACACTCCAGAGCCAGGGGTACAACTGACCCCTGGTGGGTATGGAAATATGTCATAAAGTCTTTGCAGCTCCCCACCAAAACCCCAGCTCCAACCTAATCTAAACTCTTTTACACCATCATTAATCCTGGAGCGAACCAGAAAATTGTGCAGTGGGTCCGTGGTGGTCTCTGCTATCACGGCATGGAGGAAGTGATGGAATCTTTTCAACAGAGCTGTTTTGGCCCTGACCTCACTCAGGGGGCTCTCCACTCTTCCTTGACATTGCAGTGCTGGGCAGAGGTGAAAGCTGGGACTTTTAAATATAAATGTAAAAATCAAGATGCCCTTTCCTTCCCCCAGGATCAATTTCCCAGGGTTGTCCTGGGATGGCTGTGTTGCCCAGCCCTGCACATCTGAGTCCTGAACACCTTGGCTGTAAAGACACTGTCTCTCCCTGAGAGACAAAATTAAAGAAATGGGTGCTAATTAAATATCAGCTGGGAAGTTGCCCTGAAACAGCATTACCTGAAACAACGCCCCATTCCTTGGGGGGGTGAGGGTGAGGGTTGGGCTGGGAGCAGCCCTTGCTGGCAGGTGCCACCATGGGCTGGGGGAGCTGGTGCCACCCTGCAGCTGGTGCTGGCCCTTGGCAGGGCTGGAGAGGGCACCGTGCCCCAGAGCCACCCGTGTGGGACCCGGGCCGTGCTGGGTGCTGCTGTCTGGGTGCAATCCTGAGCTCTGGGGTCAGCAGGGAGGTGGGAGCAGGTGAGCCCCTGTCCTGGTTGTGAAGCCAGGTTTTGTGTATTCTATTTCCATTTGTTTGGGGGCCTGATGTCCCACCTTGATAGGCCATTGCCACCTTCCCCAGCCTGTGCGGTGCATCTGCATTTCTATACATCTCATGCCCTGGCGGTGGGGGGTGGGGGGAGAGGAGCAGGCAGTTCTGTCTGGATTAAAACAGAGACTCACAGACAGGAGAGCAGCCAGTTTTTCCACCCGATTTCTGTTGGGAGGAAGACCGGATTTCGTCTCACCAGATTCCATCTCACCAGTCACGGACCCCCCTCCTCACCACCCCTGGATCTGCTTTTCCACAGAATCCTCTCTGCTCCAACAGAATCACGTCTGCCACTTCAGAAGGACTTTACTTTTGGACTGCTTTCAACATCCTGAATCACAGGGTCAGGTTGTGGCTCTGGCTCTGTCAGGGTTTTTTCCAAAATTGTTGTTTATTTGTTTATTTGTTTGGTTGGTTGGGTGGTTTTGTTTCCTATCACATTTGTATTGTTAATATTCCCTAGTAAAGAACTGTTATTCCTATCCCCAGCATCTTTGCCTGAGAGCCCTTGATTGCAAAATTATAATTCGTCGGGGTGTGAGGGGTTGGCATTCTCCATTCTAGGGGAACCCCAGTTTCCCTGGCAGATACCTGTCTCTCTAAACCAAGACAGCCCCTTTGGCTGCTCCATCCTAACCCAGCGTGTGATTCGGGGCTCCCCGGAGGGCAGGGCTGGTGGGATGGGGCAGAGCTGGAGTTTGGGGTTTCTCCTGCAGAGTGAATGAAACTCTCAGCCGATGTCCCTCACCCGGGAGCATCCGCAGGGCACAGACAGCCCATGCCCGCTGCCAGCCGTGCCCTGCTGCTGCTGCTGCCCCATCCCACCAGGGCTCGGGGGGGAGGTTGGCAGTGCCACCACCTTGTCCCCGCGCTGTCGCGCTGCCGGCACGCGGCACTGGCAGCTGTGACAGCCCTGATTTAATCTGCGGGAGCCTCGCTGCCTCTGACCACTGCGCCGAGTCATTAACCTTGACTCGCATAATTGAATTCAAGGTTGATTGCCTGTGACCCTCCTCGGCGAGGTCCTCCAAATGTACATATTCATTATGAGGCGCGGGGCTAAATGGATTGCACAGGGAGAGCTGTAGCAATCAGCCTGCTTGGTATGCGAGGGGCGAGGAGGGCACTAATTGCATGTTAGAGCTGAGGATTAGATTATGAAAAGAGTGAGAAAATGAAGATAGATCCCAGTGACACTGTCAGATTAAGGGCAGCCGTGTACAGGAATATGACATTGAAAATATTCGGGGCCGTTAAGGGAAGGGAGATTTGAAAGGGGGTGGTGGGTGTTGGGATTTTAAAAAAATTCATTATTATTATTATTATTATTATTATTATTATTATTATAATTCCCATCTCTTTGCACAGCTAGGAGCTGTTTGAAAGCACAAGCCAATAAATGCATATTTTGAATCTCAATACATTAATGCTGGAGTGGTTTTGATGGTTGCTTTAAGGAAGAACATTTTGAACATTTAGCCCCATAGCCCCTGCTTGTCGTTCAACACCACCCTGAGCAACCTGGTGTGGGCAAGGTGTCCCTGCCCACGGCAGGAGTGCAATGGGATGAGCTTTAGGTCCTTCCAATCCAAACCATCCCATAAGGATTCTGTGATTCAAGTTGTCCAGTCAGGGCCATCCCTGTGCAGATGACCCACGGTGTGACGGGCCCAGGATGCTCCAGGAATCCAGCAAAGCCCACCTTGGGAAGGGGGGAAATGTCTGAGCCCCCAAATCTTTGCATTATCCTGATCCCAGATGAGGTTCCCAGAGCCAAACCTGGCTCTGCCCAGCCCCAGAGGGGATGGGGTGAGGGAAGGTGGCCACGAGCAATCTTTGGGTTCACATCGATGTTGTTGTGATAGCTGGAGAAAGATTTTTCCCATGTTTTGCTGCAACTCCAACCAGATGGGTTTTTTTTTTTTCTTGAATTAAACGAAAGTTAAGTACAAAAACATTTTGCCCACAGGGAATTCAGATTCTCAATGTGCTTTTAATAACTGTTTGTAAAACATTTAGGAAAATCTATGGCAACATGTTTGAGGGGAGGGGGGAAAATCAAATTATTCTTGCCTGAGGATGTTATTCTGGTATCTAAACTTTATGAATCATCCTGTGTGGCCCAATTTCTAGGCAGTCACACTGTAGAACAGAGTGGAAGTGTCTGAATTTAATCTATGTTAAAATTTTTAATAAAGATGTTAATCATAGCCATTGGCTGAAGATCTGTTAAGAACTTTATGCTCATTTAGATGTCCAAACCACTGCAGTCTAATAAAGCTTTAAAAGCCCAGTTCAAATTGATGTTCTTGTTAGAACTGATTGCAATGTGTAGGCTCCAATTTTGGGGCACCTCTTTAAGGCTGCTCTTGTGTTAAAATCAGGTTTAAAATCACAGAATGGTTTTGTTTGGGAGGGACTTGAAGCTCTTTTCATTCCATCCCCATGCCATGAGCTGGGACACCTTCCACTACCCCAGGTTGCTCCAAGCCCTGTCCAATTGGGCCTTGAACCCTTCAATCTGCCATAAAAAATTGTGTTTAATTCCAGGATTTCTGAAGGTGAAAGCTGAACATCAAAATCCCAATCCCAACATCACAGGAGTTGTTGTTAAACAGAGAAATTCAGATTGCAAATGGGGCAAAAGCTTGTGCAGGTTTTTAACCCTGTCCTGCAAAAGGAGGTTTTTGGGAAGCTTTTCCCCTGCTGTTCTCAGTTCTTGTCATTTTAGGTGTCAGGGGAGGCTGTGAGCACCCACTGATGGAAGGACCAGGCAGAAAGCATCCAAATGCCTTCACACAGATACAACCTGTACATTTCCCTGGCAAAAAAACCTCTTTTTGCATAATGAGCAAATCCTGGAAAGCTGCAATCAGTGTGCAGAGCTCCTGGGTCCTCCTCATCAAGGAGCAGAGCTCTTCAGATGGCTCCAAGTCACTCCCTGCTCAGGGCACGTGTCCCTCAGCCACCTCTCCAGAACAGCAGCTCCATTAATTTGATTAAATTCCCAACGTCCAGCCCTCGGGGTGTTGTAATAATAACGGGATCGGAGATGGCAGCACATCCCAAAAATACCAGCCTTGTGAATCGCTGGGGTTTTGGGGTTCTGCTGTGTTGAGGACACAATTAATGGGATAACTTCCCATCGAAGGGCTGTGTCCTGAAAGGAGGGCTTCTCACTAAATGATCTGTCAGGACCACTGCCGGGTGGGTATGACCAGAATTTTGATGTCCCGCTCATTAAATTACCACGGGGTATGACTTTCTAGGCACTGAAAGTCAAGGGAAATCGTTGCTGACTGACAATCCAGGACTGCAGGTTACCAACAGCTGCCTGGAGTTGAATAAGACTGACAAATGACTGCTCCTTGCACAGGCCTGTAAATGAAATTACCCCGTGCGGGAGGACGGTGGCACCCACAGAAGGAAAAAAGAATCGTTGATTCACAGAGGGGAGGAAAAGGATGAAGTTTCTGAAGTGTTCAGAATTCAGTTTCAGATTCACCAGCAGCACGTTGCTCTGTGGAGTTACAGGCAGGCAGTGAGATGGCTAAAATCCATTTGTCTCCAAAAATCCCTTTGATTTGTTTCAATTTATGAATGAGCTGCAGAGAGTGAGGCAAGTGCCCGAGGAATGTAAATGAAGTGGCTGTGCCATGCTCTGTGAAAAAGGCCCCCAGACATCTGATGAAGGGAATTTTCTGCGAGGAAAACCCTGTTTTGTTGGCATTTTGTGAATCCTAAAAATACCCCAAGACAAATAGTCTAACTCACTACTGCTGAAATTTCATTTACTTACCAACCACACTAATGAGGCACTGCAGAGGGACTTCTAATTAGATCCACTTTATTCCTGTCACCGAAATTAATTTATTTGCTTCAGCTCCTAGAACTAGTTTGATATGATGCTGATTTTTAAGCTAGACTCTACAAAGCTGGGGCTGGCTCTGATATTCACACCCTCCTCACCCCAAGGCTGGAAGGGCAGGGTTTGCTGCTGCGTTTGTCCCAACCAGAAGCTCTTTTCTCAGCAGGTTTGGAGCATCCTTGCGCTGAGCAGGAGAGACAGGGGAGCTGCAGCCCTGGGCTGCCTGTCCCCAGAGCCCCGGGCAGGGCTCTAAGTAAGCACTAAAGCAGCAATATTGTGCCACTTGGCGATTTCCTGCCTCATGCATATTCAAAGAGGGAAGAGGCTGCATGCATAATTCATCAGCCATTACAATTGCATTATACTATTTATACTATTACTTCGGGAGCTGTTTAAATTAAGGGTTACAAATGGCTCGTTTGTTTTCCGCTGCTCCGGCAGGAGGGTTCAGCCCCTCCAAGCTGCTGGGAGGGCTCTGACAGGGGCCAGGGGCACAGAGGGGTCCCCAGCCAGGGCACCCAGGAACTTGGCAAACTTTTTGTCCCACCGGGAATTGATTTTGCAAGGAATGGAGCCCCCCTGGGTGAAAGCCCAGCCCCAGGGTCCAGGAGAAGCTTGGTTGGGACACTGGGAATGCTGAATAAATGACAAGTGTGACAGCGACATGGCTTGAAATCCTCTTCACACCCCAGTAAAACTCAGAGAAACATGGGAAACCCTCAACTGGTAACTAATTGTCAACTAACTGCTAAACCCCAGGCCTGGCTGCACAGATGATGACTCTTGGTGCCTTTCCAAACATTATTTTATTAATATGAATAATATATTAACTATTGAACAGTCTGGACTGCATCCAAACCACTCAGTTGTAAGTGCTTTGCTAAGACTTACCAAGGATATTTACTTCTCTAAACAACAGGCAACATTTGTATCGGTTTTGGTTTTATTATTGTTTTACTAAATAGTTATGAGAGCACCAAGCGGGGAGGATCTGAAGATTTTTAAAACGATTTGAAAGATAGTCCATAAAGTGCTTTACATCTTGGCGAGTTTAAAAGGTGAATTACTGTTCTTTAATAATTTAAAGAAAACCCTGCAGAATGCATTTTTAAATGTATTTCCAGCTAAACACAGGATCCTGTCCTGGGCTCTCATCACCAGGGGATCACGTCAGGATGAATCACAGCAGCCGGGGCTGTGTAATTGAGAGCAAAGCTGCCAAGGGAAGAGCTGCTCCCCGGGGACACCCAGCAGTTACCTCTGTTCATTACCCTGTGCCCAGGTCACAGGCCAGGGATGGATCTGATTTAGATATGACTTAAAATTCAATTTCTCAAAGTTTACTTAAAATTACCGAGATCCGCAAACGCTTTTACAGAGGGGTGGGGCATTAGACTGAGAGAGGTTTAGATCAGATGTTGGATTAGATACCCTTTGTGGTGCAAGGTCCCAACTGGAGCTCGGGCATCAGGAGCTGGGTTTGATGATGTTTGTGAGTCCCTTCAGACTCGGGTTAGTCTGTGATTTTCTGATTCTGTGAATAGGAAGGATTTCCTCCCTGGCAGGGTGGGCAGGACCTGGCACAGGCTGCCCAGAGCAGCTGTGGCTGCCCCTGGATCCCTGGCAGTGCCCAGGGCCAGCCTGGATGGGGCTTGGAGCAGCCTGGGACAGGGGAAGGTGTCCCTGCCCATGGGCTGGAGATGGAAGGAGATGATTTTTAAGGCCTCTTCCCACCCAAACCATTCTGCTATTAACAGATCCCTCCCACACCTTGCAGAGCTGCAGGACTCAGGGATCACACAGCAACAGGAGAACATTCCATGGAAACAGAACTGGCTGGGACAGGAAGCCACCTCTGAGTCTGCAGGGTCAGGAGAGACCCGGCCCTTCCCACGACATTTCCCAGCCAACCCCGGCAATGGATGCCAGGAGCCCACAGGGTTGTTCAGACACCCCAGAGCTGTTCCCCCACCCTGGCAGCATCCTCGCCTCCCCCTGCTTCATCCCAGGGGTGGCTCCCACATCATCCCGGGGTGGATCCCTCATCACTTTGGGGATGGGTCTCACATCACCTCGGGGGTGGTTCCCTCATCACTTTGGGGATGGGTCTCACATCACCTCGGGGGTGGTTCCCTCATCACTTTGGGGATGGGTCTCACATCACCTCGGGGGTGGTTCCCTCATCACTTTGGGGATGGGTCTCACATCACCTCGGGGGTGGTTCCCTCATCACTTTGGGGATGGGTCTCACATCACCTCGGGGGTGGTTCCCTCATCACTTTGGGGATGGGTCTCACATCACCTCGGGGGTGGTTCCCTCATCACTTTGGGGATGGGTCTCACATCACCTCGGGGGTGGTTCCCTCATCACTTTGGGGATGGGTCTCACATCACCTCGGGGGTGGTTCCCTCATCATCTCAGGGGTGGCTCCCACATCACCCCGAGGGTGGCTCCCACATCACTTTGGGGATGGGTCCCACATCACCTCGTGGTGGCTCCCACACCACCTCCCCTTCCCAGCTGGAGCGGTTCTGCTCGTTCCCGTTCCGCTGCCCACGCCGCAGGCTGGCGGTGACACGGCTGTGCACAGCTCTGAGCGTCCCTGGGGGTGACAGCGCTGCCCCTGCTCCCACCAGCCCCAGCCCGGCCATCGATGCTCCAGCCGCGGATACGGGGAGGGTTTAACCCTTGCCGAGCTGCACAGACATAAAAGACACCAGCAGGCACCTCTCAGTTATAAACTCTCAAACTCCCTCAGACTTGCATTAACACTTCCCCAAGTGTATTTTTTTTTTTTTTTTTTTTGCCCAGCAGACCCTTCAGGAGGGCGCATTTTGCCTTTCAGCTCCACTTTCTGCTTTTTTTTTTTTTGCCTGGTGAGGAGACGCCGTTTCACCTTTCTCACATTTCACCTTTCCCACATGCTGGGGGCTGGGCTGGGAGGGGACAGCCCCTCCACGGCGGGGTTAAGGCAGTGAGCTGCCTGCCCAGGAATGAGGATCCTCTTCCAGACAGCCCATCATCCACTAATGGGACTTAAGACAGTTGCTGCCTCATCGGCAGGAGCGTAATGATCGCTGGGCAGGGAGAGACCCATTATCCATCATCCATCCTTCTCCTCTGGCTGATGATAATGATTTCTTAGTTCAACAGTGGTGCACTGGGACCTCGGTGCTTTGTGCACGACTGGGGTTTAATATCCTGATCAAGACAAATACAGATCGTGGCCGGGCCATGGGGCCACTGCAGAGGACAAAGCCAAAAGGGGCTCCCTGAAAAACTCAGAGGATACAGAAGAGCCTAAAAAAAAAACAAACCTGAGAAGTGCCTGTGTTTTGTGTGGTGAGGAGAAAGTCACTCCCTTCCCCCCACAGCGCACAACTTGGAGATGAGGATTTGTGTGTAAAGAATCCGATCAACAGGCCGAGAGAAAACCTAAAAGCTCTTGAAAATGTATTTTTACTTCCCATTTCATTCTCTCCCCCTGTTATTCTCCAACTCAAATCACCCTGTAATTCCATTGATTGAATATCATCATTTCAATAATTACAGCTGATGGATTTAAACTGAAAGAGATTTAAACTGGAAATTGGGAAGGAATTCCTGGCTAGGAGGGTGGGGAGTGCCTGGAGAGGCTGTGGCTGCCCCTGGATCCCTGGCAGTCTCCAGACTGGACACTGGGGCTTGGAGCAGTCTGGGATGGTGAAAGGTGTCCCTGCCCATGGCAGGGGGTGGAGTGAGATGATTTTTAAGGTCCCTTCCCACCCAAACCACGCGGGCATTGCCCCACCGTGCTGGTGACCAGTGCCACGGTGATGCTGAGCCACCAGGGCCATTGTCCCCCTTGTCCCAACCCCAGCCACAGGAGCTGTACTCATCGCTGGCAGGGAGAGAGAGTGAAGCCACCTCACCACACCCTCCCTGCCACTCTCAGGAACTTCAAGTCCAATAAAGGCTGCTCAGAAGAAACACAATAGCGCGAGCGGAGCCGCCGCTGGAAATTAAATCTGAAAGACGAGTATTTATTCTTGTCGGGGCTCCTCGAGGAGCGCGGGCACACCGGCAGCATGTTAAACACTGCTCAGCTTCAGCCAGACTAATGTCCAGGCAGCTCTGCTGCAATATCCATTTGAAAGGAGCTTAGTGCCACGAGCCTTTCATCTCAATATTCCTGAGGCCGGATTTGAAAGTGCTTAAGGTTAAATATTGCTCACTCTTGGAAAGAACAGCTCCATCTGTCTCGTAAAAAAAAAAAAAAGCTTTCAGTCTTGGAGGTGCTCAGGGAAACTCGCCCATAAACAGGGTCAAAAGGGGCTGCAGAGGGAAAAACTCCTCTAGGCCCTGCCCCAGGTGTAATTAGCCCCTCAAATTCAGCAGGGATTGATCCCAAAAGCCTTATATGCAAATTATAATCTGTATTTTCTGTAGGGCGAGTGAGCACGACCCTGCCTGAGCCAGCGCTGCCCAGTTGGATCCTCACATCTGGGCATCCTGAAGAGTGAGGCAAGGAGAAAAGCTCCAGCAAACCCATCTCACCCTGAAGGATCCCAGAAAGGCACTCCTGACATGGTCCTTGGCCTGGGGATGGAGCCTCTGGGTGCTCCTGGCTGGAAGCTGCCACAGCATCTCAGAGACGCCGAGAGTCTCTCAGGCTGCTAAATGCCCAATTCACTTTTGAAAACCGGATTCAAGCGGCTGGTTTTGAACATTTGTGGTAAAAGAGAGACCCGAAATAGCATTGTGTGATTTGGGGTGAAGTGCCCCGAGGCCTGGTGATAATAATTGTAGTACTCTTTAAAAAGAAAAATGACATTTTTTTCAAGGCGGTGAAAGCCGCTGACGACATCCCCAGGGAGCTGGGGAAGCTTTGGAGAGGAGGAATTCTGTCTTTTCAGAGGCTGACAAATGACAGCACTCAGAAGCCTGGAACGTGTCTCCTGGAGTCCTGGATCAGACACGGAGTGACGGTGACGGTGTCCTGGGCCCGCGGTGTCACCGAACCACAGGGACCATGAGAACCCCGTCCACCAGCTGGAAAAGCCATCAGGTTTTCCCAGGGAAGCTGGTGGGAAGCTCTGCTTTGGGAATCACTCCTGCTCGTCCTCAGGGAAGGAGCTGAGGTGGCTCCTGCTGGCAGGCTGGGAAGTCTGGCTGGTTCTCCTCTCAGGTGTGAATCATCCTGAGCATGTCCCAAGGCCAGGAGAGTCCCAGTCCCTGCTGCCGACAGGTCTGTTGGAAGAAAACTGATCCCAAGGTTAAGCTGCGTTTAAAAGGCTCCTCATTCTGTGAAAAACACTCCACTGTGCAGGTTCTCCTTCAGTTTGAAACCTCTTCCCACCACCATCCTCATCCCTGCTGCATTTCCCCACTCTGCTCAGCCCTGTAAGGTCCCAACACCACCTGGAGTCTTTTTAACCCTCCCCAAACTCCAGTTTAATGATTGACTGGGAAGATGATGCTGCACTGGTCACTCCACGTAGCCAGGAGAGGCTTCCAAGGAAAACTGACTTTTCATGTATTGATCGCTGCTGTTTGATTACACCGGGAAAAAGGTCGGAGAGAAAATGCCAATAACGGTGCAAAGCTTGGAAGCAAATTAATGCTTTTCCATCATCACCCTCCTGCCAGCACCGCAGCGCAGAGGGAAGCAGAGCCTTGCACAGAGGTTTTGTGGTGAGGTCTTCTCCTTCCCACCTCAGGTGAAGCAGGGGAAGATGCGTGGTCTTGTCCTGATGAAATGTCCCCAAAGGTGGACAAAGGTCTGTGCCCAAAGGTCCCACCACTGAGATGAGGGTGCTGGGACAGCTCCTCGGTCCCACGGACAGAGGAAAAAGGGTGCCAGGCACACAAAACCCAGACACGTTTTCAAAAGGCTGAGAACAGGTTCGAAGGAAGGGCTGTGATATTTTAAGTGACTCAGGGAGAGCAGAGAATCCCATAAAATCCAGAGGCACCTGCACCATGGATATCCTTCAGCAGAAAGATTATCCTGGACATGGGGGTGTTTGTCTGGAGCCACTGCCAACCCACGCTCACCCAAAGGGGCTCTGTGACCTGGGTGAAAAACAAACCCAGCCAGGAGGACCAATGAGAGATCTCACAGAAACACACAAAAGGGACCCAATCAATACCAATAAACTCCTTCAGATGGTGATTAATTAATAGCAATTAATTTTGAAAAGAAGAGGATATTGACTTAAATTGACAGAGGGGGCTAACCTTTGAGCAATTCAGAGCAAACGTCTTTAAAGCACAGTGATTAAGTTGTAGAAAGTAATAAAAGGGCCTACACTGCCTCCAGGACGAGCTGAAGCCAGCTTGGAAATGGTGTCAGGAGAGCTCTAATTAGACGTTGGAGCTTGATAAGGTAAATTGATTAGCTCGGCTCTGCCAGGTGGGATTTAAACAGTCATCTGAGTTTGGAATGTGTCCTTCGTACCAAGAGAGCCAGGTTCTGGCAGATCATTAAAAAATGCCAAGAGCTTTGCAAACTGGATGTGCTGCAGCAAGGGAGGCTCCGTGGTGTCCCTGCCTGTGGCAGGGGTTGGAATGAGATGGTCCCTTCCAACCCAAACCATTCCATGGTTTATGATTCCATGGCACCTCAGCTCCTCAGAGGTCACAGCTGTTCCAAGACCTCCTTCTTGGTGGGAGAACAAATGTCCTGATGTCCCCACGTCACCCAGGCCCTGCTGCTGGGATAGGGATCAGTGCTTCCCTGGAAAGCATTCCTGCAGGTTCCCTCACCCCTGAGCAGCTTTTGGCAACCTTTCCTTCAGATCCAGGCACTGTGGGACTGTTGTCTTGGAGTGAGAGAAGCTCCAGAGTCAAACCTGGCTTAGGCTGGGGGTGAATTAAATTAACTGGGAGCTGCTGTTACAGGCTTGAGGCCTAAACTCCACTCTGACAACTTGCTGATAATTAATTGTGACAGCAATTGTTTGTTGTGGGGCTGCATGTGGTGATGGCCAGTGGGCAAAGCCCGTGGCCACAGCAGACATGAGTCAACCTTGGGTTTTGGGCTTCTCCTTTTCCTGGGAATGTAAATTATTGAAACACTCCTGGAAATGAGACAGGGACATCTGGTAGCTCTTTGTGGCAGGATCAGGAGACACAACAGCTCAGCAGGTCAAAATTGTCTTCTGAAGGCCTTAATTTCTTCTCCCTTTTCTTCCTCGACATCCTGAGGTCCTGGCAGATCATTCGAAGAGAGTCCTAACCATAATCAAGCAAAACCAATTTCCCAACCTTCATAAAATGCATCCCCCAGGATGACCCTCGGTCACAACAGGATGCTCAGAAATTCCTGAAATCTGCTCCTGCTGGGAGCTCCCCCCGGGCAGGAGAGTCCAGCTGTGGGTTTTCCAAGGAAGAGGCCCTTTTTTTTATTTTTTTAATAACTTTGCTCTATCTTTATTCTTGAGTGGAACAACGATTCAGGAGCTGAAGGAAATGGTTAATCACAGCCACATTGTCTGGGATGCAGCACGTGGGCTTGAGCATTATCTGATCACTCTGTGGGTTTGGAAAAACCGTCTTCTTTCCCCAAATGTGCCATTTTTAGCTGGTTTTTACAGGTCTGGTGAGCTCCTTCAGAGCAGGCACGGAGCTGTTTACTAACAATTATTTCCAACCAGATAATTAAAAGCTGATTTGGATGAACCCTGAAAAATAGCGGCATTCTAGAAACCTTCTCGGCTTGTTTTTGAAATAACCCTTTTAAATGTCAGCGGATGAAAACATCATCCAGCAACAGGGAGCTGGGCCCTGTTTTGAAAAACAAATGGCAGTGATTGGATTCAGCTGTGCAACAATGGGAATGCTGGAAAAGCCCAGCCAGGGCTTCACCCCCACGGAAGAGCCCCGTCCTTCCCGCCGGCCTCCCGGGGCCACGGGCAGGAGGTAGAGGCACCAAGAGGTGCCAGAGCCTCGTGGAGACACCCCTTGGCACCCTTGTTCTGGGCAAAACAAAGCCATTTCTGTTGGCAGGGATTTGGGAAGGATCCCACGGCGTGGTCGGGTTTCTCCCTCCGAGCTGAGAGGCTGAAGACAGCTCTGTCTACAACGGCTGGTGGAGCAAATAATTATCGAGGCCCAGGACCTAGAATGACCTTGCAGAAAGAAAAAAAAATTGTTATGGGAAGGGAGAAAAACCCACCCCAAGAGGGTCTATTGTTAATGGCTGGCGCTGTTATAAAGTTCACAATTGGTAACTTATTTAAAGATTATTTTTCCTCGGATTTTTTTTTTTTTGTGCTTTGTGCAAATCTGACTTGAAAGGAATGCCATTCTCTCAGCCCTCTCCCAACGCTGGTGTTTGCTGCCACGAGCAGCCCCTAAACTTGTATTTAGCACTAAAGACAATTGCAGAAGCAGATCCAGATTCTGATAGGACTTTTTAAAAACAAATCAACATCCCCCGGTGGGATTTGCAGCCCGTGGCTGCAGGGCCAGGCTGATGAGTGGGAGCTGGAGAAGCTCATTTCTCGGGGCTCACTGAGGCACAGAGGGAACCAAACCAGTTCTTGGCTGTTCCAGCAGAGAGTGAGAGAGAAGAAAACCAAATGCAGGGCTCCAAAAATGGGATGAGGTTTTTCGACTCCTCTCGATATTATTAATCTACAATGCTGCCTTTTAGCACTGTTGACCAACATTTTCATACAATTTGAGCTGGCACTGCTCCTGACGGCTCGGGAACCATCACAAGCTGATTTTGGTGTTGCATTTTGACACATTAACGGGTGAGGACAACACTGCATCCCACTGGAGCCAGCCAGGAGGTTTTCTTTTTGCTTGTAGGGCTGGAGGAACAAGAGTGAGACCTCAGCCCCGGGGTCCCTGCAGGTCATGGTCCAGCAGCAGACCCCCAATGAGCCACTTGCAGTGTGGTGGAGCTTTGAGTCACGAAAAACGAAGAAATAAAAGAAAAAAAAAAAAAAAAGAAGAAGCCAATTGAAACAACAGAAAATTGGACTCCTCTAAATGTCAGTTTATCTCTGTTTTAAATATCAGTCTAATTCAATTTTAAATGTCAAGGCCTGATTCTCCTCCAGGTCACACAGGGCTGGGGTGGGCTCTCCGCTCCCTGCCGGGCTGCAGAGCCCAGGGATGCTCAGCCTCGCTCTCCAAGGGGGCTGGGGGTTCCCAGCCTCCCAAAATCACCCTGCAGCAGCCTGGCCTCCCCTAAAGCTGGGAGGAAAAGGAAATGTGAGGGTCTCTGGTGCAGAGTAAAGGATCTTATGGATGGGACACTCCCTGAAGCTGTGACCAGGAGGGACAAAGCTGCTCCTGCCGTGGCCTTTCTGATCAGAACTCTGCTGGCTCCCAGGAACCCTCAGGAACACTTTTGATAAAAAGCCATGGATTTTTTTTTGGTCAAGACTTGCAGCAAAGGGACTTTCATAATAATATTTTACTGGCTGTAGCATGTCTGGTATTACAGGGGAAAGAACAAGATAGGAAACACATGTGCAGATATTATTTGCTGCAGAAGTTAAATTCCATCAAAGACCACAGAAATATTTAAGTTTCTAGTTTGTAATGAAAAACTGAGTTGTAATTATGGATTTGCAGAGGTGGGAGCACAATATCAGCACGGCATTTATAAAAAAAAAATATTAATTCCCAATCCTGAAGGGCCCAGTCAGAGTGAATCTCAGGAATACAGGGACACCTCCCTTCATAAAGCTGCTACAACATGTCCATAATCCCTTTTCTCTTATGATCCAACTCATGCACAAAATTTAATAAAATTCTATTTGCTTTACCAAAGGCACTGAGTGCACACATGTGCAAGGATAAAGAGAGAATGTCTCAGGAAAGGGGGAAGATGCTCAGCTCCATCATGGAGAGGAGTGAGGTGGGAATGTGGCTGCCCACAAAGGCTGCAGCATTAAACCCTTGCACCAGAGACGCCATCTGAGATCCAGGGAGCCTTTTGAGCCCCTGGCAGATGAAACCTTGTCTTGCTGAGGAGTCAGGGAAGGGTTTCCTGGGAAGGAGGCCCAGGACATGGTGAGAGCTCTGCCCAAGCTGGTCTGGAGGAGGCCAGGTAGGGCCAAGGTGCATCTGAGGGATGTGACCCAGCACAGTGACCATGATCCTGCTGTGTCCCCTCCCTCCCCAGGGCTGTGCCAGGGGACACCGTGCTGCCAGGCCACCAAAACACCTTTTGGAGGTCACCACCCCTGAAGCAGAGTGTCTCCAGGGAGCAATGTGTGGCTGTTTTTGTCCAAATTCACCTCATCTTCTGTCACTGATCAGATGTGATCCCCGTTGGGCATCTTGTGGTTTACCTTCACTCAGAGCTGCATGTAGGACCAGGGATTTTTCACATTTGGTCTCCAAAAGCTCCAACAGAGCCAAATGTTGCTTCTGAAGAGGCTTCTCCAAAGCCAGCCAAGTCCAGAGGCCAGGAAGTGGCTCCTGTGGCTGCCAGGCAGGAGGCTCCTGTTTGATGGGAGAACATCCATCCTGCAGACACCATTTCACACACCCTTCGGGATGGAGATGTTTCATGCAGGTGCTCTGGTGACCAAGGGAGCTCAGCTTCTCCAGCCCTTTGGGCCTTCCTCCTGCACTGGGAAGGTGCAAATGCCCTCCTGAGATGTTCACACACCTCTCCCATCACCCATTTGGGAAAAATCCCACTGTCTGGTGTGGGTTTTCCAGGGAGAACCTGGGGGGGCTGCACCTCCCAGCACTGCTGACCCCCTGATGATGCCCAAACCCCAGACATTGTCAGAAATCCTTTCAAAACCAATTAAAATAAAGAGAGCTGATTTTTCAGTGCTCTCTCTGAGGCAGCAAAACTAAGAATAACTAAAATAAACTCTACTAATGAGCAAAAAAAAAAAAAAATCCTTGGCTATGGATGTGTTCAGTGGTGGTGACGACTCTTTATTGATTAGGTTGAACGGGATTGCTCTCTAATTATGTGACCCACTGATGCTCTAAAAATGTTGGCGAAAACTCAAAGCTGGAGCTACAAGGCTGGTTATTAAACGAGGTTTTAGCCCTGGGTTTGCCTTTAATCAATCATAACAATGTGGTTGAAAGGACTCATTGAGCACATTTCGTTTTTTCCCCCCCAGTTTGCTGGAGTTGGGTGGCAGAGGAGCTGGCACAGCCTGCAGACCACCACGGCTGCCCCATGAATTATAAGGAGCTAAATTTCCAAACTCCAGCCACCTCCTTGAGCCGTGTCACCCTTACAGGCATTAGGGGGAGAGCATTTTAATAATGAAAACCTTAAAAATTATAGATCTGTGCGGGTCGAATAAGCTGTCACACCTTCAATGAAGATAACAGATCTGTACAAGCACCTAAAATATTCCTGCAGACTTTGGAATTTAGGCTTATGGCATAATAGCATTTGCACAATAATTCAATCTAATTGTGTGGGGAAGCTGTAAAACTGCTCCATCTCTGATGCTTTACTGTGCAGGGGGGGGGGAAAAAGGATGCCGTTCCACCTTTTTCGCTGACATCTAATGTTTCAGGTTTTTAAAAATATTGTATAAAGACTGAGATTTATTTCCTAAGATGTTTCATTAGTGGTTGTGGCAGGCAGCTGGCCTGAGGTTTGACACACAATAAAATCCATGTCAAGAATATTAAAGATAGTGCAAAAGATAACTATGAATTTACATTCAAACAGGCTTTTGACAAAGCCATTGCAACAGGCTCCTAATCAGGTCTTGAGACCCAGCCTGCCCTCTCTTTAAACCCGTGATCTTGAAAAGGAGCTTTAAATTGGAAATTATTACACATTAAAACCTCAACATGGAGCAGATCGAAGCGGATCGATATCTTGCCGAGCACAATAAATCAGCTGCTGCTCTGCGGTTACTGTTTGCTGAACATATTTAAATTTTCTTGTAACAAATTAATTCCAACATTTTCTCTTGATTGAATTAGGGCAAGTGTTGGAGCTGTCACAAGTATTTCACTGCTTCAGGGAGACAAATTGCTCGTCTGGACATGGGTAACAAGCCAAAGTGTTGAGTCCCTGATAATCTTTCCACTAATTCTCCATTACAGCAAAATGAAGCCATAAATCACCGTGACAGCTGATCGATGCAAACATTGTTTCCGCCGTGATTGCCAGCGCTCCCCGCGGACCCACTGTCCGCTCACAATTCCCGGGAATTACTCCCCGGCCAGGCTCCCCGGCCTGGCTCCGCAGGCGCTCCCCTGCCACAAGTAACCATCTCATTTGGGGGGGTTCTCTCAGCCCAACCCCCCCCCCAAAAAGCTGCAGGTATCAATTGCAGAGCCCGCTTTGGGACATCCCCTCCCAGAGCTCGGGACCGTCCCTCCCGCCAGGAGGAAAAATGGGATTTTAAACCTCCCGTTTCATGAAATGATTCTGCTCCTAACGACGGCGGGCTCCAGCCCCTGTCGCTTCCCCTTAACTAACTGGTGGCGAGTTGGATGAAATTACTTGACCCTTTATCGAGTTCTGCTAATGCCTTCTAAAAAAGAAATTAAAGCCGCCGGCGGCGCGGCCCCCGGCAGCTCTCCGTGCACATTTAATTCCAGGGAAGATGGATTAAGTAGTTCCCAGGACTAATTCACACGCTGAGGTGGCTCCGTGGTGTTCCCAGCTCCGGACCAGGAACCCAGGAAGGAGCCACAGAGCCTGGAAAGCTCTGTGTGGGTTCTCAGCCCCAGTCCAGACTGGGAATTCCATGCTGGAGCTCTGAGGGAGGAGGGTTTCAGGCCCAAGCGGGGATGTGGCAAGGAGGGAAGATGGGGTAGGTGCTCCTAGGAAAGCCCCAATCCCAGGAAGCAGCTGTTTGCATGGCTGAGACAATGTAATAAAAGGGATAAAACCAAGGGAGGAGTGGCTTCAGGAGAGCTTTAGGATTGCTGGTGGAATGTTGTCCCCACGTGTGA
Source organism: Phylloscopus collybita (assembly GCA_027886175.1). NCBI lineage: Eukaryota > Metazoa > Chordata > Aves > Passeriformes > Phylloscopidae > Phylloscopus > Phylloscopus collybita. Next base: position 1,426,057 of record JAJNNQ010000003.1, read on the forward strand.
CTGAGAGCAGCACGAGGACCCCACTCTGGGGAGACTCAGTGTGCTTGGACCTCTGACCAGGCAGGGCTGGATGTCACAGCCCTGAACTGTGCCAGCCACCAGGGCACCTCAGCATCCTCCAGAAATAATTAAGGTTGGAAAAGCCCTCTCAGGCCATCCAGTCCAACCATTCCCCAGCACTGCCGAGGCCACCACTACCCCCTGTCCCCAACTGCCACATCCCCAGGGCTGTTCAATCCCTCCAGGGATGGGGGCTCCACCCCTGCCCTGGCACAGGACAACCCCTTTGGTGAAGAAATTTCCCAAATATCCCACCTGAACTTCCCCTGGCACAACTTGAGCCAGTTCCTCAGCGCTGAGCACAGCAAGCGTGTCCCACGTCACTGGGAGAGGGGGAGCCCAACGTGCAAATGCATCCAGCAGATCCCTGCCAGGGAATAACCAGATATTCCCAAACATTCAGAGTTGCAGAGCTGGGTTACTTTAGACACCAACAGCGTTGTGCTGTCAGCTCTGAAACTCCCCTGCCAGGAGCAGAGGAGGCTTCCTCATCCATAACCACCTTCCCCTGGCTGGTTATGGATGAGGAAAAACTGGGAAAGCAGCAAGTGGGTAACAAACTCCATTTCCTCACATCAAACACCAGGTGCTTCATCCTGTCAACCTCGCAGCCTCTCCAATCCCAGCCTGTGCTCCAAGGAATTCCCTGGAGGCTCTTTGTGATGGTGAGGAGCTGTCTCTGTGGGACACACAGGAGCAAGGCAGGGAGTGCATTCAGAGGCTGCGTGATCTCTCCACGCAAGAGAGAGACCCCGGTTTATTTTTTCTAATTCCTATTATACTTTCTCAGATGTGCCCACCTCAGAGGTGGGACCCTTGGGAACCATTGGTCCCTTCCAGAGACCACCACCAAAGTCCCTCCTCTGGGAACAGATGTGGAAAACACACAATAGTTTGCATTGCGTGTCCTTGTGTATCAAGAATGGAATTCCCAAAACCAAAACATGCAGGCACGAGCGTGGCAACAAGGAGCCTCTCCCAAGGAGCCAAAATTCACCTGATGGGTCCAGGGATTCCCCATCCCGGGGTGAGAGGGCTCTGGAGCATCCATAGCCGGATCGATGAGGGATCCTTAGGGAGGAGGGACAGGCGCTGGAGGTGAGCAGGGACACGGCAAAAGGTAACAAACCCCCGGGCTGCTGTGGATGGGATGGATCAGAGGATTTAAGGAGAGCTTAAAAAAAAAAAAAAATTAAAAAAAAATAAAGCCACCTCTGCATCACTTCTGCACCCCTTTCTTTCTTTTCCGTGCTGCAATTCCACTCTGGGAACTCTGATTATTATTGAAATACGCTTAATTGAGACGCGTTTAACTGAGGCTAATTGAAATTCCGCTGCCACAGCAGTAAATCAAAAAAAAGAGGGGGAAAAGATCAGAAAGGATCTTTTCTTGACATTGCTAAACTCCAGCTTGTTCTGCTTTTCCAAACTGGAGCGCTGCTAATAAAAAAGCCTTGTTCTTTAGCAGTAATTGTGCGTTTTCAAATATTGTTCCTAAGAAAAAGAATCTATTAAAACCAGAGAAACAATCCCAAAGAAATGCCAGTCAAAGCCATTAAGATGTTTTCACTGATGCACTGCATGTAAATCTGATTTATGTCGGTTTAAACAGTTAAGAAATCCCCGAAATAACTTCATTTATTATTTTATTGCCTGATTAATGGTTCAGAGGAGCTGATTTGTAGCTGAAGTTTTACAGAACGCAAAATTAAAATAAGAGCCTTTTGTAGAAACGTCCCGTATTTGTTCAATTATGTGTTCAAAACTGAAACAAATATAAAAACTTCAATAAATATACTTTCTTCCAAGGAATGACATGCTGTGGGTTTGCTGTTATTGTTGGGTTTGATGTTTTTGCCTCTAAGGAGGTCAGCAATATGGAAACATAAAGGCCAATTTAATTTGTGCATCTGTGGCTGCCAAGTATTTTAATTCCGACAGCTGTGACTGAAGAGTTAATATTTTACTTGTCAAAATCCAAAAGGAGGCCAGTGAATCACTCTAATTCTCATTAAGAGGCTTCCCCCCAGTAGCACCCTAATTCAAAATAATGAAAGTAGAGACTGAGTGCGATTCTAATGCCAGTTGAGACCTATCTTTTAATATTTCTCTGGTGATGGATTAGGGATCGGGGAAATTCATCTCAGATCATAGAGCCTAATTTAATAAGGGATCATTCCGAGAGTATTGCATTTTATAATAATGTCATTTAATGTGTCGTCTTCCATTTTTACTGTCCCATATGGATGCTTACACGGCGGTGCCACGGGGATAAACTTTTAAAGGACCAGGCTCGTTTTTTTTTGTCCTGGGCTCCCCTTAACGAAGGAAATTTATCGAGGAGATGGTCAATTAGCCAGCTCTGGTAATTGTGGGGTGCTTAAAAGGAGCTTTGGAAGCCACTGGGATGGTGACAAACCCCACACTTTCAAACCCTGGAGCGGAGGGGGAAGGAGGGCGTTTAAAAGCGCGTGAAAATCTGATTTTAGTGCCCAACACAGTTGTGCCATTGCGAGGAAAATGTGGGCACCTGCTTGTTTAAAACCTGGGATGATGAAATAATCCTCCCCCTGCAACCACACCTCCATACAACTTTTCCCACTTGCTCCCTCGGCGTGTTCCTGGGATTATTTAGCTAATTGCTTCTTTGGGGGGTGTTTCATGCCCATTTTCCAATGTTCTTTTCCCCCAAACCCCCAAGATTTGCCATTTGCTGCGAGGGCAGCGATTCCCAACAACCGTTACGGGATTAGAGGGAATTAATTCTGTCTGAATATTTGGGCCGGAATATTTAATTTAATTTAATTTACCCTCCTTGGCGTTGCACTGAGGGGGAGATTCTGGGTGAGTGCCACCCCCCAAAACCTGAGCTGCTCAAGGTCAAGGAACAAGCCAAGCCCCACATCCCCAAACATCAATAGCTGGTGATTGCCAGGAGCTGCAAAGCTGCAGCCTGAGCTTCGGGTAATCGCACAAAGCCTTTAGGAAAAATGGGGCTGTAATGAGGATTTTTGTTCCAAATCCATGGGCGTGATTAAGCCTTTATTTTCAGGTAGCAACTCAAGGGCTCCACTGCAAGGTTTGACAGAATGAGATCAAACGCCAGGCAGGCTGAACAGGAAGCAGCTGAGGAATAAATAACCTGCTGTAAACAATAATCTCGTTACGGCGCTTTCTCCAGCCCTGGAATGTGGTGTCTGAAAGGGAACACAATTAATACAAAATGAGGTTTTTCATATTTTCTCTTTCCTCCCGAGTATTTATTTTCACAGTTTTGTTGTCTTTAGAACGTTGTAACTCCTGGTATTTCTCGCACTCTTACCTCATACAGCTCAATTTCTTATCCCTGCCTTGTTGGAATTATTCTTCCTTGGCATTTCTTTTTGGTTTTCTGCTTTTCTCCTTTGACATTTTGCACTTCTTTCTGAAGTCCCCATTTGTTTACTGACTCTTTTAATACTCTTCCTTTGCCTTTTCCTTCCATCCTTCCTTCTCCCCAGTCCAGTTTTTTCATCCTTTTCATGTTCCATTTCTGAGCTGTACCTTTGCTTAAACCACCATTTGTAAAACTGTACAAATTGGAGAAGTTTCATTGAAATTTTATGGACTGGATTTTTTTTTTTTTTTTTCTTCTCACCACGTTATCTCTTCATGTCTCAGTGTCTGGTTTGTTAAACTTGTTGCTTTGGATTCAACATCCAGAGTTATCCCCCCGGTAGGAATGTTGCAAATGTCCATGTCTGGCATCTGGAACCGCTTTGGGGACTCCTTCGGTTCGCAACGAGAAAATTATATTTATAACTGGTTTAAATCAGAAAAAAAAAAAAAAAAAAAAAAAAAGGAGCTCTGGTTGCATTAAAATAATTAAAACTGACTCGCTTTTATTGAAGAATTAAAAACAAGCAAACAAAGAAGTTAAATAAACAGGGATTGAGGATTATATATTTCTTTAATGAATGCTGCCTGTGTGAGCGACCCTTTTCCATCTCCACTGCTTGTTTTTCCCGTGTCACCTGCATTCCCATCCCTGGGAGTGCCCCAGGCCAGGCTGGACAGGGCTTGGAGCAAGCTGGGAGAGTGGAAGGAGCCCATGGAGATCAGGGGGTGTGGAGGGAGACTGGAGGAGAGGGGGACCCCACAAAATCAATCCCTGAGCGCTTTTTGGAGCTCCCCTCTGGAAAGGAGACTCCCAAAGGAGATTCCCAAAGGAGACTCCCAAAGGAGATTCCCAAAGGAGACTCCCAAAGGAGACTCCCAAAGGAGACTCCCAAAGGAGATTCCCAAAGGAGACTCCCAAAGGAGACTCCCAAAGGAGACTCCCAAAGGACATTCCCAAAGGAGACTCCCAAAGGACATTCCCAAAGGAGACTCCCAAAGGAGATTCCCAAAGGAGACTCCCAAAGGAGATTCTCAAAGGAGACTCCCAAAGGAGATTCCCAAAGGACATTCCCAAAGGAGACTCCCAAAGGAGATTCCCAAAGGAGACTCCCAAAGGAGATTCCCAAAGGAGACTCCCAAAGGAGACTCCCAAAGGAGATTCTCAAAGGAGACTCCCAAAGGAGATTCCCAAAAGGAGACTCCCAAAGGAGATTCCCAAAGGAGATTCCCTGATTTCAGGGCGGTAAAGCTTGTCCCAGCTGAGCTGTGTCTCAGGGGTTAAGCTGGCCCAGCCCAGGCTCTCCCTGCACACCCATCCCAAAGTGCTAAAAACAGAAAAAGTCCCGGTGGGAAAAACGGGAGCAGCCAGGAAGGGGGACCCAGTCAGGAGAGAGGAGAGAGCAGCATCACAAAGGCACCCCTGCCAAAGATCATAAACACAGAATGTTTCCAAACTGAGTCATCCCTGGCTTTTCATCCTCTCCTTCAGCTCCCCCTCCCTCTTCTCTCCCAGCCACGAGTCCATCCAGGAATGCTCATCCCTCCCTCCACCTCCTCCTGCTGGTGTTAGAGTTGGCATTTCTGCCTCCCTTCACAGAGCTGAGCTGCTGAACCCCCAGTGCCAGGCCCCTGGACCTTCTCACAGCAGAAATATCTTCAAGAGGACACTTCAGGAAGGAGCTTTCCATGGTGTCCTCACTGTAGGTTTTCCTTCCTGTCTGGTCAGGCCCTGCCAGGGGATCCAGCTTGGCTCCACCACGGATCAGAGCTGCTTCCACCCCACCTGGAGCTGGGATGCCTCATCCCTGGGAGTGCCCAAGGCTGGGCTGGAAGGGGATTGGAGCAGCCTGGGATGGTGGAAGGCATCCCATGGCAGATGAGCTTTAAGGTCCCTCCAACCCGCTCTGGGATTCCAGGATCTGTTCCCACATTTTCAATCCTCCATCCATGCCAGACCATTCCCATCCATGATGTCAGGCAGTAGCTCGTGGTTTTCCTTTTGTTTCTTTCTGATCCTTGAATTAATCAGAATTCATTTTTAATCAGAAATTCACAGTCAGTTCACTACAGGAATTTGAGAGTCGATACTTAGGATAATAGAATTGTGCACTTAAGTCTTAAGGCATTTTTCTTTAGCTGTCTGGACAGGTATAAATCAGTCTCCAGAAAAAAAAAAAAAAAAAAAACCACCCAGGCTGCCACAGCAAATATTCTTTATTACAATACAAAACTGATTTTCAACAAATAAAATATGCTGCTGTGGTCAGGACTGCCCCAGATCCCTGCCTGCTAAAGGATTTGCAGACAGCAGGCACGGGGAGAGGCGAACACCCCGTGAATTGATGCTTTAAAGATCAACCCCGTCGCACACAGCAACTGCCAATAGCTTCCCTGAGCAGAAACCAACATCAGCTAAAATCCACCACGTCCTTGAGAAGGTTGAGCTCTTCCTGGAGGCCGATTATTTTTCTTCTCTCCAAATAATCAAGCCTAAAACGTTGCTGAAGTGACGACAGAAACGGAGCCGGATTGGTGCTGGAAGCGTGGCCGGAGTGCTCATCCTGTTCTCTCTGATACTGAGCTGCTGTTTTCCCCTTTGAGATCCTTGATTAAATACCATTAACTCCACATCTGCTGCTCCAGGTACCTGAAGATGAGGTAACTCTGGTTCTGTTCAGAGGCTCTGGCAGCCCTTGATCAGCACTGCCAGGGTGTGGATGCACAATCAGCATTCGCTCTCACTTCCCCACGGATCTCAGGGCTCGTCCCCGATGGAGGGGCTGAGACAAATCCCTTTGGACAGCTGGAGCTCTGCTCCCTTCCAGGAGAAGAAGGGGAAGATGCTGGGATTCATCTCCAGCAGCAAGGAGCTGCTCCAGCATGAGGCTTAAGATCCCAACACGTCCTCCCAGCTGGAAACCTCTTCACATCACTTCAGCAGAGCTGTGTGCTGCCCTGCGCTTTGAGTGGGAAATAAAGACACTGGGAAACCACTGACTGGGGGATGCTTTCCCCTCTGAAATCCCAGAAGGAGCCTACAAAGGGCTCGTGGGTGCCCCTGGAGCCCGGGGCTCTGTGATTTTTTGGCTGCAGAGCTGTGTTTAAACACTCTCTGTTCAAACAGCCGGGGAGGGTTTCCACAGCCCTGCGACGGCCACGGCCTCCTCTGTAAACTGGGAATCCACTTTGATCTCTGCAAACAAATGGGTCTGGGTTTGTACACAAATAACTGCTAAACCAACAGTTTATTTTGGGGACCCAGTGGCTCTGCTGAGAGCTGCAACATAAGTTGTTACTTAGGTTGGAGCTTGCTTTCAAGCGGATGGCAAAAATCAAAATTATCCTTTGTGAAGTTCCACTGACACAGACAGAGCTCCAGCTCAGTGAGTGCTGCTCACGAGACTTTCCATGGAGTCACAACCCACTGGAATATTATCCATGTGCTGCAAGTGAGGGCATACAGCTCTAATTAAATGGTGTTTTGCATTAATTGCATTTAAATGCTCGCAGTTTGCTGGTAGCCAGGGTGAGGCTGGCAGTCCCTGTGCCTCTCTGTACAAATCCTAGTGGAGGGAAAAAATATTATTTAAAGCTTAAAATCTTCTGTCTTCCTTTCCACCGCTGCACATCCCCTTTCCTGCAAGGTTTCCATCACCCTCACTCTTGGAATTGCCTTACAGGTGCACGGCCAGGAGGAGCTTTGGTGAGGAGGAGGAGGATGATCTCCATGCCCTTCATCCAGCTCTGATCCCTTCAGGGAGCCCCCAGCTCCCCTGAAGTTTCCCTGTCCCTGGGGATGATGGAGACAGTGGCCACTAATAGATGATGGATCAGTGGATAAGAGGAAAATTTAATTTCCTGGTTGCCCTCCGTGCCTCTGGCCCTTCTGTGGGACACGAATGTGCACGAGATGTTGATCTTCCAAGGGCCAAACTTTGGATGTTCCTTCCCACCTCTACCTGCTGAATTCCCAAGCTCTGAGAGGTCCAGCACTGCCAGCTTGTGTGGCACAGACCGTCCAGGCTCTCTTCGTTTAGGAAAAACAATTAATGAGTGAACAAAGCATTCCATGGATCCCTGGGGGTTCGTTTACAGCTTCACAGGCAGCCTGGGGGGCTCCTGGCTTTGTCCCTGGCTCCCACCCTGCCCAGGCAGGGACACAAACCCGGCCCCACATTCCTGCCCTGCTTTCCCTGCCACACCTGGCAGTGGCCAGCTCCTCCCTGTCCCAGTCCCTGTCCCCATCCCAGTCCCTGTCCCAGTCCCTGTCCCAGTCCCTGTCCCTGTCCCCTGAGCCACAGCTCAGCCCGGCTTTTCCCTGCCTGCAGGGATTGATTTCTGCTGGTTTGGCTGCTCTGCCACACGAGGAAGCTCCTGTTGTTTTTTTTTTTTTTATCTTCTTGTCCTCTCTTAGAGCCGGGATTAATGCACGGGAGATGCAGTTTTGTGTTGGGACTCAGTGTTTGTTAATTCTTACCTGGAGCACAGTCTCAGGAGTTGTGAGTTGCAGCCAGCACGGTAGGAAATGGCTCTAACTCCTCCCAAGGTCTTTTAAGCACTAATTACCCAATAACGAGGTGACACCTCTATTGTTTATACTTTTAACCCAATAACTGACCACCCATTGTCTGCAATGAGGACCTTTTTCACCCAATTAGAAAAAAACCACCCAAAACCGTGAAGAAGAAGGTGAAAGAAGAACTTGGCCACCAGCCCAAACCCTCCATCTCACCCCATGTACATTACTATGTACTAAACCCTTAAACTCTAGGTTTTGCACCCTGTGAGATCACACACTTCTATCCAAACCCCACACCCACAGCCCCAGTGCTGTCACTCAATTTTGGGAGCTGTTCCACGGCCTCAGGTGGAATGCAGGGTTTGCTGGAGGGTCAGTGCCTGGCAGCACAGAAAGCCTGAAACCCTCAGCCCCCAGGGTTCCAACAAGCTCCCTTGTTCCCTCATCCATCTGCAGGGATGTGGATTGGAGCTGCTGCTGCACAACACCTGCCCAGGGCCCCAGATTTCAGGGGGTTTCATGGAATTCACCCATTCAGGATGTTTGATGGAATTCACTCATTTTGGCTTTCAGGATGTTTGGTGGAATTCACTCATTTTGGCTCTCTCCTGAACATTGTGCTTCAAGGACCAACAGCAGTTTGCTTCCAAAAGCTGTTCTCAGATTATTTTCAAGAAGCACAGAATCCCAGAGCAGTCTGGGCTGGGAGGGACCTTAAAAACCCTCTGACTCCCTTGCCATGTCAGGGACACCTCCCACTACCCCAGGCTGCTCCAAGCCCTGTCCAACCCAGCCTGGGGCACCCCCAGGGATGTTCCTCTGCAGGAACTGGAGCTGTATTTAACAATTTTACACCTTTTTCATGTGAGACTGCTCTAAAGACTGCCCACATTTTCTGCCTTCCTTGGTGTCCCAGGGCAAGCATCAGGAATCTCAGAGCAAGAGAGCTAGGCTGGACATTTGGGCCTTAAATGATTCCCCAGGACTTCAGCGATAAGAGCCACACTCAGGCACCATCCAAGAGCCTCAGGCTGCAATTTTCTTAGGTCTTTGAAGCTGAACAAGGTTGTGCCAATTGGAGAGCTGTCCAGAAATCAGGAGAAATGCAATTTGTGGGCACTGCATTTCTTCTGTGCCCAAATCTGATTTCTTTTTTGTTGTTGTTGTTTTCATTTACATTCTGCAGCTCCTTCTCTGGAAAGCCTGGCTGGAGGCCATCCTTCCATCCTCCTCCTCCCAGCACAGAGGGACCCAGTGCAGCCTCAAGAAGAGCTTGCAGGATTCTTGTGGGTTTTTTCTTTAAATTTCTGCAATTTCAGTTCCATGTTGAAATCACAACTATTTTATAGATGTTAAAATACAAAAGTCTGAGCGTTTTTCAAGGCCAGGTTGGACAGGCCTTGGAGCAGCCTGGGACAGTGGAAGGTGTCCCTGTCCATGGCAGGTGTGGAATGGGATGGACTTTAGGGTCTTACCATCCTCTGATTCTCTGAATTTTAATTGCAAACAGCAAAACAGAAATTCTTCTTTCTGCTCCAGTTACTCTCTTGGCTACTTGAGCCTCCAGCATGAATCCACATCTCTGCTCCAAGTTCTCTGAACTCGGGACCAAACTCACCTTTTGCTCCTTGACAAGACCTGAAGTTCATTGAACCCCCAGAGATTTCCCCACAGGAATGACCAATGACTGTAAGAGCACACAGGGAATAGTTAAAAAAAAAAAAAAAAAAAAACAAAAAAAAAAAAAAAAAAAAAAAAAACCAAAAAAAAACCAGGATACAAACACAGAAATAGTTAAAAACAACCCCAAATCCTGCTTAACATTTGTTTTTATTTTCTTGAAAACTAAGCAGGGCACTTAAAGAACTTACAGACAACTTGGAGAAAAATTTAAATAAATCCTTTTTATTTATTTTATTATTTTACTTATTCAAATTCTAAAACTTAAATAAATAAAAATTTAAATAAATGAATTCACACAGGAGTGCTTCACACAGAACTCAGCGTGGCCCGGGTTGTATCTTGGCTAATAACAACTAGTTTGAAATATATATGTTCCATTTCTGAGAGAGATGGATTCATCTTTTTTAATTCATCTTCCTGCAGGCCCAGAGCAGAGCTGGCACCCTGTAAATCTGCCTCCCCATTGTTCCACAGACACAGCTCGGGGCAGAGGTTGTGCAAGGGAGCTCGGAGGGAAAACCCACAGGCATCTCCCCAGCCCAGGAAAAAGGAGTTCCTGATTACAGGCCAAACCTAGGTTCATTAGAAATTAATCCAAATTAATTACATCTGAAGGTAAAACAATGCATGAATTGCAAATGTTCCTGTTTCCTTCAGCAGTGTTGCTGCGGTGCAATTCGTTTTGAAATTCATACAGGATCCTTTACCTGGGAAGGGAAATACTTGTGGAATTAAAGTGATTACACGTGTAAAAATTGTCATCTGCTTAACGCTGCAAAGCTCTTTGTCAGCTGCATGGAGCAGGGACAAATCCCACCAAGGGTCTGCCACGTCTGCAGGGGGTGCAGGACAGAGCTGCCACTGCTTCCACCAGGTCAGGAGCTGGCCTGAAAACCATCAGGTCCCATCAGGAAATGCTCTCCTGCAGCTCCAGCAGTGTGGGAATCACCCAAATCCCACTGCAGGGGTTGGACAAGGAGGAAAAAGAGCTCCAAAGTGAGCAGGGATCCTGTGGGGGAGCTCCCATCCCTGGGCAGGGTGAGGATGGAGGTTGTAGCCCTGCTGTGGATTAATCGGGATAATCTTCAAGTAATTGGGATAATCTAAACCAGGTATGAGGTGACAAAGGATAAGAGGGGGTGTTGGGGAGGGATTCCTGGCTGGCACAGGGTGCCCAGAGCAGCTGTGGCTGCCCCTGGAGCCCTGGCAGTGCCCAAGGCCAGGCTGGATGGGGTTTGGAGCACCTGGGACACTGGGAGGTGTCCCTGCCAGGGCAGGGTTGGGATGGGATGAGCACTAAGATCCTTTCCAAACCATTCTGGGATTCTGTGAGTTAAAATCCATCAAACCCAGCTAATTCCTCACCCTATGGTTTTCTTTTTTTTTCTTATAGGGTCAGGACTTCACCCCAGCAGAATTCCTGCTGCAGTCACCAAAGTCCCTGGAAACATCCCTGAGTTTCCTGCCCAGGGACAGCAGGAACATTTCCATGTGGTTCCCATTGTCCTGCATTTAACCTCTCAGAGAGATTTTGGGGCAATTCTTTATTTACATTTTCTTTAACAAAGAATATGTTTACCTTCTTCCTAAAGATTACCACATGGCCAAACACTTCCAAATCCAAATATTTCCTAAACGAGAATCTGCATAATAATTAAAATGTGTACATTGAGGGGAGGGGTGGTGGAAAAGATGTTCTGAGCCTTCACAGGGATTTTGTGAGGGGATCCAGGCAGGATCTCAGTTTCCAGCAGATTGCCAATCTGGGGAAGTGCAAGCCAAGTTTCCACAGCTTAAATATTTACTCAAAGGACAAGGAGAGGGTGGGAAGTGTGTTGTTGTTAATAATAACAGTTTGCACAGTGCTGTCTGTGCTGGGCTGCCAAGCCCCCTCCTGCACCCTGTGGCACACAGGGAGGGGAGGCACCCACAGCAGCCCCCATCAGAACTGAGTCACTGAATTGAAATGACCTCCAGGAAAAGCCCTTGTGTCTTCTGCTGGTTGCTCCCAGAATTCAGATGCTTTTTCTAGCAGCCTGTGGAGACAGGGCAAGGGAGGGGATGGCTTCAGAGGGATGGAAGGGAGGGATGGATGGGTGGGATTTTGGGCAGGAATTGTTCCCTGGGAGGGTGGGCAGGGCTGGCACAGGGTGCCCAGAGCAGCTGTGGCTGCCCCTGGATCCCTGGCAGTGCCCAGGGCCAGGCTGGACACTGGGGCTGGGAGCACCTGGGACAGTGGGAGGTGTCCCTGCCATGGCAGGGGTGGCACTGGGGGGGATTTAAGGTCCCTTCCAACCCAGACTGTTCTGGGGTTCCCTGGTTCTGTGGTTTGGGTGCTGCAGTCCCTCTGCTTGTGCCCAACTCTATCTGGCAGCTCCCAAGACACGGAGCCATAGAGCTGGAGAGGGACTGGGGACAAGGGCTGGAGGGACAGGACACAGGGAATGGCTCCCAGTGCCAGAGGGCAGGGCTGGGTGGGATTTTGGGCAGGAATTGTTCCCTGGCAGGGTGGACAGGGGCTGGGCTGGGATTGCCAGAGCAGCTGTGGCTGCCCCTGGATCCCTGGCAGTGCCCAAGGCCAGGTTGGACAGGGCTTGGAGCACCTGGGACAGTGGGAGATGTCCCTGCCATGGCAGGGGTGGCACTGGATGAGCTTTAAGGTCCCTTCCAACCCAAGCTCTTGCAAAATTCCACGATTCTGTAACACAGAGAGAATCCTCAGTTTCCAAACCCTCTCCCTTGCCTGGGCTGCTCCGACAGGGGTAACTCCACCCCCGTGTGCAGCTCCCCTCCAGCTGCAGTTCTCATCAGTGCTGCCTGCTGGGTCGTGCTCCCTTCCTGCAGGGAAAGGAGAACAGTGGGTTTGGGTTGCTGTGGGAGCAGGGATGGTGGCAGTGGCTGCCTGACACGGGAGTGACGAAATGTTTCCCCTGTTCCAGAGAGTGTGCAGCTTGTCAGCGTCTCCCTGGAGCTCCAGGGCACTGCAGGGGCTGGGTGAGGGGAGCTTTAAAACAGTTGGGTTACACAGAGAACAGAAACTGTAGGGTCAGCGTGACCCCACAGGCACTGAGGTGTCGCTGTGGGACACAATGAACGAGGCAGGGAGTGATTCAGAAAGGCTGAGTGGACTCTTTGCAGGAAAGGGACCCACGGTTTATTTCTCCAGCTACTTTTATGCTTTTTCAGATGTGCCCACCTTAGAGGTGGGACCTTTGGGAACCATTGGTCAGTTCCAGAGACCACCACACGAAGTCCCTCCTCTGGGAATAGATGTGGAAACACAAGGTAGTTTACATGATGTGACCTTATGTACTAAAAAGTGCCTGGGAGCAGAATTTCCCCAAACCAAAACACGGTAGGTACGAAGCGTGGCAACGCTGAGTTCCCAGCGAAATTCCCGTTTCACGGCGATAGGAGAGGGCTTCGTGCAAACCCAGGGAGGCAAAAGGCCTGAGTGACAATTCTGGTGCAGGGGACACACTGAACTGGGCATCCCAAGCACCAGCAGCTGGGTGCCAACAGCTGCTGACCCGTCCTGCAGCTCTGGATGCTTCCTGCCTGGTCCAGGAGATGCCAAGAGCTGGCAGAGGGAGGGAGACGTGAGCTGGGGGTGCCCCCACACACCCAGGGGTGCAGCACCAAGGTGGGTGTCACCCTGCCAGGTGTGGGATCTCAGCCTGAAGGGTGATGCAGCCCCTAAGAGCGTTGTTGGACCCCTTCTCTCCCCCCTGCAGGAGCTGGGGGAAAATGTTCACAAAGCCCTGGCCCCGGTGTTTTATCGACCCCAGCTTTTTGTACCCTCGGTGCTCTCAGGGTGGCTGTAGCTGCTGAGGAAGCCAACCTGCCCCTCGTTCCTTTTGTGCTTTTTTTACCTCCTCCCCGTTCTGGAATTCTCTCCCAGATTTTTTTTTTTCCCTGGGTGATTTTTACCTGTGGGAAAGGAGGCTGCTGAAAGCAGGCGAGCAGCAAACCCTTTGCTGTGAAGGAAAACATTCCCAGACATCTTCCCCTGAGCAGAGGAAAGCTTCCCTTCCCTCTCTAGGAAAAGCTGAGCACAAAATCCCATTGCTGGGGGAGAGGCTGCCTCTGAGCAGGGAGCAGGGCAGGTGTGGGCACAGCCTGGGGGATTCCCACAGGGATGAGCAGGCAGATCCCCGCAGATCCTGCCTGGCACTGGCTGAACCAAAGCCCGGCCTCACTTCGGGGAGGGGAGAGGGGATTGTGTGGCTCTTCCCCTCTCAAAAGCAGGCCCAGCGTTACCCCAGGGCTGAGGGGGGTGATGGGGTTGCTGGGGTCAGCCAGCAGAGTTGGGAGGAGCTGGCCAAAAGCGCCCCACACCCCCCAGTCTGCCACCAGAGCAGTGAGAGCTCGGGGTGTCGAAACTTCTGAGGATTTCCTTCACTCACACCAACTTAATTGCCTACAGAACACCTGGAGGGAAGGCTGAGTGCTGGTGTAAAGTGTGAGTAGCGACAGCTCCAGTGGCTGGGAACACTCACTGGATCCTGCAGGAAAACCAGGGGCAGTGGCTGCTCGGATGCAGGAAAGGTCAGGAATGAGCACAGCTTTTCCAGCTCCTTGCAGAACTCTGCTGCCCACCTCAGAGCCACAAAAGGGATCCAGGTCTGCTGCTTCTATTCCTTAAACCTGCTCAGGAGGTGACCTTCCAGGTGCCCTTTCACCTGCTGCTACCTCACAGTGAGGGAAATCAGAAATAGCCAGGGACTGAGGGAAATGAGAAATAGCCAGGGACTGGGGGAAATCAGAAATGGCCAGGGACTGGGGGAAATCAGAAATGGCCAGGGACTGGGGGAAATCAGAAATGGCCAGGGACTGGGGGAAATCAGAATCAGCCAGGGACTGAGGGAAATCAGAAATAGCCAGGGTCTGGGGGAAATCAGAATCAGCCAGGGTCTGGGGGAAATCAGAAATGGCCAGGGACTGGGGGAAATCAGAAATAGCCAGGGACTGGGGGGAAATCAGAAATAGCCAGGGACTGGGGGAAATCAGAATCAGCCAGGGACTGGGGGAAATCAGAAATAGCCAGGGTCTGGGGGAAATCAGAATCAGCCAGGGACTGGGGGAAATCAGAAATAGCCAGGGACTGGGGGAAATCAGAATCAGCCAGGGACTGAGGGAAATCAGAAATAGCCAGGGACTGGGGGAAATCAGAATCAGCCAGGGACTGAGGATTCACGGGCAAACAAAACGCGAACAGGCACAAAATTGAACAGGTATCAATATTTACTGGGCAGGAAGGAGCACGGGCTGTGCTGTTAGCACAAGGCACTGCTCATTCCCTGCCTGCCCAGCCACAGCTCCCTCCCAGCGCTGGATACCCGAGCCTCGGATGCTTTTCCCGTGCTGCTCCTCCAAAAGGCAACTTTGGGAAGCTGAGGTTGTGCTGTGAGTCAACACCAGCAGGGTTGTGCAGGGAGGTTCAGCACGTTTCCACGGCAGGTTTACTCGGGCTCTTTTCTTCCTTTCTCCTTCCCAGTCGTGCAGAGAAATGAGATCCGTGCAGGAATCTGTGGGCTCGGAGCTCTGGCTGCTCCCAGCTCCGTTCTGCAAGGAGAAAAACAAAACGTGCCAAGTGCTCGGGAATGCGGGCTCGGGGAGGGCAGAAACAGGTGCTGGCTCCTTCCTCCAGGATTTCTGCATCCCTTCTCCAAAGCCCCTGCTCGGGCTCCGTGTCAAGCCCGCAGGAAAAGTTTTATCTGCAGGAAGCAGAGGTGCTGAGCTCCGGCTGCTCGGTGAAAGAGCCGCAGTTAAAGGTGAGGAAATCCACGGGGTTTTTGTCGAGGTTTTCGGACGCTCTAAGAAATAAAATAGAAACAGAAGAGTCCCGGCCAACTGCTGTTGGCCTGTAGACTCGTGAGGGATTCCAATCCAAGGAAAGCAGGAATGTGAGTGTTGCTGTCCAAAAACATCCCCTCAAGAGCATTTTATTTTAGTCACAGCCGTGCTAAAACCCACACAGTTCCCTTACCTTTCCTGATAGGGTGAAAGCCCGTTTCCCCCCGACTTTTTATTACAACCATCTTGAAGCCAGGCTGTGCCAAAGGCTGAGGGAAGGTTCGAGGTTCCCGTTGCATCCCCCACGTTTGTGTCACAGCCCCAAAAACCTGCAGGAGGCTGGTTGGGCAACTCCACCTAAAGCAGCTGAACGAAACCACCTAAAGCAGGTAAACCAAACCACCTGAACCAAACCACCCAAAGCAGCTGAACTAACCCATCTAAAGCAGGTAAACCAAACCACCTAAAGCAGGTAAACCAAACGACCCAAAGCAGCTGAGCTAACCCACCTAAAGCAGGTAAACCAAACCATCCAAAGCAGCTGAACTAACCCATCTAAAGCAGGTAAACCAACCCACTTAAAGCAGCTGAGCTAACCCACCTGAAGCAGGTAAACCAACCCACCTGAAGCAGGTAAACCAACCCACCCAAAGCAGCTGAACCAAACCATCCAAAGCAGGTAAACCAACCCACCTGAAGCAGGTAAACCAACCCACCCAAAACAGCTGAACCAAACCATCCAAAGCAGGTAAACCAACCCACCCAAAGCAGGCAAACCAAGCCACCTCAAGCAGCTGCACTTCGGGCAGAGCAGGCGGGACCTGCCCGGTTTATTTGGGGGAGGGTGAGCCTGTCAGGGGCTGGCTCCGAGCCCTGGGGCTGCCGCGCTCTCCCGCACATATTAATGAACTGCTCCGTTCGGGATCAATCGACACCGCCGGGGCTTTTTATTGACTTGATAATTAGCAGCGGCTTACTTTTGCCGGGATAAAGCCGTTTCACCTAAACGCAAAAAAAAAAAAAAAAAAAAAAAAAAAAAAAAAAAAAAAAAAAATCGATCGTTTCCAGCCCGTTCTTAGCATCGGAACGGCTGGGAGGGCTCTGACTTTACCTGTCCTTGTCCCTGTCCTTGTCCCTGTCATTGTCCCGGTGCCCATCCCGCGGGGACACCCCGGGCTCTCCCGTCCGACCCTTCCCGACCCTTTCCAGTCCTTCCCGACCCTTCCCCGGCGGGGGCTCGGGGGCTGCGCATCCCCCTCCAGCCCCATCCATCGCTGCCCCCGGAGCGGCTCCTCCCGCTGGGATTTCCCGGAGTTTCTCCGGGAGGAGAATCCCGCTGGGCTCCGGGAGTCCCGATCCCTCTTCCCTGGAAAAGATTCCGAGCCGTTCAACGCTTTCCTGGCTTTTATTACCTGAGGGGAAAGCTGAGGGACAACATTGCCGGAGAGCTCTCAGCCCGGCGGGGCTGCCGCAGCTGGTCCCGGGTTGTGCAGCCGAAAGTCGGGGGGGAAAACTCCGGAGAAAGTGGAGGGGGAGGAAGAAAACAAACAAAAAAAATAACCCAAAAAATCCCAAAAAACACCTCCCAAAAAGCAAAAATAAACAAACAAAAACCCACAAACAAACAAAAAAACCCACGAAAACAAAACCAAACCAATAAAATAAAATAAAATTTAAAAAAGAAAGAAAGAAGAGAAAAGAAAAAAGGCTGCGCGGAGGCGAGCGGCGCTCCCTCGCCGTGCTGAGCGCTCGATACCTGCGGAGCAGAGAGAAAGGTGCGAGCTCTCCAGGAGGTGAGAACACGGGGAAAGAAAAGAGCATCACCGCTGGCTGGACAGCGAGAGTCCCGGCAGGGAGCTGGGACCGGCCCCCAGAGCGTCCCCCCTTCGGTCAACAGCGTCTGAAATTCATGACTTGGCACTTATTGAAATCCGTGACGTGGAAAATAGATTAAAAAAAAAAAAAAAAAAAAAAAAAAAAAGAAAGGTGAAGCAAAACCTGAGTGAAACAAAATATATTGTACTGACAACAAATGCAATGAGATAACAGCATCTGGCTTTCTTTTTTTTTTTTTTTTTCTTTTTTTTTTTTTTTCCTTTTTTAAATAACTTAAAATACACTAGAAAAAATATGGTCAATATAAATAATTTCGTTTTCATGGAGAACAAATAGATACAAAGCCCGTCCATACCAAAGTCCGCGTAGAAGAGCTTTCCCTCTGTCTTGGCAAGAAGCATGAGGGTCAGATGGCAAAATCTGGGATAACAATCACTGACTGCAGGGTACCCCAGGTTAAATAGCTATACGTCTCTCAAATAATAATAATTATTATCATCATAATAACAACCCAAAAAAAAAAAAAAAATAAAATCACAAGGTTACGTGAATAGATACACCTTTATGAGATAAAATGTAAATGTTTGACAGTCAACTATCAATTCACAAGTTATAGCCAAAATAAACTTTGCTCGTGTGTATCAACATATTTTACATGTACCCAGTACCTCTTAGCGGAATTTGCCGTGGTGTCAAGTGGTGGTTGGGAATTAAATATTCTTTTTTTTTTTTCTTTTTTTTTCTTTTTTTCCCTATTTATTTTTGCCCTCAGGACAGGAGAGACCCGGTTAAAAGGGAGGCAAACTCCGCTCCCCCTTTATTTCAGAGGTGTGGGGCAGCAAACGACCAACAAAGATTTAGGAGTGGCAGAGGTAGAGTGCTTGATCTGCCTCTCTCTGCCCGCTTCCCTCCGAGATGAAAGGAGAAAGAACCCAGCCACGTTTGTTTGTTTGGTTTTGTGGTTGTCTCGGTGTTGGTTTTTTTTTTTTTTTCTACTAAAGATGAGGGTGAAGTGCAAGTGAATCAAAGGACTCCATCAATGAAATACAAATACATGCAACCCGGAATGCTGCTGGAGGAAGTATCCCGGACAGTTTCCCATTAGAAATTCGCAGAGAAATCATTGTCTTTTTTTTTTTTTTTTCTATTTTTTTTCCTGGTCGTCGTCGTCTTTCTCTCTTCTTTTTTTTTTTTCTTTTCCCTTTTTTTTTTCCTTTTGTCGCTATTCCACACGCGCTCGTTAAACTCGAGTACCTGACGCAACGTTGAAAAGGAGGCCCGCCTCTCTTATCAAATTCCTCGTATTAAAGTGAACTCCGCAGAAAAAAAAAAAAAAAAAAAAAGGTCAGCAGTTTCAAAACCTGTGAACTTCCCAGCTGCGCGTCCTCTTAATTCTTTAAATAAGTAGATATCTGCAGTCCGTTTTTTCCTCTCCCTCTTTTCTTTGCCGCTTTTTTTTTTCTTTTTGGGAAAAAAAAGAAAAAAAGAAAAAAAAAAAAAAAAAAAAGAAAAGAAAGGAAAGGCAAAGCGAAGCAAAAAGCAGCAGCAGCAGCTCGGTCACAGCCCCAGGGCGGCGGCGTGTTTCTTGGCCTTCAGGCGGAGGTCGGCGATGCTGGAATTCTTGCTGGTGGTCTTGGCGGCGGCGGCGGCGGCCACCACGGAGGCGGCGGAGGCGGACTCGGCCAGCGTGGCCAGCGGGAGACCGAAGGGAGGAGCGGGGAACATCATGTACGGGGCGTGAGCCAGGTGAGGGTGCAGGTGATGGTGAGCGTGAGCCACGGCGCTGTCCAGCTGCAGCTGCGCCTGCACCTGTATGGGGGACAAGCGGTGGTGACCCTCATCCCCTCTAATCCCCGACCCACCCACCCCAAAAAAAAAGTCGCGCTCACCTGCTGGAAGGGCATCCTCAGCGCGCCCACGTTGACGTAAGGAGCCACCCGGCAAGCCTCGAATTGGGTGGCGGCTCCGATCAGCACCCCTGGGTGGGGGGGAATGGAGGGGTCAGCAGCGGGGGGTAGCGCCCGGAGAGCCCCCCACCCTTCAAGGCGTGGCTGGGCCGCCTCTCCCCCCCCCTCCCCGAGCCCCGCTACCTTTGTGCAGTTGGTTCTCCTGCTTGCGGCACTTGGCCCGGCGGTTCTGGAACCAAACCTGGGGGAGGCCCGAGAAACCCGCCCCGAGAAACGCCGTAAGCTTAATGAGAATAATATTAATAATTGGAATAATAAATTCCCAACCCGCCCCCCCCTCACCCCCAGAGCCGGCGGACAAAGACGCGCGGGTGCGCTCCCCCCCTCCCCACCCATCCCGGGCAGCTCCCCAGCTCAGAAAAGTAAAAGGAAAAGAGTTCAAACCCCCCCCCGAAAATGGCCCAGCTGGGAGCGCACGCCCCGGAGAAATGATTGCCCCAGCCCCGGGGTTCGTGATTTCCCCACTCCCGGGTTCCTCTGCCCGCATCAGGCTCCCCAAAAAAGCTGAATTCGCCCTTGGTACCCTCCATCAACGGCCTGAGAAGCTCCTGCTCATTAATAAATAAATTAATTAGCTTTATCTCTCGGCAAAACTCAACGACAACACGGTTTTATGACTTTTTATCCCCTTTTCTCTCTCTCTCTTTTTTTTTTTTTTTTTGGTGGGGGTAAAAGAGAATTACGGTCCTAAAAGCTTCGCCGCCAAGAAGTTTCGAATTTCGACCTCACTGGAGCGCAGCACAGCAGCAGGAATAATTATCTCATTATCATCGTCATCTAATTTGCTCGCACCGAAGAGGCTGCCCCGTTAGACACGGACGTACTTTGAATATTGGAAACGGGATCGTTAAAATAAATTCCCGGCCTCGAAGTTGTGCTGGATTTGAGAAATGATGGGAGGGAAAGGGGGAGAGCCGCTCTGAAAAGCGCATCCCAGCAGCCACAGCCGCCGAGGAATCCTTTCCCCGCGGCCAGAAAAAAAAAAAAAAAAGATATAAAAATTGCATTTTTTTGAGGTCTTACTCGAAGGGACGAATATAAACGGGAATTCCTCCCGCGCTGTCATTTTTTCCAGCCAAGGGAAATCTGCCCAAGAGCCGCGTTCGCCCTCAGCCTCCCGCGGAAACAAACGCGCCCTCCGTCATTTACAAATTAGAGCAGATAGCAGGCGAAATATTATTGAAAAGCCGATTTTTTTTTTCCTTTTTTTTTTTTTCTTTTTCCGGGAGGATTTCTAGGGAACGGGTTTAATCTATGTAAATCTCCAAAAGTTATTATGCACCCTGCGATTTGGCATCATGGGAGCGCGGATTATGCGCCGCCGCCGCCTCCTTTGTCGAGCACCTCCCTGCTCCATTTTCCGCAGCCAACAACTTTTTTTTTTTTTTTTTTTTTTTTTTTTTTTTTTTTTTTTTTTGCGCCTTGGTTTTGTTAAGGTTTGGTGAAGAGAAATAAAAAAAATTAATTTTTTTTTTTAAAAAAGCAACAAACCACGAACGAACGCTATTAGAAACCAACCAACCAACAAGCAACCGAGCAGCCAGGAAAAATAATAATAATAATAATAATAATAATAATAATAATAATAGAAAAAAAATAAAAAGAAGGGGAGGGAAGAGAGGGAAAATGAAGAGTTTTAATTTTTTTTAATTATTTTTTTTTCTCTGTGGTTCAGGCTCTGACAAAAGCTGCTCGCTTGGAGTTTTTTTTGGTTCCCCGTGCTGCTCTGCCTGTATCCTCACAACCTTACGCGATGCAGGGAAAACCCCCCAAGGACTGAGCGCATACTTGGGTGCAGATGGTGCCTGCGAGCACAAAGATTGAGGGGGAGTATCTGTTACAGCGAGACTTTCCACCAGCTGCAGATGTTCGGGGCCTAAAACTTCTCCATGTGTTCCAACAAATAATGAGCCATCGTTTTCTCTTCTTTTCTTTTCAGAACGGAAATACACCGGAGCAGCTACATTTGTTCTCATTTGAGGGATTCCCCCCTTTTCCTCCCCGCTCCTCAGCTCGTCCCGGCAAAACTCGCAGAGAGCAGCTCAGGAACCCGTTTGGGAAAAAAAAAAAAAAAAAAAAAACCAAAAACTTTGGGAGGGTGCAAAGCTCAGGATAAACCCGGAGAAGCCGCGGCTTCCCGGGAAGGGAGAAAGCTGAAAACATCCCGGGTTTAGCCCGGACTTTTCTGTATTTCCTAAACCCGAACAAAAGCACCTCGCTCAATTTTCGTGCCGTTTCAACATTTAAGAGCCACGAGGAGAAACGGACTGAAAAAAAATCAATCAATAAATCTCTCTATCTATTTATTTCTCTCTCTATCATTGTTTCACTTGGCGGTTTCTAATTCGCTTTCCGGTCGCGACATCCACGCCGGGAACCGCCGTGCCCACCATGGATGAGCCGGGGCAGCGGGGACAGCGAGGCAGGGATGGAATAAACGGCGGAGCCGGGGTGGAACGCGGCAGAGCGGAGGGACGGGGACACGCGTGGACACAAATCCCGGGCAGGCAAAAATCCCTGCCAGGCCGGTGGAGGATTTGCTAGACGGAGGTGGGAGCCGCGGAGCTGCCTCCTCTCCCTGCCACAAGGACGGGGCTCGTCCCCATCATCTCCCCGGCTCTCCCCCCGTTCCCCCGAGCACCCCACGCGGGCGGGCACCCACGCGGCCCCGCAGCCCCGGCTACCTGCACCCTGGCCTCGGAGAGCCCCAGCCGCTGGCTCAGCTCCTCCCGCATGAACGCGTCCGGGTAGTGGGTCTCGTCGAAAAGCCTTTCCAGCTCGTTCAGCTGCTCCAGGGTGAAATTCGTCCGGCTCCTCCTCTGCTTGATTTTCGTCTGCCCTTCGTCTTCCATCGCTTTCGCATCCTCCTTGCGCTCCTTCAGCTCTGGGGACACTGGGCACGACAGAGCGGTCAGAGCGGCGCTCCCGGGGCTCCCGGGGCTCGCCGCGCTCCCGGCGGCCGGGGGGATGCGGCCGGGAGCCCCTCGGGGCCGGGGCAGCCGGGAGCGGGGCCTGCGCTCCCGGGCCGAGCTAGGCCGCCTCCGCCGCTGCCGTTCCGGGCTCCGCCGCTGGCTCCGGTAACCGCTGGCGGGGGGAAACGGGGTCCGCACCGAGCCCTCCCCGCCGCGCCCCCGGGGGATGCGCAGCAACAGGTCCCCGGAGCCTCCGCCGGCCGCCGCGGCCCCTCCGCGCCCCGCGTTCCCCCGGGATTCGTTTCTCCTTGGGCAATTTTCGGCCGGGAGACGAGCCCCGGGCCGGAGCGCGGGGCCCGAGTACCGAGCCCCCGGGACCGCCCGGCCCGGCCGCTCCGGCCCGCTCCGGTCCTGCCGCGGCTCCCCCGCGGTACCGATCCCCGCATCCCGGGCATCCGCTCGGGGATGCTCCGGGCGCTCCGCCGGTCCGAACAAAAGGGCGGCAGCGACCCGCGGGTCCCCGCGGCCACGGGCGCGGGCCCGGCCGCTTCCCGCAGCGCCCGAGAGCGGCGGCGCGGCCCCGGTGGCGGCCCCGCGGAAACACCCGCGGGGGGATGCGCTGCGAGGAGCGGGGCTGAGCGCGGGCAGCGCGGCCCGGCCCCACGCGAGTCCGCGCCGCCCGGAGCCGCGGGGGGAACGAACGGGCCCGCGGGGCCGGGCTTTCGTTGGCGGCGCGGCTTCCCGTGGGATGCCTCCGAAACGGGGAACAAGATCGCCTCCTGAGCAAGTTAAATCCGGGTCGAAAACATTTTAATCTAAAAACTTCGAGGCTGGCCGCCGATCTCCCGCGGCCGGCAGAGCCCGGGCAGCTTCCCCGCCGAGCCCCGGCCACCCGCGACCGCGGGCCGCTCCGCGCCTACCGACCCCGACGGGGGGAAAAGGGGGAAAAAGGGGAACGGGAGAATGGGGGGAGCCCGCGGTGCCGCCGTTACCGTCGCTGAGCTTGGGGGTGGCCGCCTCGGCCGCTCTCTCGGCGGCGGCGTCGGGCTCCCGCGGCGGGGAGCGCCCGGCCGGCCGCGCCGCGGGGCTGCCCGTGTCCTCCCGGCCCGGCTCCGCCGCCGCCCCGCCGGGCTCCCGCGGGCCTCCGCCGCCGCCGCGCAGGGGCCCGCTCTCCAGCACCTCGCGGTAGGTGATGAGCTCCTTCTTCTCCTTGGCTTTGGGATCAAACGACTTGGAGACAAACGCCGTCAGCTCCTCCATGGCTCAGGGGCGCGCTGCCCCGGCTCCCCGGGCGGGCATCCACGGGGCGGGGAGGCGGCGGCGCCCCGGGGCCGTGCCGTGCCGGACCGGGCCGTGCCGCCCGACGTGCAGGGCTCCCGGGGTCTGATAGCGACGCCGCGATTGAAGTGGCACTATTTATACTTTGCAAAGCCGGCCCCTTGTTCCCGGCGAATTACCTCCCCTCGGAGCTCTGAATGGACCCCCTTCCTTCCTCCCTTCCTTCCTCCCGTCCTCGCCGCTCGCCCGCCCGCCGCGGGGCACCGCGGCCACGGCACCGCCCGCCCGCCGAGAGCTGCGCCCTAATTAATTTAATTAAGCGCGGGGACCGTGCGCGAGGTCCCGGGCGAGCGCGGAGCGGAGAGAGGGGCCGGGGCGGCGGGGGAGTGGCCACCGGGAGGCGCGGGCGGGGGGCGGGGGGGGGCGGCGGGGGCGCGCAGGCTCCGCGCACCGCCCCGCCTGGCTCGGGTCAGCCCCGCGGCCCCGGGCACGGCCCGGCCCGGCCCAGCGGACCCGCGGGAGCCGCCGAAGTTCCTCGGTTGGGAGCCCTGAGCGCCCCGAATAAAGGAAGGGGATGAATGACAAGCGAGCGGGAGCGGGAGCGCATCGAGGCATCAGATGAGAGGCAAACACGCCGATATCGCCAATATTGGGGTTTTTTTTCCCCGTTATTTATTTATTTATTTATTTATTTATTTTAATCCCGCCACGGAGCACTTTTGTTGACGGACCTCGCCTCTTGCCCACCTTCGCTAATTTCTAATAAATCATTCAGAATTGTTTAACTCTTGCCTGCGTATCGATTTTTCATTGACCTTTGGGGCGATGACTTCACATAACGGAGCGTTCGTTTACCGGGGCGGGTTCGGTACCGGGGGTGGAATCGGCGTTTATTCAGAGGCGGTGACACACGACCCTGTCGCGACAGGCAGCGAGTCCCGGTCCCCCCGCGGCAGGGGACGCGCGGGTCGCGCCGCCCGGGAGCCGCTCCCGCGGGGCCTTTTCGATCCCGGGGGCACCGGGCACCGGGGGATTCGGTGTGACCGACCCCGCCGCGCCGCGGGTGACCCTCACCGGCCCCTCCGCCCTGACATTTCGTTGATCTCCCCGCGTTTTTCGCCGTTCCCGTGGCGGGGGAGCCCGTGCTCGGGAACCGGGTTCGGTAAGAAAATCGAACGAAGCGAAGCCATTCAATCGTTCTGTTCTATTTCGGGTCGGTGCCCGGCGGAGGTTCCGCTCGCTCCGGTGGGTCTCGGCTCGGTCCGTGCCCACCCGCGCCCGGCGGGCACGGCCGCGGTGCCCACGCCGCGCGTGGAGCGCTGCCCCCCGCCCGCGGGGGCGGCTCTCGGTGCCAGAAAACCCCGAGCCGCCTTTAACTCTTGGCGACGGAACCGAACGCGCTCGGTGCCCGCTGTGCCCACCACCCGCGGCGGGACACGCGGTGCGCCCGTGGGTCGCCGCGTTCTCCCGGGCGCGGTGCGGACAGCGCTCCGTGGGCTCTGCACCCCCCGTGGGCAGCGGGACCCCGACCCCGGGACCGCCCACGCTGCCCTTTGGTCGGTCAACCCCGCCGTGAGCCCGTGGGTCGCCGCGTTGGTCGCGGCGTTTGGCACTTTGCAGACAGCGCTCCGTGGGCTCTGCAGTCCCCGCGGGCAGTGGGACCCCGGCCCGACCCCGGTCCCGGTCCCGGTCCCCCCCGAGCCCCGCCCGTCCCGCGTGGGCGCTCGCCGGCGCGCCGCATCGATGGCTCGGCGCTCGCTGCGGCCGCCTGGCCGCGCTCGGCGGTGGATTGGCGCTGCCTGCCCGCCGCCCCGGAAGGCGCTGGGCTCGAACCGGGGCCGCGGCGGCTCCGCCAGGTACGGGGGACACGGAGGGACACGGGGGGACACAGGGACACGGGGGGACATCGGGACACGGGGCAGGGCGGCACCGGCCCCCGCAGGGCACGGCGGGGCGGGATCGGCGGCCGCTGCAGGGCCGGGTGTGCGCAGCGGCCGCGCGGCCTCCGGTACGGGCGGTGCGGGGGCACAGCCCCGGGGGAGCCCCACACGGGGCCGTCCCGGCCGCGCCGGGCATTGCCCGGGAGCCGAGATGCGCAGGGGTTTGGGGAAGAGTCCCTGGAGCTGCCGGTGGTGGCGGTGAGCGAGCCCCGGGAGCTCCCGGGGGAATCCCGGTGCTCACGGGCCTGCCCCGTGCTCTGCTGGGGACAGCACGGGAATTCTCCCGGCGCGGATGCTGGGTCCGGATCGCGGCCTTCTCCGGGAGGATTTTCCCTCCAGTCCCGACTGATGTTTGCTGCAGCTCCCGCCGCTGGCTCCGGGCAGTGCTCGGCAGGAACCGCCGTGCCCTGAACCGGGAATTGTCCTTTGTTCTGCTCCAGGCTCGCCCCGGTGGAGCAGGAGGTGCTGCCTCGGTGGCCGAAAGTGTGAGGAAAGGCAAAGGTTTGGATGGAGGAGATGGGCGAGTTGGAGCCGTCTGTGCTGGGAAGAGGAGGAGCAGAGAAGGGATCGGAGCTGGGAAGGGACTGGAGCCCCAGGAGGGGCTGAGGGAGCTGGGGAAGGAGCTCCAGGAGAGGCTGAGGGAGCTGGGGAAGGGGCTGGAGCACCAGGAGAGGCTGAGGGAGCTGGGAAGGAGCTGGAGCACCAGGAGAGGCTGAGGGAGCTGGGGAAGGGTCTGGAGCTCCAGGAGAGGCTGAGGGAGCTGGGAAGGAGCTGGAGCACCAGGAGAGGGGCTGAGGGAGCTGGGAAGGAGCTGGAGCCCCAGGAGGGGCTGAGGGAGCTGGGAAGGGCTGGAGCTCCAGGAGAGGCTGAGGGAGCTGGGGAAGGAGCTGGAGCCCCAGGAGGGGCTGAGGGAGCTGGGGAAGGAGCCCCAGGAGAGGCTGAGGGAGCTGGGGAAGGGTCTGGAGCCCCAGGAGGGGCTGAGGGAGCTGGGGAAGGGGCTGGAGCCCCAGGATGGGCTGAGGGAGCTGGGAAGGGGCTGGAGCCCCAGGAGGGGCTGAGGGAGCTGGGAAGGGGCTGGAGCCCCAGGATGGGCTGAGGGAGCTGGGAAGGGGCTGGAGCCCCAGGAGGGGCTGAGGGAGCTGGGGAAGGGTCTGGAGCCCCAGGAGAGGCTGAGGGAGCTGGGAAGGAGCCCCAGGAGGGGCTGAGGGAGCTAGGAAGGGGCTGGAGCCCCAGGATGGGCTGAGGGAGCTGGGGAAGGAGCCCCAGGAGAGGCTGAGGGAGCTGGGGAAGGGGCTGGAGCCCCAGGAGAGGCTGAGGGAGCTGGGAAGGGGCTGGAGCCCCAGGAAGGGCTGAGGGAGCTGGGGAAGGGGCTGGAGCCCCAGGAGAGGCTGAGGGAGCTGGGGAAGGAGCTGGAGCACCAGGAGAGGCTGAGGGAGCTGGGGAAGGGGCTCAGCCTGGAGCAAAGGAGGCTCAGGGGGGCCCTGGTGGCTCTGCACAGCTCCCTGCCAGGAGGGGACAGCCGGGGTGGGGGTCGGGCTCTGCTCCCGGGAACGGGGACAGGAGGGGAGGGAACGGCGTGTTTTTATTTTTTCTGTAAATATAAAAGCAACACCAGGCAGCCAAGCTCCTCAGAGGCGGGCGTGTCTGGCTTTGGCGCAGGTCGGAGATGGGCCGGCGCTCCTCGGACACGGAGGAGGAGAGCAGGAGCAGGAGGAAGAAGAAGCACCGGCGGCGCTCCTCCTCCAGCAGCTCCTCGGACAGCCGCAGCTACAGCCGCAAGAAATCCGGAAGGAAATCCCGCTCCAGGTCCCGCTCTCGGGATCTCCAGTCCTGGTCCCATTCCTATGAGAAAAGGTGCATTTTTTGTAGGGGTTTTCAGAAGTTGAGCCCTTTCGTTTCACGGCTTGGGAGGGTTTGAATCCCGTGGGTTGGGAAGTTTGTGGCACAGATTGTTCTGAAACTCAAGAGGTGTGAAAGTGTATTCCCTTTTGTCAAAGTAAAACCCTCAACCCACCAGGGTGACCAGAAACACCCACACCTCCTTCCCCCCAGGAGAATAAAGCAGGGAATGTGCTGATCCAAAGGAAGCTTCTGCTTTAAACCAGAGAAACCCCTGGAGATAAAATAACTCTTTTCTTTCTTTCTTCTCCCAGCTGGGACATCTTCCCCTGCCCCAGGCTGCTCCAAGCCCCATGCAGCCAGGAGCAGGCTAAGATGTCCAGGGGAAGAATTCCAGGGATCCAGGGGCAGCTACAGCTGCCTGAGAATCCCACCCAAGCCCCTCACCACCCTCCCAGCCAGGAATTCCTTCCCAATCTCCCATCCAGCCCTGCCCTCTGGCACTGGGAGCCATTCCCTGTGTCCTGTCCCTCCAGCCCTTGTCCCCTCTGCAGCTCTCCTGGAGCCCTGGAGGGGCTCTGAGCTCTCCCTGGAGTTCCTCCTCTCCAGGTGAGCATTCCCAGCCTGGCTCCAGAGGGGCTCCAGCCCTTGGAGCAGCTCTGTGGTTCCTGTTTGCCTCAGTCTGGCACTGCCAGTGTCCAGCTGCCCTGGGAATCCAGGAGGAAACGTTCCTGCCAAACCCTTCTGGAGTGGCTGCGGGGTGTGGTGAGGAGGCACCTCAGGGGTTTCTTCCCAGCCCTTTCTCCTGCTCCTGCTGGGATCTCCATCCTCCCCAGGGCCAGGGCAGGGAGCCACGGGCTGTGAGCAGCTGGGATCCCGTTATTCCAGCACAGCAGCTCCCAGGGAAAGCAGAGGGGGTTTGGGGCTGGATGGACCCTCAAACTGCAGCCAGGAAAGACCCAAGGCTCTGCTTTGGGGATCCTGGCTTTGCCTTTGGGGCAGGGCATTTGCTCCTGGCAGTTCAAGCCCTGTTCCTTGCTGGATTTATCCCTCAGGATATCAGAGGCAGCAATTTCTGGCATTCCTGCCCCTTACCCAGCAGGAACATCACATCCCCTTTGCAGCTGCAGCCCTGTTCTCCAGCAGTTCCCCTGGATATCCTTGCAGCATTCCAGCTCCTGCAGCCCCTTTCAGCACAGCCTGAATTCCAGCAGTGTTCCTGTGCTGTTACACTTTAACATTAATCACGTGTGAAGGCCAGAAATAGGGAGGATTGTAATTGTTAGTTAATTAACTATTGAGAAATGAAGAGGAAATGTTAGCATTTGGATTTCATTTGGATTTGGGGGTTTAATATCTTTTCTTACACCTCTCTCCTTGGTGTAGAAGAATTTATCCTCTGAATAAACAAAATTGGGAGGGAGGGGAAAAGGAGGAGACCCTTTTTGATTCCTGATTGGACTCAGGAGAAAACTGCCCTTAAATGAACTCAAATGAAATAAATTAACACTGATGAACTGATTACTACTAATAGTAGTTAAGGACCTCACCTAGAGCTCACTTTTTGCCTGGGGTGTGGATTTTGGAGGATCAGCTCTTTAGGGCAGCAGTGTTCCTGTGTATGTGAGGTACTTCTTATGGGGGAATAGTGGGGTTTGAGGCTACTGGAGCACCCTGCAAACTCCTCAGGTTTGTACCTGGTTTCTCAGGAGTTGTTGGGGGTTTGTCCCTCTTTTTTTGGGGGTTTGGGAGCAGTGCCACACTCAGCACTGGCTCTGTTTTCTCAGGAATTGTTGGGAGTTTGTCCTTATTGCTTTTTGGGGGTTTTGCCAGCCTCACCCCTGACTCTGTTTTCTCTGGAGTTGTTGAGGATTTATCCCTGTTTTTTGGGGGTTTTGCCAGCCTCAGCCCTGGCTCTGCTTTCTCTGGAATTGTTGAGGGTTTGTCCTTGTTTTTTGGGGATTTTGGGAGAAGTGCCGCAGTCACCCTGGCTCTGTTTTCTGGGGGATTTTTGGGGGTCTGTCCCTGTTTTTGGGGTTTTGCCAGCCCCACCCTAACTCTGTTTTCTCAGGAATTGTTAGGAGTTTATTCCTGTTGTTTTGGGGTTTTGCCACCCTCACCCCTGGCTCTCTTTTCTCAGGAATTACTGGAGCTTTGTCTTTGTGTTTGGAGTTTTTGCCAGCCTTGCTCTATTTTTTCAGGAATTGTTGGGGGTCTGTCCCTGTTGTTTGGGGGTTTTGCCAGCCTCACCCTGGCTGTGTTTTCTGAGGAATTCTTGGGGGATTGCCCTTGTTCTGGGTTTTTGGGTCTTTTTTTCAGCCTCACCCTGGCTCTGTTTTCTCAGGAATTGTTGAGAGTCTATCCCTGTTATTTGGGGTTTTTGCCAGCCTCACCTTGGCTGTGTTTTCTCAGGAATTGTTGGGGGGTTCCCCTTGTTTTGGGGCTTTTTTAGCCTCACTCTGGCTCTGTTTTCTGAGGAATTGTTAGGAGGTTATCCCTGTTGTTTGGGGAGCGGTACCAGCCTCACCTTGGCTGTGTTTTCTCAGGAATTATTGGGGGTTTGCCCCTGTTCTTTGGGGGTTTTTCAGCCTCACCCTGGCTGTATTTTCTCAGGAATTATTGGGGGTTTGCCCCTGTTCTCTGGGGGTTTTTCAGCCTCACTCTGGCTATGTTTTCTCAGGAATTATTGGGGGTTTGCCCCTGCTCTTTGGGGTTTTTTCAGCCTCCCCCTGGCTCTGTTGCAGGCGCAGACACAGATCCAGCAGCAGCTCTTCCTACGGCTCCAGGAGGAAGCGCAGCCGCTCCAGGGGCAGAGGCAAATCCTACAGGTCCCAAAGATCCAGGTCAAAGAGCAGAACCAGGAGGTAAGAGTGTCCCCTAGGTAAAAAAAAAAAAACACAGCATTTTTTCTACTGGGAAAAAAAAAACCATTCCTGGAAAATCCTGACATAATTACTGAACTTAGAATAAATGGAAATAACGGCTGCAGCTGATGGTTTAAACCACACATCCCTTGAAATTCCTCATTTGGGGTCTCTGGAGTGCTTTCAACACACAAATCTTTCAGTTGCCCTGGTGAAACAGTTTTGAAGATGCTTATTTTGCATTTGATTCAAGCAAGAAATCATAAATAGGGTCACTTGGGGTCATGGAATCATTTGGAAATATCTTGGGGTTTTTTTTTTTTTGGTTCCTGCTTTCCAAAATTCCCAAACGTACCATTGGCTCCCTGAAGTTCAGAATAAACTGATTTTTCTCACCTGTGTTTCTCTTGGAAAAGGATGAGTCTTTAGTTATGCAAGCTTTTATTGATGCTTAAGGATGTCTGCAGTGAAAGCTTGCTTGCATTGGTTTGTGACAAACAAATATTTCACCGTTTAAATGTTTAAATCTTACCCAGAAGTTGCAAAAGGTATTACAAAATCTGCTTTAAAAGACACTCAAGTTTTGTGTTCGTGTGTATTTTTCAGTTAAGAGGTTTTAACTGAAGTTTATCCTGGGGTACTAGGTTTCCCATTAGCATTTTCCATTGATTTAAAATTAATTATTGAGTGGATCAGGCAGATCAAAGCTGTTTACATCTTTAAAATCTCCAGCCAGGTGATTTTGTGTGCCTGCACCAAGTATTTGGGAAACCTTTGGTTTCCATCTCCAAACCAGGACAGCTGCTGCCTCTAAATGCTGAAAAACTTCTGCTGGAAGTTATGAATATTCCATTATTTCTGTTGTGCCAGGACTTATTCCCAGCTGTTCATTGGAGGAGTTGCTTGGTTGCTGCAGTGCCTGTGTAGTAGAAATTTGATTATTTAGATTTAGAAACAAGTTTAGGAATTAAACTGCCTGACCTCTCTTGGAGTATCCTGCCCATCAGAGCTGTGCAGCTATTCCTGGGAATATCCACTTCTTTGGCTGAGAAAATCAGCTTGAACCCACAGAAATGTCAGAGGGGTGAGGTGAGAAGGGAGGTTTTTCAGTGTGTGACTTCCTCACTGTTAGGAAGTCTGATAAACAGATTTAAAATGCTTTCTATTATAATAAAACAATGTTTTATTACAATAAAAATGCATTTTATAAGTGTTTTATATACTTATATATAAAATAAGGTTATATATGTAAGTATTTTATATATATAGTACTTCATGTATACGTATTTTATTATAATAAAAATACAACAGCCACACATCCTCATTAGCTGTGGTTTAATTGATATAAAATAATATATAATGAATATAAATTGCAGATCTCACCAGCTATGGTTTAGTGGTCATCTTTTCCAAGGGATTTGATTTTAATCATGAATACAAAATATGGAAATTAGGCACCTAAAAACTTGAAAAACATGACTCTTGCTGGGAAAGACTGTGTATTAAATATTTGATGTATCAGGTATTTTATGTATCAAATATTTGATGTATCAGGTATTTTATGTATCAAATATTTGAAGTATCAGGTATTTATTTATTAAATAGTTTATGTATGAAATATTTCATCTATCATGTAGGCAGCACTAGAGGAAGGAGCTGCACATTCCTTTAAATGCTGGTCCTATTCACACACACACAGAGGGAAAATATTGATAAATAACATCCTGAATGATCCCACAAGAGTCCAAAAGCTTAAAATTAAACCCAACAGGACACATTCCATCTTTTACTGTAATTTTTTCTGAGTCTGCTGTAATGTGGCACTGAGCAGCTGTGGGTTAATCTGATTTTGGAGAGTTAAATCTTGGTTTTAGCACAAAGCTGTTACTCCAGGCCTGTGCTTGCCCTGCTTGTCAGTGCTGAGTTCTTGCAGTGATGCCAAATAATCCCTTTTCTGCCTCAAAATCACTCAACCCAAGGGCTCACCAGCTTTCCAAGGAATTTAGGATTCCTCAGGCTGGAAAAGAGATCATGGGAGAGAGAGGGAATGATGGAGGGGTAGAAAAAAATTAAACTTAAAAATAAAAATGGTGGGAAAAGGTGATTCAGAATTGAGGATTTCCCATCTCTGCCCCTGCACGACCTGGGGCAGGTGTGGCAATGTTTGCCATGGAAAATGTGAATATTTCTAGTGCTGGCATGGAATTTCCATGAATTCCATCTGCAATCCCTGAGTTTATTTTTATTCAGGATAGGCCAACTTCTTTCCCTATGATTTTTTTTTCTTCCCAGGTAAATACTGAAGAATCCACTTGTAAGTAATTAATGAAAGGATCCAGAGTAACTCAGGGTTATCCAGGGGAATATTCCTGGTGAACTCCAACTTCTGGATTGCCAGGGAGGCAGGAAAAGCTGGAAAGCTGCAGGAAAGGGAAGATCAGCCCTGTGTTTGTAACCCTCCTGCTGCACCTTCCCAGGATTTTCCCCTTTAGGAGCTGAGCAAACGCTGTTTTAAAATTTTTATTTTATTTATTATATGAGCCTGCCTCTGGAAAATGACCTTCCTATTGAAAGTTAAGGGCTGTTACATGGTCTTTTTAAAATCCCTGGGATTGTTTTTGGTGTAAATCATGCAGGTGGCCCAGATTCTGTGTCCTGTAGCATCTTTTCTACCAGCCTTTAATTTGTTTTTCAAGGTGGTGTTAAAAGTAATGTGGTTTTTTTTTTAATAACTTCTCTCACACAGGTGTTTTATTTGAGCAGGTGATTTACAGGTCTCCAGCAGTGAGATAGATCAAGTTTTACTTTGAAAAGTTGGGTTTTTATAATGATATGTGCAAGATATTTTAAATAGGTGTGGCTTGGAACCTAAACTGATTTCTTGTCCTTTATTGGGGAAGATAACAAAACTCGTGCATATCATGATTATTTTATTTTAGAGGCAGTTTTTAGGGTGAAAAAGTGGGGCTCCCCAGTATTGCTTGTACTTTATTGGAGAAGATAACTTGTGTGTATTGTAGTTATACAATTAGTAGTTATTAATATTGTAGTTATACAATTGTGCATTGTATAAATGCATTTTAGATGCATTTTAAGTCTTACAGACTCATTTGATTTGAGACTGTAAGAAAACTTGTGTATATTATAATTATCCCATTTTAGATGCATTTTTAAACAACTGGAGCTTCCCAATAATGGTTGTGTTTGGTTTGAGACTGTAAGAAAACTTGTATATATTATAATTATTCCATTTTAGATGCATTTTTAAATAAGTGGAGCTTCCCAGTAATGGTTGTGTTTGATTTGAGACAGTAAGAAAACTTGTGCATATTATAACTATTCAATTTTAGATGCATTTTTAAACACGTGGAGCTTCCCAGTAAGGGTTGTGTTTGATTTGAGAAGATAAAACTTGTGTATATTGTAATTATCCCATTTTAGATGCATTTTAAACAAGTAGAGCCTCCCTGTAATGGTTGTGTTTGATTTGAGACTGTAAGAGAACTTGTGCATATTATATCTATTCCATTTTAAATGCATTTTAAAGAAGTGGAGATTCCCAGTAATGCTTGTGTTTGATTTGAGACAGTAAGAAAACTTGTGTATATTGTAATTATCCCATTTTAGATGCATTTTTAAACAAGTAGAGCCTCCCTGTAATGGTTGTGTTTGGTTTGAGACTGTAAGAGAACTTGTGTATATTGTAATTATTCAATTTTAGATGCATTTTAAACAACTGGAGCTTCCCACTTTTTTAAAATGGTTGTGTTTGATTTGAGACCGTAAGAAAACTTGTATATATTATAACTATTCCATTTTAGATGGATTTTAAAGAAGTGGAGATTCCCAGTAAGGGTTGTGTTTGATTTGAGAAGATAAGAAAACTTGTATATATTATAATTATTCCATTTTAGATGTATTTTTAAGCAAGTGGAGCTTCCCAGTAATGATTGTTTGATTTGAGACAGTAAGAAAACTTGTGTATATTGTAATTATTCCATTTTAGATGCATTTTTAAATAAGTAGAGCCTCCCTGTAATGGTTGATTTGAGACTATAAGAGAACTTGTGCATATTATAACTATTCCATTTTAGATGCATTTTGAAAGTCGAAAAATTGCAGCTTCCCAGTAATGCTATAAATTCCGAGCTGTCCTACAGCGAAGGGGAGTACAATGCAAATGCGACTTAATAAGATCACAAACTGAATTTCAGCGGGAACAACCAAGATTTACATTAAATTAGGGATCTTAAAACCGATTTAGTTTGTTTTACTGAGCATTTGCTTAATAACATTTCGCCCCCTCGCAATCTTTTTAAAGCCAATAAATTCGTCCGCGAGGAGCGGGGCGCATCCTCCCGCCGAGAAATTGGAAGCAACAGCTCCCTCCTCTCTGCAACCACACCATCCCGAGCTGGGGAAGGAATATTTCAGCTCCACGGAATTTAATAAATCATCCTATTTCCTAATTTGATCATATTAGATGCCGATGTGGAAAAAAAAAGGCAGCGTTTCGAATAGCGGCTCCTCATTAATATACATCAGGCTGGGGGAATAGCGGGGGGGAATGCTTTATGGAGGGGATGTCACAGTTCCTGTTCCTTAGTTTACTAAGTGGAACAGGTTGATGTGATCCTGGGTGTTATTTGTCACTGTCTTGCTAAAATGGTTTGGGTCGAGTTATGGAGTCCGGGAAGACGGCGGCTGATAAATCAAAAGTGGATTGAGTGGACAGCAGGCAGTGATTGATACCGTGACAGGATATGAAGAAAGGGATCTTGATAGGAGCATGCCCAATATTGAATATGAGAAGGCAAATGGCCCTGGAGTATGGATATTATTCAAGGGAATGAGAATAATCATATCATCTCGAAATTATTGCCGGGTGAAGATTAGGGGAGTTCTTATTAGAATATTCTGCCGCCGAGCTCGGCTCCCGCAGAATTCTGGGCTGGCTGGAGCCCTGGGAATATTGGGAGAGTTTCCACTGCGATTGTTCTGCCAGTTCATCACACAGAAAAAATACTTTGCAGCAGAACTTGCAGCACAGATCTTCTAATTCACGGGGCTTTAAAGGAAATTAACCAAAAAAACCACGTTGACCTTTATTCCCTGATTCCATCCGATCCTGCGATTACAGAGCATTCCACTGGAATTGCCTGTGAATATGCAAGTTTGCTTTATTGTCTGCCAAATGGCTTTGGCTTTTCCCATTATGTTAAACTGCAAACTGCTGCCTGAAAATATCTTTAATGCACTTCGGCTTTAAAATTGACACAAAACCAGCGAGTGCATCTATCCATATTGAAGAAGAAGAAAAAAAAAAAAAAGATTTTTATGGAAAGCAATCCTGCCTGGAGAGCTGATCCTTGGCGGCGTGGCTGCTGAAGGAGGAGGTGTTTGATCAGGTTTTACATCTCATTTCTTTACCATTTCTCCAGTCTAATTAGTTTAATGTTGCAGTTTGTGCAGTTTATGGCATCCAGGGGCAGGGGAGCTGCTGCTTGGGGCTGGCTTTGGAATAGGTTTGGCTTTGGGGGATGCAAAAGCAGCTGCCATTACCCCAGCAGTGTGAACTGGAATTAACCTGGGTTCAGCCCTCCCAGCCTGGCAGAGTTCTTTGTATTTAGCAGTTAATTTGTCCTGTGTAAAAACAGGGTCCTCAAGTGCACTGTGGAAAGGGTGATTAAAGAACTGACAGTAAAACCCCACTGATTATGAAATTCTCAAATTTCCTTTTTTAAAGCAGTCTTCAAAAAAATGCTGCTATATATTTTATTGATATTGCACAGTTTGTAAGACTTTTTAGAAGATGCTGTCACCGAATGCTTTTGTATTTGTGTTACTGGTACCTGTCTTCAGTTAATCTCCTTTTTTTCCATACCGTTATTTTATTGTGGGATTAAAGGGCTGGAGTTCTTCCCACATGAAAACCTGGCCTTATCAGACCTCACAGCTGATAAGAACTGATGGATCAGGACACAATTTGTGCTAATTTTGTGTCTGTCTGTCCTGCTCAGCACACACTGGTGGAGAGCTTTTCATGGATTACAGAGCAGGGCCTTCATTATGAAAACTTCAGGAGAGGGATTTCCTCAAACAGCATTGACCTGAAAGGAAAATAAAGCTTTTTAGGAGAGAGGAAATGAAAAGGGATGAGTGTTTTGAGTGGACAGCAGATAAATAAAGAGTAAAATTGTGATGGGCCTGGAGAGTTTATGGAGGGACAGGAGGATATAGAGGAGAGATTGATTAAAAAAAAAAAGGGAATAAAATAATGAAATTTATCCAGTAATGGGCAAAGATCCATTGTAGCTGTGTGGAGTTGGAAGACTGAATTTGGTTGTTTTTTTTTGGGGGGGTGTTGAAAAGAAAGAGGGAATTTCAGGTGGGATTAAAGGTGGTGATGTTCAGGTGAGAGCAGAGCTCTGAGCCTTGGCACGGGTGGTGCTGGCTGTCCCAGGGAAAAGGCAAAGCTTGGGGACAAAGGGAAGGATTCTGGATTCTGGGCTGCACTGCCCCAGCTGGGAGGAGCTGGGGTTGGGGTTTGGGTGGGAGCAGCAGGATGGACTCAGAGCAGAGGGGTTGGGCTGGGGCAGGGACAGCCAGGGCCCCTTTCCTGCTGCAGGAACACCAGCACTGCCCACAGCAGCTGGGAAAATCCTCTGGAAATGCCTCCTTGGGAGGAATTCTCCAAAGAGAAGCAGACAGTAGTCCTGGCAGAAATCAAGCAGCGCTGTTTAATTAGAACATTGCTTTTGAGATTCCATCCCAAGCCATTCTATGCTTCTGTGATTTTGTACTTGTCATTAATTCCTATGATTGTTTAATTTTTTTTGCCTGGTTGTGCCCACTGGAGTTACTATTCCTTTCAAGTATTGATCTGCAGCTTGGGGTATTTTTTTTTTTCCCCCCTGTCCTTGCTCCTGAAGTTAACACACTCAGGTGCAATTATGTGAGGAATCAGTGTAAATATTACACATTCCTCTCTCTTTTTTTTTTTACTGCTGGGGAAGTTTCAAGCCTTTGGTCCGTTAGCTAATAGATTTAATTAAGACACTGCAGCTTTTCTTTCATGAAGCTTCAAATAGAAGCTCGGGGCAGGAAGGTGGAATTGACATTACACTCAGTGTGATCCTGCTGATGGTAATGCCAGCTCATGTTTATTTTTTTCCCCCCATAAATCCATAATAAATCCATAATAAACCCAACCCTGCAGTTTTTATTTAGGCTCTTGTTGCATTCCAGGTCGTACCAAGCACCAGCCTCTAAAAATTTTGTTTGTTGTTGCAATAACTGACTTTTTTTTTGAGAGGAATGCTCAGTTTGTGCTGTCCAGGAGAGGCCCAGAGGTGGAGCAGGAGCAGTGGAGATGTCCTGGAGCACCAGGCACTGCCGAGCTCGTTGCCCAGCCCTAATTGACCACTTTGGGAAATTAAACTTCACAAGGCAACGCCGAGGGCCCTGCACTTATCAATGAGGCCACAGAGCTGCGAGTGACAGGTGCTTTGATGCCTTTCATTGGTAGGAAACCAAAAAAAAAAAAAAAAAGGAGCCTGAAAAAAAGGCTCTGAATGCATAAGTGCTGCTCATTTGGAGCTGGGGCTCCAGCCTGCTTACACAGAAAGTTGTGGTGTTTTTTTTTTTTTTTTGTGCAGCCCAGGTGTTATGTGCACACAGAGTGTTTAAAGTAGAGCTGCTCATTCCTCCTGAACCTTCCATCCCTCCCTTTGGAAAAAGGTGTCTTTGCAGGTTGCTTGGGTTTTTTTGGTTTTTTTTTAGTGCTTCAGTGTTCTGTTTGGAAAAGGAACTCAGGAAGACAAGAAAAATACAACTCCCCTTAGTGGGGAATTGCCTTTTTGATTTGGCTTTTTGATTTCAGCGACTATGATTTTTAACTTTTTTTTTTTTAATTCCTTTTTTTTTTCTCTGCTACCAAAGCTCTGGCCATGAAATAGAATCTGTTGTTTCTTGTGTTTCTCGAGGCAGCCCTGCAAAAGCAGATGTCTTAAGGATGCCCTGGGTAACCCAAGACCCTCTTTGCCCTGTAAATTGTTGCTCTTTCCAGGGTTCATTTCTAGGAGTGATTTCCCCACTGTGAAACACAAAACAATAGAATTTAGTAGGGAAATTTTGCTCTTTCTTCCCATCTTTTGCTCATTCTGACAATTGTATGGCAGGGAACAGAATCTGGTTAAAAGGATGAAGGCAAAAAATGTGGATTTCTGCCAAAAAAGTGATATGAGAAGGTTGTGTTGGGTGTGGGGTGATACAGCAAGGGGGAATGGCTTCCACTGCCAGAGGGCAGGGATGGGTGGGATTTTGGGAAGGAATTGTTCCCTGGGAGGGGCTGGGATGGAATTCCCAGAGAAGCTGTGGCTGCTCCATCCTTGGAAGTGTCCAAGGCCAGGCTGGACAGGGCTTGGAGCACCTGGGACAGTGGGAGGTGTCCCTGCTGTGGATGTGGAGGAGCTTTAAGGTCCCTCCCAACCCACAGCATTCCATGGTTGTCCATAAACCTGCATCCATGCCCTGGGATCCTTTGCTCTCAGTTTTTTTTCCAGGATTCCAGGCTTTGCTCCTTAGCAGGATGTTGCTGTGTGTGAGCAGGGCAGTCACTGCTGTAGGTTTGTAACAAACTTTATCCCATAAAAAATCCATTTTCCTCTGGGATCCAGGCAGGATCCCAGCCTGTGCCATGCCCAGAGTGTGCTCTGGGAGTGAGTTCATGCCAAATTAATCTGATTAAAAATGGGTGTCCTTTCATCCTTTGTGCTGCTGCTTCTCCTCCCACATCTAAACTCCTGAGTTTTAGATTTTTTTTTTTTCCCAAGGCAAAAACGGTGAGGCTCCCAAAAAATTCCAGAGCAAGATGTAGAGGTGATAATTCATCTGCTCCCTAGTGCAGCTTTATTGGCATCAAACCTGAGCCATGGCAAAGCTGCACTTGACTTCAGTGATTCCAGATTTCCCCAGGCTGGGATGTTCTGGGAGGAAAAGGTTCCCAAAAGAAGTGGGATAATTGCAGGCACGTGCAGAGCTTTTGTCCTTTTGCTGCTCAAAAATGGGGCATGAGTAACTCTGAGCAAAATATTAAATGTTCAATATGTGGTGATGTTCATAAAAACAGGGGAAAGCTTGGATTTGTTTTTGCATGGTGACAGGTGTGTTAGATACAGAATGTCTGTGTAAAAAACTAAAATCTGGGAAGAGATGGGAATTTATTATCTGTGACTGTAACTGTAACTGAAATATGTTGATTGTACTCTTGTAGAATTTTATTTTGAGTCTAAATTTTCTGCAAAAATCCTTAGCCCCCAAATCTTAGGAAATGTGTTTCCATAGGGAGTTTCCTTATCCATGGGTGTTATTGTAAGATATTCTCCAGTTGTGTTTTTTATTGGATCATGTCCATCTCTCTCAATGAATTTAAAGCGTCAGGTCATGCTCAGCTCAAATAACTGATGTAAATGCTGCTGGTAATTCTGTGCCACAGATTTATACCCTAGAAATGAAGGCAAGGCCAGCAGTATGGGTTTATTATTTTTAATTCTGTATAAACTCTCAAGTATCTCTTTTTCTTCCATGGTTTTTGGTTGTCCTCTGTGGAAACATGCAGGGATAAACTGAATTGTGATAGAATTTAAATGAATCCGTGGCACAGCGCTGAAAATCTGTTCCCAGTCTATATCAAAAAGAGATGCTAAAAGTTTTCCTGTTAAAGCTCTGAGCTTCTTGATTGGAGAATGGGCAAAAAAAAAAAAGGCAAAGCCTTTTCCTATTTTTCTCCTATATAGTCTTCTTGAAGTTCTTCCAAATTAGATTTTAAATGCCAATTAGGAGGTTGAATATACTAAAATAAAAGCAAATACAACTAAAATGGCCTCACCTTATGGCTAGTTAGGCTTTTTCTCTCAAAAGCAGAACCTTTGCTCTGAGCATGGCTTTGAGAAAGATATTCAGCTTA
The DNA here is from genome assembly GCA_027886175.1 of Phylloscopus collybita. NCBI lineage: Eukaryota > Metazoa > Chordata > Aves > Passeriformes > Phylloscopidae > Phylloscopus > Phylloscopus collybita. The sequence goes on from JAJNNQ010000003.1 coordinate 1,466,096, forward strand.
ATGAACACATTAATTAGAACCATAACTATTTATAAGATAATTAGAAACGAAGCACGGTAAACTGGGCTTTTCCTGCAATTAATGGAGGATTAATTACTGGAGGTAATGAAGTGGATTTTTAAATGCATTAAGGTGAAGTACAGAGATGTGCAAGGCTTTGTGATAGTTGCATAATTATTCCAGGCTGTTTGAGCAGGGCTCCTATGAGCTCGCTAATAAGCATCATTGCATCATTATGTATGCACTTAAAAAGACTTACCACCAAAATGACTGCCTAATTATTTCTAATTGGCAGGACTCTGTGTAGTCATTGAGCTGTTTGTAGCCATTTTAAGGTTCATTTAACTATCCTTGGGGCCATGTGATAGATGGAAAAAAAAGCTCCCGCTCCGCGCTGGCCTTGGCTGGCGCCGTTAATCAGTTTTGGTGGGCTCGAGGTTTTGAAATGCATTTGCTCCTGCAGAGGTCAAAACCCGAAGTAGTCCAAGCAAAGTTTGGCTTTTTTGAAGCCACTTGACTGTATTCATTAGCAATTAGTAAAATAATTGTGTCTGTGGCAGTGTTTGGATTTCTGTCGGGCCGGGCGCGCTTTCATCGCCGGCCCTTCTTACGGCGCCTTAGCATCCCGGGAATGCAAACCTCCTTCCTTCCCTGAGACCCTTCCAGCAGCTGCAGTGCAGTGCCACGTGTTCAGCTGCAGCACCTTTCTGCACTCATTCCTTCCCTTCACCAGCTCCCAGCATTTCCCAGTGGAAGTTTCTACCCCGGGACGATGCTGCAGGGCAGCTCCGAGGAATCAGGCGCTGAGCGTCGAGAGAGGGAGGCAGGAGCAGGCAGATCCTGATGGTTTGCAGTGTTTGGGAGCTTGGGGCATCCATCCCCGAGCTGTTGACAGCTCTGATATCCAGGGACATATCTCAGGGAGATATCTCTGATATCTCCTAGCAGCAGGAATAATCCCAAATCTCTGCCTTGGGTCAGCGCAGCAAGAATTCCCTGGGAATTATTGGGAACGTGGCTCCCCTCTCCCAGAGCCCCGTTTGGAGATGGTGGGATCAGTCTGGAGGGGTTTGATCTCCCCAATCTCTGTGGGGTTGAGGGTGACATCCCCCTTAGGATCTCTGCTGAGCCTGGGGAGGTGCTCTGGGAGTGCTGGGTGTAATCACAACCATCTGCAGGGCGCTGTGAGCTACAGGAGCCACTCACAAACTGCAGCCTGAGAAAGGCAAGGTCAGCAGTGCCATTTCAGCCACCAAAAATGAGGAATTTCAAACCCCATGGTTTGAAAAATATCAGTGCAGAACCCAAACAGTTGTCGTGGTTCAAGTGTAAGGTCGTTTAAAAAGAGTTGTTCATTTAAAAGCCAACCAAAATGGCATTTATTTGTGAGATGTTGGTTCAAATAACAGGTATTGGTTCAAATAACAGGTAAGGGATTCAAGCAAATGAATTGTGGCAGTGTAAACTAAAATGAAACCAAATCCATAAGGAAAACCCTGGAATTGTTTCAGTTTTTTGCCAACTGGTTTAATTGTGAGACTTCTCTAAAGGTAATTTTTAGATCACTCTGTAAGCAAATATTCAGTGCAGAGCAATGGTGTAAAATATAAATAATCTTTCTTATTAGTTAGGAATTTTATTCTACAGAGTCCCATCAAATACGTGATGGTGGAAATTGTTTTGTAGATCATCAGAACTAGGAAATGCATTTTTAGAGTGAAAATACAGTCTTAATGACATCCATATAATATGGAAAATTAAATTAAATTAGCCTTCCAGTGCAAATGGTGCCCACTTCCTTCAGAGGGTGGTGGTGAGGGGTGGGAGGATGGGTTGTTCTTCACCCCTTGGCTGAAAGGAGCATTGGAAACCCGAGTGCTGTGGGTCAGGCAGCTGGTTAAACCACATCTGGAGCATTCTGGTGATTCCAAAACACCTGAATTCTGGGCTGTTCCCTTGCTTTCAGCCAAAGGAAAAGATGGAATTCTCTGAAGAATCCACTGAAGTCTGGGCCTTGCTCAGAGCATCGCTCCCAGCCAGGGGAGCTGGGGAGGCAGAGCCATGGAGTTTGTGGTGTGCCACAGCTCTGGGGCTGAAGGCATTGTTGGGAGTGATTCCAGCTCATCCAGGGAATGATTCCAGCTCATCCAGGGAATGGTGACACCCCTATGGCCTGGGGTCACTCAGAGGACCCTCAGGTTTATGGGGGATAGGGCAGGGCTGGGTGGGATGGAGCTCTTTGCCCTCTGCAGCATCCAGGAGTATCCAGGACAGACATCCCAGAGACTTGGAGCGTGATCAGCAGCAGGAACCAGTGAGGGAGGGAGTAAAAAGTTGGAGAAACATGAAAAATAAATCAGTAAAAAAAATTAAAAATGCACAGCAGTAACACCTGGGGACATCAGTGACTCCCAGAGGGGTGTCAGACAATTTTCCCTTGGTTAGCTCATTGTGAACTCAATAGAAGTGACACATTTCAGTTCTAAAATCCCATAATATTCCTGTTCCCTCCCCTCCAACATCCCCAGGATGGTGTTAATCCATCCTTGGTGCTGTGACTCTTCCCAGAGTTGTGGGGACAGAATTGTGGAAGGTTTTGAGAGACACAACAGGGACTGGCTGATTTTTGGAATCCCTCAAGTGCCTGCTCTGGGTGATGCTCTCAGTGCTGGAAATAATTCTGTTTTCATTTTAATTCATTTTAATTCAGGTCTGGGCATGGAGGTGAGTGGGGTACAGAGTCAGGAACCTGTCACTGTTCCCTGGGTTAGCTGTGGCTTTGTGAGGTGCTTTTGTGTTTTAAACAAAAAGCAGAGCTTAGGAGAAAGTTCCATTTTTATTAAAACAAAGCCTAGGTATGTAGAAATCACGTCATAATTCACCTTTATTCCCCGTTCAAATTAGCTCTGACACCAACCAGTTTGTGCTCAGCATCATCAGTTGAGCAGAACAGTCAGAACACATTTGGAAATACAATATTTAAGTACTTCTGTTGCTTTATGTATTTTTTTTTAAACAATCCAGATTTTGTTGTTTTTCTGGACAGTATTTTGTGTAACTATTGCATATTCCATGAGGGAAACACTGATTTTTTTTTTTTAGAATGGTAAATGAAATATTCAGAGTTTCTTCCCTGCCTTTCCCTGGAGTTTTTAATTTCATTTTAATTAAGAAGAATTAGGCATTGGGAGGGAGAGGACAGGGTTAGAGGTGGGAACTCCCAGTAAAGGGGATTTTGGGGCAGATAAAGGTGGCAGCTCCGTGGTCTCCAGGAATGGAGCTGTTCAGGTTTCATCCAGGAAAATATCAAAACCAGCCCCTGCTCTCCTCTGTCTGCTCTGTGTTTGTTCCATGCAAAATATTTAAAGGGAGTTGCATCCAGCTTGCATGGGAAGGAGAAAAAGATCCCTGTGTTTGTAGAGTGTGCACTGGAAAATAGACACAAAACATCCAAACTCTTCATGTTGTTACATTGTCCCTCCACGAGATTTTGAGTGGATGGTGTGAAATAGTTTTGCTTTTTTGTTGTGTGTTTTTACAGCTTTTTCATGATTTAATTTTTGGAGTCCAGTTACAGCAATTTTCATTAAAAATATTAAGTTTATTTTGGAAAAATGAAATGTTCTAAAAATCTTTCTATATTTTTCATAAAAACGTGGTGGTAAAAAGCACAGGTGGGCCACCTTAAATTGTTTTACCTGTTGTAAAACTTAAACCTCAACCTGCCTGATTATCACTGAATTAAAGAAAAAAAAATTTTGCCTTTTTCAAAAAACTGTGAGCACAGAGGATGGGTTCATTTGTTTTACTCAGGAAAAAGTAGAGAGACAGCTTTTCGTCCAGGTGTTACTTGCAGCGTGTTCTTTGTGGTGGTTGTGAATCCACTCAGTCTCAATATTCCCAGTCTTCCAAATCAGGTATTTATTTTTAGGAAATGCCTTAATCCTGTCTTCAAGCAGATTTTTTTTCCTTTTAAATGGTGCTGCAATGTTGAAGAATAAGGAATATTCAGCTTTTCAAGGAATATTTTCAGGAATATTCAAATTTGTTTCAATTTTAGCTCTGTGCTGATGGCACTTTGAGATCTCAGTTGCCAGTGCTGGTGCTGCACGACCTAAATCAGGATTTTTGGGGGTTTTTTTTCAGTTTCTGAGAGCAGGTAGTGTCCTGGTGTGTAAACTGATTTCAAATATCTGTTTAGGTAATTCCCTTCAGCTGTCTAATATCAGTTTGGGGATGTAAGGACACACAAATATTACAGAGCCTTTAAGCTCAGACCATTATTGGGGCCTCAGTCTTGGAGGTTTTATGATCCCAAACCCTGAAATATTGGGTTTGTCCCAGCCAGACAGAGCAGCAGTGTTTACCTGCAATTAATCCTGAGGCACAGGGGAAGTGGCAAATCTCAACCTGAAATCCCTCCTGTCTGTCCCTTAACGTTTTAACCACAATATCAGAGGTGTTGTCAAATTTACAACGATTAGTTAATTGCCTGGGTGATGATTCCATCTGTGAAATGAGTTTGGAGCCTTTTGCATGGCCCTGGGATCCATCCAGGCCCTGCTGGCAGAGGCAGAGTCACCAATGCACCCAGGCAGGGAGGAATCATCTGGGGTGTTTATCCTGAGCCCTGGAGGAAAGCTGCACCTTTGTTTTTGGGTTTTTTTGGGTTTATTTTTTTTTTTCAAATAGATTCCAGCTGCATGGAGAAGGGAGTAACTCCATGTGTTTGTAAGAATTAATGACAAGGTCTGATGGCTCTGCCTGCTAATAGAATCTGGTACTCGTTTGTTCCTGCAGAATTCAAGTTTTCCCGTTGTTTTTGGAGGTGAGGTAAAATATCTTTCCTCCAGGATTGCAATGTTTAAACTTTCATTCAGTTTTCAGTTTCATTTTTTTTCCTGGTTTGCCTTTTCCTCAGCCTCAGCAGTGACAGTTCTGCTTTTGCCTCACCTCGTGCTCTACACTTTTTGTATGGCCAGAAGAAAGGTTGGGTGTCCTCAACTCAACTGAGCCTTTTGTTTTTGTTTTGTTTTCAGATGGCTGGAACAATATTTACTTCCCTTATCAACCTTAACTTTGGTTTTATATGGAAGTTTCTATCTGATGTTCCTGCAGCTGGGTATTGCACACTTTTTTTTAGGGATATGTGGTGTTTTTGCCCTTGAACTCCAAGATTACTTTAAATGAGGAAGGATAAGGAATGAGAGGGACCATTGGCTGTTTATTTAATAGGACAGTGTACCAATTTCTGTATTAACTTCCCCAAAGATTTTCTGTATTTTATTCCCTGAGGATTATTAGAATTAGATTCCAGATTTTTCTGCTCAGTTGTGACGTGGCTGCAGGAACAGAGGGTTAGAAAAAGGTCCTGCTTTGGGATACACTCTGAGAAGATATGAGGGAAATTCATGGCAGGTAAAACCAGATGGGTTCTTATCTGATGATCTTAATTTGAGGTTGAATTTTGGGAAGGAATCTTTACACAGATTGACATGGGAACCAAAATCTTTATCTCCCTGTTTGGACAGCAGCAGTTTAATCCATGATTTATCTCTCAGGTAACACTCAGTAAAGTCTATTTTTGGTTTTAGTTTGGCACGAGGTGTTCATTGAGGTGCTCCTGCAGCTGGCAGGGCCTGGTTGGCTCCTCTCCCATGGCTCATTCCTCGGGCAGGGAATTGTGCTTGAATTCCAGGGGAAGCAGCTTCTGAGCAGGGCTCAGTTTAAGGAACTCCTTAAAGTTCCTTTAACTGTGCTTGGAACTTTATGTTCCAAACTTCACTGTGCTTGGGGTGGGTTCTTCTCCTCCCAGCTGCTGATCTCCTGCAGCCCCTCGGTGGAGCCAGGCTGGATGTGGAGTCATCCCAAGGACTCCTTGTGGGATAATTGTGGCAGAGGAGGAGGCACCTTCATCCCCTCAGAATTCAGAGCAGGAGTCTGGAGAGCTGTAGTTACTGTTTGCTATGTTTAAGTTTTTCTTAAGTTCTTTCCCAGAGATTTAAAATAGTAAAGAAAGTCACTCTCTGTAAACTCTCTTGTTTTTCACTTTTCTCTCTCCTAAAGAGAGACTTTACTTGTTGACCCTTGATGTAGCCAATGAGTCCAAAGATCCCACCTCTTAAGTGAGCACATTGTAAAAAGTATAAAAATAAGTTCTGAAAATAAACCAGCCCTTTTTCAGAGCATCAGCCTTCTAGATCACGAGTCCGTGTCTCATTGATTGTGTCCCACAGCGACAGAGAGCTCCATTTGTGTCAAACCCAACTGCTTTAGAGTTCCAGGAGTGGCTCATCCGTGGCTCTTCCCTTCAGCTGCATCCCCGTGCTCCCCATGCTGCTTTTGCAGTGGCTGCATCTTTTCACAGTCACAATTGGGGGAATTTCACCTCCTCAGACCTTGGACTGTGGCATCACCATCGCTCCTAGGTGCAGCATTGCCGGGCTGGGTTGGTGCCCCTGTTTGGCAAATCCATTTCCTCACCTCTGCATTTGGCAGAATTTGCCAACACAAAGGTACCAGCAAGAGAATCCCTTCCTCTCCCAGCCAAATCCCACAGCTGTCACTGCTGAGGCTGAGAAAAAGGCAAACCAGGAAAAAAAAAAATGGGCTGAATGGAAGTTTAAATGTTGCAATCCTGGAGGGAAAAACATTTTGTACCATCTCCAAAAAAGTTCATGGTTGTCCCAGTTCTTGTTTCTATTTCATCCTGCTTTTCTCTGGCACTGTGGATGATAATTTTTAAAATCTTAAATATGAAATATTTAAATATTAATATTTCAATCTCAAATATGAAATCTGAAATATGTTTTGTCACCTACCAGCTGTCCAAACTGCTGGCTTGAAACAACTTTTTCTTCATAACATCAGTCTTTATTTCAGGTTTAAACTCTGTCTCTGCTGCTGCCTAGTTTTGTTATCACTCACCTTATATTAAACAGTAAATTTTAAAAAAAGTAGTATTATCATACATATCATCTATATTTAACTTCCTCAAAGCCATGCATTTTAAAATTGCAAACTAATAATGACCAGCAATGTTTTAGAGAGGCAGCTAAATTTGCATGATATACACAGATTTAATAATTTCTGCAGCCCGAACGACTGCAATTGATACCTGAAATTGTTTTACCTTTCCAATAACTCCTACCACGATTTTTTTTTTTTTTTTTCCTGATGGTGAAGCTGAGTTAAACAAGGAACTTTCCCTTAATGTGCTTTGAAAGAGAACATGGCATTTGGCTGCAATGACTGGTGTGTTTGCACTCTGGCTTTATTACCAACCTGAGCATCCAGGCCTGATGCAGCGCAGTCGTTCCATTGTTCTGGCCCAGCCCTTGGATTTATGGCTGAAGAGTTACAGAGCCCCGAGTTGGTTGGCTTTTGTTTGTGGCCATTGAGCTAAAAATAATCTAATAAGCCTTGTGTCAGGTGAGAGATGCTTAGAAGAATTCCAGGGGAGAAGTTGACGTCTCAGCACCGTTCTTGGGAGTGGGGGGTTGCTGTTTGCCAAGAAAACGGATTATTTTCGGCAAAATAAACTAATTTTTATTTCCCTGGAAGAGCTCAGAGAGAGGAAAACAAACCCTGCCTTGGTTTTTGGGCTCTAATTCCTCTTTCCATTTAAAAAAAAAAAAAAGTCTCTCTTTTTGCAGTTGGAGCCTTTTGAAGAGATTAGATTGGACCTCTAAGACAGAGTTCAGTGCTTTAGTGCAATATAATTGGGGAAATACTAAACGCCACTGACCTCATTTCCTTTAGAACAATGAGAATTAATAGTTGCACGTTTTATTAGGCTGATATTCCAGATGTAGTGTACATTTAATTAAGTGGAGTTTCCTTTTGGTTATGGTATGTGGCTCTGCTTTTTGTCGCAAATTCTTTCTAGTTTTACAGTTTTCCACATGTTTTCTTTCACCATTTATGATTTTTTCAAAGCGGGGCTATAAGGATTTAAATCACTTTAGCATGCAGCAAAACAGTTCCCATTCAAACAATAAACGCCATTTTAAAAAGCCTTTAGATCTTCTGTCACTTCATAAATATAAATGTATAAAAACATTATGCAGTTGTAGTGCCCACCTGCTAATTAAATGCAGATTTCCTCAAACTTGTTTTAAAATCCGCTTATTTGTTTCAACTCCGGTCTCTGCTCGGAATACATATGGCCCTTGTGAAACTAATTATGCTTATGGAGCAGCTGTTAAATTTAGTGCAACTAATTTTATCCAATATTTTACATTTTAATTGATTACCTGTGAAGAAATTAGCAAATTAACACTTATTGTGCAGTAACTGAATGGGCTTTTTATGGAGCCTTTCAATTTTTACGGGCGGCCCGAGCGCTGATGGAATAAAGCCATTTTCTTAGGGTTGGAGATGGGGAACTTATTGGTGAGCCTTGATTATTTGGTGTGAGAATTTTAGGGATCCCGAGTGATGCCAAGCATCTGTGTGTTCTGCAACTCGGACATGAAAAGCAGATTGGAAAGTAATGGCTTTTCACAGAATTTTGGGAACATATGGGCTTATCTGGATCTAAGAACTCTTTGAAGATCTTTGAACTTGACTAAATGACTTAACCTTTGGCATGGTGGGTGGGTGTTTTTGGGTGTTGTTTTGGGGGGGGAAGGGGATCCATGCTGGAAATCTCATCTCCAGCTTCATTTTTTGGTTGGTGGGTTTTTTTTTTTGCTTGGTTGGTTTTCTTGGGTTTTGGTTTTTTTTTTTTCCCCCTCTGGTAGTTCCATAATTTGAACATTTGGGGTCTTGCTTTAGTAGGACTAATTGGGATTCTTGTTATTTTTCAACAGCAGATAAAATAGAAAATCTGTCTTCTCTGCCAGATCTGTGGACTTTTGTTGTGGGTTTGGTGGTGAGCTGGGGACACGGATGACTTTTGGGAGCTCCATTTCAGGAAGTTTTATCTTGATTTCCTGTCCTGTAGATCTTGCAAGATACTTTATTAGGAATTAAGGAACAATAGAGAGAGACTCCTCCCAAGGCTGTGGAGTGATGGGACAAGTGGGAATGGCCTAAAGCTGATGGAGGAGAGGTTTGGATGGGAAATTGGGAAGAAATGGATCCCCCTGAGGGTGGTGGGACACTGGCACAGGGTACCCAGGGGTGCTGTGCCATGGCAGGGACACCTTCCACTGTCCCAGGGAGCTCCAATCCCTGTCCAGCCTGGCTTTGGACACTGCCAGGGATGGGGAAATTGGATTCAGTAACACTCTGGAACTTTTAAATTCCTGGGTATAAATGTCACCTGCCACCCGTTCTGCACAGACATGGGAGTGAGCAGAAATCCAGGAACCTGAGCTGAATTTGTTATTTGCACCTGCAGAAGGTAGAAGTGAACTCCAGCTCAGGTTGGAGCTGAGAAACTGAAGTTCTTTAGCAATAAATATTTTAGATTCCTCAGTTATTCCTGGTGGGAGGAGTTTGCCCTTAAGTGAGGAGAGGCCCTGCATCAATTAAAGGTGATTTGTGTTGCTACAGGGCTCTTTTTTTAGTTTGTTTTGTTGTTTGGGTTTTTTGGTTTTTTTTTTGTTTGTTTTGGACTTACCTGCAGAGTTCTGAGCAATCAGGGTTACCTGGGAATAGTGGGTTGAGGGCAGTGCTCATCATGATTTTTGTAAAAGCAGTGTCTCTGTGCCAAGCAAAAATCAGATTTAATATCCAGAATGCTCTCCCAAGTCAAAACTTCCTCTACCTGAGGAGTTAGGGTGGGTGGATGGACACTTTTACATTTGTGATGACACACTAAAAATCCATTCTGAGCCAGCAAATGTTCTCCAGTTCACAGTGCAGCACTGCAGTGGTAATTTGATCTATTTATTAGTGTTAATAGAGTGACCAGGATGGGAGAGCTGCTGTTGGAAGGTACCAGCTGCTGCAACAGGAACCCAGCCCTGACCCCTGGAGCTGCTCCTGGCAGCAATAGGGACCTGAACTCCCATGTGCTGGACAAATTCCAGCAATGTAATTTATTGCCTCATCTGGATGGAGGATTTTCTTTTGCTCAGTCTGTTGTTGAGTTTTATTAAGCAGTTGTTGTTTCACAAAAGGAGGGATTTTTTCTTTTTGTGTGTGTGTGTGATTTGGCTTTTAAAGGCCTTGGGAGTTTCGCACTCCAAGAGGTGCTAAAGAAACTTTTTATGGTGTTTTAAAAATTTCCCCATTTCCCTCAGGACTTAATGAAGCTTTCCCATGAGGTGCCATCAGAACTTCCATGGGAATCATGGCATTGTAGAATCATGGGATGGTTGGGTTGGGAGGGTCCTTGAAGCCCATCTCATTCCATCCTCTGCCCTGGGAAGGGACACATTCCAAAGGCCAGGGTGCTCAGGTGAGAGAAACCAAGGAAAACTTGACCTGATTTTTCCTAAATATCCCTTGTCTGCTCAGGCAGCATTGATCTGTGATAAATTAATAAGTCAAATTTAGAAAATCTTCTATGAGAAATTCAGGAATAATGAAAGCATTTTGGACACACAAAGAACCAGTCCTAGTGCTTCTTGATCTTTTTTTCTCCATTTTGTTAATGGATGAATCCTACGTTGTGTGTTTTAAGTTATTTTGCATCTCTCTTCAGAGCAGGAGCAAGGTTTTCTTTTTCACTCCTTGTGCTAAATTGTCAGTTTAAAGGTATCAAATAGTGAAATGTGTTCTATTAATAAATAGAACTATTAATAAATAGTACTTATTCAATGTGTTAAAATGAAATAATTTCATAATAAATTATTATTAGTATAGCTAAATACATTATTAATAAATGCATTTAATAATGTATTTTACATACATTAGTATAATTTTACTACTATGACAAAGCTGAGGTGCAGTGCTAGTGAGAAACAGCTGATGTCCTGATGATGAAATTTTCTAACTGTGAAAGTAGGGCAGTAAGATCTCTGAGGTTTTCACTCTAGACCTTTACAGCATTTAAAAAAAAAGTATTTGTATTCAGGGCTGAGTAGCTGTAACTGGACAATTAAACCCCAATATGCAAATGGATCAAAGCTTAGGAAAATGTAAGATCTTGTGACCGGCCAGCCATTTTTGTGACCATTTTGGGTCCACCTTGGGTGTAGCCCTGGCCAGGCTCTTGTCCTGCCCAAGGTGGATCCTGGAGGCCTTTCAATAAATATCTGCTTTATTCTCCAGCTCTGCCCAGTCTGTGTTTCAGGTCAGCCTTCCCAGGGCATCAGTGGAGTCACCATCCCTGGATGTGTTTAGAGAAGGACTGGATGTGGCACTTGGTGCCATGATTTAGTTGAGATGGTAGGGCTGGGTTGGACTTGACCTTGGATGTCTCTTCCAACCTGGTGGTTCTGTGATTGTGGTGTTTGTGAGGACCAGTCCCAGCAGCGTTCCTACAGCTGCAGTTTTGGGGCTGGGTTGGACTCCATGGTCTTTGGGGTCTCTTCCAAGCTGGTGGTTGTGGTGTTTGTGCAGGTCCCGGGTGCAGCAGCGTTCCTACAGCTGCAGTGTTGGGACTGGGTTGGACTTGATGGTCTTGGAGGTCTCTTCCAACCTGGTGGTTCTGGTGTTTGTGCAGGTCCTGGTCCCACCAGCATTCCTACAGCTGCAGTGTTAGGGCTGAGTTGGACTTAGTGGTCTTGAATCTCTCTTCCAACCTGGTGGTTCTGTGGTTGTGGTGTTTGTTCAGGTCCCGGTCCCAGCAGCATTCCTACAGCTGCAGTGTTGGGTTGGACTCAATGATCTTGGAGGTCTCTTCTAAGCTGGTGATTGTGGTGTTTGTGCAGGTCCTGGTCCCAGCAGTGTTCCTACATCTGCTGTGTTAGACTGTGTTCAACTCAATGATCTTGGAGGGCTCTTCCAACCTGGTGGTTGTGGTGTCTGTGCAGATCCTGGTCCCAGCAGCATTCCTACAGCTGCTGTCTTGGGGCTGGGTTGGTCTCAATGGTCTTGGAGGTCTCTGTTGGGGCTGGGTTGGACTCAATGATCTTGAAGGTCTCTTCCAAGCTGGTGGTTGTGGTGTCTGTGCAGGTCCCGGTCCCGGGCGCGGCAGCGATCCTACAGCCGCAGCAGCGAGAGGTCCGGCCACAGGAGAACCCCCAGCGGGTCCCGGGAGCGCCGCAAGGGCCGTGACAAGGACAAGGCCAAGGAGAAGGGCAAAGGGAAGGACAAGGAGATCCACGGCACCAAGGCTGGGTGAGTGAGACAGCAAATGGTGGAGCTGGAGCAGAACCAGGCGGTAACTCCGTGATGGGAATGGAGTAAAAAGCCAGCCTGTCATTTCTTTCTAAATGCAGCTGACAAGCAATATGTAAATTTTCATATAAAGCTATTTTGAAAATAAGGAGTTCCTCTAATACAAGAATCTGTTCTGAAGGTTAACAATACATGCACCTGTAAAACAATCAAATGGTAGAGCTGGAGCAGAACCAGGTGATAACCCCATTGTAGGATGGAGTGAAAAGCTGGCCTGTCATTTCTCTCTACGTGCAACTAACAAGTAATTAATAAATTGTCATATAAAGCTATTTTGAAAATAAGATGTTCCTTTAACCCAACAATCTATTCTAAAGGTGAAAAATACATGCACCTGTAAAACAATCAAATGATGGAGCTGAAGCAAAACCAGGTGACAGTTCTGTTTTAGGAATGGAGTAAAAAGCCAGGCTGTCATTTCTTTCTAAATACAATTAACAAGTAATTCATAAATTTCCATATAAAGCTATTTTGAAAATAAGAAGTTCCTTTAACGCAACAATCTGTTCTAAAGGTGAAAAATACATGCACCTGTAATAACAAAAGATTTGTCCCAGGAGAATCAGTAAAGAAAACATGTAAAAAAATCCAAGACTAGATAAATTTGATAGACAAGTTAAATACCTTTCACCAACCAATTGAATAATCAACAAGAAAGCTATTAACCAATTAGAAGCTACCCTCGGGGTTTATAAAAACTGTATAAAAACCAGCATGCCACCATAATAAAGAGCCTTCTAAACTTTTGTGGTGTCACTCTGTATCTCTTAACTCTGGTAATACTTTACCTTAAATTGTATTTTATATAAACTAAGTGGGAACTGTTCAGGATATTTGAAGAGTGTGATTTTTAGGGTTTCACAGTCCTGCTGTGTGGCAACATTTCCCCACGAAGTGATGGTTTAATTCTCCACCCTTTCTCCCCCCTGCTTGGTTTCAGGTGGGTTAAAGAGTTTTCTGCAATTAGTGAATATAAACATTCCTCCCATATGTAATAGCCATAATGTAGGGGGGAAATGAGGAATGATGGAAGGTATGGGGGCTTTTTCCTAGGAGAAGAGGGATTTCACTGCTCACACACACCCTACACCTCCTCCCAGTGGCAGAAGTTCCTCTTGGGCTTTGGTTGAGGCTCAAAAATGCAGTTTCAGCACAAGCCTTGCTGTGAGTGAACCATGGGAACCTTTGAGAACCTGCTGTCTGTCCAATATCTGCTTGGAATAACTTGGATTGTTGATGACAGATTTCAGGAAGGGCAGTGCAATTTTTTTTTTTATATTTTATGTAATTTATGTAATTCCCTCTGCTTTATACATCACTGCAGCCTTTCCTGGGCTGTTTGTCTTTTCCCTGCTTGTCTGATCCTTTCCAAACAAGAAAACACTGAGGTGTCACTTCATAACCTTCCCTTGGGTGGGAAAACTCCCACTGAAAAACTCTCCTGGAGAGTTTCTAGAGCAGCATCTTCCACCCACATGTGGGCTCCTGTTGGCTTCTGGAATTTTCCCTTTGCTCCCTGTGGCAGCAAGGAAAATTCCTGATGAAGTTGGATCCAGTTTGGACTCTCCAAGCAGATTAATTTCTAAACCCAGAGTCTAGATCAGCACTGAAAGTCTCATTGTTCTGCAGAACCTCCAGCATCAGGGAATCTGTAGTGGAAACAATCCTGTGACCTCAGTATTTGGAGCAGATCCTTCCTCAAAGGCACCTCAAGGACCAGGTCTGGTTCCCAGTTGAAATTCATGGCTGTTTGGAATGTATTTATTCAAAATAGCTGCTTTGGAGCTGTAATGAAGATCAGCCTGAAGCCAGATTGTGGGAAGATGGGACATAAATTCTCAGGTGCTGCTTGACTTTATAGTTTAGCTTTGCATAAAAGGAGGTATTTCAGCTTGGCAGCACTGCAGCTGATCTGAGAGCTGTTGTATATTTGGGGCTTTACTGCTCCTCTAAAGCACAGAATCAAAATGCATTTTTTTCACTAATTAAGCAGCAAATTTGTTGGTGGCTCCTGTAAATGATGATTTTCTGTCCTTGGCTTGGGTGTGTTTGTAGATGTGAGGGGGGAAAAGGTCTGTGCTTGGGTTTTTTTTTGGGGCAGCTTTAGATGCTTTCAAGGGAGATCTTGTCACAGTAAACATCTCAAGGGAAATTTCAAAAGAGAAAAATTTAAAATTATTTAAAAAAAACCCCAAACCAGTGTTCTGGGGATTGTCCTTTGTCATTCCCCATTTCAGTGATGGTTCTCTGACGCTGAGCACTGAATTTCTGGACAGTTGGAGAAGTACCAGCTCTCCATGAGATGGGCTGTGGGAACAGCTCAACTCTTCTCCTCTTCTATCCTGAAATGTTTTAGGGGCTGTTTCACTTGTGCAGCCATTCTGGAGGGAAATCCTGGTGTTCCAGCTGCCTGCAGTGTGGGCTGGGAGCTCAGGGCTGCCCCAGGGAGTTCCCTCCACTCCCAAATCTCACCTTCAGACCAGCAGCATCTACATGCAGGAGGTCTTCAGCTGTCCAAGTCTGCCAAAGTCAGGGGTTTTACAGTGCTACAATGTTTTTCCACTAATTTTTTTTTTACTAATCAAAGCATTACATTCATCTTTTATTTATGCTTTTTGAAATCTGCTTGTTTTAAAACAACCTGCATGCATGTCTTCATTGACCTGGTTGGGTGTGCTGTTGAATTTTGATGTTTCAAGTCCTGATCGGCTTCAAAACATGCAAATTCTCTTGTTCTGAGGTGTGTTTTTCCTAAGGCTCCTTGTTCATTGTTAAATTGAGAGGGAAAAGCTACTAAAAGCTTGTTAGTTTTAAATAACTTCTCCTAGATTTATGGGTCTCCTCGTTGCTTGTGTACTAGTGGGATTTTGGATTACTTCTCCGAGTGATTTTGACAATTTTTAATGGAATAAATTAAGAGCAGCTCCTCAGTTGTTAAGAGAAAAGAAGTGAACAATTAATCAAACCCGACCTCTGGTTTAATTGCTGATCCTTAATCAGGTTATTGATACATTTGGGCATTAATGCTTTCACAGCTTAAATACTTTGACAGATCCCAGAATCCTGGAATGGTTTTGGGCTGGAAAGATCTTCAATCCCATCTCGTTCCAACTCCTGCCATGGGCAGGGACACTCCCACAGACCAGATTGCTCCAGCCTGGCCTTGGACACTTCCAGGGATCCAGGAGCAGCCACAGCTGCTCTGGGCCCCCTGTGCCAGCCCTCCCCACCCTCACAGGGAGGAATTCCTTCCCAAAATCCCATCTATCCCTGCCCCCTGGCAGTGGGAAGCCATCCCCTGTGCCCTATTACATAGCTGAGCACTTTGCTGTTCAAACACAATCTCTGTTTTTCCTTTCAATTCCACACTTCAGCTCTTTGAAGTTTCACTGAGGTCCCCCTGTCTTAGGAACCTTTTTCCAGTGGCATTTTCCCAAATCCCTTGGAGTTGGATCAGTGCCCATGGATGGGACATGGGTGGTTGATGGCTGGTGATGAGATTTTTTTGCTGTTGGCAGAAAACATCAGGAGTAGAGTGGGAATGTTGGACTTTCCTGAGTCAGAAAGTGGGAATATTGGACATTTGAGCCATAAAATGGGAATATTGGGCTTTTCTGAGTCAGAAAATGGGAATGTTGGACATTTGAGCCACAAAATGGGAATATTGGGCTTTTCTGAGTCAGAAAATGGGAATGTTGGACTTTCCTGAGTTGTAAAGTGGGAATATTGGGCTTTTCTGAGTCAGAAAATGGGAATATTGGGCTTTTCTGAGTCAGAAAATGGGAATGTTGGACTTTCCTGAGTCAGGCTCTCCTGGAGCTTGGCACACATTTATTTTTCCCTTCCTTCTTCCCACCCTGTGCAGTAGGGAAGTCATTTATGGTAATTGGCCCTGATTTGCATCCAGGTGCTGGAGTTGTGTGGTGCAGAGCACCCCCAGAACTCCTCGGAAGCCGTGTTGGGATCAAAGGGGCCACGTGGGAGCTGTTGTCTGACACCGAGCTGGGTGTGTTGTTTGCATTAAACATTTATCACCCTGCCAGCAGGAAACTCTGGGCTGGGCTGACATGTTTTCATGCAAAATTTATTGGGGAAGATGAGGCTTGTAAAGAGAGATCTTGCTGCCTTTCACCAGTGGCGGAGGGGGAATGTTTGATTGGGAGGGAAGATTCCTCTGCCACGTTTGGGGCGTGTGTCTGAACTGAACTGAAGGGTTCTGAAGGAACTGAAGGGTTGGGAAGGCTGATTTTGCCTCTCTAAGACCTTTTCCTCAAAGTCTTACCTGACAAAATCCATTTCTGGAGGAGCAGAAAGGTGTGAATGCAAACTGATGTTCAGGGTGCTACAACACTTGTGTAATTTGTGCTGCTCAGGTCTCAAATTCAGGAGTTCTTTTTGTTTATTTAAATTATCTTTGGAGTTTATTTCAAAGAGGAAAATATAAAGTGCATTGTGTTTAGTTTGTAGCTCAGGAGTCCAAAAGGAAAACAGATTAATTTTGGAAGTTTGGATCCCAGATATAATAAATAAGGGTTGCTGTTGGGCTGGAACCTTGCATGCCATGGTTCAACCTTGATCATGTTCTTGTTGTTGAGTTATAAGCATCCTAGAGGAGGTGCTTCCAGGAAAATTATGGCAGAGCCTTTCCTGCAGTAGAAATGGGCTGGTAGCAATTGCAGAGTCTGTGGCCAAAAATCCATCTTAAACATGGGCATTCCTAGAAAAACTGGAGAACTTCTGTAAGGTCTGTTTAAAATTAGCAACTGCATTTTGAATGCTGGAACCAAACTACTCCATCCTGTGGTGGAAAGTAGTTTGAATGCTTACAGGAGAAGTACCTTTGGGCTTTTGTCAGAGGGGAAAACCCTTTCCTTAATCCAAGTGGGTTTCTTTGCAGTGTCTGGGCTAAATTACAGGATTTTACAGGAGCTCCTGCTGCTGGGAAGTGCTTGTAGTAAAGTTTTGAGATGCTTGGTAGGACTTCTTGGTTCCAGTGGTTTCTTTTGGTGGCTTCTTGAAGAACAGCTTCTCAAATTTAATGACAAATTGAGCCCCTTTGCCCAACCTGGGATACTCCAATGACTGCCAGGCACTTGCTTGGACTCCAGGTGGGTTTTCCAGGATCTTTGGGATGTACTGTCATGGCAAGGGAGTCACTTAGCCACGGTAAAACCAAAATGCCTCTTCTATTGCTTAATTAATTTATTTATTCTTACTCCCCTTGCCTTCCTTTGTGCCTGCAGCCTGCAGGGAGGGTCCAGAGGTGAGGTGACTGAAGCAGGTAAGGCAGAAGTCACCTGCTAGCAGTGGTGGGTCTCTGGGTGACCTCAGTGCAGAGAGATTTCCTCCCCTGCCCTGTCAGGATCCGTGTTTCCTGCTGGAGAAGGAGCTGAGCAGACTGGGTTGGTTCCCACGCCGTGCTCAGGGGAAGGGTCCTGGGAACACCTGGGTGTAGCCATGGTTGGTGTCTGTGATGTTTGGGTTTCTCTGAAACTCTTTCCCAGACACTGTTCTGTCAACAGGAGACACGTTTTCCTGACAGTAACCTATGTTTGCATTCCTTTCCCTGGGAGGGACTTCTGCTTGATGTCCCTCTGACTTGACCAATGCAGTTGAAGAAGTTTGTCTTTCTTCCACCCCTTTGTGGGTGGTTCTTTATAAAACAGCATAAAGGGAAGAAATTCCTGGGGAATAAAGAATTGATTGGAGTAATTTCAGCCTTCTGACCTCAGGAGTCCGTGTCCTTGTCACCTTGAACAGCATCACCTGGGTGTGTTTGGGGTGATGGAGCAGGAGCCCCGAGCTCTGCTGGTGGTGCTGGGAGGCAGAAGGAGGCAGTTGAGAGGCCAAACGAGGACAGTTTCCTCCCAGTAAGTCAGCCAAAGGCTAATGGGAAGCAGAGGAAGGGTTTTCCCTGAAAAGGACTGAGACCTCCATATGCCCAGAGCAGCTCGAGGGTCACTTGCCTTTGACCGAGATTTGTTGCTATTGTTGTCTAAGCTGTGTTGGCCTTGTTTTTCTTTTTGTTTGCTAAAAATCCCCTTTTAGGACTCAAAAGACTGGCCATTTATTTAATAGGCAGCAGCATATGGGATGATTTCTTTTCCTTTCACTCCCAGACAGCTGGAAAAGCCAGCGTGGATGGGACACGTGTGTAAGCTGTGGAGCAAAACTGTGCAGGAGGTGCTGGGGAACCACTGGCTCTGGAAAAGAAACAGATTTTAGTTCAGAGCAACCATTTAATTTTCATTCATTAAGTACTTTTTGTGCTCGGTACAAAAATCAAAGTTTTGTGTTCAAATTCTGTGGTTCAGACTGTCAGTTAGTGATGGCTGTCAAATGAGCTTCCCTGCTAAATTCATGGACTATGTTGAGGGAATTATATTTCTCCCTATTTCCAGAAATAGGTTTTGGAATGCATTTGAAGGCAGTATCTTCAAAGACACACACATTCTTTTAAGCTGTTTAAAATTTTCCAAACTCTCTGCTCCTTAAAACTGCCAGCCACCATGATTGTCCTTTTATAACTATATAATTTGCATTATCCTGCCTTTTGAGTGGAATCATTCCTTGAACGTGGAGTATTCCTGCTGCAAGAGGGTTTTGTTTGCCCACATGTCCAAACACACACACACGCCCTGAATGTAAACACAGAGTTTGGGTTGGTTTTTTTGTTTGGTTTTTGTGGTTTTTTTTTTTTTTTTTTTTTCTTGGGACACCTTGTGCTGGGAGAGCAGCTGACTATTGTTTTAATGGCCTCCCTTAATCTGGGCAGGAGGAATCCAAACTGAATGCTCTGGAGCTGTGCAAATCCAGTTAGTGTGAGCTGTAATCTCTTTACTGGCTTTAAGGAGTTGGAGTGGCACTGAGACACCCTGCAGATACTGAACAGCAGAGATACAGTAATCACCTCACCCTGCACCCTGCTCCTGCATCCAACTAAAACAGCCAGTCCCCAGCAAGGATTTAGGGAAAAGCCAGCCCCAAACCAGCAAAAACTGCTCCTCAGAGCAGGCAGAGGAAGGGCAGGTCACAAACAGCCCATCTAAACGATAATGCTGTGGGGAAGTGAAATTGAAATTCACATTAAAATACTCAATTTGCTGTTGCACCTCGTGTTTTGGATTGGGAATGATTTTTCTGGAATGAGCTTACCTGCTATGGAGATTATGAACCTTCCATGGCTTTGATTAGGAAGGGAAGAGAGCATCTTTGTTTGGAGGAAGCATTTCTAATCCTGCTCTGATTTTTGGACCTTTCTGGTGTTAGGGATTATAAAATAATGTGACAAACTTAAATAAGCTAAGTTGTTGATCAGTGATAAGACACGAGGGAGTAGTTTTAAATTAAGAGAAGAGGGATGTAAATTGGATATTGGGGAGGAATTCCTGGCTGGGAGGGTGGGCAGGCCCTGGCACAGGGTGCCCAGAGCAGCTGTGGATCCCTGGAATGTCCAAGGCCAGGCTGGATGGGGCTGGGAGCACCTGGGACAGTGGGAGGTGTCCCTGCCATGGCAGGAGTGGCACTGGATGAGCTCTAAGGTGCCTCCCAACCCAAACCATTCTGTGATTCCATGTTTTACTTCCAGGCTCTGGTTTCATCCTTGGCACCTCCTGGTTCTGTGCAGGGCAGGATGTTCCTACTCAGCAGGAGTGAAACCCTACAGACAATCTGTGCTTCCACACCCTTTCCCTGGAGTCATTTCCCATTGAAGAGGGAAGGTTCTTGAGTCTTCCCATGGGGAAGAGACTGTCCAACCCAAATTCTCCATTCTGAGAACTTCTGAGTCTGGTCCCCATGAGAGATTTCCAGGTGCAGAGGGTGCTCTTGACCTTCTTGTCCTTCTCTATTCATTGACAATCCCCTGATTCCTTCTTGGAATGAAACACCTTCGGTTCCCCAGCAGAACCCATCAGCCCATGGAGCAGAGAGGTCCCTGTGACAATAATTCAGCATTGAATTTGGTTTATTCCCTTTTTTTTATGGCAACCCAATGCATTGCACCTGTTCAATTCAGCATTGAATTGGGTTTATTCCCTTTTTTTTATGGCAACCCAATGCATTGCACTTGTTCAATTCAGCATTGAATTGGGTTTATTCCCTTTTTTTTATGGCAACCCAATGCATTGCACTTGTTCTGGGGGAGAAGTCTGGGAATGACTTCCACTCCAGCCATTAGTGTTTACATTCTTTGCAGTGTAAAAACCAACATCTTCAACTATCCATGAAAGACCAGGCTGGGAAATGCTTTGGGTGATTTCCAGGGCAGGACTGGGGAGACCCAGAGGGAACATCTTGGCTTCTCCTGGATCCTGCCTGGCTCCTCAGCTGCTCCCAGCAGCTGAAGTTGTTGTAATACAAGGCCCATTTAATGGTGAATTATGTCAGGAATGTTTTTTCCTGGACTGAAATCGAAGCAGCAGGATCAGTCCATTCTCTCCAAATGGATTAAGGAATTGATCAGGAAGGGCTGCCTTGGCTGCTCAGATCAGAACCTTTTGAGGCTGCTTAATGGGATCATGCTGTGTCCAAGAGGCAAAAGGGGTTTTTCCATTGATTATTGTCAGGTGGGCATTGCTTGTGCTTTGAAAAAATATTAGGGGAAACACAGACAATGGGTTTCTGGGAGAGTGTTCAGCACAGGCATGGGGAGGCTTCTTGTGCCTGCCTCTGCCATCTCCCGTTTTCCTTTTTATTTCCTCCTTTGCTCTGCCTTTATTTGCTGACCACACTAAACAGTGTTTAAAAAAAAAAACCAAAAACCAACCTGGATGAAGTTTTGGATAATGTTGCAGTGGGAGTTTCTGCTGGGAGTTAATTTACGGGTCCCCTGTGAGGCAGGAGCATGAAGATGGAAGGGAAGGAAGGTGTTTATATGGAGTGAGGGCCACTAAATCTGATTCAGAGGGTCACAATGTGTTTTTTTAATTGAGGAGGACAAAAGATTAAAATCCATCAATTTATTTATTTTAAAAAACCCCAGAAAAACCCCACAAAAAACCCAAAAACACCAAAAAAAAACCAACCCCCCCAAAAAAACCCAACCAAACAAAAAAAGGAAAAAAGAAAAAAACAAACAAAACAAACCTCAAAAACCTAACACCCTCCCCAAAAACCCAACCAAAAAAAGGCAAAAAAAACCCCAAAAAAACCCCAAAAAACAAAACCAAAACCCAACAAGCTTTAGGCCCCCAGAGCTTGCTGGAAGCTCTTTCCATGAGCTTTAAAGGTAATCTTAATAATTCTGCTGCTTTTTTTTTTCTTTTAAACATTCAGGCTACAATAACTCAGTAAATTGATAGTAGCTAATTAGGTCTTGATGTTATAGGCTCAAAATTTTATGTGCTGTAGGTTTTAGACGTAATTTTTGAAAAATTTCCTCTGCACTTTAATACATTCTGACTCATGGAAGTGCCTTGTTTTTGGGTTATGTTATGGGAGAGGAATTTTCTTCTGACAAAGTTTCCTAGGTTTTGGAAAATTTATTTGCTCCAGTGCCCAGCCTGGCTTTGGGCACTGCCAGGGATCCAGGGGCAGCACAGCT
The DNA here is from genome assembly GCA_027886175.1 of Phylloscopus collybita. Lineage (NCBI taxonomy): Eukaryota > Metazoa > Chordata > Aves > Passeriformes > Phylloscopidae > Phylloscopus > Phylloscopus collybita. The sequence continues at coordinate 1,487,877 of JAJNNQ010000003.1, forward strand.
GCTCTGGGAATTCCATCTCAGGAATTCCTGCCTGGTCTCCCATCCATCCTTGCCCTCTGGCACTGGGAGCCATTCCCTGTGTCCTGTCCCTCCAGCCCTTGTCCCCAGTCCCTCTCCAGCTCTCCTGGAGCCCCTTCAGACCCTGGAGAGGCTCTGAGCTCTCCCTGGAGCTTCTCCTCTCCATGGCTGGTTGGTTCTCTCCCTTCTCCAGGTTCTGGAGCAGGGCCCAGGCTGTGTCCCAGGGACCAGAGGACCAGGCAGGGACAGATCCCAGGAGATTCCAGCTGGAGCAGAGAGGCTGTGGAGCCTCCCAGGGAAAATTCCAATCCCTGCCCTGGGGTGGCCTTGCTGGAGCAGGGAGGTGGCACCAGGTGAGCTCCCTGCTCCCTCCTGGGCCGTGGGTGGAGCAGGAATCTGGGAAGAGCTGCAGTTATTCCTCCATGGGACATCAAAGCCCTTTGGGCATTGCTGCTCAGGGGTTTAATCACAACCCAGGCAATATTTTTACAATGTATTCCCCTCCAGTGCTTTTCAAAGCTCTGTCCAAATGGTTCGTTCTTTAGCAATTCTGAACATTTTTACTGGTCTTGGATAAATGATCCTTCCAGTAAGAGCCAGGGCTTCTCTTCTGCTCCAGAACACCTTCCCAGCCAGAGAATATGTGGTGAAATCCCTTTTCCAGTCAGGCTGGGAATGGCCATTTTGGGAAGTCAGGATCCAATTGCAGCGTGGCAGTTTTCACCCAGGCAGGATCCCAGTGCTGTCCCTGCCTGCCAGCAGAAATCCAGGGCTCTGCTTTCCAGGCTGCCTTCCCCCTGCTCTGCCTTTAATCTCGTGCTGTGTTTATGTAATGCAATAGAAATGTTGCTAACGTGATTATACTTTTCTATCTTATTAGCTCCAATACTGAGCACAATAAAATGGAAAACTGTTTAAATGTTATGTTTAAGTGCTTGAGATAAGAGTTCTTGTAAATGAAATGTGATTACATTTCTGTAATAGATCTTCTCTGTCTGCTCGGACTTTGTTGAGCAATGTAATTCTTTTGGGATTGCTGTTTCTGAGTTTGATTTATTCTTTTATTTATTTATTTTTTTTTTTTAAATTTTGGTAGAAATAGCCATGTAAAACGTTACACAGCCAGCAGACAATGCCCAGAAATCCCTTGAAAAGGCAGGCTTTCCTGTGTGAGGCCCAAACCCGTGGCTCCATCGTTTTCTTTGTGATCACCAATTTGAATTAAACATAATTCCCCAACATCACCTTGAATTTCCATCTGTGTAACCCCGACCACGACGTTCTTAAGCGTTTTGCATTTACCTAATGCTCTGGGCTATTTTCCCTCAGCTCTGTGATGGCAAACTGTGACTATCTCCAAACTGGAGATGATATGAATAACAATTGTTTGCTGATCTTCCCCTGTATCTCCCTGCCTAACCTGCAGCCTGCAAAGGCTGAGGGAAGTGGCAGATAGCTTTTGTCATCCCTTATCCGGCCTGTACACTTGTAAGGAAGAGCAGGGATAATCGCCTAAATCTAATTAGGGGTTAAAAGAGGCCATGACTGTGATGTGGCAGTGAGACACCTTACTGTAGCAATCCTGTTTGCATTAGAAAAATAAGGTTGTCATATTGATTATTCAAATGAGCTTATATTGGCCATGGCTCAATGGCTGCGTCGCAGCTGAAGCACTGGAAGGTCCCAGCTTTGGAGCATACATTATGTGATGTCTTGTTTGCTAATTTAAGGGCTTTAAAACTGGGAGGCTGAGGGAGTTTTGTTTTTTGGTGTTTTTGTGGTTTTTTGTTTTTTTTTTTTTTTTTTATCGTGAGAATTAAGGGTTTAAGTGACCACTGGCAAACGAAGCCGGGCTGGCCTTGGGTGATGGTTGGGATTGCTCAAAGCCATTCAGGGAGGGCCGATGAATTTGTCTTTTGTGGAGAGGAAAAAAAAAAAAAAAATCAGTACTGGAGTTAACAGATCTTGTTTGTGCATTAATTGATGTTTAGTTCAAAGTCAAACGGTGCTGAAAAGAATAAAGTGATTGCGTTCAGATCAATTCCACATCCAAGAGATGGCGAATTCCCCCCGGCTCTGGCTTGGGGGTCTGTGTTTTAATTTTTTTAAAAAAATATTTATCTGGTGCTGGGCTGTTGCAGCTTCTCAGATATTTCTCAGCACTTGATTTTTGGTTATTCCCCAGTCAGGTCTGTGACATCCTGCAAGTGCAGGGGATGCTTCAGAATGTGCTGATTTCAGCCTTCCTCGTCACCTGGTGATGTGCCTGAGGTAGGATGGCAAAAAGTGCTTAAAAGACCAATTTATTAATTTTTTAAGTTATTTTTGGCCCTTTTGTAGTACACCAAGTACCACGTGCTAGGCTGTATGTACAAGGACTGGACATTTTATTGCTGTCTTTACCATTGGTTTGTGCAGCTTCTGTCATCACAGCTTTGCAAGGAAAAGCCCACCTTGAATCCCAGATGTGAAGCAGAGTTTGCAAATTTTACCCCGTGGTTGAAATGATTTCCCCCGTTTTACCTGCAGTTTGGACATTGTTCACTGCAGCTGTTGGCTGCTGGATAGCTGCTGCTGGGAAAAAAAAAATTACATATGGAGAGAACTATTTTATCCTCTTGTACATAGGTACAAAGTTTTCAACTGCATTTTTAAATTTCTTCAGCGGATTTTTCCAGTTTCTTCCATTCTTTGCTTTGGGTCCTGGTGTAAAAGTTACTCATCCAAATGCTGACCTGGTTGGCTGAAGCCATGATGATCAGAGAAAAGGTGGTTTTTTTTATATATATGTATTTTTTTTTCTGTATTATTTATTTATGTTGCTAGAACACCTTGACCTGTTTGAAAGGCCTGAAAGTTATCACAAAATGTTGCTGTAACTTTGCAATATCTTGCCTGGACAGAAAGTTAAGCAGTGGCTTATCCTGTCCTGCCTTTGTGTGAAAGGCCCCAGAGTGCTGAGCTTTGTGCTGAACCCATGGATGTGTTTGATTGCTTGGAACAGTTCCAGTTCCACTTTCTGGGGATACCCCTTTGTGGCACTTCTTTGCAAGGCACAATCATTTTTTACATTGAAATTGGCAGCTTTCAGCCCAAACTGAAAATGAGGGAAAAGCCAATATATGAGACTTATTTTTTTTTTTTTTCAGCAGTATCAAGATGCTGTTTGTAGAGATCAGTCCCTCACTTTGCACAATTTGTTCTAAATTATGAATTTATTTATTGAATGTAGTTATTTTTTTTATTATTTTCTCTTAATTCCTTTCAGTATTCCAATGTTCCCTACCCCATTCTCCCATCAGCAAGCATTAGCAATTTGTTGCTAACCAGCAGTTAGCAAAAAAATTCAGGTTGTTCTGATTGGCATCAGTGAGAGTGTCTGGATGCATTTCTTAAAGAGAGGGAAATAAAACAAATGTGAAGAGTGTTGTAATAGGAGAAAATCCTTAATCTTGGGAGCATCATAGAGAGGCAGAATTTTCAGTTGACAAAGGGGTTTTTGGCTGCTCCTCCTTTCAGAAGTTATAAAAGCTCAGCTCACACACGAGCTCTGGGCTGGCTGAGGTCACCACCTTGAAATGTGAGGTAAAAAAAAAGCATTTTAATGTGAAGCAGCACCACTCTGGACTTCTCTTAGAGCATCAGCCTGCAGTGGTTCAGCAAGGGTGGACTCAGTGATTTCTGGAGATCTTTTCCAGCCTTAGTGGGTCTGGGAGAGCCAGGAGAGGTTTAGGTTGGACAAGGGGAAAGAGTTTCTTCCCTGAAGGATTGGTTTAGCACTGGCAGGGGTGGAGTCACCAGCCCTGGAGTGGTGAAAAGGTTGGCTCTCACATTTCATCATCTAATTTAATTGTGGGATTTGGTCAAAAAGCTGGACTTGATGGCCTTGGAGGTCTTTTCCAACCTCAGTGATTCCAGGAAGTCCCTCACAAGGAGCAGGTAGGAGAGTGCTGGAGGGGACACATCAATTTGGCTACAATTTACTGGTTGGGTTTGTCACTTGAGGTGTTTGTGGGATGTTCCCCTGGTTCTTGGCACATTTGGAGTTCTTCCCACCAGAAGTGCCTGCTCGGTGTCAGCTGGATCATCCACACTCCCAGGTCTTTTGTATGGGCTGGGAATGCTCTGGGAAGTGCTGTCCTGGAAGGATCTGGCCACTTACTTGGTGGTTTTTTGTTTGGTTTATTTTTTTTAATAGAATATTTGACTTCACCTCCAAGATTTACAGATGCAACAGGAAGTGCTGGTTTTAACCATCAACCAACAAATTCCTTAAGATCCAAATTTCCTTCCAGCCTGCCATGTTTATGGTGCTCATTTCCTTCAGCAATCTCTTCACTCTATACTAAAAAAAACCCAACCTTTGAAGGAAATCTTGGCTGTAGAACCAGACATGTCTTATATTTTTGTCATTTTTTTTTTTGGACAATTATTTTGATTTCGTTGAAGAAATGCCAAAACCCGAGATGCTTTTGGGAGACTCAAGGGGAAGGTGTCCCTGCCTGTGGTGGGGGAGCTGCAATGAGATGGTTTTTAAGGTCCCTTCCAACCCAAACCATTCTGGGATTTTGAGATTCCTGGTCTAGACGTTGGCTGGCAGTTTCTTGGGAGTCTGTTCCATCCTCCCAAGCCATTCCTGCTCTCTATTTCCACCAGCCACTTTCTCTGGGAGGTGCTGGGAATGAGGGAAATGCCAAAGAAAACAGATGGTGTTCGTTGTTCACGGCAGTAGAAGGTTAAAAGCAAATTTTTGAAAGCAAGGGAGTGAAATGAGTAAGACCAGTGTGGTGTGGCAAGAAGTTCAGATTTAATAATTGGTGAAATGTGAAGCCTGAAGGAGGTTCTGGTGCAGCCTAAGGAGCATGAAGAGCTCAGACAGCTTTGCTTTGGTGGTTTGGGGTTTTTTTTTCAGGCTGTCAGATTTTCTACCAAAGATACAAATTGTGATTTAGGGGAACTTGCAGATGTTTCCTTGTTCTCCCCACGCTTGTGTTGGACATCAAACTCTAACCTGTGTCTGTGTTTCCAGCCCTGGCAGAGCCACGTCCCAAAGGTGCCCAGCCTTCTTTTGGGCTGAATCCTGTGAAAACCAAGCTGGGAATGCTTGGGATCCCTTTAGTGATCCCTGCCCATCTCCTCTCCTTCATGAGCTCCAATTAGCTGGTTTTAATTTGATTTGAGGGGTTTTTTTCCCTCATGTTTTCATTAATTTCAAAGCACTTCCAGGTTATTTTTATCACTGCCTGTTAGGCTTGGGTTTGTGAGACTTGCAACCAGTTTCTGTTTTTATTTAATCTTGATGAAATATTATTTCTTCCTCTTCATTTGTGGCCGAGGAACTTGAGCAATTCCCCCTCAAGCTTGAACGACTTTGGCTCTCCCTTTTAAAAATTTATGAATTTGTCTTTGCAACACAGCCCAGCATGGAAGTTGTTGGAAGGTACAACTTCCTTCCTTGCTGGGCTGCTTGGAATGACCATCTTGGAGAAACCAGGAGACTTCCAAAGGTTTGCCTTAGGGCTGTCTTGAGTTGAGGTGCAAAAAAAAAAAAAAAAAAAAGTTTAATTGTGAAGAAAAGCCTGAAACTCAAATCTCTCCTGACCAAGAAAGCTGAAGTAGTTGAGGAGACAAATTTTTCTCAGATCAAGTAAATTTGCTCTGTTCAGGAACAGGGAAATTTTTATCTCCTGTGGGAATGCAAACCTGTCTGACATATCTGAGACATTCTGAGAATATTCTGAGCGTGCCCCTGAGTCCCTCAGGGAGATCAGCCCAGCCTGGGGGAGAGGAGGGAGAGGAGTTAAACCAAAGTCACCAACTCAACACAGAGGAGAATGCAACAGCATTTCCAAACTGGGTTTTCATCCCTCCCAGCAGGGATGCCTAAAAAAGCACGAGGTTTCAGGGTGCTAAAACTGGATCAAATGCAGTCCCAGGCACTGGAATTTCAGCAAAGTGGGAATTTGTGGGGCTCAGCTGAACTTGGCCGTGATTCCCAGAGGGCTGCTCTCCTCTTCAGGGATATTGGAAACCTTTTTTTAGCCTTTGGTTTTGAAATCTGTGCATCCAAGGATGGCTGGGTTATCCTGGTCCTTCTCCTGAGCTGTGGGAATGAGTTGGTTGTTGGTTCATTGTTTATTTTTTTATCAGTTGTTTATTTTTCAGCAGCGTTGGTGTCATCCTGCTGCTGGCTGGAGAGGAAGGGAGCACATCCCAAATTTCTCCTGGGTTTTTTGGGGACTTTATTAATTTTCCTTGAAGTCCCAACCTGCTGTTTGAATTCTGTCACTTCCTCTCAATTTCTGTTCAAAGTGCATCATCTTGTGCTCTTTCGAGGTCCTTCGAAGTTGTGTGAATTTTTAATTAATTTTTATTTTGGAGTCTTTCTTTTGGGGAAGGAGGGGCAATTGGTAAATTGGTGACTTTATTGAATATTGAATGAGTAACTGGCAACAAAACAGCTGTCCCCTAGTACTTCACAGATAGAGGCATTTAAGGTTTGGGTTTGTTTATTTTTTTTTTAATTCTAAGAGCATCTCTGTGTTTAGAAGCTTTTGAAGAACTTGTGAAGTGCAAAGAACAAAAACAAAGCTGTAACTTCTGGTGTTTAGGGCTTCCATAAAAGAAGCCCTGAATAGAAAGGAACATTTGCATGAGAAGTGTGGGGAAGAAGTTGTCTGACTTCTAGTGATGGGTTAGAAAAGCAATCAAAAATCTGAGTTCTGCAAATAGAATAAGAAGTGATGGGTGAGGTGGGTCCCTGGGTTTGAGGAAAGGGGTTTTTGCTGATTAATAAAGTGTGTACAGCTCTGTATTAATTATAGATTGGATAAGCTGAGCTCAGCTCAGGTATTAAATTAATTAATTAATTTAGCTTTGTTGTCTGAACTGAGATCTGTGGGGATTAAAGAAGGAAAAAATTGAAAAAAAAATAATAATTTGTTTCTAAATTCAGTATGGACACTTCAAATTACCCTTGTAGAATCCTTGAGGTTAGAAAAGATCTCCAAGACCATCAGTCCCAACCTTTAAATACGAATATGCAGTGATAGAACGAGATCTGTGCAACGGAACCAGGGCTGTGTCTTGTAATGTGAATTTTGAGCACTGAGCAAAAGCATGAAGAGTTTTATTCACAGGTCTTAGTGGAAAGTTGGGTTGCCAGCAAATAAGTTTAAAATACTTAATAAACTTCTACAAGATTCGCTCCTCTTGGGGAAGAATTCATGGCGCAGAGTCTTAGAAAAGAATTACAAACAATTAATTCAGATAAATTGGAGGTTGCCTTGTTTCCTAGGCAGAGCACCTCTAATTGGTAACTTTATTTTTATTGAATATTTAATGAGCAACTGGCAAATGTTCCCCTAAGCACAATTTCCATGAGCATTCACTGTTTTTCCAGCAGTTTATAATGAATTTAGACAAAGATGTTCAAACACGGGTGTCGTTTCAGCACGGTGTGAAGTATTTACCAAAGATTATTGCAGAACTTGTTTAATGTGCATAGAAAGTTTAAAAAAAAAACACCAAACCAACCAACCCCAAACTAAACAGGCTTGAGGTTTCCTTGTGGGATTTTTTTTTTATTATCACCAGACTGAGGGCCTGAAGGAATAGAGGAAGTCAATGGACACCAATGTATCCAAATATCTCATTTTGCCTAAAAGCAAGTGCCGGCAGATAAATGCCCATAAAGGGATTTCTTTCTTAAGCCCCATGGATTTTTTTTTTTTTTTTCTTTCCCTGCAACTTTTTGTGTGAGTTGGAAATGAAAACCATTCATCCAGTGCCCCAAAGAAGGGCCTTATTGAATGGAATAACAGTGTAATGTACCATTGAAGGCAGGATTGAAAGTGATTATCTTGTTAACTCTTGACAGTTACCGCCAGCTTGAAATAGAACTGGCAGGCTTGATTTGCAAATGAATTAGAGCTTTTTCATTTGGTGCCAGGATCATCTTTTTATATTCTGATATGACAGATGCTGTGTTCCATGCTTTTGTTTCTCTTCGCCCTTCTACTTGCAAATAAAAAACAAAAGATGATGATAGTAATTTTATTTGCATCTTTTCTCTGGGAGTTTACTCTTTGTCTCGAAGTTTTTAATCTTATATTTTTTTCCAACAATTTGTTGAAGAATAGTATTGTTCCCGCAGAATAAAATTTCATTAGGTTAAGTACAGTAGTAATTGGGGTGAATGAGGGGGATTTAGAAGCTTTCAGCAAATGGAAAATTGATTGTGCTCAAATTGTTTTAGTGCTTAGAACATTCAAATTTCCTCCCTGACTTTACACTTGCATTTAATACTCCTCAGCACCACGGGCAGAGAGGAGCAGCTCACGTTTCAGCTATTCCTGCTCACGCTCTGCTAATGGCAGCACACGTGTAATTAGTGGCAGCCTCGGTGCTGCTGGGCTGTGTTTATATTCTGCAGCCATCCCCACACAGATGGGGAGGTGTTGGGTATGATAATTATTGTGCTCTCCTTCGATGTTCCTCATTAACCTGTACCACTCTCTACCAGTCCGGAGAGTTTTTCCCATGGTTGTGCTTCCCCAGGCTGGAACTTGGCTGGGCTTTGTTTAATATTCAGCCCAGCGTTGTGGGCATTTACACTGCTGGGTTTGCTGCTCCTTTTTCTGATCTGGTTTGTACTTTGAGGCTAATTAGCAGCACTTCCGACTGCCACTGATGTCCATTATGGAAATGTTTTCCTACACTTTCACCTACAGGATGTGTTTTAATTGAATATCTACTAAATAATATTACAGGGAAGGTAAACCAGGCCAAAGTTGTCTAATTTATTTAAGGCTGGTTAACAGTGACATTCCAGAGCCTGATGTTTAATTGCCTGTGTTTGCTGGGAATGCAAACAGGGAGGAATGAGGTCCCACTCCTTGTGAAGGGAACAGGAGGAGAAATCGTGCCCAGACAGCCAAAACCAGGGCAAAAACCCCAACCCAACCCAGGGCAAGAACCCCAACCCAAACCAGGTCAGAACCCCAACCCAAAACCAGGGCAAAACCCAACCCAAAACCAGTGCAAAACCCAATCAAAACCAGGGCAAAACCCCCAACCCAAACCAGGGCAAAAAACCCCAATCCAAACCAGGGCAAGAACCCCAACCAAAACCAGGAAAAACCCCAACCAAAACCAGGGCAAAAAACCCAACCCAAAACCAGGGCAAAAAGCCCAACCCAAACCAGGGCAAAAACGCAAACCCAAACCAGGTCAGAACCCCAACCCAAAACCAGGGCAAAACCCAATCAAAACCAGGGAAAAAAACCCAACCAAAACCAGGTCAGAACCACCCAAACCCCACTCCAAGTAGGAAAACTCCAAGGACTTGCACATTATGATGTCCTTGGAATGGCCAGGTTGAGCTAAGGAGTAGCTTGAAGGCAGCCAGGACAGAGGAATCCAGCTTTGGTCATTTTTGGGATTTCCATACCCAGCCTGAAGCCTCTGTGAAACAAAACCAGGAGATCTGGGGTGGTTGTTTTATCTCTTGTGATTTATGGTATTTTCATACCTGACCTGAAGTCTCCATGAAACAAAACCAGGAGATTTTGGGTGCTTATTTTAGCTCTTGTTTACCTGAGAAATACATGCAGAGAAATGCAATATTTTTGTAGGGTCTGTTTGAAGATCCTGCTTTTATCAACGCTGTATTTTGGGTTTTTCCCCTCTCTGTTTCGTTTCAGTATTGATATTTGCATAAAATCTTGGATTTTACTCTCTGGGCCAGGGTTATTATATATTTCCCCCTCTTGAATATTTGATCAGGTCTCTTGGGTACTGATTTTCCTTCTTTCCAGGGTAACATGTTATGGAAATTGTTTCACCTTGTGTCCTGTTTCAGGTCCCTGGTTTGCATTACATTCCTTGTTCCTTGGCAGTTCCTTGGCAGTTCCAAGTTATCCCAGTGTGTTTGTGTGGGGAGGTGACTTTGGCTTTTCCTCCTTTTGCTGAGTGACCTTTGAGGGATCTTCTTGGGTCTTTGTTGCATTTAAGTTAATTAGTAATTGGCCAAACTTCCTAGTGGTTTTTCCTGAGGTGAATTATTTGGATGATTGGAGTGAGGGATCCACTGGGCCCAAGGCCACCAGGTTTGGAGTCTTTACACTCCAGGATCAGCTTCAGATCATTGGGGGTTGATACTTGGGAAGAACAAAAACAATATTGCACACTTAAAAGAAGAAAATATAATTTATGCCTTTCCTCTCAGGGTGTGGGATCCCCAAACCATTTGCTCTTCTTGATCAGTTTGTTGTTCAGGAAAGATTGGGAAGAGCAGCAAAAAACGACCAGTTCAGCAATATCTCATCTTGGGATATCCTAAAGTGGAAATAAAGCAATGTGATCACATGAAAACCTAATTCTCCTCTCAGGAACTCTGCACCCTCCAGAGGCCCTTTGACCTGAATCACCCTGTCATGTCCAGATAGGTATAAATAACCCCCACAGGATTATCCTGCAGCCTGTGGCTTCTAACCCAAAATCTATGGCAAAGACAATTATTAACTATTAATTAACTGTGTCTTAGTTCTACAGTTCTTGGGTGGAACTGCTGTAAATTCACTGGAAAGTACATTATATGTGAGATCTTAAGCTGCTTTGTAATACTTACATGGAATATTTTGAGGCCAGTGCCCATTTTTCAGCTCCTTTGATGAATGATTCCTTTGATGCAGGGAGTGTTTTCAGGAACATGAACGTGTTCCAGGTTAAAATCGTGACTTCAGCAAGTGCTGGGGAATATTTAAGTTGAATTTACTGGCAAAGGAAGTTCACACCACCTCAATTAGTTACTGTGGGTTTAAGTAATCCCAAACCTGGCAAAACTTGGAGGATCTCAGAGTGGTTTGAGTTAGAAGGGACCTTAAAACTCCTCCACTTCCACCTCTTGCCATGGGCAGGGATGGAACTTCCTTAATTGAATTCCCAGCTTCTTGCTGTAGGTCCCTCATGACCAGGATTCAAATGGAGCTGGATTTTTTTTTTTTTTTTCCCCTGGCATTGCTGGAACATTTGGATGAGCCCTGAGTGTGATATTTACTGGGTTTAATGGATGACTTTAAATATGTGCATGCCAAGTAGTGTTTTACTGAAAACCCCTGGCTTTAGTGGGGGAAAAATTCCAAAGCTTCTCTGATAGGAAAAAGGAGATCTCAGGAATAAAACTGAACTTGCCTAATGAACCAAAGAAATAAAGGTGCTGCACTGGAGATGGGATGAAAAGCAAATATATTGAGAACTCTGGGGTATAAAATGAAGTAAAACATAATGACCTGGTAATGATACCCAATTAATACAACTTTATGGTTTGTTTTATGTTGTGAGCGTTGGAATGCTGGATGTGCCCAGAGCTGCTCCTGGCTTTTCTTGGTGGTGTTGAATGGTTTAAAATTCTGCAGGCACTCAGGGCTGTGTGGGAGGCTGAGCTGTGGCCATGGGTCTGATTTTGCCTAAAACAACATATGAAATAGAGTATCAACAGGAGCTTTATTTGTTATCATTTGATGCAAATAATATCATTTAAATCACGTGGTTATTTTGCATAATTATACAACAAATATCATAGTGCCATTTATAGTACGTATTTAAAATATACAGTTATTATACTTGACTATATAAATATAATGCTAATGTAATATAATCTGTGGTATCTGTAATGTAATCTAGGACAGGATACAGAATATAATTGTGTAAGATCTCTCATATATCCCATTGGTTAACTAAAAGATAAAACCCTGCCATAGCCTGGCTGATTGATGCCCAGCAGCCTCAGGCTGGGAAGAGGTTTTCATTGGAAGTGACAGGTGCCCCAAGGTTTATTTAGGACAAGCTCAGCCTTGTCCTGGTTAGTTTGATAATGTTTTCCTTATGGATGTTCCAGCACTGCATTTCCTGCGTTAGGGCCTTGTGTTACACCAATATTCCTGTCTGGGCTGCCTCAACTACAAATTGGCTGAACAGCCCGTGACACTTTTTCAATATTATTACATTAAACCAAGTGGATTTTGATTGATAACCTAATATTCAACTAATGCAAAGCATCAATCATGGCAAGTATATTAATTATTTAATATTGCAGCCTAATTCAGGAATCGATGTGCTGCAGGAGGGGAAGGGAAACTGGCTGTTCCCAGAAGGTTTGAGACAGGGCATGATTAAAAAAAAACAGCCCCACCAAACCCTGCTCTCCTCCCGTGTGTTGGTTCGATACAAATCTTTATTCATTTGCCAATAATCTCCTCACATTTTCCACTTCAGGACCTGGTTTTTTTTGTTTTTTTTTTTATCAGTTTTGAGGCCTGTAATTGAATTGAGGCTGCTTTCAGCACGGCCCGAGCAGAGGTGCACAAATATTGATGGCAGGGATGGGCCTGGGAGCTCCTCCCAGCCCTGCCCTGATCCTTCTCCCAAAGCAATTCAACCTTTAAAGGCCACGTAGAACCTCCAGAATGGATCATGGAATGCTCTGGGTTGGAAGGGAGATGAAATCCCATCCATCCCACCCCTGCCATGGCCACTGTCCCAGGTGCTCCCAGCCCCAAAGTCCAACCTGGCCTTGGGCACTGCCAGGGATCCAGGGGCAGCCACAGCTGCTCTGGGAATTCCAGCCCAGCCCTTCCCAGCCAGGAATTCCTCCCCAATCTCCCACCCAACCCTGCCCTCTCTCCATGTGGAGCCATTCCCTGTGTCCTGTTGATGCCTTGGGAAGGCTGAGCTGGAACAGAGACTGGACAGAGCTGGAGAATAAAGCAGAGATTTATTGAAAGGCCTCCAGGATCTACCTTGGGCAGGACAGGGCCTGGCCAGGGCTGCACCCAAGGTGGACCAGGAATGGTCACAAAATGGACCCAAAATGCTCACAAAATGGACAAACGGTCACCAGGTCTAACATTTTCCTAAGTTTTGGTCCATTTGCATTTTGGGGTTGAATTGTCCAATTCCAGCTCCAGGCTGTGAGGTCCCATCCTTCTTGTCCCTCCCTCCAGCCACCCTTGTTTGTGCTGCTGGGCTGAAAGTTGTCCTTGGTGTGCAGCAGGAACAGGATTTGGTTTGTGTCCCTGCTCTGTGCAGAGCTGAGTGACCCTGAATGTGAGGCTCAGAGTTGCACAGAGTCTGAAAAACATCAAAGCTCAAACTGAAGGCATCACTCTCCCTCCAGCCCTTGTCCCCAGCCCCTCTCCAGCTCTCCTGGAGCCCCCTCAGGCCCTGGAAAGGGTTCTGAGCTCTCCCTGGATCCTCCTCCAGGCCCAAGATGTTGGAGACAATTTGGGATAAATCCTGTGGGGCTGAGAAGAATAAGTTCTTCTTTCAAATTCAACCAGCAAAAGTCCATTTTTTTAATCTCACTTCATTAATGACATTTAAATAGGAAAAAAAGCTGCCTAGCAGATTTTTGGAGAAGCTTTAGGAAATGATAAATAAAGCAGATTCTTGGAGAAGGTTTAGGAAATGATAAATAATTAGCAGTTTTAGTAGTAGTGACTAGCAATACTGTGATGCTGATTCCCTCACGGGCTGGTTTCTCCTCGTTTGCCATGGGAAGGACCCCACCTTCCAAAAGCTGATGGTGGGATTAGGTAGAACCTGACACTGATGGAAGCAGGAACCATCTCCTTGTCCAGTGGGTTGGAATTTGAGGAATTTTTAATTGGTTTTCCATTGGATTTCATCTTTTTTTCCGTAGGAGGATATGTTAAGGATTAATTTTCCCTCTGAATTTTTAGTTTTCAGAACTTTTATTTGGATACTTTGGCCCATGTTTTTTTTTTTTTTAGCTGCCTTTATGTAAAATCCTTCCCATTTTTTCTCTGTACATTTGTATTTTTTTGCAGCTTTCAGGAATTGGATGCCAAGCTCCAGCATGGCTGCCACGAGCCATGGAATTAATCAGAATTCCTTCTCTCCATCACCTTGGAAAGGGGCATGGAATTTGATTGTGGGCAGAACCAGAAGGCACCAAATGTGGATTTGATCAACAGCCCCGTGCCCTGGCCTGGCTGATTGTTTCCAGTGTAAATAGTGGGATAATTAGATTAAAAATGTTGATTTGAAATGTCTATCCTGTGGCATTGCTACAGTTGGTAGCAATTTCAGGGCAGGTCCTATCTGAGGGTTTAATTCTGTCATTGAGCATTAGGATAATCAGTATTTTTTAGGTGTTGCAGGTAAATATATGTATTAAAATTAAAAACTTGACACACTGGAGAAATTACCCAGCTTTGCCATTTCAGAGTTAAACAGAAATCATTTTAGACAAGGGTTTAGCAACTATTTAGAACTTTTGTTCTTCTCTTACAGGGACTCTGCAAACATCAAAGCTGGATTAGAACATCTGGTAAGTTTTAATTTTCTCTTGAACATTTGCATCATCTTTGATATCTGCATTCCAAATGAACACTTTTGAATGAGCTTTGAATACCTTGAATTGAGAAAGTCAACCATCTCCCAGAGGGTCAGGCTACTGCTATTATGTGAAGGCACTCACATTTTCATTTATCTCCCCATTTCAAGGGAATTTTAATTTTTTTAAATTACTTTTTTTTGATGTCGAGATGAAATAAACCGGACTACAATCCTTGGATTGATGATTGCCTTAATTATAAACAAAAATTGTTTGGTGTTGGATTTTTGGCATATCCTGATCTGAAAACAACAAACTTGTGATTAAAAAAATATACAAAAAAAATACAAAAAAAAAAAAGAGAGCCAGGGACACAATCAAATATTGCATGCATAAATATGGTGTGTTTGAGTCATTTGGAGGCTTTGAAAGAAGTGCACAGCTTTGTGTTTTCTCTTGTCTTTGCTTTATGAATAATGGATCGACTTAAATTCCATTCAGGGCTGCAGTAGGAAATAATAATTGAGGTGCAAAATATTTCTGGTTTAAGTAAACATATTAAACCCACAAGTGATGGCAAGCCAGGCTTTGCTTTAAAAACTCATCAGTTGATCAAAACTGGGAGAAATAAAATCTTGTCACAAGTCAGAAGCTGGCTGAGCCTCACATGTTGGTACCAGCAGTCAGTAGAACATTAAATAGTTCATCTAAAGTGATTATTAAATCCCATTAAATTAAAATATTCACTATTAATGGCACATCCATCCTGAGAAGGGTTTTATTTTTTCGTGGTACGTCTAAATAATCCCTGCTGTTCCACAGTGCTGCTAAAAACATCGTGTGTCACGTTGGGCAGAATTGCTTTCCTCTCATTGCTTCCCATTTTGGGAATCACTTGGGAAGGATTTGGGGGAGCTTGGGTATGAATAGCTCCTTAGAGATGCTGGTGGGATGGAGAGAATGGGAGATCCTGGTGGGGTGGAGAGGATGGGAGATCCTGGTGAGAAGGAAAGGATGGAGATCATGGAGAGGATGGAGATCCTGGTGGGATGGAGAAGATGTAGATGCTGGTGGGGTGGGAAGAATGGAGATCCTGGTGGGATGGGAAGAATGGAGATCCTGGTGGGATGGAGATGCTGGTGGGGTGGGAAGAATGGAGATCCTGGTGGGATGGGAAGAATGGAGATCCTGGTGGGATGGAGATCCTGGTGGGGTGGAAAGGATGGATATCCTGGTGGGATGGGAAGGATGGAGATCCTGGTGGGATGGGAAAGGTGGAGATCCTGGTGGGATGGAGATCCTGGTCGGGATGGAAAGGATGGAGATGGTGGTGGGATGTGAAGGATGGAGATCCTGGTGGGATGGAGATTGTGGTGGGGGTGGAAAGGATGGAGAATGTGGTGGGATGGGAAGGATGGAGATCCTAGTGAGATGGAGATCATGGTGGGGTGGAGATGCTGGTGGGATGGATCTCCTGGCACAGTTCTGAGGAGCTCCCCCCTTCTAAAGGTGCCCTGTGAAATGTGTTGGGAATCATCAAATGGGATAAAGAGCAGAGTTCTCAGAAAATCCATCTTGTTTGCTGCCTCCAGGGGTGTCTCACCTGCAGGTGGAATCCCTGAAATAAATTTTAGGAAGCTGCTCCCCTCCTGATGTGCTAAATGGGGGTTTCTGCCACAGCAGGAGCTGCAGGGCTGATTTGTAACAACAAAAAGTGGGAAGGAAGAGGCTCTGTGGGCTTGGAGTAGCCTGGGGAGGTGGGAAGCAGGAGAAGAGTTCAGTGGTGTTCAGGGTTTCTCTGGGTTTGGGACAAAAGGCACTGGAAATGTCCCCTGTGGAATGATGATGCCTGAAGTGCTTCATGGGTTACCTCAGGATAATTTGGAATAAAATTCTTCATTAAATAAATTGGCTGCTTTGTACTTAGAGTCCCAGAACTGGGCAGGAAGGGACCTTAAAGATCCCTTGGAAGGGATCTTAAAGATCTCATTCCACCCCCTACCATGGACAAGGATCACTTCCCTGAAAGATCTGTCAAAAACCTCCAGATCTGAGACTTTTTTCCCCTTTTCCCTTTGGTCTTAGAAAATCTGCCCTGGGAATGGGTGTTCAAGGAAACAAACTGTTTCCCAAGGCACCCACAGGTAGGAATATTTGTGCTGGAAACTTCCATACTTCAACCTTCTGTTCATAGACTTTTTGGACGCAGTAAATTATAGGAATGTTCCTCCAATGATACAAGCCATATGATTCAAGCTCTAGTGCTTTAATTCCTGCATCTCCAAATGCTTGTAAGGAGGTTTTTCCCACCTGAAGAGTCTTTATCTTGATTTGGTAATCTGTTACTGAATCCCTTCTGTAAGAAAAGGGTGTTTTACAATTTGGGATTTACAGGAGTCTGGACTGACAGGACACAGGGAATGGCTTCAAACTGAAAGGAATAGTTTTAGATGGAGTACTGGGCAGGAATTGTTCCCTGGGAGGGTGGGCAGGCCCTGGCACAGGGTGCCCAGAGCAGCTGTGGCTGCCCCTGGATCCCTGGCAGTGCCAGGGCCAGGCTGGACACTGGGGCTGGGAGCACCTGGGACAGTGGGAGATGTCCCTGCCAGGGCAGGGGTGGGGCTGGATGAGCTTTAAGGTCCATGCCTTTCTTTGATCTGATCAACCAAAAAAAACCCCCAAACCCCAACCAAGAACCCTTCTCCTTTATTCGGTGTTAATATTTGACCAAGTATTTCTTTGTATTA